>JAQPPZ010002150.1:1386666-2773333 GCA_028583015.1 Wollemia nobilis
CAAGTAGAAATTATAATAACTCACTATAGATTCTAAAGAGGATAGTGAGGAGGATGAGGATATCGATGATAGCGAGGACTAATACATAGACCCTACATTTGTGCATTTTTTGTATGAGACATTTCCAAAAATGATAGCGCACATTTCTATGATAAATGCCATTTAAAATGATGAATTCAAGGAAGACTCGTATGAGGAATATGAAGTACTATCAATCACCTCATACATCATTTGAAGAAGATTCGATCCCAGTTGCACCATTCACGGAGGAAGATGAGTTCTACCTCTGTATGTTTCCCATCCATCAACCCATTTTTTGTTTGCTTCTCCTGTTAGAGTGACCTGAGCCACCTATCGATCCACCACCACCACCTTGGCCACCTCAGTGACATCAGGTTAATCCATCAATCCTAGGTTAGCTACTCCCTCGAGAGTGGGAATAAGAAAACCCACCCTACACATTGTAGCCATCCCTTTTCCACCAAGTTAACATGATTTTTGTTGACTTGATGACACCCCTCTACAATCCATACGATTTGGAAAAACCAATTCCTATTGATATTAGCCTCATCGACATGGATTGGATCTCATCACCCCCATCCATTTTTGAATTCATCCTTTCGAAGGAATTGTTAAGAGATTCTATCGCTTACATTCCTCCACTACCTTCACCTTCAACCTTCACTTCTTCTATCTTTCATGCTGAAATGGAAGAGACTATGCCATAAGAGTTTGACAATGTCACCGATGACATTCATTTAATCTTGATGCCCCATTAGCTAGAAGAGGGTTCACACATGGCAATTGAAGATACTATAGACATGAACCTAAGCACAGATGCAAACAACCCATAAATTATAAAACTTGGAGAAAGTCTATCTACCGAAGAGAAAGAGTGATTCATAGACATACTCATGAGAAAAAAGGGCATCTTTGCATGGTCCTATAAATATATGCCTGGCCTTGACCCTAATTTGGTAGTTCACAACCTCACCTTGGGTCTTGATGCTAAGTCGATTAAGCAAAAGTTAAGAAAGTTACATCCTACCATAGCCCTCATGGTAAAGGAAGAACTTCAAAAGTTATTAGATGTGGGTTTCATTCAACCCATTGACTACCCTGAGTGGCTTTCAAATATGGTACCCATTCGTAAGTCTAACGGGGTGATTTGCATTTGCATCGACTTTTGAGATCTCAATAAAGTGTGTCCTAAGGATGACTTTCCTTTACCAAACATCGACACTCTTGTAGACTCTACTATGGGCCATGAAATACTTTCTTTAATGGATGATTTTTCAGGATATAACCAAATTCGAATTAATCTTGATGACCAACACAAAACAACATTCACAACACCTTGGAGGACTTTCTGCTACAAGGTGATGCCATTTGGCCTCAAAAATGTGTGCCATGATGTACATATTCCATGATTATATGCATAAGATCATTGAAGACTATGTAGATGATTTGATAGCTAAATCTAAAACACGTCTGGATCACATCGATGTATTGGAAAAATTTTGATCAACTTCTTGAGCATAATGTGAGGTTGAACCCTAAGAAATGTGTTTTTAGAGTTACATCAGGTAAACTTCTAGGGTTCATTGTGTCCAAGCACGACATTGAAGTGGACCCAAACAAGGTCAAGGCCATTATGGAAATGCCTCCCCCAATAAACTTGAAGGAGTTGCGTAGCTTACAAGGAAATATCCAATCGATTTATCGCTTCATCGTGCAACTCTCAGACAAATGCAGGTCATTCAATCACCTGCTACAAAAGGAGGTCACATTTTCATGGACCAAGGAATATTAGGAGGCTTTTGATGACATCAAACAATATTTAGCCTCTCTCGATCCTAACGTCACCTCACTCGAGGATCCCTTTTCATATTTATGTCTCAGCAACAACTTTTGCATTAGGGACAATGCTTGCACAGAAGAATGAAAATAATCAAGAGCAAGAAGTTTATTATATTAGTCAAACATTGGTAAGTTATGAAACTAGATACGCGTATGTGGAAAAATTGTGTTTAGCAGTGGTTTTTGCCACTAAGAAACTTAGACATT
Organism: Wollemia nobilis; assembly: GCA_028583015.1. Lineage (NCBI taxonomy): Eukaryota > Viridiplantae > Streptophyta > Pinopsida > Araucariales > Araucariaceae > Wollemia > Wollemia nobilis. The sequence goes on from JAQPPZ010002150.1 coordinate 1,388,734, forward strand.
ATATGCTAAGTCACACCACTTATGTCATAGCTCAAGAAAATCCTCTATGCTATATGATGACTTGCACATACAACAACACCCATACCACAAAATGGATAATGCTTTTAATAGAATTTGACCTTGAATTCATTAGCCAAAAGTCCATTAAAGGTCAGGTGATAGCCGATCAACTCGTGGAAGCTCCGCTTCCTAATGATCAACCTTTTTTTATTGAGCTACCAAATGATTTGGTATTCAATATCACTACACAGGAGGAAGATGTCCTCCCTGAAGATGATGTTGATATCACCTTATTCTTCGATGGTTCCAAGTGCGAGAAAGGACAAGGTGTAGGAGTCATGTTTCATACACCACAAGGGATACCCATCCCTTTATCATTCAAACTTGACTTCCCATGCACAAACAATAATGCAGAATATGAAGCCCTAATCTTAGGACTTTAGGTAGCTATAGCTATGGGTATAAAGCATATAATAATATTTGGTGATTCCCAACTTGTCATTTATCAAGTGAAGGGATCATACCAATGTAGAGAACCAATCTTAAAACTTTACAATGAAGTAGCAATGAAATTGCTAGCAAAATTTGACTGGTATGATATTGACAACTTGCCTCGTTCGACTAATAGATTTGCAGATGTGATGGCCTCCCTAGGATCATTGATTCCAAAGAACTCTGTAGGGGAGGTCCAACCACTTATTATCATGACAATCTCTAAATATGCAATCTCACGAGTTGAGTCTAAGGATGAGAAGGATGTTTATTTTATTCAAGTAGATCCATACGAGCCTTGGCTTAATCAAGTGAAATACTTTCTCAAGTTTGGTATGCTCCCACTAGATCTATCATGAACTGCCAAACAAACTTTCAAATAGAAGGTAGCTCGTTTCACTCTCTTGGGGGATGTAGTGTATAGACGTGGTTATGATGGAGTCCTACTTTGTTGTCTCAAGCCTACAAAGGCACAATGAGCCATATCTGAGGCTCATGATGGTACTTGTGGTGGTCACTTTAGTGGAATGGCCATCACAAAGTGCATCTTGCACATGGGTTACTATTGGCCCACCATGGAAAGTGATTGTTGCAATTATGTCAGGAAATATTAAAAATATCAATAACATGCTAATTTAACTCATGTACCATCACAGGCATTACAACCCATTCAAATTCTTTGGCCCTTCTCACAATGGGGCCTCGATTTGATTGGTAAAATTTTTCTTGCCTCATTAAGGCAACATAAATTTATCATCACTACCACTAAGTACTTCATGAAGTGGGTCAAAGCAATTCCTATGACCAATACGATAGGACCTCAAATTGTGGAGTTCATACTCCAACATATTATCTATCATTTTGGCATTCCCTCGAAGATAATATTTGATAATGGTAAGTATTTTAAAAATAAGGATGTTCGAGTATTGTGTGAGAAATATAATATCCAACATAGTTTCTCAACTCCTTACTACCCACAAGCAAATGGACAAGCTGAGGCAACCAATAAGACACTGATAGCCATTCTAAAAAAACTAGTCAAAGAAAATCATCGAGATTGGCATACTCAAATCCCCTTGGCATTATGGGCTTATCGAATGAGCATTCGTACACCTATAGGGGCAACTCCATTCTTATTGGTCTATGGTGTTGAGGCAATCATACCTCTTGAGCTCGATATCCCTTCACTATGCATTTCATTATAGGAGTTCATGGATGACAACACCACTAGACAAGCATGTTTTGACCAACTCACACTCCTCGATGAAAGGTGAATCAATGCTTTGGAGCACTTACAAAGGTATCAAGATCATCTCAAGCATTCTTACAACGCAAAAATCCATCCACATGAATTCCAAGTAGGGGATATTGTACTTAAATAGAATCAACAAAACACCAATGCATTGTCACATCTTCATGATAAATTTCTGACTAATTGGGTGGGTCCATATATTGTCAAATAGAAATTGGGTCCAAGAACATATAGGCTTGCTAGTCTTGATAGAATAGAATATCCTGAGCCATTTAATATTATTCACTTGAGAGTATTCTATGCTTAATGTAAATTATATATGTACATATATACATGGCTTAAAAAATATTTTTTCATTACCACTCAATCATACACATTGCATCTCATGTATTCATTCATGCATTCCACCTACATTGCATACATGCATTTGTATCAGTTGCATCCATTTAGGTTGCTTGTTGTATTAGTTATCATTCGATCAGTTTAGATAATTCTTAGTCCAACAAGTTTTATTACCTTAATCAGTGGAACCTTCGGTCTAGCATCAGTTCCATTTTGTAATCCAAAAATGATGTAAAAAAAAAGTTGCACCTCTAGGTATTTTTAGTCACTCAGCCAATCCTAGTGTTTCAAGCAAACTCCATTGATTGTCAAGTTTCCTCTTCGATCAAAACACACTTTTCACTAAGAAAATTTTGAGTTATGAGAATTGAATCTACCTTTTTTGAACCAAACACCTATCACACTTATTAATAACATCTTGTGTCAGAGAGGGATGATGTCATGATTGGGTTGAACCTTGAAGTGAAAAATTCTTCTTGCTTGTCCAATTATGCACATAGTCCTGTTAGTTAAAAAGTGACTAACTACAGAAAAACAACTGATGCACCTTTTTGCATATTTTCCAAGAAGACCGAAGTGGCCCATATGCTAAAGATCAAAGAAAAAGCAAAACACCGCAAGGAGGAAAAAGTGTCGCGATATCGCGACATGTTGCATTTTTGAGGTCCAAAGCAAAGAGAAAGAGCAAGGAAGAAAAAGTGTCGTGATATTGCGACATGTTGAATTTTCGTGGCCAAGAGCAACAAAAGGGAGCAAGGAGGCAAAAGTGTTGCGATATCGCGACAAGTTGCATTTTTGCGGTCCAAAGCAAAGAGAAAGAACAAGGAGGAAAAAGTGTCGCGAAATCGTGACATGTTGCATTTTCACGATCCAAAGCAAAGAGAAAGAGCAAGGAGGAAAAAGTGTCACGATATCGCGACATGTTGCATTTTTGCGGTCCAAAGAAAATAGAAAGAGCAAGGAGGAAAAAGTGTCGCGATATTGTGACATGTTGCATTTTTGTGGCCAAGAGCAACAGAAGGGAGCAAGGAGGCAAAAGTGTCGCGATATCGCGACATGTTGCATTTTCGCGGCTGGAAGCGGCAGAAGAGCAAAGTAAGAGACGAATGTCGCGATTTCGTGACATGTCTCATTTTCACGGCTGGAGGCGGCAAAAGAGCAAATCAAGGAAAGAATGTCATGATTTTGTGACATGTCACATTTTCATGACCATCCGAAAGGAAATAAAGGAAAGACATAGGAATGTCGCGATTTCGCGACATGTCGCATTTTTGCGACCGCCCAGAAGAAATATAGGAAAAGACATAAAGATGTCGCGATTTCGTGACATGTCACATTTTTGCGGCAGAAGAGCAAAGTAAGAGACGAATGTTACGATTTTGTGACATGTCTCATTTTTGCGGCTGGATGCGACAAAAGAGCAAAGAAAGGAAAGAATGTCGTGATTTCACGATGCGCCAACTGTAAAGGAATAAAATGTATTTTTGGCAATCAAAGGCATGCATTGACACCAAGAAGTGATTTCTAACATGATTATCAAAAATCAAGGATAGAGCAGGCTTGCTAGATGATTGAAAATGTGACAGGTTCATCTAGAATCTAATCTGCAAAGAAGATATCTAATTCATAGAAGACTTGTTGTGTATTATTAGAAACTGTAGATGATTGCTTGTAAAATAGTAAGATGTACTTAGAAAAATATACTCTTTTAGGGTATATATAGGGGTGAGCGACTCTAGAAAAAGGGTCGGCTCTTGGACGTTTACAAGACTGAATGCATGTACTTCGAATACAAGTAATAAAATCACATCTCCCATTGGCTTCTGGTTCATATCGTGCAAGTGTATGTATTAATGTTCTTTATTTCTTGCTTACAATATTGAATTGTAAATTGAGTTTGTTCTTATATCTGAACTTTCACAATACATAAATCATATTACTGGAATGAGAATCTAATATATACGCATGTTAAACGAAATATTAGAAATCATATCTAAAATTATATAATTTCTGCATAGAAATGTGTTTAAATGCTTTGGATAGAAGTAAGTAAATTTGTCTTCCTTGTTGTCTAATCTGCACCATATATTAGATCTAGCTTTGGCTATATTTCCCTCTCTTTTAGTATTACTTCCTTCCCCTTTTCCCATAAAAAACTTCAAGGAACCAAACCTTCTCGGAGATCAAGCGAAAAGTCTCAAACCTTCTCGTATTTTCAATGTTGACAAAATATAAGGCGCAACTAAACAACCCAAGGCAGATTTTGTTCCAACAGTTTTTGGCACACCCAGTGGGACCCTAAATCCCACATTATTTTTACAAGATTTGGTGTTTTTTCTCTGATCTTTAGAATCAAAAACCCAATCACCTAGCGACTCTGTCTAAAGGTATAGACTCAGAAAATACCTTATCTTTTTAGACCTAGTTAAAGCTAGTATATGTTTATATGATAACCAGATCCAAATCAAAAAACTTAGAAGAACCCATTGAGTTCTTTGAGTTACATATTGGTAGCTTAAGAGTGAATCCAATTTTATCCGTAAGATCAAATCCACTTGCTACCAATAATAGCGCCATTATACCCTTTGTTTTGCCATATTCTATCATTGGTTCATCTCCAGCTGTTACTACAACCCCAATATTTTAGACGAATATAGCAATTACAATGGCTGCTCCTCCACCACCATCTTATCTTATATGGAACCACACTGGTCCACTAAATTTAGCAGCCCATAATCAAATTCCTAGAGTAGCATTGAAGGCATTGCCTTCATATGATGGAACAGGAAAAACAACATATGAACATTGCTTAGATGTAGCAGCAATGGCTGCAACCTATAACATCACACAGGAGGATGTGATGATCAGATTTCTAGTTATTTCTCTAAAGGTTAAAATGCTCTATTGGTATCATGCACTCCCTCCTCAATCAATTACCACCTAGGCAGAGCTCGCTGGAAAGTTGGTGGATGAATTCAATCAGCATGCAGATCCGTTTTCCTTATTGAACCAGTTCACAATCATAAGGAAACATCCTCAATAATAAATTGTAGATTTCAATATCCGTTTCAGTCAGACCTGGGAAAGGATTCCTCAAGGATTGAAACCAACAGAAGAGCAAGCAATATATTACTATATGATATCCTTTGATTCATATATTAGTATGATAATACGACAGTCAAGAATATTCACATTCCCTGTCATTTATCAACAAGCTTATATAGCAAAGAGAGATCTCATAGCCACTAGAAGGTATCCACCCAAAGCAATAATGCCCATTTTTCCTGATATTCCCCAGGATACTCATGTTGCTTCTCCTAGATCTGTTGAATCGAAGTTCACAGATCTTCCAATATGGAATGGATCACCCTCTATACCTACAATACCAATGCCTCAAATTCCTTTGGCATTGCCTCCTATTTTTGCTATACCTGCATTACCTGTGCCACCTCCTCAGCAAGTCCCCAATAATCAGCTTACTCTTATCCTGGACACCATGAAAAATCTAGCAAATGATATAACATCAATTAAAAAGAGAGAGGCTGAAAGGAATTTTCTACCAAGGAGGTTCCCTTAGGTAACAAGAGATGTAGCACAATCAAGAAATAGGGGACAAGAGAGACCGAGCACGGTATATACAAATGAGATAGTGGAGGCCGAGGAGCCTCCCACTGATTCTAACTTTTGGTGCACTACATGTAACAATCCACATGGGGAAATTTCGTGTATGATACACCAGCATTATGTACAAAGTATAGCAGTTGAAAAGAGTAAAGAAAAAATGAAAGGCCATGTAAATATAATTAGAGACGACCATAACTTCATGATGCCTATAGTAGAACAGGTTTCAGTTTTGACAAGATCAGGTAAGAAACCACTGCAAGTAGACCCTAAAGAGCTTCAACCATTGAATGTTTCCCCTGATTCCAAGGAAGTTCCCAAAGAAACTCCTAAGGGAAGTCTCCCTCAAGAAAGAAAATATCAGTTTCCAGCCAAAATTCAAGGGCAAGAAACACACAAATAATTCATTCCTCGGGGGGAAAATGAAACCCAAAAACATGCTAGGGAAAGGTTGAGATTCCCCTCATTGACAAAAAGGCAAAGAACTGAAGCTACCCAGGGATACAAAAATAAATATGAAACTTTTGCCAAAGAAATAGAAAGAATAGTTGATTCACCTACATTCAGTATAGTAGAGTAAATGAAAAAGACTCCTTCTAAGGCAAGTATGTATGATGCTCTTCAAATCCCAGGTCAAATCGATCTCCTATAGAAATCCCTAAGAACAATGAAAAATGGAGGTGGTACTGCATCATCTTTAAAAATGGTTCTAACAAACTTGACGTCTGCCACTGGTAAGAACAGGCCACCACCCTTTTATTTTTCCCTTCAAATAGAAGGATGGGTTGTCCACAATCGCATGATAGATTCGAGCGCCGCTACCACAGTGATACCCAAAGCGGTATGTGATATTATGGGAATGGAGTATACTAGGAGTATCACAGGCGTCCTACAGTTAGATGGTACTCCAATAAAAATTGTAGGAGTGATAAAGGATATTCCCATACGGCTACATAAAATGCCTCAGATGATAGTCATACAAGAGGTAGTAGTCATAGACTTGGAGCCCTATTTTGGTATGTGTCTATCCAGAGAGTTCACAGCAAATATAGGAGGATACTTATTCTTAGATTATTCTCATTTGGAGATACCTTTCAAAGGTAGAAGGGTCAAGATTTTTAATGAGAAACCATTGACATTTCATGTAGAAAATATTGGTGAAACTGACCGTGTAAATATGATGACTCGAAGAAACAATAGAAGAAGATCTAATGGAAGAAACATTAGAAGAGCTCCAAGCTGAGGATGATTTTTCTCTACAGAATTTTAATGCCATGATAGAAACATAAATAGGAAACTATTCTATTGAGAAACCAAAAATAAAATTGATACCCTCCCTAGAAAAGGATGGTTCTGTGAATCAATTGTGGAAGTTTTTCTTTGATGGGGCTAGGTGCAAGAATGGAGCTGGTGTCGGAATAGTTTTGATTTCTCCCACCAGAGAGGAAAAGGTTTTCTCTTATAGGTTGACTTGGAGTTGCTCCAAGAACGTAGTAGAATATGAGGCCCTGTGCTTAGGGTTAAGAAAGGCTGAGAAATTGGGAATCAAACAGTTAATCATCTATGGAGATTCAGAACTTATTGTGAATCAAGTCACCAAAAAATGTATAAGTAAAAAATATTATTTGAAGGCTTACAGGAACAAAGTGTGGGATCTCTTAGAGGCCTTTGAGGCCCTAAATGTAAATTTTATCCCTAGAGAACATAATACCCACATAGATTTGTTAGCTTCAGTGGGAGCTAATTTTTGTCCTGTAAGTAATGTTATTCAAAAGTCTAAAACTGTTAGACTTATATACAGGCCTTCAGTGCCTGATAAAAATATTTTCTAGCAAGTTTTTGAAAATGATGAATAGATACTGGATTTCTTAATCCATGAAATGAATTGCTTAGCCAACTGGGATCTACAGGATGAAGAGGAAGAGGACATTATTCAGTTAAAAAATAATCATATTCCTAAGGGTCTCATCACCCTGGAAATCCTGTTTGATAACAATGATAGAGCAGTTGGCCATAAAATCAAGGTTGATAAACGAAGATACAAAGATGTAGAGTTGGAGCCAGGCTTAATTTTATTAAGGTTGGAATCAGTCGTACAGAAGAGGAAGTGAACCAGATCAGATAATTGTGTAAAAAATTCCCTGACATCATAGCTTGGGTGTATAGTGATCTAAAAGTGTACAATAAAGATGTTATTCAACATACCATAGAATTAGAAGGAGCTAAGCCTTTTAGGCAAAAGCAAAGACCAATGAATCCGAAGATAGAATTTTTGATGAAACAAGAACTGCTAAAAATCCTTCAAGCTAAAATAGTATACCTTGTTAAACACTTCACCTGGGTGGCAAACTTGGTACCAGTCAGGAAGGAAAATGGTGATATCATATTGTGTGTAGATTTTAGAAATCTGAACAGAGCATCACTCAAAGATCATTACCCGCTACCTCAGATTGACCAAATTCTACACACAGTTGCAGGAGCAGAAAGGTTTTCCTTATTGTATGGTTTTTCAAGTTATAATCAAGTATAGATAAAATATGAAGACCAATTCAAGACCGCTTTTACTACGAAGTGGGGAACATTTGCCTACCAAAGGATGCCATTTGGTTTATCCAACATTGGAGCAACTTTTCAAAGAGCAATGGATGTAGCGTTTGGCGAACTTTCTAATAAAATCATAGTCATCTATTTAGATGATATGACTATCTTCTCTCATGATAAGCAGGATCACGCATCACATCTAGAAATTTTTTTTGAGAAGTGCAGGGAATTTGGGATATCATTGAACCCAAAAAAGTCTATATTTGCGGTAGAAGAAGGTATCCTACTCGGTCATGTCATATCCAAATACGGGCTAGCTATTGATCCTAGTAGGGTAAAAGCACTCTTGGAACTTTCTTTACCAGTCAATAAGAAAGGTTTGCAATCTTTCTTTGGGAAAATAAATTTTGTGCGCAAATTTATTGCAGATTTTGCACAAATTGTCAAACCAATGATAGAACTGCTGAATAAGGATGCTTCTTTCAAATGGATATATGTTAGGAAAAATGCCTTCAAGAAAATTTTGGAAGAGATAGCCCATGCACCTGTATTAATCAATCCTGATTATTCACAAAGTTTCATCTTGTATGTTGTTGGTGAATTGGAGAGTTATGTTGTAGTCCTCACACAAAAGGGGACAGATAACAAAGAAAGACCCACAGATTTTCTGAGCTCCACCATGCATGATCATGAGGAGAGATACAAATTTATTGAAAAACAAGTTTATGCTGTCATGAAGTCCTTGCAGAAGTTTAAACATTTTTTGTCACAAAGCAAGATCCTTGTTTATGTGATACATCCTCACATTAGGAACTTCATCATACAAGGAGAGCTTGGTGAAAAACGTGTTGGTTGGGTAACCAAAATACAAGAATATGATGTAGAAATACATCCCACAAAATTGGTAAGAGGTAGAGCCTTGTATCACCAGTTAGCCAAGCAGATTACAGATGAACAAGTGCAACTCCAAGATGTGATGATTAATACACAAGCGGATTCTATGCCCAAAGACACTGATTGGATTGATGACCTGGTGGAATACTTTCAGACTGGTATGTGTCCTAAAAATCTAAATGCTTCACAGAGAAGGAGGTTTAGAGCACAAGCATTGAAGTACACCCTTCAAAATGAAGGATTATACAAAAAATATATATATGGTGTACTTTTGAGATGCATAAGAGAAGATGAGAAACAAAATATTCTAAGAGAATTTCATGGAGGTCTCTCTAGAGGACATTATTCAGGGAAATCAACTGCTTTGAAGATACTCCGAGCAGGTTGTTACTGGCCTTCTATATTTTTAGACACAAAATATCACCAAGAGTTGTGAACAATTTCAAAGGTATGTTGGAAGAAATAGAAATGCCTCCATGCCCTTGAAACCTATCCAGGTTGAAGAGCCCTTTCAGCAGTGGGGGTTAGATTTCATTGGGATAATAGAACCTAATTCATCAGCTGGTCATAAGTATATACTTATAGCCACTGATTATTTCACCAAGTGGGCCAAAGCCATTCCCACTAAAAATGTTGGTCAAGAAGTTGTGATTGAGTTTGTAGAAAGTCTGATTGCCAGATTCGGTATACCAGATTCACTAGTCTCAGATAATGGATATGCCTTCATCGGAGAAAATATGATTGAGTTCACCAGTAGGTATGGTATATACCTAAAAATTTCTTCCAATTATTACCCATAGGGTAACGGCTTAGCTAAGTCTACAAATAAGAATATTCATAGAATCTTGAAAAGGACGTTGGAAGATAACAAAAGAAACTGGCATTCCTTGATAAACCGAGCGCTATGGGCTGATAGAATTTCAATCAAGAAATCCATCAATACGTCATCCTACGCTTTAGTTTATGGCAAAGAATCTATTTTGCCCATACATATGGAGATACCAGCATTGAAGCTACTGAATCAGATGAACGAAGAAGAAGGTCAACCGATGGATGCCCGACTAATGCAGCTCTTACGATTAGAAGAACAAAGAGAGCAATCATACAATCACAATCGAAGCATATGGCTGACATTGAAGGATGGTTCAACAAAAATACAACTGCAAAAAAATTTAGAGTGGGAGACTTGGTTTTGAAATGAAATGTAAAGAAAGCTAAGCCAGGTAACCATGATAAATTTGATGCTTTCTAGGAGGGACCATTTGAAATTGTTTCAGAGAAACAGTTCAATGCTTTCGAGTTGAAATATCAATATGGATTGGTTCTTCCCATCACGGTGAATGCATTTCACCTAAAGTTATATTTCTGTTTAGAAAGCAGAAAAGGAATTATATGTACAGTACAATATAAGTATATTCAGACAATATTTGTAAATATTAGCATTTTTCGGCCTGAACAAAAAATTTCAGTCGCAGCCAATCAGAAGTCGACATTTTTTTTTAATAGAGATACTAAGGTGTAGAGAGAGTTTTGACGAGGTAATGTTCACTTTTAATCTAAGTGCATTTTCCTATGTTCTTTGTCTTTCTCTGAAAGATTCTTTTTGCTGGTGACTCTGTTTCCCAATGGATGAAGGCCTGGTCCCTATTTTTGCGAGAAAAAATTCCCCTGGGATGCGCCAAGAATGTTAGTCAAAAAGTGACTAACTACAAAAAAATAGCTGATGCACCTTTTTGCATATTTTCCAAGAAGACCGAAGTGGCCCATATGCTAAAGATCAAAGAAAAAGCAAAACACCGCAAGGAGGAAAAAGTGTCGCAATATCGTGACATGTTGCATTTTCGCGGTCCAAAGCAAAGAGAAAGAGCAAGGAGCATTTTGGCTACCTCAGTGACATGAGGTTAATCCATCAATCCTAGGTCAGCTACTCCCTCGAGAGTGAGAATAATAAAATCCACCCTACACAACGTAGCCATCCCTTTTCCACCAAGTTAATATGATTTTTTTTTGACTTCATAATGCCCCTCCGCAATCCATATGATTTGGAAAAATCAATTCCTATAAACATTAGCCTCATCAACATGGATTAGTTCTCATCGCCCCCATCCATTTTTAAATTTAGCCTTTCGAAGGAATTGTTAAGAGCTTTTATTGCTTATATTCCTCCACTACTTTCACCTTCAACCTTCACTTCTTATATATTTCACGCTGAAATGGAAGAGACTATACCATAAAATTTTGACAATGTCATTGATGACATTCATTTAATCTTGATGCTCCATTAGCTAGAAGAGAGTTCACACATGGCAATTGAAGACACTATATACATGAAGCTAAACATAGATGCAAACAACCCATAAATTGTAAAACTTGGAGAAATTCTATCTACCAAAGAGAAAGAGTGATTCATAGATGTACTCATGATAAAAAAGGTATATTTGCATGGTCCTATAAATATATGTTTGGCATTGACGTAATTTACAATCTCACCTTGGGTCTTGATGTTAAGTCGATTAAGCAAAAGTTAAGAAAGTTACATCCTACCATAGCCCTCATGGTAAAGGAAGAACTTCAAAAGTTATTAGATGTGGGTTTCATTCAACCCATTGACTATCTTGAGTGGCTTTCAAATATGATACCCATTCGCAAGTCTAATGGGGTAATTTGTATTTGCATCAACTTTTGATATCTCAATAAAGTGTGTCCTAAGGATGACTTTCCTTTACCAAACATCAACACTCTTGTAAACTCTACTGTGGGCCATGAAATGCTTTCTTTAATGGACAGTTTTTCAAGATATAACCAAATTTGAATTAATCCTGATGACCAACACAAAACAACATTCACAATGCTTTGGAGGATTTTCTGCTATAATGTGATGCTATTTGACCTCAAAAATGTATGATACATATTCCATGATTATATGCATAAGATCATTGAAGACTATGTAGATGATTTTATAGCTAAATCTAAAACACATCTCAATCACATTGATATATTGGAAAAAAATGACCAACTTCTTAAGCATAATGTGAGGTTGAACCCTAAGAAATATTTTTTTAGAGTTACATTAGATAAACTTCTAGGGTTCATTATGTCCAAACACAACATTGAAGTAGACCCAAACAAATTCAAGGCCGTTATGGAAATGCCTCTCCCAATAAACTTAAAGGAGTGTAGCTTACAAGGAAATATCCAATCGATCTGTCGCTTCATAGTGCAACTCTCAAAAAAATGCAGGTCATTCAATCACCTTCTACAAAAGGGGGTCATATTTTCATGGACCAAGGAATATTAGGAGGCTTTTGACAACATCAAACAATATTTAGCCTCTCTAGAAAATCCTAACATCACCTCACTCGAGGATCCCTTTTCATCTTTATGTCTCAACAACAACTTTTGCATTAGGGACAATTCTTGCACAGAAGAATGAAAATAATCAAGAGCAAGAAGTTTATTATATTAGTCAAACATTGGTAAATTATGAAACCAGATACGCATATGTGAAAAAATTGTGTTTAGAAGTGGTTTTTACCAATAATAAACTTAGACGTTATATGCTAAGTCACACCACTTATGTCATAGCTTGAGAAAATCATCTATCCTATATGATGACTTGCACATACAACAACACTTATACCACAAAATGGATAATGATTTTAATGGAATTCGACCTTTACTTCATTAGCCAAAAAACCATTAAAGGTCAGGTGATAACCAATCAACTCGTAGAAGATCCGCTTCTTAATGATCAACCTTTTTTTATTGAGCTACCAAATGTTTTGGTATTCAATATCACTACATAGGAGGAAGATGTCCTCCCTAAATATGATGTTGATATCACCTTATTCTTTGATGGTTCCAAGTGCGAGAAAGGATAAGGTGCATGAGTCATGTTTCATACACCACAAGGGATACCCATCCCTTTATCATTCAAACTTGACTTCCCATACACAAATAATAGTGCAGAATATGAATCCCTAATCTTAGGACTTTAGGTAGTTATAGCTATGGGTATAAAGCATACAATAATGTTTGGTGATTCCCAACTTGTCGTCTATCAAGTGAAGGGATCATACCAATGTAGAGAACCAATCTTAAAATTTTACAATGAAGTAGTAATGAAATTGCTAGCAAATTTTGACTAGTATGAGATTGACAACTTGCCTTGTTCAACTAATACATTTACAAATGTGATGGCCTCCATAGGATCATTGATTCCAAAGAACTCTTTAGGGGAGGTCCAACCATTTATTATCACGATAATCTCTAAATATACAATCTCATGAGCTGAGTCTAAGGATGAGAAGGGCGAGTATTTTATTCAAGTGGATCCATACGATCCTTTTCTTAATCAAGTGAAAGACTTTCACAAGTTTGGTATGCTTCCACTAGATTTTTCATGAACCGCCAAACAAACTTTCAAATAAAAGATAGCTCGTTTCACTCTCTTGGGGGACGTAGTGTATAGATGTGGTTATGATGGAGTCCTAATTTGTTGTCCCAAGCCTACAAAGACACAACAAGCCATATATGAGGCTCATGATGGTACTTGTGGTGGTCACTTTAGTGGAATGGCTATCACAAAGTCCATATTGCGCATGAGTTACTATTGGCCCACCATGGAAATTGATTGTTGCAATTATGTTAGGAAATGTCAAAAATATCAATAGCATGCTAATTTAACTCATGTACCATCACAGACATTATAGCCCATTCAAATTATTTGGACCTTCTCGCAATAGGGCATCGATTTGATTGGTAAATTTTTCCTGCCTCATCGAAGCAACATAAATTTATCATCACTACCACTAAGTACTTCATGAAGTGGGTCAAAGCAATTCTTATGACCAGTCTGATAGGACCTCGAATTGTGGAGTTCATACTCCAACATATTATCTATCATTTTGGTATTCCCTCGAAGATAATATTTGATAATGGAAAGTATTTTGAAAATAAGTATGTTCAAGTATTATGCAAGAAATATAATATCCAACATAGTTTCTTGACTCCTTACTACCCACAAGCAATTGGACAAGCTAAGGCAACCAATAAGACACTGATAACCATTCTAAAAAAACTAGTCAAAGATAAGAATCAACATTGGCATACTCAAATCCCCATGGCATTATGGGCTTATCGAATGAGCATTTGTACACCTATAGGGGCAACTCCATTCTCATTGGTCTATTATGTTGAGGCAATCATACCTATTGAGCTCGATATACCTACACTATTCATTTCATTATAGGAGTTCATGGATGGCAACACCATTAGACAAGCATGTTTTGACCTCCTTGATGAAAGGTGAATCAATGCTTTGGAGCACTTACAAACATATCAAGATCATCTCAAGCATTCTTACAATGAAAAAATCCATCCACATGAATTCCAAGTAGGGGATATTGTACTTAAATAGAATCAAAAAAACACCAATGCATTGTCACATCTTCATGATAAATTTATGACTAATTGGGTGGGTCCATATATTGTCAAATAGAAATTGGGTCCAAGAACATATAGGCTTGCTAGTCTTGATAGAATAGAATATCCTGAGCCATTTAATATTATTCACTTGAGAGTATTCTATGCTTAATGTAAATTATATATGTACATATATACATGGCTTAAAAAATATATTTTCATTACCACTCAATCATACACATTGCATCTCGTGTATTCTTTCATGCATTCCACCTACATTGCATACATGCATTTGTATCAGTTGCATCCATTTAGGTTGCTTGTTGTATTAGTTATCATTCGATCATTTTAGATAATTCTTATTCCAACAAGTTTTATCACCTTAATCAGTGGAACCTTCGGTCTAGCATCAGTTCCATTTTGTAATCCAAAAATGATGTAAAAAAAAAGTTGCACCTCTAGGTATTTTTAGTCACTCAACCACTCCTAGTGTTTCAAGCAAACTCCATTGATTGTCAAGTTTCCTCTTCGATCAAAACACACTTTTCACTAAGAAAATTTTGACTTATGAGAATTGAATCTACCATTTTTGAACCAAACACCTATCACACTTATTAATAACATCTTGTGTCATAAAGGGATGATGCCATGATTGGGTTGAACCTTGAAGTGAAAAATTATTCTTGCTTGTCCAATTATGCACATAGTCCTGTTAGTCAAAAAGTGACTAACTACAGAAAAATAGTCGATGCACCTTTTTGCATATTTTCCAAGAAGACCGAAGTGGCCCATATGCTAAAGATCAAAGAAAAAGCAAAACACCGCAAGGAGGAAAAAGTGTCACGATATCGCGACATGTTGCATTTTCGCGGTCCAAAGCAAAGAGAAAGAGCAAGGAGGAAAAAGTGTCGCGATATCGTGACATGTTGCATTTTCGTGGCCAAGAGCAACAGAAGGGAGCAAGGAGGCAAAAGTGTCGCGATATCGTGACATGTTGCATTTTCGTGGTCCAAAGCAAAGAGAAAGAGCAAGGAGGAAAAAGTGTTGTGATATCACGACATGTTGCATTTTCGTGGTCCAAAGCAAAGAGAAAGAGCAAGGAGGAAAAAGTGTCGCGATATCGCGACATGTTGCATTTTTGCAGTCCAAATAAAAGAGAAAGAGCAAGGAGAAAAAAGTGTCGCGATATTGCGACATGTTGCATTTTCGTGGCCAAGAGCAACAGAAGGGAGCAAGGAGGCAAAAGTGTCGTGATATCGCGACATGTTGCATTTTTGCGGTTGGAAGCGGCAGAAGAGCAAAGTAAGAGACGAATGTCGCGATTTTGTGACATGTCTCATTTTCGCGGCTGGAGGCGGCAAAAGAGCAAAGCAAGGAAAGAATGTCGCGATTTCGTGACATGTCACATTTTCACGACCATCCGAAAGGAAATAAAGGAAAGACAGGAATGTCGCGATTTTGTGACATGTCGCATTTTCATGACTACACAGAAGAAATATAGGAAAAGACATAAATATGTCACGATTTTGCGACATGTCACATTTTCGTGGCAGAAGAGCAAAGTAAGAGACGAATTTCATGATTCCGCGACATGTCTCATTTTTGCGGCTGGAGGCGACAAAAGAGAAAAGCAAGGAAAGAATGTCGCGATTTCACGATGCGCCAGCTGTAAAGGAATAAAATGTATTTTTGGCAATCAAAGGCATGCACTGACACCAAGAAGTGATTTTTGACATGATTATCAAAAATCCAAGATAGAGCAAGATTTCCAGATGATTGAAAATGTGACAGGCTCGTCTAGAATCTAATCTACAGAGAAGATATCTAATTCATAGAAGACTTGTTGTGTATTATTAGAAACTGTAGATGATTGCTTGTAAAATAGTAAGATGTACTTAGAAAAAGATACTCTTTTAGGGTATATATAGGGGTGAGCGACTCCAAAAAAAGGGTCGGTTCTTGGACATTTACAAGACTGAATGCATGTACTTCGAATACAAGCAATAAAATCACATCTCCCATTGGCTTCTGGTTCATATCGTGCAAGTGTATGTATTAATGTTCTTTATTTCTGCTTACAATATTGAATTGTAAATTGAGTTTGTTCTTATATCTGAACTTTCACAATACATAAATCATATTGCTGGAATGAGAATCTAATATATACGCATGTTAAACAAAATATTAGAAATCATATCTGAAATTATATAATTTTTGCATAGAAATGTGTTTAAATGCTTCGGATAGAAGTAAGTAAATTTGTCTTCGTTGTTGTCTAATCTGCACCATATATTAGATCTAGCTTCGGCTATATTTCCCTCTCTTTCAAGATTACTTCCTTCCCCTTTTCCCATAAAAAACTTCAAGGAACCGACCTTCTCTAGAGATCAGGCGAAAAGTCTCAAACCTTCTCGTCTTTTCAATGTTGACAAAATCTAAGGCGCAACTAAACAACCCAAGGCAGATTTTGTTCCAACAAGTCCAAAAAAAAACAATGAAAATAGTGGTTTTCACCACTTTAAATATACATCTTTTCTCAATTTACAACCATGATAAAAAGAGTAGTAAGGATAAGGGCAAAATTCTCATTAGGACTCGATTCGAATGGTTGAGAATTCGATTCCCCAAAACTCTAATTCTTGTCACAAAAACAATCTCATCATACTGTGAGTAGTAAGGATAAGGTAAAATTCTCATCAGGATTCAATTCAAGTGGTTGAGAATACAATTCCCTAAAGCTCTCTCTTTATAAACATAAAGTAATAATAATAAGCCTTCAAGTAGTAAGGATAGGGCTTATTTCTCATCAGGACTTGATTCGAGTGGTTAAGAATCCAATTCCCAAAAACTTGAAGACCCTAATATTGGAGTATGCTCATGTGTGGCAATATGTCTCTCTTCAAGAGACCTCTGAATGCACATAAGGACAAGCTATCTTTCTAGTTCTCTTCGTAACTGGTTTAATATCACCTTACTCAAGATGGGTAAATTAATTCATTTGCACATACATTGGTTCTTAATTGGCTTGAGTAATTACCATGCTCATGATTGGTAAATGAACATCCATTGCACACACAATTGGTCCTTGAGAAATTTTTACTCTACTAGGACAACCTTGATACCTTATGGATTTGGGAGATGAATAAATGAGTTTGCTTGAGGTCACTAGGATGTTTGAGTCTTTGAAAAACAACTCTAGATTATTTATCCCTAAGACAAGCAAGGTTATAAGACAATATCCATCCCATATTACCATTGTATTTTAGGTCACTTCATATTTCGCCATTATATGTTGGTGTTCCTAATTAAGCAACAAAGACAAAGTTGGTCAAGAAAGAGTCTAAAACTTTAATGAATGATCATTAGATCATCGATACATACATCATCATAATAAAGTATACACATCATTCATAATGCATTCATACCACCATATACATACGCATCCACACATACATCCACAATCAAATGAACATAAAAAGTGTAACACAAAATGATACACAAAAAAAGAGCCATGTATATCTATATATATACATGAATCATAAGTACAAAGTATGATCGAAAGCTGCATACAATAGAGCACTGAGGCTCATATACAAAAATAAAAACTACAAAATAAGTAATAAGTGCTACTAGCTAGCGCTACCAAGATCCCTAAGAAGTACAAAATGATACCCATGGCCAAAACCTTGTGACATTGATGGATCAGGACATCGTGGAGCTCTATAGCAAGAACTATTATGCCTGGACTCGCTCTGCCTCCTAGAGCTATATCTCAAAGAAGAGGGTCATAGAGGTAGTGATATACCTCCATGTACAATTTGATCCTCTAAAAATCAAAAGTTTACCTCATGTTATCGGTATGATCCTCCTCTACATGAAGGAGAGATGAATCATGTCTCATCCACCCATCCTTCTTCGCTATATATGCACAAAGGGCAGCTATCACAACTACATTATAACCTCCTTCCAAGGCAGTCCATATTCCCTCCACCTCCCTCTGTAGTCATGTAATATTAGTATCCTGGGTATTCATCTCCCCCTACAACCTTGCCAACTTGACATCCCATGCATCTTGTTCTACCATAATCTATAGGAGCTGACTAAAATTCTCAGCTATGATGTCTTACTTAGCCTAGAGCATAGCCCACTCCTCCTTGTTTTGTGTTGGAGGTATCTCTATAATCTCTCCCATATTACCCCCACCATCACCTCCACCCTCACCATCACCTCCAATATTAGGAGGTTGATCCACCTCAACCCTCGATTGCCTCACCCCATCGTTGGCCCAATGACATCTCTATAATTGAGGAGTCTCCTCCGTCTTGGTTGTAGTCTCCCCATCATCACCACTAACCTCATCCACCACATAACTCAATACCCATGGTGGTTGAGAAATAAACCAGGCATCATAGTCATTTTTAGTCCCAACTTTAGCCACATTCAAGATATCCATGTCGATATCATCCTCCAACTCCACCCTCCAAGAATAAGCATAGGGTAAGCTCAACTCATCACCATGATGTTTGTAGATTATTGATACATCGGGAACCCCCTATCATATCCTAAACTATCGTAGAATATGTGAGAATTAGATCAACTCTATCATGTTATCATGGATCTCGTCAACCCATCTGGATCATCTGGTCCATCATAGCTACTCCTCATTCATATCTCATCTAGCCCCTTACCACGATTGCCAATACAATTGATTAGGTGTAAATATTACCCATAAGTCCCTATACTCCTAATCGTTGTGACTAGGATGGCTCGACTGTATCTCCTTGACTGCTCACCACCTAAGTGCATAGGTATGTGCCCTATCCCACCCATAAGGTAAACCCATAGGATGAGCTACACTGAAGTGCTTCCAACCCTAGATCTGAAGAAGTAGACTGCACCCCAACCCTCGCCTCTTCACCTTGTACAACTCCATGTACACCTGATCTAGTAAGGTAGGTGCCCAAGTATATACCTGAGGCTCATTAATAATGTCGTACATCAACCTAATCAGGTTCTATGGAAACTTGGATTCTGTGTTGTTTGGCAACAACATATTGGCTAGAATGAACATCGTGTAGGATGGTAAAGCTTCCAACTCCTTCTTCGAGTATATCACCAAATATCGTATGCTCTCCCTATTAATATCCACATCCTCCTAGGCATCATCATAAATGTAACTAAGCTCATACCCTTTATTTTGTACAACTCAAATATGTAATCCCTCCATAGGTACATGGAAGATGCAGTAGATATCCTTGAGTGTCATTGTCATCTCCCCTATCGAGAGTTTGAAGGTCCCCCTATCTAGATCCCACCTCTCTGCTAAGGCAGAGAGGTACCTCTCATCCACCCTCACCACCTCAAATCATGCACAGCCATCCAATCCCACCTTCCCCAGCCACTCTCAGTCAGTCTCCTTCAACATCTTCTTAACCCCAGGCAGGATAGGTGAAAATTGATGTTGAGCTTCCAAAATATTCAACTATAACACAAACAAAAATACATACACATCAATATATCATTGTAGACACCAAAACCTAGGCATTTACAAAACCCTATTCACCCTCACAATCCTGCATAAAAATTATATACCTATGTTTAAACTTAGGTATATAAAATCCTCCACATTATCCTATTTTCCAAATTTTATTAAATCTAGAAAATCCCTTAGGATACCTTGTCTCTCCACTTGACACATGTCCTAGACACCACTATTCCTCCCCTTACCACATCTCACTCCACTCTCACCTACCCACATGCCACCACTCCACCTAAGTGAGACACTCTAAGTGACTCACTGTAGCTGCCCATAATAGGTGGCTTCCTAGTCCCTGCCACTTGGTAGCCCTAGCTTGCCACCTATCCTTTCCCTCCAAAACCCCCAAAAGCCTATAAAGGAAACATAATTCCATCTGTTAGGACTCTAATCCTAACCTTTCACATGACTTAATTCACTAATTATATTTATGGACCAACATGTCCTTTCACTAAAGTCACGACTATAGATAGGTTTATATATGCATTCTTGGGTGTCCTAAAAGCATCCATAAGAAAATATATTTTTAATTCCATTGCTTGGTTCTCCAAATAGTGAAACTATAATTCTACTAAAAATGTGATTCAATTTATATTTTTTTGCATTATATCTTCTTCTTTGTTGTAGAACTATTAGGAACTCCTTGGTTCTTAGCATTTTTGTATTAGAGCTAGCAATTTAAAAGGGCATTCATAGCAAAAAAAAAATCTCTATCCCTACCATTGTATTCATTTTTTCCAAGCAGATAACAAAGAAATAAGCACAAATAATAAGTACTCACGGAGGTCTAAAAACAAGCAGAAACACGCCTCAAATTATTTCAAGGGTCCCTCAAGATATCCAGACTTCATCCAAAAGGAATAGATATCAGATCGGTCAAGAAAATTGGATAAGAATCCAACTACCGGTAACGTCTAAAGAGTCCAGGAAAATGGTAAAAAAATTTACACTTTTCAGTGCATAAATCCATCAAAGGACGTTAACAAGATCGAAAAAATATTAAAGAATTCATTGGATCAAAAAAAGATTGAGTAAACATTCAAATCCTCTCAAAAAAAAAAAATCTTCAAATTGCTCTGCATTTTTTGGCAAAAGTCGTAAAGCAGCAGCGAAACATTATTAAAAATAAAATTATAATATAAATTTTAACTCGCCGAAAAAAAATTCGCTGTGATCATCTTTTTCGTGACGTCGAAAAAAGGAACACGGGTTAAAAAGTCTTTAAAACCTATATCCCACATTGTTTGTGGGTTAAACCTTAAGGGTTTTAAAATCACGTGTGCACCAATAGTGAGTGTGACTACCATTTGGTAGTCACGCGCACGTGCAACCCCACCTTGCTTCACCACTTAGTTGCTCGTTGTCACCTCATGTTGTATGTCGACCATCCCTCGTGTGCCTTAGTCACATCCGTCCCACCGCTTAGCCACCACTCTGCTCCATAAACACTCTCACTCTACATTTTATATTGGTCACCACCCAATTTATTCACCTACCGCTCATCGTCAGCTCACCTGCCGATCATATAGCCATTAAGCCTACCGATTACTCATAGGCGTTGTTCTACCAAAAAGTCAAAATTTGCAAATAAAAACCAAAGTTTTCAAAGAATTTTTTTTTTTTTTAAACAAAAAAATCAAATTTTGCTCAATTTTTGAAAACAAAAGCCAAATTTTGCTCAAAAATAAACCAATTTTTGTAATAATTTTTTTCAAATTGTGAATAAATTGACAAACTTGATTAAATTTTTTGAAAATAAGTAGGCGATCCCCAGACCACACCACAATGACTGACGGTAGGCAATCATAAGACATTGTGAAGGAAGTTATGAAGGAAGTCATGCAAGAATTACATAAATGGCAGGACAATTTTGAGAAGAAAATCATGACAAAAGAGGATTTTTGCCTATGGAAAGACGACCAAGAAAACAAAATTACAGAATTAGATTTAAAAATTGGCACCACAAACCACTCAATCGATATGATACAACAAAACTTGGCATTAGTCCAAGTCGGCCAACCTATCGTAGCACCAACACAACAAGCATTACTAGGGGGACCACACACATCAATCCTACCTCGAACCACAAAATTGGATTTCCCAAAATTTGATGGAGGCGACCCCACAAATTGGATATATCGGGCTGACCAATATTTCTCTCTATATCAAATTCCAGAGACCCAAAAGGTTCGCATCGCATCTTTTCACCTAGAGCAAATCGCTACTCAATGGTACCAATGGTATGAAAAGACAAAGGGTACTCCCACATGGACCGAATTTACAAAAAATCTAATGATACGATTTGGCCCAAGCAAATTTGAAGATTTCACAGGGGCTCTTACCAAACTCCACCAAACATCTACAGTACGAGAATACCAGGCTCAATTCGAGAAGTTGGCAAACCTTACATCAGGACTCGATGCATCATTCTTTCAAAGTTGCTTCATTAGTGGCCTAAAAGAAGAAATTCGATTAGAAGTACAAATACTCAATCCTATCGATATGATGCACGTTGTTGCATTAGCACAAATGGTGGAAGAGAAGATCAATAACCAACGACGAATAGGAAGACTATCAATAGGGAAACCACAAAACACCTACACCAGCCAAAAACTAAATAGAGTCATGCCAATTAAACGAATTAGCCCTGAGGAAATGAAAGAAAGAAGAGAAAAGGGCCTTTGTTTTCATTGTGATGAGAAATTCACCCCTAATCACAAATGCATTACACCAAAATTATATATTTTGGATACAATTGAAGATTGCACTCCAAAAGAAGAAGATGATATCGAAGTAGAAGTAGTAACGGATATTCAAGAAGAAAATAATGAGGATAAAATAAAAATTTCCTTTAACGCCCTCGCAAGATTTTTTGCCCCACAAACTATGAAAGTTAAGGGGTATTTTAAGAAACAAAACCCTATTGTGCTTTTAGACTCTGGCAGCACACACAATTTTATAGACCCAAGGGTGGCAAAACAAGCTAACTGCTTTATACATCCTTGTAATAATTTTGAAGTCATGATTGGAAATGGAGGAAGAATTGCGTGCAAAGGAAAGTGCCAAAATATTAAACTCACTATGGGAGATTATAACATGAAAGGGGACATGTATGTACTACCCTTAGGAGGATGTGACATCATTTTAGGAGTGCAATGGCTATGGACGCTCGACACAATTCAATGGGACTTTGAAGAATTATGGATGAAATTCACACAAAAAGACCAAACATACACTATTAAAGGGTTAAAATCAGGCCCTTCACAAATCGTAAGTTCCCATAGAATGGAAAAAATTATTCGCAGAGGAGGTAAAGGTATGGTTGCACAACTATTTTCCATTCAACCCACTAATGAAGAACAACCAATGGCACCTGAACTACAAAAACTCCTAGAACGCCATGATAAAGTATTCAATGAACCAAAAGGATTGCCTCCTCAACGAAGCCATGATCATACCATTCAACTACTTTCGAGGCACCAACCCCCTAATATTAGACCTTACCGATATCCATATCTACAAAAGACAAAAATAGAAAAACTAGTACAAGAACTACTCAAGGCAGGGGTCATTAGACCTAGTGTAAGCCCTTACTCTTCTCCTGTTATATTAGTGAGGAAGAAGGATGGATCATGGTGCTTATGTGTTGACTTTCATGCCCTCAACAAAATAACTATCAAGGATAAATTTCCTATTCCAGTCATCGACGAATTACTAGATGAACTTCATGGGGCTGCATATTTCTCCAAATTAGATTTACGATCAGGCTACCACCAAATTCGAGTTAAAGAAAGTGACATTCCAAAAATGGCCTTTCGCACTCATGAAGGGCATTATGAATTCATGGTGATGCCATTTGGTCTTACCAACGCCCCTTCTACATTTCAAAGTCTAATGAACAAGGTATTTCACCCTTTCCTTTGAAAGTTTATTTTAGTTTTCTTTGATGACATTTTGATTTACAGTAAAACATGGGAAGATCACTTAAACCATATAGACCAAGCATTAAAGACCTTGGAGGACAATCAATTATATGCTAAAAGATCAAAATGTTCCTTTGAAAAACAAGAAATTGAATACCTTGGACATATTGTCTCTAAAGGAGTTAAGGTAGACCCTCGTAAAATTGAAGATGTGAAAAATTGGCCTATTCCAAAAACCTTGAAGGGTTTGCGTGGGTTTTTAGGATTAACAGGCTACTATCACAAATTTGTCAAAGATTATGGCAAAATCGTAGCCCCCTTAACAACACTACTTAAGAAGAATGCTTTTCTATGGTCTTCAAAAGCTGACGAAGCCTTTATCGCTCTAAAAAATGCAATGTGTACCACCCCTGTCTTAGCCATGCCTAATTTTTCTAAACCATTTATTATTGAGAGTGATGCCTCAAGAGTGGGAATAGGGGTCGTGCTCATGCAAAATGAAAAACCCTTGGCTTTCACTAGCAAGGCATTCTCTAAAAAGAATTTAGCACGATCCACATATGAAAAAGAAATGTTAGCCATTGTTCATGCTATCCAACATTGGAGACCTTACCTTATCGGCCAACATTTCATTATTCGCACAGACCACCATAGTCTAAAGTACCTTCTTGAGCAATGCATAACCACCCCGAAACAACAAAAGTGGGTTACAAAACTACTAGGATATGATTATGAGATCATATATAAAAAAGGGAAAGATAACATGGTTGTTGATGCCCTTTCAAGAAAGTTTGAAGAAATACCCCAATTACATGCTTTTTCCTCTCCTATTCCTAAATGGATAGACCAAGTCAATGAGGAATGGTTTAATGACCCTACCACACACACATTAATTCAACAACTTCAACAAAACTCCACTAGTAAACCTCATTATTCTTGGAAAGATAACATACTAAGGTATAAAGGGTGTATTGTCCTCTCCCCCACATCCTCCTATCGTGCAAAGCTTCTCCATGAGTTACATGCCACACCCACCGCAGGACACTCTGGATTCCTAAAGACTTATAAAAGAGTGACTAGATATTTTTATTGGGTAGGGATGAAAAATGATATCAAGAAATTTGTGAATGAATGTGAGACCTACCAACGACAAAAAGGAGAGACAGTGGGTACTCCGGGTCTTCTTCAACCTCTTCCCATTCCAACAAAAACATGGGCTGATATTTCCATGGATTTTATTGAAGGCCTTCCAAAATCTATAGGAAAAACAACTATTCTAGTTGTGGTGGATCGTTTATCTAAATATACCCATTTTTGCCCTGTGGCCCACCCTTATACAACTAGTACCATCGCTCAAATTTTTCTTGATAATATCTTTAAATTACATGGCATGCCTTCCACTATAGTTAGTGATCGTGATCCCACTTTCACTAGCAATTTTTGGAAAGAATTATTTAAACTCCAAGGCACTCAACTTCGTATGAGCTCCGCTTACCATCCCCAAACGGATGGTCAAACCAAAGTTGTTAATAAATGTTTGGAAACCTACCTCCATTGTTTTATTTCTACTCAACCCCTTCACTGGGTTAAATGGCTTCCATTAGCCGAATGGTGGTATAACACCTCATATCACACTACCATTAAGATGACCCCATATGAAGCTTTATATGGCCAAACACCACCATCCCTTACCTCTTATATTCTGGGAAGTACAAATGTGCCAGCAGTGGAGATGGAACTTTCTACTCGAGATGATATTCTTTGCACTCTCAAAGAAAATTTACACACCGCCCAACACCGTATGAAGCAACAGGTGGACCAACATCGAATAGAGCATGTTTTTCAAGAAGGGGATATGGTATTCCTTCGCCTTCAACCATATCGCCAAACTTCTCTAAAACTCAAGGGTTCTCAAAAGTTAGCCCCCAAATTTTATGGACCTTATAAAGTTCTACAATGCATTGGGCCAGTTGCTTATAAACTTGAGTTACCCGAGTCATCCAAAATTCATCTAGTGTTCCATGTCTCCTGCCTTAAACCAGTAGTTGGTGCACACATCACTACACAAACTCAACTCCCTGAGTTTACTAAATATGGAGCACTCATGGTTGAACCCGAAGCTATCCTAGATCGCCACATTCGCCACCTTCGCAATCACACTATCACCAAGGTTTTGATTCAATGGAAAGGTCTACCTTCGGAAGATGCCACATGGGAGACACTTCATCATATCCAGCAGCAATTTCCTCATTTCCAGCTTTGAGGACAAAGCTCTTTTAAGGAGGGTGGCATGTTAGGACTCTAATCCTAACCTTTCACATTACTTAATTCATTAATTATAATTATGGACCAACATGTCCTTTCACAATCACAACTCTAGATAGATTTATATATGCATTCCTTGGGTGTCTTAAAAGCATCCATCGAAGAAATACATTTTTAATCCATTGTTTGGTTCTCCAAACAATGAAACTGTGATTCTACTAAAAAGGTGATTCAAATATATACTTTTTTGCATTATATCTTCTTCTTTATTGCATAACTGTTAGGAACCCCTTGGTTATTAGCACCATCACCCAAAAGAGGCTAAAAATTACATCGTCACTTTGCCAAAATTAATATAGGAAGTCATCAACACTCGTGGAGATCGATTGCTTGATACCCCACATCGAACCCTAGTAGTTTTGCCTCACTGTCACAAACATGCTAGGGCATTTACACAAAAATAAATGCAGCTCTATGTTTGCATAAATGTAGACCTGTGTTTAATCATCCCCAAATGTGGCTCCGTGTTTGCTCAGGAGCACTTTCAGTCGATGACAAACATTGATTGGATCAAGTAAACAATAAGGTATCTTTGTATTTTTTTTTTGTTTTTCTGTGCATAATTTTCATGTTCTATAAGCATTCATTTCCAGGGTTTAGAGTAGCTTCTTTTATGTACATAAATAGGTACTATTAACCCTTCTTGTTTGCATTCATGTATGTGCAAGTTATAGGTCTATTGAAGGTTGTTGCAGCAAAGAGTGACCTGCCAGCAGATACACAAACCCATTCATAAATATGGTTGTAGCAAAAAAGAGCATTAGCACCCACCATCAGTTATATTTTCCAAAATGGGTTTTTCCTCATTTTTGACCCATTGTATTCGAAAAAGTAAGCATTATTTCTTATTGTAATTATACCCCTACACACTCGGGGTAAATATTGTAAAAAGGAGATCAAGGCTCCATAAAGCTTAATACAAGAATCATTATTTCATTGCAATAGCTTGTTTTTTATCTTTTATTTATTTGGGTGAACATCTTTACTGCTTACAATCATACATGTAATAACATTTTCAAATTCCATCCATTTTATTCAAAAAAAACATCGTCTCTCTTTTCATTGTCAAAAAAGAAAACCTTTTTGCCCTCTCTCTTTCCATTGTCAAAAAAAAAACTTCAACCAAAACCTGAAAAACAATTGCAAAAATAAATGAGAATCCTAGAAGAACTTACCTTTGATAGCCACCCGCACCAACTCCCTCCACCGCACCAACTCCCTCCATCACCATCGTCAATCTCCTTCACTCTTCTCCTCTCAAATGCTAACTTCAAAGCTCTCAAATGCAAGAATGAAGTAAAATGACCCATGCATTTATTTTATAGCTTAAATTGCACTCACAGATGCACCCTCGTGTTTGGTAGGTGTGTCCAAATTTAGTCCTGCATCTAAAGGGTACATGCATATGCACCTCTGCATTTACAAATGATCAAACACACCTTTACATATGGGAAGACATGGATGTAGTCTTGTGTTTGTTCTCAAAATGTTGTAGAAAACTTCAAAAGACTCCAAAATAGTGCAAAACCCCACAAAATCATCACATAAACTCATCTAAAAATCAATCTCATCATTACATCTTATTTTATGGTAAATTGGATTGATTTGGGTGTTTAAGTTTTTGTTTGATACATACGAGAGTTGGCAATAGCCACTATTTTTAGTAACTGGCCAACATAGGGTTCAAACCATAAGGACTACACCAACAAACCTACCATATCATTTTTGGGTAACCCAATGTGATATGGGGATCATTGGTCACTCAAGGTTCGTGCCGTTTTCATTGATCTGGCATGCACTCAGGGGATTTGTAATAGACTACTACCTTTGCAAATATGTGGCTTCCTTCTGAAGGTTTGAACCTAGGTCTCTTCTTGGTAAGTGCCCAACCACACCTGCACTTACCAATCCACCTAACTCTTGGGTGTTTAATTTTTTAATGCGACCAAAAGTTGCAAAATGCTCCAAAACACTTCAAAACATCCCAAAATAATCCAAAATTTCACAAAACCATAAAATCAACACATCAATGCATCCAAAACATCATCCTATATCATCACACTTGAAATAAAACCATTTTGGTCCCTCAAATTCAGAATGCGCCTTCATTCAAGAACATTTAACCAAGGTTTTAATCAATATCTCTCCATAGGGTTGTAAAGCAAAAATATTTAAAAAATAATTGATAGGCATCACTCCAGTCACAAATGGGTCAAACATACACCCACAATGGCTAGTCCATCTATCACATTGAATTGCACCTAATGCTACCAAAGGCAAAATTTTGACAACACAAATATACCCCAAACTTGGGGCAACCAATTTGATCTTGTTTTTGAACATTTTCATCCATCATATCCACCCCTTTTCATAATTCACAATCAGTCAATTGACTCGTGGTTTTCATTCTTTACCCATTCATCAATTGAGGTTCTTGCACATCGAGGAAAGAGTCCATTTCTCCATCCAATAAAACTAGGTGTCTCTTATTTTTGTACCGCATTGTGTTCTACACAACATGATATAAAAAGGGGCATCTGTAGACACCAAATCCTAGTCATTTTCTATATCTATATATATATATATATATATATAATTTCCAGATCCTAACCACTAGCCAAACCCTAACCCTATCTTACCATTTGGCAATGTTAGCTTGCCACCTCCAAACCCTAATCCTAACCTTTCAAAATGTTATAAAATCTAATTCACTTTTGTGAATGAAGACCGAAAATCCATAATAAAACTTTGTCAAAATCATGAGATTAACTCTAAATGAAGTCTAGAGATCGAGATATCAAAGTCCCGAATCGATTCCCATAAATTATGTAACTTAGATCCAAACGCGATAAGGTGTCTACACAAACCTAAATGGGGCTCTGCATACACAAAGATGCATGACTGCATTTAGCCAGTTTCTAAACATGGCCCTGTATTTACCCAGTGATATTTTCAACCCTCACATACATAGATCGAATCAAGTATCAGCAAGACAATTCGGTTTATTTATTTTTTATTTTATGCATCTTATTTAACAATGTGCAAGCATTCTATCTAGGGTTTGGTGGTTTTATTTAATGCATATCAACAGGTTCTACTAACCCCATTTATTTGCAAGCTCATATGTGCAGGTTATAGGTCATTGGATGTTTCTAGAGCAAAGGATGGACTACAAGGATAGCTGAAGCCCATCCACAAATTGATTAAATAAACATGATGTCGAAGACACCTATTTCCATTGTCTTGGTTCAAGGGTCTTTCTCCCCTTTGTGTCTACTTATAAATTTGAGAATAAGCAATCATTTATTGTAATCAATATCCAACCATTTTGGGGCAAATCATTGTGTAATATAAAAGGAGATATAGACTCTAAAATATCAATACAAAATAATTTGTTTTACTTTACATTATGTATCTCTTTATTTGCATTATTTGGTGTTATTTCCTTTTCGCTTACAAGTTGATAGAACATAAATTTCAATAAAATCAAAAGTGTTTCTTATAAATTGAAGAAGTTATTATTGCACAAAATGATGCTCAAGAAATAGAATAAAACTATATTTATATATTCAAGAAGACACCAACCTTCAAGAGGAGGAAGAAATAAAAACTATATTGAACACTAGTCTAATGAAAGCTCCAATGGAGTCAATAATAAATAGATATGTAAATAAGTGAATTAAATAAATATTAAATACACCTGACATGTTTATTTTATCATATTCGTTGTAGATGATAAGGTCATAATATCTAGTGTTCTTGGGATCTCCATCCACATAATTAATATCAAAAGAATGTTTATGATTCAAACATGTATACAAAAATTTTTATATTCAAATGTTAATATGATTATTTTAAATAGAGATAAATTTTTAAAGGTAACTTAACATGAGTACATTATAAATACAATAGGGATGAAATATGATCAGTTCATTTTAAGTATATGAACAATAAGTTCTATTAGTATAATGAGTTTGTATGATCTTAAATCCTTTTTATAAATAGTATGTGGCATCATAAAAACTATAAAACTATAGATATTGGATAACAATCATGACATATAAGCTATTCAAGGTACATATTGGCTTATTTTAAAATCTCATGATCAAGTATTTTTATGTATTGATCATAACCTAACATAACTATGGAGACAAGTTGTATCACACTTGTATAAGTTAGAGATCTATTAATGGAGTTTCATAGGTGATAATAAGAGTGGGGATACAAATATGGAGAAGATATAAAAAGAGCATATGTATATCAAAAAATATTATCCCAAATTAAAGTTGTGTTATGATGTGCTAGGTGGCCAAAGTAAAAGAAATACAGCTAGCAAAAGCATGATAAGCACAAACCCAGCTCAAGTTCCCTGTATTATGATGGACAAACCCATAATAAGGTAGACCATGATAATTCAATTCGGCTCTATTGTAATTAATGAACTTTAAAAATGTTAAACTTCATAGTTTTGCACAACTCTTCTTTATTATCTAAAAAAGTAAATGAAATAATATTTTTTAATGGGCAATATTATATTTTTGTAGTCCCAAAGGTTCTAATTTTAAAGAAGCAAATGAGATCAAATATTTTGATGGGTAATATTGTATGTTTGTAGTCCCATAGTTTGTTTAGCCTTTAGGGACATAAAATTGTTTTAATATATTCCTTTGAAAAGGAGCAAGTAAAATTATATTTTTATTGGTAATATTGTATCTTTGTAGTCTCATTGGTTGTTTGGCATTTGTCGATGTTAAAAGCCTTTTTATTTTACTCTTTTATAATTACATAGGATTGAAATGATCTTACCTTTATTACCTCAGGACAGTGTTACAATATTTTGGCAATTATACATACATTCCTGTCAAGTTTTGAGCCTACTCTCATTGTTAAATTTTGGGTATAATTTAACCATTGAGATAATATTGTTTTGTAAAATATTAAGGCTTAACATAGGCTTGGAACCATAACTCCTAACTCAATTACCATGTTTTTTTTTATTATTCTACCGATATGATTCAAAGTTCCATTAAATGATGCATTTCAAATTTAGAGGTAGCTTAACCAACAGACAAAAATAAAATTGTATTAATATTGATGCATGACCAAAATAGGTCAATAGAACTTAAAAATACAGCCTAAAAATTGAAGGGGTGCACATTCAACATTCAAGTACATCGTTGCTCAATTTATGCAAACACATGCAATGGATATATATTCATTGAGTATATATACAAAACCACATATTCCTAAAACCAAACTAACAAGGAAAAATAAAACCCTAAATTTTGAACACAATTTCCCTCTACATCCCTAAACCCTAAAGGAGGGAAATTGTATTAATGCTGATGCATGACAAAAATAGGTCAATAGAACTCAAAAATATAGCTTGAAAAAAAAAGGGATGCACATTCAACATTCAAGTACACCATTGCTCAATTTATGCAAACACATGCAATGGATATATATTCATTGAGTATATATACAAAACCATGTATTCCTAAAGCCAAACTGATAAGGAAAAATAAAACTCTAAATTTTGAACACAATTTCCCTCTGCATCCAAAGCATGAGTAGTGCTTACCACTTAAAATATTGAGCTCTCTGTCCTTCATCTGAGCGAACACCCTACCTCAAGCTCTCTTCATCTCACTTTTCCTACAGTCCTTATATTTTTTTTGTCGATACCCTAAGAGGGTGGTTTTAGACCGACCTCTTAGGGTTGCCTAAACCACCCTATTAGGGCTAAGAGGGCGGTTTATAACTACCCTCTTCGAGCACCCTAAGATGTTAGTTTAAAATCATCATCTTAGGGTGACCTAATAGGGTGGTTATAAACCGCCCTCTTAGCCCTAAGAGGGTGGTTTAAAATTGCCCTCTTAGGGTCACCCTAAGAGGGTGGTTATAAACTACCCTCTTAGCCTTAAGAGGGCAGTTATCCTAAGAGGGTGGTTATAAACCGCCCTCTTAGAATATATTAGGGCATTTTTTTACCGTCATAAAAAACCATCTTATTTTAGTTGTCGTTAAAGCCCATTTTTGGTGTAGTGCCACTCCAAAAATAGATCCTATCTAGCATGGGATATGTTGGTAAAGGTTTTTTACCCCAACAGAAAGGTATTCAAGAACCTTTGGGTGTCAAAATCTAGCCTAGGAGGTGTGGTTTAGGCTGCATTCCCAACAAAAACCAACCTTTACCATTCAATAATGATGATTACCTTAAAACTTATGCTAAATATTTAGATCATCAAAGATTAGAGTGGAGTGATGAGGACGAGGGACCCCCTTATCTCTCTGATATTTTATTTTATAATATAATAATTTTTTATGCATTCTGATGGTAAATTTGTTGCTTCTCAAGGAGACCCTACTTCACTATCTTATAGAGATCTTGCAAAATTAGGGATCGTCTTTCCTTTTGTTAAGAAAAATGGTTCAGTTAGGGATTATGAAGATTTTTGCGCAAAGGCTATCAAAGGAAAAAATATGAAGATGACTCCTTGTGAATTTAATCATCAAGATTATCCCTATTCTATATTTTTCTTTAATGGATCAGTCCCTTGCATATTTGTTCTTTTTATCAAGATAGGAGGCACAATTATACTATGTGTCGACTATCATTTTGCTCACTTACAT
The DNA here is from genome assembly GCA_028583015.1 of Wollemia nobilis. NCBI lineage: Eukaryota > Viridiplantae > Streptophyta > Pinopsida > Araucariales > Araucariaceae > Wollemia > Wollemia nobilis. The sequence goes on from JAQPPZ010002150.1 coordinate 1,421,717, forward strand.
TAACAAACTAAAAATAAAATAAAATAATAAACCACTAATTAGGCATACTTTGTATTTTTCATATGCTTCAATAATTTTCCTAATCATACTACATGATTTCCTATCATATTTTCCATGTTTTGTCTAACATTATGTTCCTTGCATTTTGCTTGTCATACAATTGCATTGTTGCTTGTTCGTATATGCATGACTTCTTGATCATATAGAGTTTTTTGGAGAATGGCAAGTGATGACACCTAGTTAGGTCGTAGCTCACATGCATTGCACTCTCATAAGGGCTCTAATGCCTCACAATTCCCTAACCTAGGGCTCATATTTATGCATTTCCATCATTGCATTTTCTCATGTTGTTTTATATCCCTAGACCTTGAAAGTTTTCATTGCTTATATCTCTCCAATTCAATGGATATGGTTCTCGTTTTGCTCCATTGACCATGTCCATACACTTTATTGCACACACCACACCCCTATTGGGTAGTACTCACTTTTTTCATCACCTTTTTGCACACAACACATCCCATAGTGGATAACTTCATGGTCACAAGTGAGGGGCAGCCTCCATTCGACCATTTGTGAGCATACATCCCAACGGGTACATCTCTTTTTCTCTAACCATCTTAGCAAGAACTACACCCATAGCGGGTTCAGCTCTGCCTTGTCCATATTTGCAAACTTACAACCCTCATAGGATAGCTTCATGGCCACATGCGAGGGGTAGCCTCCATCTCAATCATTTGCAAGCATACATCCTCATAGGGCTTTTAATTTTATTTTGGCCTTTTGGAGCTTTGTTTTCATTCACCCATGCATTTCATTTAGGCTTGCACTTTAGTTGCATTGCACTTAGTTAGATTCATACCATTCCATCTCATTCATTTAGGATTCATTCATTGCATCCATTATGTATGTGTTCACCATGCATACACAAAAAAAAGAGCAAAGAGCAAATGATAGAGCTTAAGAGTCAGTCTGCTTTCATATTTTCTTGTTCATCCTTTTTTCTTCTTTGTTTGTTGTTCTCTCTTCTTCTGGGTCCATCCTTTTTAAGTTTTCGTAGGAATTTTATATTCCTCCCAAAACTCGAGGGGGCACCCCTAGCCTTAGAGGCATTAATGGTAGTAATGCCTCGTTTTGCATACAAATTTGTGGTGTTCAGGTTAAAAACCCCTTTTTTGCATGGCCTCTTCATCCAAACTTGGCCACCCCCTTTTTAAGTTTGTTGTTTTTTACCCATAGGTGTCTACATCATTATTTGATGCATTTATTTGGTCATAAATGCATCAAAGAGGGGGCAAAATGTAGACATGGAAAATTGACCCATTAAGATGAGTTATTTTTCTTAGATCTTGAGTTTTCCTCTCCAAAAATTAAGATTATATTTGAGCTAACTTTAGCCCATCAAATCTTCTACATTCCTTTCAAAACCTATACAGTTATATTGGGCTCAGAAAGAGCTCTTCAATGGTATAATTTTTATCCTATTTTGACTCCATTTGGTCTTCCAAAGTGCTAAAAAATTGCACATGGGTCTAGCTATCATGAATTTGCAACTGCCCAATATAGGGCATGAATTTGCCATCTTGGGATTTTTCTCTCAAAAACCATTTCTAGTGTTGGTTCTTTGTGATGTCAACCCTTGTCTGAGGTTAATTTTTATTTTCCCTCTTCCAAACCTCTTACAAATAAATGATTACATCCCCTTTTTTTAATCAATCCAAGGAACCCAATCAATCAATCCATCAATCCAATGAATCTTCTTAAGAATCCTAATCTTGACTTGCTCATTGTTCATGCTAATAAGTGCTCTTCTGTTGTGGGATTGCTATTTCACTGCCTTCTTCTTTGGTGTTAGTTGCTCTTGGTGGATAAGTATTGGAGCCCTAAGGAGGAGTCTTCTATCTTGGAGGTCTTCATCCTTTTGTTTGTTTTTTTGCCACCACCAGGTTGTTTTTGCTCATTTACATTCATATGTTGTTAAATTGCACATTTTTTTTTTTTATTCACGCCGTTCTGCTCCTTTTTCTTTCTATTGTGAATTCATCGTATAGGGTGCAAATTTGTTGTACAAGACGTAAATTCACCATACAAGGTGCTAATTCATCATACAGGGCACTAATTTGCCGTACAGGGTACTAATTTGCCAGACAAGGCATGAATTCACCTATGATAGACTTGGGAGCAAAAGTCCACCCCCAAACCCCAGATTTGTATTTCATGTTACATCTAGAGCATAATTGTATAATCTACACTTTGTTCATCATATTGTTCTACTACATTGTATTTTGTTTGTTCATCTTCTAAAAAGGTCAACTTTCACTTTTGCATTCTAAAGGTTAGCTAAAAGGACCTAGGGGGCTTGAATGTTGCACCTCCAAGTACAGTCATACAATAGCCTAAGTAGGCCCCCTAATGTTGATCATATTTTTTAAGGGTTTTGTGAAGTTATTTTGCAAGATCAAAGTTATGGGACATTGTTAGATGCAACATAAATCTTGGAATAGCCATCGAATCAGATAAGTGCCCTAGTAAATATTTAGGTTATTTGTTAACTACTTTTATTCATTTTTTTTCAAAATAAAGATCACAAGTAAGGAAAAGCATTTGATAAAATTTTCTAGGCATTTGAAATAATAAAAACATATAGTGTGCATCTAGGTTTTTAACAAGGTTTTAACCTTGTTTGTGCATTTCCCTTGGATCCTTGATCAAAGGCATTGTTTTGCAATCCTAGGGTTGGTGATCATTCAAGCAAAGAATCATTCTAGTGATAGCTCTTGTCTTCTTGAATCTTGTATCTTGCATTGTTTTTTTCCTTTTTATAGTGTAGTTTGAGAAAGGTCAAACATAGGTGTATGCTTAATTGACACATTCAAACACATTCCACCTGGACTTGGAGCAAATTCTAAAACCGCTCCTAGTTAACCCTTCCTTTGGTTTCCCACCGAGAGTAGAGTTATAAAATACCCCACGGTTCACCTCGGCTACCAATGAATCCAACCAAGATTTGTATGCGATAGGACAATTTTCCCCCTCTACAGACTTGTCTTGGATGAATTTCACCATTTTTGGAGCGAATGGCTATCTTTTACAAGAAATTTGTTTGTTGTTCTATACTTAGGCAAAAATTGACTCATAGTCCATCTGAAGTGCTTTTGCCAATGACAAATGCACATAAGAGGTCAGATTCAAATTCAAATGTTGCTTAAATTCCACTAGAGTCATTATCTTAAAAAAATAGTTTTTTAAAGTTCGTATCAAAGTTGCCATTCATAAAGTACCTACAAAATGCAAACAAAAATTGTTAAATTTCAAGTAAATCTAGGTTTAGAACAAAACAAAATAGCTCTTGGGTGTGGCAAATCACTTTAGATTCAACTTGTGAAAATGTAGGTTTTATCAAGCTAATTTCTTTCTATATTGGAGCAAATGATTTGGAATTACCAGGCAAATAACTCACTTTTGAGTACTTAGTAGTTTTTAGCCTTTGCTTAAAATCAAGTGAATCACTCGTACTTACAAGAAAATTGCTTGTCGATGTTTACTTACTGAAAAAATACAACTTGGAGCCAATTGCTTTGTCTATGATAGATGCATTTTTGGCATGAAAATAAATAATAATAATAATGCAAAGGCATAAAAAATCAGGATTAGTCCCACTAGGCATGCCATAAACTATGTTGATCTAGGGAATTGTCTTGATTTCTAATTTAGATTTTATTCCCCCAAATTCAAGTTTCAACCAGGTTGGACAAGATTTCCAAAGGCTTTTCCTAACCTTTTGATTAATGTTAGTTCCTCGTTGTTCTTGTTTCTATCTAAACTAAAATGCATGAAAGTAAAAAATAGAAAATAAAACTGTGAAGTTTAGTGCAAGAGATAAAAGCAAATATGATTGTTACACCATAGCGAGGAAAGCATCTAATCATTAATGCATGAGAAATTGAATAACATCAATATCCATTCATTTATTTGATTATTAAATTGATAAGCGAATAACAAGATGGGAAGAAGGGCTATGCCACAACTACCACACACTTAGCAAACCAAGAGGGCGGTGCGACTAATAGGATGCATAAGGACTTTCCAATTTATTACAATCTCATGAGTACAAAGCATAATATGGATTTCATAGAGTGTAGCTCTAAATTCTCATGGCCAAAATATGATTACAATGAGGGCCCTAGACCCCTATTTATAGTAAAATTTTACTCCCAAGTTACCTAGGATGAAAAACAATTATTCTTAGTCAAAGTAAAAAATTAGAAGCAACTTTAGCAAAATGTTGCACCTCCAAATGTTACATGACCCTAATTATAGCTCTAATAGGCTTAGAAGACTCCAAAAATGCTTAGTACACCACTAAATGCAAAAAAAAAATACTTTTCAGAATATTTTCCTTATGATTCGTATTGATTTTTACTTCTATGACTATTTGAGCAATTAGCTCGCATTTATGAGCAAATTTAAACCTTTTGCTAAGCAAATAAAAACCTTTTTTGACCAAATTGGCACTCTTTTCTAAGTGAATTGACACCTTTTGTTGATTAAATTAGTACCCTTTTCTGAGTGAATTGGTTTATTTTATGACTGAATCACTCCCTTGAGCCAATCGATTAATTTTGTGAGCAAATCACTCCCTTGATCCAATCTATCCATTTTGAAGACAACTAAATTTTTCCAATTTTACAATTTTTGTTGTTTTGTAATATCATTCATGGGTTTGCAAAATCTATTTTCTATGGCTAATTCCTTAGAATTAGAAGGTAGTATATGAGATACTACAACCATATCAACAAAAACCCCAATATTGTAATTGATTATGTCCCTTCAATTGGTAGGAGTTGAACTATTTGCAAGCATCACCTTTCAACCTATAGACTAGGGTTCAAATCTTGCTAGGTGATATATGCTTAATTACCAAAATCTTGACTGTGTAATATGAGTGTGGCTCATTTTAAATCCATGTAACCATAAAAAAAAAAAATTGATAATAACTTTGACAACAAAATTCAAAATATGACATGATATCAAGTAGCGAGGAATGTAAGGATGCTTTTAAGAAGATTTGGAAGATAGATGATTGTTTAACAGTTTCTTCTATAGGAGCTTCAGGTGGTATTGCAATAATATGAGATATATGCAAGTGGGATGGACAACTATTAGAAGCGAAAAGTAATTAGGTTTTTGGATTATTTTATAGGAAAGAGGAAAACATCAAAGTTAGGATTATTAATGTATATGCTCAAACTATAGTTACTCCTCATGAAAGATGTTGGAAGGACCTTAGTATATTTTTGTCAAATACAATGATGATTCATTGTATTATATGGATTATTGGGGGTGATTTTAATATTGTTGTATCATCTTTGGAAAAGAATGGTGACATTCTAGGATGGTCTAAATCAATGAAATTTTTTGCTTCATTTGTCAATTCAAATGACCTTTGGGATGATAGTCCCTCAAGCTTTCAATATGCATGGGATAATAGAGGCATTGGAAAAATCATATAGCAAAAAGATTGGATAGATTCTTGTTATCCAATAAATGGTTGCAAACAAAGTATACAATCTCTTTAGATATTTTATTGCAAGCAAAATCAAATCACAAACCTATTCTTTTGACTTGTGAGTTACCTAATAATGGTCATTCAAAGCCATTTTGCTTACGGTCTATGTGGATCGAAGACCCTATTTTTTTCCAGATGGTTATGTTATGGTGGGATGAATAAAAATTTTAAGGATCATGTATGTACAGGTTTTTTCAAAATTTGAAATATTTAAAGGAGCAAAAAAATATATGGAATGCCAAATCTTTTGGTAAAATTTGTAAAGAAAAATAAAGAAATTGAATCCAAGCTCAAAAATTTACAAGAGATAGTAGAAATTTATGGAATGGATCAAGATTCTTACATGAAAGAAAAATAATTACTTTCTAATAATCATAATGCATTGTAAAATGAGGAGTCATATTGATTCCAAGAATTTAGAGAGAAATGGCTCAAGGAAGGAGATAGAACTACAAAAAAAAATTCCTACAACAAAAATAAATTTTTTTGTTTGTCATATCAAAAATATTATAACTCCAAATGGAAGAAATATTGAGGATGAAGAAGATATAATAAAAGAAGCAATTAATAATTTCAAAAATATTTTGTCATATTCTAGGTAATATAAGAAGGCATAAGAAAAAATTTTGTAAAATATTCCATCAATTATCACTTAGTGACAAAATTAAAGCTTGACGAAAAATATATCTATGGAGGAGCTCCATGAAGCAATTTTCTCTTTCCATCCTAACAAGGCACTTGGCCCCGATGGATTTCCAACAATTTTCTTTCAAAACTATTGGTATTTATTGAAGAGTGATATGTTAGATGTGGTTGAAGAGGCCCAAAAAAGGAAGGCTATAATAAGTAAGATTAATGCTACTTTTATTACCTTGGTTCCCAAGAAAGGCGACACAAAATATTTTTATAATTTTTGTCCAATAAACCTTTGTAATATTATTTATAAGATCATTTCAAAAATTATGGCAAACAGGTTGAAGGGTATTCTAGGGTGTCTTATCTCAAAGGAACAAGGTGGTTTTGTTCATGGTAAACAAATTATGGATTGTATAATTATTGCACAAAAGGCCATGCATTCTCTTCATTCCATGAAAAAACCAAGTATGCTTTTGAAATTAGATATGAATAAAGAATATGATAGGATTTCCTAGAATTTTCTACATGCTATTCTCATAAAGTTTTGCTTTTATTATCATTGGTGTGAGTGGATTAAATGTTGTTATATCACTACATAATTTTCTATTTTGATCAATGGTTCTTCTATTGGGCACTTCAAGTCATATTGTGGACTTCGTCAAGGTGATCCTCTTTCTTCTTATCTATTTGTTATTCTGGAGGAAGCATTAGGGAGAGCCTTTTGAAAGGTAAAAATGGAAGGAAAAATCAAGTGTATTCAAGTTGCAAAAAATGGTCCCTTTGAATATCATCTTCAATTTGTTGATGATACTTTTCTTTTGGGCCATTCTTTAATTAGTGAGGCCATGGAGTTTAAATCAATATTATAATGCTATGAGAAGACTACTGGACAGATGGTAAATACTTCGAAATCCAAGATTTTTTCTATTAATATTGCCCTAGATTTACAACAAATTATTGTGAATATTTTTGGGATAAAAAAAATCCAAACAACCTACTTGGGTATTCCTTTGTCTGATAAAGGAAATAAATGGGAGCTTTGGATCTCTTTTTTGGATAGAATGAAAACTTGCTTGGTAGGTTGAAAAGGTAAGTTCTTTACCATGGTAGGAAGGCTACAACTCATAAATACTATATTGTTATCCATTCGTGTTTATATGATGCCACTTTCAAGATTTCTAACAGGTATTGCATCAGAAATTGATAAAATTAAAAGAGATTTTCTATGTAAAGGTTGTAAGGGGGAATTTAGGTTTTCTCTTTGTAAGTGGGATAGGGTTTGCAAATTAAATAATATTGGAGGAGTAGGCTTGCAAAATTGTAAACTTGTGAATTCAGCATTAGGAGCAAAGCTTGGGTGAAGATTATTTAGAGATCAAAAAAAGAATTGGGCAAAAATATTACTTCAAAAATATATAGGTTCTCTTGATGCAATGAAATTATTTAGGAAAATAATTCTACCCAAAGGATCGTCAATATGGAACTTCATATCAGAGAGTTTGCAATTGATAAAGAGACATATTAGATGGTCAATCAATGAGGGGAGTTATGCAAATTTTTGATCTGATGCTTGGTTGAAGTCTTATCCTCTTATTTGTTACTCAAAATGAAAACCATTGGCTTAAGCATGCCTAGCACGTAAAGTTTCAAAGGTCAAATATTATATTATTATGAACAAAAACTCCAGATCACGAATTTCTTTTAGTAACTTGGTTTAAGGAGAGGAACTCAAACAAATTCTAGATGAACTTCAAAAGATGCTTTGAGAGTTTTATTTATCGATTTTTACACGAAAGGATGAGTTGGTTTGGAAATTATCAAAGGATGGTAGATACTCAATCAAGTTGGGATATGAGGATTTAGAACAATCAAAATATCCTTCTCCCAAAGATTTTTTTGGAAGAACGTTTGGTCATTAAAGGCTCTCCCTAAGGTCTCAACATTTCTTTGGTTAGCAGTTTAAAGTAAGATTCTTATGGGAGAGAATCTACAAAGAAGAGGATATTATGGACCCTTCAGATGTGCCTTGTGTGAGAAGTATTTAGAAATGTAAGACCATTTACTTCATTGTTTGTTTGGTCACACCATTTGGGTTTATTTTTAAAAAATATGAAATTATATTGAGTAGCTCCATAAACATTGAAAGAGTTGATAAAATGTTGGATAAGTTATTTCAAAGCTAAAGCATTATGTATTCTTTGGAGGATTGACCCTGCCATTATTTGTTGGAATTTATGGCTTGAAAGGAATGGCATAATTTTTAAAAATAAACATCAAAATCATGCCCAATTTTGGAACTGTATTAGTACCTCTCTTGTACAATGTCTACAAATATGGTGCTCATCATGGGAAGCCTCAATTGCAAAAAAGGTGCTAATAAGTTGGCTACAAGATTTAAACATACATGGAAGAGTCATCTGTGACAACAGAATTAACACAAAGGATCTGCTTCAATCCATGGTAAAATGGAAATGTCCAAAAATTGGGTTTATCAAAATTAATTTTTATGGTGCTTCTAAAGGAAACCTAAGAAAAACTCGTAGAGGTGATTTTTTTAAAAATAATGAAGCAAATTTCTCCTCACTTATTCAAAATCATATGGAAATTCAACTCACAACTATGTAGAAGCTAGAGCACTTCTTACAGGGATTAAAATTACAGTAGAAAAAGGATGGAAATATATTTCAATTGAGGGGGTCTCACAAATTATCATCAATGTTATTAAAAAATGGATGTGAAGATTGGATAAAAAATAATATTATTGATGATGTTCATCATCTATTACTAGAGGTCATCATTTATTACTAGAGGTAATCTCCTCGCAATGGGAGTATATTTATATAGAAGGAAATTGGGTGGTAGATAAAGTAGAAAATTATGGTGTTGATCTTCATCCCGGTGAAATTCAAATTTTAGAGGCAACTAGCCAAGCGATATTTTACGTCTTAATCAAAATGATGTCAAGGATTCGATTGTGGAAATATAGCACTTTGATGAAGTTGAAGAATATATTTAAGAAAAAAGAAATGAAAAAATTGTGATAAAAAGGTATGTTGCAACAAATGTAATATTTTGATATTTTGATGGGAGTGGCCCCCAATAGAAGTTACATATAACCTATTATATATATATATATATATATATATATATATATATATATATATATATATATATATATATATGACATGATATCAATTTCAAGCTTATGGGTACCTATGGTTAAAACACTCTCACTTTTCCAAGAATGTAATTGGTTGTATATTGGACAAAAGATTTCCATTAAACTTTTTGTTTTTTGGTACGAGGTTTTATGGAATTTATTTGTTAAAAAATTATTTGTTGGTATCTAGTTGAACCCAACATTAGTAAAACAATCAACCAAGGTATTGCCCTCTCTATATACATGAGAGTACTCTCCAATGTTGGAGACTTGTAACTATAGTTAATAACATCTTGGATAACTTAGACTCCATTGACAATTTACACTAAATCTTATTTATAATTATCTTATAATATTTAAGGAGTCCCTTTTTGTATGTATATTATGCTAGCAGTTTTCTATTGTCAACCTTATCCCAAATAGAATTATAGTTGCTTTTACATAATTACTTGATTTTCACTATAAACTTTTACATAAATTAGCTAAAAATTTATATTTTTATTTCTAAAACACCTTCCTTTTTAGACTTCCTTTCAAAGTTCCATAAAAAGTTACTTTCATCTAATCTTCACTAGAACCTTTCCATTTCACTTTTGGTCGTGATTTTCTTGTTGGGCTAACCCTACAATTGGGATCTTAAGCTTGTGCAAGCCTGCCAATCACGCACTTCATATTTTTCTTTTTGACTTCCTTAAATATCTTTAACTTTTTTTCTTATTGTTTCTAAATAGTATAGTATTTATCTCCAACCATATATTTTAACTAATTGGTAAAGGGATCAACATATATTCTTTAAGGATCTTTTCCGCTCCATAAATCCATGCTTATGACATGGATGAACTATAGGCAAAATACTTAAAATGGAGAGTATACGGCTTAGTGCCACACATAAAGAGGATACTCAACATCATTTAATATGACTTTCTAAGGGATTGGAGAACAAGTCTAACAATACCTCTCTTCAAGAGTGGAGATGTAGATGGTCCCTTAAATTACCAAACCATTATGGCCAATCCTCTCTTTGCAAAGTTGTTTAGAAGCATGGTTGATAGTAGAATCAATAAGTGGATAGAAGATAAAGGGAAGAGGGAAGAATGACAAACAAGTTTTAAATCAAAACACTCGACAATAGACCACATCATCACTTAGAGCCATTTCATCAAAAAATATGGAATGAAAATATTGTTGTCGTTATGTGAACTTCAAGAAAACTTTTGACATAGTGCCTAGAAGTAAACTATAAAATATAATGGAAGATTTAGGCGTACTAAAAAATTTTAGAGTGGTAGTTCATAAACTCTATGTGGAGACCCGAGCTAAAATCGAAATGCAGCATTCATTTCAAAATGCTTTAGAAGTGACATAAGGATTCAATAAGGATGTCATTATCCCCTACCTTATTTGGATTATATATTAACAAATTAGAAGATTGACTAAATCGAAGTGGATGGAAAAGTATTCATTTAGGAAGATATGTGGTGAGGCTATTTTTTGTATGCAAATGATCTCATTCTTAATGCAAGGTTAGCATAGGGTTTGAGAGAGCATTTAAAAGCCTTATAGTACTTCTACAAGTAGGCATGCAAGCATATACCACCAAAACCAAGACCATTATATACTCTAATCAAAAGAAAAAGAATCAATTAAGTTTTTATTTTGAAGGTTTTTTTGGAAGAAGTAATAAAAACAAATATCTTCAGATAAACTTCAAGAATGAGTTCAATTATGAAACATGTAGAATAAAGAGAACATTAGAAGGATAAAAAGCACTTTTTGCATTATAAAATAGAAGTTGAATTATGAGACTAGAAGACTATATGAGTTTTATTTGGGCTATTAGTGGTACCAATGTCATTGTATAGATGTGAAGTGTGAGCTAGTAGTACATCATAATCAAAATGAAGATAAACAAAGAGGGTTTAAAAACATTTGATTACAAATAAAATCAAAATAAAATATTTAGCTCAATATGAGATTCTTCTAACATAAATAAGTACCTTCCCTATAGAGGTAGTTAAATTGGTTCATCTTCTAAGATATTTGAAAAAATTCGAACAAATAGATGAGAATACATGGCTTAAAGTTGTAATAGAAAAAAATGTGAACAAAAGAAAGAAAATATAGATGAAACAAAACAACAAATGGATGAAAAAATAAAATATCAACTTGGATGAATGTCTAAATAATAACGAAGACATAAAAAACATTTGTTAAGAAAATTTTAAAAACAACCATGTGGAAAAAGAAGTTAGGAAGAAAAAGAGAACATTATCTTGTTGAATTAACCCTGCATATAATCACCACCAAAAAACATATATAAAGGTAAACATTGATTAGAAAGCAAAAACACTTATGACCCATCTAAAGACCAACTCTAACCAATTTAGATGTAAAATAAAATAAATAAAAAAGAAAAAAAAAATTAAAAGTGAGAATATATACTTTTACACATAAAACATAATAGCTTAAATATATATATATATATAAATATTGGATTTGTTTATTGTGAGAAACCCCTACGTGCAGGGTTGAGCAGTCTCCTCCCAACCATAATCCCTCTTAAAGTTGAGAGCTATACTTATCAATAGAAAATTTAACATAAAGCCACCACACACTCACCCCCTCACACACTCGCCCACGCCGTGGTTTGAACTTTGGACCTCCCAAAGAAGAACCAAAACCCAAACTATTACAATACACCCAGTACTAAAAAATTTATTCAAACCTAATATAAAAAATTTATTAAATAATTTAAAATAATTAATTTTATATATTATTTTTATGGTCGTATTCTTACAAGTTAAAAAACAGTACTCTAGTAAAGATGTGAAGCAAGTTAAAAAACAGTACTCTAGTAAAGATGTGAAGCACCTTTCATCTAGTAGTAAGTCAAACTTTTTTAAATTAAAAAAAAAAACCACCACTACTATTGGGACTTTAATCCTCACTCCAACATACCTACCATGGTAGACAATTACGAACCCATTAGTACCCAGTAGAACTTTATTGGTTGTTAAATATGGTTTGGGCTAAGTTCAAATCTTGGTTCCACAGATCGAGACTGTTTGTAAAATCCGTATTTTTAACTTTTCGTAATGGTTAAGATTGTGGATTTTTTTTAGAAGATCTAAGTTGTGTATTTTATAAATGAGTTTGTGGAAAAAAAAATTAATATGCCGAATGGTATTTGGTGTAATGGTAGTTGTCTAGTTATTATCATCCTTGTGAGGTCGATTTCTCTTGTGTTTGTTCAAACAAGCATAAATATTTGTAAACAATGTTCAATATAAAAAAAAAAAAATTAATATAAAAAATTTTATGTATGATAAGATGTGTGAATGTGTATTAAAAAAAAAATTAATATAAAAAAATTTATGTATGATAAGATGTGTGAATGTGTATTAAAAAAAAAATTAATATAAAAAAATTTATGTATGATAAGATGTGTGAATGTGTATTAAAAAAAAGATTAATATAAAAAAATTTATGTATGATAAGATGTGTGAATGTGTATTAAAAATAACCCAGGTGTTGTAGGTGAGTTGGAGAGGAGAGGGAAATCTTCCAAGGGAGGTCCCAGGTTCAAATCTCCACCCTATCAAAAAGTTGAATTGGATATCCAAAATTCAATTGATAATGTTGGTGCGGGCAGGGTCGGGTGCGACTTTCGGGTGACTTCGACGGTGTAGAACCCCCTGTTCGTGGTCTCTCAGACCAGGGGTTTTTCGCTTTAAAAAAAAACACCCTCGGGTGACTTTGACGATGTAGAACCCCTTGTTCGTGGTCTCTCAGACCAAGGCAGTAATAATATTTAATTTAATTTTTATATTAAAAATGTTATATGTTTTATTGAATCTTGTCTTATGATAGTATTATAATAAGTTTGATAATTTTATAAGGTTCAATCCGATGGGTGTGTGTGTGAGGGGGTGGGTGTGTGTGGTGGTTGTTATTGATAAGCATAGTTGTCGACTTTACAAGAGGTCATGGTTGGGAGGAGATTGTTCAACCCTAAACATTGGTTGTAGGAGTTTTTCACACTAACCAAATAAAAAAAATAAAAATTGATATATATATATATATTTATTTATTTATTTATTTATTTATTACTACCAATGCATAGGGCTATATATATTTTTTTGATATTACATATAATAATCACATAATAACTTAATAATTATAATATTAAAATCTTAAATTTTTAATTAAAAATTAAAAATCTCATTTAAAAAATATTATTTAATTTTTAATTTTTATTACATTGAAAAAAGTTCGTACAATCATTTGAAAGATTAAAAACTATCATGCATTAAGTGATTAGGATTCAGTTTAGGTTCATTGTATTTTTTTATGGATTTTTAGGTCTTTTTTTCCGGTTTTTTTTTTGTTATACATAAATAATAAAAAAACATTAATTATTTCAAATTTTATTTGGTAACAAAATTATTTTAATATGGCCGATGAAATGACATCTTCATTGTGGGTTGCCTCCTAAGGGACCTAGCAAATGGTGTGGTGATTTAACGATCAGCAAATCTGAAGGTTGAAGGAGCATGGAAGGTTGGAGGATGAATGATGAGTTGATATTTGGAGTGTTAAGGTTGAAGAAGCATGGAAGGTTGGGTTGGTTGAAGGAGCGTGGAAGGCTAGGTTGGCTGAAGGAGCTACAATGAAAGGTTGAGATGTTGGGTGGAAGGTTGGGATGGCTGAAAGAACGTGAAAGGTCAATAAGGCTTAAGGAGCGTGGCAGGCTAAGTCGGTTAAAAGAGCTGCAATGGAAGGCTAGGAAGGCTGAAGGAGCGTGGAAAGCTACTTAGGTTGAAGGAGCGTAGCTTTTGTTGGGTGGAAGGCTTATTTGAGACCGAATATGCTAAAGGAACCACAATAACAAGTTGCGTTGTTGAGTGTAGTGCAACAATAGGTCAAGTTGTTGGGTGGAAGGTTGGGTCAACTAAAACCCCCTGTTTTTGTCTTTGGTGTGTTTGCAGGTTTGGAACCTATAGGTATTGGGGTGGTTTTTCCTCCCTCTTTACAACAGAAAAATGTACGAAGGAGTAGGGTTTTTTTTTAAAACATCTCATCTCTTAGGAGTCATATCTTCGCAAAAAGTTATCTGATTCAGCTAATTCTTAGACCAACTTGTGCATAATTTGAATAGGTATAAAATGAGTGGTCATATGCAAATATTTGTTAGCTATTGTTCAAATTATGGAAAAGCAAAGAAGGGTTAGAACTTCAGTGAGGAAGGAAACTAGCAATCCAGATTTGGTAAAGCGAACTAAGATAGTGCAATATTTTAGAAATATTACTCTACTAATAGATAGTAGAGGTGAAGTTTTGGCATTGTGAAGGTTGTTATAGGAAAATGTCAAGAAAGATGCTAAATTCTGGAATAATTATATTCATACATAAAATTGAAAAGATCTAGAAAATGAAAATCAAAAATTCAAACATTTTATGTAAAATGATGTAGGTTTCTAGTTGTAGCATCTCAATTGAGATGAGAAGTGTATTTATTTATAAACTCTCAAGCTTTAAATAAGAGAGTTGTAATTTGTCAAGAGTAGGGGACCCGAGTACAACCCTTTATTATCCAACAAAAAAAATGACAACTTAATTGTTTATATATATAGGAGAGTTGGTTACAAGCACATTATTTTTAGTAACTAGCAAGCGTAGGGTTCAAACCACAAAGGTTGCTCCCACCAAACCTATTTCACTTTATTGTTGTTGATCTTACGTGAGGGGGACCACCGATCACTCGAGATTCATACTGTCGTCGTCAATCTAACGCGCACACTCAGATCAAACTACTACCTTTGCAAACAGGTTGCCCCCCTTAAATAAAAAAAATATAGGCATGCTCCCATGGGTCAGTCTAATTTGCTTTAATTTCATATTGAATTACTAAGTCCAAATTATTATCACCTTAATTTTATGTTTGAAACATTAAGCCCAAAGTGTTAGGTCATCCATTAAGGTCTAAAATTTATGATTGGACAGGGTTAGGCTCTCAGGTTGAAAATTTTTCCTCTTTTCTATTTTTTTAATTTTATGTTTGGAATATTAGTTAAGGCTAAGGTTTTAGTTTAAATTTTAATTTTCAAAGTTTTATTAAATTCGATGCATAGCCCAAATTCTTTATCTTCATATTTGAAACATTACTCTCAAGCCAAGGGTTTAGGTTCACAATAAAATTTATCCTTATTTTTGCTTTAATTCGGTTCAAACATAAAAAACACATAAAACCCAAATTTTTATTATTATTTTATCTTATTATCCAACGATCAACTGTAGACATGCATTAGTGAGTGAACATATCAATAGTAGGCACTCATCGACCCTGAAAAAATCAAAATTTTGTCTTGTAGTCTCAATCAATGCCTATCGGATTTTTTAGAGAATAAGATAAATGTTTTTTTTCAAAGGCTTACTTTCATCCTCACATGCTTTCAACGCGCACCATTGGATCTTAAAACGATTGATACCTATCGTCGTATTTTTATGGAGAATAAGATAAATGTTTCTTTTCAAGGGCTTACTTTTGTTCTCAAGTGCTTTGGTCCTTACATGCAATCAATGTGAACCATTGGATCTTAGAACGATCGATGTTTACCATCGGATTTTAGAAGAATAAGACAAAACTTAGATTTGAATAATGACAAATGCATTTCCTTGCTTGTGTACCTTTTGATTTTGGATCGATTGATGTGTATCCTCAGATTTTGGAGAATACAAGGTGTTTAAGCTTCTAAGGCCTTTTAATTTTAATCTTTCACATTAAGCTACTTTTAAATCTTAGCAGGAAAAAGGGGTACATTTATTAAATTTTCACGTTAAATCTTTTAAAACTTTTGAAACTTTAATATTGAAAGGGGCCTAAATCTTTTAAAACTTTTGAAACCTTAATATTGAAAGGGGCCAAAAGGGGGGCATAGACATGTTGATGGTTAGGCTTAGAAAATAATGCATGTGGATTAATTTGGTAAAGGGGGCATTTAACCCTTGCGCATTAGGAATTTTTTATCTTATACCATGGAAAAAAGGGTGAATATTGTTGGCCTATGTGGTATTGGAATTGATTTTTTTAGCGGTAAAGAGATATAACATTTATAAATTTGAATTTAAATGAATTTAATGCCAAAACTGATTTAAATGGATTGTTTTGCTAAATATAAGGAAGAATATTAACTTGGGCATGTTTATACTTGTTAGAAAACTTGTTTCAAATCTGATCCAATGGAGAATGTAAAATATCTCATTGAAACCATTAAAATGGAACCCAAGTAGTTTGAAATTCAATGCAAGCAAGTTTAAATCAAAAATAAAAAAAATCAAGTGGGTCCCCAATTAGGGTGGGTTGTGCAACAAGTATATTTTCTACTCAAATGAGAACATCCTCTCCTCTAGTTGCTTCTTCAAATGCTACAACTAGTGTATGATTATTAGCATTACAAACCATTAAATCGAAGTGAAATTGTAAGCCTTTGATGTAATATAGTAATGATTGTTCATTATTTGACCTAATATTTGGTGGTATTAAGGACCTCAATAATCTAGTATTAAAATTATGTATATCTTCTTAAGTTGTTTAAATATGTGGTAGGCGGGCTTCTCTTGAGGCTATAACTGAATTTTTGTTATGTTTGCTCCTTGGACCTATATAAACCTTGAAAAAATATTTTTTGTAATTTTTTTATATTTTATTCCTAAGGGTTGTTCTCATTATTTGACCTAAAGGAAAGTGCAGCAGCAAGTGGGAGTGTGAGCTGGAAGTAAGTGCAGTAGCAAGTTCAAGCACAATCTGCGAGTAAGTGCAACCGAAAGCGAGTGCAAGTGAGTGTAACAAAAAGTGAGTGCAAGCACAATTCAGGAGTAAGTGTAGCAATGAGTGCGAGCACGAGCACGAGCTAGGAGTGAGTGTGCAAGTTCGGAGCCAATGAGATCAGAGAGGGAGTGTGAACCAAGAGAGGGTGTGAGCCGAGATTCAATCATGGCAGAAGAGTGGTAGGTTCATCTAGAGTGCATCAATGCTTCAAACCCTTACCATGAATGTGTGGAACATTGTTTTCAAAAAATTGTTGAAGCCAAGGAACATCGAGAAAAAGAAGAGACAAGGGCAATTGTGAGCCAAGAGGGAGTGCAAGTTGGGAGTGAGTGCGAGGTAGGAGAGAGTGTGAACCAAAAGGGAGTGTAAACTAAGAGGGAGTGCAAGCTAGGATTCAATCATGGCAAAAGAGTGGCAGGTTCATCCAGAGTGCATCAATGCTTCAAACCCTTACCACGAATGCGTGGAACATTATTTTCAAAAAATTGTTGAAGCGAAGGAACGCCAAGAAAAAGAAGAGACACAAACAATTGTGATCTAGGAGGGAGTGCAAGCCAGGAGCAAGTGTGAGGTAAGAGAGAGTGCAAGCTAGGAGCAAGAGTGAGTGCAAGTAGAGAGGGAGTGCAAACCAAGAGGGAGTGCAAGCCAAGAGCAAGCCCCATTAGCTATTAAGGAAGGAAAGTCATTTTTTAAAGCCCTAATGGGAAGTCAGGATGCCCTAGCTAGAAATCAAAATGCTCTTTTTGGAAGTATGAAGTCCCAAGCTGGAGATAAGTGAAAGAGCAAATACATGGTAAGTTTGATCCAGGTAGTAGATGGTACACCAGAAGTAAGTATCAAGGATGAGATGATTGAGCATGATATAATGGCTCTTAAAAGTAGAGCGCTAATATGTAAGTTCCATATATCATGTCCAGGGTTTTTGGAGATTCAAAATTAGATCAAGTGGAAGTGGGGATTGAATTCTAATTATTCCGTGAATTTTTTCCAGTTCAAGAATCAGGGATAAAATAATGGTTGGTGGCCCATGGTTTATGGGAAGAGATACACTTTATTTGAGACCATGGAACGAAATTTTTTCAATTGAGACAGAAACTATTAAGAAGCTTCCAGTGTGAGTTAGGATTTTTGTACTTCCATATCAGCTTATAAATAAGGATGTTTTAAAAAATATTGAAAATACCCTAATAGAATTCAATAAGGAAGGACCAAGAACTAAGGAGCGAAAGCATGCTATATATACTCGAATATGTATGCTATGGATATTTAAAAACCTTTGCCACAATCCATTAAGATTAAATATGAATCAAGAGAATGGAATCAACAAGTAGATTATGAAAAATGGAGCGCTTGGAACCATCCATGTTTTCATGTGTTGTCCCTGGTGGAGTTTTGGAGTAGTCTGGACAGACCTCCGGCCAAGGCCTCCTTCCTTCGGGTGGCTTGGAATTTGGGCCCTTCTTGCATCATCTAGCAAATTTGGCTCAAACAAAACCAATGCATATTTCAGGGCAGTTATTTGGTTGTTCAACAGATCTGGCAAAGGATCATGTATATGGTTCGAGAAACCATCCATAGCAAATGTGATGTGAACCCTCTTTTGGATTCTAGGGAGGAGAAGGTACAACAAGCCCTTGGTCTCTTTGGGGATGGTGTGAACTCTTCTAGCCCTAGTAGGGTTCCTCAGCTCAGCAAGAAGGTTAGGAGAGATGGTAGGTGGAGGCCACCCCCTAGAGGAGTTTTAAAAATTAATATCGATGGATCGTCCAGGGGTAATCCTGGATATATTGGCATTGGCGGTGTTGGGAGATATTCTACTGGTGGTGTCAGTTTTTTGTTTTCCATTTATAAAGGTGTTCACTCCAACAATTTTATGGAAGCTCTTGCAATTCTTGAGGCCTTGCGGAGGGGGTTTTCTTTTGGTTGGAATAGGATTATCTGCAAGTCTGACTCTCAAATTGTGGTTAATATTTTAAAAAATAAAAGGGTGGAGGAAGTTAATTGGCAGTTGGCCTTTGTAGCCATTCAGATTCTCAGAATGAGTGAAGAGTTCAAATTTATATCCTTTGTGCATATTCCAAGGGAATGGAATGTGGTTGCTGATTACCTAGCCAAAAGGGCTTCTAAGCTATTGGATCCTTGGAGTGTCGATAATTGGGAGAGTCTCCAGTCTGGGGAATCTCAATGCCTATGGGAGTTGATACACAAGGATGTACAAATTTAATGTGGTTTTTTCTTATTGTCTTTTTTGGGTGTCATTCTAGTCTAGTGGTTTTAGCCTTTTTGGTTGTTTATTTGAGTCTTGGTTGGAAGCTCAGTTGTACTCTGTAATCCAGACTTTTTATCGATAAATTTGTACCCCTTTATTTAAAAAAAAAACAAGTAGATTATGAAAATATTGCATTTTGAGATTGGACACATGGTAAGAGTTTACAAAGTAAAAACTATGAAGAAAGAGACAAAAAATTCTAGCCATGAGATAAACTTCAAGACGAAGCAAGGAAATCATTCAATAATAGAAGCTATATTAGATCAAGGATATTCCACTCCAAAATAAGAGGCAAAGAAATCCTATCGACAATATCAATTGGCAAGTTTAGAAGGAATTAAAGGTGCAAAAGAAGATGTGGAGATAAAACCCAAAACAAAGACAACAAAAAAGATCAAGTTTATTCTAGGTAAATCATCTTCATTTTCCTCAAGTAGAATAGAATCCTCTTCAGGTAATAAAAGTGAAAGTGGTGAAGATGTTATCCCTTGCATTTTAAGGTTTCAAGAGCAAAATAATATAGAAATGAGGTTGGAGGAAACCCATAATAATTTAGATTTTTTAGGGCAGAATAAGAAGCTAATTTTTATAGAAGAGCATCCTTGCTCTTTAGGGTCTCCAAGGAAATATAAATAAGAGTGTGCTTTTGAGGTTATTCCTTGCACTTCAGATCCTTCAGAACAAGGTAAACCTAAATATGACAAGTATTACTATGAGCAGTGTGAGAATATTGAAGAGATTGATGAAGAAAGTATTGCTAAGAATAAAAAAATGGGACCCAAGAGGTAAAAACAAGAGAAAAAGAGACACAAAGGGATATTGATATGGGAAAACAAAAGTAAATATCACAAGTGTTAACAATAAGTGGGGCTAAACCCAAAAATAAAATAAAAAAATAATAATGAAAATAATATCTTGGAATATTAGGGGAATGAATAAGAACCCTAAAAAAATGTATTAAGAAATTGTGAGGTTGTTATAGACGATATTTTTGGATATAGAAGCTAGGCAACAAATATTTTAGTCATTCATAGTGTTGAATTTCATCTTGACATAATTTAAATTTTTGAAGGCATTTGATATAAAAGGAGTTGATTATGGAAACTTAGCAGTTTGAGGAAGATGAAGAATATTTTTGATAGAAGGGTAAATGAAGAATATCTCCAATAGAAAGACAAAGTTGGATATTCTTTAATTAAAATGTTAGAAATATAATGAGAGCAATGTAATGTTTTGTTTTCGTAATAGGAGTGGCCCCCAATAGAAGCCACACATAGCTTATTAAAACAAAACTTGACCTAAAGATAATATATCCACCAATAATTTCTTTATCGATTTAATGTAATTATGATTCTCTTTGAGTAAAGATATTTTGGTGTCTACGAACACCCCATCATATATTGTGTTCTTTATTTACATTGGGTATTTATTTTAACAAGCAATACTGGGTAATGCTTAAATTTAGCTCTAGCAGGTTCTTGTGATACCTTGATTTATTCTACTTATACTAGAGCATCTTCATCTTCTAGTGGTTGTTCACTGCCTATCTTTTTTACTCCACTATGCATCGTTTCTTAGGTAATATCTTCTTCCCTTAGAGTAGGATATAATTAATAGGATGGTTCAGTTTAGAATACTCATTTTGTGCATGATGAGGTTAGTATTGAGTTGGATTCTTTTGTTTTAGTTTTTTATATTAGGATGGTGCATAATACTTAGTGCTTATTCCAAATGTCCTACCTCCAAATGAGTTACAATGCTTCTGAAGGATGCACAACCCATTCTATCCCTTGAGAGGCATCAAAAGGTTCCTTCTTGAGCCTTAAAGGCAACACATTCTTAGGATTTTGTCACTTATTCCTAGGCTAAGGGAAATCTTGAATAGGAATATGCCATGGAAGCAAAATATGAGGAATTGATGAAAAATAGAACATGGGAGTTGGTTCCTTTTCCAACAACGAAGAGTGTTATGGGGTGTAAGTGGGTCGACAAGACCAAGTACATATTAGATGGCTGGATTGAAAAACATGAGACATGCCTTATTGCCAAGGGCTTATCTTAGAAGGAGGGAGTGGACTACTCTAAGACATTTACACCTGTCGATAGGATAGACTCCATCAGAATGATTCTTTCCATTATAGCTTCTTGTGACTAAAAGGTGCATCAAATGGATGCAAAGAGTACCTTTCTCTATGGATAATTTCAAGAAGATATTTACATCCAACAACCACATGGTTTTGAGTTGGAGGGCCCTACTATATTTGTACGTCACTTGACCCCATATTTGTATGGTCTCAAGTAGGCTCCTCGGGATTGGTATGAGAAAAATCATTCTTTATTTATCAATTATGGATTTTAGTTATGTGAGGTTGAGCATGATGTTTATATTAAACATCATGATGAGGATATTATGGTAATTTTACTATATGTTGATGATCTTCTTATCATGGGTAGCTCCACTACTTTGATCCAAGAAATGAAGTCATAGTTTGTTCCACCTTTGAGATGATAGATTTGGGTCTCTTGGACTATTTTTGGGAATCCAGATTGATAGATTAGATTATGTCATTACCATTTATCAGTATAAATATGCTTTGGATCTTCTTCAGTGGTTCAATATGGAGGAGTGCAAACCTGCTAGAACCCCCTTTACCTCAGGTTTTAAGTTATAGGTTGATTGTACTATACCTTTTTTTGATGATACTCTATATCAGTATTTTGTAGGAGGTCTTATTTATCTCACTTACACTAGACTAGATATAGTATTTGTTGTTAACTACTATTCTAGATACATGTAGGCTTCTCAAGAGAGTTACAAGACAACAAATAAGAAAATTATTAAATACATTATAGGGATATATCAAATGGGAATTTACTATTATGTTGGTTCCTCCAATTTTGATAGGTTTTTTAGATGTTGATTAGGCAGGAGATTTGGATGAGTGATAGTCCATCATAGGCTCTATGTTCTACTTGGGATCCATCCTAGTTTCATGGCGTTCTAGATACCAATCCACCATCTATTAGTCCTCTACAAAGAATAAATATTTTGCTACCAATGAGGCAACCAAGCATCTTAGGTGGATGTTGATTATTTTAGAAGAAATTGACATTCCTCGAGGCTCTCTAGTTCCTCTTTTTTGTGACAATTAGAGTACTATCCAACTTATCTGCAATCTTGTGTTTCATTATTAAACAAAGCACATTGAGATATGAATACACTTTTTGCAATAGCTTCATTCTCATGGGATGTTAGACCTAGTATTTGTTCCTTTATCAGAGCAAGCAATAGATATTTTGACCAAGAACATGCTTGAGATCACCTTTATGTGCATGTGGGAGCTTCTTGGAGTGGGAGAGAATCCCTTAAGGGGGGATCCAACATAAGGGTCTATTTTGGTGTCCCCCATTCAACTTAAGGGTGGGTGTTTAAATATGTGGTGGTTAAGCATCTCTTGAATCCATGGTTCATTTTTTGTTATGTTTTCCCTTTGGGCCCATGTAAACCTTAAAAAGCTGTTTTTTATAATTTTTTAATATTTTAGTCCTAAGGATCAATCTCATAAACTTGACATAAATGTAAAATGTAATTGGGTATAAATACCCCCTCACCAATCATTTATTTTTTAATTGAGTACAATTTATATTCTCTTTGAGTGAAGATATTTTGGTGTCTATAGACACACCATTGTATACTATGATTTTTTTATGTTGTGTATTTCTTTTGACAAGCAATACTGGATAATGTTAGAATCCAATTATTTCTAGAAACTAATATGAAATATGACATGAGGATATCTTTGAATTGCACTTAATTGAAATAATAATGACTAACTATTTCTCATGTTTCTAGATCTACACATTAATGGTTCCATTATTGATGCCCAACTAGTAATTAAATTATTTGGTAATTCCCTATACCAAAAGGTAACTTTATCATGAAGAGAGTAGATCATAAAGCATATAATTATATTGATTCTTGGACCAACTTGTGCATAATTTGAATAGCTTTAAAATGAGTGGTCATATGCAAAAATTCGAGCAATATTGAGGGAGATACGATCCTGTGAAGTCAACCATTTGGAACAAGGGCAGTGATGATTTTTCAAGTCGTAAAAAATGAAATTGCAAATATTTTTCAGCTAGGGTTCGAACGATGGGAAGAGCAATGAAGGGCTAGGACTTCAGTGAGGCAAGACATTTTATCTGGACAAAGAATTTTTTAGTTTAGTTTTTTTTTCTTTCTTTATCTTAGAAATTGTGCATGAAAAATTTATAAAGTTTTTATCAAATATTATATTTGTTGTAGGACATTCAAATAAATTTCAATAGATTTTGAGTTTTATTTTCCTTTCCATGGACCGATTTATAGTTAAATCCTTAGAATAATATCTAGTGGTAGAGGTTAATGAGTGCACCTCAGAGAGATCCTCATTGCTCCAAGATAGGGCAATTTTTGGTAAATTTAATGAGTATTGGCCAGGGGCTTTAGCCTTGAGAAAATGGATTGATAATATTTTGAAGTCTCCATAAGTGATTCTATAATTTATTTCCAAAGGTTTCTCCCTAGCTATTTTTTCTATGGAAGAAAGAGAAGAATCCCAAAAGGGGGTCCTTGGTTTATGGAAGAGTAGGACTCTTCCTTTCCCGTTGGTATGAAGGTTTTTCACCTAAAAATGTAAATATATCCCTAGTACCAGTCTAGGTTAGGATGTTTGAGTTTCCCATTGAATTTTGGGAAATAGATACCTTCAAGGCAATAGGCAACACTCTAGGATAATTCCTTGAGATTTTAGATACAAAAAAAGATGGATTCTTGGCTATTTATGCTCAAATATTGGTCATGATTGATATAAGTAAAGTTTTACTAGAATCAATCATTTTTAAGTATGGGGATAAGATGTGGATCCAAAATATATATTATGAAAACATATATTTTAGATGTAGAAGATGTCATGAGGTGGGGCATATTGAGAGATCATGCCCTAAGAAGAGCCCAATAGAATCATTTGTAGAAAACCACAAGAGAAACTTACGAATGGTTATGGATGAAGATGGTTTTCAACTTCCAAAAAATAGATCTAGAAAAATAAAATAAAATAAATAGTGGAGACCAATAAGGAAGGATATTGGAAGAAATGCCAACTCTTTTGAGGCTTTAACCTATGAAGAAAAAGTAGATAAAAAATTAGAGGACACAATACAATAATTTCAACATATTAACAAGGAACCATCTATTTAGTATGATCTTAATTTAAGTAAGAATATTCTCGACGAACCTAAGGAATGTGTCTCATCAGGTTTTGAAGACTCTCTTGAAGTACCACACACCATTCAAGAGAAAAAAATTGGCAAGAAAATTACAGTTTTAGAAGTTAATAACTCTGCCATTAATAAGGAAATACCATAAAATGAGCTGGACAAGTCAAAAGCTTCTATAACAGAGCCAGAAGAGGATAAATATAATGAAAAATAAAATTGTGAAAGAATATTGAGGAATATAATAATAAGACCTACTCCTGATATAGGCAAGACAAAAAGAGGAAAACCCTTAAATTATCAAGCAAGATCCAGGGAAGCAAGAGCAAACATAGAGAAAGGAACACAAACTAAGTTGGTTAAACTTGTCTTTACCAAACAAAAAAATAATATTGGTAATACGCAGGTGGGGCCAAAAACCTCTAATGAGACATTATTATCATCTCATGGAATATAAGGGGTGCTAATATTTCCTAGCTTTTATTCAAAACAATAATCTATGGAAAGTTGAGTTTGAAGAAGACAACCATACTTGGACCAACAACAGGAGAGGTTAGAACATAATAGTAGAAAAATTAGACAAATGCATTCTCTTATATCATTGGCTAGATGAAGGAACTTATGCTAAAATTAATACCTTAACAAGGATTGGTTCATATCATTGGCTAATAAGAGTTAAAATGGTGGTAAGTGAATTCAAAAAATATCATATTTTAAATATGAGCAGATGTGGGAAGACCATCCTCAATTTTTTGATATGATAGCTCAAACATGAAATTATTTAGGTAATGGTGGGTTGTATGCTCTTCCAAATCAAATTAAATTTATGAAATCTAGATTAAAATAATGGAACAAGAACACCTTTAGAAATATTTTTGATAAGAAATAAGAATCAAAAGATAAACTTTCAAAATTACAAAAAGGTGTTGATAATAATCCAAGATCAGAGGAAAGGGAGTTGCTTAGTGAATATCATAATATTTTGAGCAAGGAAGAGAAATTCTAGAGATTAAAATCAAGACAGACTTGGTTAAAGGAAGGAGATAAAAATACAATTTTTTTCAAAGGAGGGTTATAGTATAGAGATCAACTTCTAGAATTAGTAGAATTAAATCAATAGAAGGGGTTTGGATTGAAGATCTGAGTGAAATTATAAAAGAGGTAAAGCCTTTTTATCATAATATTCTAGGTTCAGATGAGACCAAAGTTCTTAATGATAAACCTCTTCAAGATGTTCCTTCAGTTATAGCGAATGAAGACAATAGGAAATTGATGGAGCCTATTACTCTAGCAGAAGTTCATTTAGTTTTTTTCTCTTTTAATAAGAATAAATTCCCAGGTCTAGATGGGCTCTTTTTAGCTTTTTACCAACATAATTGGGATATAGTGAAGGATTCTTTATTGGTGGCAGTGGAGCAGTCTAGGGTAAAAAAATACATACCTTATAAAATAAATGCAACATATCTAACCCTAATTCTAAAAAAGAAGGATTTTGAATTGTTTGATTCTTTTAGACCCATAATCCTATGTAATATGGCATGTAATATTATATCCAAAGTGATGGTAAATAGATTAAGACCATTTTTAGACAAAATTATTTTATAATAGCAAGGAGGATTTGTGAACAGGAGACAAATTCTGGATGGGATCATAGTAGCTTATGAAGTTATACATTCAACAGCTTCAAGAAAAAAGAAAGCAATGATCTTAAAACTTGATATGAGTAAAGCCTATGATAGGGTTAAATGGGATTTTATTTTTGCAATTTTAGATAAATTTAGTTTTGGTAAGAAATGGGTTAGATGGATTAAAGCTTGTGTCTCTACAGTTTCTTATTCAGTGTTGGTCAATGGGTTAGTTATAAAATCTTTTAAATCCAAAAGAGGCCTTAGACAAGGAGATCCTTTATATCCTTATTTGTTCATTATTATGGTAGAAGTTTTTATTAGGAACTTAAATAAGGCTAAAAAATATGGGCTTATACGTGGACTTAAGGTTAGTAATAACATCGATAACATCACCCATCAATAGTTTGTATATGATACAACCCTTTTTGGAAGGGCAAGGATAAATGAGGCTGAGCTTTGAATAACTTTTTAAAAGAGTACGAAAGAGCTTCAGGAAAAAACGTTAATAGGACTAAATCCAAAATTTACTTCCTTAACACTTATGCTAATATCAAAGCAAGAATTTACAGGTTGCTTCAAATGGAGGAGGTAAATTTACCAACAATTTATCTAGGTATGCCTTTATTTGATGGGAGAATGAGGATAGATTTATAAAATCCAATTATTAGTAAAGTTTAGAATAAAATTCCATATTGGAAAGGTATATGATTATTGTTAGCAAGAAGATTGTAGCTAATTAAGTCAATCTTACAAGCCATTCCAACATTTTATATGTCATTGTATAAAATGCCAAAATCAGTTGAAAAAAGTTTAATCTATATTATACGGTCCTTTTAATGGTCAGGTTTACATGACAAAAGGAAATTTCCTTTGGTAAAATGGAGCAAGTTGTGTGATGATAAAACTAGGGGAGGTCTTGGTTTAAGAGTTCTTACAAATGCAAACTTATCTCTTAGGGAAAAATTTATCTAGAGATTGTACAAAGAGAGTCAAATACAATGAGCAAGAATTCTTCTAAGTAAGCATGTTGATCTCAATGACCAAAGTTTAATATTTACTATATTCTCTCTACCAAATGGTTCTGCTCTTTGGAATGGTTTAAAAAAATCTATTTATATTATGATTAAAGGTTTAATATGGGTGGTGGGAACTGGAGAAAAATTTTCTATTTGGATGGATACTTGGTGTGATAAAAAAACCACTCAATTTAGATCTAATTTTGAAACCTTGGATGAGATTACTTCAAGATAAATATGGTGATAAGGTTTCAAACATTTTGTACAAGGATCGAGAAGGAAGATATAAATGGAAAGAATATTTTTTTACAAGTATACAAGACATTGATGTTAGGAGGAAATTGAGTAGAAAGATAACAACTGTGATTATTTTGAGGGGAGCCAAGGATAAATTGATTTAGGAGTTGAATAGCTCAGGAGAATACACAACAAGAAGTAAATATAATGTTCAACATCAACAAAATAATAATGTCACTAGAATCTAGAGAGATATTTGGGATAGGCCAAGCATTCCTAAAGTCAAAATGTTTGTTTGGCTAGTTGATCATAGAAGAATTTTATCCTGTGATAACCTTATGAAAAGGGGTTTCCATGGCCCCTCTCAATGTGTTTTTTGTAAAAATGAGGAGGAAAGTGTAGACCATATCTTGGGACATTGCTCAATAGTCTGGAATATATGGACAATGGATTCTTAATATTTTGGTAAATGCATGTTGATGAATAGAAAAATTAAAGATTGATTAAAGCAATGGTAAAGAACTTATAATATTGAGGCTTTAAAAAATATGGGATATATCAAAAGATACAATACATTGGACTATATGGCTAGAAAGGAATAGAAGAATATTTAAAGGAAAGAAAAATAGTTTAGAGGTAATGAAAAAGAAGATATGTTTAGCCATAGAGGATTCTAAACCAACCCTATCAACTCATCCAGTCCCTAATTTTGAAGCAAAGATCCTTGATAGATGGATTCAAGTCACTAAATGGAATAATGATGTTGGGTACAATAAGCAAAAAGAAGGAAAAGAATATAAAGTGGAAACCACCAGATGCGGAGTGGGTTAAATTGAATTTTTATGGAGCATCTAAAGGAAATATAGGACAAGCAGGAGGAGGAGGAATAATTAGAAATAATAGAAGAGAGGGTTTATCTCATTATGCTTTCAATAGTGGATTTAAGACAAATAATGAAGTTGAAGATTGGGCAGCTTTTGAAGGGTTAAAAAATGTAAACAAATGAAATGGAATAGAGTATGGATGGAAGGTGATTCTCTCATAGTAATAAATGCAATTTTGAGGAAAGCAAAGGCTCCATGGAAAATACAAAAGATAATTGTGGAAATTCAATATCTTGGTAAAGAGTTTGAAGAAATTAATTTTACACATATATTAAGGGAAGGAAAAAAATGTGCAGATAAGCTAGCCAATAGAGGGCTTCTGATTGAGGATCGTGAAGTTAAATTCTCCTTTCCATGGTTAGAGGAAGTAGAAAGTTTAGTTGAAGTTGACAAAAAAATATTGATTTCCTAAATCAATTAATGATTAAGATTTACTTTAATGTTTTCCATTGGTAATATCTACTTTATTTTGTAATAATGTGTTTTCATTTAGACTATTTATTATAATTTTTGTGGTTGCACTTGTGTTTCAAGAAGGAAACTAGCAATTTAGATTTGGTAAAGTGGACTATGATAGTGCGATGTTTTGGAAATATTACTCTACTAAGATGCAAGGTATAGATAGTAGAGGTGAAGTTTTGGCATTGTGAAGGCTGCTATAGGAAAATGTCAATAAAGATGCTAAATTTTGGATTAATTATATTCATATAGAAATTTGAAAATATCTAAAAATTTAAAATCAAGAACTCAAACATTTTATGTAAACTGATGTAGATTTCTAACTATAGAATCTCAATTGAGATGAGAAGTGTATCTATTTATAAACTCTCAAGATCTAAAGAAGAGAGATGTAATTTATTAAGGGTGGGGGACCGAGTACAACCCCTTATTATCCAGCAAAAAAATATATCATTGTATCCTCTGCTTGGATGTAGTGAATTGACTTGAGCATAAATAATTCATTGATATGGTCTATATCTTGTTACCATTCCATTCAAATGTGGGTAGTGCTTTCATAACTATTGAGGGAATAAGAGAATAGTCCACAAAATTTAGCTGTCCTTCATAGGTCTAATCAAGGAATTGGCTTTGTATCCTAGAAGACACTCTTGGCTTGTTTTGTTGAAGAGGTTAGTTATACTATTGTTAAGGAGGTGGATACATTGCATAGCCATGAGGTGGATACAGAGGGTGTGGATGATATGTATATGAAGAATAAGGTTGAGGGTATTGAGGTAGTAGATTCTAGTAAACCCAATATTGGTTTAGAGATGGTTGAATATTCTATTACAAATTTTGTAGAAATTGTTGCTAACCTTGGGGAATTTGTAGGTATTGAGGACTTTTATCCCATGACACATTATGTACTATCTAAGGATTCACCCATAGATGAGCCATCATAATATTTCCTGAATCCATAGTATGTTGAATTTAAAAGCAAAGCTTGTATGATTCCCCTTATTCAAGGGGCAAGGCTCAAGGAAGCATCCAAAAAAAAGTTGGCCTTTCTTTCGGAATAAAATTGGTCACTTGATTTTGCTAAAGTTTACAATAGTCAATGGAAAGAATTATCATAGATCCTTTAAAGTACGTAATGTGCAGATAGAGTATTAGGGTTAAAGTTTATAAAAAAATTAAAATTTAATCTATTGAGCAATTCACCTACAAAATTAGAGCAATTCACTCATAATTTAGGATGATTTGCTTATAGTGTGTAGTTTTACTACATGCAAAAATGGAGAGTTTCACTTTGAAATGCATGTGATTTGCTTTTTTTAGGAGATTCACTTAGACTTCTAAACTTAGAAAATTTTACAAAAGATAAGATTGTCCAAGTAAATTGCTTAGATAAAATTGATTTGAAGACAAGAGTGAATCACCTTCCTATGAAGGAGAGAGGAAAAATATTGTCCTTATTAATGAATCACTTTTCAAAATTTAAGTAAATTGTTTGTTAGACCTGTCTTGGATGAATTTCACCATTTTTGGATAAAATCACTCTCTTTTACAAGCAAATTGCTTGTTGTTATATACTTAGGAAAAAATTGTCTCATAACCCATTTTAAGTGCTTTTACCCATGACAAATGCACATACAAGATCAGATTCAAATTCAAACATTGCTTTAATACCACTAGATTCATTGTCTTTGTAAAAAATTAGTTTTTTCAAATTTTTGTCAAAGTCACTATTCACAAAGTACCTACAAAATGCAAGCACAAATAACAAAAATATTATTAAATATCAAGTAAATATAGGTTTAAAACAAAAAAAATAGCTCTTGGTCATGGCAAATCACTTTAGATTCAACCTATGAAAATGCAGGTTTTATCAAGAAAATTACTTGCTATATCAGAGCAAATCATTTGGAATTACCAAGCAAATAAGTCGCTTTTGAGTACTTAGTAGTTTTTAACCTTTGCTTAAAATTGAGAGAATCACTTGTACTTGTAAGTAAATCTGTAGACCCAAATTTTTTTGCACCCCTTTCTTCCAGGCTAATGGATTCGCACTCGAAAGGGGGAGGGAAAATAATGTATCTACACCTCGGATGAGAAGCACTTGAGTTGTGCTCTCCTTGGTGTTTGTCGACGAATTGGGTGAGGGTTCACCAGGAAACACTTTATGTGGTGGTTTCTACACCTAGGTAAGGTGGATGTTTGTTAAAAAAAATTGCGTGCATACACCTAGGGTTTGGCCAAAATGCAACTACTGCCTAGCTATATGCATTTCAAATTTCGATGAAAACAAAGTAAATAGATTCTAACTAGAAAGCTTTGTAAATCTAACTATGATGCAATGATTTTGTAGATATTGAAAAGCAAAAGATGATATTTATGCTAGCATGTTGTTTTTCTCTTCTTGTTTTTTGTGTTTTATATTTTTCAACTTAATGTACTAAATGCAAAATGATGTGACTAAATTCTTAGTTTTGTCTTTTTTGTTCTCTAAGGTATTTTAACAAATGTAGTGAAATAGATAAGTTTATCCTTTTGTCTTTTGTGTTTTTTAGCTAGTATGATTGATGCAAAGAAGAATG
This sequence comes from Wollemia nobilis, assembly GCA_028583015.1. Classification (NCBI taxonomy): domain Eukaryota; kingdom Viridiplantae; phylum Streptophyta; class Pinopsida; order Araucariales; family Araucariaceae; genus Wollemia; species Wollemia nobilis. The sequence goes on from JAQPPZ010002150.1 coordinate 1,453,238, forward strand.
CAATTAAGTCTATGTTTGGTTCCTTTTGTTTTGAGTTTTTCAACTATTGCAATTAGCATAAAACAATGCAACTAAGTTTGTGCTTTGATCTTTTTCCTTTTAAATTTTCAACTAATGCAATTGGTATAAAATAATGTAACTAAGCCTATGTTCCCTTTGTGTGTTTTCTTTTGAATCTTTCAACTAATGCACTTAAATGCAAAATACTATGTTTTTTATCTTTTTCTTTTTAAGTTTTTCAACTAGTAGGATAAATGCAAAATGATGTAACTAAGTATATGCCTTTTGTATTTTCTTTTCTTTGAAGCTTTTTAACAAATGCAATTGATTTCTAAGAGTAATAAGTCTAAATTTATATCTTTATGTTCTTATAAATTTTCTCTCAAACTAGAATGAATAATGCAACTAAGTTTATGTTTTGGGTCTTTCCTATTCTTTTGTTTTATGCAGATTTTTCTAAACAAAATATTATGAAATCACAGAATAGAAAATTACTGAAAAACAAAGTTTAGATCCTTACCTGATCCAAATGTCTACAATATGGTGCTTTTTAGATCTATCAGAACAAATTCGGATCGGTTCAAATTTGTTAGGATGTATTCGGATCGGTCTGAATCTGTTTGAAACCTACAATTTCATAATAGAACACTAAAATTTTATGATTAGGGGCGGGGGATCTGCATAGGCCATAGCAAATCATGGTCTATGACAGTCAAATCCCCTCAATTCTTTCAGCAAACTGTAAGAAAAGTAATGGATATATTGATCTAATGCAAAGCATATGATTTAAATGAAATAAATGGTAGTAACAACAAATGCATACAGTAAAGTAACAAATTTTATGAAAGCTAAAATGCAAATACTAATCAATCTCATAAAAATTCAGATCAAAATATTGTCCCTAGCTTAGATCTAGATGTTTTCGGATATCGGTTGCAAATTTGGACAGATCCTAAAACTGCAACAGCTAGATCTACAAAATACAACAGTCACAACATTTTTGTAGTATTTCTACAAATTCGAATAGGTCCGAATTTGTAGAAATACTGCAAAAATATAAATTATGCTAAGGATAAAATAGATCTAAATCCATAGTGTTCATTGTCATCTCTGATAGAACCTAGAATGATGATCTGATACCGAAGTCTCCATTGAAACTTGCAACAAAATACAAGAAACATTCTTCTCCACTTATGTTTTTCTTGCAAAATCACCATTAGGTTTGTTTAGGGAGATTCTAAGGGATTTATAATCTAGGGTAGGTCGATAAAAATGGGAGGGCAACCAGAATAGGTCGAGTTAGGGAATTTTGAAAATTTCTCTATTCTAGACAAATTCAAACGGATCCAAATTTATTAAAAATATAGGTTTACCCATATTGGGTGCATAATACAAAGTGTACCTAAATTAGGCGCATATGGGATTTGGATAAATTCAGATCGATCCGAATTTATCAGGACCACCCGAATTTCACGAGAAAAGAGAAAAATCCCAATAGTGTGCCTAAATTAGGTGCACGTGGGATTAGGATAAATTTGGATTAATCTGAATTTGTCAAAACCATCCAAAAAAGGGGGAACAGATAAATTTTGATTTTATCCAACACAAAAAATGAGGCAGGGGGATGAAGGGTAAAAGGTACGTTGTTAGGGAGTAACAACATATTTGCTAGGAGGTGGGAATTTTGAAATGTGTCAAAATTCCCTGGCTACATTTTGCCCCCTCTTTGGCGCATTTATGAACAATAAATGTGTTAAAGAAAGATGTAGCAGAAAGAGGAGTTACGCTGCGAGGAAACCAAAAATTTATTCAATTTTATTTTTTATTATTATTATCTAGGGTACCCCCTTCGATTTTTGTCAAATATTTGAAATTTATTGTAAAACTCGAAATTCAAAACGAAAAAAGGGAAAAAAGGGGGTATAAAATAGGAAATTAGGGTAAAAACCCTAATTCATTTTTACCCTCACTATTCTTGGAAATTGAGCTCTGGAGAAAAATGGTGACTTCTGAGCATCGGGTGGACATAGTTTGAGTGGGAAGCAATAGAGTTAGCGCTACGATGCGGGTAAGCATTCTTATCACTTTAAATTTTGAATTTTTTAGTTAAATTTTTATTTTTTTAGGAATTTAGATGCAGTCTGTCGTTGCGCGACTACAATAGCAAATTCGAACCCTTTCAACAAATTTGGATGTCCGAATTCATCTGGGTGTACATCCGAATTTGCAAATTCGAACACTTTCCAATGAATTCATACGTCCAAATTTGACTAAGAAAAGTCTGAATTAACAAATTTAGACGTACGAAAGGTAAATTCGATCACCCGAATCTATCTTTGTACGGGTCTGAATTTGCAATTGAGGCCCGATTTTATCATTTGAGTCCAAATTTTGCAAATTGAGGATAAGTTAATAATTTGTGATTCCTTATTTTGTGATGTCTTTGTAATATTTCTAATTATTGCTTTTTTATTTTTTATTTTGCAGTGAGGTGCCCTTAAGAACCATGAGTGGCGGTGCAAAGAGTTTGATGATCATCTGTGGCTTGAATGTGGATGACAAGATATTTCTAGAGGTGATGGGTCTTCAACACATGGTTGAGATACCACGCATAGAGGTGGTATCTAGGATCATATACCTTCCAGCTTCCTACAGGGGAGATGATCTCGACTCTAGAGGATGTATGGAGAATCCTTTGGGTGCCGATCAAGGGACAGTTTGTTTCCCAGGCCATGACTTAGGGGTAGGCCATACAGTGATTGATAGGAGACCCCTCATTTCCTATTGAGCAGATCGGGGTCAACCTCGAGGGACTGATTACTGCATAGGGATTTTCTTGCCTAACAAAGGTGCTAGTAGGTATAGTTGTAGAGCTATTATTGTTCCACCAGAGTGGATGACATCTTCCATGGGCCTTAGATAAGGTAGTGGTCGACATGAGGGACACTAGGATGTGAAAAAATGGGGCCGCACATACTCTATCGCTTATATAGGGTCTTATTTAAGGTTGTGTATAAGAAGGGTCATGGCTTGGTTCTTATGACATTTCTGTAGTCTGGTGTTGGGAGCACATTACAGTGAGGAGGCAAGAGGGGCTTCCTCATCAGTAGATAGAGGATGGGTAGCCTGTTGTATTTCATTAGGGTCTTGGAGTAGGTCGAGGGATATCGATGAATGGCCTGCAGGAGGCCAGGCGAGTGATCGATGCTTTGATCATTGCTAAAATTTGTTGGTCACCATGGCGTAGACACCAGGGTTTGGAGGATGATAGGGTGGAGCTAGCTCGTGTATGGTGAGTGTGATGGCTTCATATGAAGAGAGGGGAGATTGAGATCCATTGGGTAGATCGAGTGATGTGATAGTTTGGGTTGGTACAGGTGATTCTTGAGGTTCAATATTTCACATTCTAGTGGGTGGTTCAATATTTGATGACTACTAGTGGGGCACTAGGTCTCAACAGGTTTGTAGAGGGATATTAGGATGACCTAATGGTCACACTTATTGAGTGAGATGATGTAGGGGTTACATATGGGTATCATGAGTGGTACACCATCCTCCTTGTGAGGATCACACTAGAGAGAGGTGTAGCCAAGCAGGTACATCGAGCTTATAGGGAGGTAGCCAGACGGTGCTCTATTATACAACCTCAAGGAGAGAGATAGAGGAGACCGAGGATAGGGGGTCCTTGAACAAGATGAGGGAGACAGTTACAAATTTCTTCTTGATGGAAAATGGGTCTTTTTGAATTGAGGGAGGGAGTGGGCAGCAATAGCAGGTAGGAGCTTCACAGCAATAAGCAGTGCTAACTCCTCAACAAAATTGGAGAGTTTGCTACTCTTCAGTCAGATAATATCAAGTTGAGGATTCATATTGTAATTTAGGCAAGCTAGATTCAGTCCTTGGAGGTATAACTCACTCAATCGCAGATACTACTAGGTCAATCTCAGACTCAACTAGCCCAAGCTCAGGGATGATCACACCAAACTTAGTCTCAATCGCTTCAGAGTGGAGCTTGATGCCAGTACTCAGGGAGTAGCGTACTACAAGGTGTCTTTATGGTAGTGCAGGTAGAGGCTACCTTAGAAGCATAGCATATGACTTTTTATTATATACTTTATTTTCAAGTGGTTCCTAAGGGGAAGAGGGCTCCATTGCCCCAAATTTTGGTAGCTTCAAGTCGCTCTAGATTGGGTTCAGTGTCTGGGCTCCTTAGTTTTGGGTACCCATACCACCTCCAGACAATGATACCGAGAGTTCTAGGGGTTTAGGGGATGATATACCAAGGTTTGGTTTCGTGGTGTACCCCCTAGTGATTGAGTATACCAATTTTGATTATGGCATATCAATCGACTATTTTGTACTTTATGAGAGATATATATATGGTTATTGCTATTTTTTTTGGTATTTTGATTTAATATTAAGAGGAGTAAGATGTAGTGGGGATGATTAAGCATGAAAAATTGGATAGGGGACTTGTGCTAGGCATAAGACTCCTAGTGTGAAGTAAATGAAGAGATTTTGTTAGGAATATCTCATGCCATCATCGTAAAATCTAGATGCAATTATATGACCAAGTGATTATGATTAATGCAAAAAAAAATTGTAAATGATAAGCAATCATGCGATATAGTGAAATGAAATAATTGTGCTAAGTGATAGATAAAAGATGCAAAATTAATCAGTTTTATGGGCCAATTGCCTATGCTAACAGTCATGCAAATCCCTGAGGGAGTAGTGACTTCAGCTAATCAACACTCAAAGAAAATTTTAGGTCATTTCAAGGATGAAATCAAATTTATCATGAACTAGTGTGTGATTGTGTGTATTATTTTTCCATCTTGTCCTAATTATGATACAAAATCTCTCAAGGATCAAATGTATGTGTGTATGAAGTTCATTCACCAATTTTGAGTAAGGTAATGATGCAAACCAACTTTTAATAACCAATGTGTGTGCAAATGATGAATTCATTTACCATGATTTCATGCATGTAGTTAGACTTAAATACTTTGTAATACAAGCTACCAAAAGCTAGCTAATCCATAAGTTGACATTGGTCTATACAAAATAAGGTCGTTAATGTGACAGACATATCATCGTGCGTAATACTACCCTATTTCCAGGTGGGATTAATTCAACCCATTTTTGCAATAGGGATCACCCCACGATTTTTGAATAACTGAGGAATTCCAAAGATTCAAGTTCATTACCCCTTTCTTTTCTTTTGATTTTTAGGTAGGGATTCTTGTTCATTTTTTAACAAGGGGATTTATTTATTTTTTTGTAAAATATTTTTCTTCTTCTCTTTTGTTTTGAAGGGATACTTCCTCAGATTAGACAACGAGCAAGGGATTTTATTCGGGTAGGGAGGATCTTGTCCTTTTGCCAATTCTTAGCATTCTAGACCATGTGCATAATAGGATAGCAAGGGAAACCTTTCACTTAAGAAGATAGGACTACTATGTAGCATCATATTTCTTTGTGCAAGAATCATTTTAAGGTGTGTAAGTGTGTTATGGTTCAAAAGAGTGGCAGAATCAGTTCCCAAAACTCAAAATTTCTTAATGTAGAAGTAGTGATTTTGGTTCAAGAGAGATTTTTAATCAATATCGAGAATCAAAAATTTATTAAAATGTGAATTTTGTGAGTGGTTCAGGATCAAATCTGAATTTCTACAAAGAAAACCAATATTGAATATGAATATTAATAGCATCAGTCTAATATTTAGGTGATATAATAACTAGATGTGACTATATACCATATGCAATTGGATAAAAAACTCATTAAGAAATATAGGATAAATGCAACTATATAAAATATGATTGATGGTTTATGTAATACAATTATGGAGATGATAGTTGTTCCAAATAAGCTATATGTAAACCTAAATGACATGCATAGGTGAATGAAAACAAAACTCCAAAAGGCCAAAGAAAAATGATAAGATGTGTTGAACGTGCTATGAGTATAGCACTTGCTGATAGCCAAGAATAGAAGAGATAGACCCAATGGGATGTGTTCTTGCAAATGGTCGAATGGAGTTTACCCTCGCTCGTGAGCATGAAGCTATACACTATGGATGCTAATATGATGGGAATGATATTGCTAAAGCAAGTACTAATAGGGTTATATATTAAAGTGCATGAATCAAGGCCAATGAAGCAAAACAAGAACTATATCCCTCACCTTGGGGAGATATGAGCAATGAAAAATTTTCCAAGTCAAGGGATATAAAATGGCATGAGTGAATACAATGATGGAAATGTAATGATTGAAATACAAACTAGATGAGAATGCAATACCTATGTATAACTTTTGTTTGATTTGATTTGATTGTTTCTTTTTTTTTAGTTTTTTTTATTTGTTTGATTTTTTATTTGACTTTTTTTATTTTTTATGATGGAATTGGTGGTATATACAATATGATATACATACACTATATAAGGTGATTTACGCATAGCATGTCTAAGGTGGTTTCAAAATTAAAAGATATTTTGAAGAAAAATTTGGTTGTGATGAAGGTGATTGAAGCTGATTTGTTTGTGGTTGAGATTGTTGTGATGAAGAATGATGATCATATATAGATGAAGAAAAGTGATGGACGGAAGGCGGTGATGATGATAAAGAGGAAAATAATATAGAACTTGATGTGATGATGATAAAGAAAGAGAGAATGAAGAACAAAATGTGACAAATAAAAGGTGGCAGTGATGATAAAGAGAAAAATAATAGAGAACTTGATGCAGTGATGATAAAGAAAGAGAGAATTAGGAACAAAGATTCCCTATGAATAGGAGAGGTTCACAAAAGTTTAAAAAGGGATATCTTAGTTGGAGGGTTGGCCCACTATTGTTGAATGTCGAAGGAGACTTTAGGTTGAGGCTTCAATATTAAAGGTATGTTTTCTATGATTGTATCCTCTTTCTGATTATTCTTCAAAATTAAGAGAGGTCTTGAAGGTTGGTTGGATGAAGAATTTATCTCTTGCTTATCAAATTGAGTAGGTTGAGCTTCAACTTTTTTTCTTGTAGTCTTAGATATGATATCAATAATATCATTATGATGAGACATATTAGGATATGACACTTGATTGGTTTCTTGTTGTTGATGATTGAATAGGGGTTTTTGGAAGATCCCCATATCTTGATTGGTTGTGGGTGTAGGAGGTTGATTGTTCATTGGAGGATTATGATCAAGAATAGGTTGAAAGTCCTCTACAACAAAATGACCTACATCAATCAAGTCTTGAATTGCATATCTCAACTTCTTACATGTTTGTGTCATGTGTCCATCCACTCTATGATATTCACAATGTAGCTCAGGCTTATACCAATCTATTGTGATATCAAGTTGTCTTATGGGTGGCAACTCAATCATGTTTGTATCTATAAAATGCTTGAGGATTATGGTCAATGGTTTTTTGAGTTTTGTAAACTTACGTGGTGAAGGTTTTTGAGGAACCTTGAACATTTTTCTTATGGTATTAACAAAATTAGGATGTAACAGTTGATTGCTTGTTTTTTCATGATTGTAGGTAGAATGATGATAGGCAGGTTGTGAAGTATGGTGTGAGTGCATGGTAGGATTAGAAGAAGTATTTCCTTGTTGATATGAATATGTTGTGTTGAAAGAAGAATGTTGAAATGGTTGTGATTGCAATAATGGTGGAGAAGAATTATATGTGGATCAAAAAGCATAACATGGATGTGTTGTGGAAATGGTAACATCATTATGAAGAGGATTGAAAAAGGGAGGATTATTTTGTTGAGGTGGATATGTAGTTTGAAAAGAAGAATATGGAAGTAGTTGTGGAGAAAATTCTTATGGGAAATATGGTGGAAATAAAAATTGTGGAGGGATTGGTTGAGTAGGAAAGGATGAAAAATGAGGAAATTGTGATAAATATGATGTTGAATATGGATGAAGTTGTGAATGAGATTGACCATAGTCAACCAATACAGCTGGTGGAATTCCCCCAACATTGGTAATTGGGGTAGTAACATAAATAGGTTCATATTGAATTGGGTTATTTGCAAGACCCATGATCTCTTCACCATTTCTAAAAGTGATATCCATTTTTGTTTTGTTTTATTTTATTGATTTATTTATTTATTATTATTATTTATCTTAGAATAAAACAAAGTATTTTTTCAAAAATAAAGAGAAAGCAATAATATCATAAGGATGGTGTTTTCACATCAAGTTCACCAAAGAATGTAGACCCAAAAATTTTGCACCCCTTTCTTCTAGGCTAATGGATCCGCGCCAGAAAGGGGGAGGGAAAATGATGCATCTATGCCTTGGATGAGAAGCACTTGAGTTATGCTCTCCTTGGTGTGTGTCGACGAATTGGGTGAGGGTTCACCAGGAAACACTTTATGTGGCAGTTTCCACGCCTAAGTAAGGTGGATTTTTGTTGAATTTCTTTACGTGCATACAGCTAGGGTTTGACAAAAATGCAACTACTGCCTAGCTATATGCATTTCAAATTTCGATGAAAACGAAGTAAAAAAATTCTAACTAGAAAGCTTTGTAAATATAACTATGATGCAATGATTTTATAGATATTAAAAATCAAAATATGATGATTATGCTAGCATGTTGTTTTTCTCTTCTTTTTTGTGTTTTGTATTTTGTGTTTTATATTTTTCAACTTAATGTACTAGATGCAAAATGATGTGACTAAATTCCTAGTTTTATCTTTTGTTCTTTGAAGTCTTTTAACAAATGCAATGAAATAGCTAAGTTTATCTTTTGTCTTTTGTGTTTTTCAGCTAGTATGATTGATGCAAAGAAGAATGCAATTAAGTCTATGTTTGGTTCCTTTTGTTTTGAGTTTTTCAACTATTGCAATTAGCATAAAACAATGCAACTAAGTTTGTGCTTTGATATTTTTCCTTTTAAATTTTCAACTAATGCAATTGATGTAAAATAATGTAACTAAGCCTATGTTCCCTTTGTGTATTTTCTTTTGAATCTTTCAACTAGTGCACTTAAATGCAAAATACTATGTTTTTTATCTTTTTCTTTTTTTTTTTAGTTTTCACCTAGTAGGATAAATACAAAATGATGTAACTAAGTATATTTTTTTTTGTATTTTCTTTTATTTGAAGCTTTTTAACAGATGCAATTGATTGCTAAGAGTAATAAGTCTAAATTTGTATCTTTTTATTCTTTTATATTTTCTTTCAAACTAGAATGAATAATGCAACTAAGTTTATGTTTTGGGTCTTTCTTATTCTTTTGTTTTATGCAGAGTTTTCTAAACAAAATGTTATGAAATCATAGAATAGAAAATTATAAAAAAAATAAGTTTAGATCCTTACATGATCTGGATGTCTACAATCTAGCACTTTTTGGATCGGTCTGAATCTGTCAGGATGTATTTGGATTTGTCTTAATCTGTTCAAAACCTGCAATTTCATAACATAACACTAAATTTTATGATTAGGGGTGGGAGATTTGCATAGGACACAGTAGATCATGGTCTCAGATCCCCTCGATTATTTTAGCAAACTGTAAAAAAAGTAATGGATATATTGATCTAATGCAAAATATATGATTTAAATGAAATAAATGGTAGTAACGGCAAATGCATATAGCAAAGTAAAAAAATTTATGAAAGCTAAAATGCAAACACTAATCAATATCATAAAACTTTAGATCAAAATCTTACCCCTAGCTCAGATCTGGATGTTTTTAGATATCAACTACAAATTTGGACAGATCCAAAAACCTACAACAGCTAGATCTACAAAATACAACAGTTAGAACATTTTCAGACTTGTGATAAATTTGAACGGGTCCAAATTTGTAAAAATACTACAAAAATATCAATTATGCTAAGGACAAAATAGATCTGAATCCATAGTGTTCATTGCCATCTCTTATAGAACCTAAAATAATGATCTGATGTCGAAGTCTCCATTGAAACCTGCAATAAAATACAAGAAACCTTCTTCTCCACTTAAGTTTTTCTTGGAAAATCACCATTAGCTCTATTTAGGGGGAGTTTGGGGGATTTATAATCCAGGGTAGGTCAAGAAAAATGGGAGGGTAACCAGAATAGGTCAAGCTGTTAGGGAAATTTGGGAATTTCCCTATTCTAGACAAATTTGAACGGATCTAAATTTGTCAAAAATCTGGGTTTGCCCAGATTTGGTGCAGAATACAAATAGTGTACCTAAATTAGGTGCACGTGGGATTTGGATAAATTTGGATCGGTTTTTGAATTTATCGAGACTGCCCTAATTTCACGATAAAAGGGGAAAATACCAATAGTGCACCTAAATTAGGCACACGTGGGATTTGGATAAATTTGGATCGGTCCAAATTTGTCGAAATCATCCAAAAAAAAAGGAATAGCTAAATTTTAATTTTATCTGGTACAAAAAATGAGGCAGGTGGATGAAGGGTAAAAGGTACATTGTTAGGGAGTAACAACATGTTTTCTAAGAGGTGGAAATTTTGAAATGTGTCAAAATTCCTTGGCTACAAAATCGCTTGTCGATGTTTACTTAGTGAAAAAATATAACTTCAATCCAATTGATTTATCTGTGATAGACGCATTTTTTATATGAAAATTAAAAATAATAATAATAATGCAAAGGCATGAAAAATGAGGGTTAGTCCCACTAGGTATGCCAAAAACTATGTTGATCTAGGGAATTATCTTGATTTCCAATTTAGGTTTGATGCCCCCAAATTCAAGTTTCAACAAGGTTGGACAAGATTTCCAAAGTCTTATCCTAACCTTTTTATTAAGGTTATTTAAGCTAAAAAGAGATAACACCAAACAATGTGAATAAAGAGACAAGCAATGTAAAGTAAAATGAAGGATTTCATATTGATATTTTAGAGCCTTGATCTCCTTTTCTTTTACACAATGATTTACCCCAAAATGGTGGGGGCTTGATTACAATAAATGATTGCTTATTTCTTTCAAATTACAATGGGCACCAAGAGGGGGAAGCCCTTTTCAAAAATACAATGGACAGTGGTGTCTTCAATCTCCTTTTTCTCCAATCAATTCATGGATAGGCTTCAACTATTCTTGTGGACCATCCGTTGCTCCAACAGCTTTTAGTGCTTGTAACCTACACACATGAATTTACAAACACATGGGGTCAATAGAACCTATTGATATGAATGAAAGAAAGCTACCAAAACTAAAACCCTAATTTTTATGAACTATAAAATAAAATGTAGGAAACATAAACAATGAAATCAAAGTTGCCTTGCTATCACCTGATTTGATCTATGTTCGTGAGGGTTAAAAATGTTGTTGAGTAGATGCGGGGCCACATCTGGGGACTGGCTAAACATAGTCTTGCATATATGCAGATGCAAAGCCGCATTTGGGGTTGTGTAGATGCCCTATCATGTATGAATTTGAGTTTAAGAATTGATGGAAATCGATTCGAGGCTTTGATATCTCACTCTCCAGACTTCGGTTAGGGTTACTCTCATAATTTTGATAGTCATTACATATTTTTGGCTCCCTTCCTTCACCCTCCATTCACAAAAGTGAATCAGGTTTTAAAACCTTTTGGAAGGTTAGGGTTAGGGTTTTGAAGTGGCGAACTAGCATTGCCAAATGACAAGCTAGAGTTAAGGTTTGGCTACTGGATAGGATCTAGAAATTATATATATATATATATATATATATATATATATATATATATATATATATATATATATATATATATATATATATAATGGCTAGGATTTGGTGTCTACAAATGCCCCTTTTTGTATCATGTTGTGTAGAACACAATGCGGTGCAAAAAAAAGACACTTGGTTTTATTGGATGGAGAAATAGACTCTTTCCTCAACGTACAAGAAGAATGATTTTTAGAAAATTTGATTTTGACTTACCCCCTCAATTGGTGAATGGGTGAAGGATGAAACCCATGAGCCAATTGACCAAATGTGGATGATGAAAGGGGTGGCATTGATGGATGTAAATATCAAAAAACAAGATCAAGTTGATTACCCCAAGTTGGAATGGGTTGCTTTATTGAAAGTTTGTTTTAGGTTTATTGATGTGTGAATAAGGGGTGGTAGATGAACTAGCCAACGTGGGTATATGTGTGATACTTGAATAATTTACTGCATATCAAACCTATTTTATGGCATGGTGCATACCAATTTGTAACTTAAGAGAGATTTTCACTTTTTGCAACCTTGGAGAAAGGGTTTGATGATTACCTTGAGCAAATTTTCTTGAACATAGGCGCATTTCAAAATTGAGAGACCAAACTAATTTGATTTCAAGTGTGATGATATGGGGTGATTTTTTGAATGCATTTATGAGCTGATTTTATGATTATGTAAAAATTTGGATTGTTTTGAGACATTTGAAGCATTTTAAGGCATTTTGTGACTTTTGGTTGCATTCGAAAATTAAGCACCCAAATCAATCCAATTTGCCACAGAATGAGATGAATGATGTGATTAATGCTTAAATGAGTTAATTTAATTATTTTTTGGGGTTTTGTAATGTTTTATATCCATTTGAAACCCTCTACAACATTTTGAGAACGAATAGAATGTAAAAACGTTATTTTTTTATGAGTGACCCTATGGTAATTTACTCATCCTACCAGATTGCATGGATAACCGATCGTTGCAACCACCAGGTTACTAGAGTAAATCACTAGATGCGAGTTTTACTTGAGGATCACTTGACCAAAGGGGCTAGACCTTTTAAAGTTTTGAATTGAAAGTGACCAAAGGAGTTTGGGTACCTTTGGAGCTTTTTGAATTGAAAATGTCCAAAGAAGTTTAGTTACCTTTGGAGATTTTTTTTATTTTGAATTGAAAGTGAATGGAATATATCCAAGTATCCTTATGGTAATATATCCATCCTACTGAATTGTATGGATAACCAATCACTACAACCACCAGGTGACTAGAATAGATCACTAGATACAAGGTTCTCTTGAGGATCATTTGACCAAAGGAGTTTGGTGTCTTTGGAGCCTTTGAATTGAAAGTGACCAAAGGATTTTGGGTATCTTTGGAGATTTTTTACTAATTTGACCAAATGGGTTAGGTACCTTTTGAATTTTTGAATTGAAAGTGACCGAAGGAGTTTGGGTACCTTTGGAGCTTTTTAAAGGAGTTTGGGTACCTTTGGAGCTTTTTGAACTGATTTGACCAAAGGGGTTAGGTACCTTTGGAGCCTTTTGAATTGGAATTTTATTTTTGAGATAGCAAAGCAAAGGGTGCAACCTTTGATAAAAGGATGCGACCTTTTAAGCCTACCAAATGATGTGTTGATTGATTGAATGCGAGGTAAAGGGCACAACCTTTGACAAAAGAATGCAACCTTTTGAACTTGGCAATTGATGTGTTGATTGAATTTTTGCATTAATAAAACCAAGCCAAAGTCTTGATGTCGAGGCAAAAGCACTTGATTGAGTGATTTATTGAGCCTTTTGTTGGATTGGTTGATTTTATTGATTGGTGGGGGCAAGGTGTGATACTTTGATACTTTGTACTTGTGATTCATATATATATGTGGCTTTTTTTATATCATTTTGCATTGTTTGTGTTCCTTTTATTGTGGAAGTATGTATGAATGCATATATATATATAGTGGTATGAATGCATTATAAATGATGTATGTAAATGAACTTATGGTATCATTGCTCTAATGATCATTCATAGATATTTTAGACTCTTGCTTGACCAACTTTATCTTTGTTGCTTAATCAAGGACACCAACATATAATGGTGAAATATGAAGTGGCCTAAAATACAATGGTAATATGGGATGAATACTGGATTATAACCTTGCTTGTCTTAGGGATAAAGAATCTAGAGTTGTTTTTCAAAGACTCAAACATCCTAGTGACCTCAAGCAAACACATCTATTAATATCCCAAATCCATAAGGTACCAAGGTTGTCCTAGCAAAGTCAAATTTCTCAAGGACCAATTGTGTGTGCAATGGATATTCATTTACCAATCATGAGCATGGTAATGACTCAAGCCAATTAAGAACCACTGTGTGTACAAATGAATTCATTTACCCATATTGAGTAAGGTGAGATTAAACCAGTCATAGCGAGAACCAAAAAGCTAGTGTGTCCTTATGTGCATTTAGAGATCTCTTGAAGAGAGACGTATCGCCATGCATGAGCATAGTCCAATATTAGGGTCTTCAATTTTTGGGGAATCAGATTCTCAACCACTCGAATTAAGTCTTGATGAGAATTAAACCCTATCTTTACCAATTGAAGGCCTTGTAGACACCAAAATCTAGCCACTTGTAAGTCATCTATACCTTCCTGCTAGCCACATGTCAGTCATCCATCCTTCCCGCCATTATTTGGCCCAAATCCACACTTTCCCACCATTATTTGGCCCAATTTCATTTTTCCCGCCATTTTTCATCCCCAAATTTATTTAAATTAATATTTATATATATATTTTAATATTTTAATATATTTTAATATATATATAAATAAATTTTAAGTGATTTAATCTGAGCCGTCCATCCTTCATTTAATCTCATCCGTCCATCCATCTTAATCCGTTTCACAACCTAGATTTATTCTCTACCTTTGGATCCACTTTAATCTTAGCCACATGTTCAAAGTGTCGTTAAAACCCTAAAGTGTGCCCTAAGAGTAGATTATAAATTGAGTCACCTTGATGGCTCAAACCCTATCTATCTCTTCGGCTAAACGTACCTATCTTTCCAATCTAAGTCTGGAGTTGGCTATTGATGTTAATCCTGAGTCTTCTACGACCCTAAGTCTGAACTAAACCCTTTCGTCGCATCCATCGCCGTCGCCTGGTCTCGCCGCGTTAACAGGAAAAGGTATAGATTCGTCTAAAGCAAGTAATCTTTCTTTATGTATTAATCTATTGTTGAATTCTGCATTCTGTTTATTTTTATTTCATAAATCTAGGGTTTTAGACTATTTCTGAGGGCTCACACAGTGGAGCCCTCTTATTAGTTTCTAACTCGATAATTTTAATGTGTGCAGGATTCTAGTGGTAGATCTGATTTGTTAATAGCAGTGCTTAAGCTGGAGTGGTCCGAGCTAAAGGATACAACAAAGCCCACTCGTTCTATTGAGGTTGAGGATACATTCTTCAGAGACGCCACTATTGTGCCAGTTAGGGTTTCGGAGAACCCTAGCATAATTTGTAACTGTGTGTCATTAAAAGGGTTGCAGGCCCTGTTGTACTTAAAAGAAGTTTCTAAACTCCATTGATTAATAAAAATCGTTCATTTTGTACAACTATTCTGCATTCCTTTAATTGTGATTTCTTTATTTCTGTTTGGCGTTGTATCTTTAATCAAGATACAACGCCAAACAGAAATAAAGAAATCACAATTAAAGGAATGCAGAACAGTTGTACAAAATGAACGATTTTTATTAATCAATGGAGTTTAGAAACTCCTTTTAAGTACAACAAGGCCTGTAACCCTTTTCGTGATACAAAGTTACAATTTGTGCTAGGGTTCTCCGAAACCCTAGCTGGCACAATGTGGTGGCATCTCCGAAGAATGTATCTTTAACCTCAACAAATGAGTGGGCTTCGTTGTATCCTTTGGCTCGGACCACTCCGACTTAAACAACTGCTATCAACAAATCAGATCTACCACTAGAATCCTGCACACATTTAAAATTATCAAAGAGTTAGAAACTAATAAGAGGGCTCCACTGTGTGAGCCCTTAGAAACAGTCTAAAACCCTAGATTTATGAAATAAAAATAAACGAAATGCAGAATTCAACAACAGATTAATACATAAAGAAAGATTACTTGCTTTAGACGAATCTATACATTTTCCTGTTAATGCGACGAGACCAGGCGGCGGCGATGGATGCGACGAAAGGGTTTAGTTCAGACTTAAGGCCGCAGAAGACTCAGAAGACTCAGGATTAACAGCAATAGCCAACTCCAGACTTAGATTGGAAAGATAGGTAGGTTTAGCCAAAGAGATAGATAGGGTTTGAGCCATCAAGGTGACTCAATTTATAATCTACTCTTAGGGCACACTTTAGGGTTTTAACGACACTTTGAACGTGTGGCTAAGATTAAAGTGGATCCAAGGGTAGAGAATAAATCTAGGTTGTGAAACGGATTAAGATGGATGGACGGATGAGATTAAATGAAGGATGGATGGCTCAGATTAAATCACTTAAACTTTATTTATATATATATTAAAATATATTAAAATATATATATAAATATTAATTTAAATAAATTTGGGGATGAAAAATGGCGGGAAAAGTGAAATTGGGCCAAATAATGGTGGGAAAGTGTGGATTTGGTCCAAATAATGGCGGGAAGGATGGATGACTGACACGTGGTTGGCAGGAAGGTATAGATGACTTACAAGTGGCTGGATTTTGGTGTCTCATAGATGCCCTTTTTGAGCTACTTTGTGTGAAAACACAATGTAGCACAAAAACTTAAGACACCTGAAAAGCTGGATCAGACGCAACTCTCTCTCAAGACTAAAGCACAACTTTGAAGACCAAAGAATAAAAGAATATTTAAATTTTTTTAGCTTACCCCCTCAATTGGTGAGCGAGAATGGTTCTCACAAGCCAATTGGAAGAAATTCGAAAGATAATGAACCGTTTTTGCCCCAACGGTGAAAAAAAAGGGTTGGTGCATGCACCATCTATTTATGTCCCAACAGAAAAGGGGTTGGTGTACAAACCAGAAAAGAATATGATTGAAGACGATATGAGTGATGTGAAAGATGGACCGTTTTCTGCCCCAACGGTTATAAAGGGATTTTTTGCCAAACTATAAATTCCATGATCATGTAAGATGAATTCCACTATAGGAAAATTAGAAATTGATAACGGATGCCCCAACTCCTGTGTGTGAATCCATACTGTTGATGAAATTGCCTTGTTGGCGCCATTGATATGCAGAGATGAAAGATGCATGAAAGAGTCCGAACTCGAGAGATGCTTCTAGTGACTGTATGGATAATTCCTCGGGTCAGAACCAATCAACCTAGGTAGCCACAATCTCTAGCAAGACTTAAAATAATGATGATATGAAAGATTGTCCATGTTTAAGGCCCCATGAACTAGGCCATCAATGACAACTGTTGAGCAAATTAATCTTGGTATGAGGTCACTTGAAAAGTAGAATACCCAAAATTGATTTCCAATTTTCAAACAATAAAATAATTGATGATGATAAATGGTAAGTGTCCTTATGGTGGTTTAATCCTCTTACCGAATTGCATGGATTCAAATCGTTGCAATCGCCAAGGTGATAGAATATACCACTAGATACGAGGTTTACTTTAATTTGATTTGGCAAAAATATGCATGATGAAAGAAGAATGAAATTGACGATAGATCAGAAGAATTGATGAATGTGGTTAATTTTGTGAAGGTTTTGAATATTTTTAACCCAATTTGTAAAACAATGATGAATGATGCGCTTTTTGAGCGAAATGACAAAATTTGTGTCCAAAACTGTTGTAACATTCACAAAATGTTTTATTATGATAAGAAGAATGGATGAATGCAATTTGATGAAATTTGGAGGAGGTAAGCTTTAATTTTGCAGGTTTTGTTCCTTTATTCAATACTGACACCAAACGCCGATCTGCGTTTGTGGTTGGCAGAGACGCCCGCCAGTGTTTAGGCGCTCTGCAGATGCAGGACTGCATCTGAATCTGCCATGAAACGCCCTACTACGTTTCAGGGTGCCAAAATCAACTATTTAAACATTTTCAGCGAGAATTTCGCTCATTTGTGCGTTCGAGCTTAAGAGAAGTGCGTCTGAGGGAGTGGAGTGAAGTGGAGTGAAAGGTTGTGTGGGAGATTGAAGCACGCGGGAGCTATGGCGAAGATGGGAGTGGACGCACCAATGCAGCCAGCTGAGGTAGTTGTTCATTTAAGCAAGTACTTATTATGTGTTTTTTTTTTTTGGAAAAATTTGTAACAAATTTTTGTTTTGTTGTTTTGCAGCTTAGGGTGTTAGAGGCACGACACCGATTCTCCCCTATCATTCCGGGGATGAGGAGGTCGTTGTCCCAAGCTGACTGGGAGATATTGGAGGTAGTGGGACTAGTGAAAGCAGCCCGGTTGGAGGTAGTTCGGGCGGATGAGGGGTACCTCTCGGCTTTGGCCGAGACGTGGGATCCAGATCGGGGGACGTTCCAGCTCCCGACTAGAGAGATGACGGTGACGCTTGAGGATGTATATCGCATCCTCAAGGTGCCCGTGGAGGGGGCACGGGTGGAGGTTGGATGAGATAGGGCCACGAAGATGGCCAAGGTGTTTGGGGATGGAGAGCACCTAAGACGGGTGCAACAGGCTAGATGGGTAGTGGGGCAGAGCCACGGTGAGGCGAAGTACATACAGATGTCTCGAGTACTCCGCCAGGTCGGATTGAGGTAGGATGTCCTCGGTGAGCCAGTGCGCTACCGGAGGCACAGATCAGAGGGGGATTTGCCATGCGCCGAGCCATGGAGGGAGGCTGCAGAGGACGATGAGGACATGGAGATCCCTGACGTGGACGACGTCGGGGTGACAGCTGAGTATGCAGCATGGATGGTCGCAGAGCCAAGGTGGGAGCCACCATTGGTGGCTGGTGGAGCCAGAGAGCCCGAGTTTGGGGCTGGAGAGGGCGAGGGAACCGCGAAGGTTCCCAAGCACAGGGAGGGTCCCCGCCTTTGATCTGATAGTCGAAGGTGAAAGGGAAAGATGGTGCGATAGGCTCCGAGAAGCGGAGATGGCGGGGAAGATGGCAGAGAGGGCCTAGGAGAGGCCGTAGGAGAGGCTAGGGAGGTACCCCCTAGCGGGCATCCCACTCTACCGCCTGCTACTCCAGACACCCACTGAGCGTTTTGGTCTGGCTACCAACCACTTCCATCCCTTTCTTCCTTTGAACAAGCTTTTCAAAGCATTAATCTTAATTCAGAAGAATAAATCCTCCACCCCGATGAATCCGAAGATGAAGCCTATGAAGAATTTGATGTCATGTCAAATGGTGATGAATCTGAAGAAGAGTCGGTGCCCATTGTTCCCCTCACTGAACAAGATGAGTTTTATCTCCAATTGTTCCCTCTCCAAGAAGCCATCTTTCGCTTGTTTCTTCCACAAGAACGAGGTGAACCACCCCCTCCGCCACATCCATAAGCCATAATCCAAACCTGTATTATATGTATATACTAAAATAGTGGTTTTCACCACTGCAAAAAAAAAAACTCAAACTACAAAAAAAAAAAAAAAATTGAAAAACTATGTTGTTTTGCATTTCAGGTCTTCCGAGGTCTTCACCGGTATTCCCTTCCATTCCGCCCATCCTTTCTTCCATAAGTCAACAATGAATTTTGAAGACTTATTCACCCCGCTCCATAATCCATATGATCCGGATAAGCCAATCCCGATCAACCCAAACTTGATTGACATGGATCGGATTTCATCTCCTCCATCTATTTCAGAGTTCATCCTTTTTGAGGAATTGTTAAGGGCTTTCGCCAACTACATTCCTCCTTCACCTCCACATTCACCTTCATCTTCTAAGCCAGAGTTTTTCCAGGCAGACATAGACGAGAGCAAGGCACAGGAGCCTGATGACATTTTAGATGACATAAATCCGATCCCTACTCCCCATCAGCTTGAGGAAGGTTCCCACATGTCTATTGAAGAAACTATCGATGTAGACCTTAGTCCAGACCAAGTTGGCACCCAAATTGTGAAACTGGCTAAAAGTCTATCATTAGAGGAACAAGAGCAAATGATTGCTCTACTGAAGCGGAAGAAGGAGATATTTGCATGGTCTTACAAAGACATGTCAGGCCTAGACCCTAATTTGGTTGTCCATAACCTCACCTTACAAAAAGATGCTAAACTCATCAAACAGAAACTTAGGAAAATGCATCCTACCGTGGCCCTCATAGTTAAATCGAAGATTCAGAAACTTCTGGATGTTAAATTTGTCGTCCCGATTGATTATCCTGAGTGGCTTTCTAACATGGTACCCATTCGCAAGCCTAACGAGGGAATACGTGTTTGCATCGATTTTCGAGATCTAAATAAAGCGTGTCCTAAGGATGACTTTCCTCTTCCAAACATTGATACTCTTGTCGATACTGCTGCTGGTCATGAAATGCTTTCGTTCATGGATGGATTTTTAGGATACAACCAGATTCGAATAAACCCTAAAGATCAACACAAAATAGCATTTACCACACCTTGGGGAACTTTTTGTTACAGGGTGATGCCCTTTGGCCTTAAGAACGTAGGTGCAACCTATCAACGAGCCATGACTTATATTTTCCACGATTATATGCATAAGATTATCAAAGATTATGTGGATGATTTATTGGCAAAATCTAAAACTCGACAAGAGCATTTGATGTATTGGAAAAAGTTTTTGATAGACTTCTAGAGCATAAAGTAAGGTTGAACCCTAAGAAATGTGTCTTTGGTGTTACCTCAGGCAAACTCCTAGGTTTTATTATCTCTAAACAAGGTATTGAGGTGGACCCAAACAAGGTCAAAGCCATTATGGAAATGTGTCCCCCAACTAATTTGAAGGAGTTGCATAGTTTTCAAGGAAAGATTAATTCAATCCGTCGCTTTATTGCACAACTTTACGATAAATGTAGGCCATTTTGCCACCTAGTACAAAAGGGGGTACAATTTTCATGGACGAATGAGTGTCAGAAAGCCTTTGATGACATCAAGCGATACTTAGCGTCTCCGCCAGTCTTAGCTCTGCCTCGTCCAAGGGTCCCTTTCAATCTTTATATCTCAGCAACGGACTTTGCCTTAGGGACAATGCTTGCACAAAAGAATGAACAAAATCATGAGCAAGTTGTCTATTATATTAGTCGAACATTGGTAAGCTATGAAACCCGATATGCTTATGTGGAAAAGTTGTGCTTAGCAATGGTTTTTGCCACTAAGAAACTTCGTCATTATATGCTTAGCCATACAACATATGTCATAGCTAGAGAAAACCCTCTGCGTTATATGATGTCTCGCACTTATAATAACACTCGTACCGCTAAATGGATAATGTTGCTTACCAAATTCGATCTTGAATTCATTAGCCAAAAATACGTTAAAGGTCAAGTTATAGCCGATCAACTTGCGAAAGCTCCACTACCTAGTGATCATCCTTTGATTATTGAGCTCCCAGATGATTCGGTATGTGCTATCACTGAACAAGAAGAGGACATCATTCCGGAGGAAGATGTTGACATCACGCTATTCTTTGATGGCTCTAAGTGCGCGAAAGGTCAAGGTGCTTGAGTTGTGTTTCATACACCTCAAGGGATTCCCATCCCTTTATCATTCAAACTAGACTTCCAATACACCAATAATACAGTAGAGTATGAAGCCTTAATTTTAGGTCTTCAATCAGCCATAGCTATGAGTATTAAGCGTATTCGGATATTTAGGGATTCTCAACTCGTGGTTAAACAAATTACAGGAGAATACCAATCCAAAGAACCTACCATTAAGCTTTATCATGATGTAGCAATGAAGTTGCTCTCTAAGTTTTATTTGTATGAGATCACTAGTTTACCTCGTTCGACTAATAGATTTGTGGATGCCATGGCCTCTCTTAGATCATTGATTCCAAAGGACTCCCTTGGAGAGGTACAACCCCTAATCATTTCTACAATCTCTAAGTCTGCAATTGTCCGTGCTGAGCCTAAGGATGAAAAAGATGTTTGTTTTATCCATTCGGATCCATATGAGCCTTGGTCTAGTGAGATAGTAGCCTTCCTCAAGTTTGGAACACTCCCATCTGATTTGTCTCAAACTGCTCGTCGTTGCTTTAAGCAAAAGGTAGCTCGTTTTGTTCTTTTGGGGGATGTGTTGTATAAACGTGGATATGATGGAGTACTCCTCCATTGTCTAGAAGCAAGTGAAACACATAGAGCTATTGCTTGAAGCCCATGATGGTACTTGTGGTGGTCATTTTAGTGGAATGGCCATTGCGAAGCGTATTTTACGTATGGGGTATTATTGGCCCACTATGGAACAAGATTGTTGCAAATATGTTAAACAATGTAAAAAGTGTCAAGAACACGCTAATTTAACCCATATACCATCACAAGTTTTACAGACCATCCAAAGCCTTTGGCCCTTCTCACAATGGGGTCTCGATTTAATTGGCAAGATTTCACCTGCCTCTTCGAGACAAAGCATACTTTCATCATTACGACCCATTGAATACTTCACAAAGTGGGTTGAAGCTATTCCTCTAACCAGATCTGACAGGTCCTAGAATTGTGGAGTTTATACTTCACCATATCATTTGTCGTTTTGGTATTCCCTCTAAAATCATTTCGATAACGGCAAGTCTTTTAAGAATAAGGATGTTCGAGCTCTTTGCGAAAAGTATAATATCCAACATAGTTTCTCAACTCCTTACTACCCACAAGCCAATGGACAAGCTGAAGCTTCCAATAAGACCATAATTGCTATTCTTAAGAAACTTGTTAAAGAAAATCATAAAGATTGGCATACACAAATCCCCTTGGCATTATGGGCTTACAGAACAAGCATCAGAACTCCCATTGGGGCAATGCCATTTTCTTTGGTCTATGGAGCTAAAGCAATCATGCCTCTTGAGCTCGAGATCCCTTCCTTGCGAATTTCTTTGCAGGAATTTATCGATGATGATACTTCTAGACAAGCACGTCTTGATCAACTCACACTCATAGATGAAAAACGAATCAATGCTTTAGAGCATTTGTGAGTTTATCAAGACCGATTGAAACGTGCTTACAATGCCAAAGTTCATGTAAGAGAATTTCAAGTAGGGGATCTTGTCCTTAAAGAGAATCAACAAAACACCAATGCATTGCCGCATCTTCGAGATAAATTCGCGGCTAATTGGTTAGGTCCATATATGGTCACCGAAAGAGTGGGTAATGGAACTTATAGACTTGCCGATTTAGAGGGAGAGGAAGAACCCGAACCACTTAATGTTATACACTTGAGGGCATTCTACGCATAGTTTGAATTTTATATGTACATATATACATGGCTTGTACAACAACAACAAAAAAAAAACAAACAAATAAAATAAAAAGAATTTGCATTTCATTGTTAGTTGCATACATCTCATTCAAAAACATTGCATTTCATGTGCATACATCTCATTGAAAACCATAACATTTCATTTTCAGTCATAGTTGCATATCATGTTAGAGACCATTCTATCTTTTGGATATAAAATTTGGTCACGCAAAAGTCATGTTGCCTTAATCAGGGGCACCTTCATAAAATCCATCAAACCGAATTGTCATTCGTACACCCATTTTCCATTTGCACATATTTACATTGCCAAAATGTTTTCAATCACTCAACCATTCCTAGTGTTTTAAGCAAACTTTGAAATGCATGTCAAAGTTCTCTAAGGCCATATCACAAATTACACTAAATAAAATCTTGAGTATTGGGAAATGATTTCAAAAGTGGTCTTGAACCTATCACATTTTCACATCTTAAAAACATCTTGTGTAAAGGAGAAATAACACCATCCTTGGGTTGTGCCTTGAAGTGAAAAGGGTAATCCTCATTTGTCCTATCATGCAAACATAGTCCATAAAACAGTGGTTCTTACCACTATCACAAGCAATCACAAAATATCAATATAAACAGAGTAGTAAGGATAGGGTAAAATTCTCATCATACTTCGGTTGAGAATCCGATTCCCCAAAGCTCTAAGGAAATGAACATTTTTCACACACCACTGATCCCAAATAAGTTGTAAGGATCGTACTCCTTGTCCAGTCAGACGGATAGGTAGTCATCCCCAAGGCTTACAAAGGTCAAAAACAACATGGACTATGGAGTTAACCTTCACCGGGGCTATAGACGCTTGACTGGCAGTGGAGTATACTCATTGCGTGGCGACATGTCTCTCCTCAAAAAGAGACCTCTGAATGCTCATACGGACAAACTAGCTTTGGGGTCTTCTCCATAATAGGGTTACCTAATTTATGCAAGATGAGGTTAATGAACACACTTGCACACACACAGGTTTTTGATTGCCTAGAGTCACTACCATGCTTCTGATTTGGTTAATGAACTCGCATGCACACACATTTGGTCCTAGTTGAATTAGGCAATGTTAGTAAGTTTGTTTGATACCACTAGCATGTTTGAGTCTTTGTAAAACAGTCTTCCATATCAACCTCCATATCTTCCTCCATATATTCTTCCATATCACCCTCCATATCTTCTTCCATATTCATGTCATTCCATACGTCATCCATTCACAAGCCACCAAGTTCGGTGCCCCTGATTAAACAATTATGATAACAATTGGCTAAATCTAACTATCTAAAAATATGAGTGCTTCTTAGTGCATATTTCATTTACTTAGTCTTGCATTAATCATCCATAGATTTGCATGTTATATACTTAGTCTCGCATTAATCATCTATAAGTTTGCATACCATACCATCACATATGCATCAAAAACATTAAAACATATAAAAACATGCATCACAAAAACATAGGCATTCACACAAAAGAGAGTAAAACATCAAATAAATAAAAGCCATGTATATATATATGTATAAATGTCAAACTGTACAATGAATGCCAAAAGGCTACAATATACAATAGAGCACCAATGCTCATAAAGAGTGCATCTAAGCACTAAGCTAACCATCAAAAGAGGTACCCATCATCCGCCCGAACTACCTCCAACCGGGCTGCCTCCGCTAGTCCCACTGCCTCCAATACCTCCCAGTCTGCCTGGGACAACGATCTCCTCATCCCTGGAATGATAGGGGAGAATCGGTGTCGTGCCTCTAACACCCTAAGCTGCAAAACAATAAAACAAAAATTTGTTACAAATTTTTTCGAAAAAAAAAAAAAACACATAATAAGTACTTGCTTAAATGAACAACTACCTCAACTGGCTGCACTGGCGCGTCCGCTCCCATCTCCGCCATAGCTCCCGCGTGCTTCAATCTCCCACACAACCTTTCACTCCACTTCACTCCACTCCCTCAGACGCACTTCTCTTAAGCTCGAACGCACAAATGAGCGAAATTCTCGTTGAAACTGTTTAAATAGCTGATTTTGGCGCCCTAAAACGCAGTAGGGCATTTCATGGCAGATTTAGACGCAGTCCTACGTCTGCAGAGCGCCTAAACACCGGCGGGCGTCTATGCCAACCACAAACGCAGACCGACGTTTGGTGTCAGTATTGAATAAAGGAACAAAACCTGCAAAATTGAAGCTTACCTCCTCCAAATTTCATCAAATTGCATTCATCCATTCTTCTTATCATAATAAAACATTTTGTGAAGGTTACAATAGTTTTGGACACAAATTTTGTCATTTTGCTCAAAAAGCGCATCATTCATCATTGTTTTACAAATTGGGTTAAAAATATTCAAAACCTTCACAAAATTAACCACATTCATCAATTCTTCTGATCTATCATCAATTTCATTCTTCTTTCATCATGCATATTTTTGCCAAATCAAATTAAAGTAAACCTCGTATCTAGTGGTATATTCTATCACCTTGGTGATTGCAGCGATTTGAATCCATGCAATTCGGTAAGAGGATTAAACCACCATAAGGACACTTACCATTTATCATCATCAATTATTTTATTGTTTGAAAATTGGAAATCAATTTTGGGTATTCTACTTTTCAAGTGACCTCATACCAAGATTAATTTGCTCAACAGTTGTCATTGATGGCCTAGTTCATGGGGCCTTAAACATGGACAATCTTTCATATCGTCATTATTTTAAGTCTTGCTAGAGATTGTGGCTACCTAGGTTGATTGGTTCCAACCCAAGGAATTATCCATACAGTCACTAGGAGCATCTCTGAGTTCTAGACTCTTTCATGCATCTTTCATCTCTGCATATCAATGGCGCCAACAAGGCAATTTCATCAACAGTATGGATTCACACACAGGAGTTGGGGCATCCGTTATCAATTTCTAATTTTCCTATAGTGGAATTCATCTTACATGATCATGGAATTTATAGTTTGGAAAAAAATCCCTTTATAACCGTTGGGGCAGAAAACAGTCCATCTTTCACATCACTCATATCATCTTCAATCATATTCTTTTCTGGTTTGTACACCAACCCCTTTTCTGTTGGGACATAAACAAATGGTGCATGCACCAACCCTTTTTTTCACCGTTGGGGCAAAAAACGGTTCATTATCTTTCGAATTTCTTCCAATTGGCTTGTGAGAACCATTCTCGCTCGCCAATTGAGGGGGTGAGCTAAAAAAAATTAAATATTCTTTTATTCTTTGGTCTTCAAAGTTGTGCTTTACTCTTGAGAGAGAGTTGCGTCTGATCCAGCTTTTCAGGTGTCTTAAGTTTTGTGCTACATTGTGTCTTCACACAAAGCAGCTCAAAAAGGGGCATTTGTAGACACCAAAATCCAGCCACTTGTAAGTCATCTATACCTTCCTTCCAGCCACGTGTCAGTCATCCATCCTTCCCGCCATTATTTGGCCCAAATCCACACTTTCCCACCATTATTTGGCCCAATTTCACTTTTCCCGCCATTTTTCATCCCCAAATTTATTTAAATTAATATATATATATATATATATATATATATATATATATATATATATATTAATATTTTAATATATTTTAATATATATATAAATAAAGTTTAAGTGATTTAATCTGAGTCGTCCATCCTTCATTTAATCTCATCCGTCCATCCATCTTAATCCGTTTCACAACCTAGATTTATTCTCTACCCTTGGATCCACTTTAATCTTAGCCACACATTCAAAGTGTTGTTAAAACCCTAAAGTGTGCCCTAAGAGTAGATTATAAATTGAGTCACCTTGATGGCTCAAACCCTATCTATCTCTTCGGCTAAACGTACCTATCTTTCCAATCTAAGTCTGGAGTTGGCTATTACTGTTAATCCTGAGTCTTCTGAGTCTTCTACGGCCCTAAGTCTGAACTAAACCCTTTTGCCGCATCCATCTCCGCCGCCTGGTCTCGCCATGTTAACAGGAAAAGGTATAGATTCATCTAAAGCAAGTAATATTTCTTTATGTATTAATCTACTATTGAATTCTGCATTCTGTTTATTTTTATTTCATAAATCTAGGGTTTTAGACTGTTTCTGAGGGCTCACACAGTGGAGCCCTCTTATTAGTTTCTAACTCTTTGATAATTTTAAATGTGTGCAGGATTCTAGTGGTAGATCTGATTTGTTGATAGCAGTGCTTAAGTCGGAGTGGTCCGAGCCAAAGGATACAACGAAGCCCACTTATTCCGTTGAGGTTAAGGATACATTCTTCGGAGACGCCACCACATTATGCCAGCTAGGGTTTCGGAGAACCCTAGCACAAATTGTAACTTTGTATCACGAAAAGGGTTACAGGCCCTGTTGTACTTAAAAGGAGTTTCTAAACTCCATTGATTAATAAAAATCGTTCATTTTGTACAACTGTTCTACATTCCTTTAATTATGATTTCTTTATTTCTGTTTGGCGTTGTATCTTTAATCTACAAGGCCTATTATTATTACTTTGTGTAAAGAGAGAGCTTTGGGGAATCATATTCTCAACCACTCAAATCGAGTCTTGATGAGAATTTTACCCTATCCTTACTACTCACGCTATGATGAGATTGTTGTTGTGACAAGAATTAGAGCTTTGGAGAATCAGATTCTCAACCACTCGAATTGAGTCCTGATGAGAATTTTACCCTTATCCTTACTACTCGTTCTTTCATTTTTGTAAATTGAGCAAAGATGTATATTTAAAGTGGTGAAAACCACTATTTTCATTGTTTTGTTTTTAGACTATGCACATAATGGGACAATCAATAACTTTTTGCTTCAAGATTCAATCCAATTATGGCATCTTCCCTCTCTGACACAAATTGTTATTAATAAGTGTTATATGTGTTTGGTTCACAAATGGTAGAGTCAATTCCCAAAACTCAAAATTTTCTTAGTGAAAAGTGTGTTTTGATCCAAGAGGAAACTTGACGTTCAATGGAGGTTGCTTGAAACACTAGGAGTGGCTAAGTGACTGAAAAAAAAACTAGAGGTGCAGTTTTTCTCGTTTCTCTCTTTTTCTTTTTTAACATGATTTTTGGATTGTGAAATGGGACTGATGCTAGATCGAAGGTGCTCCTGATTAAGGTGACAAGACTTTTTGGACTAAGAATTATCTAAACTAATCAAATGATAAATAGTACAATGAACGACCTGAATTGGATGTAATTGATACAAATGTGTGTATGCAATGTGGATGGAATGCATGAATGGATGTATGAAATGCAACGAGTATGAGTGTTAATGAATTTTTTTTTTAAGCCATGTATATATGTACATATATAATTCACATTAAGCATGGAATACTCTCAAGTGGATAATATTCAATGGCTCGGGATCTTCTATTCCCTCAAGACTTGCAAGCCTATATGTACTTGGACCCAATTTTGTTTGACAATATATGGACCCACCCAATTAGCCACAAATTTATCATGAAGATGCGGTAATGCATTGGTATTTTGTTGATTCTCTTTAAGTATGATATGTTGTAAGCATGGTTGATATGATCTTGATACACTCGTAAGTGCTCCAAAGCATTAATTCACCTTTCTTCGAGGAGCATGAGTTGGTCAAAATATGCTTGTCTAGTGGTGTTGTCATCCATGAACTCTTGTAATGAAATGCATAGTGAAGAGATATCGAGATCAAGAGGTATGATTGCCTCGGTACCATAGACCAATGAGAATGGATTTGCTCATGTAGGTGTACGAATGCTTGTTCGATAAGCCCATAATACCAAGAGGATTTGAGTATTCCAATCTCGACGATTTTATTTGACTAGTTTATTTAGAATGACTATCAGTATCTTATTGGTTGCCCCAACTTATCCATTTGCTTATGGGTAGTAAGGAGTCGAGAAACTATGTTAGATATTATATTTCTCACACAGTGCTCGAACATTCTTATTTTTAAAATACTTGTCATTATCATAGATTATCTTCGAGGGAATGCCAAAATGACAAATAATATGTTGGAGTATGAACACAATTCGAGGTCCTATCGTTCTATTCATAGGAATTGCTTCGACCCAATTTGTGAAGTACTCAGTGGCAATGATGATAAATTTGTGTTGCCCCTATGAGGCAGGTGAAATTTTACCAATAAAAACAAGGCTCCATTGCAATAAGGGCCAAAGACTTTGGATTGGTTGCAATGCCTATGATGGTACATGAGTTAAATTATCATGTTGTTGATATTTCTTGACATAATTACAATAATCACTTTCCATGGTGGTGTAACAGTAACCCATGCATAATATGGGGTAACATTAAAGAGACCACCACAAGTACCATCATGAGCCTCAGATATGGCTCGTTGTGCCTCTGCAGGCTTGATACAACGAAGTAGAACTCCATCATAACTATGTCTATAAACTATGTCCCCCAAGAGAGTGAAATGAGTTACCTTCTTTTTGAAAGTTTATTTGGTAGTTCATAATAAGTCTAGTGGGAGCGTACCAAAATAAATAAAGTCTTTCACCTAATTAAGCCAAGGCACGTATGACTTTGCTTGAATAAAATAAACATCCTTCTCATCCTTAGACTCAACTCATGAGATTACAAATTTAGAGATTATCATGATAATCAATGGTTGGACCTCCCCTGCAGAGTTCTTTGGAATCCATGATCCTAGGGAGGCCATCGTATCTGCAAATCTATTAGTCGAATGAGGAAGTTGTCAATCTCGTACCAGTCAAATTTTTTTAGAAATTTCATTGCTACTTCATTGTAAATTTTTAAAACTTGTTCTCTGCATTGGTATGATTCCTTCACTTGATAAATGATAAGCTAAGAATCACCAAATATTCTTATGTGTTTTATGTCCATAGCTATAGTTACCTGAAGTTATAATATTAGGGCTTCATATTTTGCATTGTTGTTTATGCATGGGAAGTCAAATTTGAATGATAAAGGGATAGGTATCCGTTGTGGTGTATGAAACACAACTCCTACACCTTGTCCTTTCTTGCACTTGTGATCATTAAAGAATAAGGTGATATCAACATCATCTTCAGGGATAACATCTTCCTCTTGTGCAATGATATTGAATACAGAATCATCTAGTAGCTTAATAAATAAAGGTTGATTATTAGGAAGTGGAGCTTCCATGAGCTGATTAGCTATCACCTGACCTTTAATGGACTTTTAGCTGATGAATTCAAGATCAAATTCTGTTAAAAATATTTTCTATTTTGTGGTGTGGGTGTTGTTGTATATGTGAGTCATCATATAGTGTAGAGGATTTTCTCGAACTATGACATAAGTGGTGTGATTTAGCATATAATGTCTAAGTTTCTTAGTAGTGAAAACCATTGCTAAACACAATTTTTCCACATATGCATATCTGGTTTCATAACTTACCAATGTTTGACTAATATAATAAACTGCTTGCTCTCGATTATTTTCATTCTTCTGTGTAAGCATTAACCCTCATGCAAAAGTCGTTGTTGAGATATAAATATGAAAATGAACCCTCAGGTGAGGGGGTGTTAGGACTGGAGAAGAGGCTAAATATTGTTTGATGTAGTAAAAAAACCCCTGATATTCCTCCTTGGTCCATGAAAATATGACTCCCTTTTGTAGAAGGTGATTGAATTATCTGCATTTGTCTGAGAGTTGCATGATGAAACGGCATATAAATTGGATCTTTCTTTGTAAGCTACGTAGCTCCTTTAAGTTTATTTGGGGAGACATTTCCATAATGGATTTGACCTTGTTTGGGTCCACTTCAATGTGAACCCTAGAAGTTTACTTGATATAACTCTGAAAACACATCTCTTAGGGTTCAACCTCACGTTATGCTCAAGAAGCCGATCAAAAACTTTTTCCAATACATTGATGTGATCCATATGTGTTTTAGATTTAGCTATCAAATCATCTACATAGTCTTCAATGACATTATGCATATAATAATGGAATATGTACATCATAGCACGTTGGTATGTAGCTCCTACATTTTTGAAATCAAATGGCATCACCTTGTAGAAAAAAGTCCCCCAAGGCATTGTGAATGTTGTTTTGTGTTGGTCATCGGGATTAATTCAAATTTGGTAATATCCTAAAAAATCATCCATTAAAGAAAGTATTTTATGGCCTACAATAGATTCTACAAGAGTGTCGATGTTTGGTAAAGGAAAGTCATCCTTAGGACATACTTTATTGAGATCTTGAAAGTCAATGCAAATGTGAATTGCCCCATTGGACTTGCGAATGGGTACCATGTTTGAAAGCCACTCAAGATAGTCAATGGGTTGAATGAAACCCACATCTAATAACTTTTGAAGTTCTTCCTTGACCATAATGGCTATGATAGGATGTAACTTTCTTAACTTTTTCTTAACCAACTTAGCATTAGGACCCAAGGTGACCAAATTAGGGTCAATATCAGGCATGTCTTTATAATACCATGCAAAGACACCCTTCTTTCTTGTGAGTATGTCTATGAATTGCTCTTTATCTTAAGCATACATACTTTGTCCAAATTTTACAATTTATGGGCTATTTGCATCTGTGCTTCATTTAAATATATAGTGTCTTCAATTTCCATGTGTGAACCTTCTTCTAGATAATGGAGCATTTGTATTAAATGAATCTCATCATATTATCGAACTCTGCTAGCACAACTTCTTCTATTTCAGCATGAAATATAGAATAAGTAGAGGTTGAAGGTGAAGGTGAATGCTACGGAGGAATGTAATTGATAGAAGTTATTAACAATTCCTATGAAAGAATAAATTTGAAAATGGATGGTGGCGATGATATTTGATCCATGTTAATGAGGCTAATATCGATAGGAATTGGTTTTGCCAAATCATGTGGATTATGGAGGTGCATCATCAAGTTAACATAAATCATATTAACTTGGTCAAAAATGGATGACTTTGATGTGGAGGGTGGTTTTTCCCATTCCTAATCTTGAGGGAGTAGTTGTCCTGGAATTAACAGATGAATCTTATGTCTCTGAGGCAACCAAGGTGGCGATAGTGGTTCAACAGGTGGATCGGCTTGCTCCCTCAAAAGAAGCAAGTGAAATATGGGTCGATAGATGAGGAACATTGCAATGTAGAACTCATATTCATTTATGAAGGGCACAATGGGGTTTTAATCTTCTTTGAAGTTGTTAGATGTGATTGAGAGTACATCATATTCCTCATCGATGTCTTCCTCAAAGTCATTATCAAAAATTGAGTCTATCATGGCAACTTGGGGTCACATTTTTGGAAAAGCCTCGTATAAAAGAGGCACAAACTCAAGGTCTATGTATTCATCCTCACTATCATCATTGTCTTCATCCTCCTCACCATCCTCTTCAGGACCTATAGTGAGTTGTTGAAATGCTTGCTCGAAGAAGGTGGTGGAGGAGAGTGGCTTGTATCCTAAGACAAAGTGATCATGCACCTCTCGATAGTGAGGTTCAATGATAACGTGGATACCCTATTTGTGTCATCCTAATCCATATCCTTGCTAGTTAGCCCATCAAAAATATTGTATTGAGAAATATAGATTGGATATATATTCAATATTGGCACAAACTTATCTTTGGGTTTCATCGAGAGGAGGTTGATCAAATGAAGAATCTACTCCTCCATACAAAAAATTGATCTTTTTTGGAATTTAACCCATGTTATATATCACATATATAGCTAAATTTGGGTCATGTTGGTAACCATAGTCTCTAAAATTTTAAATGTTAGGTGGGGTAATTGCTACATTTTGAACCATGTACTCACCAATGCTCAAATTGGTGAGATGGACTACAACTTGGGTGGGTGTTGATGTGGATGATGCAGGTGTTGAGGTGGAGGTTCCAAGAGAAACTTGTGGCTCAAATAGTGATGTTCGAGTAGGGTATAGCTGAGTGATGAAGCTAACAGGTTGAGGCTTAGGACAAGGTGGGGTGAATATGTGTATTGACTAACTTGGATTGGGTGGTTGACTTTGTGATGTGGAGGCTTGCCCCTCTTGTGTGATAGTTATAGGGGTGACAAGTTGATTAGGTGGTTGATGTAATGATATTTGGCTTGATGAAGGTGTGGGTTGGTTTATTGGATGATGTGATGCAATTGGAAAATGATATGAGGTTGAGGTGGATGCCTGATTTGGGTGGATGGTTTGGGATGTGGATGGATGATCAACTATAGGAAGAGCCTCCAGGATGGGTGCTTTGGATGAAGTGTTTTGGTGTGGGGCTGATGGAGTGGTGATGGGAATGATGGATAAATGGTGGATGGTATATATGGTGCACATGGGTTTGATATGAAGTTGTAGTACTTGAATGGTTCTTCATCTACGGGTATACAATGGATTTGTCCCTCATGTACATATTTCAAGCATTGATGTAATGTAGAGGATACACTCTTCATTTCTCTAATACAGGGGCACCCAAGGAGTATGTTATATTGCATAGCCCCCTCTAGTATTTGAAACAATGTGTGAATCATCTTAACCCCCACCTTCATGGGGAGGACAACTATTCCAACTGTTGAGCATAAAGCATCAATAAAGCCTTGTAAGGTGAAAGTTGAGTTGGTAATGTGTGAATATGGAAGGTTAATGTGTTGGAGTGTTGGGGTAGAGATGATGTTGATAGAGGATCCAATATCAACTAGCACTATTTTAGAGGTCTTTTTATCAATATGAGCTATTATATGAAGCAGAGGATCATGCATATCATCTGGTATGGTTTTGATCTCAAAATCATAAAATGTAATTAATGGTTCCATGCATGTCTGTATGTTCCCCATAAAATTCGTGAAAGCATTGGGATCTTGTGTCTAAACTTCAATGGATTTTAGGATATCCATCAATGCTTCACTATGTGGGGGAGACTAATGTGTGAACTCGTATATTGATAGTTTAGCCAAGGCCAACTTTAGGCTATGTGTTAACCGACTCCTTAGTGTGATGGTTGGTCTTGGTGGTTGGTTTTGGAGATGAATTCTAGGTGGTGGATGGGTGTGATTTGGTTGTAGAGGCACAACGGGTGATGGCACTATAGGAGAGAGTACCACTAGTGTTGGTTCATTTGGTTACTATGTTCAATTGGCATTCCTTTGACCTTGGGTGACTATGTGGATAACACCCACAAAACCTTGGTATTATTATGCATTGTGTATATGGTTGACTTGGTTAGGGGTAACTGTAGAATTTTATGCCCCTGTTGTTTGTTGTGTTTCCTCACAATGAGGAAGAGGTGTTTGGTAAATACCAAGGTTCTAGTTTTGTTGTGCTAAAGGGTTATAAATCTTAATAGTCCATTTGTCTATCATATCTTGGACTATATCTTTGAACGAATAGCAACTACTAATATCATGACCATTATGACAATGAAATGTGCAATATTGGTACTCCTTAAAGTTTTTGCCATGTTTGGTAGGGTCTTCAGGTTTAATTTGTGTCACGGACTATGTATCCTGACTTATCTATTGTACCCTCTCACCTAGCATCCACCTCAGGCGTAGACATGATGCAGAGGGCGGTCCACACTTATATCCCTAAGACCCCTGCACTGAACCATCCACACCTTCTGATAACTGCATCACCTACATAGATTTTGATGCCCTCAAAGCCTATTTGATATCGGACTTCCCATATTTACCTTCCCTTACCATTCCACCTTGACCTATTTCTACCTTTTAACAGGAACCCACCCATTCACAACCTAATAGTACTAACCATATCTTCATTAACCTCCTCTTCAAACCCACATCCCTGAACCAAAATCCACCATTGCCTTTGAGCAAAGTACTCCATGGGTGAAGGTGGTTGGCTTGCAGGTAACTGGCTCATAGTTCTGGCTTGACTTCGGGTCAATACCATAAGATAGAGGACCAACTAGTGTGTAAGGTATGTGTGTATTAAGATGTGAGATCTACGCTATGAACCAAATAAATAATCACACAAAGCTAACAAGAGTTTTCAATTTTTGTAATGTTATGTTTTGAATTTTATTTTATTTTATTTTTTATTTTTTTATTTTTATTTTTTTTATGTGTTTTATGTAAATCCTAGGCCTAAACACTATGCAAGGTGGGTGGTGGAATGAAATCTAAAAATGTGTGTTCCAACTCACCCCTATGATGAAGGATGAATCACAAATAGCTAAAAGAGCTTCCTAGATGAGGCTTGGTAATGGGTGTAACCTAGGAGAACAAAATACCTCTTTGAGAGAGGTTGCACTATCTAGTGCTTTGCTATCAGCCCATCTGGGCTTTCGCTTCACCCTCGTGTGAGCTTGGGCATAAATGACAACTATAATCCCACAAATTATTAAGCCTTGGGAATTGAAGTGCATCTAACCTTGATTACCCCGAGCGAACCTCAAGAATAACCAGTTTCCTGGTGATGAAGTCCAAGAAATTGTCGTACTAGTTATGGCTTATTTTAGGGCTATTTAACATTTGATTATGAAATCCAACTCGTTTAGGAGGTTTTCCTTGCACTTGTCATGCAGCAATGTGGCATATTGAAATGTGCAAAGTGTGTATGGTGTTTTTTTTATATTTTTCTAGGGTTTTGTAAAACAAAGTATAAAATTACCCTAAGATGTAAATCTACCATGCAATTAAAATTTATTGCCTACAAATACAATAAAAAAACACACAAAAGCAGATAGAAATGTAAAAGAGATAAAACCCTAACTTAAATGCAACAAACAAGTCCCAAATAGTCCCTAGGATGCTTCTAAAACACAAATCTAGATGCATAAGTGCATCTAGGATTGAGAAAATGTAGAGCTACATTTGCTCAGATGCAATGCCATGTTCGGAGTTAACCAAACGTAGATCTACATATCTAACTATGTGTCAAAAATAAAATAGGGTAGATCTGAAACCCTAATGTGACCTAAGATTATCTCTAGAATACAAATTTACCTTTAGTTGCAACTAATATGATTTTTGCAACCTAAAAAGACAAAGAAATGCCCTAAAACACCATATTATTTTGGATTTTTGTAAAAACACTTAAAATTCCTACAAAAAACCCTAAAATGCTTACAAAATGCTTGATCTACTACCTACACTAAAAATAGAGATGGAAAAGTAAATATTTATTTTTCTTTTTAGAGTTGAGGTTTCAAGAACGGGTTACTTGGAAGCCTTACACTTTCTTCCTCCAACTCTCCAAACATGACACTACATCTGCTCAAGATCTCATATGCAAAGGAGCATCTGCTCAGGACCCTAGATGCAGAGGGGTGTCTACTTAGGTGTCCCAAATGCAGTTTCACATCTACACAGGCTTAGAACAGACCCAAACAAGCTCTAGAATTCTCTAATCGAATTTCCAAATTTTTGTGTGATGGGGCTCCAAAACCTACAACAAAACAAACATAGATTGGTAAATAAGAGATAGAAAGGCAGGTCTAAAAATAGAACCCTTTAGGGGTCCCACAGTGATCGTCATTAGTAAGCTAAAAAGAGATAACATCAAATAATGCAAATAAAGAGACAAGCAATGTAAAGTAAAATGACATATTTTGTATTGATCTTTTGAAGCCTTGATCTCCTTTTCTTTTACACAATGATTTACCCCAAAATGGTGGGGGCTTTATTACAATAAATTATTGCTTATTTCTTTTAGATTACAATGGGCACCAAGAGGGGGAAGCCCTTTTGGCAAATACAATGGATGGTGGTGTCTTCGATCTCCTTTTGCTCAATCAATTCATGGATGGGCTTTAGCTATACTTGTAGGCCATTTGTTGCTCCAGCAACATCCAATGACCTGTAACCTACACACATGAATTTACAAACACATAGGGTTAGTAGCACTTATTGATACGAATGAAAGAAAGCTAACAAAATTGAAACCCTAATGTTTGTAAACTATAAAATGGAATACAAAAAATATAAACAATGAAATCAAAGTTGCCTTGTTGTTACCTAATTCAATTGGTGTCTCTAAGGGTTGAAAATGTCATTGAGTAGACATAGGGTTATATCTAAGGACTGGCTAAACATATTCTTATGTCTCTGTAGATGCAGAGACGCATCTAGGGTTGTGTAGACGCCCTACCGCATCTATATCTGAGTTGTTGAATTGATGGGAATCAATTTAGGGCTTTGATATCTCACTCTCTATACTTTGATTAGGGTTACTCGTGATTTTGGCAAAGTGTCATTACATATTTTTGGCTCCCTTCCTTCACCCTCCATTCATAAAAGTGAATCAGGTTTTATAACCTTTTGGAAGGTTAGGATTAGGGTGTGGAAGTGGCTAGCTAGCATTGCCAAATGGCAAGCTAGGGTTAGGGTTTGTCTAGTGGGTAGGATTTGGAAATTATATATATATGTATGTATGTATGTATGTATGTATGTATGTATATGTATATGTATATGTATATGTATACGTATATGTATATGTATATGTATATGTATATATAACAAATGGTTAGGATTTGGTGTCTACAGGTTAGTTCCTCATTGTTCTAATTTCTATCTAAACTAAAATGCATGAAAATAAAATGTAGAAAATAAAATTGTGAAGTTTAGTACGAAATATAAAAGCAAATATGATCATTACACCATAGCGAGGAAAGCATGTAATCATTAACATATGAGACATTGAATAACATCAATGTCCATCCATTTTTTTGTTTATGAAATTGATCAATGAATGACAAGATGGGTAGAAGGACCATGCCACAACTGCCACACACTTAGCAAACCAAGAGGGCGGTGCCACTAATATGATATATAAGGACTTTCCAATTTCTTATAATCTCATGAGTATAATGCATAGTGTGGAATTCATAGAGTGTAGCTCTGAATTCTCATGGTCAAAAGATGATTACAATGAGTTCCCTAGGCCCCTGTTTATAGTAAAAGTTTACTCCCAAGTTACCTAGGGTGAAAAACAATTATTCTTAGTAAAAGTAAAAATTTAGGAGCAAATTTAGTTGCAAGCTTACTGCAGTGGTAAGAGCTTTGGCCTCTTTTGAGAGGTCCAAGGTTCAAACCCCACTCGGTATGAGGGGACCAGGATCCCTCATAAAAATTCGTGTAAACTCATTGAAAAATATTAGGAGCAACTTTAGCAAAATGTTGCACCTCCAAATGCTACATGACCCTAATTATACCTCTAACAGACTTAGAAGGATCAAAAAATACTTAGTACACCACTATATGCCAAAAAGGTTACTTTTCAAAAGATTTTCCTCATGATCCGTATCGATTTTTACTTTTATGACTATTTGAGCAATTAGCTCGCATTTGTGAGCAAATCAAAACCTTTTGCTAAGAGAATCAATGCCTCTTTTGAGCAAATTGGCACCCTTGTATCTAAGTGAATGGACACCTTTTGTTGAGTAAATCAACACCCTTTTTTGAGTGAATTGGTCTATTTTATAAGTGAATCTCTCCCTTGAGCCTATCGATTAATTTTGTGAGCAAATCACTCCCTTGATCCAATCTATCCATTTTGAAGATAACTAAATTTCGTCAATTATATATTTTTTGTTTTTTTGCAATGTCATTCATAGGTTTGCAAAATCTATTTTCAATGGCTAATTCCTCAAAATTAGAAGGTAGTAGTTGAGATACTACAACCATATCAACAAAAACCTCAATATTGTAATTGATTATGTCCCTTCATCAAGTGCTAGGAGTTGAACTATTTAGATGCATCCTTTCAACCTAGAGACTAGGGTTCAAATCTTACTAGGTGATATATGCTTAATTGCCAAAATGTTGACTGTGTAATATGAGTGTGGATCATTTTAAATCCATGTAACCATTAAGATTTTTTTATAATACCTTTGACAACATAATTCAAAATATGACATGATATCAATTTCAATCTTATGGGTACTTATGGTAAAAATGCTATCTTACTTGTCCAAGAATGTAATTGGTTGTATATTGGATATAAGATTTCCATTAGATTTTTTGTTTATTGGTATGCGATTACATGGAAATTTTTTATTAAAAAATTGTTCATTAGTATCTAGTTGAACCCAACATTACTAAAATAATCAACCAAGGTACTCCCTCTCTATATACATGAGAGTACTCTCCAATGTTGGATACTTGTAACTATAGTTAATGACATCTTGGATAACTTTGACTCCATTGGCAATTTACATTGAATCTTCTTTATAAAGATCTTGTAATATTTAAGAAGTCCGTTTTTGTATGTAAATTATGCTAGCATTTTCTATTGGAATTATAATTGTTTTTACATAATTACTTAGTTTTCACTATAAATTTCTACATAAGTTAGCTAAAAAGATATATTACTTTTAAAGTCCCATAAAAAATTACTTTCATCTAATATTCACTAGAACCTTTCCATTTCACTTTTGGTCTTGATTTTCTTGTTGGTCTAACCCTACAATTGGGATCTTAAGCTTGTGCAAGCTTCCCAATCATGCGCTTCATATTTTTCTTTTTGACTTCCTTCAACATCTTTAACAATTTTTCTTATTGTTTCTAAATAGTATAGCATTTATCTCCAACCATATATTTTAACTAATTGTTAAAGGGGTTAACAACCATATTCTTTAAGGATCTTCTCTGCTCCATCAATGCATGCTTATGACATGGTTGAACTATAGGAAAAATACATAAAATGGGGAGTAGAGGGCTTAACACCACACACCAAGAGGATACTCAACAACATCATCCAATATGACTTTCTAAGGTATTGGAGAATAAGTCTAACAATACATCTCTTCAAGATTGGAGATGTAGATGATCCCTTAAATTACGAAACCATTATGGTCAATCCCCTCTTTTCAAAGTTGTTTAGAAGCTTGGTTGATAGTAGAATAAATAAGTGGAGAGAAGATAAAGGGAAGAGGGAAGAATGAGTAGCAAGTTTCAAATAAAAATACTTGACAATAGACCACATCATCACTTAGAGATATATCATCAAAAAAATATGGAATAAAAAGTTTGTTGTCATTATGTGGACTTCAAGAAAGCTTTTAGCATAGTGCCTAGAAGTAAACTATAGAATAGAATGAAATATCTAGGCAAAAAAAAAAAATTTAGAGTGGTAGTTCATAAACTCTATGTGGAGACCCAAGCTAAAATCAAAATGCAAGCATTCATTTCAAAATGCTTTAGAAGTGACATAGGGATTAAATAAGGATGTCATTATCCCCTACCCAATTTGGATTATATATTAACAAATTAGAAGAATGACTAAATATTAGTGGATGGAAAAGTGTTCATTTAGGAAGATATATGGTGAGGCTCTTTTTGTATGCAAATGATCTCATTCTGATTGTAAGGTTAGCATAGGGTTTGAGAGAGAATTTAAAGGCCTTATAGTATTTCTACAAGGAGGTAGGCATGCAAGTATATACCAACAGAAACCAAGATCATTATCTACTCTAATCAA
This sequence comes from Wollemia nobilis, assembly GCA_028583015.1. Taxonomy (NCBI): domain Eukaryota; kingdom Viridiplantae; phylum Streptophyta; class Pinopsida; order Araucariales; family Araucariaceae; genus Wollemia; species Wollemia nobilis. The sequence continues at coordinate 1,493,640 of JAQPPZ010002150.1, forward strand.
AAGAAAAAGAATCAATTAAGTTTTTATCTTGAAGGTTTTTTTGGAAGAAGTAATAAATAACAAATATCTTTAGATAAGCTTCAAGAATAAGTTCAATTAGGAAACATGTAGAATGAAGAGAACATTAGGAGGATGAAGAGCACTTTTTGCATTATAAAATAGAAGTTGCATTATGATATTGGAAGACTATGGGTTTTATTTGGGCTATTAGTGGTACCAATGTTGTTGTATAGGTGTGAAGCGTAGGCTAGTAGTACATCATAATCAAAATGGAGATAAACAAAGAGGATTCAAAAACATTTAATTACAAACAAAATCAAAATAAAATATTTTGCTCAATATGAGATTCTTTTAACATAAACGAGTACCTTTTCTATAGAGGTAGGTAGTTATTCTGGTTCATCTTCCAAGATGTTTGAAAAAAATTGAACAAATAGATGAGAATAGATGGCTTAAAGTTGTAATAAAAGAAGATATGAACAAAAGAAATAAAATATAGATGAAACAAAACAACAAATAGATGAAAAAATGAAATATCAACTAGATGAATGTCTAAATAATAACAAAGACATAAAAAGCGTTTGTTCAAGAAATTGGGAAAAAAAGGTAGAAAGAAAAATAGAAAAATAGAACATTGTCTTGTTGAATTAACCTTACATATCACCACCAAAAGACATATATAAAAATAAATATTGATTGGAGAGCAAAAACACTTATGACCCATCTAAGGACCAACTCTAATCAATTTAAAGGTATAATAAAATAAATGTGAAACTATATACCTTTATACATAAAACATGATAATATTAAAATATATATATATTTCATTTGCTCAAACCTAATAAAAAATATTAAATTATTTAAAATAATTAATTTTATATATTATTATTATTTTATTTTATTTTAATTTAATTTAAGTAATATTTCTTATAGACATCTACCATGGGGATTGAACCCGGATCACATCACCCATAATGCAAGTGGCATCCTTACCAGTAAACCACACTCACAGAGATTTCTATATTATTTTTATCGTCGTATTCTTATTAACTTTAAAAACAGCACGGCTAATAAAGATGTGAAGTACCTTTCATCTAGTATCAAGTCTAATTTAAAACTAATTTTTTTTTAAATGAAAAAAAAAATCAATTAAAAACTTATATATTAAAAGATACCTAATACATCCGGACCACCAATAATGGCACTTTAATTCTCACTCCAACATACCAACCATAGTAGACAATTATGAACCCATACGTACGCAAGAGAACTTTATTGGTTGTCAGATATGATTTGGGTTTACATTTAACTTTAAATTTTGATATAAGGGTGGAGATTTTTTTATAAAAATCTGTATTTTTAATTCAAAAATTGTTGTTTTTATGGAATAGCGCAGTGGAATAGCGCAGTGGTTAAGGTTTTGGATTCTCTTTTAAAAGACCCAAATTCAAAACATTACGAGGTGTATATCTTATCAATAAGTTTATGGAAAAAAGATTTAATATAAAAAATGTTATGGCTTTGGGCTCTCTTCTAGAAGACCCAAGTTCAAACAAGGGACCACCACTACTCGCACTTTAATTCTCATTTCAACATACCAACCATGAACCCATACGTACTCAAGAGAACTTTATCTGTTGTCAAATATGATTTGGATTTTCATTTAAAGAATTTAAGTTCAAACTTGATATTTTTTTTTTTTGTCTTTATGGGACAATGCAATGGTTAAGGCTTTCGGCTCTCTTTTAGAAGACCCAAGTTCAAACCAAGGACCACCACTACAAGCACTTTAATTTTCATTACAACCTACCAACCATGGTAGACAATTATGAACCCATATGCCCAAGTTCAAACCAGGGACCACCACTACAGGCACTTTAATTCTCATTACAACCTACCAACCATGCTAGACAATTATGAACCCATATGCACTCAAGAGAAGTTTATTGGTTGTCAAATATGATTTGGATTTTCATTTAAAGGATTTAAGTTCAAACTTTGATATGAGGACCGAAACTACCATATTTTTAATTCAAATTGTTTTGTCTTTGTGGGACAGTGCAATGGTCAAGGCTTTGGGCTCTCTTCTAGAAGACCCAAGTTCAAACTAGGGACCACCACTACTGGCACTTTAATTCTCACTCCAACATACCAACCATGGTAGACAATTATGAATCCATACGTACTCAAGAGAACTTTATTGGTTGTCAAATATGGTTTGGGTTTTCATTTAAAGGATTTAAGTTCAAACTTTGATTTAAGGGACTGAGACTTCTTATAAAAACGTTATTATTTTTAATTCAATTTTTTAAGTTTAAGTTTTTTTTGTCTTTGGATTTTCATTTAAAGGATTTAAGTTCAAACTTTGATTTAAGTTCATATAAAAACCTTATTTTTAATTCAAATTTTTTTGTCTTTGTGGAGCAACGCAATGGTTAAAGCTTTGGGTTATTTTCTAGAAGACCCGAGTTCAAACCACTAGGTGTGTATCTTTTCAATAAGTTTATGAAAAAATAGATTTAATATAAAAAAATGTTATGTAAATTAAAGATTCAAGTTTCATAATCTTATATTAAAAAAACTCAAATTTTATAATCTTATATTATAAACACATAATATTATTAATATAAAAATTAAACCTCCAAGGATTAGGTGGATTGGTAAGTGCTAGTATGGGTGGATATTTAACAAGAAGAGACCCATATTTAAACCTTAGGGAAAGCTTGTTGCAAAGGTAATAGTCTAATCTAAATCCTCTAAGTGCGTGCTAGATTGACAACGATGCTACAAATCCCAAGTTCCTAGTGGTCCATTTCATGTTAGACTATAAAACTATAGACACCTAAAACACGTCATGTTGAGACTACCTATATGGACTCCTTTAAGGCCATATGACCTACCTTATGCATCCTTAAGGCTTAAAAGTGGTTTTCACCACTCAGACAGGGAGGAATTTATCTTTATAGCCAAGACCATCCCACCAAAGGATAGCCTCCAGAGACCATCTTACCATGAGACATCCCCCAATTAAGGTCATCTCACCCTGAGATGGTTTTGCCTAAAAAAAATTCAAATAGGACCCAGAATCCTGTGCTACGGTTAAAGTGATTACACGAGCCAGCTAAGCATAACGACATACATAATCAGTTGCAGAGAAGATTCAATAATGGGCAGTTACCTTTCTTAAATCTAACCACTTCTTGGCTTCCTATGCAAGATTGGACTCCCTTTTGGAAGTCTATATAATGGCACCTAGCCTTCATACATTTAATTAAGAAGTTTTCATTTTCAAGCAATTTAGTGTTGCCGAATTTCAACCACGAAGCTTCTAGCCCCTTTTGCACCCTATCTCCATGGAAAGCATGCCAATGGATCATCTTGGAGGTTGAAGATCGCATTCGTGCTCTTTGTGCCATCCAACGTCCTTGTTTCAGCGTTGAATTCTACCTCCTAAGTTGTTCTCCATGAACGCACTAATTTGTCAACCAATCCACAAATCGGACCCAGCTTCACCTCACATCGGCCACAAGAGAATTGCTCGCAGATTAGCGATCGTATCTCTCAGAGATGGCCCGTAGGTATGATCGTCTCTCTCAAAGATAACCTGCACGTACAATCATCATGCACAAAGATGACCTTCGAGGCAGAGATTTATTTTTTGTTTTCCTTCTTTTGTTAAGCTTTAGCAGCATTTTTAGTTATTGTTTATCATAGATAGATTTCATTTTCACGTATGTATTTATCTTATTTTAGTTTCTTTATCATTTTCCTTGCTTTTTATGTGAGTCTTATTTTGAAAGGATTTGCATATGCTTTTAATGCTCTTTAATCTTCTTGTGTGCAGATCACAGGTATCTGCGAGGAAGCAACACCATAAAGATTCACATATCATCATCACCTATTGCGATAGTCCTGAAAACCTGTCCCAAATCAGTTTGTGGATGCAAAAATATCCTGCGTAGTACATTCGAATCGTTTCATTTGTAATTCATTGTATAATATTGGTAGCAATCCCTCAAAGGGATCTTATTTGTAACCTTCTTGGAAAATAACAAGACAATATTAATAAAATGGAATTGTCCACCATTTTTCTTTATTTTATTCTTTATCTTTATAGTTGCATCTTGATTTGCTACATTTAGATCTTGTATTTTATTTCGTGGATATATGATCTTTTTTAGCATTTTCAGTGGCGATCACGGTAGGACCTAGTCCTTGATTGTTATTCATTCAGCTAATTGTTGTTTTTTTTTATATTTTTAGGTTGCAGGTCTGACTGTATGACATAGAGACAACTCTTGTTCTTAATCGTCTGTTATAGAGACGACCCTCGTTCTACAACCATCTTGACCTAAGATAGCCCCTGTTTGAAGTCGTCTTGACTTGATACGGTTGTACAAATGGCAAAAAAAAAATTGAGGGCTTCGCCCACGAACCCCTAGACAAGGGGGGAGAACCCCTCCTGTAACCCCCCTTTCTGGATTCCTACCATTACAAATAATGCACCACCATCCACCTCAGATCAAAGATCAAAGAAAGTAGAAAGATAGATCTTCGACAAACATAGGCTTTCAAGGTGAGTACGTACATTCTGTATCTCTATGTTTATGAGTAAAAATATAAAAAAAAAAAGGTTGCAGAGATTTAGATAGAGAAATCATGAGTGTTGGGCTTCTGTTTGTGATCGTCTCTGGTCTAGATGGCCCCTGTCTGCAATCGCCTCTCTGTGAGACAACCCTTGAAGGTGATCGTCCCTGTATAGGATGGCCCCTGTTTAAAGTTATCTTTGTGTGATACGGCCCCTTATCTACTACTTTTTGGTCTGATTACTTGATGCCTGGCCATAGGTTACTCATGTAGGGTTATGCATCTTATAGGTTTAAAAATTAAAATTTTCAATATTTAGAAATTTGAATTTGAAACATTATTTTTATGCATTATTGAAAAATCATGGAATGTTCTGTGATTTTACTTTCTTTTACATAAAATAAAAGAACCCCACACACCACATTTCACTTTAACATTAACGATTTGTATTTCATCACCAATCGTTGATCGAGACCAACGACGATGGGCTTCATCTCCATCCATTGGCTTGCACCATAGCAACCCTAGTGGCCAAAGCAAGTGGCTTTCTGGATTTCACCACTGAAAAGTCCCCTACTCTTGGGTGCACCCGAAGTAGGAAGGATTAGTAATGCCCTTTTACCACAAGACTTAATAATAAGTGGAACGCAATTGTCATTTTTATCCAAGCTCACCTAAGAGTGAAGCGAAAGCCTGTGAGACTTTATCTCAAGTATTAGGCAAGTAGTAGTACTAAGATAGCGCGACCTCCTTTGGGGGGTATTTGTGATTCTTTAGGGTTACCCTTGAGCCAATATCCAATAGGAAGCCAATTTTTGTCATTTGAGTCACATTCCCCGATAAGGGGTGTGCTTGAACTATATTTTAGTAGTTTTTTATTTTGTTTACCCTTAGTTTCATAGGAATAGGGGTTTTCAACATCAAAATGCACTAAAATAGTTATAGGGACTCATACTTAAAACTTAAAAGAGATAATCATATTATTTTTTTGTGTGTTTCTTTGTTGTTTAATCAAGACCATGATAACAACGCGCAACCAAGCTCAATCATGACCTAGCGCTGCTTAAAATTTGCAAGGAGATACGAAATGTCTTCAATATAGTATAGAGGACATGAACACTAAAATCCTTTATAGGGAGTCAGACCTTCAATACATCCCCATTAGAGAGGCACCCATAGGTCCTCTAGGAAACCTTCCTAACTTAGACACCCTAATATAATTTTATAAAAAGAATAATCCGCCCACTAAGGGGCCTAGTAGGTCAATACCGCGAGTTCACATTTTGGCTTGTTCTATACATCAATCAGAATATGAACATGAGTATACACCATGGCCTAGCCTAGACGAGCAAGCAACCTCGCTTGATCGATCGAGGATGAGTAAAAAATATGCTCATCTAGATAGGTACGACACTTATAATAATATAGACACATTAGCCCATGTCTTTCTTGAATATTAGGAAAAGAAAGACTCAAGTCATCCTCCTACTCATGAAGAGTACTCTGCTCGAGCATGTTGTGCCTCTATGCAGCTCGAGTATACAGAGCTTATATTTAAGCCTAAATATCATGTATTCCTCATAGATGAGGAAGAGGACACAAGTCATCCTCCTACTCCTCATACAGAGTACTCGATGCAACCACGTTGTATATCTACATCACCATATTATATAAAGCCCATTCATAAACTAAAATATTAGGTCAATGCAACCTTTAGGGATCATGAAAAACAAGTAATAGATCTTACTAGGGGGAAAGACAAGATAAACCCATCCGTATTTATATACGACAGTACATAAACCCCACACAACTGAGAAACAAAATCATACTCATCAGGCACATAGGCCAAATCTTAACAAACAACAATAGTTGGATCAACTCTGGTTGGACCAACAATAATTAAATCAATAATGGGTGGACCCACAATGAACACACCTACAAAGATTGTATCAACAAAGGATACAATGAGGGCAACAAAAATTACAACAAGAGCAATTGCAAAACGCATTGCATGAAGTGGTACCTACACTTAGCACCTATATGATGCAACAACGCGTAAGACACCCAATACAGTATCAAAATATTCTCCCTCGACTATACCAAAATCATGTTCAAAATCAAAGGCCACTACCTGGTTATCATCAAGAACCTCATACTCCTCAACAATACCAAGATCAACAGGAGGAATAATTATATGAAGAGCCCCAACGGGGACATCAGGGATAAGTAGATACCTACCCTGAATCCATTTATGATGAGGTACCTAATGATCATATTTATCGTCCACCTCAACATCAAAATTGGCCCCCTCTACCTAATTAAGGGTGACAATACGCAGATCATATCATTTCACCAAAGGCATACAAAGTGCTAACATATGGGATAAATTCATTAGAAAAACAAGCTCAAAGTTTGGGTTATCAAAAATCCACACTAAAACAACTTAGCAATCAACCTCTACATCCATTAGTGTCATCATCGCCATACCCACCATATTTTGAGATGCCTAAACTCAAAAAGTTAAAGGTGACAAAGACATGCAAGAGCACGAGATAAGTTTCATCAATATGCATTTTCGTCTTCAAGACAATGACTCTTTGATGTTGAGAACCTTCCTTATAATATTAGTTGGGGGCGTTTTGGAATGGTATAACCATCTACCATGCCATAGCATTTACACCTTTGAGTAATTAGTTGATGCATTTTTGGAATATTTTGCCTTTAGCGTTAGGAAAAGGTAAACTTGACTGACTTGTCTAACCTTCATCAATTTGATAAAAAATTGCCTTTTACCTTAACCATCACAGAACTTACCTGAATGTTCAAAAGGATTTGTTCGAAGAAAATCTCGCTTTTCTTACAACTACAACAATACCAAACATTCAAGGAGGCCTTAGCACAAGCCAAGGTCATTGAGGACATCAAGGTCCAGGAGGGTGACATTCAACTCCGCAAAAAGGAATGGCCAAACAAGAATATTAAAGGTGGCAACATGCAACAAAATATGGCCCCCATCAATCAAGTTGTTTTGATTATCCTCGGATCATCAAACTAGGCCGCACTACCTCAACTACTAGTGCAACCTAATTATCAGGCTCAGCATCCACTGACCTAGTATATGCAACAAAATCAAAGACAAGGCCAACAACGTCAACCACCACAATAATATACTCCTTTTCCATAGACATTAATGTCGATATTCAATCAATTTTGTGAGGCACGAGTAATCAATATTTTTGAGATCCGTCCATTGAATCCTAATAAGCATAGATCAAAGGGGTACAAGAAAGAACTATATTGTGCTTACCATCGACAAAGGGGTCATGAAATTTAGACATGTTACCCCTTTAGAGAATTAGTACAGGATATGATCGAGAGGCAAGAGCTTCAGATTGACAATCTTCTTGCACCAAACAACCAACAAATAGGAATCTTCCAAGACCCCTTACCCACACATAAAACAAACACAAAACCTACCACTCAAGCAGAGCAACCTAGGAAGGTGAATCAGGTGTAAAGCATTTTGTGGGTGCTCAAGGTATCACACCTTCCCCAACAAAAAAAAATTAAAAATCATAAAAAAAAATTAAAAAAAACAACAAAACAAAAACAAAAAGCTCCAAAGGCACCTAAGCCCTTTGGTCAATTCACAAAAATCTCTAAAGGCACTTAATCCCTTTGGTCAACTCACAAAAAGCTCCAAAGGCACTTAAGCCCTTTGGTCAACTCACAAAAATCTCCAAAGGTACCTAAGCCCTTTGGTCAACTCACAAAAAGCTCCAAAGACACTTAAGCCCTTTGGTCAACTCACAAAAATCTCCAAATGCACTTAAGCCCTTTGGTCAATTCACAAAAAGCTCCAAAGGTACTTAAGCCCTTTGGTCAATTCACAAAAAGCTCCAAAGGTACTTAATCCCTTTGGTCAACTCACAAAAATCTCCAAAGGCACCTAAGCCCTTTGGTCAATTCACAAAAAGTCCCAAATGCACTTAAGCCCTTTGGTCAATTAAAAAAAATAGAAAAACATAAACCACAAAAATATTAAAAATTTGCAAAAATACAAAAACATTGCATTGATCACATCATCTTGCATTGCATATCACTATATTCATTGATTAGTTGCATTAGGCATATTCATTCATTGCACTTGCATTAGAATATATTGTTCTTGCATTACCACAAATAGCACCATGCTTGTATGACTATCATGAGTCTTAATCAAACCTTTTCCATCATCATCATTTGCACTTTTTCTTATGAGATTTTTCTTATTAAGGGGTCCTTATAAGATAGGGTAGATATCGAATGAACATCAACAATGATGTTTAGATGGCCACTGACTATTTTACGCACACCTCTTAGTTTTCAAAATATCATAGGGAAAACCCTCACATTCCACATACCATTACCATCCACATTCCCCTTTGTGAGTAACTGTGTTTTTCAATGCAACCAATAAGTTGTTAAAGGGTGTTCACTAGGGTTTTCGATCATTCAGCCATTTCTAGTTTTCATTTCAGATTGTGTAGAAATCTATATTGATTTTTGAAGGTAGGGTCTTGCTTTGATAGAACCTTGCATATCTCAAAATCCCAAACACAAACTCACACATTAAAATCCAAGTTTGAACAAGGAAGGATGACGCTACAACATAGTCCTTGCCACCTTGAGCGAAAGGTGTCCCTAGCTCATCCTATTATGTGCATGGTCTAGAATGCTGAGAATTGACAAAAGGACAAGCTCCCCCCTACCCAAACAATCCCTTTTATCTTCCACAAAATGAGCAAGTATTCAAAAAAAAAGTGGTTTTCACCAATAAGAAAATAAAATCCCCTTACTAAAAAAAAAGTGGGTTTTACCACTAAGAATGAGCAAGTATCCCAAACAATTAAAAGAAAATATGGGGATAATGAGTTTGAATCCTTGGAATCCTTAATTATTCAAAATTCATGGGATGATCTCCATTACAGCAATGGGTTGAATGAAACTTACCTGGCAATGGAGGATTAGTCTTACGTATGGCGATATGTTTGTCACATTAGCGACCTTATTTTATACATACCAATGTCATCTTGTGGATGAGCTAGCTTTTGACGTCTTTCATTGCCTAGTAGTCCATTCCAACTACGTCCAAAATCAATATAATGATGACCATGAGGTAATCCTCATTACAACAATGGGTTGAATGAAACCCGCCTGGCAATGGGGTAGTCTTATGCATCTTTAATGAACATCACTATGCACACATAGTGATATTGAATATTTAGGTCTTCCTAGTAGATATTTATCTTATAGAGTCATGTATAGCCAATATACAACTTTTGACTGGTCAACTAGGGTGTTTGAGTCTCATGAAAACCCTTAGCATCCCTCATAGCACCTAATGGTTTCACATCCATTGATTTATCTCACAAAGGTTAAAACATTCTGATTAATTACTTATATACATTATGTGGTGCTTACATATAGGTTATTGAGCATCTTAGATTCATTCATTATGTTTTAAAATATAAACATAAAAATCAAAATTTGCATCATCATATCATTAGTACAACATCTACATGCATATATCTAGGCATACATCTATGCATATATACTACAATGTCTAGACATACATCCATATCCATAATTGCATCCATAAAGTGCATCCATACATCAAATAAAACAAAACATGCAATAAACACATGATAGGCCATAATCAAAATCATATCATATATATGGTAAATATTTGGTACATCATGATACAAAAATACATGTAGGCTACAATAGTATGGGTCCTCGGACCTCACACCCAAAAATAGAGTCATACACAAGTCTGAGTCATGAAGGGCCTGCACCCCCAAAATCACCTCCACCCTCTACCTCGTCTCTACGAGGCTGCCTTGAACAGTTAGTTGTTGAAGCCTCTGGCCTAGCTATCGACCTAAGAGTCCGCACCCTCATAGATGGTTGCCCTGACTCACTACGTCGAATCTGCTGAGATCCTCCTATCAAAGAACACTTAGGTAAGTGATCGCCCAGCACTTCTATCCAATCCTCTAAATCTTGGATATAGGCCCAGTCAGATCTGCATTGAGCCCGATAATCATCCAATAATGTTTGTAATCTGCTCACCTCGACTTGTAGCCCTATTGCATCTCATGTGGCCTATCCACTTGTCCCTGCCTGCCCTTGAGTTGCGATCAAAGCTACCACCCATGTTCGTAGAGCATTTCGCTCTACTATCACCCTGCCCACCTCCTCCTAATAACTATGTAATTGCATAGTCAAAATGACCTTCTCCTCATAGAAGCCCCTCCCCCTCTGTCTCTCCTTGGCCAATTGGTTTTGTAGTACTGCAATCATGATATCCCGCTCTGCCAACTATGCTTGTAGAGACTACACCTATCCTCTAATAAGAGTATCCTCATCCTAGGAATCTTCATCATCCCCACCCTCATATTGTGGCTCCTCCACTCCCTTTGATATCTATCCCCACTCTCCCTCCGTTTTGTGACTCACTCATCGCTCAACCTCAACCTCCATAGTGTCCTCGTCTCCTATCTCTCTGACCTATCCACCTATAGGTCAACCTCCCTACCACATCTGAGTGATCCACCAAGTGTCATACTCTAAAATCGTATCGAGATCCTCCATATTTGGACCTACCATTGGTGGATCTACATCCTCGCCCATTCATCCAACACACGACCACTCTAGCTAAACCTCATATTTCTAGCAGTGGTAGATGACGGGCTCATTAGGGACATCCTCATGAACCTTGAACTACCAAGTGACACGAGGGTACTAGAAGTACTCACTCTCTATGCCATGGTTCCCAATCACCCATCGCCCGTGCCTCACATCCCTCAACCGGTCTGCTACCTCCATCCATGGTGGGAAGTCATGATAAGGTCACCATACCACATGTCCTAACCTCAATCCCTCAAAGGACTTTGTGTAGTGGGCAATTCTGCCTGAATGAGGTTAACTCTGATCCACCTCCTGCTCTTGATCCCAATGAGTTGTATAGCCAATCTCCCAATCTACCATCTGAGCCCGCATAACCCAAGGAAGCTAATGTGGTCTGTCCACATGAATATACTCCCACTTCTAGATCTGAAGCAGGAAGCTACAACCCAATCTATGTCTACCCTAATTTCGGATCTCATATAACTCATCATACAAATGAGCCAATATAGTACTTCCCCATACTATGATCAAACATACCTCAGTAGTGCAGTCCATCAACTCTTGTGCTAGCTCGAGGAGGTTCCATGGGAACCTCGTTCCTAAAGAATCAGGTAGTATGATGTTCAACATGAGTGACATAACCACTATATGTCTCCTCGTGAGAATATTTGTGTCATACCATGCCTCCACTAGAACCCCATCGCTATCCAAGCTGCCCCTAGCCACCTCCCAATCCTCACCAAAAACATTTTTGAGTACTTTGCTCTATTGGCTGATGTGTGTAGAGGTGATAGGGCGTTCCTCAATCGGAACACAAAAAATTCGCTAGACATCCTCCAATGATATTTTCATCTCACTGGTCGAAAGATGAAATGTGTTGGTCCGACTATCCCATCGGTCTATCAAGGTAGTCAGATAATCCTGATCTACCATCACTACCTCTAACCTTATCACATGCTTAAGGCCAATGACCTCAAGCCATTTCCATTCAACATCAGAGAGGCACCCTCACATAGTCCCAAATATGGTAGAAAATCTGTGACGCGCTCTAACAGGCTAAACAAACAAGCAAATAATCTGGTAATCAGGTCCAAAAAAAGAACTCCACATATACCCAAAGATATTTTGGTTAAAATTCTCTCATGTGATCCTTGTATTTAGTGATTTACCCTACACACCTGGCAATTGTAGTGACTAATTCTCCATGTAATCTGATCGGATGGGTAGATTACCATAAGGCCACTTGAACAAAAATAATTACCAATAATGGTCGAAATCAAAGTTATAATGGGATCTTCCCCCCTTTCACTTTCACAAAGGTCCTACAAAATCCAAAACAAGTCATCTTGGTCAAGCAACTCGTCACTTTCATCATTTTCCATCTCCTCTATCGACTCATCGCTTGAGGGGGTAGTCATATAATTGTAAAGTTCATAATCAAAGTCAATAATCAAACACTCAATCAACGCAAATTGCATTCATTCAATAAGTATTGCCAAAACTATAATACACTTCTCTATTTGCTGGGGTAAAAGCAAAATTTTTAATAAACGCTTGGTAAGTCTGAAACCCGACCCATAGAATCGACCCGAAACATTCAAGAGTGCCAAGATCAGGTATACCCAAAGCCGTTGAGAGTAGAGATTGACTTCACACAAAAAGCTGCTCCACCCATCAGCCAAAAGGCTTACCAAATCCAAATTCATCAATGAGTTGGAAGCAATGATTCAAAAATGTATGCTCTTTTCATGATTTGGGCATCTAACATTGATAAAATAAATGAACACCACTAACCCTCAATGTGACTACATGTCATCTATTTTTGCTCCGCGCTATGCTTTCATATAATGCATCCCAAAAAATGGCATCTGTAGACACCTAAAAAACGTCATGTTGAGGAGACTACCTATATGGATTCCTTTAAGTCCATATGACCCACCTTGGACAGCCCTAGGGCTTAAAATTGGTTTTCACCATTCAGACAGGGAGGAATTTCTCTTTACATCTAGGATTGTCCCACCAAAGGATAGCTTCCAAAGACCATCTTACCATGAGACGACCTCTAGTTATGGCCATATCATCTCGATACGGTCGCAACTGAAACAAATTCAAACAAGACCTAGAATCCTGCACCATGGTTAAAGCGGTTACACGAGCCAACTAAGAATCAACGAAATACACAATCAGTTGTGGAGAATATTCAAGAATGGACAATTATCTTTCTTGAATCTAACCACTTCTTGGCTTCCTATGCAAGATTGGACTCCCTTTTGGAAGTCTATATAATGGCACCCAACCTTCATACATTTATCAAGGAGTTTTCATTTTCAAGCAACAAAGTGCTATCGAATTTCAACCATGAATCTTCTACCCCCTTTTGCATCCTTTTCTCCATGGAAAGAATGTCAATGGATCATCTTAGAGGTTGAAGATCGCATCCATGCTCTTTGTGCCATCCAATGTCATTTTTTCAGCGTTGAATTCTACCTCCTAAGTTGTTCTCCATGGATGCACAAATTTGTTGACCAATCTATAGATCGAATCTGGTGTCACCCCGCATCGGCCACAAGAGAATCACTCAATGATTAGTGACCGTCTCTTTCAGAGATAGCCCGTAGGTATGATCGTCTCTCTCAAATACGGCCCACATGTACGACCATCCTGCACATAGATGACCTCCCGAGCAGAGATTTATTTTCCTGTTTTCCTTCTTTTGTTAAGCTTTAACAACATTTTTAGTTACTATTTAGCATAGATAGATTTCATTTTCACACATGTATTCATCTTATTTCAGTTTCTTTGTAATTTTTATTGCTTTTAATGTGGGCCTTATCTTGAAAGGCTATGCATATGCTTTTAATGCTCTTTAATCTTCTTGTGTGCAAATCATAGGTATCTACAAGGAAGCAACAACATAAAGATTCACATATCATCATCTATTGCGATAGTCCTGAAAACCTATCCCAAATCAGTTTGTGGATGCAAAAAGTTCCTACATAGTACATCCAAATTGTTTCATTTGTAATTCATGTATCAAGATTGGTAGCAATCCCTCAAGGGGATCTTATTTGTAACCTTCTTGTAAAAGAATAGGAAATTATTAATGAAAGGGCACCATCCATCATTTTCCTTTATTTTGTTCTTTGTCTTTATGGTTGCATCTTGATTTGCTACATTTAGATCTTGTATTTGTTTTCATTAACATATGATATTTTTCAGCATTTTCAAAAACAACGAGGTGGAATAGGTTTGGTGGATGCAACCCCCGTGGTTTGAACCTTGTGCTTGCCAGCTACTAAGAATAGTGTGATCGTATCCAACTCTCCTATCAAGCAAAAAAAAAAAAATTGTGTGTATTAAGAAAAAAATAATACTTAATTTAATTTTTATATTAAAAATATAACCTGCTTGTTAATAAAATTAAAGTTTTTTTTAATATGAGATTATGAAACTTGAAAATTTAATTTGTTATTTTTTTATTGTTTATGAGATTATAAAATTTGAGTTTTTTTTAATATGAGATTACGAAACTTGAATATTTAATTTAGTATTTTTTAAAATTGTTTATATAGAATTAACGTTGGTCTTTATATTAAAAATATTATGTGTTTATAATATGAGATTATAAAATTTGATTTTTTTATATGAGATTATCAAACTTAAATTTTTAATTTGGTATTTTTTTTTAATTTGTTTATATAGAATTGAAACTGGTCTTAGCTAATGACATGGTAGTTTATAATAAGCTTGATAAATATATATCATATATGTATTAAACTGGTCTTATCTAATTACATGATAGTATTATTATAATTTTTATAATTATATATATTACATATAATAATTACATAAGTTTATTAATTATAATATTAAAATCTTAAAATTTTAATTAACAATTAAAAAATCTAATTGAAAATATATTATTTAATTTTTAACTTCGTTTTTAAATTTTTTTTTTTCTTAATTGGTAATTCTTTATATCAAAAGAGTAAATCATCAAGCATATCATTATGTCCTCTTCTTGAATGTAATGAATTGGCTTGAGCATAAACAATTCATTGAGATGGTCCAGTGTCCTCTTCTTGAATGTAGTGAATTGGCTTGAGCATAAACAATTCATTGAGATGGTCCAGTGTTTGTCTCTATTTTCTTCGAAGGTGGGTAGTGCTTTCATAACTATTGAGAGAATATGAGAATAGGCCAACAAATTTAGTGGTCCTTGGTAGGTCCAATCAAGGAATTGGCTTTGTGGCCTAGAAGGTACTTTTGACTTGTTTCATTGAGGAGGAGGTTGGTTATGTTTTCGTTGAGGAGGGGCGTACATTGCATAGCCATGAGGTGGATTCAGAGGGTGTGGAGGATATGTATGTGAGGAATAATAAGGTTGAGGGTATTGAGGTAGTAGATCCTGGTAAACGCATAATTGGTTCAAATATGGTTGAATATTCTATTGTAAATTTTATAGAAATTGTTGCTAACCTTGGGAAATTTTTAGGTATTGAGGACTTTGATCCCATGACATATTATGTACTATCTAAGAATTTACCCATAGTTGATACATCATAATGTTGTCTGAATTCCGAGTATGTTGAAGATAAGAGCAAAGCTCGTATAATTCCCCTTGTTTAAGGGGTAGGGCTCGAGGCAACATAAAAAAAAAGGTTGGATTTTTTTTTTTAAGCAAATTGATCGCTTGATTTTGCTAAAGTTTACAATAGTCATCACAATGAAAAGCATTATCATAGATCCTTTAATGTATGTACATTTGCAGATAGAGTCTTAAGGTTAAAATTTATAAAAAAATCAAAATTTTATCTATTGAGCAATTCGCTCACAAAATTAGAGCAATTCACTCATGATTTAGGATGATTTGCTTGTAGTGTGTAGTTTTACTACATGCAAAAATGGAGAGACTCGCTTTGAAATGCATGTGATTTGCTTTTTTTTATATATTTGCTTAGACTTATAAACTTAGAATAAATTACAAAAGAGAATATTGTCCAAGTAAATTGCTTTGAGCAAATTGCTTTCAAGACTAGATTGAATCACCTTCCCATGTAGGAGAGAGGAAAAATCTTGTCCTTCCTAATGAATCACTTTTCAAAATTTGAGTAAATTTGTTCGTTAGACTTGTCTTGGATGAATTTCACCATTTTTGGAGCGAATAGCTCTCTTTTACAAGCAAATTGCTTGTTGTTCTATACCTAGGCAAAAATTGACTTATAGTCCATTTGAAGTGCTTTTGCCCATGACAAATGCACATAAGAGTTCAAATTTAAATTCAAACATTGTTTGAATACCACTAGAGTCATTTTCTTTGAAAAAATAATTTTTTGAATTTCGTGTCAAAGTTGTCATTCACAAAGTACCTACAAAATGCAAGCACAAATAACAAAAAATTATTAAATTTCAAGTAAATATAGGTTTAGAACCAAAACAATTAGCTCTTGGTTGTGGCAAATCACTTTAGATTCAACTTGTAAAAATGTGGGTTTTATCAAGCTAATTTGTTTCTATATTAGAGCAAGTCATTTGGAATTACCAAGCAAATAACTCACTTTTGAGTACTTAGTAGTTTTCAACCTTTGCTTAAAATCAAGTGAATCACTCGTACTTACAAGCAAATCGCTTTTCGATGTTTACTTAGTGAAAAAATACAACTTCGAGCCAATTGCTTTGTCTGTGATAGATGCATTTTTGGCACGAAAATTAAAAAATAATAATGCAAATGGTATGAAAAATGAGGGTTAGTCCCACTAGGCATGCCATAAACTATGTTGATCTAGGGAATTGTCTTGATTTCTAATTTAGGTTTTATGCCCCCAAATTCAAGTTTCAACAAGGTTGGACAAGATTCCAAAGGTTTCTCCTAACCTTTTGATTAAGGTTAGTTCCTCGTTGTTGTTTCTATCTAAACTAAATTGCATGAAAGTAAAATGTAGAAAATAAAATTGTGAAGTTTAGTGCAAGAGATAAAAACAAATATGATTGTTACACCATAACGAGGAAAGCATGTAATCATTAACACATGAGAAATTTAATAACATCAATGCCCATCCATTTTTTTATTATAAAATTGATAAGCGAATGACAAGATGGAAAGAAGGGTCATGCCACAACTACAACACACTTAGCAAACCAAGAGGGTGGGACCACTAATATGATGCATAAGGACTTTCTAATTTATTACAATCTCATAAGTACAAAGCATAATGTGGATTTCATAAAGTGTAGATCCAAATTCTCATGATCAAAAGATGATTACAATGAGGGCCCTAGACCCCTATTTATTGTACAATTTACTCCCAAGTTACCCAGGGTGAAAAAAAAATATTATTAGTCAAAGTAAAAATTTAGGAACAACTTTAGCAAAATGTTGCACCTCCAAATGTTACATGATCCTAATTATACCTCTAGCAGGCTTATAAGAATTAAAAAATGCTTAGTACACCACTAAATGCAAAAAAATCACTTTTCAAAAGTTTACTCCCAAGTTACCTAGGATGAAAAACAATTATTCTTAGTCAAAGTAAAAATTTAGGAGCAACTTTAGCAAAATGTTGCACCTCCAAATGTTACATGACCCTAATTATACCTCTAATAAGATTAGAAGACTCCAAAAATGCTTAGTACACCACTAAATGCAAAAAAAAATCACTTTTCAGAAGATTTTCCTCATGATTCGTATTGATTTTTACTTTTATGATTTTTTGAGCAATTAGCTCACATTTATGAGCAAATTGAAACCTTTTTCTAAGCAAATCAACACCTTTTTGAGCAAATTGGCACTATTTTCTAAGTGAATTGACACCTTTTGTTTATTAAATTAGTACCCTTTTCTAAGTGAATTGGTTTATTTTATGAGTGAATCACTTCCTTGAGCCAATCGATTAATTTTTCAAGCAAATCACTCCCTTGATCCAATCTATCCATTTTGGAGACAACTAATTTTTTCAAATTTTCAATTTTTATTGTTTTGCAATGTCATCCATGGGTTTGCAAAATCTATTTTCTATGGCCAATTCCTCATATTTAGAAGGTAGTAGTTGAGATACTACAACCATATCAACAAAAACCCCAATATTGTAATTGATTATGTCCCTTCATCAATTGGTAGGAGTTGAACTATTTATATGCATCACCTTTCAACCTATAGACTAGGGTTCAAATCTTGTTAGGTGATATATGCTTAATTACCAAAATCTTGATTCTGTAATATGAGTGTGGCTCATTTTAAATCCATGTAACCATAAAAAAATTGATAATAACTTTGACAACATAATTCAAAATATGACATGATATCAAGTAGCGAGGAATGTAATGATGCTTTTAATAAGATTTGGAAGATAAGTGATTGTTTAGCAGTTTCTTCTACAAGAGCTTCAACTAGTATCGCAATAATATGGGATATATGCAAATAGGATGGACAACTATTATAAGCAAAAAGTAATTGGGTTTCTGGATTATTTTGCAGGAAAGAGGAAAACATCAAAGTTGGTATTATAAATGTATATGCTCAAACTATAGTTACTCCTCATGAAATATGTTGGAAGGACCTTCGTATATTTTTGTCAAATACAATGATGATTTATTGTATTATATGGGTTTTTGGGGGTGGTTTTAATATTGTTCTATCTCCTTTGGAAAAGCAAGATGACATTCTAGGATGGTCTAAATCAATGTAAGTTTTTGCTTCATTTGTCAATTCAAATGACCTTTGGGATGTTAGTCCCTATAATGTCCCCTTTTCTAGGCAGTCAGTGTGCAGAGCAAGTTAGCCTATACACGAGCTCCCGTAGGCTAAGTTAGACGTTGGGGAGACATGTGGAGGTGTCAGAATCTTCATCAGTTGGCAGAGAGCTCCTGTTTGAAGGTCATTCGAAATTTTTCGAAGATCACTTGATCGGACTTGCTATTTTTAGCAGTGTTTGTTTTTAGGGTTTCGGATGATGACTGGCAGCTCAGTGATATTCTATGATGTACTGGGTGTCAGGAAACCTTCACTAATGGTTGTTCGGAGGAGCAGTGAACAATATTTTGATGGATGAAAATAACTTAAGTGATGTATTATTTAATAAAATTAAGATCACTTACTGGATGTTATAAGGGGAGTCAGCTTTATTGATGTTCCCTTCTCGTCAATAGTCGGAGCAGAGACTCGTAGCCTAGTCACAGGAGTCCCCTAGGCTGGACAGTTTAGGTAGGGACTCATATTGGTGGAACTTTGGCAGTTTCCAGGTGATAATTCAATGACTTCAAGTGTTGACCTAGGGAGCCGGCGCTAGGAAGGCAAAAGGGGCCACTTTATAACATTATGTTATAAAGTTAAGTTATAAAATTTGAAAACAACTTAAAGTTGCACGTCTAGGCTAAGGGGGGATTGTGGCTCTCTTTAATGAATAAAATGACATATTTTAGAATTAAAAGAAAATAAAGTATGTGCAACCCTAAGGGCACCCCAAACCCTAATTTTGCCCTAATTGTTATGCAACATTATATTATGGTGTTGAGGTTTCATTTTGGGATAGGGAGGATTTAGGTTTTTTTTTAAGGAGACTACGAGATTTCATAGAGAAATTCACAGGGCTTGTTGAGACGGATTTACTCAGCATGAATATCACAGTTTTAGGTGTGAAAGATCACCTCTAGCTGGATCAGGTATTGGATACTTCCATATAGGAGGTTCATCTGTGCTTCATCAACAGACTTCTGGAGCTGGGTTTTTCACATAGGGTCATTTTATTGGTGTCTGTCAGAAGGCCATCGTTGCTGAGCTTTATACATTGGTTCTGGAGCTGGAGTCCACACAGGATCGACAGATCTGAAGTTTTATATAGAGGAATTCATATTATTGTTGATTTAATATCAAGGGTTTGCAAATATTGGAAGTTGTGTGTTATTAATTAAATACATTTGAAAAATGAGTTGTGAGATGAATGTTTATTTTTGCAAAACAATATTGCAATGATTATTTATTTTAGTCCAGTAAATTAAGAAATAGATAAAAAAAAATTAGAAAAAATCGTAGAAGGGGGTGGTCATTATAATGGTATCAGAGCTGGTTTTTCCTGCCATCCTGTTTAGAGTTTGTACTCATTTTCCTACAAAGATTCACAAAGGTTCAAATTTGCAAGAATTAAAGATATTGTATTTGGGGAGTATAGATAAATCATCTTTAAATCATTAATCCGTCAACGGCGCCAACCTGTGGATTTGTTGAGTTTTCAGAGATCAAATATTCTTTGGAAAAAATGTTGAAATAAGAAGATTAAAGGCATGGCTCTCAGAAAGGGAATCGCAGAAGGAGTACCCAACAAATATTATAATTTTGAAAGGAAATCATGCCAAGAATATATTCGATTTTCTCTGCAACAGTTGGAAGGATTTATATCAAATCAAAAATCAATGAAAATAATTTTACGCGATTAATTTAATGTCAGCGGCATATTCTTCCTTGAAGGCAATAAATAATCTTGGGAATAATATGTTTAAAGAAGCCAATAATATTGATATGCATCCACTCTTGAGGGAAACCATCGATCATTGAATTTCATGCCATGAAGACACCTGTCGTTAGCATATACATTCACCACCATTATCTTTTGAGAGTGGCGGATGTTATTGGTGTCGTGGTTCGACGTGAGTCATGGAGACTTAAGCACTGATCGCGTATCTTCTTTGCTTCGATATTTCTCTTTGTCAGTTGCCGACGATTCCTATTTAATTTTGAGATTCAATGTTTTTGCATGAAACTATAAAGGAGCGTCGTAAGATTTGAAGGATTTTTGGAGACAAAGCAAATTAAATCTTTCGCTAATATCAAATTACCTCTGTGGAAAACTAGCGGCGAATACCATTTTTAAGGAACCAAAGATTAAAAAAAATGAATCATCATGCTACGTAATAAATGCATTGAGGAGTCGTTGTTCAATGTCTGTCGCGAGTCAGAGTAATACCATTACCATTTGCTGTGGAGGTCAAAGAGGTGCTCTAGATCCTATTGCGAGAAGAAATCAAAGTCATGTTTGACTTCTTTTTCAGGTTGTTTGTTTGAGTCGATTTATTATCTCTATCATCAACTTGTGTGAACGGGCCATATTCCTTGGATTTGTGGGTGCTCTGGCATGACGGCTAGAGCGCTATATTAATTTTGGGTGGTTGGACATATAATTTTCAACCATAGTCACCAGTTCTGGGCAACGTTGAAGAATTTTGACTCTATCGATACCTTCTAGTCAGTAATTTGAGGTCAAAAATTTAATTATCTCATTTCTGATATTTAAATATGGCATCTACTTTAAATTTTATATCTGAGATAAAATATTGCTCTATGTTGACAAGTGTATACTACATTTAATTAATGCATTGGATTTCAATTTTTAAATATTCTTGCATGAAACCAAATTCGCTATGAAAACTTGTAACTTATTTCAAATAAAAAACAAGGAGATTGAATATTAGAAGGGATAGTGAAGTTGCATCAGAATATCAGCAGCAAACTATTTGTTGAAATATATATGAGGAAAGGACTGCAAAAATTTTGAATAAATTTTGTGGCAAAGTCAAACCATAGCATCAATAAAAAATAACAAGTGATTTGTTTATATAAGAGACCTGCAGTTGTTGGCAATAGCAAAAAAGAATGGTTCTACTTTGACATAGATCTGTATCCATCATTATTTGTCATAGTAGAATGTCAAGATTAACAGGGATAGTACAACAATATTGGAAGTAAGCAGATTGCAAGGCATAAATAATCACAGTAGAATATTAACATCAAATCTTTAGTGTCAACAGATAGCAAAAATAAGAAAATAGCTTGGGAATAACCATTCAAAATCAACAATTGAGCAAGGTTTTCAAGAGTTTGGCACTTTTCTTTTTGGATACTCTTCAGCTGATAGCAGTTTGTATTCAACAAATCTGATTATATTTATTCAACCCAAACAACCCCTTAGACATAGCCTTTGCAATTCAAAAGAGAACTTAGGTAAACTATTTGACATAATGCCAATGATGAGTTAAGCAAAACATTGGGTGAATCAATCAGAAGAGAATATGGACCCCCTCAGGGAATTTGCTAAGAATCAACAAAATATTTTGCGTGAGCTATAAATGATCTGTGACAATATGAATGATCAGGGGTATGCAAT
This sequence comes from Wollemia nobilis, assembly GCA_028583015.1. NCBI lineage: Eukaryota > Viridiplantae > Streptophyta > Pinopsida > Araucariales > Araucariaceae > Wollemia > Wollemia nobilis. The sequence goes on from JAQPPZ010002150.1 coordinate 1,516,052, forward strand.
GGGGTTCACTTAATTGGTGACCAAACTTCATCATAAAGGATCAGGGATAGGGAAATAATTAGTTAAGGCTAAAAATCCAGTGGCGTTTGCAGAAAGGGTAAGAAAATCTGAAACTGGTGATGAAAAAGAAACCTTACCCCATGAGGTAGGTATGTTAGAATCATGGGTTAACCCAGTGGACAGGGACATACATACAGATGATGAGATTGTACTTCATGAGAACATCCGATCAGCACCAGAGGATATTCACCCATCACACCTTGGTGGTGATAGTACAGGTGAATAGGGGTTGCATTCTACAATCGAATCCATTATGATGTAGGTTCCTAACAGTTACATCTACTTTGGGGATCTACCAAGTGAGTTGCAATTGGAGTCACAGGGGGATCATGCACATGATGATGACATAAGGCATGTAGCAGCCCTCTTCAATGAGCAAATGCATGTTTTTTTTTACCATAACACACTTGAGGGTGGTGTTGATCACAAATCAGACTATCGGGATGGTTCATCTCCTCAGTATAACGACAGGGAGGCTCAAGAAGCATGGAAAGGTTTGGAAAACATTATTGATAGGCATGGGGTTAGTTCTGATTTTTGCTTGAATTTTGGTAGCAGCCAACCTAGTTTTGATGATTATGATAGTTTGGGCAAAAATTGGAAGAGCCAGCTAACAATGTCTATAAAAAATGAAGGGAGATACAGAGAGACTAATCAGTTGGTAGCAGGGATTGTAAAATGTCAATGGGATTCTTTGTTTGAGCCGAAATATTCATGCTACCCGTATATTGTGCATGATGACTATGAGTCTAATCTTGTGGACACATCGCAAGGTGAGGAGACAGTTGATGACTCAGTAGAGGCTAAGGTGGCATGGTCGTGTGTTATATCGACATGTATCCCTTACTACTATCCAGTTGATATTCATACTCTTCTTGGTGTGATGTAGTTTCCATCTGATAGGGCCACTTTGGAGTTGAGTTCACTCACCCAGGATCGTAGGCTTACATCTATAAGCATTGAGGATGATGGTAGGAGCATGTTTTGGGTGAGGGTTGATCACGATTTGGAGTGGTATTTTGTTGTTCACTCTTTGGGCAACAGGGATATTGATCCAAATGTGTCTATTCAAGTGAATTGGAGAGAGGTACTAAGCCGAGCTTGGAGACTGGTGGACTAGTGGATGGTCAAGGAGCACTCGTACTCAGATGATGTCCTATTTGACCCAGGGAGTCGGAGTATCAGTATGGGGTATGCTGGTCAGTTGATTATTATAGAGGCACTTCTGGCATCATTGTTGTAATGGCCTATGATGATTATATCTTGGATCAGTTGTGGCATGAGATGTTTTGGTTCAGATTAGACTGGCATGCTGATGTCGATTGGGAGAGAGATCATGTCATACTATTTCAGTTGGGGCTTATGTCGTTCCATCATGTCAAAGGGGTAGTGGTGATCAGTGTGGTGCAATGTTAGCACGACGGGTTATTTCTAAGGTTGTTATGGGATTCGGGTATTCTGTGAGACCTCATCTGGGATGCAGATCACTGACTGGGATATGTTTGGGAATTGCTTAAGGACAAGCAATATTTGGGAAGGGCGGACTGTAATATCCCCTTTTCTAGATAGTTAGTGTGTAGAGCAGTTTAGCCTATACACGAGCTCCCGTAGGCTAAGTTAGATGTTGGGGAGCCACGTGGAGGTGTCAGAATCTTCATCAGTTGGCAAAGAGCTTCTGTTTGGTGGTCGTTTGAACTTGTTCGAAGATCAGTTGACCGGACTTGCTATTTTTAGCAATGTCTATTTTTAGGGTTTCGGATGATGACTGGCAGCTCAGTGATATTCTTCGACGTGCTGGGTGTCAGGAAACCTTCACTGATGGTTGTTCAGAGGAGCAGTGAACAATATTTTGATGGATGAAAATAACTTAAGTGATGTATTATTTAATAACATTAAGATCACTTACTGGATGTTATAAGGGGAGTCAGCTTTATTGATGTTCCCTTCTCGTCAATAGCCGGAGCAGAGACTCGTAGCCTAGTCACAGGAGTCCCCTAGGCTGGAAAGTTCAGGTAGGAACTCATATTGGTGGAACTTTGGCAATTTCCAGGTGATAATTCAATGACTTCAAGTGTTGACCTAGGGAGCCGACGCTAGGAAGGCAAAAGGGGTCACTTTATAACATTATGTTATAAAGTTAAGTTATAAACTTTGAAAACAACTTAAAGTTGCACGTCTAGGCTAAGGGAGGATTGTGGCCCTCTTTTATGAAGAAAATGACATAATTTAGAATTAAAATAAAATAAAATACGTGAAACCCTAAGGGCGCCCCAAACCCTAATTTTGCCCTAATTGTTATGCAACGTTATATTATGGTGTTGAGGTTTCATTTTGGGATAGGGAGGATTTAGGTTTTTTTTAGGAGAATACGAGATTTCACAGAGAAATTCACAGGGCTTGTTGAGACGGATTTACTCGGCAAGAATATCACAGTTTCAGGTGTGAAAGATCACCTCTAGCTGGATTAGGGAATGGATACTTCCATAGAGGAGGTTCATTTGTGCTTCATCAATAGACTACTGGAGTTGGGTTTTCCACGCAGGGTCATTTTATTGGTGCCTGTATGAAGGCCATCGTTGTTGAGATTTATACATTAGTTCTGGAGCTGGAGTCCACACAGGATCGACAGATCTAAAGTTTCATATAGAGGAATTCATATTATTGTTGATTTAATATCAAGGGTTTGCAAATATTGTAAGTTGTGTGCTATTAATTAAATACATTTGGAAAATGAGTTGTGAGATGAATGTTTATTTCTACAAAACAATATTGCAATGATTATTTATTTCAGTCTAATAAATTAAGAAATAGATCAGGAAAATTGGAAAAAATCGCATAAGGGGGTGGTCATTATAGTCCCTCAAGCTTTCAATATACATGGGATAATAGAGGCATTAGGATAAATCATATATCAGAAATATTGAATAGATTTTTGTTATCCAATAAATGGTTGCAAACAAAGTATACAATCTCTTCAGATATTTTATTGCAAGCAGGATCAAATCATAAACCCATCATTTCGACTTGTGAGTTACCTAATAATGGTCATCCAAAGCCATTTCACATCTAGTCTATGTGGCTCTAAGACCCTAATTTTTTCGGATGGTTATGTTATGGTGGGATGAATCAAAATTTGAAGGATCCTGTATGTACTAGTTTGTTCAAAATTTAGAATTACTTGAAGAAGCAAATGAAGATATGGAATGCCAAATATTTTGGTAATATTTTTAAGAAAAGAAAGAAATTAATCCAAGCTCAAAAATTTACAAGAGATAGTAGAAATTAATGGAATGGATCAGGAATTTTATGTGAAAGAAAAACAAGTACTTTCTAATTATCATTATGCATTGAAAAAGGAGTCATATTGATTCCAAAAATCTAGAGAGAAATGGCTCAAGGAGATAGAAATACAAAAAAAATTCTACAATAAAAATAAAATTTTATGTTCGTCATATAAAAAATATTATAACTCTAGATGGAAGAAATATTGAGGACGAAGAAGATATAAGAAAGGAAGTGATTAATTATTTCAATTTTTTTTGTCAGATTCTAGGCAAGATAAGGAGGCATAAGAAAAACTTTTACAAAATATTCCATCAATTATCACTTAGTGATAAAATGAAAGCTTGATAAAGAAGATATCTATGGAGGAGCTCCATGACACAATTTTCTCTTTTCATTCTAACAAAGGTACTTGGCCTCGATGGATTTCCTACAATTTTATTTCAAAATTTTTGGGATTTATTGAAGAGTGATATGTTAGATGTGGTAGAGGCCCAAAAAAGGAAGGCTATAATAAGTGAGATCAATGCTACTTTTATTACCTTGGTTCCCAAGAAAGGCGACACAAAATATTTTGATATTTTTTGTCCAATAAACCTTTGCAATATGACTTATAAGATCATTTAAAATATTATGGAAAACAGGTTGAAGGGCATTCTAGAGTGTCTTATCTCATAGGAACAAGGTGACTTTGTTTATGGTAAAAAAATTCTTGATGGTATAATTATTACACAAGAGGCCATACATTTTCTTCATTTCATGAAAAACCAAGTATGCTTTTGAAATTAGATAGAACAAAGCATATGATAGGGTTTCCTAAAATTTTCTACATGATATTCTCATAAAGTTTGACTTTGATTATAGTTGGTGTGAGTGGATTAAATGTTGTTATAGCACTACAAAATTTTCTATTTTGATCAATGGTTCTCTTGTTGGGTACTTCAAGTCATCTTGTGGACTTCGTCAAGGTGATCCTCTTTCTCCTTATCTATTCATTATTCGGGAGAAGCATTAGGGAGAGCTTTTTCAAAGGTAAAAATGGAAGGAAAAATCAAGGGTATTCAAGTTGCAAAAAATGATCCCTTTGAATCTCATCTCCAATTTGTTGATGATAATTTTCTTTTGGGCCATCCCTCATTTAGTGAGGCCATGGAGTTTAAATCAATATTATCATGCTATGAGAAGATTACTAGATAGTTGGTATATACTTCAAAATCCAAGATTTTTTTCTTTAATATTGCCCTAGATTTACAACAAATTATTGTGAATATTTTTGGGATTAAAAAAAAATCCAATGAACCTACTTGGGTATTCCTTTGTCCGATAAAGAAAATAAAAATGAGCTTTGGATCTCTTTTTTGGATAGAATGAAAGCTTGTTTGGTAGGTTGGAAAGGTAAGTTCTTAACTATGGCAAGAAGGCTACAACTTATAAAGACTACATTGTAATCCATTCCTATTTATATGATGTCATTTTCAAGATTGCCAGTAGGTATTGCATCAAAAATTGATAAAATTAAAAGAGAATTTCTATGGAAAGGTTGTAAGGAGGAATTTAGGTTTCCTATTTGTTAGTGGGATAGGGTTTGCAAAGGAAATAATATTGGAGGAGCAAGCTTGCGAAATTGTAAACTTATGAATTTGGCATTAGGAGCAAAGTTTGGGTGGAGATTATTATTTTTTTTTTTATTTGTGGAAAACATCCCAAAAGGGATGCCACTTTCGGGTAAGACCCAAGGAGGAGGGGTATCCATTCCGCCAAAAACGCCCAGGACTCGGACCTGGCCTACCACCTTTGACATACTCAAGGAGCAAACAAACACACAAAACCAATTTAAAAATAAGTAAATAACAACAAAAATAATAAAATAAAATAAAAAACATGCTCCTTGAGTGTGTCAAAAACAAAAGCACAACCAAACACGCACAATAAGATAAAAGAAACCACAACACAAACCACATAGAAAAACACAAGAACCACATAACAAAACACAAACAAGACAAAAACAACAGAACACTACAAAGACATAACCCAAAAAAAACATGAAAAATAAACACAACCAAAACCTAAAAAATTAAAAAATAAAATAAAAATAAAAATAAAAAACAACCAACAACAGACAATAAACAAAAACAAAAAACATAGAAAACACTCACACATAAAAACACGAAATAACACAAACAAAGAGAAACCCAAGAACAAGAACGAAAAAAACACAAGAACAATAACAAAAAACAAAAAAAAAAAAAACAAAACAACAAAAACACAAGAACAACAAAAAACAACACAAAGAACACAAAAACAAAACAAAACAAAAGAACCCACCCACCTTAAAAAACTAAACAAAAAAAAAAGAAAAAAGAAAAAAAAAAATTGAACAAAACAATGACCTATCTAGACCAGAAGACTATTAAGGCAAGAATCAACGAGAGGAAACAAAATAAAGAATAGAATGAGCTAGGGAACTAAAAAAAACTGAATGAACCAAAGAGAAGCAAAAAAAAAAAACAAGAAGAAACTAGGTACCTTCAAAGCTGGAGCCATCCAAAGAAATGATAGAAAGAAGAGCTTCCCTAATTTGAGAAGCCCACCATATAGGAGGGTGGCCATAACAAGTAAGATCACCTTTGTCCAAAGCCCAATTAGCTAAAGCATCAACACTCTTGTTTTGATCTCTGACCACATGATTGTAATCAACTTTCAAAAATCCCATCTGGATTAACTGAATCTTCTCAATAATTCTTTTTATTCTCCAATCCACCTTATGATTCTTAGGAGTCTTCAAGAGATTAATCATAAGTTGAGAGTCGGACTCAACTAACACCTTTTCCCATCCAACCTTAGTAGCCTCCTGAAGGCCTCCGAGGATACCATACCCCTCAGCAAGGTTATTGGAAAGAATACCCAAATTCTCGAGCAAAAGTAAAAACCAGGGAGCCATCTGAAAGTCTACCAATTCCTCCCACACTGGCTTTTCCAGGGTTCCCTCTAGAGGCTCCATCGGTATTGACTTTTCCAAAATCCTTAGGAGGAGGTTGCCAATTTCTAGTCCTATCCATCTTACTAATACTCACATTCCCTTTAAGTTGGTTGCCCTTAGAAGATTTAATCTTCAATCTTTGCATCACTTGATCCCATCTTTGGTGGGAGTTTTGGGGGTGATTAAGGAGTTGATGGACTGATTCAACTAAGTTGGCTATGGTCTTTTGCCAAATATAGTGAATATCCTTCCTATCTTGATTAAAAATTTGGTTGTTCCTTTCATTCCAAATATTCCAAAGAAGAATGGTAGAACCCATCCAAACTAACTGCCTAATAAAATGATCAACACCCTCTTGATTAGGCCAATCCCTCCAAAGTTGTTCAAAAGTAAAAAAATTGGACCACTGTAAGCCAAGTAAAGTGGCCATTCTCCTCCATAGCTCGAAGGCTAAAGTACACTCAATAAAAATATGGTTGATATTTTCTACATTCTCTTCACACATTTCACATCTAAAAGGGCCATGAAAACCACGCTTCATAAGTTGCTCACCGATAAGCACCCTACGATGCAATAAAAGCCAATTAAAGAACCTCACCTTAGGCCGAGCTTTTGAGCCCACAATCGAGAAAAGATGTCAGAAGAATGGTTGGGATTATTATGGCATAAGGTCAAATAACCTTGAGCAACTGAATACTCACCCTTAGTAGTGTTGTTCCATCCAAAACAATATTTTTCATGGGACCAAGAGAGGGATCTCATATGAAGGATGCCTTGGATATCTTGTCTTTGCCTTTCTGGGATTTGAATAGGCCAGTCCTCAATAGGGATCCAATATCTACCAACCTTTGAATTACCGGTATGGTACCGACGAGTAATTAGCCACCTTTATCCAATTAGCTCGGTGAAGCTCCTCCATCCAAGGCCTCCAATCGGGAAGCCGAGTTATCAAAGGCTTGTGACCATCCCAAGAATCTGTCCAAAAATTTGCATGTTGACCATTATGAATGATCCAAAATAATTTTTTCTTTATCAAATCCTCACCAGTCTTAAGAACTGCTAAAATGGGAGAACCTTTGGTAGGAAGTTGATAGCGAACAAGGTCTTCAGGACTTTTGTTCTCGGCATATTTAGCACGGAGATTATTGGCCCAAAGAGCATTGGGGTTATGCAACATCCTCCAATATAATTTAGCGGCTAAAGCTTTGTTGTTATTAATTGAAGACCGGAATCCTAACCCCCCTTCACTCTTAGGAAGACATAAAGTATCCCATTTCACCAAGGCCCATTTTCTTTTCTCCTTAGTACCACTCCAAAGGAAACGATGACTGATTTGATCCAATTCTCGAAGAACAACCTTTGGGATATTCAAAACGGAAGAAACATAAATAGGAATAGCTTGAAGGACTGATTTTACCAAGGTGATTCTACCCCCAGAAGAAAGCCACTTGTTGGTCCACTTTCCAATTTTCTTCTTGACTTTGTCCAACAACCAATTCCAATCTTTATTTTTCTGCCTTTGAATATTTATGGGAATACCTAAATAAGTGATTGGAAGAGAGGTCTTCTTATATCTTAATTTATCCAAGACCATGGATTCTGTCTAGCAGAGCGGTGAAAGAAAATAACTTTAGATTTGTCTTCATTGATCAAGCTGTCTGATAGCCTTAGAAAAACAGCTAATGATTTGCTTAATATTAGAAGCTTCCTTAACTGTAGCTTTACCTAAAAGAGTAGAGTCATCCACAAATTGAAGATGAGAGATAGGTCTAGCTCCATGAGCAATGGTAACTCCCTCAAGGGTTTTGTTTTCCCTCTTTTTGGTTATAGTCCTACCCAAGCATTCAACAAGAATGATGAATAAATAAGGGGATAGCGGGTCACCTTGCCTAATACCTCTGGAAGCTAGGAAATGCTGAGAAGGCCTGCCATTGATAAGAACTAAGTAGGAAACTGAAGAGATACATCCCATAATCCAATCCATCCAATCCTTAGAGAAACCAAATTGCCTCAAAACTTTGATAAGGAAGTGCCAATCCACTCTGTCATAAGCTTTGGATAAGTCTAACCGAATGAACATGGAAGGAGAATTTTGCATATCCATGGAATGGATGGCTTCTGAGCAAGAACTATCTCATCTACTATTTGACGTCCTTCCACATAACCCCCTTGCTCTGGGGAAATAATCTTATGCAAAAGAGGCTTCAACCTTTTTGCCATGATTTTAGTAATGATTTTGAGAAGAACATTACATAAAGCAATAGGTCTAAAAGCTGAGATATGATCAACCTCTTGAGCTTTTGGAACAAGAGTAATATAAGTTTTATTGATAACCTTCAAAATTTCTTTGGCTTTCCTGGCTTCTTCCACCACCTCTAATAAATCAACATGAAGGATATCCCAGAACTCTTGGTAGAACTCAATGGGAAAACCATCGGGACACTGGGGTTTTCCCTTTTTGCATTTTAAAAACTACTTGTTGAAGCTCATTGATAGTAACGAGAGCGAGTCAAAATAGAGTTCTCCTCGGAAGTGATAAGAGAAGGGATTGCTTGAAGAACATTTTGTTGTGAAGGTGAGTCAAGAGGAGTAGCGACAAAAATATTGGAAAAGTAATCAACAACAATAGAGTTCATGCCATCCCAAGTATAAACAACATCTCCAGAATCTGATTTTAAGGAAGAAATAAAGTTGTGAGATCTTCGAGCTAGAAGAGATTTGTGGAAGAAATTTGTGTTTCGATCTCCTTCTTTGAGCCATTGAATTCTAGATTTTTGCTTCCATAAGATTTCTTCTCTTTTTTCCCATTCCTCTAGCTGAGTTGTGAGTTTAATTTCATCTGCACTTCTCTTCTCTGTGAGGCCATCTAAACGGATTTTCTTATTCAAATTTTCAAGATGAGCAATAACTTCATGTTTTTTTTATGAACATCCCCAAACTCTTTCCAGTTCCAAGTCTTGATTTTGGATTTAATGTATTGCAGTCTTTTGGCAAAACAGAACATCTTAGTCCCATGCCTAGGTTTACCTTCCTTCCACCATTGTTGCACACGAGGTCTGAAGGAAATGTCTCTAAGCCACATTAATTGAAAACGAAAAGGAGAGAAACTCACATTGGTTTTCCACATTTCCACCATGATTGGCCAATGATCCGAACCAGCATTATTAAGAGTCTTCACTTTAGGAATGTGACCATGGATTAAGAAATTTTTAGAGAGCAAAAACCTATCCAATCTCTCCATTATACAAGCTAAGCCTTGCCTTATGTTAGACCAAGTCATAAGGCCATTATCTGGTTGGATATCCACAAGATGGAGGTTTGCAATATATTCGCTCATGAGGTCAGTGCTTTTGTCCAAATTTCTATTTCCCCCCCTTTTCTCATCCAGAGAGAGGATGGTATTGAAATCTCCTCCGATCAAGATCCAAGCTTTAGGAAAATGAGAGATAATATGAGTAATATCCTTCCATTGTCTTCTTTTTTCCTCCAAAGAAGTCGGAGCATAAACGATGTAATGAGAGCATAATCTGGTTGGAATGTCTACTTTGAATAGCTATAGCCAACAAACCCCAACTGCCAACCATATGGTGAATAACTACCTCTTTTGGGTCCCAAAGACAAGCAATGCCACCCGAAGTCCCTTGGGACCTGAGGGAAACCACTTTTCAGGTGGCCAAATTTTCTGGCAATTAAGTCCATATCCTCCATTGACATCTTTGTTTCTTGAAGGAAAACAAGATGTGGATGATTTATCTGAATCATTCTTCTAATTTCATTTTGTTTTGAAAGACTCCCTTTGAGTCCTCTAATATTCCAAGTGATGATCTTCATTAATACCAGGGCTAAAAAAGTTGGGAAGGGCATTAATCTTACCTTCCTCTACAAGCTTTTCACCTTCTTTTACCATATGATATTGATTGGTCTTGCGACCTACTTTTTGATTAGAATCCATCTTCAATTTTTTTTCCCTGTTTCTTGACTTATTCCAATTGAATGTGAGATGGCTTCTAACCTTGAAGAATGCTCGTACACGACCAAAATTTTACTAGATGGTTCAACGGAGTCTATATTGGGACCTGCATTATTTGAAGTTTTGACATTTGAAATATTGTTTTTCTTGTGTAAATTTTCTCCTTTTTTTTCTGTTGAAAACCTTTGATTTGTTGGTTTGTCTATGAGTTCTTCCCTTCATATTTAAATTGTGTTTCTAAGATTTTAGTTTCCATTATTTCCTCTTCCTCACTTGGGACATCATTTGTGGAAAGGATTTCAAACATATTAGCCAGATGACTTTGATTGATCCTTCATAACTGGTTTTTTAGAGTGTTCTTCTTCTTAGGTATTTGGAAACCTGTTGAGTTTATATCTTCTTTCTTTTGATCAGGAATTTTATTTGGGCAAGCACTGGCCAAATGACCATATTCATGGCAAATTCTACAACGAAAAGGAATGTTCTCATAGTCCACTACTTGCTCCCAAGTGTCTTCCCCAAATTGTAATGTGATATTTTTAGGTAGGGGTTTGTCAAAATCCATTAAAACACAAATCCGAGCATAAATAATATGTTCAAAATTTTGAGTACAATCAGCGAGTCATCATAAAAGTTCCTAAAGAGTTTCCAATTGAAGAAAAAATAGTAGGATTCCAAAATTCAATAGGGAGGCCAAAGAGTCTAACCCACACGGGAGCTATAGAAGGCATCTCTTCTTCGGCTTTAAATTTAGTATGCCGGGGCTTCATGAAAAGCCCTGCCCTTCCAAAAAACCAAGGACCCCCTTGAAAAGTTTTCTCTCTATCTTCATTATTAGCAAATAAAACAAGAAAATAACCATTTGGATAAATAGAGATTTGTAACTCACCTTTAGTTTTCCAGCTTTTTGCAGCCCAGACTTTGAAAGCGAGATAGACTCGGACGAAAACCCACGAACCAACAAATTAGTCCTCTTTTTTCCAAATCTTCAATGCCAGTCTGAATGTTACCCATATCAAGCTTAACAATAGGAGTTCCATCAGTTGCTTTAAGACATCCTGACTCCGTTTTCCTGGGATCAATCTTAGGCATTCTTAGAGGTTTATGGGAAGCCCTAATATTGATATTAGCATTGGGCTGAGGTTGTCCACCACGAAGGGCATCCCTAAAATTCATTTTTGGGACTGAGTCTTCAAAATTCTTACCCTTGACAGGGGTTTTCACAGTAGAATTATTTTGTGGGTGCACCTTAGCACCAGATTCACTTGAGATATGAGCCATTTTTTGATCAACTGCTTGAAACTTGTTTCGTGATCTCTTTAATCCTTGCCCTAGACGTCGTGGAAAGGTATGGTTTTCACTTTTCTTTTGTGCAGACAAATTGGAAGCCGTTGTCACTCAAGTTCACGGTATGATCTGTTGAAAGACAAATTTCTAACCCATCTTGTATCCCCTGCAACATTTCCTGCTAAAATATTGAGCATAAACCACAAAAATATTGGCCGCTAGGGCCCGAAGGCCCTAAAAACCAACCTCTGGAGCTGCTTGCACTCAACCCGAATGAAACCCTCGCATAGCCGCTTGCCAAATATCTCGTTCACACATAGGGATGCGCTAGGATCTGTGTTGCTCCAAATGATATGAAAATTGGTGGAGACGTTCTAGGGTTTTTCAGGCATCTACCCTCAAAATTTTAGCTCAATCCGAGTCCGGATGAGTGAGATATGGCCGAAACGAGTTCGGAAGTTTGGGCAGTCCTACGAAAAACGTCTAATCAATTTCGCAAATGAATGGGTGGAGATTATTTAGAGATCAAGAAAAAATTGGGTAAAAATATTACTTCAAAAATATATAGTGATGTAGGAGCATCCAATGGTGTAAGAGTGATCTTGCATCACCCAAAAAAAATTGTAATTGTTTAATTTTGTAAAACTAGTTTAACTTGCAGGAGATTTTTTAAGGTCTTAGAGGTCGAATTTGAGAATTTTTAGTTAGACTACCCCGCTTAGTTCGTCTCGTGCCCTTTTTGAAAACATGTTGTAATAGTCAATCGGGTCAACGAGCGTGAAGTTATGACCTTAGCAAGTTGCCCCCAAAATTTCAAATTTCAAACTCATAGTTTTAGGCGGGAAAGGAGAAAACAGGGTCAAAAGGGGGGAATTTTGAATTTGTAATCAGTTAGTCTCTATAAGCTCTATCTTTGGGGAATAGAATGTAAGAAAGCTTTGGCTCATTTGTCATTTTATCTATCTCTTTTCTGGATTTTATGTGTTTGTTTAATGCAACTCTGCTTCATATAGGTTCTCTTGATGCAATGAAATTGTTTAGGAAAAGAACTCTACCCAAAGGATTGTCAACATGGAACTTTATATCAGAGAGTTTGCAATTGATAAAGAGACATATTAGATGGTCGGTCAATGAGGGGAGTTATGCAAATTTTTGGTCTGATGCTTGGTTGAAGCCTTATCCTCTTATCTCCGACTTAAAATGGAAACCATTGGCTTAAGCGTGCCTAACATGTAAAGGTCCAAAGATCAAAGATTATATTATTATGAACAAAAACTCTAGATAATTGATTTATTTTAGTAACTTGGTTGAAGGAGAGGAACTCAAACAAATTGCAGACAAACTTCAAAAGATGCTTCGGGAGTTTTATTTGTCGATTTTTACACGAAATGATGAGTTGGTTTGGAATTTATCAAAGGATGGTGGATACTCGATCAAGTTGGGATACGAGGATTTAGAACAATCAAAATTTCTTTCTCCCAAAGATTTTCCTTGGAAGAACATTTGGTTATTAGAGGCTCTCCCTAAGGCCTCAACATTTCTTTGGTTAGCAGTTCAAAGTAAGATTATTATGGGAGAGTCTACAAAGAAGAGGATATTATGGACCCTTCAAATGTGCCTTATGTGAAAAGGATTTAGAAACGCCATACCATTTACTTCTTCATTGTCTGTTTGCTCACACCATTTGGGTTTATTTAAAAAAATATGAAATTATATTAGGTAGCTCCATCAACATTGAAAGAGTTGATAAAATATTGGATAAATTATTTCAAAGCTAAAACATTATGTATTCTTTGGAGGATTGACCCTACCATTATTTTTTGGAATTTATGGCTTGAAAGGAATAACAAAATTTTAAAAAATAAATATCAAAATCATGTCCAAGTTTGGAACTATATTAGTGCCTCTCTTGCATAATGTCTACAAATATGGTGTTTATCATGGGAAGTCTCAATTGCAAAAAAATAGGTGTTAATAGGTTGGCTACAAAATTTATACATACATGGAAGAGTCATCTGCGACAACAACATTAAAACAAAGGATCTACTTTGATCTATGGTAAAATGAAAATATCCATAAATTGGGTTTATCAAAATTAATTTTGATGGTGCTTCTAAAGGAAATTCAAGAAAAGCTCGTAGAGGTGTTTTTTATAGAAATAATGAAGGCAAAATTCTCCTCACTTATTCAGAATAATATGAAACTTCAACTAACAACTATGCAGAGGCTAGGGCACTTACAAAGATTAAAATTGCAATAGGAAAAAGATGGAAATATATTTCAATTAAGGGGGACTCACAAATTATCATCAATGCTATTAACAAAAATGGATGTGGAGACTTCATAATAAAATAATATTATTATTGATGTTCATCATCTATTACTAGAGGCAATCTTTTAGTAGTGGGAGCCTATTTATAGAGAAGGAAATCGGGTGGTAGATAACTTAGCAAATTATGGTGTTGATCTTCATCTCGATGAAATTCAAATTTTAGAGACAACTAGCCAAGTGAGACTTTATGTCTTAATCAAAATGATGTCAAGGAGTTGATTGTAGAAACATATCACTTTGAGGAAGTTGAATATATTTAAAAAAAAAATGAAAACATGTGATATAAAAGTATGCCGTAGCAAAAGTAATAATTTGATATTTTGATGGGAGTGGTCCTCAAGAAATAAAATAAAATAAATGAAAAAGACAAAAAAAAATTAGAAATAAGAATATATATTTTTATACATAAAACATGATAATATTAAAATATATATTAAAAATAATATTAAAAAAAAAAAAAAAAAATATATATATATATATATATATATATATATATATATATATATATATGTTTTTTTTATGAACACACCCACCCCTCATACACTTACCCACACCACGGTTTGAATTTTGGACCTCCCTAAAAAAAACCAAAGCTCAAACAATTACTGTCCCGTGGAACAAAATATATATTTCATTTGTTCAAACCTAATATAAAAAAATATAAAATAATTAATTTTATATATTATTTTTATGATCGTATTCTTACAACTTTAAAAAAAGTATGGCTAATAAAGATGTAAATACCAATTTGCGAGAGGGCTAGGTGGATTGGTAAGACGTTGGGCATTTATCAGGAGGAGACCTAGGTTCAAACCTCGTAGGCATGCCCACTCTAGGGCAAAGTAGTAGTCTGATTAGAATCCGTTGAGTGTGCGCCAACTTGATGACGACGGTACCAACCCCGAGCCATCGGGGGTCTCCTTCATTCCGTGTCATATTTATCGAAGCGAGGTAGGGGTTATAGTGGTAGCTCCGTGATTTGATGCTACGACCAAAGACAATATGATTTGACCCTGTGACCAGTTGTTCAAAAAAGAAAAGCAGTTACCAATTCCCCTATGTATAAAAAAATAAAAAATTGTAAACACCTTTCATCTAGTAATAAGTCAACTTTTTTAAATTAAAAAAAATCAATTAAAATCTTATATATTAAAAGATACCTAATACATTCAAGGGACCACCACTGGGACTCTAACATATGCACCCAATAGAACTTTAGTGGCTGTCAAATATGATTTAGGTTTTTATTTAAAGGATTTAAACTTAAATTAGGGAGAATTTTTCTAAAATTCATATATTTAATTTATTTGTGTTTTTGTTTTTGTGGGATACTATAATGATTAAGGTTTTGGATTTTCTTACAGGAGATCCAAGTTCAAACCACTACAATATATAATATACTTATTAAAAAATAAAAAAAATTAATATAAAAAATATTATGTATCATAAAATGTTTAAATGTATATAAAGGAAAAAATACATAATTTAATTTTTATATTAAAAATATTATGTGTTTATAATATGAGATTATAAAAATTGAGTTTTTTAATATGAGATTATGAAATTAAATTGATATTTTTTAAATTATTTATATTAAATCGAAGTTGGTCTTACTTAATGATATGGTTGTATTATAATAAACTTGATAAATATATATATTGAAACTGGTCTTATCTATTATTTGTAGTTTGATAATTATCTATATTATATATAATAATCACATAATAATTATAATATTAAAATCTTAAATTTTAATTAAAAATTAATTGAAATAATATTATTTTATCTTTGGAATAGGTTTGGTAGAAGCAGTTACTAATTTGAATTCTGTCTATCAATTACTAAAATGCTATTATTGTGAACAACTGTACTATATAACCCAACAAAAAAAAATATTTAATTTTTAACTTTAATATTAAATTGAAAAAATAATCCTTACAATCATTCGTAAGATTAAAAACTGTGATTGATGTTGTCAGACAAGGACATTGCGTGGGCATGTTCTCGTGGAATGATCTCCATGGAATTTTAGACGCCTTAAACATTATTATTAGATTAAAGATTGCCGCTCTCAATTAATTTTTTAAACATTATTATTAGATTAAAGATTGCCGCTCTTAATTAATTTTTTAAACATTATTATTAGATTAAAGATTGCCGCTCTCAATTAATTTTTTAAACATTATTATTAGATTAAAAATTGCCGCTCTCAATTAATTTTTGGGACGGTTGCTGATCTAATAATAATGACAAAGACATGATCGAGAAGCCTATGCTCCCCTCAAATCTTGACCAGTATTACAGCATGTTTCAATGGAGCGAAAATTTTACCGGGCCGAGATGATTCCGGAAGCCTTTTTGCCCTAATTTTTGTTATTTTTTTGCATTTCATAGTTGATTTAGGCTAAGTCCCCTGTCACGTGCTACTGCATCTAAATTTTAAATAGTAGGTGAATCCATGAAAACTGAATTCATCTTGCATCTGCATGTTTGAGAATCTGTGCAGTAAATGCAACACTCCCACTGCTTGAGGGATTTTTTTGAAGTTGATTGTGAAGAGAGGGTTTGAGATTTATGACATCTGTTTAGAAAATTTTATGTTCAGATAACAAATAAATGAGTAAATTATGAAAATTTTGTTTTATGTAGTAAAATGTTTTTGTTGTATATGAATTTTATAGTAATTTATTTTATAATTGAATTTTTTTTGTTAATACTTATCTATTTATAAATCCTAACCTATAGATAAAAACAAATCAATAAAACCCTTTGAACCAAATTTACATTTTCAAAATTAGCAACGTGGCGGTCGGAACTCGACCTTTATTAATGGCCTATGCGGAAGACGACATATATAAAAGAATGGCGGTAAAATGAATGCAGTAAGAGTACGGCAATAAAAAATTTATCCGTACCTGGCCGGACTAAAACTGGAGAGGGTGACCATCTATCAAACATAGAGAGAGATCAGAGGATAGGTTGCACTTTGTGTACACGCCAGGTAGGACACACGATGAGAGATGAGATGACGTCATCCATACGTCCAGAACGGTAGCCGCCTCAACCGGTGGAGGAGGGTAGCCGTAACGGAGGCTGTCGGAAGTTGAAACGCCGTTAGCGAAACGTGTTTGAAAACTCAACGTAGGTCAAGACAGTATTACTTTCTTCTCCATTTCCCAACGCAAACGGTAGTGCCTTTGGTTTGTGAAATTGTAGGATGACTGGTATTTCAGGAACCGAAGCCTCTCGTAATAACGAAAAGGCTTAGTCAAACATGGAATTTTATGGAATTACCATGGTGGGCAACCGTTTGGTTTGTTGTTTTGTGTTGAGAATATGAAGAGGATTGGGGGCTGCAGCTGGGAATCCGTGCAAATGAGGCATAGTGACTATATTTGGAACTGGTACGCTATTTGGGTAGTCCCTGTTTTGTGTCTTTTGTAGGCCAATTCGTGTTAACAGAACACCCAGTGGCCTAATCCCTTCAACTCGATGGGGCGTAGGCAAGTTCTTTTGTTCAATAAGTTTACGGGGTCTGGTCCCCTCATTTAATAGATAAATTGTGTCTATGATAATTGTTTAAAGCCCAAGTTGAAAACTTGAGAGTGAAGTGTTGGGAGGTCACACATAATTGCAGGTGAAAGCGCTCCGGCTTTGTAAATGGTAAAAGCCCAAGAGCCTGACCTCTGTGTGTTCCTCAGAGAGGCTGCTTAATGGTATTGGTAAGTGGGTAACCTGTGTTGAGATATGTGGTAGGCTCAGGTCTTTAGTTCGATTCCTGGGGAGTGGCCTTCTGATGGGCAGTGTTAGAATGAGGCGTACGGATGACAATAGCCGGGAGCCAAAGCCAGACCCATCTTGAAGACTCGGGCAGTACAGACATTTTGGGGTAAAAAATCCAAATGGATTGACATGCCAAAACAGTTTTGCTGATGTGGAGCATAATGGACAGATATATGGACGTTTGACCCACTCTCAAAGAGGTTATGAATGGGGGTTAGTGACAATTCTGTTTTTTATACTTATGCTTTGGACGTCATATGATAGCAGCTTCATAGGCCGTCATTCCTCGGCTCTGGTGCCGTAATTGTCAGAGTCTAATCAGGTACTTGTGGTCAGCAAGCCCTCTTGGACTACCTTTTGAAAAAGTATTCTTGATGTGTAGAGGCCAATTTGATTTTGGCCTCTTAAATCAGGCTCTCTTAGGAATTAGGATGAGCTCTTAAGGAAGAAATCTCAATAAGTAGGTGCATAGAGGGCCATGGCTTTTGGTCTCTAAAATCAGGCTGGTTTCAGAAGTCGCCATTGATTTAAATGACATGTATGATTTGCTTCTTATTTGATCTCTTGCTAATTCCTTGTGACTGAACTTGGAACAAGATGTATAGTGGTGGAGGACTTGGGAATGTGGCCCTAGTGCCGGTATCCGAGGTGCTAGCCAGACTTTTAGTGCTGGTAACAGAGACCATTTATGCTGCAAACGATGTGATTTTCAAGCAAGAGAGTCTTGGAGAGCTTTCTACGTATTTGGAACATATTAGGCCTATCTTGAGAGAACTCGCGACTAAAAATCTCAGGGAAACTGAGACGATTAGAAAAGCCCTTGAGATTTTGGAAAGGGAACTTAAGGCTGCAAAGAATGTTATTGATACCTGCTCCCATAAGAGCAGGTTTTATCTGCTGGTCAATTGCAGGAATATTGTCAAACAAGTGCAAGATATTACGAGAGAAATTGGACATGCCTTGAGTCTAATTCCTCTTGCAACATTGGATATGTCGTTGTCTATTCAGCTGAAGACACACAAGCTTTGCAAGGATATGCAGAATGTTGAGTTCAAAGCAGCAGTTGCAGAAGAGGACATTGTTAATAAAATTGAATCCGGGGTTAGAGAAAGGAGTTCTAACAGTGCCTATGCAAATAATTTGCTCTTGCAGATTGCCAAAACAGTGGGAGTATCTACTGATACATCAGCTTTGAAACAAGAGTTTGAGGAATTTAAGAAGGATATGGTAGATGCCCAATTAAAAAAAAATCAAGCAGAGGCTCTGCAAATGGAACAAATCATTGGATTGCTTGGTTGGGCAGATATTGCATCTTCTGCCAAGGAGAGAGATCGGATATACCATGACAAGAGGATATCTTTAGGTAGTCATCCTTTGCCTCCTTTACAATCTTTTTATTGCCCAATTTCACAGGAAATAATGGATGATCCTGTTGAGATTTCCTCTGGGCAAACATTTGAAAGGAGTGCCATTGAAAAGTGGTTGGCAGAAGGGCACACAACCTGCCCTTTGACAAACCAGATGCTCACTAGCAAGGAGCTAAGACCGAACATCATCCTTCGGAGGTCTGTAGAAGAGTGGAAGGATAGAAATACGGTCATCACAATAGCTTCGTTGAAACCTAAACTGCAGTCTGGTGAAGAGCAGACTATGTTGTATGCTCTTGACGAGCTTCTGAGATTATCTGAGGAGAAAGAAACACATAGACAGTGGATTGCGGCAGAAGGTTATATTCGTCTTTTAGTTGACCTCCTGGCTCGCAATAAACCATCCGTCAGAAAAAGAACACTAGCAGTGCTTTGTAGCCTTGTAAAGGACGACAACGAAAACAAGGTAAGCTTTTACTATGGGCACTGGAAGTTTTCTTGAGATATGAAATGTAGAATACTTCATTTTCAATTAAAATTTATCAAATTGATGTGGAAAACTGGTGTATTCTATCACTCCTATACTTCAGTTGCCTTGTAAAGGACGACAACGAAAACAAGGTAAGCTTTTACTATGGGCACTGGAAGTTTTCTTGAGATATGAAATGTAGAATACTTCATTTTCAATTCAAATTTATCAAATTGAGGTGGAAAACTGGTGTATTCTATCACTCCTATACTTCAGTTGAAGGTGACATAGAGATGCATGAGCTTAGGACATTTTTTTTAATTGTTATTATATTTCAATAAGCTATATGTGCCTTCTATTGAGGACCACTCGTAATACCAAAATATTACCTCTACTATTAGGTCAGTTAAACCATATCTAGCTTGTCTTTTTATTATAGATAATTTTGATTTCTTTTTCTTATCTTCCTCAAAGTGCTATGTTTCCACAATTAGTCCCTGATATCATTTTCATTAAGAGATAAAATCTCATTTGGTCAGTTATCCTCTAAAATTTGAATTTCACCGGGATGAAGATCAACACCGTGATTAGCTAAATTATATGTTACCTGATTTCCTTCTTTATAAATATGCTCACATTTCCAAGAGATTGCCTCCAATAATAGATGATGAACATCAACAACAATATTATTTTTTATCCAATCCCCACATCCACTTTTGTTGATAACATTAAAGATAATTTGTGAATCCCCTAATTTGAAATATATTTCCATCATTTTTCAATTGCTATTTAATCCTTGTAAGAAGTTCGCTAGCCTCTGCATAGTTGTTAGTTGAAGTTCCATATAATTCTGAGTAAGTGAGGAGAATTTTGCCTTCAATATTTTGAAAAGCACGACCTCCACTGGCTTTTCCCGTATTTCCTTTGGAAGAACCATCAAAATTAAATTTGATAAACCTAATTTTTGGACATTTCCATTTTACCCTAGATTGCAGCAGATTTTTTGTTTTAATGCTATTGTATTGTCGCAGATGACTCTTCCATGTATGTTCAAATACTCTAATCAAGTTGTTACCACCTATTTTTCTGCACTTGAGACTTCCCTTGATGAGCACCATATCTATAAACATTTTGCAAGGGAGGCAATAATACGGTTCCAAACTTGGGCATGCTTTTGAGATTTATTTTTAAAAGTTGTATTTTTCTTTCAAGCAATAAATTCCAACAAATAATGGCAGGACCAATCCTCCACAAAGTACAGAATGCTTTAGGTTTGAAATAATTAATCCATTTCATCAACTATTTCAGTGTTGATGGAGTTACCCATTTATATTTTTTAAAAAGTAACCCCAAATGGTGTGAGCAAAGGGACAATGAAGAAGTAAATGGTTTGATGTTTCTAAGTCCTCACACAAGGCACATCTGAAAGGTCCATGATATCCTCTTCTTTGTAGACTCTCTCCTGTAAGAATCTTACTTTGAATTGCTAACCAAACGAAAGTTGAGGCCCTAGGGAGAGCCTCTAGTGACCAAACATGCTTCCAAGGGAAATCTTTAGCGGTAGGAAATTTTGATTGCCCTAAATCCTCATATCCCCACTTGACCAAGTATCCACCATCTTTTGATAGATCCAAACCATAGTTGAGAAAATATGCAAAAAATCCCGATTCGATCCGATTTTTTCCGATTCATAGGCTAGCCGATTTTTGCCAATTTTTTCCCGAAAATTTCTGATATGCATAAAAAAGCTTTTTTTAAATGAAAATTTGGATCTTCTTCGGTTTTTTCAATGAAAAAATGCCGATTTTTTGCCAATTCTTCTCCTGATTTTTTGCCGATTCCCGATTCTTTTCCATGCCGATTTTGATCCAATTCCGATTTCTCAACTATGATCCAAACCAACTTATCCTTTTGTGTAAAAATTGGCAAATAAAACTCTTGAAGCATCTTTTGAAGCTCATCTGCAATTTTTTTGAGTTCCTATCCTTCAATCAGGTTACTAAAGGAAATCCATATGATCTAGAGTTGTTGCTCACATTAATATAAATTTTGACTTTTGGACCTTTACAAGCTAGGCATGCCCGAGCCAATGGTTGCCATTTTGAATCAAAGATAAGAAGATAAGGCTTCAACCAAGCATCGGACCAAAAATTTGCATAATTCCCCTCATTGACTGACCATCTAATATGTTTCTTGATCAATTGCAAATTATCTGATATGAAGTTCCATGTTGTTGATCATTTGGGTAGTTTTTTTTTTCTAAAAAAATCATTGCATCAAGAGAATGTATATATATTTGAAGTAACATTTTTGCCCAATTCTTTCCTTGATCTTTGATTAATCTCCTTCCAAGTTTTGCCCCTAAGGCCAAACTCGTAAGTCTGCAATTTTGCAAGCCTGCTCCTTCAATATTCTTTCCTTTGCAAATCTTATCCCACTGATAAAGAAGAAACCAAAATATTTCTTTGCATTCTCTCCAAAGAATCAGTTTGAATTTTATCAATTTCTGATGCTATACCCATTGGCAATCTTGAAAGTGACATCATATAAATAGGGATGGATAGCAATGTCGTTTTTATTAGTTGTAGCCTTCCCACCATGGTTAAGAACTTACCTTTTCAACCTTCCAAACAAACTTTCATTCTATCCAAACATGAGACCCAAAGCTCCTTTTATTTCCTTTATGAGACAAAGGAATACCCAAGTAGGTTGATTAAATTTTTTCAATTTTAAACCCTAAAATATCCACAATAATTTGTTGTAAATCTAGGGCAGTGTTAATGAAAAAAATCCTGGATTTTGTAGTATCAACCAACTGTTCATTAGCCTTCTCATAGCATGATAATATCGATTTAAACTCCATGGCCTCACTGACGAGGGATGGCCCAAAATAAAAATACTATCAACAAATTGGAGATGAGATTCAAAGGGACCATTTTTTCCAACCTAAATACCTTTGATTTTTCTTTCCAATTTTTTTTTTTTTAATTTAGCGAAAAACCCCTTGCGGGGCTGCCTTGGTCTAAGAAACCACGACCAGGGGGTTCTACACCATCAAAATCACCCGGGAGTCGCGCCCGGCCCTGACCGCACTAGCATTATCAACTGGATTTTGGGTACTTGATGTGCGTTTGGTAGGGTGGAGATTCGAACCAGGGACCTCCCTTGGAGGATTGCCCTACCCTCTCCAACTCACCTACAACACGTGGGTATTTTTCTTTCCATTTTTGCCTACGGAAAAACTCTTCTTAAGGCCACCACAAGAACAATAAATAGATAAGGAGATAGTGGATCACCTTGGCAGAGTCCACAAGATGACTTAAAGTAACCAACAGGAGAACCATTAATCAAAATAGAATATTTCAAAGTGTAATAACAACATTTAATCCATTCACATCAACTGTGATCAAAACCAAACTTTTTGAGAATATCATGTAGAAAACTCTAGGAAACTCTATCATATACTTTGTTCATATCTAATTTCATAAGCGTACCTGTTTTTTTCGAAGAGAATGTATGGCCTCTTGTGCAATGATTACACCATCAAGAATTTGTTTACCACTAACAAAACCACCTTGTTCCTCTAAAATAACATAATCTAGAAGGCCTTTCAACTTGTTTGCCATAGTTTTTTAAATGATCTTATAAATTATATTACGACGACTTATTGGACAAAAATTATCAAAATATTTTGTCTCGCCTTTCTTGGGAACCAATGTAATAAAAGTGGCATTGGTCTCAGTTATTGTAGCCTTCCTTTTTTGGGCTTCTTCAACCGCAATCAACATATCACTCTTCAATAATCCCAAAATTTTTGAAAGAAAATTGCAAGAAATCTATCAGGGCCAGGTGCTTTGTTAGGATGAAAAGAGAAAACTGCTTCATTGAGCTCCTCCATAGATATCTTCTTCACCAAGTTTTCAGTTTGTCCTTGTGTGATAATTGATGGAATATTTAGCAAAATCTTATCTTGTACCTCCTTATCTTGCCCATTATCTGACAAAATACTTTTGACATAATTAATTGCTTCCTTCCTTATATCTTTTTCTTCCTCAATATTTCTTCTATTTGGAGTTAAAATATTTTTTATTTGTAGCATGATTTTTTTTTGTATTTCTATCTCCTTCCTTGAACCATTTCTCCCTAGATTTTTGGAACTTGATTATTATTATTATTTTGTCACATATTTCAAAATTTGTAATTTGATTGCTTGACAGGCAAGAATAACTGAGGTGGATCATGCCATTGATTTTATTGTTCGCTCTCTTGCACGTGATATTGGAGAAGGTACAAAAGCTGTGGCATTGCTGTTAGAGCTTTCAAAGAATAAGGATGTGTGTGAACAGATTGGCAAGGTTCAAGGTTGTATCCTCCTCCTTGTTACTATGTCTAATAGTGATAATCCTCAGGCTGCTAAAAGTGCAAAGGAAATTCTAGAGAATCTGTCATACAGTGAGCGGAATATAGTGCAAATGGCAGAAGCAAACTATTTCAAGCCTTTGGTACAGCGCCTAAGTGAAGGTAAGTCTCACTTTGTTGCCAAGCACAAATATCGTTTTCCTATTTTTTACATTATAGGGATGTCACTTCCTCCTCAATTTAGAGTTTCAGAAGCATGATAAGTTATATAAGCCTGAAGACCTCAAGGCCATGCTATCTATAGGTAAAATAATTCAATAACCTTCATAGAAATTATACTGAGATTCCAAATGATGATAGAAAGAAGAGGAAAGTGAAGCTGGTCCTCTTCATGTCAGTGCAACCATCGGTAGAACCAAGCAATCTAGTCTAATGAAAGTGGGTCCATTTGCCAGTGGGCAGGCAATATTTAACAGCATTTGTTTTAGGATGCCTTCAAGTGATCCTTAACTAAGACTGTATTAAAATATTAGTAGCATGTTTTTAGTAGTAGGTTTCTTACATCTGTCTTTTTTTTATTACATATTTCATATTTGCAGTGATACCAAAATAATACTGATTTGAAGGTACTTTATATAGCATACTTGAGAAAATCTGCAAAAAATCGCGATTTTTTCCGATTCTGATTCTGATTCTGATTTGGCCTTGTTGAGTCAATTGGCATAGGAAATTGCGATTTTAAATGGGAATTGTGATTTTTCAAAAAAATGGCAATTCCTGCTGCAAAATATCGGCCGCTGCAGCACAAGTTGGGGAAACGGCATAAATTGCTTGTTTTTTCATTTTGCCTCATTTTGCTTGTTCCAAACTGGAGAGAGAGCTCTGCCTACCTGCTACCACACCAAACAAAACACTAAAGTGCATCCTAATAGCGGATTTTTTGTAGTTTGAAGGAAATTAGCAGCCACCAACAACAATGCTATACATTATTAACTGATGAAATTCTCCATAAAAATATGTTGAACTATTAGTCTAAACTTATTGCTCAATTTTTGTTATCCTAGAAAGAAAAAATTGGTGTTGCAAACATTGGAACTAATGGGCAAAGTGAAACTAATTGTTACACAAAGCCTAAAACACCTTGCGAAAGACAAATTTGGAAGCCTAATATCAAAAACACCTTTACAGATTTTTGTAACATTACTATGTAAAATTTGTTTGAGATCTAAAAGAAGGTTGGGGATTTCATTTTTCAATATGCTTGTATATAGGAGTAATATTTAAAAGCACAAGTGATTATTTGTTCTGTAGGTTCATTAGACCACATGGGTCTTAAGAGATAGTAAAAAGTTAAAACCAATCACAATCATCATTTAAGTTAATTTGTTGGTGTTTTATTCAGCCTATGAGTTGTTGAAGTCCTAAATTAATAATTGCAACATCCTTTCTGCACCAAAATGCAACAAAAAGAAAAATTCAGTTTAGGCAGTGAAGGTATTAATGGTTTTGCTATTAAGATTTCGGGGTGTGAAAGGCGCTACCCCTCCCTCCACCCCACAAAGGGCGCTGCCCCATGACCTTGCAAGGGGGATTCCACACCCTTGACCCCCGACACATGTGGTGATAGACGTTAGCAGCCAAGGCACAAGAAGAGGCATAAACACAACAATAAAGAGAGAGTAGCGCTTCTGCTAGGGCAAAGGGCAAAGGCATACAAAGATCTTGAGGCATTGTATTTGTAATGACTCATGACACATTTTGTAATTTGTACCTTTTTTATATTATAATACAAGAATATTTGAATTTTGGACGCATTAAAATTTCTTTTTTTAAGTTGTGTTTTGTCACTTTCATGTGTAGTTTAAGTAAGTATTACTTACAATATTAATATTTGATTTGCATAATGTTAATTCATTGTGATATGCATGAAAAACCTTTTTTTTCAATGAAAATTGCATTTTTTTCAGTTTTCTTTTGGCTGATTTTTTCCCCGATTTTTTGCCGATTCCCAATTTGTTTCCAATTCTTTTCCCACGCTGATTCCGATCTGATTCCAATTTTCTCAACTATGTTATATAGTATCTTCAAGTATATGATTATAATTAATCCTTTTCTCTGGACAAATCCATCCTCTAGCTTTATGCATACAAATCAAAATGTTCATGTAAGAGCTGTACAATAAACTTTGTTGCATCTTTCTTTTCTTATTTTTGGTTGTAAAAATATCATTATATTGTTCAAGTCACACATACAGTTAAAAGAGAAACAGGATATGGAACATTATGAGGCATATCAAACTCCATACAAGGATATTTTCAAAGGCACAAACAGGATACATCTTATAGGGCCATTTACACATGATCAGAAAACACCACTGCCTAAACCGTAGACCTGAACTCGTAGAAAATGTTTCCGAAGCTATGTGCTTGCCATAAAGGGATGCCAAGAAAGAGAAGAAATGTCTTATGCTGATCTGCACTACCAGATTGCTCATATCCTTCTCTACACATTCACTTAAAAAGATGACTATCAAATCTTTGTCTGGTCTTGCAGTTGTGTGTCCCTGTTCATAGTATCTGTTGCACCAGTTCACTTCCATGGAGAGGCACTGTTTTTTATAATGCTGCTAAATTAAGAAGCACAAGAGCGTGACTCCACCTATATATAAACAAGTGACTCTATTCAATTTGATACCTCCACTGTTTTTAGACGCAAGTCAATTGAGCTGTCTAGTCCCGAACCTTCATTCATTTAAATGCTACCAAAGATAATGGCATGTGACTCTGCTTACTAATCTCAGGGGCCCACGATTTCATCTCTAAGCATCCAAGACAAGGTCACAGATATTTGCTTGAAGGAATGAAGTGAATAACTGCTGGCACCATTCTTCAGAAAGGATGTTCTAAAATTGGGTTTGTCTTCCATCAATCTTCCTGTAAAACCTTTGGAGGCAGATTTCCCTGGCTTCTCAACAACTTGCAGTTGTACCTCCTAGATTTCAAGCAAGAGGATCCCATGTCTAGAGGAAATATCATGAAGAACCATGCTACATCCTTGTGATATTGTTATGCTACAGAACACAATGGCAATTGATCGAAGGTCATTTGAGTAAATATTTCAGCACTGCAGAAATTTTAATCTTCAAGTATAGATATATTTGTTGGAATCCAAGATCACTTGAGTAATATTTCACCACTGTAAGCAGTTAATCTAGTCTTGCTCAATTAAGGGTCAGTTTTGTCTTTTACAGGTCCCTGGTAAACATTGACTTTGTGAAATGGAGGCCATTTGTAATGCTTCACTAGGCATGTGATTTACTCCAATATATGATACATTATAAATGTTAATCTTTGCTTTTCTTATGGTGGTCTTGATTCCCATTTGGGACAGAGCTAACTTACCATCTAGCCATAAATGCTTCCTCCACTCTCTGCAATTCATTTTAAATTTTTCGAAGTTTGTCCAATAGTCACTTCTACAAAAGAGAAATGGATCAGGAAGAGGAGAATTTCCAGTAAAGTTTGGGGAAGACAGCCCATATCTTTGGCGAACATGACAAGATTTGCCAAAATATCTAGCTGGCGGCTAATTCAGGTTTTGCCAAAACAGACAATTACGTATTACAATAAACGGGGTCCAAAATATTCCTGATAAAATTTTGACATGATCCCAAAAAATATATATTTCAGTCTGGGACATCTTTGCTCTGATACTAGATGTAACAAACCATATTAAATATGCAATTACCAGTTCTAAACACAAATTAGCTATATAACAATCATAAACAATGAATGTACAATTGAGGAGGACCATCCAAGTAACAGTGATTAAAGAAAGCAACACTTCCCGGATAAAAGTAGACTCCTTTGAGAGGGTCCAATCTCCCATCAGAAGAGAATATCCCAAACAGGATCCAAGTTGATTAAGATCCCATTGGCATGGTAATGACACCCCCTCTTATTTGACAACTCCGTATGAAAATACGTTCAACATGCAAGAACAATTGAATATTATTACAAACTTAGGCCACAGTTTACCATGTAGGCAAGTATCTCAACCATACAGGCCACATCCTTATTTTCAATTTACTTCGTTTGTTCAACGCCTCCCAATAAGCATTAGTCCATTGCTTTGACGCATATTGAATGCCAGGTCTATATTTTAAAAATCAATCCTTGTGAAACCCCAGGACTAAGCTTTATTAAGTTAAACTCTATTTATAACATAGATAACAGGTTCAAACCTCCTGCCAAAGCAAACCAAAAAGGCTACAAACATATATGTATCCAGTGTTCCACGGGGACGCGTCCCCCACCCTGGGGGACGCGTCCCCCGTTTCCCACGTCCCCCAGGACGGGGGGACGGCAAGGGGGACGTTTCCCCCCGTCCCCCTTTTTGGGGGACGGCTGGGAAACGTCCCGGGGACGGGCGAGGCTCGTGGCCTCCCGTCCCGGGACGTCCCCCTTTTTGGGGCGTCCCCGGGGACGCCAGTCGGGCGTCCCCACCAAGGGGAAAAAGTAAAAAAAAAAAAAAAAATTTAACTTTTTAACTTTTAAAAAAGGGATGGGGTGGGACCCATTTTGAGTCTCACCCCCCCTCCAAAACCCTAAACCTAAAACTAAGTTATATAAAGTGAAAACAAAAAAGTAAAAACTACTTACACTCATCTTTCATTTTTCAAGAGGAGAAAAAGAGAGCTGGAGAGCAAAAGGAAAAAGCAGCAGTAGCAAGGGCAGCATAGCAGCAGCAGTAGGCAGCAAAGGCAGCAAGGGCAGCATAGCAGCAGCAGTAGGCAGCAAGGGCAGCAAGCAACAGCAGAAGGCAAGGGCAGCAAGCAAGGGCAGCAGCAGTAGGCAACAAGCAACAGCAAAAGGCAGCAAACAACAGCAGAAGGCACTAGGTTTTTAAATTTTTTTACCTCTTCCAAGCTGTTAGGGATTTGAAGTTTTCAAATTGAAATTTTATATTTTAATTTCAAATTTTCAACACAAAACATGGCCAGCAGTGCATCAGGGTCTTTTGAGGAGGAAAACCAAACTGAAAATCCAAACATAAACATGAATACTGCTGCTGTTAAGGATTCATCTTCTAACATCCAACCCCAAACTTCCAAAGGGGATAGCACTGCTTCTCAACCTAGTTTTGGCTGCCCATCTTTGTTACTTAAAGAATATGCCAGGGGTCCATTTAATATAAAAAAACCACTGCTGCAATTTGTAACTAACTGTGACCAAGGGAAAAAAATTTCTGGGGGCTCAAGAACATGGCTGTGTAATATTTGCAAAACTACATTTAAGGGCAGCTATACTAGGGTTGAGTCTCATCTCACAGATAAGGCAAGAACAGGGGTTAGGGCTTGCCAAAAAATGACCCGGGCACAAGTTAATGAAATCCATAAGATTGTGCAAGAGTCTAGATTAAAAAATTTTGGTTTGTCTTCATCTACAAGCAGCCCATCATTTAGAGAGGACGTTGGGGCCTCCTTAGAACAGCCAGAAGAATTAACCCAAACATCCAGTATGCCACCGCTGCCCTCAAAGAAAAGGGAAACTGTAAGTGAAATGTTTAATGTGCAAGGAAGAGAATCAGCAGATGATGCTATAGCAAAATTATTTTTTGCACATGGGCTGCCTTTCCATATTGCACGCTCCCCCTACTTCAAGGACGCAGTAAGAGAAATAACCAAGGCGGGGACTTCATATCTACCGCCTGGAGAAAATAGGCTGCGTACCTCTCTTTTAGACAAACACTATTCCAAATGCAGTGTGGTTATGGAGCGAGATGAGGAACACATGGTTGACTCATGGATGTTCTATCATCATGGATGGGTGGACTGACATTCGTCAACGTCCACTCATCAATATCATTGTCACATGTAAAGCAGGTCCCTATTTTCTCAAAGCCATTGATTGCACGGGAAAAAAAAAGGATGCTTGAGTTCCAGTTCCTTCAGTTGAAGGAGGCTATTGAGGAGGTTGGAGCCTCCAATGTTGTACAGGTAATCAATTCGATAATTTCTGTTTTACTTTAAGTTTTAATTTTTTCAGATTTTTTAAAGAAAATTAAAATCTTTAAATTTTAAAATTACAAATCTAGATTCTAAATGGCTGTTAAAAACTTAAATGAGACCATTTTAATTTTTTGTTGTACACTACAGGTAGTTACAGATGCAGCCCCTGTTTGCCAACGTGCAGGCAAAATGATAGAACAAGAATATAAACATATTTTTTGGACCCCGTGTTGTGTTCATGCATTGAACAATGCATTGAAAGACATTGGGAGGATAGATTGGGTGAAGGAGATGGTTGCACAAGCCAGAGATATGCAAATGTTCATTTGCAACCATCACACTTCGTTAGCCCTCTTTCGGTCCTTCTCAAAGAAGGAGTTCATCAAACCGGGAGACACTAGATACGCCACCTACTTCATTTTATTGGAGAGGATGATTGAGGTGCAAGATGCTCTACAATCCATGGTAGTATGCACGGAGTGGAAGAGGTGGCAGAATCAAGGACGAGAGGAGGGCAAAAAAATTAGAGACAAAACATTGGATGATAGTTGGTGGTCTCAAGCCAAGTAAGAAACCAAAATGTTATTTTAATTTATGATTTTTCAATTTTCATTGTTTGTTTCAAATTGGAGTGCTCATATGACAATGTGACATATAAGTTTCTAAATTTTGTTTTTGATTTCTTGTAGGTATATTGTGTCTTTTGTTGCCCCTATTGTTGCTGTCATCAGATATGCTGACACAGATGCTCCTAGTCTAGGAGAAATATATGAGACTTTTGACAGCATGTTGGGGGAGATTAAAAAAGTCATTTCTGCTAGAGATCCATCCCTGTTATTCTATGAGGCCTACATCAGGCCTATTATACAGAGGAGGTGGGATAGGATGAACACCCCCCTTCATATGGCAGCATATGCAGTAAACCCAAAGTGGTATGAGCTTAGGCCTGGGAGAGTGCCTCCCCATGAGGATCCAGAGGTGAGAGAAGGGTTTTTGGAGGCCATTAGAAAGATATATGCGAAGGAGGAGAGCTCAAATATTAGAAATGAGTGGCTCAATTTTGCTAATCTCGATGGCCCTCGCTTCAGCCACCCAGAGTGTAAGGAGGATAGGGCTACCATTGCCCAAAAAAATCCCATTGGATGGTGGCAGCTATATGGGGACAGCACACCTAACTTGAAATATTTTGCAATTAGGGTTCTTTCACAGGTTGCTAGTTCCTCTGCTGCTGAGAGGAATTGGTCTACATACAACTTTATCCACAATGTGAGGAGGAATAGGCTTACCTCTCGCGAGAGCGGAGAAGCTAGTTGCGGTGCATAGCTCTCTTCGTCTTCGTGAGAGAGTTAAGCCGAGTACAAGCAATCTCCGGCTACACGATGGGATGTTGATCCGAGAGGATGCGGGACAGATTGATGAGGATGAGAGTCATGAGGGGTTGGTTGGAGTTTCATTGGAGGATCTTCACTTAGATGATGAGGGCATCTCATCAAATAGTGATTCATATTCTGATAGTGATATCCCAATAGAAGTTCCATAGGAGTTCCATTACATTGTATACTCTTTTAGTTTTGAGTTTTTTTTGTTGTAAATGAGCATTGATACTATGAGTATTTCTGATTTTTGATTGTTGTCATATTTGAACAGTTAGTGATTGAAAAGTTTTAAAAATGACAGTCTTTGTTTGAACATTGGTGGCTGAAAAAATGATGACTGTTATTACTTAAAATGATGACTGTTTGAACATTGTTTGCACTTGATATCCTTGGCTGAACCTTCAAGTTATAGTTGTTGAACTTGAAACAATTAAATGGCTGCAAATTAGTAACTAATATGAACATGAAAATGTTAAATGACTCAATTATGGCTGCACTTATGTGTTAGTAACTAATCTGAATATGAATGGCTGCACTTACATAATTGATTAGTAATATGAAATATCATTTTTGTTGGGTGTAGAATTTTGAATGTGTAGATTATTCTAAATTTCTAAAAAATTTCATTTTTTATAGTATTATACCAGCCGTCCCCCCAGCCGTCCCCGAGCCGTCCCCTAAAATCGACCCGCCGTCCCCCGCCGTCCCCGGAAACCCGTCCCCCCGTCCCCCCGTCCCCCAGGCTTGTGGAACCTTGCATTTATCTAAAATGAAGGATAAATTGAAAAAACAATCCATACATGCTTGTTAAAGAAGTTAGAAGTATAAGCCAACAAAGATAAATATTGAGACATTTAAGAACAAGAAGCAGCTAACATAAGAGACTTGTCAATCAAAGATGATGAGATATCCAAATTGCAAGATATCAGTCTCTAACTGGAAACATAACTAAATGTTCAAGAAGACTATAAGAAATATTGAAAAAAATAGAACAATTAGAAGCAAATACTAGAGATGTGGCAACAAAAGACTATTAGAGTGCAAGGCTAAGGAATTAGAACATTGTTTGGCGAGGAAAAAGGATTGAAATATGAGATCAAAAGTTCGCCAAAAGTATACAGTCAAAAGCCAAGCTAAAAGTTACAAAGAAGATGAAGAATAGACTAAAGGAATTGGAATGAAAAAATTACAGAATATGGGGTGCAAAGGACAATGTCTTGCAAATGATAATCAAAGTATTACAATTCACGTTGAAACAAAGACGACCAAAGCAAGAAGGTCTTGGGTACAGTAAAAGTGGTTGTATAGAAGACAATGGATTGACCATAGTTGACCTGTATTCACACTCACACTATTATTGAAGTCTACAATCAAAGTCATAAAAATATAAACTGACATCCTTAACAGTAGAGAAGTCGACAACAACAAGCATTTATTGATATACTAAATTATTCGAATGATAATTTCTGAGGTAGTAAATATACATTGAGTAAAAAAAACCAAGAAGTAACCGTGCACAGTGTTGAAATGGGTTAATCTTTCAATTATTGGTCATGCCTGACATTATATATTGTATGGTATTATATTTTCCTATAGGCCACTTTACACCTTTCAAAGATGATCCATGTATTATTGTGTGAACTAATAGCATATTGGTTTGGCGGTTATTGGAATCCATGTCATTCTATTGTGGGAGTTTAAATAATCTTAACCTTCAAAATTTAATGTATTGGTTGGAGATTAAATCATTTGATAATGAAGATATTTGGTGTATAAGGGCACCTTTCCTGTCTTTCATGCTGTTCCTTCTTTTTCATGCTTCTTATTATCTTTATATAATTTTTTGGGTGATGTGTTAACTCTGTTCGCTCTTCGCGAAGTATTTTAAATTTCTACATGGTAATAGATTAGGTGTGAATCTCCACTACTAGATCTAAGTATTTTTTTCATGGCTCTTTTTGGTGTTGCATCATATCGGAGTTGTGTCCTAGAGTGAGTGGCATCAAAGTACCAAATGCCTTTGTTAACATTTTTCTAATCCGCGAGTTTCATAAATTGCTTCATATTCGATCTGTGCTCTAGAATTTGAGCATTAGAGTTGGGGTGATATTTATAGTTTTTTAATTTATTTTTTAGGTGTTTAATGATTTTCAAATATAGGATGTTTACTTTGAATCATGGAAGGTCACCAATTATGCTGAACTTTTATGGACAACCTTAACACATAGACTTGTTTTTGGGTAGAACCTTAAGCATCACAAATGACTTTTAGGATTGGGCTATGAGCGAATATTTGTTCGTAGGTTTTGTCTTTCAATGACACCAATCAAGGAGGAGCAAATAATAATCCGAAAATCCAATAAATGACTACAGGGAATAAATCATCAGGGATTTTTGAGAAAAGTACACATTTTTGGAATCTGTGCAAATAATGTTGGCGGTCCTAGTAAAATGTTTTCTTCTATTCTTTGGTTTTAGGCTCCATTTGCTTGGTCAAACATGAGTTGATTAATGTGGTGCCCAACGAAAAAATTCAAATTTTTAAATATAAGAAACAAATTGTCCAAATAGCACAAACCAAGAGTCTTCTTTCCATTGATTTAGAGCGATAGGTGGCAAAGCACAATTGGTGGTGGAATACAATTTCTTTTAGCTGGTTGCATTATGGCACATGTTAGAATCAAATTTTTGGAGGGAACCATAAGGTGTGATTTTTTCAAATATGTCACTTGGGTTCTATTTTTAGGGCTTCACTTTTGGATGTCATAACTTTGTTATATGGAAGTGTTTTCAGCCCTTCTTTTCAGATTGATGGTTTTTTGAGCTTTGCACAATAGTGTTGCTTGTTTTTTGTTTTTCTATATGTATAGAAGGGAATTTGGGTAGAGGCTTGATGGATCCTAAGATGCATATAGCTCATTTGAATGGGCACAATTATAACATTCTGAACAACCAAATGATTGAGGCTTTATGGTGCACCTTTGATTAGAAGAAAGCAACCACTCTTGATGCTAAAATTCTACAAGATAAGGATGAGGAAGCCTTACTCTTTGTTGATTGAGCCAAATTTACTTTTTCTATATTAAAGATGATATAAATCCAGTCACTATGTGTACAAATCTCAATCTTTTCATTTGCTTGGAGATTGAGCTTAAGGAATACAAGTGATCTTTCTACTAAAGGGCTTATGCAAAAGCTTTTTTCAATCCTAAACAGAATAATATGGAGAAGCCTAAGAACAGTGAACCAAAATCTTCAAAGAAGAAGCAGCCTACTTGCGGATTTTGTAAAAAAGGAAGGATAGGGTCCCAAAATTGCATTGTGAAGGTCCAAAAGATGGAGGTTGAGTTTACAAAGACTAAGGGTTGATGGTGGGATTTTTTAAACTTCTTAAAACATTAGGGGAGTTTGTTTTCCTAGTGCACATGTTTGTACCCTTAGCTTATTGGTTATCTTCCTCCTACCAAGAGTGGATTGTTGAATCTAGAGCTCTGAGGCATATGTTTGAATATTGCCATCTTCTTTTCAATTATAATCACTTGCATAGTGGAGAGAGGATTGTTGTTGGTGATGATTTAGCCTTATGGTTTTTAAGTTATGGTGACATGATTGTTGGCGATGCCAAATTTGCAAAGGTCCTTCATGTTCTTGGAGTTGGACCTAATCTTCCCTCTATTTATCACATTAATTACACCAATAATGTGGAATTTTTGCCAGATTGATGGGTTATTGACATTGATGATGATTTCAAGAATGTTGCTTCAATGTACTATGCAAGACAAACCTTGTTCATGCTTGGATGTATTCAAATTGAAAGGTTTTCGTTTCTAGGGTGGCTAAGGATGGTGCTACTATTGAGCTTTGGCATGAGCAGTTGGGGCATAATAATTTTGGTTCTTTGAGGCACATGAGTTGACTGCACATGGTTCATGTCCTTCCTTCAATTGGTCCACCATTAGGGTTGTGTAAGGGATGTCTGCCAAGAAAATATCACCAAAAATTTTCACCTAAGGACAAAGCACGACATACTTTTCAGCCATTGGAGTTAATCCATGCTGACATTTATGGTCCTATGGCTATTTGGTCCATTGTGGGCAATCGCTATTTTCTCAACTTATTGATGCTTTTCTTAGGTTTCTTTGGATCTACACCATTAAATCCAAGGATAAAGCTTTTGTTAGATTTCAAGAGTTCAAAGCACTAATGGAGAATTAGAGTGAGAAAAATATTGTCTAAGGATTTATCATGGAGGAGAGTATGTCAACAATAAGTTTGAGAAGTTTTTGATCTCATGGTATTTCTTGGCAATGGATTTCTAGTATAAACCCTAATAAAATGGGGTAGCTGAGTGAAAAAAAGGACTATCATGGAGATGGCTTATTGTATGACATATGAAAGGATAGTGGATATCAGACTTTGGGCAAATCCCTTTAATTCCTAAATTTGGCACTGAGTTCCAGTGGAAAACTGGTTACCCAACCCTTCTGAAATCATGCTCTTCAATCTAGTCTTCCTCACGACTAGCCCTTAAATCAACATAGAGAAATTTTCGATGCTTGGTTCTTGTTACATGCTCATCATTCGTTTCCCATGCTTGGTTCTTGTCATAGGCTTATCATTCTTTCCCATGGTTAATTTGTTTCTCACAATCCAAGAACAAGCAAAGGTGCTTCATTTTGTTGCATATATCAACAAAAATACGTACAATGCTATCAAGGACATGATACATGGATGTGAGAGAAGCCTTCAATTTCACACTTTAGGGTTTTTGGATAGTTGTTTGGCATTACATCCCAATTGAGTTGTGGAATAAACTTCAACTAATGATTCATCGATACATCTTTGTTGGATACCACATAGAGTTAAGGCATATCATTTGTATGATCCAACTATTGAGGTTATTACTAGGTGAGATGTTCAATTTGATGAGGCATCTCCATATAGACCTCTAGACCACTTTCGAGTCTCCTTTAGGATTGCTTTCCATCCCATTATGTTCCTATTGATATTTGCTCTCAGTTGTTCCCTATTGACACTATTTTCTTCCATGTTCTAGTCAGTTAGCTCCATATTTTTTTGTTGGTGCCCCTTCTCTTGACTCTTTGGTTGATGTGGTTAATACCCCTTCTTCAAATGTTCTCGCATTTGTTTTTATTTTTGAAATAATTTTAATGATATGGAGGTACGTCCAATTCTAGATGTTGCTTTCATTGATGAGTTCTCGCCTTTTGAGACTCCTTCTTAGGCGGCTTGCCTATGCCTAAGCAGGTAGGACTACCCTATATGATGTGGAGCCTATTCCACAACAAGAATGTCATTGGAGGGCCCTTATCCCATCTGGTGATTTATGTATCGAGGTAGATGTTGATGAAGATCTAATCACTTAATTAGGAGAAGGGATGTCCTAAGTGGGAGAGTCTATACAATCAGAAAATGATTCGATAATAAAGAATCAGACTTGGGAGTTGGTTCCCTTGCTAGATTGTTCTTGGTTGTAAATAGGTCCATAAGACCAAGTTTGGAGTTGAAGGTCAAATTGAAAAGCATAAAGCTTTCCTTGTTGTGAAAGGTTTCTGTTAGAAGGAAGGAGTTGACTATAATGAGATTTTTTGTCCTTTTGCTTGCATGGACTCCATTCGGATGGTCCTCTCCATTATTGCTTCCAAATAATGGGAGGTTCACCAAATGGATGTCATGAGTTCATTTCTTCATGTGGACCTTTAGGAGGAGATCTAAATACAATTGCTAAGATTTGTTTACAATATCCTACATCTTTGGTTTTCATAGTAAAGAAGTCCTTATATGGGCTCAAGTAGGTACTTCGAGCATGGTGTGAGAAAATCTACACCTTTCTTAGCTGTGGTTTTTCTCAAAGCAACATGGATCATGATGTTTATATCAAAGCATTGAGATAGTCAGAAGCTTATTGTGGTGCTTTATGTTGAACTAATTATTATTGGGAGTTCTTCCTCCATGATTCAGTATTTGAAGCTAAGACTTTAGGGGTCATTTGAAATGACAAATTTGGGCCTACTTTTCTATTTTCAAGGCATTCAAATTATCTAGTCTTCATTAGGAATTTCTCTCTCATCCATGGTATGCTTTGGATCTCCTGTAGTAGTTTTGGTTGGAGGATTGTAAGCCAACTCACACCCCATTTGCTTTAGGGGTGAAGCTTGAAGCTAATTGTTCTTCTCCTTTGGTGGATGCTTCTTTCTATTTGTCATTAGTGGGTAGTCTTCGTGATCTCACCCACAGTTTGTTGGATATCATCTTTGTTGTCAATTTTTGTTCTCGGTATATCACAAGTGCCTCACAAGTGTCTTTAGACAATCACCAAGCAGATTTCATCATATATTAGAATTGCTACTCACATGGTCATTGATTATGCAATAGGGGCTCTTATTGTTTTACAAGGAGTACTTAGATGAGGATCGGGCCATTGATTTGGATGAGCGAAATTCCACTTGGGTTATCTCTTTTCTTTTGGCTTTGTGTTGGCTTATTGGAGCACCAAGAAATAAGTTGCTACATCTTTGTCTTCCACAAAAGAACATTGTAGCGTTGTCCAAGCTAGGAGTCATCTTAAGAGGATTTAGATTTTTCTTGAGCAATTGGGTCTTCCTTAGAAAGGCTTGAATACTTTTGTTTGTGGTAATTAGAATACAATTCATTTTGTTTGCAATCCTCTTGAGCTTCGATAGACCAAGTACATTGAGCTTTGGATTCACTTTATTTGACAATTTTATTTCTAGGGACAGATTCCTCCACTATCCGTGGTTTCAATGGACTAGCTTATAGATAACCTTTAGGAAGGTTATGCCCGAGGTTATCTTCATTTGGTTATGGGAGCATATTGCCATGGGAGAGCTTCCATTAAGGGTGGGTGTTACTAATGCCTTCTCTCCCTGGACCCCATTCAGCTTAAGGGGGGATATTGAAATGTGTGGATCTTTTACTTGTTGGCCATGATTGTAATATATTATATATGCCTACAAGTCACTTTACACCTTGAAAAGGTAATCCATGTAGTTTGATAGTTACAAGGATATGTGCCATTTTATTGTAGAAGTATAAATACTCTTACCTTCCAACCATTTTACATATCAGTTAATTTGCAGGGAAAGATATTTGGTGTCTAAGAGCACCTTTTCTGTCTTTCATGTTTTTCCTGTTCTTTTAATGCTTCCTAATATCTTTATGCAGTTTTTTGGGTGATGTGTTAACTCCGTTCATTCCTCTTGGAGTATTTTGATTTTTTAGGGACAAGAACATTTACAAATTGGGCTAAATATAGGAATACATGGATGGAGAGGATGAAATTGTGCAACAACAAATTATCCAAAGTCAACACCAACATGTATTATCCACAAGTGGATGGGCAATCAAACATGGTGATGAATAAACCAATTTGGTGAACATCTTACAACTTGGCTTCATCAAATTCTTCAGGTCAAAGCATTTTCAAGTGAGGGAATAATATATACTAAGCACAATGGTAGGATGTAGCCTATATGGTTAAGGTCTAGTTTGTGTTGTTAAGGTAATTTCCCTATGTTTGTAATAATATTCAATTGTCGTTGCACAATAGATATGTATTTATATGCGGTTGTTAAATGAGGGTGTCATTATCATATTATTGGACTTATAAGCCCATTGAATTACATTTTAGATACCCATGAATGTTTCGAGGTTGAACACGTTAAAGTGCTCTACTTGGGATGTGATGCTTTCTTTCATCACTATTATTTAGAGTGGTATTCTTTCTTTATTATTCATTTATCGTAATTGTGATATAATTCTTGTACACTTACAAGTATTGATTGTGGATGTACTGAGGTTTATTACAAAGGCACTCATTTTGCTTGTTTAGATAAAATGTCCTCTTTTTTCCTTATCCTACTAATGAGTTGTATCCCTACCCTTGAGAGTATGGTGTTAGATAGTTTGATGTGTAGACAG
This sequence comes from Wollemia nobilis, assembly GCA_028583015.1. Lineage (NCBI taxonomy): Eukaryota > Viridiplantae > Streptophyta > Pinopsida > Araucariales > Araucariaceae > Wollemia > Wollemia nobilis. The sequence goes on from JAQPPZ010002150.1 coordinate 1,555,289, forward strand.
GATAACGAGCTGGATAAATAAATTCTCCATGGACTTCCTCTTACAAATATTACAAGTTATATTTCGCATAAAGACATTCTTCTTGTTCATCATTATTTGTGCCTCACATGACATGGTACAAACACTTATTCATAATGCTTTAGACACAATATTAACTGGCTCACCTTGGGCTGACTCAACAATGACATTAATGACGAGCAGGCCTAGATAGAACATTTCCTTGTAAAATTTATCTAGATAGGATAATCTTTAACTTGCATATGACTCAACTCATAATGATTTGCAAATTGAATTAAGCACTATACACTTTTCTCTTGTAATTTTTTAAATTTGTTTGTAAGTGGGGGCAGGGGGGCGGAACAATGAATAAACCCATTGACTTCAAATCTTAAATTTCTCAATCACAGAACTGTCATTTTTCTAAAACTGTGCTAAAAACAAAATGCTTATAAGGGCATGATATTGCATCATCCTTTTCAATAGATATTGGCATTTACTCTAGTTTTGTTGTCATCATTGTCTTCTATATTGGTTTACCTTCACTTGTTCATCAGAATAAGTTTGCTTAGCTTGTTTTCCATGATATTCAATCCTCATATATCATTGTTGAATTGAGAAATAATAGGCTTTCAACAATACCTTGTTGATTCTTCTGTAACCTATTGATGACATTTCATTTTTAACATCAACCTTAATACAATATTATTTGTTTGTTTTTGTTGGAATGTTGTGTAATCGTGACTTGTATCCCCATGAATTACCATTGTTGTAGTGTTGTTGTTGGGATATTGTGTAATCCTAACTTATATTCTCATGAACTACAGTTTTTGTGGTGTCCTAGGGTGAATATTGAGTCATCCAAGAAGTTACCAAAATGTGGTATTCTTTGTATTCTTCCTAACATTATATAGGTCATCTAGAATATTGTGTAACCAATTAATTGTCAACTTTGCCATTCTCAATGTTTGTAAATTTTTTTTGATGTTAACCCTACCCTGGATTTGATCAACATAATGTCAAGATAACAATTATAGAGGTGAGGCTTGTTCTTCTTTAGATCATCTTGCAAAATGAGAATCTAAGTGAGAATCTTCCAAAGAAGATCCATTGTTAAAGATCATCATAGTGAACAACATTCTCTACTATCATCATTATATGGGATGTTGGTTATTTTTTTTACCCTTGCCTCTATAGTCAAAAACTTCATATTCACAACATCTTACACTGCCTATTTTATTGAGATTAAATGTCAATCATAGTGTTGAAAGATAAATTCTTAATGTAATTTAATAGTTTTACAAGTTTAAGGTGTCACTAGTGGTGATTTTTTCAACCTTTGAACAAATCTGATCCATGAATGATCCGAAGCTCAGAATTTTGAGTTAGGGAAGATCATGAAAGAGTGCAATTCAAAAAAACAGAGTATAACAAATTAGAACACAGATGTATATAAGCAAAATAACAGAATGATTTTATTGCTCAAAAAACAGAGTACAATGCAAGCAATTTCTAAAAGAGATGCGAGGCTATAACATTGCATCCATTACTCATGCTTTTTATAGTCAGGGGTGCATCTCTCTTTATACAAGAATTGGTGTGTTGGAAATCCACTGTATTGAATATGGAAGGTCACCCATATGGAAATGTGGTGATTCACCTTCCGTGAGTTAGAAAGTCACTCATGAAAATGTGGTGATTCACCTTCCGTGAGTTAGAAAGTCACTCATGAAAATTACATACATACGACTTGTCCTTTTGTGTCGTTTTGTGTTTTGTCTTCTATTGGTGTGTCAACATAGCTAGAGATGCATTTTGGCTACATAAATCTAAGAATATAAAGTTACTATTTTTAGTAAGTATTTTGTTTTGCATTTTTGAGGGCCTTTGAAGCAGTTTTTCCACAAAGTTGTTGGCAACTCTGTCTACTTTATCTATGACAGAGTTGCCTATGGAAATTGCTGTTCTCTCTCTTATCTTTCTAATGCTTCTTGAATGAATCAAAGCGGAGTCCTGAGCACAAAGTTATGCCTCCAACAATGTGGTTAGGATCAAAAAAATAGTTTTTTTGGCAATTTTGAGCATGAAGCCATGCTGCAAAAAGGTCACATGCTTGGATCAATGAAAGTGATCGAGTACATTTCAAAGATTGTGTGTTTTGAATTTGAACTTCCGAAGTGTCTATATTCATCAAAATATGCATAACAAAGTATCTGGTAAATTTGTTACTTTTCTTGCATGAGGTTGAATTTTGAAAATCCAGATTGTGGAAAAAATGTGTTGCGAAGAATATGTACCTCAATTTCATGGTTCAAAGTGCTTCCTTGTTCAAGATATCGTCATCTTATGATTTTTGAAGAATTTTGAAAATCTATTGACTCTATTGTGCCACTTGCAAATTGGCCAAGGGTGTGGTTTTGCTCTCTTTCCAATCTTCTTGTTTCAAGGGAGAAAAATTGAGTCAAAGATTCCTACCTATTTGGAGGGACATTCAAATCTAGGAGACTAGTCATTGGTCTATAGTGAAGCATTGATGGAGGTGGTGGTCAAGTGGCACATTGGGTGATTGACTTGCCCATTTCTTACTCGAGCACCATAAAGGGGTGCAACTTAGGTTTTAGCATGAGCCGTTGAGACTTATGATGACCAAAGGGAAGGTTAGAGGTTTGAGTCCTTCCGTCTTACCCCAAAAACATACACAAACATGTGTAATACTAAGCGAGGACCGTTCCATGAAGTAGTCTTCTTTGGGTGGGACATGTGGCAGTTGATGAGTGTTTACTATGGTAACATGTGAGTAGGGCTTGTTTAGTAGAGGCTGATAGATTTTTCTCTGAAGTGGTGTCAAGGGGGAACTTGATGCAACCGGAGGGATTTTGTGGTGTAGCAATCAACATGGCATGATCATGGTCACAAAACCCAAAGTTTTTAATTATTAATAGAGGAGACTGTCTAGTTATACAAGTGGTGGTTGGTTTCATTTTTCAATCCTCTACATATTGGTGTAGGTTGCAAGATGGCTTGAGGCACCTTTAGGGGAGAAATTCTTTACAACCATGGATTTGCTCTAGGGGCACAAGTATTTAAAAGTAAGATTAATGGCGATATTACTAAAGAGTAAGAGATGATGGAGTGTTGTCCAAGAACAATTACAATTTTTTGGTGATCCCAAGGAGAGAGCCAAGTTCAAGGCTATTGATCGATGAGGCTAGATATTATAGCTCTTCATGTGGATTTGGAACAAAATTTCCATATTGAAGGGATCCAAACACCAAAGAAAGTTTGGGACAAGCTTGAACATCTGTTTGACAAGCAAACCATTACGACAATATCTTGATTGTTACTTGAAGATGAGCTAATCAAGTTGGAACCTTATAAATTGGATGGGACTGAAGATTTCATTGTGAAGATCAAGGAGAATCAACACAGGTTTGAATCATCTGAATGTGAAGATGTAATGATTTCCTCATAGAATTGATTGCCATTCGACTCTGGTCACCTTATGACAACTACTGCAGCATAGTGTTTTCTTGAATAGCAGCTATGAAGCATGATACAAGAGACTTAAGCTTTCATTGCTTTTATGGGATACTCATTGAGGAAGAGAAGATGCGGATGAGAAAGGGTGCATTAAGCAAGAAAGAAACTATGCATTACTCCAAGGATAAGAAACGATTTTAAGATCAGTCCAAGGATTACAACCACCGGTCCTAACTAGTAAAGTCAAGCCAAGAAGTAATGAACCTGCACTTATTCTTACAGGAAAGGGCACCATAAATATATATGCTTCAAGCGATTCAGGGACCTTGATGAAAAGGAGATTACTTCGGAAGGTAAGAAGCAATTGGTAATGCCTTTTAGTGTCACTATTTATGCTTTGCATGCATATACACCTAGAAATGAATGTACAATTGATTTAGATGCATATTACATGGATCGGGTGTTACCCTTTTTACCTCACTTGGAAACATAAAGGATGAAAAAATATTTGTTGCTGACTCTTAGTATCTGTGCATAGTCATGTTAAAGTAAATGCTGAGAATGAAGTGATTAATCATACCTATCATGTGCCAAGATTGAGTGCAGATTTGCTTATTGCATTTCAAAGGACAATTTGGGGAGAGGAGGAATTTTGGCATGATAAGTTTGTTGCTTTGATGTTTTGTTTCATAGAATCCTTCATTAGAGGGACAAATTAGACAAAGTTGTGACTTTTTAGCTATAAATTTTGAGTCTAGTTCACGTGCCCACATTTCTAAAACATGTACGTAGTCTCTATTGGAGAAGAGAATTGTGGCAGTTTCTGATATTGGTGATTCAGGGGATACTAAGGGTAATACCACCTCTTCCAAATCCTGCCTAGGAAGTAAGGAGGGACCCATGATTCTTCTCAAGATATTTCTGGCAATATTGGAAAGGAGCATGATCTTGGGATCTTTAATAAACATACAAGGGTTTTGAATCCAGGATGCTTCAAGAGATAGGATAGACAGATGATGAACTGTGTATACCAGAATGCAACAATCTGAATTAATGTTTATGGAAAATGTTGTATTAAAGCCAATAGTTTTGTACATGTGGCTAGTTTGTATTTCAGCTTGTAATTTTCTATGTGGAGCTATCTGATTAAGCCTATGGATTTTGTAATTAGTATTATGGTTCTAGATTCAATGAATCTAGACATTGGAGATAGCATAAGGAGCAAACAACCCTTGCTATAAATGAAGGGTTTTAACCTTCTTTGTAATCAACTCTTATTTTCAGAGTATTGAAATATATTACTCTGCTCGGTTGAGAATATATGAAAAGTTTCTTCCTCTACGTTTTGGGATTGTAGTGCATCCCATATCTATTGCATTGTTAGTAGTTTCTCGTGGTTGCAAGCATGCTACAGTTGGTATCAAAACCGATTGCGTACATATATCTCTCTTATGGTTGAAGACATGCTATAGGTGGTATCAAAGACAATTGTATAGTTGTGCCTCGTGGTTGTAGGCACACTAGGTGGACTTGGAAAAAGATGAGCAGGATACTTCCACTTTAGTCAAGTTCTTAAGGGAAAATGACATATCATGGATTGGATACTAGGATTTATTGACTAAATATGGTGTGGCAAGAGATGCTTCAAAGTAGACTTGGCAAAACACGACTATTTTTGCTGAGTCTGAGTCCGAGTCCCAATCATCCTTGCCGAGCCACTCGGGCTTGTGACTTGCGAGTTTTTAAGACTCGGCCAAGTTTTAAAAATCCTCGCCAAGTACTTAGGATTCACAAGTTTTTGAAAAACTCACCAAGTCTCGAGCAAAAACTCGGCCGGCGCAAGACAGGTTGAGGAAACACAATAAAAAGCTTGTTTTTTTCATTTTGCCTCATTTTGCTTGTTGCAAATTGGAGAGAGAGCTCTGCCTACCTGCTACCACACCAAACAAAACACTAAAGTGCATTAAAATATTTGTACCTATCCCGAACTAAACAAGGATCAGATATCAAGAATTACACATGTTAACAGTAACAGCCTTTGCTTCTTTTGAAGCAAACGTAGTAAGTCACATTGACAGATGAGAAAAGGCCAAAATGGTTCTATACTACTTTGGATGGAGTGGAGAAGCAACAATCATTCGGAGTCATGTGGAAGGAAACCAATAGACAGGCCATAGACGAAAAAATGCAACAAAATCACACAAAACACAAAGTTCAATCACCCATCTATCAAAAATCATTTTGAAGAAAAACAGAGTGGCTTCTATGATGTCCAACACATTAGCAAACTCTAAACGAACTCACCAAGGATAATAGGATATTAATCATTAATAATAAATTTAATATAAAAAATAAGTTACATGAATAGAGGAAGTTGCCTAAACAGTTAATTGGAGACTTGCCCATCTAAAACTATGAACAAGTAACTTTCTCTTCTCCTCCGCAAACTCTGATCTCTATATTGATTCTTTATTAATATGAATTTTCACAGCTCCAAGAAGGCAGAAAAAGCCTCAAGTGTCTAGCCTTCTATGCCTTTGCCCAAAACCAATGAAATATGCATATGTTCATATGAATATCTACTATATCAGACCTATGTCCCAATGCATTAGTATTACTCAGAACGATAAATTTTGCATCAGATCTTATGTCTCATTGTTCAAGACAATAAATCTTAAGGGGAAAGGCAATGGGGTCTGGGTGTACAAAATGTTTTTGTAACATACTATAAACACCTTTGTGTATCACAAAACACTCTCTTCTCTGGTTTTGTTATGTATAAGGATTATTCCACCAACTTATAAAATAATAAGAATAGAGAGTCACCTTTATAAATAACCATTACATGGATTTGATTGAAGTTGGTTCATATATATTTATATTGATAAAAAGGTTCTGCCATTTCCGTTTGGATTCTTTCCCAAAGTAGAAAAAACATTTATATCGATAATCTACCATTTTCCTTTGTATTCTTTCCCAGAGTAGAAAATTGTGATCAGTGATTTATCAGCAAAACAATGAAAAAACCAGATCAGCAATCAAAACACAATAAATCTTACATCAGACCTTATGTCCCATTACAAGAATATTTGAATTTTGGACGCATTAAAATTTCTTTATTTAAGGTGTGTTTTGTCACTTTCATGTGTAGTTTAAGGCTTTAAGCTTGTATCACTTGCCACTTTTATGTGTATTTTAAGCTTGTAGCACTTACAGTATTAATTTTTGATATGTTAATTCATTGTGATATGCATGAAAAAAACATTTTTTCAATGAAAAATTGCATTTTCTTTGTTTTTTTTGCCAAGTTTTTCCAACTCTTTTGCCTTGCTGAGTTCGAGCCTAGTCCGAGTTTCTCAACTATGCTTCAAAGGTTCTAGGAGATTTTGACTTTTTTGTGAGTTGGGATATTCACTGTTTAGGTGACTCTGGCATGCAAGTGGGTGGTGTCTCCTTGTGTATAAATTATGATGCTTTGGAGTTCATGTCCTCAAGTTCAACCAATGATTTGTCTCTTATGCAGGGGACTATATCTTATATTAGAGGAAGAGGGGATTGTGTGCCTTCTTCACACAAAGGTAGACAATAGTGGAAGATTGAGACAAATAATGGATGTTTATAGACCCGTTTTTAGGGTCAATTTTAGATGGCTCCTTTCATGATTGAGATATTTTTAGTGTCGATTAATCTCTCATTATTACTTGGTGCCATCTAGGGTGGAGCCATGGGGCTTCCCTATTTGTTAAATCTCTTAACTACAATTAGAGACCCTGCGGTGGAAGGAGAATAGTGGTGGGCTATCATGGGTAGTAATTGCGGTTTGTGAGTTCTTTGGAATGTTTGTGATGAGACTTATTGCACATAGTCTGGTTCCATGACATCTTTTGGCAGGCTTTGGAATGAGTTATCTTGGTTTTGGGAAACTTACTAGATATGGTTTAAATGATCTTTGTATGTGACTTACTATGGTTCATGGCCCATTCTCAAGCGAACTTCATGACTAGCAGCTTTCTTCATGATGAATGCTTCCAGAGTAGAAGGTTCCAAATGACCAAGGTTCAAGCACTCAGCACTTGTTTCACAGATGACCCTAGAGATGATGATTGAGATTCATCACATTGTTTGAGATGTCGAAATGGCTAGGACATCTTCAAATGATGAGGACAACACCTTCTACTCACCTAAGCAATTTCTAAGGGGTTTCTGCTTATCACTGACTTCAGCTTTGATTTTATGAGTCTTTGCCTTGTGAAATCTCAGACATACTTTGACATATTCAACCACTACTTTGGAATGAGAAGAATTTAACCTTGTAGTGCTTTTTGATATGATCCAAGAACTACGACCTCTCCCTGGCAATTTAAACCTGTAGCATTTTGCATATGTCAAATCAATAAGACTCCTTGGTGCCATGGCTTTACCCATAGGATTCCTTAAAAATTCCTATTCCATATGACAATTTGTACATCCTTATTGGATTAATCACAAATTTTCTCCAAAGTCATGTTCTAGCAATTACAAATACAATGATCAAAGCAGAGTTCATATTTAAATAAGCCTTTGCAGGTCCCTTTTCAATTCATGTTCGACATTTATGTGAATTATATTTAGTGCTGCTGTTTTGGTATCTGATACACAGTATACAAGTCATAGTATAGGAGCACATAATCATGCAAACTCTTCTAGTAGAGGTTGCACTATATGCAAAAGTGCAGCTGTGCATTAGTAGATTAGATTTAGATTTCATTCAGTTCAGTTCAGTTATAGATGGGACAATACATGTTATAGATTTAATACACTTAAGTTAAACATGCACTAATGCATGTAGTTTACGGTTTACCAATCCCATGGGTGAACGTTAACATTTAAATCAAATGGCAGGACCTCAAATTGTTAAATACGTCGACATTCAAGGCAGAAACCCAGGCTCAAATCTTGCCAATAGATATATGCATAATTGCCAGGATGTTGTTGTAATACAGCTAATCATGATGTAATACAAGTGGGGCCTCTTTCAATCCCATAAATAAATAACAATGTATGTAGTTTTCATTCACTTCAGGTATTTATTTTGCATTAGAAAGAAGTCAAGTTAATAGTCTTAATATTATGTTTAGCTCATTCTCTGATGTTATGTGACAAAATGTGTTACATGTGTATTCTCAGTGACTCGAGTATATTCATTGTTTTCTCCCATTTTGCATTTTCGCTTCTGCTATTTCTAATGTTCTTCAGAGTCGTTGTGAGCAGTCCCATATCCAAAATTCTTCCATCATATTTCAGCTTTGGACCCCAGGTTGGAGAAACATTGTAGGTTGTTGGGTTGAAAGGAGGAGTGAGACAAAAATTGAAGGAACTCTTGCAGGATAACAAAGACTGTTCAAGGTTCTATGTTTGCAAGCTCAAAAAGCTTAATGGAAAGGACCTCAGATGACATAATTTCAATGAACAGGAAGCTTATAACAACACTGATAGGGAAACTTAGTCCATTTAAAGCCTGTGATAAAGTCAGGCAATATCTGGATTTGGTGGAAGTTGGGTATACTATTATATGTTTAACATATTCCAAGGCTTTTTAGGATTGTAATGTTGATGCAAATAGTAATAAGATGAAATAATATGCAATAAGCAAGGTTAGGACTTTATACCTTCTTTGTTTGGAAAGGTCTTTTGTTAAATTACTCTTGTATTTATAAAATGTAGTATCAGTGTACCCCCTAGAAGACAAACTTATTCATAGAAAATCAAAGTGTCATCGAATGTGGTCCATATCACAAATTCTGCAGTAGCAAATGGACCATTAGATGCTAACCTAGAGGGTGCAAGGAGAATGTGATAATATTTATTTTTTCTGCTCAAAATGGACCATTAGACGCTAACCTAGAGGATTCAACGAGAATGTGATAATATTTAATTTTTCTGCTTAAAAGGGTAGTCCTAATTTTAGTCAATAAGGACAATGAAAACCCTTGCCATGTTGACCAATTCTACTTTCTTCTTTGAATTGGATAGTTAGCTAATAGTTTCATGATTAAAAATTAAAAGTTGCAAGACACTTTACAATGGACTTCCATCTCTGTTTAACTCAAACTATATATGTCCAGAAACCTAAATTTACTTAACAGTTACTCTAACAATGTTACACTCATAAATCCTTCCAACCACAGTCATTCCTACTGACTGACTATTTGACCTATGTACGATAATTACATCAGTATCTTTAATTCCTATCACTTATATCATAAAGTGATAACGTCTGGATGCATAGGGCAAGATCTGCAAATAGGTCACTAAAAATCACATAGGTGGAAAGAAGATAAAAGTCTCCAAATCCCTTTTTAAACTGGAGGAGAGTTGGTATTAAATTGAATAATTACTATTTTTTTAAAATATATTTTCATTGTCTTTCTATGAAAAACTCATTAACACTACTAACACTTGGATGGAAGCGTAGCATACTGTATACTCTGATGGTTCTCTTCTGAATGACTTAATTGAGGGATGATTCGCTTTTTGCAGGATCAAGCACTGTAAAAAATGTTATGGCAAGTGCTTTGTCAGAAATAGGTTTGACAGATCAAAACAAGGCTGCACTGTTGAAAGAGGGAGTTGTAGATCCACTTCTTGAATTGATTTCAAATGGTAATTTGGAATCCAAATCAGCAGCTATTGGAGCACTTCAGAATCTCTCAAGTTTACCTGAAAATGCTTTACAAATGGTCCAGGATGGAGTGGTTCCGCCCATACTAGACCTTATATATACATCAAAATCAATCGTGTTGACTTTAAGAGAACAAGCTGCTAGGACATTTGCAAACCTGGCTGCATCTATTGCACTGCCTGAAAGTACAAATGACACAATAGTTAAACTCTTGGAATCTGATGAAGTCATATATAAGCTGCTCTCTTTAATAAATTTGACAGGTCCTGTGATACAGGGAAGCATTCTTCGAGCATTCCATGCTATGTGTTGTGCACCAACTGCAGTTGAGGTCAGGGAAAAGTTAAGAGAGGGAGGGGCTGTTCAACTACTGCTTCCCTTTTGTGAATCTAGGAACTTAGAAATGCGAGCCAATGCTGTCAAGTTGTTGTTTAGCTTCTCTCAGGATGGAGATGAGGGCGCGTTGGCAGAGCATCTTGGACAAAAATATACAGAAAATTTGGTGAAACTTCTTTCAACATCATTAGATGAAGAGGAAAAAGCTGCTGCAGTTGGAGTCATCGGCAATCTTCCTTTGGATAGCAAGCAGGTAACTGAATGGCTTCTGGAGGCTGGAGCATTGTCTATGATCGTAAATATCCTTTCCTCAGGAAGCCTTAGAACTACCAGTAATGCTGCAAAAAATCAGTTGGTTGAAAACGCTGCTGGAGCGCTGTGCCGGTTTACAATACCCACGGACATTGATTTGCAGCTAAAAACAGCTGAGACTCGAGTCATTCCAATTCTTGTGAGGCTACTTGGGTCTGGGACTCCTCTGGCAAAACACAGAGCAGCCATTTGCCTTGCACAGTTTTCCGAGAATTCAGGGAAATTAAGCAGACCACTCAGAAGAGCAAAAAGTTGGTCTTTTATGTGTTTCTCACCTCCACCTGATCAGCCATGTAGAGTTCATGGAGGCATTTGTTCAGTTGGAACATCTTTCTGTCTTGTTGAGTCTGAGGCTATCCACCCTCTTGTGCAAGCTCTTGACGAACAAGAAGGAGGCGCATCAGAAGCTGCTCTACAGGCTCTTTCCACTTTAGTTTATGATGAATGTTTGTATAATGGTGCTACTGAAATTGAAAGGACAGGTGGCCTTAGATCAATTGTTAGATTGCTAACTGTTGGACAACCAGGTGCCCAGGAGAAAGCTGTCTGGATTTTGGAGAGGATATTTCGGAATGAAGAATACAGGATAGCATACGGCAATGCAGCTCAAATGCCCCTTATAGACCTTACGCAAAGAGGCACAAATGCAACAAGGCCCTTGGCAGCAAAAATCCTTGCTCACTTGAATGTTCTTCATGACCAGTCTACATATTTTTAAGTGTGTCCTGTAATTTACACTTGTAGAAGTACAACATTCACTATATAGAACGTATTTCAGAAACTGCAGGGGAAATTCTAACCTCATTATGGTCTTCAGGGAGGTAAGTTTCCATTTATTCCCAAGGATTTGGGATTTTCACAACCAGTCCTCTGAAGTAAATGACATGTTTTTTAGCGAAAGTGTGTCCTGTAATTTACACTTGTGTAAGTACAGAATTCACTATTTATAACGTATTTCAGAAACTTAAGGGAAAAATCTAACCTCATTATTGTCTTCAGGGAGATAAGGTTCCAATTATTTCCCAGGATTTGGAGTTTTCACCACCAGTCCTTGAAGTACATGACATATTTTTAGATACACTGTAACATAGTATCCATTGTAGAAAGAGTGAGAATTTCATGCAGGAATATTTATTGTAAGAAGGGGTTTCATGGCATTTCCATATCTTAATATTATTGGGCAGAAGAAAGATTGTAACAAATCAATCCAAAGATTTTTAGTCTCAGGTCTACTTCTAATTGACAAAACTTTTAGTGCATGTCATGCTTTATAGTATTTATTATTCTCTGCACATTAAAAGGATATAAGTTGCCACCATCAAATTGACAGAGAGTCCCAATCCACCAATTGTGAGATTAATAGAACCATAGATCATTTAAATAAATATATGTTTAAGGTTACTCTTTATCAGAGAGAAAGAAGACAGTAACACATCAATTCAAAGACTTTCAACCTAATATTTAAATGTGAAGTGTTAAAAGCATTTAATGCATGTAATATCATATAATATGTATTATTTTCTGTATGTCAAAGACAGTCAAATTAACCGAATCCAAAACCAACCATTCTTCAAATAACAAAACAAATAAAAATAATTTGAAACAATATATGTTTAAGATTTCTCTTTCTTATTGTTAACTTACGTGAAATATATTTATTCTTAGCTGGCTTTTCAAGCTTATAGAGGATTTCAATAACTTTGAATTTGATATAATCATGCTAAGTCTTTTAGAGCAGGTAAGGGGAAGAAAGTAAGCCTAGTTGAGGAAGACAACATGTCAATCCACCATTGTTAGATCCTCAAGCTCTCCCTGATATGCATGTTGGTTGCTAATGCCTAAAACTGTAAATTAAATTAGATTTATGTACACATGTTTTTTTAAACTTTTATTTTAGTTAAAGGGTCTGAATGTGTTTATTTTATTTTCTATTTTTTATAATTTGATTATATGAAATTTAAACAAATAACATTTATCTAATTTTAAAAACATATTTTTTACTTATATTAATTTTTGTTGCCAGTGCTACATCCAATTTGTGCCCTGTTTTTTCAGGGATACAAGAGAGAAAGTAGACAGTAATGCCATCAAAGAAGTGGTTGATGTGCTATGCATTTTTTCAGTTTAGGAAAAGAAAGCCATTAGTTGTATTGAGATCAATCCTTTTACCTATTATATGAGAAGGGGTGAGAAGGGGTGGGGCTGTAATGGTAGTTTTTTAGGTTTGAGTGAATAATATAACAAAGATTGTTACCAATTTTTTATAATTTTTTTTTAATAATAATATATATTTTTAATAGATTATATAAAATTTAATTGCGATTTGCATAACAATATAGTAATATAAGAAGTATTTACTCCCCGTAATGTAATCCTGGTTCAATCCTCATGGTAGATATGTATAAGAAATATTTACTCAAAATATATATATATATATATATAGTAATATTGCAACAGTTTAAATATGTATCTTTAACAAAATTCTGAACTCTAATTTTTTTTTATCTTTAATTGCAATATAATTACATTTACTTATAAGTTAATTTTAAAATGTCAATTAAAATTAATTTTAATTTTTAATTAACAATTAAAAAATATATACTTATTTCCATATAATTTACTTATATTAAAATTAAGTATATATTTTAACACATTTGAAGACATATAAATTTTAATGATATAAAGTACCAACATATGTTATCCGCGACTCTTTTTCATATAGAATAAAAACTATTTTATGTGACATGGGCTTGAATTTTGAAGGCGCGGATACAGAGTAGTTTATTTTTTTTAGTAAATGATACATGGTAGTTTATTTGTGAAGTAAATGATACTTTTTGGATAGGTTTTAGGACAATGTTTATTTCAATAAAAAAATTAATTTTATAATTATAATTTTGATTTTGATTTTTGATTTTTAAATAATTAAAAAAAATTATATAAAATTAAAGATTATATATAAGTTAGGACTAGAATTCTTTTAGTTTAAGCTAACAAGAATATTCGCTTTCTCTTTTAACTTTTTAACAAACTTTCAAATCTATTGATTAATCAATTTTGGTTATAACATTAAAAGGAGATTTGCATTGGAGCCAATTCTCCTAAACCATATATCTACAATGGTTGTTCAAATTAGAATTAGTCACTTTTGGTTACAACACTAAAAACAAATTTGCATTGGAGCCAAATCTCCTAAACCATATATTTACAATGGTTGTCCAAATTAGCCAAATGTTGGATTTGCTCACAAACCTCTCTAATCCTCTCATCCTCAATAGTCAAACCACTGTGCTATTGAACCCCTACCTCCTTCTTAATACCCGTCTTAGCCAAGAAGTTTGCCACTGTATTTAGAGCTCTACCAACATAAATTAGGATCACAACATCCAATTCCCTCCACAACTCTTTAATTTGGGTGACAAGAATCCTCAACCTCCACATCTCCAAAGCAAAGTTCCTCATGTAATCTAGATCTCCAATCATGATTTGAGAATTTGATTCAATGATTATCTTCATATAACCTTGTCTTACCATCCAGATAGAAGCAAATTTGATAGCTAAGGCTTTTGCTTCATTGTCTATGGTCTTGCCCAGGCCTTGTAGTTCTCAATAGAGCATTGTCCCAACATGATTTCTGCAGACTACTCCAATTCCAACTCTACCTAAATTACCTTTTGCAGCTCCATCAATATTAAGTTTAATCCAACCTCCCAAGGATGTTTTCTAATTAGCTTTGTCCTGCCCCTCTTGCACTTCAACTTCCTTCTCCATCGTCCCTATATTAGCCTGAGTTTCCTATTTAGCATACTTTGTTGTAGTTTCCATGACTTTACTCCAAATGACTTGCTAGATGCCATCCAAGGATGAAAAGGTTTCTCTAAAAAATTTCCTATTTCTCTCCAACCAGAATTACCACCAAATAATGTTTAATCAAAGCTTCCACCCGATACGAAGAGCTTTAGATTTAAATCTACCACTCTTCCATCTTTCCCAAATATTAATATGTTCTAGATCACCGTTGGATCGGATTTTATAAGCTAAAAACCATCTCTCCTAGATCTGACATGTGAATGGACACTCAAACATTAGGTGGTCAGATGTTTCCTCACTTTTGTAGCATAAAGCACACTGGGATGGGCTAAGTATTCCCCTGTCTCAGATTATCAAAAGTAAGAATTCCATTGTGCATGAATTGCCAGACAAAGAAGTTTACTTTCGACCAACCCTTGGACTACCAAATATTTCTCCAATCCTCAACTTGAGATGCATGAGGAGGTTTTGGAAGGATATTTTCGTATTCATCCTTCATCATGTATACTGTAAGGCTCCCATGCCCCCAAGTTAATTCATCCTCCTCATCCCTACCTATGAGAAATATTTCTCCCAAGATTTTAGTCATGATGAGTGCCAATTCCATAGGGATTGGAATTGGCCACTCGTCCAACTTTTTAAATTGTTTAAACGTGCAATCCCTTAGCTAACTGGTGTTGAAATAACTTTTAATCTTGATCCAACCCCTAATTTCCATGGTTGTTTTTATCGGTTGCAATTCCAAGAATTCAACAAGGATAGGTGGGTATTGATCCCATGAATCAGTCCAAAATTATGCCTTCTCCCCTTTCCCCACTTTTCAAAATAATCCATCTTTCACTACTTGAGATCCTAGTTTTAGAGCCTCCCACAATAAGAACCTCTTACCATCCAAAGGGAAACGACTCACCTCATTCGGGTTCACCTGTCCCAAAAATTTACTAGTTAAAACTCTACTGAATAAAGAAGTTGGTTGGGAGATCCACCTCTAGTAAAACTTTACAACCAAAGTTCTATTATTTAGCTCTGATCCCTCGGGTCCAAACCTCCCTTTGGCTTGGGCTAGGTTACTTTCTCCTAGCCTACTAACGCCCATTTCCTCTTTTCTTTTGCTCCTCATAATTTTTTTCTAGCCATATTGTCCATCTCTTTCTATATGGTATGTGAGGCAACAATGATAGAAAATTTGTAGATCGACATGGCTTTAATGACTACAAAAACGTTACCCCTAAATTTTAACCATTTGCGAGACCAATGGTTAATTCATTCTTTGATACGATCCAAAATATTCATCTAGACAACTATCTTTAGTTTTTTAAAATGCAGAGGGACCCCCAAATAGACCATTGGGAGAGAAGTTCTCATGAATTCCAATATCTCTAAAATTTTATCTTGAAGCCCTCAGTCAAGATTGAAGAAGACCACTTTGGATTTCTTATCGTTGATGACTTGGTTTGTGGCCTAACATAAACATTAAGAGTATCTCTAAGTCAAGATTGAAGAGGATCACTTTGGATTTCTTATTGTCGATGACTTGGTTTGTGGCCCTAAGATAAATATTAAGAGTAACTTTGATCATTCTGAGGTTGAACACTCCCATCAATCTTGTTGCATCCACAAACTATAGATGAGTCAAAACCTCCTCACCCACCTTGATACCTGTGAGCAAACCCTGTTGTCTTCTCCTCAAGATAAGTCTACCAAAACCTTCAACCGATATGAGGAAAAAGAGAACAAGGTTCTACCTGATAAAAGCCTCTAGTGGATCTAAACGGTTGGGAGGGAAGACCTTTGATTACCACTAAGTATGTCAGAGTAGAGACAGGGCTCATGACCCACTCTATCTAATCTTGAGAGAAGTTAAAGGTTATCATCCTTGTCAACAAGCTCCACTCCACCCTATCATAAGCCTTTGACATATCAAATTTTATGGATATTCCTCTATTATCAGATTTTTGCATCGAGTGGATTACCTCTTAAGCTAGAACCACACCATCCAAGATCTGCTTGCCCTCTACAAAACCCCCTTATTCCTAAGGAGATAATGTTGTTTAGGAGAGGTTTTAGCCGCTCAACCATTATGTTTGTGATTATTTTGTATATGACATTGTATAAGACGATAAGTCTATAATCTGAAATATGCACATTCTGATTTAATGTTTTAAGTATTCTTTTACTACCCTTGGACTCCTCTATAACAACCATTACATCCTCCTCCAAGTTGTCCCAGAATGTTTTAAAAACTCAATTGGAAAGCCATTTGGACCTGGCGTTTTTCTCTTACTCATTCCAAAGACTACCTTCTTTAGCTCCTCTCTATCAATGGGTTTAAGCAGGGCTTGGTTTTGTTCTTCAGAGATGATAAAGGGTATAGAAACAAAAACTTTTTTAGCCTCTTCGTCTTGCAACATACCTTAAACAAGTTAGCAAAATAATTTATTGAATGGAAATGCATACCTAGGATTGTATCAAAGGAGGGGTCGTTCTCATCCTAAAGAGCTTCCATCTTGGTTGTTTGTTTCCTTGCACAAGAAACCCGATGGAAAAATTTAGTGTTTCTATTGCCTTCCAGTAACAAAGTGGTTCTTGTTCTCTATTTCCAATAGATCCCCTCTTGCTTGTCAATGTCCTCAACTGCTTTACGCAACTCCTCATCCTCTTCTTTGAGTTGCTCTGTTATTGTTCCTTCCTTGGAGAGTTTTTGCACCTCCCATTTGACCACCAATGGAGCTCTTTGGGCCTGGAAGGACTTGTTAGATCACATCCTCTTTTCAGTTGATCCTTAAAATAATGAAGCTACTTGTGGAATCTAAACATTGTTGTCCTATACATCGGTTGTCCCTCTTGCCACCATGTGGGATTTTCTTCTAAAGTTCCTCCTTTTGTAACCAAATGTTTTCAAGTCTGAACAATTTTCCATGTTAGTTTGTCTTAATCCTCTTGATATTTTTGACATGTTAAAATTAAAAATTTTATGATGAAAATTATAATTTAAACATGTTAATAATATTACTTTAAATAATTATAATTTAAAAATTGATTCTATATTGACTTTAATAAATTAAATCCTCAAATCAAAACTCGTTTGAATGGCTTCCTATCAATTTGAGCCATGATGTGTAATGGAGGGTCCACTGATTCTGACGATATTGGTTTGATCTCAAAATCATATAATGTGATGGAAGGCTTCATACATGTTCGGATGCTCCCTACAAAATTTTTGTAGGCATTAACATCCTGAGATTGGGGTTCAATGGATTTTAGAATCTCCATTATTGCCTCATGATGTGGGGGAGATTATTGAATAAGCTCATAAATGGATAGTTTAGTTGAAGCTATTTTAAGGCTAGTGGTTAACTAGCTACTCAGAGAGATGATTGGTCATTGTGGATGATTGGGAGGATGAGTAGGTGGAGATGGACGACTTAGAATATGAATGGGTTGGGAAGAATTTACGGAGAACTGAATGGGTGATGATGAAACGGCAGGTTGAGGAGACACTCGCCTGAGGTGCTACTAGGGGTTGAACAGTATGTTGTGCATTTTGTTGATTTATGCGTTGTTGACCTCAGGTGACTGCATGAACAACATCCACAAAACCTTGATATTGTTGCACATGATTGACTTGATTAGGAGTCTTGATGTTTGACCCTCTTGTTGTCTGTTGCACATCCTCATGATGAGGAAGTGGCGTTTGATAGATGCCAAGGTTCTATTTTTGTTGAGCTAAGGGACAATCAACCTTGATGGTCCCTAGGTCAATTAGGCCTTGCACTATATCTTTGAATGTGAAGCAGTCGTTAATGTCATGCCCATTATGTCGATGATAAGGGCAAAACAAATATTCCCTATAGCTTTTGTTATGCTTGGTAGGGTCATCTGGTTTAACTTCAAGTAAGGCAAGCTGATTTGTGTCATACAACCTACGAAAGATGGAAGTATATGATTCGGATAAAGGTGTGTAATGATGGGTTTGTCAAACAGATTATTGACATTGGTGACTGTCCACAGTTGTTGTGTTATAAATTTGTTGTGGCGGGGGAACCTCTTGATATGCAATTTGTTGTGGTTGTTGTTGTTGAACCACTACTGGCTGGCTCATGACCACTTGATTCACTTGATTTACCTTATTGGCCTGATTTAGCTTAGATTGGCCAAAATAACTTCCTTTGGATTGGTCCTTATTCTTCCATTTTTTCTTTTTAGGCTTTAGCACACCTTCTTGGATTTTGATTTCTTTAATAATGCTAGCATGGGCAAGAGCTTCTTCGAATGAACTATATTATTGCAATTGTAATAACCAAGAGATGGGTTTTAAGCAACTCTTGGTGAACAATTGAGTTAACTCTTCCATTGGTAGGGAGAATGGTAGTTTTGTGATAATGACCCTCCAACGGTTGCCAAAATCATAGATTGACTCATCGTCAAATTGCTTAAGGTTGTATAAGTCAGACAATGTGATTTTCTTTCGAACATTGAGGGAGAATCTCTCGAGGAATTGGTTTACCAACTATTCAAAAGTATAAATACTATGATGAGACAAATGGTTATACCACTCCATAGCATCTCCTCCCAATATCTGAGGAAAGGTTCTAAGCATTAAAGCATATTGAGTTTGAATTCTGAAGCATGAGTGGATGAATGTGCTTACGTGATCTCTAGGGTCCTCAATCCCTTTGAATTTATCAAATTTTAGCATTGTAAAATATGTCCGATATGGCAGTGATGGTACCAAAAAGTGAATGGGTTGATTGATGAGCTATCGTAAAGTAGGCTTCTGTTTCATCATACCAGGAGTATGTTGTACTAAGCTATCGTTCTATTGTTGCAATGCCTAAATTGTAGGGTCTTCCCCAGGTATGTGGAAGTTATGAATTACTTGATGACTATGTGAAGGTGGAGTGGTGAAATGCTAGTGTGATGAGATTTTGATGGCTAGATGGATTGGACTGCATTTGATGATGTTGGGCTTGATGATGGAATGATTGCGGATGATGGAATGGAGATGAGGTTTGAGAATTGTGAATGGGCTGACTTCTGGAAATGAAATGGGTGTGGATTAATGGAGGTGTGGGAATGGAAACCATAGAATATTATGATATCCATGATGGATTTGGGGTGAAGAAGGTAGGTTGGATTGGAATGGAGTGGGACTTAAGATCTACCACCAATATTTGATGTTGGGAGCAAGAATGAGCATTTTGTTGAGCCATAAGCAATTTGTTGACGTGTTGCCATGCTTTTTGTATGCAATATCTGAGGCAGATGGTGTGGATGTGGTGGGAATTGATGAGGTAGGTGGAGGATATGTTGCAATAGGGATTGCAACTTAATGGGGGACATTGGATGCAGTGGATACTGGCACTTGTGAAGCATCATTGACATGTGCTTCATACAATGGATTGCCATAGGTGGTGGTATAGGAAGATGGAATAGAAATGCTTTGGGCACATGACTGTTGTGGAAGAGACCAGTGATGGGAAGGTGCAGATGATGCCTCAAAAAGAGAGTTAGTATACACCTGGGTGAAACTGGAAGGCTGCAAGTAGGCAAGTTCCTTCTAAGACGAAGTATTATGCTTAGGTGGGTTGTTGATTTGCTCTATAACATGGTTAGTGGATCTTAGAAAAGATCTAACTTTAGCCATATCTATGTGGGTGATGTTAGGATTGGTGGGGGATGATGGCTCAGTTTTTGGAATGGGGGCATTGATGGCTCTGTGTAATACATCAGTATTTGAGGTATACACAGTGTGTGATGGTCTTGCAAATAAACCAAAATAGCTTATCTGTGTCACACTGATAGGATTAACCACAAAAGTGGTGGGGAAAGATATGGAACACTCCATAGATGAAGTGGTTTGGCTAACGGAGGCTTGAATCAAAATATTTGCTTGGCTTAGATTTGAAACCATAAGCTAATGAATCATATGGGAGTGGTGAATATGTGGAATGTGCAGAAAAAATGTAATGGAAATCACACAAAATCAAACAAGCAACTCATCCTATGTTTTGCAATAGATTTTTTTTGTGGGGTTTGTGTGTTTTTGATGTGCTAACCTAAACTATTATGTAAGGTGGATTCTAAGGCTGGATGGAAAATGAGATTCTTTCTGGTGATGATATCCAATAAGTTTTCTCATGGGTGACTATGGTTTCTATGGGCGAGATGACGGATGGAGATGAAGCCCACCATTGTTAATCTCGAATAATGGTTGGTGATGAAATCTAACTCACTATTTTTTAGATGCATGACGTGCAAAGTGTGTGATTCATTTTAAGATTTATGTTTTCTATAGTGTTCACTCAATGTTAAAAACACCCTATTTCACTTGTCTAAGCTAGAAGCCAAGAATATTAACACTAAGCTCCTTAAAAGAACTTAGGGGTGAACCGCGTAAGACCCACCCTGAATCATCAAGTGATTCCAATAGTGGAGGGTTCACCCAATTATTTCACCCTGAATCATCAAGTGATTCCAACAGTGGGAGTATACTTAGGTGTTGTGACCTTGTTCCAAATTAGAGAAGTAAAAATGAAAGCTTTCAACCCTAATATGCAACTATTTATGCTTTTGTAATTTCAAATGCAGACAACATACAAAATAGTAAATGAAACACCATAAAACAACAGAAATCTAAATCAAATATGAACTACAGTGAATGCATCAATGCAACTCTACCCTATATGCAATCTATATGAAAAATGTAGATGCCTAAAATGGAAATGAAAATGCAATTGCTTTAAAACAAAAAATGAATATATTTTTTTCTTGTTGATTTTACTGTTAAAAAGCAAAAAAATGAAAATAAAATAGAGTTAGGGTTTGAACCAGGCTTACCAGGAAGCCTATGTATTTCTTCCTCACTCTGCTAAATTTCGCCCACAGTCTACTAAATGTTGTGAGGTGTCTCCTAAACTCTACAAGGCATACCTTGAACGCTACAGGGCGTTCATGCGACCTCTATTCGAACTTTGCAACTCCTAGAAACCCTATTTTTCATGATTTTCATGCGATCAAACTTCTAGAAACTTGTAAAATAGAAACAAAAACGTGAATCAGTAACAAGGTAAATTAAAATGAGGAACCCTTTGGGGGTCCCACTATGATCACCATTTTGTAAACCAAAAAATGAACAGCAATACAAAGCAAACGTACAAAAACACAATAATACCATGGAATGCACAAAATGAGTAATCTTTATTAATATATGTAGATCTTCGAGTTGTACAATGAATATGCCCCAATGTGGGGTTACAAATGCTTTTGATACAATGATTACAGATAATAAAGTTTTGAAACCCTAGTTCAATAAACAACCGGTGTCTTCTAGCTCGTCCTTGATCCAAACAAGTGTGCGGATGGGCTTGTGTATCCCTATGGGACCACCCTAGCTGCAACAACTTCCAAAAATATGGTTCCTGCACCTGCAAACAACAAACAACATAAAATGGGTTAAAAGCACTTATGAGGACTCCATTGTGTGAGGCCCTTTGAATGATAAAACTTGTAAAAACCCTAAATGCGGTAATTTTGTATTGTAAACAAATAATGTAGAAACATAAAATAATGCAACTAATATCTTACCTTGTCAATGTTGATATGTGCTCCTGTGTCTATGTTCGAGAGTCGCATGAACGCTCAAAAATATTTGAGGGTTTACGGACTGTAAATCTACTGTAGGAAATGCCCAAAGGTGTTTGATGATGGTTGTGAATGCCCAGCAGCATTCCAGAAACACTCAAAAGTATTCTATGAACTCTATGTGACATTCGGGGGTTGATGGGGATGAAGCAAAACCAGATCTAGTTTGCAAGGGTTTTGCGGTGGGTGCGATGGCAACGGCTAGGAAAGAAGATGATAGCAAAGTGGCTAGGGATTGTGAGTGGATTGGTATTCAAATTCATGAACCTTCCAAAACATTTTAAGGGATTTGATTCGTCAATATGACTCATCTTTTATAATCTGCCCTTGAACATATTAGGGTTTCGATGACACAAAATGGGCGGTCAAGATTAAAACATGAGGAAGGGTGGAGATTAATCTTGTGTAAGTGACATGGATTGATATGGATGGATGGCTGAGATTAATTTATGGTGGATGGCTAGGATTTATTCACATAAATACATATATATTTATTAAATATTAATATTTAAATAAATAAATATATATATAATGGATGGCTATGATTGAAGGACACAAATGGATGACAAGTGGCTATATTTTGGTGTCTACATGATCAATTGGGAGATGGTCACCAAAGGTAAAATTCAAGGAGTATTGGGAATCAAAAAAATGGAGATAGTTTTGAAAGCACTGGGAGCAAAACTTCTCTAGAACATGCTTAAGCACAATTGAGCATGGCAATGCATACTAGTCAGCAAGTATGTAAATAACCAATCGAGTATTCAAATGCTAAAATACAGACAAACTTCCCAAAGCCTCGTTGGTTTGATAATATTAGTGACAGCAAAGAGCATAATAGAGGATAGAATTTCTTGGCTACCGGGAGATGGTGAGTCAATTAATCTATCGGAGGACCCAATCCTAGGAAATTCACCATTAAGAGAGAACTCCAATAGAATTGCAGAATCTCTTGGGAAGCCAAAGAATAATAAAATTAGGTGACTTGTTTTCTTGGACCTTAGAAAATTTGAATTGGATCTCCCCTCATTCTATCTCAACTTCAAGGATATTATGATTATTTTAAGTCCCACATGGTGAGCATTAGACCTCTTCATCCTACGATGCCAAACAAACTTATTTGGGTAGCATCAACGGTAATGGGGAATACGTAGTGCATCTAGGAGTCCAACATTAGCAAATTGGGTCTGCCAACAAAAAACTATCAATAGTATGGAAAAATTGAACACCACCTAAACTACAAGTATTTAGCTAGCTAGTCTCTCAAAACAAAATATTAACAAGTTGTGTAGATGCAAAAGCGAAACACCACAAACTAGATATAAATACAAATTGAAATCAATAGACAATATTGTACCAAAAGAGATGATTTTTATTATTAATGGGGGGAGCCTCAAATCTCCAATGTTACAATGAAAGAATTGTTTTCTTTGATACATATTTTACAATAGCTAAGGTTCTCTAAAACCCTAGTAAACAACGTTGGTGGTATCTTCAATCTCACTTCTAATACCAACATATGTGAGTGGGCTTCATGTTATCCAATACTGGGCTACTCCAGCTTAAGCAGTTGCACAACGCTTGTGTATCTCCAAATCTGCACACAAAAGATAATAACGAAGGGTTAGTAATAACTTTGAGGGCTCCACTATGTGAGACCCTTATAAATTATTAAAACCCTAACTATCCAATAATGAAATTGCATGCAAATATGAAGAATACTAAAATAATAACCAAAATGAAATATTTACCTTGTGACGCTTGTTGTTTTCTGATCTAATGTAACTATTGCAAGAAATTGGTGCGGCGATGCCCTAGCGTCGCTCGAGGGCTAGTAGGGTTGCAAAACTCTGGTTTGAAACACCTGCGGACGCTCGACGATAGCAGAAAACATCCACGGGTGCTCAAGAATGGCGAAAGGTTCCCAGAGACGTTCGACAACGGGGAAAGCGCCAGAAGGTGCTCGGTGGTGACATGGAGTGCGCGAAGGCGTTCGAAAGCTAAGGTGAAGATTTGTAGAAGCAAATCTAGTGAAGCGATAGCGAGGATGGATGGAGAATGTAGGGATACTTTGATTACTTAGGATAGCAAACACTTAGAAAAATTACTTAGGGAAAACTTCAATTTAGGGGTTGAGCCATCAAAATGGTTTCTATTAATAATCCACACTAGGGCATGCTAGGGTTTGAGAGACACAAATTGTGTGGCTCAGATTAAAACACATCGGAGGGTGGATATTAATTTTGGGTGTGTGGCAAGGATTAATGTGGATGGAACGCTGGGATTTATTCACATATATAATATTTATATTTATTATATATATATATAATATAATATTAATATTAAACATATATTTAATAAATATGCCTAAATATATATAAATAAATGGGTAAGATGGCAGGAAGACTTGGATGGACGACAAGTGGCTAGGTTTTGGTGTTTACAGATACCCTTTTTGTATTGCGTTGCATGAAACACAATGTAGTGCAAAAACACAAGACACCTTTTTTGGCTAGGCGTAGAAGCAACTTTATCTTGAGATATGAAACATGAGCTTGAAGACAAAAGAATTAAAGAATTTGGATTTGCGTAGCTTACCCCCTCAATTGGCGAGTGAGTTTGTGGATGAATCTCATGAGCCAATTGAAAAATCTGTGCAAATGAATGGTGAACGATATGAATGATGTAAATGTGATACAGTATTTGCCCCAATGGTGAGAAGGGGATTGGTGAGAAATGTGAAATGATGCTTCTGTTTTTGCCCCAACAGATGAAGGGTTTTGTGAAAAATGTGATGAATGTGTATGTTCTTTGCACTAACAAATGAAGGGATTTTTGTGAAAATGCAAGGAATTGAGTCTGTTTTTGCCCTAACAAATAAAGATATTTTTGTGAAAATGTAAGGAATTGAGTCTGTTTTTGCCCCAACATATGAAGGGATTTTTGACAATGTATGAATGCAAAGCAAAGGACGCAACCTTTTGAACCTAGCAATTGATGTGTTGATGACGTAATGTGATTGAGTGATTGCTTGCTTGATTAGGGGGAAGGTGTGATACCTTGAACACCCCCAAGTTGTGATGTTGTTTGAACTTTCTAGAAATATTTGCATATGCGAATTTATATATATATATATATATATATATATATATATATATATATATATATACATGGTTTATAATTTTTGTGTTATGCTTTTGTGGAATGCTTTTGTGTGGATGCATGTGTATATGGATGATTAATGCATGTGATAATGTGTTATGGATGCAAATGAACTAATGCTCTAATGATCATTTATAGTTTAGATTTCTCTTGACCATGTTTAGCATTGTTGTTTAATCAAGGGTATCAAACTTGGTGGAATGTGGGGTGAAAGACTCATGAACTGACATGGATGTTGACATGGAAGAAGATATGGATGTTGATATGGAAGAAGATATGGATGTTGATATGGAAAACTGACCATTTTGCAGAGACTCAGACATACTAGTGGTATCAAACAAACTCACTAAAACTGCCTAACACCTCTAGGACCAAATGTGTGTGCAGTGAATTCATTTACCAAATCCTGAGTATGGTAATGACTCGAGGCAATCAAGAATTAATGTGTGTGCAAGTGAGTTCATTAACCCATATTGAGTAAATTGGATAAAACTTGTTATGGATGAAACTAAGAAGCTAGCTTATCTGTATGTGCAGTCACAGGTCTCTTTAAAGAAGATGTGTTGCCATACATGAGTGTACTCCACTGCTAGTCAAGCGTTTATAGCTCTGGTGGAGGCTAACTTCATAGTCCAAGGATTTGATCTCTTAAGTCTTGGGGATGACTACTTAACCATATAACTAGAAATTTAGTACGATCCTTACAACCAATTGATCAGTGGTGTGTGATGTAAAATATTTAGAGTTTTTGTTAGGGATTTTTCCCTATTCTTTCTTTTATTTTTGGAATTGTGATAGTGGTGACAACCACTATTTTTGGTGGACTATGTTGCATGATAGGACTAGCAAGGATGACCCTTTTCACTTAGAGGTTTAAACCAAATATGGTGTTATCCCTCTTTGACACAAGATGTTTTTTTTTTTTAAATGTGAAATTGTGGTTTAAGAATGTTTTGGAGTCAATTCCCAAAACTCAAGATTTTCTTAGTGTAGATGTGTAATGGTCCTAAAAGAAACTCGACATGTATTTTGGAGGTTGCTTAACACACTAGGAGTGGTTGAGTGATCGAAAACACCTAGGACTTTATGGAAATGTGGCTTTGCAAATGATAATTTTGGCTTGGTGGAATGGTGTGGATAATGTTTTGAAGGTGCCCCTAATTAAGGCAACATGACTTTATTGGACCAATTAATATCTTGAACTGAATAAATGATCCCTAATATGAAATGTGGATGAGATGTATAATGTGCAATTTGTGAAATGGAATGTGTATAATGCAATGTGAAATGTAAGGTGTAAAATGCAATATGTAAAATGAAATGCAATGTTTTTGTGTATTAGCCATGTATATATACATATATATAAAAGGGATTATGCATAGAATGCTCTCAAGTGTATGTTGTGCATGGAATGTGTGAACATGGAATGTGGAACATAGAATGTGTGAACATGGAATGTAGAATATGGAATGTGTGAACATGGAATGTTGAACATGGAATGTGTGAGCATGGAATTTTGAGCATGGAATGTTGAACATGGAATGTGTGAACATGGAATGTGGAACATGGAATGTGTGAACATGGAATGTGGAATATGGAATGTGTGAACATGGAATGTAGAAGGACTGTGTGAACATGGAATGTGGAATATGGAATGTGTGAACATGGAATGTGTGAACATGGAATGTGGAATATGGACTGTGTGAACATGGAATGTTGAATGTGGAAAGTTAAACATGGAATGTGGAATATGGACTGTGTGAACATGGAATATTAAACATGGAATGGTGAATGTGGGATGTAGAATATGATATGTGTGAACATGGAATGTGTGAACATAGAATGTGTGAACATAGAATATTAAAAATGGAATGGAATGGTGAATGTGGAATGTGAAACATAGAATATTAAACATGGAATGTATGAACATAGAATATTAAACATGGAATGGAATGGTGAATGTGGAATGTGAAACATGGAATATTAAACATGGAATGGTGAATGTGGAATGTGTGAACATGGAATATTAAACATGGAATGGAATGTTGAATGTAGAATGTGATATTTTGATTTAATGCTTTCTTTTGTTTTCTTGTTAATACCATAAGCAATTAATCAAAATATAGATTATGCAGTCAAATGAAACACAAAATTGAATTTTCATAAGAAAAATAAACAATCAATGCTAAGTTTGTTCAACAAGTGTGTCTTACCTCATTCATTAATTATCTCATTTTAATGTGAATTCATTTTCTTATATGTTGATTTCGTGTGTTTCAATGTGCTAATATGAATTAAATGGGTGAATCATACTGGTGATGAAATCCATCAAGTTTGCTTGAGGGTAATCTAAGGCATCTAGGGGCAGATATTGGTGTATGGATATGATAGCCACCATCACC
Organism: Wollemia nobilis; assembly: GCA_028583015.1. Taxonomy (NCBI): domain Eukaryota; kingdom Viridiplantae; phylum Streptophyta; class Pinopsida; order Araucariales; family Araucariaceae; genus Wollemia; species Wollemia nobilis. Next base: position 1,583,093 of record JAQPPZ010002150.1, read on the forward strand.
AAATCTCAAGCAATTGTTGGTGATGAAATCCAACCACTGTTGTTTAATGTGAAACGTGAAGAGTGTGATTCTTTTTAAAATTTTCCAATTTTCTATTGTGTACATACAATGTTAGAAAAATAACTACTTTCGACAGTCTAAATCAGAATCCACTACCTAGAATACCAATTTTTCCAAAGGATGTAAAGTACACCGCTTAAAACCCGCTCTAGACAGTTGGGGGGTTCGTCTACTCCTTTGTATGGAATCACCCAAGTACAGGGATACTTTTGGTATCTGAACAATATTCCTATTTAGACCTACAAAAATAGAAATCTCTAACCCTAGGATGTAAACTAATGTATGCACTTGACAATTCAAATGCAAACAATAATGCAGCACACCAGAAAATTGAGAAATTTTTAAACAAAAATGTGTGAATGAATGCAGTTATTAATCTAATGTCTAAGATGCAACTAACATGATTTTTTTTACCATATTTATTAATGATGTTCATTTTAATCCAAAAATATTAAAAAAAAACGTAAAAGTGCCAAAAAACATAAAAATAGAAAGTTAGGGTTTGACAGTAAACTTACGCAGAAGCCTACGTTTTTGCTTTAACTCTTTGTAAAACACCCCTCGGTGCTTCTGAAACGCACCTAGGAATTTTTGGATGTCCCTCGAGCACTTTCGAGTATTTTTGGATGTCTCTCAAGCATTGTCAGGCATTCGCGCACCTTCTGCAACCTTCTAAAAATCTCCAAAAACCCTAATCCAGTGAAAAAATGTGAATTATGCGCTTCTGAAAACCCTGCAAGATGAGATAGAAAACAACAAATTGGTCAATAAGGTAAATCAAAGTAAGAAACCCTTAGGGGGTCCCACCGTGATTGCAATTTGTAGATGCAAAAGCGAAACACCACAAAATAGATATAAAGACAAATTGAAATCAATAGACAATATTGCACCAAAAGAGATTATTTTTATTATTAATGGGGGGAGCCTCAAATCTCCAATGTTACAATGAAAGAATTGATTTCTTTGATACATATTTTTACAATAGCTAGGGTTCTCCGAAACCCTAGAAAAGAACGTTGGTGGTGTCTTCAATCTCGCTTCTGATTCCAACAGGTTTGAGTGGGCTTCGTGTTATCTAATACTGGACCACTCCAGCTTAAGAAGTTGCACAATGCTTGTGTATCTCCAAACCTGCACACAGAAGATAATAACAAAGGGTTAGTAATAATTGTGAGGGCTCCATTGTGTGAGACCCTTATAAATTAATAAAACCCTAGCTATCCAATAATGAAACTGCATGCAAATATGAAGAATACTAAAATAATAACCAAAATGAAAGATTTACCTTGTGACGCTTATCATTTTTTGATATGATGTAATTGTTGCAGGAAGTTGGTGCGGCGATGCCCTAGCATCACCTGAGGGCTAGTAGGGTTGTAAAACTCTGGTCTGAAATGCCCACGGGCGCTTGACGATAGTAGAAAACACCCGTGGGTGCTTAAGAATGGCAGAAGGCACCTAGAGGCACTCGACAACAGAGGGAAAGCGCCCGGAGGTGCTTGGTGGTGATAGGGAGCGCCCGAAGGCATTTAGGAGCTGAGGTGAAGATCTACAAAAGCAAATCTAGTGAAGCGAGAGGGGAGGTGATGGATGCAAGGGCTATGGCAAGCGAGGACGGATGGAGAACGTAGGGATACTTGGATTGCTTAGGATAGCAAACACTTAGCAAAATTACTTAGGGAAAACTTCAATTCAGGGATTGAGCCATCAAAATGACTCTTATTAATAATCCACACTAGGGTATGCTAAGTTTTGAGCAACACAAATTATGTGGCTCAAATTAAAACACATCAGAGGGTGGATATTAAATTTGGGTGTGTGGCATAGATTAATGTGGATGGATGGCTAGGATTGGGTTAAATTGGATGGCTGGTATTTATTCACATATATAATATTTATATTTATTAAATATATAATATAATATTAAAATATTAATATTAAACATACATTTAATAAATATACCTAAATATAAATAAATGAGTAAGATGGTGGGAAGACTTGGATGGACAACAAGTGGCTAGGTTTTGGTGTCTACAAGTTGTAATCTGTAAAGGAGAAGTATAGCAGGATCTCATGTTTGTTACAAGTGCATGCAGAACAATGAAACAATTTCCCATATTTTATTTGAATGCCCAAAGGCAATTTTAATATTCTTAGGAATAACCAAAATTCTTGGCACTTCCTACTCTGGAAGGTTAACCATAAACACATGTTTTACCAAGTGGAACAAATAATATAAAGGTAAACTAGTGGATAAGCCCCTCTTGGAATACCTGTGGAGCTATATACCATATTTTTTCATCTAGCACATCTAGTTGGACAAAAACTAGAGGATCTTTTAAGGCAAAGGTAAGGATAACTAAACACTAATACGAAGGATAAAAGAAGAATTAGTCTTAAATTTCAAATATAGTTTCTGTCAACAGCAATATGAAGAAGACCTGTCATCCATAAAAAGAAGAATGATCTACCAACTTAATCTCCAAGCTTTCCTAACAAAAGGAGACTGCAGAGCAAACAATTCTTTGCCTGACATCTATTTTTTGGCACTCTTCTTTGATGGTGTCTTCAAGTCCAACCCCGATCAAGCAACGACAAGGGGACTAATTCTTACGAGACCCCGTGAGATCTTGCTCAAATACATGATCAGCTTAGGAACAAGTTCTAACAATGTGGCAAAGGCTATTAGATGTGAAATCGACTTAAAATTGGTGGCAAAGCAAGGCATCACTCAGGTCATTGTTTACAGGAATTCTAAACTGATAATAACAACTCTTGTCAAAAATAAATATTTTAGATCTTTACAACTGAAGATTATTCAAGACTGGATTAGACAACTAGGCAAGATAATTAGCAGAATATCCTATCAACACGTAAGATGGGAATTCAATAGAGACCGACACACTAGCAAATCAGACTATAAATATAACCCCTAGTTATTGTTGTCAAATCATCAAGAAATAGAATGGCAGTGGTGGTATGCAAGGATGACAAGGACTTCAATAATGAGGTCCTATCAGGCTTGATGCCTCCTGGTTATGATGTCTTTCTTTGATTATTTTTTTGTCTTCATGTTTTTTCTCGAATGCTCTATTCACTATGATCTCTCTAATCAAAGAGTCTTGTATCTTTTTGTTAAGTAAATAAATATTTTCCTTTAAAAAAAATTTGGAAGAGTTGAATTAGAATTTTGTTTCAAAGTTAAAACATTATTCATTCTATGGAGGATCAATCCTACCATTATTTTTTGGAATTGATGGCTTGGAAGGAATAATAGAATTCTTAATAAAAAAGATTGACATCATGTCTAAGTTCAAAATCGTATTATTGTCTCTCCTACAAAATGTTTATAGACAAGGTGCTCGCCATGAGAAGTTTCAAGCGCAAACAAAGTTCTAGCCTCTTGGTCATAAAATATGAATATACAGAGAAGGGTTATTTATGACAAGTCTTAACATAGGATTTTTTTTATCTATGATAGAATGGAAATGTCCAAAGTTTGGTTTATCAAAATTAATTTTTATGGCACTTCCAAAGGAAATCTAAGAAAGCTAATAGAAATAGTGTTTTGAAATAACAAAAGGTGAAATTCTCCACTTAGAATCATATGAAAATTCAACTAATAAGTATGCATAGGCTAGGGCACTTCTTACATGGATCAAAAATGTTATTGAAAAGGGTGGAAATATATTTCAATAGAGGGAGATTCAAAAACTATTATTAATGCTATCAACCAAAATGAATGTGGGGAATTAGATCAAAAATAATGTTATTGTTGATGTTTATCAACTATTTTTGAACAAATATCTTGAAAATGTCAACATATCTGTAGAGAAAGTCAAGTGGCAAAATATTTTTTCAATTATAATGTTGATCTTCTTCTTATCAAAAATCAAAGTTTAGAAGGCAACTAACCAACTGATATTTACCCAATTAATGAAAATGATATTAAGAAGCTAATTCTAGAAACATAACAGTTTGAGAAAGATGAAGAAAATTTTTCCAATTATAGTGTTGAACTTCTTCTTACCAAAATTTAAAGTTTAGAAGGCAACTAGCCAGCTGAGATTTTCTTTCTTAATGAAAATGATATTAAGAAGCTAATTCTAGAAACATACCAATTTGAGAAATATGATAGAAAGGTAGATGAAGAATATATTTAATAAAGATATAAGTTGAATATGGTTTAGTTGACTTAATTACTAATTGTCCTGACAATAAATGTAATGTTTTCTATTTTAATTGTACTAACATCGTCTAATAAAATAAAGTAACATGGGAACCAAATTTTGGGTATAATGAAATCTTGTTTGAATGATTTAATAGGCATGCTCTCAACTATGGCTTAAAGGCTGCAATATTATATATATGGATAGAGATAGAGATAGAGAGGGGGGATAAAATTTACTTGTAAATTTGATAAATTCAAAGAGATTTCTCTAGAAAGAATTATCAAAGAAAAATTATGTTTGTAAATGGATTAGGTTTGTAAAGACAATAATATTACAAGGGATGGGCACAAGGGGAAAACTTGGTTAGATGTTCTTCTAAAGGTGGGAAAATATTATTTCAAAAATATATATACCTTGTGGATGCAATAAAATTGATAAGAAACAAATCATTCCTAAACCTAGAACTTCATATCAAAAATTTTGTAATTAATAAGATTGTAAATCAAGGAAAGAGATTATACAAAAAATTGTATCATGTCTGATTCAATTATTTTCCTCTTATTTTTTAGCCTTTTTGGCTTATAAAGGTTCAAAAATCAAAATTATATTCATGTACAAAAAAAATCTTAAAATATTATTTGCCTATTTATCTCAAAAGGGTAATCTATTTTCAAATCTTGCGAAAGATAGTAATACTACCAAGCTGGGATGTAAAGCTTTGGAGCTTTCAATACTCCTTGTCTTAATTTCCCTTATTAAAGCCTCGACATTCCTTTGGTTAGTCATTCAAAGCAGAATTCTTTAAAGAGTGATAGTTTGCAAAGAAGAGAATACCATGGGCCTTTTTAGTGTGCTTCATGAACAAGGATTAAAACATCATATCATATATTTCTTTATTCTTTTGTGTTTACTTCTTAATGTTGTCTTTATGAGAAATGTGGATTTCTTCCATTAACATTGGAAGAGTTGATGAGTGGTGTATTAGTAATTGTATTTTGTGAAGGATTGGTCTTGTTATTCTAAATTATTGAGATGTTCCATCATAAGAGTTGATGAAATGTAATATTAGTTATTGAATTTTATGGAGGGTTCATTCAAAATTTGTGACTAAATAACAAAATTTCAAGAACAAATCTCAAAAATCATATTCAACTTGAGACAGCCATAGTGCTCACCATGGGAATAAAAAAAAGGTATGCTAATATATCTAAATACATGTAGATATTTAAAGTAGAAATAAAAGTTCAACAAACTTTAATTTAACGGTGTTTTCAATGAAGAATTTGAGAAAGTTGAAATCCCTCTTTTCAAAGACATAAAATTCAAAAGCATAGAAAACATCAAAAAAACAACCATACATATCAAGATTGCCAATGAAAGATATATACTTGAAATATAAAAATAATTAATCAATTATTATTAGTGCCATAAATATAAAATGATACAAAAATCAATAGGAAAAATAGATTAATAATTTTTTTACTTCTATCAATTTCCATATACATAAGATCTAAAAAACAACCATGGAAATCAGGATTGTTATTGAAATAGGTAAATATATAATTGAAATATAAAAAATAAATAAATTGTATTAATAAATGTAAAAATTTAATTAATAATATTTGTATTTGTATTAATTTTGATATACATAAGACCTTAAAAATGTTAAAATATATATAGAAAAACAATTAGTCACATACCTTAACTTTCAAGAGAAAATTCCCTAATCAAGGAGAAAAATCTGGTTCAAATCTTTGCCATACCATACAATAAAAACTATGAAAATTTTATAAATTGGTAAAATATTATTTTAATACTAATCCATTTTATGATATAATAGAAAATGATATTTATCTTAAATCCATAAAACCACTTCTCAAAAACATAAAATCAAAATATTACATTAAAAAGGCATGGCTAATATATACCTAACAATTGACCCCATTCTTGAAGAAAGCTCAAAAAATATGAATTATTTGCTTACCCAATTAAAAAAACTGTGAAATCATTCATTACACATTGAGTTATGTAATTCTAATTCACCCCATTAAAGACTGCAAAATTTTGGGATTATTTGTTTATCTTCTAGAAACCAATGGAAAATTATTCTATCATGTAACTTCAAAAAGTATGACAGACTTATTAAACAAAAAACATAAAAACAACTTTTTTAATTATTATCAATTAATACTAATAAGTTTAAAATAATTGATTTCTTAAATCAAAGTGTAAATTTCTCATATAAACTTAATATTTTATGAAATGATATAATTCCAACCTGTTAAATTCCTCTACTTTCAAGTAAGAGACCCAAGTTAGACTCTTACAATATAATATATGCATAATTGCCAAAGTTTGAATATCATGGATAAACTTTAACATTTTAAACAAAATGACATGATTTCAACCTATTAAATTCCTCTAGTTTCAAAGAGGAGACCCAAGTTTACCTCTTGCCATTAGATATATGCATAATTGTCAAACTGTTGTAATACCCGATTAGGCCCATTTCAATACCTTATAACAAATTTAAATAAAAACCCTTACCCATTAATAATAAATAACATTAGCTCAACTGATTATATTCAACTTTCAAGGAAAAAACTCAGATTCAAATTTTACCAAGTGATGCATACATAACTATTATGTTGTTATAATACCTTCAATGGGGCAATCAAATGCCTTCAACTCAATCAAATGCCTTCAGCTCAATCCATTCAAATCCTCAACCTTCGTATAGAAGACCCAATTTCAATTCTTACTAGAAGATAATACCACAATGTGCTTATGATGTAATATGGATGAGATAATCAAATGACATTAGCTCAATTGGTTCAATTCCTTTCAAAGAAAAGACTCAAGTTTAAATCTTACCAAGGAATACATGCATACTAACTACCTTGTTGCAATATTACTATGTGGTGACCATTTCAATCCCATATATTGTTACCAATTAAAATGAGATGAGATGGGACCCATGAGATGGCATTAGCTAAATGGATTCAATTTCTCAATTCCTCAACTTTTATACAAAAGACCCAAGTTCAAATATTACTAGAAGATAATACCACAATGTGCTCATGATGTAATATGAATGAGACAATCAAATGGAATTAGCTCAATAGATTCAATTCCTTTCAAAGAAAAGACCCAACTTTAAATCTTACCAAGGGATACATGCATAATAACTAACTAGTTGCAATATTACTATGTGGTGCCCATTTCAATCTCATATATTGTTACCAATTAAAATCAGATGAGATGGAACCCATGAGATGGCATTAGCTAATTGGGTTCAATTCCTCAGCTTTCGAGGAGAGACCCAAATTTGAATCTTGCAAAGCTATACATAAGCCACGCTATTGTAATACCACTATGAGATAATGTAATTCAGAAGGGTACCCCTTCAAACTTTAATAACAAAATAAAAAATGCTACCACTTAAAATTAGATGGGATGGAACCAATCAGATGACATTAGCTCCATGGATTCAAATTCCTCAACTTCAAAGATAATCAAAGTTCAAATCTTACCAAGCAATACATGCTTGATAACCAAGCTACTATCATACCACTATATAATGGTATAATACACATGATAATCATTCCAATCCCACATAATTAATTATAAAAATAAAAACGTTACCACTTAATATCAGATGGATGGCCTTAATGCATCACTTTCCTTATCCATCTTCTTCGCAAAGAATTATGGCATTTTTTCTGAAAAAAAAAACATCTCATCTTTTAGGAGCCATATCTTCATGAAGGGTTATTTGATTCAACTAATTCTTGGACCAAATTTTGCAAAATTTGAATAGCTTAAAAATGAGTGGTCATATGAAGGAATCCAAGGAATATTGAGGGAGATATGATCGTGTGAAGTCAACCATCCAAAATAAGGGCGGTGACAAATTTTCAAGTTGTAATAAACGAAATTGCAAATATTTTTCAGCACGTGAAGAGCAAGACTTTGAGCACACGAAAATGAAAAACGGTGGACATACATGACGTGGACAGGTATCTTCTCGACTGGGAACATCCTCCACATGGAATGTGTTGATTTGATCTACGTAAGATTTGCCGTAAATTATGTTTGTTGCCATTAACACCCATCTGGTACAGTGGTATACACCATTAGATTGTCCTCAACTTGAACTGTTGGTGTCGCAATGCCCTCTACACTCTTCAACTCTCAATAATCTGGATGACAAGTGATAGCTAGGGTTTCTTCCGGCACGGGAGAGAATGTCGGTTCAAGCCAATGAATGAAGGACAACATATCAATATTATACCATATCGAAGGATTTCCAATTTAGACAAAATCCTTTGTCGACTACTATGATGGCCATTTTTCCTAAAACATAGATATGGCGTTGCTTGGCCTTTGAATGCATGCTCGAAAACTTATAACAAATGGATATGGATGAAGTGGTTTTCAACTTCCAAAAAATAGATCTAGAAAATGAAAGCAAATAAACAATGGAGACTAGTAAGGAATGATATTGGAAGAAATACCAACTCTTTTGAGGCTTTAGTCTATGAATAAAAATTAGATCCTGATTTAGGGACAAACAACAGGTTCAACATACTAACAATGAATCGTCTATTCAATATGATCCTGATTTAGGGACAAACATTCTCGATGAACCTAAGGAATGTGTCTCATCATATTTTCAAGACTCTCTTGAAGTACCATGCACAATTCAAGAGAAAACATTCTCGATGAACCTAAGGAATGTGTCATCAGATTTTGAAGACTCTCTTGAAGTACCATTCACCATTTAGGAGAAAAAAAATCGTAAATAAAATGCAATTTTAGAAGTTAATACCTCTACCATTAATAAGGAAATACCAAAAAATGAAGAGTACAAGTCAAAAGCTTCTATAGCAAAGCCATGAGAGGAAAAATTTGATGAAAAACAAAGTTGTGAAAGATTTTTTGAGGAATAGAATAATAAGACCTACTCATACAAGTAAAGCAAAAAGTGGAAAACCCTCAAATTATCGAGCAAGATCCAAGGAAGCAAGAGCAAACATAGAGAAAGAAACACAAACTAAGTTGGTTGAACTTCTCTTTATCAAACAACAAAATGATCTTAGTAATTCGCAGGCGGTGCCAGTAGCCCCTAATGAGACATGATTATCATCTCATGGAATATAAGGGATGCTAATGCCCCCTCAAAGCAAAGGTGTATCAGGGACCTCTATTTAAGCAATAAGCCTCATATTCTTTATATCCAAGAAACTAAAATGACAAAAGAAATTTCAAAAACTATGAAAGCAGTATGGGCTAGATATGAATGGGATGCTATGAATTTTGAAGGAGCAACAAAGGGGGAATTCTAACTTGTTGAAATCCTACTAGAACCACTTGTGTAACCATTCATAAAACTAGGCATTGGATAATCTCTTTAGTCATATGCTACCTTGCAGATATTTGTTTCTATCAATGTCTATGGACCTACAACTCAATCATGTAGTTTAGAATTTTGGAGTGGGATTGAAGCCTTTATGGGAAGTAAAGACCCAAAAAAAGTTTGGAGTGGGATTGAAGCCTTTATGAGAGATAAAGACCAAAAAACCTGATTCATGATAATAGGAGATTTTAATGCCATAACCAAGTTGGATGAAAATTTTGGGGGAATTAGGAAATGAACCCAAAGTATGAGAGATTTCTTAAAAACAATAATCTATGGAAGGTTGAGTTTGAATAAGACAACTATACATGGACCATCAACAGGAGAGGCCAGATTCTAATAGAGTTCTATGTGAATTCAAATGACTAAATATGAGCAGATGTGGGAAGACCATCCTCATCTGTAGACACCAAAATCCAGCCACTTATACCTTCCTGCCAGCCACCTGTCAGTCATCCATCCTTCCCGCCATTATTTGGCCCAAATCCACACTTTCCCACCATTATTTGGCCCAATTTCACTTTTTCTGTCATTTTTCATCTCCAAATTTATTTAAATTAATATTTAGATATATATATTAATATTTTAATATATTTTAATATATATATATAAATAAAATTTAAGTGATTTAATCTGAGTCGTCCATCCTTCATTTAATCTCATCCGTCCATCCATCTTAATCCGTTTCACAACCTAGATTTATTCTCTACCCTTGGATCCACTTTAATCTTAGCCACACGTTCAAAGTGTCGTTAAAACCCTAAAGTGTGCCCTAAGAGTAGATTATAAATTGAGTCACCTTGATGGCTCAAACCCTATCTATCTCTCCGGCTAAACCTACTTATCTTCCCTATCTAAGTCTGGAGTTGGCTATTGTTGTTAATCTTGAGTCTTCTGAGTCTTCTACGGCCCTAAGTCTGAACTAAACCCTTTCGTCGCATCCATCTTCGCCGCCTGGTCTCGTCGCGTTAACAGGAAAAGGTATAGATTCGTTTAAAGCAAGTAATATTTCTTTATGTATTAATCTGCTGTTGAATTTTGCATTCTTTTTATTTTTATTTCATAAATCTAGGGTTTTAGACTGTTTCTGAGGGCTCACACAGTGGAGCCCTCTTATTAGTTTCTAACTCGTTGATAATTTTAATGTGTGCAGGATTCTAGTGGTAGATCTGATTTGTTGATAGCAGCTGCTTAAGTCGGAGTGGTCCGAGCCAAAGGATACAACGAAGCCCACTCATTCTATTGAGGTTAAAGATACATTCTTCGGAGACGCCACCACATTGTGCCAGCTAGGGTTTCGGAGAACCCTAGCACAAATTGTAACTTTGTATCACGAAAATGGTTACAGGCCCTGTTGTACTTAAAAGGAGTTTCTAAACTCCATTGATTAATAAAAATCATTCATTTTGTACAATCGTTTCTGCATTCTTTTATTGTGATTTCTTTATTTATGTTTGGCGTTGTATCTTTAATCTACAAATGGCGTCTTCGAAGAATGTATCCTTAACCTCAACAGAATGAGTGGGCTTCGTTGTATCCTTTGGCTCGGACCACTCCAGCTTAAGCAGCTGCTATCAACAAATCAGATCTACCACTAGAATCCTGCACACATTAAAATTATCAAAGAGTTAGAAACTAATAAGAGGGCTCCACCGTGTGAGCCCTCGAAACAGTCTAAAACCCTAGATTTATGAAATAAAAATAAACAGAATGCAGAATTCAACAGCAGATTAATACATAAAGAAAGATTACTTGCTTTAGACGAATCTATACCTTTTCCTGTTAACGCGGCGAGACCAGGCGGTGAAGATGGATGCGGCGAAAGGGTTTAGTTCAGACTTAGGGCCGTAGAAGACTCAGAAGACTTAGGATTAACAACAATAGCCAACTCCAGACTTAGATAGGGAAGATAAGTAGGTTTAGCCGAAGAGATAGATAGGGTTTGAGCCATCAAGGTGACTCAATTTATAATCTACTCTTAGGGCACACTTTAGGGTTTTAACGACACTTTGAACGTGTGGCTAAGATTAAAGTGGATCCAAGGGTAGAGAATAAATCTAGGTTGTGAAACGGATTAAGATGGATGGACGGATGAGATTAAATGAAGGATGGACGGCTCAGATTAAATCACTTAAACTTTATTTATATATATATTAAAATATTAAAATATATATATAAATATTACTTTAAATAAATTTGGGGATGAAAAATGGCGGAAAAAGTGAAATTGGGCCAAATAATGATGGGAAAGTGTGGATTTGGACCAAATAATGACGGGAAGGATGGATGATTGACACGTGGCTGGCAGGAAGGTATAGATGACTTACAAGTGGCTGGATTTTGGTGTCTACAGATGCCCCTTTTTGAGCTGCTTTGTGTGAAGACACAATGCAGCACAAAAACTTAAGACACCTGAAAAGCTGGATCAAACACAACTCTCTCTCAAGACTAAAGCACAACTTTGAAGACCAAAGAATAAAAGAATATTTAAAAAATTTCAGCTTACCCCCTCAATTGGCGAGCGAGAATGGTTCTCACAAGCCAATTGGAAGAAATTCGAAAGATAATGAACCGTTTTTGCCCCAACGGTGAAAAAAAGGGTTGGTGCATGCACCATCTGTTTATGTCCCAACAACAAAGGGGTTAGTGTACAAACCAGAAAATAATATGATTGAAGACGATATGAGTGATGTGAAAGATGGACCGTTTTCTGCCCCAACGGTTATAAAGGGATTTTTTCCAAACTGTAAATTCCATGATCATGTAAGATGAATTCCACTATAGGAAAATTAGAAATTGATAACGGATGCCCCAACTCCTGTGTGTGAATCCATATTGTTGATGAAATTGCCTTGTTGGCGCCATTGATATGCAGAGATGAAAGATGCATGAAAGAGTCCGGAACTCAGAGATGCTCCTAGTGACTGTATGGATAATTCCTCGGGTCGGAACCAATCAACCTAGGTAGCCACAATCTCTAGCAAGACTTAAAATAATGACGATATGAAAGATTGTCCATGTTTATGGCCCCATGAACTAGGCCATCAATGACAATTGTTGAGCAAATTAATCTTGGTATGAGGTCACTTGAAAAGTAGAATATCCAAAATTGATTTCCAATTTTCAAACAGTGAAATAATTGATGATGATAAATGGTAAGTGTCCTTATGGTGGTTTAATCCTCTTACCGAATTGCATGGATGCAAATCGTTGCAATCGCCAAGGTGATAGAATATACCACTAGATACGAGGTTTACTTTAATTTGATTTGGCAAAAATATGCATGATGAAAGAAGAATGAATGAAATTGACGATAGATCAGAAGAATTGATGAATGTGGTTAATTTTGTGAAGGTTTTGAATATTTTTAACTCAATTTTTAAAACAATGATGAATGATGCGCTTTTTGAGAGAAATGACAAAATTTGTGTCCAAAACTGTTGTAACCTTCACAAAATGTTTTATTATGATAAGAATAATGGATGAATGCAATTTGATGAAATTTGGAGGTAAGCTTCAATTTTGTAAGTTTTGTTCTTTTATTCAATACTGACACCAAACGCCGGTTTGCGTTTGTGGTTGGCAGAGACGCCCGCCGGTGTTTAGGCGCTCTGCAGACGCAGGACTGCGTCTGAATCCGCCATGAAACGCCCAACTGCGTTTCAGGGCACCAAAATCAGCTATTTAAACAGTTTTTTGTGAGAATTTCGCTCATTTGTGCGTTCGAGCTTGAGAGAAGTGCGTCTGAGGGAGTGGAGTGAAGTGGAGTGAAAGGTTGTGTGGGAGAGTGAAGCACGCGGGAGCTATGGCGGAGATGGGAGCGGACGCGCCAGTGCAGCCAGCTGAGGTATTTGTTCATTTAAGCAAGTACTTGTGTTTTTTTTTTTTTTTTTTTTTCGAAAAAATTTGTAACAAATTTTGTTTTGTTGTTTTGCAGCTTAGGGTGTTAGAGGCACGACACCGATTCTCCCCTATCATTCCTAGGATGAGGAGGTCGTTGTCCCAGGCAGACTGGGAGATATTGGAGGCAGTGGGACTAGCGGAGGCAGCCCGATTGGAGGTAGTTCGGGCGGATGAGGGGTACCTCTAGGCACACCACTAGGTCTAGGGCTCCTACTAGGTCTCAAGGGTCCTCTTTTGATGGTTAGCTTAGTGCTTAGATGCACTCTTTATGAGCCTTGGTGCTCTATTGTATATTGTAGCCTTTTGGCATTCATTGTACAGTTTGACATTTATACATATATATATATACATGGCTTTTATTTATTTGGTGTTTTACTCTCTTTTGTGTGAATGCCTATGTTTTTGTTATGCATGTTTTTATATGTTTTATGTTTTTATTTATGTCTGAATCCGCCATCAAACGCCCTACTGCGTTTCAGGGCGCCAAAATCAGCTATTTAAACAGTTTCAGCGAGAATTTCGCTCAGTTGTGCGTTCGAGCTTAAGAGAAGTGCGTCTGAGGGAGTGGAGTGAAGTGGAGTGAAAGGTTGTGTGGGAGAGTGAAGCACGCGGGAGCTATGGCGGAGATGGGAGCTAGTGGTATAGATTCGCCGCGTTAATGTGTGCAGGATTACTTGCTTTAGACGAATCTATACCTTTTCCTGTTAACGCGGCGAGACCAGGCGGCGAAGATGGATGCGACGAAAGGGTTTAGTTCAGACTTAGGGCCGTAGAAGACTCAGAAGACTCAAGATTAACAGCAATAGCCAACTCCAGACTTAGATAGGGAAGATAAGTAGGTTTAGCCGAAGAGATAGATAGGGTTTGAGCCATCAAGGTGACTCAATTTATAATCTACTCTTAGGGCACACTTTAGGGTTTTAACGACACTTTGAACATGTGGCTAAGATTAAAGTGGATCCAAGGGTAGAGAATAAATCTAGGTTGTGAAACGGATTAAGATGGATAGACGGATGAGATTAAATGAATGATGGACGGCTCGAGATTAAATCACTTAAACTTTATTTATATATATATTAAAATATATTAAAATATTAAAATATATATATAAATATTAATTTAAATAAATTTGGGGATGAAAAATGGTGGGAAAAGTGAAATTGGGCCAAATAATGGTGGGAAAGTGTGGATTTGGGCCAAATAATGGCGGGAAGGATGGATGACTGACACGTGGCTGGCAGGAAGGTATAAGTGGCTGGATTTTGGTGTCTACAGATGCCCCTTTTTGAGTTGCTTTGTGTGAAGACACAATGTAGCACAAAAACTTAAGACACCTGAAAAGCTGGATCAGACGCAACTCTCTCTCAAGACTAAAGCACAACTTTGAAGACCAAAGAATAAAAGAATATTTAAAAATTTTCAGCTTACCCCCTCAATTGGCGAGCGAGAATGGTTCTCACAAGCCAATTGGAAGAAATTCGGAAGATAATGAACCGTTTTTGCCCCAACGGTGAAAAAAAGGGTTGGTGCATGCACCATTTGTTTATGTCCCAACAAAAAAGGGGTTGGTGTACAAACCAGAAAAGAATATGATTGAAGACGATATGAGTGATGTGAAAGATGGACCGTTTTCTGCCCCAACGGTTATAAAGGGATTTTTGCCAAACTGTAAATTCCATGATCATGTAAGATGAATTCCACTATAGGAAAATTAGAAATTGATAACGGATGCCCCAACTCCTATGTGTGAATCCATACTATTGATGAAATTGCCTTGTTGGCGCCATTGATATGCAGAGATGAAAGATGCATGAAAGAGTCCAGAACTCAGAGATGCTCCTAGTGACTGTATGGATAATTCCTCGGGTCGAAACCAATCAACCTAGGTAGCCACAATCTCTAGCAAGACTTAAAATAATGACGATATGAAAGATTGTCCATGTTTAAGGCCCCATGAACTAGGCCATCAATGACAACTGTTGAGCAAATTAATCTTGGTATTAGGTCACTTGAAAAGTAGAATATCCCAAATTGATTTCCAATTTTCAAACAGTGAAATAATTGATGATGATAAATGGTAAGTGTCCTTATGGTGGTTTAATCCTCTTACCGAATTGCATTGATGCAAATCGCTGCAATCGCCAAGGTGATGGATGCCCTGTTAGCTGCTCAGGAGGAGAGGATGGCCCAGCTGCAGGCGGACTTGGATGGAGCGACCAGGGTGCCCCAGGATGACAGTGTGACGAGACTCCAGGCAGAGCTAGCGGAGCGGGAGCGACGGTACGGGATAGACATAGCTAGGATTAGGTCTAGGACTCGTTACATTGAGGCTCTGGAGGACACATTGTTTAGGCATCACATTGTGTTGCCTGATCCTCCATCCTCCTCTATCTCTAGGCGTAGTGAGTCTAGGCACACCACTAGGTCTAAGGCTCCTACTAGGTCTCAGGGGTCCTCTTTTGATGGTTAGCTTAGTGCTTAGATGCACTCTTTATGAGCCTTGGTGCTCTATTGTATATTGTAGTCTTTTGGCATTCATTGTACAGTTTGTCCTTTGTACATATATATATATATATATATACGGCTTTTATTTATTTGGTGTTTTACTCTCTTTTGTGTGAATGCCTATGTTTTTGTGATGCATGTTTTTATATGTTTTAATGTTTTTGATGCATATGTTTTTATATGTTTTAATGTTTTTGATGCATATGTGATGGAATGGAATGCAAACTTATAGATGATTAATGCGAGACTAAGTAAATGAAATATGCACTAAGAAGCACTCATACTTTTAGATAGTTAGATTTAGCGAACTTGTTATCATAATTGTTTGATCAGGGGCACCAAACTTGGTGGCTTGTGAATGGATGACGTATGGAATGACATGAATATGGAAGAAGATATGGAGGGTGATATGGAGGTTGATATGGAAGACTGTTTTACAAAGACTCAAACATGCTAGTGGTATCAAACAAACTTACTAACACTGCCTAATTCAACTAGGACCAAATGTGTGTGCATGCGAGTTCATTAACCAAATCGGAAGCATGGTAGTGACTCTAGGCAATCAAAAACCTGTGTGTGTGCAAATGTGTTCATTAACCTCATCTTGCATAAATTAGGTAACCCTGTTATGGAGAAGACCCCGAAGCTAGTTTGTCCGTATTAGCATTCAGAGGTCTCTTTTTAAGGAGAGACATGTCGCCACGCAATTAGTATACTCCACTGCCAGTCAAGCGTTTATAGCCTCGGTGAAGGTTAACTCCATAGTCCATGTTGTTTTAGACCTTTGTAAGCCTTTGGGATGACTACCTATCCATCTGACTGGACAAGTAGTACGATCCTTACAACTTATTTGGGATCAGTGGTGTGTGAAAAATGTTCATTTCCTTAGAGCTTTGGGAAATCGGATTCTCAACCGAAGTATGATGAGAATTTTACCCTATCCTTACTACTCTGTTTATATTTATATTTTGTGATTGCTTGTGATAGTGGTAAGAACCACTGTTTTATGGACTATGTTTGCATAATAGGACAAACGAGGATTACCCTTTTCACTTCAAGGCACAACCCAAGGATGGTGTTATCTCTCTTTGACACAAGATGTTTTTAAGATGTGAAAATGTGATAGGTTCAAGACCGTTTTTGAGATCATTTCCCAATACTCAAGATTTTATTTAGTGTAATTTGTGATATGGCCCTAGAGAACTTTGACATGCATTTCGAAGTTTTCTTAAAACACTAGGAATGGCTGAGTGATTGAAAACATTTTGGCAATGTAAATATGTGCAAATGGAAAATGGGTGTACGAACGACAATTCGGTTTGATGGATTTTATGAAGGTGCCCCTGATTAAGGCAACATGACTTTTGCTTGACCAAATTTTATATCCAAAATATAGAATGGTCTCTAACATGATATGCAACTATGGCTGAAAATGAAATGTTATGGTTTTGAATGAGATGTATGCAACTAGCAATGAAATGCAAATTCTTTTTATTTTATTTGTTTTTTTTTTCTTTTTTTTTGTTGTACAAGCCATGTATATACGTACATATAAAATTCAAACTATGCGTAGAATGCCCTCAAGTGTATAACATTAAGTGGTTCGGGTTCTTCCTCTCCCTCTAAACTGGCAAGTCTATAAGTTCCATTACCCACTCTTTCAGTGACCATATATGGACCTAACCAATTAGCCGCGAATTTATCTCGAAGATGCGGCAATGCATTGGTGTTTTGTTGATTCTCTTTAAGGACAAGATCCCCTACTTGAAATTCTCTTAGATGAACTTTGGCATTGTAAGCACGTTTCAATCGGTCTTGATAAACTCGCAAATGCTCTAAAGCATTGATTCGTTTTTCATCTATGAGTGTGAGTTGATCAAGACGTGCTTGTCTAGCAGTATCATCATCGATAAATTCCTGCAAATAAATTCGCAAGGAAGGGATCTCGAGCTCAAAAGGCATGATTGCTTCAGCTCCATAGACCAAAGAAAATGGTGTTGCCCCAATGGGAGTTATGATGCTTGTTCTGTAAGCCCATAATGCTAAGGGGATTTGTGTATGCCAATCTTTATGATTTTCTTTAACAAGTTTCTTAAGAATAGCAATTATGGTCTTATTGGAAGCTTCAACTTGTCCATTGGCTTGTGGGTAGTAAGGAGTTGAGAAACTATGTTGGATATTATACTTTTCGCAAAGAGCTCGAACATCAGAAATAATTTTAGAGGGAATACTAAAACGACAAATGATATGGTGAAGTATAAACTCCACAATTCTAGGACCTGTCGTACTGGTTAGAGGAATAGCTTCAACCCACTTTGTGAAGTATTCAGTGGTCTGTAATGATGAAAGTATGTTGTCCTGAAGAGGCAGGTGAAATCTTGCCAATTAAATCGAGACCCCATTGTGAGAAGGGCCAAAGGCTTTGGATGGGTTGTAAAACTTGTGATGGTATATGGGTTAAATTAGCGTGTTCTTGACACTTTTTACATTGTTTAACATATTTGCAACAATCTTGTTCCATAGTGGGCCAATAATACCCCATACGTAAAATACGCTTCGCAATGGCCATTCCACTAAAATGACCACCACAAGTACCATCATGGGCTTCAGCAATAGCTCTATGTGTTTCACCTGCTTCTAGACAGTGAAGGAGTACTCCATCATATCCACGTTTATACAACACATCCCCCAAAAGAACAAAACGAGCTGCCTTTTGCTTAAAACAACGACGGGCGATTCGAGACAAATCAGATGGGAGTGTTCCAAACTTGAGGAAGGCTACTATCTCACTAGACCAAGGCTCATATGGATCCGAATGGATAAAGCAAACATCTTTTTCATCCTTAGACTCAGCACGGACAATTGCGGACTTAGAGACTTAGTGATCTCATACCAATCAAACTTAGAGAGCAACTTCATTGCTACATCATGATAAAGCTTAATGGTAGGTTCTTTGGCTTGGTATTCTCCTATAATTTGTTTAACCACGAGTTGAGAATCCCCAAATATCCGAATACGCTTAATGCTCATAGCTATGGCTGATTGAAAACCTAAAATTAAGGCTTCATACTCTGTTGTATTATTGGTGCATTGGAAGTCTAGTTTGAATGATAAAGGGATGGGAATCCCTTGAGGTGTATGAAACACAACTCCAGCGCCGTGACCTTTCGCGCACTTAGAGCCATCAAAAAATAGTGTGATGTCAACATCTTCCTCCGGAATGATGTCCTCTTCTTGTTCAGTGATAGCAAATACCGAATCATCTGGGAGCTCAATAATCAAAGGATGATCACTAGGTAGCGGACATGAACTAATGTGGTAGGAGAATAAATTGAGTCACCTTGATGGCTCAAACCCTATCTATCTCTTCGGCTAAACCTACTTATCTTCCCTATCTAAGTCTGGAGTTGGCTATTGCTGTTAATCCTGAGTCTTCTGAGTCTTCTACGGCCCTAAGTCTGAACTAAACCCTTTCGCCGCATCTATCGCCGTCGCCTGGTCTCACCGCGTTAACAAGAAAAGGTATAAATTCGTCTAAAGCAAGTAATCTTTCTTTATGTATTAATCTGTTGTTGAATTCTGCATTCTGTTTATTTTTATTTCATAAATCTAGGGTTTTAGACTGTTTCTGAGGGCTCACGCAGTGGAGCCCTCTTATTAGTTTCTAACTCTTTGATAATTTTAATGTGTGCAAGATTCTAGTGGTAGATCCGATTTGTTGATAGCAGTGCTTAAGCCGGAGTGGTCCGAGCCAAAGGATACAACGAAGCCCACTCATTCCGTTGAGGTTAAGGATACATTCTTCGGAGACGCCACCACATTGTGTCGGCTAGGGTTTCGGAGAACCCTAGCACAAATTGTAACTTTGTATCACGAAAAGGGTTACAGGCCCTGTTGTACTTAAAAGGAGTTTCTAAACTCCATTGATTAATAAAAATCATTCATTTTGTACAACTGTTCTGCATTCCTTTATTGTGATGGGAGCTATGGCGGAGATGGGAGCTAGTGGTATAGATTCGCCGCGTTAATGTGTGCAAGATTCTAGTGGTAGATCTGATTTGTTGATAGCACAGATGGAAGATCATCCTCAATTTGTTGATATGATAGCAGAGGCCAGATTCTAATAGAGTTAAATGGTGGTATGTGAATTCAGGGAAGATCGTCCTCAATTTGTTGATATGATAGCATAGATGGAAGATCGTCCTCAATTTGTTGATATGATAGCACAAACATGGAATTCTTTAAGAAACGATGGGATGTATGAACTTCCAAAACAAATTAAATCAATGACATCTAGATTAAAATAATGGAACAAGAACACTTCTCAAAACATTTTTGAGAAAAGCTGGTGGCAACAACCCATTCACGGCAGCTCAGCTTTTAGATTAGCCCAAAAGTTGAAATCAGTGAAGGAAAACCTGAGAATCTGGAATAAGGATGTTTTTGGAGACCTATTTGAGAACAAGAAACAAGTGGGAGAAAGCCTGAAGGTTATTGACAACAGGATTCAAAACGGTATTTATGATGAAACAATAAAAACAAAGGAGCAAATTAAGATTTCAGAATATCATAATATTTTGGCTTGTGAGGAAACGTATTGGAGGTAGAAATCCAGGGCTTTATGCTTGAAGGATGGTGACTCGAATTCAAAAAAAAATCATCACTACCCTAAGAAATAGAAGTAATAATAAGATCAGAGAGTTGACTAGAGTTGATGGATCCAAAACTCAGGACTTAATTGAGATTAGAGAAGAAGTTGTTAGTTATTTCAACTCCCTCCTCGAGGATGAAACCCAATGCCAAGAGGAAGCCAAGGAGACTCTCCTCCAATTCATACCTAGTGTCATAGATGGGGGGCCACCAATGTCAAACTTCTAGCTCCCTTCACAAAGGAGGAAATCAAAAATGTTTTGTTCAGCATGGAACCTGATAAGGCCCTAGGTCCCGATGGATTCCCTCCTCGTTTCTACCAGGTTTTCTGGGACATTGTTGGGGAGGATGTAATCTCGACGGTCAAGGAGTTCCAAGCTTCAAAACACATCCCTAGAGGGTTTAATTCTACTTTCATTGCATTGATTCCTAAGGGCCCAACCCCTGAAATGATGTCAAATTTCAAACCAATCAGTCTATGCAATGTGTCCTACAAAATCCTTACTAAAGCCATAGCTAATAGGATGAAAGGAATCTTGCCCCTTATGATTGATCCTTGTCAAGGGAGCTCGGTTTAGGGAATATCGATTCTTGATGAGGTGATTACAATCCATGAAGCTCTTCACACTGCAAGCCAAACCAAGAAGGCAACCTTTGCCCTAAAGCTTGACATGAATAAAGCCTTTGACCGCACCAACTGGGAAATTTTGACTGCAGTTCTTTTGAAATTTGGTTTTCATCCTCAGTGGATAAGACTTATCAAAGGATGTATTGTCAAGCCTTGGTTCTCTGTCCTTGTAAACGGTACGACTGCAGGGTATTTCCAAAGCCTTAGAGACCTTAGACAAGGGGACCCGATCAATCCAATGTTGTTCATTATTGTGGCGGAGGCTCTAGGAAGAACTATCAAAGCGGCCTGCAACACAGGTCTGATCTCTGGGATTAAAGCCACCACCTCCCTTACCAATCCGATAACCCACCAACAGTTTGTTGATGATACCCTTATGTTGACCCAGGCGTTAGTAGTTGAAGCTAAAAGGATAAAGCGCATTCTAAAGCTTTATGAGGAGGAAGCTGGGCAAAAGATGAACTTCTTCAAGAGCAAAATTTACTTCCTCAACACCCCCATTCCAAGGCAGGTTAGGATAGTTGGGATTTTGGTATGTTCAATTACTGCTCTCCTTACTTCTTACCTAGGTCTTCTCCTGTTTACGGGCTCCCCAAGAAAAACAATGTGGGACAATGTGGTAGAAAGAATTCAAAAGAAATTGGCTGGTTGGAAAGGGCTCTTTCTGTCTCAGGCAGGTAAAGCTACCCTCACTATGGCCTCCCTTCAGAGCATCCCCGTGTATTTTTTATCCATTTTTAAGGCCCCAACTAAGGTATACCAAAAGATTAAATAGCTCCAAAAGAACTTCCTCTGGTCAAGGTCGGAGGAAAAATAGAGAATACACCTAGTTGGGTGGAGTAAGGTATGCAGACCTAAAGAGAATGGGGTTTAGGCCTGAGAGGAGTATCTAGCTAAGCAAGTGTGGCGTCGCATACCCAACGAGGAGAACCAATGGACTACCATTATTAAAAAAAAAATCCTCCAAGGCATTAATTTTCTAAACGACATTATCCTAAACAGAGGATCAGCTTTTTAGAAGGCAATCTTGACCAGCATAAATGTCATCAATAAAGGGCTGAGATGGATCTTAGGGAACGAACAAAAGATTAGCTTTTGGGATGATAGATAGGCCAAAGAGAAGGTTCTCTCAATTACCACACCTAGCAAAGGTCAAAAATTATACTGATCAGTTCATAGGAAGGAATGTGGCTGATTTTATGATGCAGAATAAGGGAAGGTTTAGATGGAAACAAATCAAGATACCGGAATTTGAAGTCGAGTCAGAAAAGATCCAAAATATCCTGCACCAACAATTCATTCCCATGAAAAGTGGAGAGGACCATGTAACGTGGGCTGCAACCGAAAGCGGGTATTTCATTGTCAAATCCGCCTATAAGCTTATGATTGATCCTGAGGATCGAAGTGGAGAGGACCATGTAACGTGGGCTGCAACCGAAAGCGGGTATTTCATTGTCAAATCCACCTATAAGCTTATGATTGATCCTGAGGATCGAAGTGGAAAGGCCTATGTAACGTGGGCTGCAACCGAAAGCGGGTATTTCATTGTCAAATCCGCCTATAAGCTTATGATTGATCCTGAGGATCGAAGTGGAAAGGCCCATGTAACGTGGGCTGCAACCAATAGCGGGTATTTCATTGTCAAATCCGCCTATATGCTTATGATTGATCCTAAGGATCCCATCCTCAGGATCCAGTTGGTGTGGGTCAAAAATCTCATCCACAAAATCTCCTTTTTTCCGTGGCTGGTGATCCAAGGGAGGATACTCACCATTGATAATATGTTAAGGTAAGATATGATAATTGCTAATCATTGTATGTGCAGGACTAACTGTCCATATCTTCATTGAATGCCCGAAATGATATTCTAGGTGGGGTTTTCCAAGCTTTTTAGCATTTCGTGGGTCATACAGGCCTCCATTATTGACCTCTTCCAACAATGGCCTAACCCCTTTATTAACCTTGGGCTCAGGTTCACCTCTTCCAGCAATGGCCTAACCCCTTTACTAACCTTGGACTCAGGTTCATGTGGACATCCCTTGGGCAATTAACCTTGGGCTCAGGTTCACCTCTTCCAGCAACCCCTTTACTAACCTTGGACTCAGGTTCATGTGGGACATTCCTTGGAAGATTGCCCTACCCTCTCCAACTCAGGAGGCTAAATTCTGAAATATTTGTATTCAGAGAAAGATCCAGAATCGAGAACTCAAACATTTTATGTACAACGATAGAAAGATCTAAAAACCAGAACTAAACATTTTATGTAAAATGATTTATGTTCCTCGACATGTAAAATAATATATGTTTCTAGCTCTGAAAAAGCAAAACTCTCAAACCTTTAAAAAAGAGTGCTGTAATTTACCGCAAGGTGGGGTCAACTACAACCCCTTGTTAACCCAGGAAAAAAGTCATCACATGAAAAAAGATGGATGACCTAATAGCCAAGCTGCCACTTACACATAACATCCAAAGTCTTCTATTTCCATCTCATATAAACAAATAATTAAAAACATTATATTACACAGTTGATCAACAGCACAATAATATTATTAAAAACATTATATTACACAGTTGATCAACAGCACAATAATATTATTAAAAACATTATATTACACAGTCGATCAACATCACAATAATATTATAGGTCTCATTGGTTAAAGCGAATCTATGCGAGAAAAACATGTAAGAGGCAGATCTCCATCGGAAATAAAGAGAATGTTGTTTTCAAAAAGTCCAGCTAAGGTGGTGCAAACTACTACAAACTATTAAGACACAACAACTCTCAAGCGCCCATCAAAAGATCCCAGAAAACGTAAATAGAGTTTTCCAAATTTTCCTTCTGTTTGAAGCTTTATCATATGTAACAGCTTACACACAGTTGCGAAGAAAGGAATGTCGCAACTGTTATTCACATTATCGCTAATGATATGTTAATTTCAAATAGAACAGAAATCACTTGCTTCTAATTTAAATAAACAATCTTATTTTACTAATTTCAACATAAAATCTTAATTTCAAAGCATGTAATTCGTAAAGACTCCACGCACTCGATTTACTCGTCATTATATCTTCCTTTTGAGGATAAGATAAAAAAAAAAAATCAAATAGAACAGAACTCACTTGCTTCTAATTTAAATAAACAATCTTATTTTACTAATTTCAACATAAAATCTTAATTTCAAACCATGTAATTCGTAAAGACTCCACGCGTCATTATATCTTGCTTTGAGGATAAGATAAAAAAATTACTTGGAATTATCGCCCCTCATTCGAACAATAGAAAATTGGTTGTTACGAACAAAAGAACCAAACCACTCTTAGGTCACTCTGTATTTGTATCCAAAAATTTAAGACCATGGAAGCTCATTATTGTTAAAAAAACAGATTAAAAAAATACCGTACACATCATAATTTTATTAACGTGCATACAATAATGGATCTGTGCTCATTTCTCAGATCACTCAGAGCAGGTTTTATGCATTTAACCAAGGCAACGGAAATTTCACAATTTTATTAATGAACACAAAAGGTTTTACAATTTATACCTTATCAACACACCAAACAACAGACAGTACAAAGATATATATACCCGTAAATAATACAAAGCACTGATATTTTATTATACATCAAAACAAGCAATACAGGAACTATACATTTCAGTGTATCCCAATGCATTCCCATTATAATTTTCTAAACAACTTGCACATAGATAAAAGAGACCGATTATGAATTATACATCATATCACAAGCAAAACATGAATACGCATTCAGTTTATCACATTGCATTTCCGTTATAATTTATAAATACATCGATATGCACGCATAACTTATTAAAAAAATTACATCAATATACATGTAAATAAGATGAAGGCACTGGTTTTGAAATATATATCAAACATCACATGCAAAACATTAATTATACTTTCAGTTTATCCCCAATGCATGACACTTCCAAAAAGATCAAATCACAAGAAAAAACTAAATTGTTCATGAACTTCGCCCAATACATGCTCACAAAACATTTTACCCATAAACATAAATTATATGTATACCGTAATAGCAAAGCAAGTTTACAAATAAACACTAATGTTGGGAATGAAATGACACCTGGGGCACCTACTAAGAGAATCCCTGTCCTTAAATTGGAATAAATTGGCAAATTTCATCCTCCATGAACATAGAAAATTATAGAAATTACTCGCGAGTGCTGAATAAGATAGACGTAGACGTTGTACTTATTATTCTTGCTTCTACAAAATTGGGAGACCAACCAACCATCCTGCAATAACATACACAGCAAGGAGAGTACCTGTGAGAGCCCAGTATGATAAAAAAACAACAAAGAAATTCATTTAGGAATCATTTACACATCATTTTAAACATGATTGCCATATGAGCACATAACCAACGAATTAATAATAGAATACCCACCCATATACAGATAAGTCAAAGAACCAAAACAAAGAATACCCACCCAAACTACGAATATATAAAAAAAAAATGCATTACGAGTCACACACAAAGAGAACGTTTAATGTGACTGACATTCTTACAAAAATTAAAATCAACGTCGACGATACTCGTCACGATCACGTCCACCTCCAGCCCTTGGACCAGGGAAGCGTGCAAATTGCAATCTCAAGGAAGGCGAATCTCGCTCGTTTTCGTCAAACTTGTAACCTGTTTCAAATTCAGAGAGTCAGCTCAACTTCAACCTAAAAATTCATCACAATTAGTTTCAGGATAAAGCAGAAACAAATTAAAAACGCAGATAGCTTGTAACTGAAGACCAGTTTCAAAAGTAGGCCATCGGGCCCGAAGTTGGTCCAAATGACTACAATTATTTAAAAAGAATGCAAAACAAATATAGCATAGCATATACCCTGTAAAGCTTCAAGGGCAGTTGCTGCACAACTTGGACTAGCAAAGTCCACAAAGCATAAAACAAGAGGCTCTCCTCCAGGCTGCAAATATTCACACAGCCATAAAATTAGAAAGAACAAATGATTGGAAGGTAAGTAAGTACATCAATCCAAGCTCATTCATATTGCGAGACCGGGAAAAATAACTCTGACAACAACTACTTACGTGTCGGGGTTCCTTGTTTACAAGCCTAACTTCTTTGAAACCCACGAAAGGGCGGAAAATATCTATAAGGCGCTAGTTAAAGAAAAACTACGCAATACATAACATCTACAGAAAATACAAATCCAAGAATACAGATATCCATTGGTTAAGACTTCAATTAAATTTCTGCATGAAATTATAAATTAACAATTTGCGACAGTAATATGTTCCCGAAAAAGTGTATAGTGAAAGGATACGAGCTGCCTCCCTACGAGTACAGGAAGGGGGTAAACCCTCAACAAAGAGGGTATTTGATGCATCCGGAGGCAGATGATCTTCAGGCCGCCTGAGGGGATCCCTGAGAACCTGGTTGTCCTTGATACTTGCTGGCATGTAAACCGTATCCACACTCCCAATTCCAATCCTACTACGTTCCTCAAGACCAGACCCTGGCAAGCCACCACCAGACCTCCCCAGGCCAACCCCACCTAAACCGCCAAGGTCACCTGCATTTATGCCACTTGACGCATACGAAGGAAGCTGCACAACACATCAACATCAGTAACTGCCGCGGAGCCATCTAAGCAACCTGAAACATATGTTTAACAGAATATACATATCAATACCCCATTTCGCACAAAACGATCATAGACGGGCCCTAGCGGATCTGTTTCTCTCAACAAGCGCCTAGATCTCTCCTCCAAACGAGGGTCCTCCCGCAAACGAGGGTCCTCCCGAGGAAGATATCCAGATACATCCCGATTTCCAGCTGTAAGCATGTCTATATGGCATTCAAACCATGAAAGCACCACCACAAGCATTTAAGTATTAATGAAAGCAAACTGAAAGGAAAAAAGAAAAACAGGCATTATATCTTAATCATGATAAAAATTAGAAAACCCCGTAGACGAGAGAAATAATGCCTGAACATGTCGCATGCAAAGAAAACCCTCCCACGATGGTATAAGCATTAATAAAGTCATCTGCTTTCGAAGGTGATCGACCAGATCTAAATGCACCCTTTTACCAAATCCATACAACTACTGCTAAAACAACAATCTATTTAATATTGATTTATACTCATAATGCACTTCCGGTTAGAATACAGTAATCGACTCCTACAAAAAAGTCCTTCAGACTATGCCCGCCTCCTCGTAACAATTTCACCCTGTCAAATGCACGCTTCTCATGAAAGAAGCTAGTTATCTATAATTTAATATATATGAAATTCGAAATCCATAATAACAAGATCATCCTCTATAGATGAGATAGGCTAGCCTTTCGGAGTATGACCATAATAGATTCAAACTACATATGCCAGTTTTTTGGCTCTAACTCAAGTAGAAAGAATTACAACCATTAACAATAGTAAGGTTGTATGTTCGATCCGATTACCCTGACCATTCCTTGTCATTATTTGATATTCGACTACTCTGGATCGATTTACGGGTTGTTCGAGAAGTGTGCTATGGTTCAAACTATTAGTTATTCGACAACTTTGGATCGGTTTACGGGTTGTTCAAGGAGCCTATTTTCCAAGCTACTTGATACAGTATCAGATCTTCCGATTAAATTTTTATTGCAGTTAAATTGAAAGAAATTTGGCCTGCTCTCTTGAAAAAAAAAAAAAAAAGATTTCGCCTCCCTCCTTGAAAAGAAATGTACCAAAAACATTTAACTACAAGTATAAATCTTGTGTGATTCAAATACCCTTAATACGAAACTATTCTTCTTTTGCTTTAGCGAAAGAAAAAATGTAGTATGCATAACGGCGCCACTGGCTACGCGGTCTAGCCCTAATATTCGCATTGGCAGACGCGAAATTAGCGCAATTAGTACTTAAAAACGTCAAAGCACGAATCGTAAATAAATCCTCTCAGCCTGTTCGAAATGCAACTTATCGATATTTAATTCGGAAATAGAAGAACCCTCGCAAAATTATCTCCACAAATAACGACCGTATACAAGCCTTATACCAGTGCAAAAAACGGACAATGCCGTGACATTAACGCTCAAAACCCACGATAAATCCACCAAACGAAGCGTAAAACAAGTTAACGTAAACCGTTCCAAACCCTGACACGTTTTTACCTAAGATTTAGGCTAAATAACGTCTTTTAAAGAACCGATAAACCCCTCAAGCCGTCCAATCGAACCTCTTAAACTGCAAAGCGTCTGTTAGAAACGTCCGCGTAAACAATACATACCGTATTCTGTTCGAGGGCGTTTGGCCGCGGCAGCAATAGCAGCAGAGCGGCCATCCCTCTCAGCCGCTGCATATCTGCTCCAGTACGCATCCGCCATTTTCGATTAACTACTAAGCGAACACCGAACGCACTTCAAACTCTAAACCTCGCTGCAAATCAAACCAGAAACTCTCAAAAATTAACGAAACGCAATCACGGAGAAGCGCCGGACAAAATTTAAATATAAACCCTCACAGAAACAACCGAAACCCTCGCAAAAATGCAAAGCCCTCGATAACCCCCGAAACTTAACCAAATCCGGCGCAGAAAAACTCGATGCCCTCAATTCTTTTCCACCGCGGGCCGAAATGGTTTAAAGATTCCAAGGAGGTCTGTTTATGTAGGGGAAGTAAAGGTAAAAGGGACGGCTTACAATGCTTTAACGGAATCTGTCGGCCTCCAAAGCCCTAAACCCAGTTATTGCCTGCACCTCCAACCTGAACCAGCAGCATCCAAAATGATAATAAGATTACATAGGCTTTCTCCTCCACTAATATTTAACACCTTTCGCTGACCCCGGTTAATTGATCCTGGGGTCAGAGCACACCCCGGTTAATACGGTTAATTGATCCTCGGGTCAGAGCAACCGCCCTAGGGTTTCCGAAAATGATTCCTGATTATTTCGAATTTGTGTTTAGGGTTTCGATGACGTGGCAAGACGATGCACACGTGGATACATCTTGTGAAATGTGTATGGTTGTGAAATGTGAGACATGCAACACTGGTAGATAGGACATATTCATTTAAACGATTTAAGATATTTTAAAGGATGGTAGTCTTGGGTGTTTATTTTCTAAAGTTTATATTATATATTAAAATAATTAAAGTATATCTTGAGTTGGGGTTGTGTTTACTAAAAACTTCTATGATAAATATAAAATTCTGACGTTAATTTAATAAAAAATAAATAAAATAAAATAAAAAGTAAGAGTGGAAGAGCATTGCTAATCAGATTCAAAATTTATAGGAATAAGTTGGTTGATAGTGTTCGGGTTGCCTCACCCCAAAAAAAAAAATGGGTTGCCTTGCATCTCCTCAACTTCTACATTGCACAAAAAATAATAATAATAATAATAGATCATAGTAACTTAGTATAATAGTTTTTTTTAATGTTGGTTAATGTAATGTGTAAAACATATTACAATCCTATATAATTAATTATAAAAATTAAAATACATCTTATATAATTAATTATAAAAATTAAAATGCAGTAAGGATATCATAGTGATATGATTTTAGGTTTTTGTCTAGGAGATCCAAGTTTAAACTCAAATAAGGGACCGAAACTCTTTCAAAACCGTGCTTTACTCTAAAATTAAGTCCCCAAAAAATACTATAGTGGTAAGTTTTTGGATTTTAATCTAAAGACCCGAGTTCAAACCATACAAAAAGATTCAGACCCCTCATAAAAATTTATGCTTTATCTTAACATTCTTAAGTTTAAACTCTAGTACGAGTGAACCAAGATCCCTCGTAAAACTTATGTTTAACCTTAAAATTTTAAGTCTTGAAGGGATATTGCAATGGTAAGTCCTTGGGTTTTCATCTAGAGGTCCAAGTTCAAACCCCAAGGGAACCAAAACCCTTCATAAAAACTTGCACTTTACCCTAGCATTTTTCAAGAGACCCAAGTTCAAACCCTATGATAAGGGGACCGAGGTCCTTTTCAAAACATGTGCTTTATCTTAGAAAATTGTCCTAAGTTCAAACCTAAGTACAAGGGGATCGGGACCCCTTTCAAAAACCTTGCTTCACCTTAAAATTTTATCCCATAAATGAATAGGCCAATTGGTAGCAGTCGAGTGCTTACCAATGGGTTGTCCCGATTTAATTCCTTGTAGGTTCAAGGTCTCATTGACTTCATCTTTACCTGATGGGCTAGAAATTATAGAGGTTCTCTATGCAACTAAAACAAAACAATAAGTAATTAATTAAAGTAGGTCAAATGACATCAGGTCATTTGATTATATTTCTCGATTTTCAAGGAAGAGATCTAAATTAGAATCTTCTTGCCAAGCAATACATGCATAATTGCTAAATGTTATAATACCTATATATATAGAGAGAGAGATAGGTATAATTAAAGTAAGAAGATCATTTTTTTTGTTTTTTTGGGGGGCGTAGGAGACTTCTATAATCCCTAGCCTATTAGGTAAAGACGAAGTCAACAAACCCCCTAACCTTATTACAAATCGAACCAAGGAAGCCTATTGACAAACACTTGATCGATACCAACCAACCTATCCCCTTATGGGTAGAAGATCAAAGTTGTGATGTGAGTCAAGAGTTGCAAGCAGGAGCGTGCGTGGAGTGAGTGTGAGCTAAGAGTGAGCCCCACTAGGTAGCATGGAAGGAAAGTCATATTTGAAAGCCCTAATGGGAAGTCAAGATGCCCTATCTAGAAGTATGATTACCCAAGTTGGAGATAAGAGGAAGAACAAGTATATGGCAAGTTCAATCTAAGGAATAGATGTTACATCAAAAATGACTACTAAGGATGAGATGTTCAAGCATATGATGTAATGGTTTTTAAAAGTATAAGGTTATTATGTAAGTTCTATGGATACTAGTCAAGGTCTCTGAATATTTTAAATTGGATTAAGTGGAAGTGGAGATTGAATTCAAATTACTCTAACTTTTCTTACTAAAGGTTATTTCCTCGTCATTTTTTATAGTTTATAAATTATGGATAAAATAATGGATGGTATCGGAGATCCATGAATTTGGGTGGGAAAACGAGCTCTGGCGATTTTCTCCTCTGAACCAGGGTTTCTGCATCCTCGAATAATCTCTGGTTTCTGCTGACTTGCTGAAGTGCCTTTGAGGTACGGGGGATCTGAAGATCCGATCGGTGCCCCAGGAGGGTCCAATGGGGACTTCTCCGGCTCCTTACTCAAGAAACACCAGCTCTTACGCTGATCTGTTTAAAGGCGATTCTTCTCCGAAGACTGCTGAAGCGCAAAATATGGCATACAAGAAGATCTTCACGGCTGCTGGGAATCGGCCGTCAGCTCATCGGGTGAATGGTTGTCTGCCGCAGGCCGAATCCAGGCCAAAAATCGTCATTGAGCCCAGCATGGTTGAAGAATCAGTTCTCTACAGAGCGAACCATGACCTTATCTGCAAGTTCATGGGCATTCGCCCCTCCCTGAACTTCCTGCATTCATGGATCCGTCAAAACTGGGAACCCCACGGTGAGTACTCATTGTGGTTTATTAGTAATGGTTATTTTATTGTCAGCTTTTCGGCTCTGGCCGATAGAAATAAGGCTTTCGAGTCGAAAAAGAAGAACCATGGCCCGGCAGGGCTTTTTGTACAACCATGGCGGGTGGGCTTCGACCCTCGTGTTGAACCTACTGTTGTACCAGTGTGGATTAGATTATACGCCCTTCCAATGGAGTTCTGGGGTGAGCAGGTATTGGCCATGATTGGCAATACGATTGGTAGACATATTGGTGTTGCCAGAGACACTATTGAAGGGAGCATGGCAATGTACGCTCGAATCTGTGTTGAGATGGATCTTAGCCGGCCTCTGTCGGCTGAGTTGGATATTGAACTGGCAGGTCTCACCTGGATCCAACAGCTAGACTATGAGGCCCTACCCTTCAGATGTCGGGTTTGCCATAAGCATGGGCATCTAGCCCGTTTCTGTCCTATTAATATGAATGCCAAAATGGAGGCCCCTTCGGATATGCCAAACCTGCCTAAGGAGGATAAGGTTGCTCCTAATACAGATCCTAATAGCTCTGGTCAGGGCCATAACGCTCCGAGAGAGGGTTTTGAACAACCCATAAGAAGAAGACGGACAAAGAAAAAGGAGGGAAAGGAGCAATCTAATCTCAGGCCTGCCAATAGGTATGAGATTTTTAAGTCATTGGTTGATGAAGAGGATCACTCTATGGAGGGCTTGGAGGGTTTCAAGGAAACTTCTAATATTCCCCGGGCAGCTCCCCCTCTCACCTTCTCCTGTCATACAGCAGATAGTTGATCCCTGTGAAGTATCACAACCAGTGTCTTCTGGTGCCTTAGTAGTCCATAATCCGGAGCAGTCAGTATCTCAGGATGTTCACATGGGGATAGCAGAGAAGAACAGGGAAAGGCCATCTTTGGGGATAACCCAGCTCAAAAAAAGACCAAAAAATAGCAATTCTCAGGGAGCAGGTCGAAGATCCAATAAGGAGCTGCTAGCAGCCCAAGGAGACAAATTGATCATGGGAGGATCGATGAGGACAATTGATTCTTATTGCTCCCAGGGTAACCCATGATTATACAATCTTGGAATGTGAGGGGTTTAAACAGCAGAACCCATCAATCTGCTGTTCAAAGGCTATTAGAAAATAGCAATACTGATTTCTTGCTTTTACAAGAGACTAAGATGTCTTTGGATCTTATGTCTAAAACAGTCAATAGAATCTGGAAGGGTGTTGGTCACATGGATGTGGCTGCCCAAGGTGCCTCAGGGGGGATTGTTACTCTGTGGAACTCTTGGGAATGGTCTGCAATAGATCACCTTGCCTGGAGGGGTGTTCTCACTTCTCTTTTTAGGAATAATGTCTCGACGGAAGTCGTTCTAATCACTAACTTTTATGGATCTCAAACCCTTGAGGGCCAGAGGCGGCAGTGGAAGGTTGTGCATGATATGAGAGCATCTAGGGAAGATCTAGACTGGATTGTAGCGGGGGACTTTAATGCTAAATTATCTTCTAGAGACCAGGAAGGGGGAACACCTCTTTTGGATCCAGGGGACCGTTTCATGATTGCTCAAGTCCAGGCTTTACACCTAGTGGACATCAAATGTCCTGGCAATAACTTCACTTGGACTAATAAAAGGCGGGAGCCACATAGTAGGAAGGTGAAACTAGACCGCTTTCTGCTTTCAGAAGAGACGTTTGTAAAATGGAACATTAATTTTTAGATTTTAGCAGGCCCTGTTTCCGATCACTGTCCTATTCTGTTGGAAGGTGGGACTGGGAGGGGACACCATCACAAACCTTTCAGATTTGAGAATTTTTGGCTGCAGAAAGAAGAACTTCGGGAGAAAATCCCACAATGGTGGGAAGAAGGCCGCCCAGCTTATGGAAGAGCAATGTTCAGAATTCACAAACAACTTCAATATGTCAAAACTCAGTTGAAATATTGGAGGCGTTCTAATAAATCTGACTTCCAGGCCCAAAGAGCTCCGTTGGTGGCCCGTTGGGATGAGGTCCAGAAATAGTTCAGAGAAGGAGTTATTACGGACCAGCTCAAGGATGAGGATGATGCCTTGCGTAGAGCGGTGGAGGACATTGACAACCAGGAGGAGACCTATTGGAGGCAGAGAGCAAGAACTACCTGGTTAGTGGAAGGGGACCGAAATACAAAATTCTTTCATCGGATCGCTTGTGCCCGAAGACAGATGAACAAGATGGAGGCCCTTCAAGATGAGAATGGTCATTCCTTTGACACTCTTCCAGCTATACACTCCCATGCTATGGATTATTTCTCAAAGCTTTTTAAGGAAAGTGCGGTTCAAGATGCTGAGGCCCAAAATGAAGTTATTTCTGTCATTCCTGCTCTCATTTTTGAGGATGAAAATTAGGCCCTCCTCAAACCCATTGATAGAGATGAACCGACAGCTGTGGTCTTTGGAATGAGTACTGGTAAAACTCCAGGTCCTGACGGTTTCCCCATTGAGTTTTTTCAGGCCTTCTGGGATTGCTTAGAGGAAGATGTTAGAGTTGTGGTTGAAGAATCCAGAGAAAATAAGAGAATGCTTAAAGCTTTAAACCACACTTTCATTACCTTGATTCCAAAAGGGGAGGAGGGGATCCATATTTCAGATTATAGGCCTATTGCCTTATGTAATGTGCTGTATAAAATAATCACCAAGGTAATGGTCGAGCGACTAAAACCCCTTCTTCACAACATTATCTCCTCTAAGCAAGGGGGTTTTGTTGAGGGTCGACAGATTCTGGATGGGGTGGTTCTGGCTCGGGAAGCTATTCATTCAATGCACACTTCGGGAATAAAGGGATGTTCATAAAACTGGACATGTCCAAGGCTTATGACAGGGTTGAATGGAGTTTCCTGGCCAAAATGATGGCTGCCTTTGGTTTCTCTCAGGACTGGATTGAGTGGGTCATGAGCTGTGTCTCTTCCCCGACCTACTCTGTTCTAATCAAGGGCCTTCCTTCGCAGCCTTTTGGAGCCTCTCGGGGTCTCCGCCAGGGGGATCCTTGTTCTCCTTATCTATTTTTGATTATGGTTGAAGGTCTTGGCAGACTTTTCTTGAGGAGAAGACAACAAGGCAGATTATTGGGTGTTAGGGTGGGGGACGAAGTTTTATCGCATCTGCAGTTTGTGGATGACACTGGTCTGATGGGAGTTGCCAACCTCAGGGAAGCAAGATCGATTAGGGATACTCTTAATGTATATCTCAGGGCTACTCAACGAGTCATTAATGACAAGAAATCCAAAGTGGTCTTTTTCAATCTGGAGCACAGGCTTCAGAACAAAATTTTAGAAATCCTGGGATTTACTAGGACTGCTCTCCCTGTGGTTTACTTGGGGATCCCCTTGCACTTCAAGAAGCTGAAACTTGACACTTGGAGGCACTTGCTTGAGGGTATCAAGGACAGAATTAATCACTGGTCTCACAAGTGGTTAAGCTATGGTGGCAGAGTAACTTTCTTACAATCAGTCATTCAAGCCATGCCTATCTACAAATTCTCTATCTTGGCTGCCCCGCTTACAATCTGGAAAGAATTGGACAGGATGGCTAGAAAGTTTTTGTGGGAAGGACCAAAGGGAGAGAGAAAGTGGGCCTTAGTGAGTTGGGATAAAGTTACCCAGCCCAAGGTAAAAGGTGGGCTGGGACTGAGAGGATCCAGGTTAAATAATAAAGCCTTGGCTGGAAAGTTGTACTGGAGGTGGATTTCCCAGCCAACTTCCTTATTCAATAGAATCCTCACTAGTAAATACTTGGGTCATGTCAACCCCAATGAGGTGGGTCGCTTCTCTTTGGAGGGTGTTGGATCCTTAGTGTGGCAGGCTCTCAAGCTTGGATCTCAGGTTATTAAAGACCAACTATTTTGGAAAGTGGGGAGGGGGGAGAAGGCCCGTTTCTGGACAGATTCATGGGATCAGTTTCCACCCATCATGGTTGAATTCCTCGAGTTACTCCCAATAAAAGCTGCCATAGAATCCAAGGGTTGGGTCCAAATTGAAAGTTATTTCAATACTACTCAGCTGGGGGGGTATAAGTTTAAGAAGTTTAAGAAGTTGGAGGAGTGGCCAATTTCAATCCCTCCGGAGCTGGCACCCATCTTGACCAAAATCTTGAAAGAAAGGTTTCTCACTGGGAGAGACGAGGAGGATGAATTAGCTTGGGGCTATGGGAGCCTTGGCGTTTATACTGTTAAATACGGATATGATAACATCCTCCCTGAGCCTCCCCCCCTTGCTTATCCGGTTGAGGACTGGAGACAGATTTGGCAATCCAAGGGCTGGCCGAAAGTGAACTTTTTTGCCTGGCAGGTTATGCACAATGGAATTCTCACTTTCGACAATCTCAGGTGTAGAGGTATCATCGGTCCATCTCAATGTGTTCTATGCCATAAGAACGAGGAAACAACTGATCACCTGATGTTTGAATGCCCCTTCACGCGACAGATCTGGAAGCGCTGGTTCTCTCACTATAAAATCCAGCTTAATGGTGATTTGAATCGGATTAATATTCTGGAAAGATGGAAGAGGGGTAGATTTAAATCTAAAGCTCTTCGAATCGGTTGGGAGCTCGGCTTAAACTTCATTTGGTGGCAAGTGTGGTTGGAGAGAAATGCTAGAATTTTTCGAGAAACGTTTTCCACGCTTGATGGTGTTTGGCAGGTCATCTGGAGCAAAGTCACTGAAACAGTTGTCGTCCACGCAAATGAGGAAACTCAGGTTGATTCGGGGCCAATGGATGAGGGAGTTGAAAAGCAAGAGGAACAGGTCAGAGCTAGCTGGAAACCTCCTCCCGACGGTTGGATTAAAATCAATACTGACGGAGCTGCTAAGGGCAATCCGGGCAGTGCTGGCATTGGTGTGGTCTGCCGAAATCACGAGGGCACCGTGCTCTATTGGGAACTGCAAGGATTGGGCAGAACCACAAATAACGAAGCTGAAGCCATTGCTATCAAAGTTGCTTCTATTTGGGCAGTTAATCAGGGCCACAGGAGGATAATTCTGGAATCTGACTCTCAAATACTGGTTGGAGCTCTTGATCGCATGAGGAACTTTGCTTTGAAAGCATGGAGGTTGAGGATTCTGGTCTCTCAAATCAAGGAACTATGGAGAGAATTAGATGACGTGATCCCTGTTTATGTGAGTAGAAATCTAAATAAAGCGGCCGATTTCCTTGCGAAGATGGGTGCTGAGAAAGAGGTAGGGGTGCAACTGCACAGTGACATGCCTTTGGAGGATGAAGTGATTAGGCAGGGTCTGGAACGATCCTTGAGACAATGAGCAAAGAAAATGCTAAGGGTGGTTTTTGTCGCGATATCGCGACCTGTTGCGCCGTCGCGGCCTTTGGTGGAAAGCTGTCGCGATTTCGTGACATGTTGCGCTGTCGCGGCCTTTGGAGAGAAGCTGTAGCGATTTCGTGACCTGTTGCGCCGTCGCTGCCTTTGGAGGAAAGCTGTCGCGATTTCGTGACATGTTGCGCCGTCGCGGCCTTTGGTGGGAAGCTGTCGCGATTTCGTGACCTGTTGCGCCGTCGGGGCCTGTGGCTGGAAGTTGTCACGATTTCGTGACACTTTTGGAGAATGGGCGCCAAGGGGGAAAATCGTCGCGATATCGCGACACTTTTGGAGAATAGGCGCCAAGGGGAAAAGCCGTCGCGATATCGCGACACTTTTGCAGAATGGGCGCCAAGGGGAAAAATCGTCGCGATTTCGCGACATTTTTGGAGAGCTGGCACCAAGGGGAAAAACCGTCGCGATATCGCGACACTTTTGAAGGTTGGGCGCCAAGGAGAAAACTCGTCGCGATATCGCGACAATTTTGAAGAATGGGCGCCAAGGGGAAAACTCGTCGCGATTTCGCGACAGTTTTGGGGAATAGGCGCCATGGGGAAAAATCGTCGCGATATCGCGACACCTTTGATGAATGGGCGCCAAGGGGATAACTCGTCGCGATATCGCGACACTTTTGCAGTTTGGGCGCCAAGGGGAAAACTCGTCGCGATTTCGCGACACTTTTGGAGAATTGGCGCCATGGGGAAAACTCGTCGCGATATCGCGACACTTTTGAAGCACTGGCGCCAAGGGGAAAACTCGTCGCGATATCGCGACACTTCTGGTGAACAGGCGCCATTTGGAAATCTCGTCGCGATTTCGTGACACTTTTGGTGATTGGGCGCCATGGGGTTGTGCCGTCGCGATTTCGTGACACTTTTGGTGTTTAGGTGCCTCGGGATTGGCTGTCGCGATTTCGTGACTTGTTGCTCTGGCGCGGCCTCGGTTGGGTTGTTGTCGCGATATCGCGACATGTCGCGTTTTCGCGCCTTGTTGTAATCTTGCTTCTTTGCTCTCGACTGGGATGTGTTTACTCCCTTTTGTAATTGATCTTTGTTTTAATACAAGTTTTTTCAAATTTTTCAAAAAAAAATAATGGATGGTATCCCATGGTTTAAGGAGCGAGATGCCCTTTATTTAAGACCATGGAGTAAATCTTTTTTTGTTGAGATAGAAAATATTAAAAAGTTTCTAGTGTGGGTTAGGCTTTTGGACTTCAATATGAGCTTATTAATAAGGATGTTTTGAAGAATATTGAAAATACCCTAGAGGAATTCATCAAGGAGGGACCAACTACTAATAAGTGAAAGCGTGTTATATATACTCGGATATGTGTTGCTATGGATATTTCAAATTCTTTGCCATAATCTGTTAAGATTAAATCTTAGTCAAAAGAGTGAGATCAACAAGTTATGAAAATATTGCATTCTAATATCGCAATTGTTGTGAGATTGGACACATGGCAAGAGATTGCAAAGTAAAAACAATGAAGAAAGAAAACAAAATTGATCACAAGATAAACTTCAAGATGAAGCAAGGAATTTGTGTTATAATAGTTGATGGATTAGATTAAGGATATTCCACTCCAAATGAAGAGGCAAAGAAAGCATATCTATAATAACATCATATTGCAAAGACCACCATAGTTCACTTGGATCAATCATTGTCAAAAAATAAGAAGAATAAAATGGATGATAAAGTATAATGTGTGAGTTCAAATTTAAAAGGAATTAAAGATGCAAAGGCAAAAATGGAGGAAAACATTAAAGACAACAAAAGAGGTCAATTTTATCCTAGTTAAATCATTTCATTTTCATCAAATAGTATAGAATCCTCTCCAAGCAATATAAAGGGAAGTAGGTGTAACAACCTACCGAAACCAACCCAAGAGAGAGAGAACTTTTTTTATCACAATCAAGGTTCACAAAGAAGTCCCAATAATTTGTAGCATTATAAGGCATTGTTAGGAATGGAGCCTAATTATGAGGAGGCTAAACAGAGAAAGTTTCTGGATTTACTGCAGGACGGGCAGGGAAAGTTTCCAGATTTACAGTCTGTTAGTCTACCAGAGAAAGTTTCCGGATTTACAACAGAACAACCAGGGAAAGTTTTTTTGTTTTTATCCCAAAATTAGATGTTGGGAACTCAATGTTAATCTTGGAATGTATTAAGAAAAGCAGTTTTTTTTCTTTTTTTTCTTATATATAGTTGTGAGGAAAAACAGAGATGACTATGACAATGAAAATTACTATGTTGATTCCTTGGAAAAATAGAGAGGAAATTACAGCAGATGTTGGCTGTAGGTTGTAACCCTCTATTGCTTGGATTGAGAAAGGAAGGACTGAAAATTCTCGATGGATGTAACCCACATTGGGTGAACCACGTTAAAATCGTTGTCTCTTCTTCTGTGTGTGTTTGTCTTATTTTTCTTTAATTCTGCTGTTAAAGTTTGAAACACTATAATTGCTTTTCTATATTTTATATAGTGATTTACTCTAACAAGTGGTATCAGAGCGGTTGTTTTGTTGGGTGCACTTGACAGAAGGAGAATTTCTGGATCAAGTGGGAGCAATGGCGGAAGAAGGGAGGTTTAGAGTTCAAAAATTCAATGGCCAGAATTTTCAATTCTGGAAGATGCAAATGGAGGATTACTTGTACCAAAGGGATCTTTACTTACCTCTTGAGGGGGAAACAGAGAGACCTTCATCTATGTCTGATGAGGAGTGGAGTCTCCTTGATAGAAAGGCATTGGGTACTGTGAGGCTGTGCTTGGGAGCCACCGTAGCCTTCAACATCTCTGATGAAAAGACTACCAAGGGAGTCATGGATAAGTTGGCCAAGATGTATGAGAAACCATCAAGATCAAATAAGGTATTCTTAATGAAAAGGTTATTTAACATGAAAATGAGTGAAGGAGGATCTCTGCATGATCATTTAAATGAATTTAATACTGTCACTAATCAATTGCATTCAGAAGGATTGGATTTTGATGATGAGCTTAGGGCCTTATTAATCTTATGCTCTCTTCCGAAAAGTTGGAACAACTTTGGTAATGGCGGTAAGTAACTCGGCTTCGAGTTCAAATAAATTAGAATTTGATGATGTGGTTGGTGTGATACTCAGTGAGGACATGAGAAGAAAAACCACAGGAGAATCATCTAGCACCGCCTTAACTGTTGAGAATAGAGGAAGAGGAAGAGAAAGAGGCAAGAGTTCACATCATGGCAAATCCAAAGGCAGATCCAAATCACGTGGAAAAGGAAAGCTACAAGTGTTGGCACCATGGGCAAAAAGGGTCATCTCAAGAAGGACTGATGGCAAAGAAAGGGTGATGGAAATGAAGGTAATGATAATAATGGTAACACTTCAGAAGCCAATATTACTGGACAAATTCTACAAGATGCTTTAATCTTATCTCTTGATAGAAATAGTGATTATTGGGTAATTGATAGTGGTGCTTCATTCCATGCTACCTCACATAAGGAATACTTCATAGATTATGTTTCTGGAGATTATGGACAGGTTCTATTGGGAAATGACCAACCATGTAAAATCGTGGGTATTGGAAAGATTTTGATTAAATCCCCAAATGGATGTCAATGGGCTCTTAAAGAGGTGAGACACATACCAGATTTAAAGAGAAATCTTATATCGGCAAGTAAGCTTGATGGTGAAGGATACACGGTTGCATTCGGAGAAAATGCTTGGAAAGTTACTAAAGGTTCATTGATAGTAGCTAGAGGTAAATTGGTGGGTACTCTTTATTTACTTACCGATTTTTCTCACCGCTCCATGAATTTAGTTTCTACAAGTGAGAGTGCATCTTTGTGGCACCAAAGACTTGGCCATATGAGTGGAAAAGGTATGGAAATTTTACATTCAAGAAAGTTATTGCCTAAGTTAAAAGAGATTGATTTGGAATTCTGTGAGGATTGTGTTTATGGTAAAGCAAAGAGAGTTAGATTTCTCAAGGATGGCAAGGAAAGGAAGAAAGAGAAATTGGAGCTTGTGCACTCAGATGTTTGGGGCCCAACTCGTAACTTCTCTTGGAGGTTCCTCTTACTATGTACTTTTTATTGATGATGCAACAAGGAAAACATGGATATATTGCATTAAGAATAAAAGTGATGTTTTTAATACCTTTAAGAATTGGAAAGCATTAGTTGAAAATGAAACTGGAAAAAGGTTAAAGTGTCTAAAGTCGGATAATGGTGGAGAATATTGCAAGAGAGAATTTGATGTGTTTTGTTCTAAAAATGGAATTAGAAGAATCAAGGTAGTTCCAAGAACACCTCAAGAAAATGGGGTTGCAGAAAGAATGAATAGAACCATCATGGAGCGTGCTAGGAGCATGAGAATACATGCAGGCTTACCATTATTTTTATGGGCTCATGCTGTTGATACTATAGTATATCTGATTAATAGAGGACCGTCTAGTGCCTTGGATGGAGGAATTTCGGAAGAGCTTTGGACAGGTAAACCAAGAAATTATTCTTTCCTTAAGGTATTTGGATGTGAGGCTTTTATGCATATAGACAAAGAGAACAGAAATAAGTTAGATGCTAAGGCCCAAAAGTGCTATTTTATTGGTTACGGTATTGATGGCTTGGGTTACAGATTATGGGATTGTGATAACCGAAAAGTCATTAGAAGTAGGGATGTCATATTTAATGAAAAAAACTTGTATAAAGATCGGTTGCATGGAAAGAAACAGAAAGAGGAAATTGTTGAATACATAGACCTTGATGGACACATAGAAAAGGTAACTCCAAAAGTGGTAGAAGATCAAAATGTACAACAGCAACAACAAGCACCTCAATCTCCGTAAAGTGTTGTTAGACGATCTACCAGGATAAGTAAAATTCCTCAACGTTTCTCTGATTATGTTTTGTATACTGATGTCGGTGAGCCAGAATGTTTTCAGGAAGCATTACAGATGGATACCAGGAATAAGTGGGAGCTTGCAATGAATGAAGAAATGGACTCTTTATTCCACAACCAAACTTGGGATTTGGTTGAGCTACCCAAAGGTAAAAGAGCGTTGACCAATAAATGGGTGTACAGGATTAAAGAGGAGAATGAAGGGCATAAGAGATACAAAGCAAGACTAGTGGTCAAGGGATTCGCTCAAAAAAAGGTATTGATTTTGATGAGATTTTTTCTCCAGTTGTAAAAATGACCTCTATTAGAGCTATTTTGAGTCTTGTAGCTATAGAAAATTTGTTTCTGGAGCAATTGGATGTGAAGACAACATTTCTTCATGGTGATTTGGAGGAGGAAATTTATATGCAGTAAAAAGGATTGGGTATGTAAACTGAAAAAGAGCTTGTATGGGTTAAAACAAGCTCCTAGACAAGTGGTATTTAAAATTTGATAAGTTCATGGCTAATCAAAGGTTTGAAAGATGTCAAAGTGATCACCGTGTATATTTTAAGCAAACCGGAAATGGTAACTATGTTATTTTGCTATTGTATGTGGATGACATGTTAGTTGCAGGAACAAATATGCAAGATATAAACATGCTCAAGAAGAAGTTGGCTAAATCCTTTGCCATGAAGGATTTGGGAGAAGCCAAACAAATCCTTGGTATGAGGATAACAAGAGACAAGGAGAGTCACACTCTGAAATTATCACAAGCAAAATACATTGAAAAAGTGCTTAAGAGATTCAACATGAACAATGCAAAGTCTCTGTTGCTACTCCATTGGCAAAGCATTTCAAACTCACCAAAGATTTGTGTCCCAAGACACAAAAGGAACAAGAGCATATGGCTAAGGTTCCCTATGCATCAGCGGTTGGAAGCTTGATGTATGCAATGGTTTGTACAAGACCATACATTGCCCACGCAATGGGAGTAGTGAGTAGATTTATGAGTAATCCGAGAAAAGGACATTGG
Organism: Wollemia nobilis; assembly: GCA_028583015.1. Lineage (NCBI taxonomy): Eukaryota > Viridiplantae > Streptophyta > Pinopsida > Araucariales > Araucariaceae > Wollemia > Wollemia nobilis. The sequence goes on from JAQPPZ010002150.1 coordinate 1,626,173, forward strand.
CAAGCGGTAAAATGGATACTCAAGTACTTGAGAGGAACTTCAAATTATTCTTTGAATTTTGGAGGCTCTAATATATGCTTGAAAGGTTTTGTAGATTCTCGATATGGCATGTGATCTTGATCGTGGAAGGAGCACTACCGGCTACATCTTTACTATAGGAGGAGGAGCGGTTAGTTGGATTTATAAACTCCAACACGTAGTTGCCCTTTCAACCACTGAAGCTGAATATGTTGCTGCTACGAAAGCAAGCAAAGAGATGGTTTGGTTGCAAAGACTAATGGAAGAACTGGGGAAGAAGCAAGAGGATAATAGGTTGTGGAGTGATAGCCAGAGTGCTATACACCTTGCGAAGAATTCAACATTCCATTCAAAAACTAAACACATCAAACTCAGGTATCATTTCATTAGATCAGGAGTGGAAGATGGATCTTTGAAATTAGGGAAGGTTCACACATCACAAAATCCTACTGACATGCTTACAAAAGTGGTGTCAAGAGAAAAGTTGAGCTTTTGCTCAACTTCAGTTGGCCTTAAGGAATAAGAGGCCATGATGAGAATTTTTCAATCCTTGGTTGCAGTATGGTGCAATGGAATTAGTCTCCAAGTGGGAGATTGTTAGGAATGGAGCCTAATTATGAGGAGGCTAAACAGAGAAAGTTTCTGGATTTACTGCAGGACGGGCAGGGAAAGTTTCCAGATTTACAGTCTGTTAGTCTACCAGAGAAAGTTTTCGGATTTACAACAGGACAGCCAGGGAAAGTTTTTTTTGTTTTTATCCCAAAATTAGATGCTGGGAACTCAATGTTAATCTTGGAATGTATTAAGAAAAGCAGTTTGTTTTTTCTATTTTTTTCTTATATATAGTTGTGAGGAAAAACAGAGATGACTATGACAATGAAAATTACTATGTTGATTCCTTGGAAAAATAGAGAGGAAATTACAACAGATGTTGGCTGTAGGTTGTAACCCTCTATTGCTTGGATTGAGAAAGGAAGGACTGAAAATTCTCGGTGGATGTAACCCACATTGGGTGAACCACGTTAAAATCGTTGTCTCTTCTTCTGTGTGTGTTTGTCTTATTTTTCTTTAATTCTGTCGTTAAAGTTTGAAACACTATAATTGCTTTTCTAAATATATTTTATATAGTGATTTACTCTAATAGGCATAACCACATTTTGAGTTCAATGTCATTGTAGATGACACTCAAGTGGATAGGAGTGGCCTATATTTCATAATTTTGAGGTTCACCTTTTTAAACCTCGTCGTTTAGGAAGGATGTCATTAATGGTCCACCTACCTTTCCTATACCCTCACCAATATAGGACAACTTGACCATGGTGTAGGGATTACCTTCAAGGCCCATAAGACTTAAAGGGAGACACTTTTTTGCTAACCCTACATAAGTCTGTTTATGTAGGTCTATTTTGGTGTAATGCCTTAGTGCTTAGTTACCACACCTTTGCGAGCTAACTAAGGCCATTACCACTCACTTGATAACGAGCATGGTCATTTGATCCTCATTCACCACTATTGTTATCTAATTGATTCTAAAACCTCATCACTTTGGAACACCTGATCCTCACCGTTCAAAGTGTATCATTCATAATATCTGGTTATTACATCATCACAACTCCTCCCATATTGAATTATCTTCTTGAATCAAGGGTTCTAATATGACTCTAATTCTTGCCCAAGCCCCCACTAACCCAAGAATCACATATAAATAACCAAATAACAACATCTCTCTTCAAAGGAAATAAAGTGCTACATTAAAACATGCTTAAATATAACACATGGCTAAAACTAGTATCTTAAGTTTTCCAAACATAATACTAAATTAAATCATTTCCTTTTTACCTCGTAAATGAAAGAAAAAAACATCATCAAATTAAATGTAAACCCATTCTAACTCATTATTTCCTTAACATAGGTTATAGCATTTACTTTATCTATAAGAAGATTAGAGTTTAACCAAAGATCTTAAACCCTAATCCATAAATTACAATTTTCTTCTTTCATTCCAATAGCACAATCGTTCCATATTCATAATTGATATACATTCAAAATATATTTGCATTAATATTAAAACAACTAATCTTCCTTTCTACAATCAATCACAAATAATAAAGCCATATTCCGAAGAAACAATTCTTCGTCAAAAACCTAGAATACTCAATAAGGTTCTCATTACAATATATATCTTTATCATAAGCACAAAATTTCCATCTTTCCTCCAAAGCTTCTATTTGTAAGTTCATCTCCAAGAGCAGTGAAAATAATTCCAAGGATCAAGATGACTAATGATATGCATATGCAACCTACTATGTAAATCTCATATCTAAAATGCATAACATACATATGCAAAGCATTTCCATACAACTAGGAGAGAATCCCATACTTCTCTCCATAATGGATTCCTTTATCTACTCAAGCCTCGGGAAACCATTATTAAACCATTCACATAAATTCCATAAAAATATTCTTCACCCAATTAAAACCTTTGCATAAACTAATCTCTATCAATCTACTACAACATTGGCTAACATTGAAATCATAAAAAAAAACCTTAATTAAATCAAATCTACAATTTTGTTCATTAGTTTCCATATCTATAATTTGGTAATAGATTAATCATTTAATAAGCCAATCAATAGAAGTCCATCTATTTAATAAACTAATAATAAAAGTCTACATATTCTTCAACTAATTTCCAAAGTTCTAAACCTTAGCTCACCACTTACGGTTTGCAGTGCCATGTTTTGATGCTCTAATCCAATATAGCAACTAGAAAGAAATAATAACCATGCAAACAAAAAGGTAAGCCTCTCTAGCTATCTGACTCAAACACTAAGGTTGACTATGCTCTGCACTATGCCTAGCAACCAAAACCCACAGGCCAATGAACCTCACTCTCTTCTAGAATTAAAACCCAAGCTTGATGTTCTAACAAAACTGGTGCTCTAAAACACAACATGCTAAGGGAGTTTTGGAACTAGCTACCAACAAGGCTAACTAGAAATAAAAAACGATGAGAGACACCTACAATCCAATGCAAGCTCAGCCTGGTTCACCTAACCATATTGTTGTATAATGTATGAATGACGTCTGAGCAACACTCTTAGAACAATGACGTATGTTTGGATATGACTATAGTTATCTAGCCATAAGAAAGCTTTCCTACTCTATTGAGCTTTGATATGCAAGCTAACCCATACTAGACATCTCTGCAAGTAGTCTAGCTACCTAACTGCACCAACCACTTCCCAAAATCTACAATTGAAACTCAGAAATCTATGGCTTAGGCTTCTAAGAAAACGATTTGCCCATCAAAACCAAAACAATAGAAAAAAAAAAAATGAACACTCGCCCGATAAGCATCAAAATGTTAAAGCAAGCATATGGCATGAGCAACAAACACGAAGCATACATTTATTAAAATCAATTAAAAAGGAACAAGTACATTCCACCAAAAGATACTCCAAACAATGTTGCTTCTTTCCACTTATATTCCCTGCTCTTTGCTTCGTCCAACTTCTTCTAACCAAAATTTGGCAATCTCATCCCCATATAATCCTAGTGGAACCTTCCTCTAGAAAGAGCAACGAAGAGGCACAACTTCTTGCATACCAAAGGAGTAACATCCCATTCTAAGTTACCAAGATTCCAATGCCAGTTATAACAACGTAACACTATCTCCATCTTGCTAACATTAGGGTTTTTCTATTAATGGATTTCCCTTTTAATCCTTTCCACTTTACAACTTTTACAAGGAAAAACGATTTTCCTTTACAATTATGTTAAATTCAATTATAGCCTATTAACTTTTGTAGACACCAAAATCCAGCCACTTGTAAGTCATCTATACCTTCCTGTTAGCCACGTGTCGGTCATCCACCTTCCCGCCATTATTTGGCCCAAATCCCCACCTTCCCGCCATTATTTGGCCCAAATCCACACTTTCCCGCCATTATTTGGCCCAATTTCACCTTTCCCGCCATTTTTCATCCCCAAATTTATTTAAATTAATATTTATATATATATTTTAATATTTTAATATATATATATAAATATACTTTAAGTGATTTAATCTGAGCCGTCCATCCTTCATTTAATCTCATCCGTCCATCCATCTTAATCCGTTTCACAACCTAGATTTATTCTCTACCCTTGGATCCACTTTAATCTTAGCCACACGTTCAAAGTGTCGTTAAAACCCTAAAGTGTGCCCTAAGAGTAGATTATAAATTGAGTCACCTTGATGGCTCAAACCCTATCTTCTTCTTCTATCTTTGCTATCTTTGCTATCTTTTGGACCTATCTCTTCTATTTCATCTATCTCTTCAGCTATCCATCGCCGCATCCTTTTCGTCGCATCCATCGCCGCATCCGTCGCCAACTTCGTCGCCATCTCTTCTGCAGCACTCTGCAGAATTCCCCATTCTTGTCGCAAGTGCCCACGGGCGTTTACCCGCAGCCACAGACGCAGACCGGCGTCTGAAACCCTGATCAGAAGCACGCGGGCGTTCAGCGAGTGCACCGGGCGCCTTCTGCAACCGATTTGATAGCCACATTACTTCCAGGTGCCGCCTGGTCTAGCCGCGTTAACAGAGAACAGGTATAAATCAGTTTAAAGCAAGTAACTTCTTTTCTTTTATTAATCTGTTGTTGAATTCCTGCATTCTATTTTTCTAGGGTTTTAAATTGTTTCTGAGGGCTCACACAGTGGAGCCCTCTTATTAATTTCTAACTCCTTGATAGTGTTAATGTGTGCAGGATTTTAATGGCAGATCTGGTGTGTTGATAGCAGTTGTTTAAGCTGGAGTGGTCCGAGCCAAAGGATACAACAAAGCCCACTCACCTTGTTGGGGTTAAAGATATATTCTTCGGAGACGCCACCCATTGTGCCAGCTAGGGTTTCGGAGAACCCTAGCACAAACTATAATTTTTGTATCACGAAAAGGGTTACAAGCCCTGTTGTACTCAAAAGGAGTTTTTAAACTCCGTTGATTAATAAAAATCGTTTGTTTTGTACAACTGTGTTCTGTCTTACTTTTTATCGTGACTTCTTTATCTTTTGTTTGGCGTTGTATCTTTAATCTACAAATGGCGATCACGGTGGGACCCCCTAGGGTTTCATGTTTTTAATACTTGCTTTACTGATCTATTCCTGTTTTTGTTTTATTTTGCAGGTTCCAGAAATCGTGAAATTCGTTGTTCCAGCGAACTAGGGTTTCTGAGCTTGCAGAAACAGCAGACGCAGAGCGGCGTTTGGAAGTCCAATACGAAACGCAGAGGTGCGTTTCAGCCTGTGCAGACTCCCTTGGGCGTTTGAAGACAGTTTTACAGAAAAGCGTAGGCTTCCGAGTAAGTGCGTTTTTCTTTTGCTGTACTTTTTACGTTTTTGGTTTTTCTGCTGTATTATGTTTCTTTTTCAGATCATTGCTTTAAAATGAACAAAAACTAAGTAATCTGGAAAAGAACAGTTATTTTTAGTTACATTTTTTTTTGCATTGCATTATTGGTTGTTGCTTGCATAAAAAAAAAAAATTGCATACCTAATTGCATATTAGAATAGCTACGAATTATCTGTTTTAGTTATCTAAGTAGGACTATTGATTGGATGTCAATAGTACTCCTGCCATTGGGTGATTCCGAGCGAGAGAAGTGGACGAACCTTCCGGTTGCTCCTTTGATATCTGATATCATTGGTAGGCGGGGGGTTTTAAACGGTGTACTCCACTTCTTCGAGAGGAAATGGCATGTTTTCGGTAGCCTCTTGCTTAGATCATTAGAACTTTTGATTTATAGCTTTGTATGTATACATTAGACAACTAAAACACTTAAAATAAAATTCATTGCATTTCATATTGCATTTAAAACAGTAATATCTGGATTTCATCACCAGGTATTGCTTGAAGTTTAGTGACGGTGGAATTCATCTCCATCCATTAAACTTCTGCCTTAGACACCATAGGTCACCCCGAGCAAACTTGTTGGATTTCATCACCAGTAAGAATCTCGTTGTCCTTTCCTAGCCATAGTTTTTACCTTTTTTGTGAATAATTCAAGATTAGATCACATGCAAAACTCATAAACCGGACACTTAAAATTTACTACAGATTAAGATCAGAAAATAATTAATTAACCGCAGGTAAGACACATTGGTTGAAACCTAGGTTGTGATTGTTTTTTGATAATTTCTTTAGTGTAAATTTATCATTCAAGTTTTGCATTCTTCTTTTCTGAATTTGTTTAGATTTATTGCTTTATGGTCTTAACAAGGAATCAATCTAAAATGTTAAATCTAAATAATCAAATGGGTAATTCACAGAACATCCCCACCACCAACATGGCCACTTATCCTAGTGAATTTCGAGGCAGGTTCGCTTGCAGGTCTTTCACGTCCTTCTACCGTCTATCGCATGGCCATGCCCATGGAGGAAGACAATTCCTGTCATATTACCCACATTGATATGGCCCAAGTGCAAACTCACTTAAGAGATGGCACTGGTTATGTCCTTGAGCCAATCCAAGATTCCCCTATGCAAGATTCTATTTTTCAGCAGGATATTGCATCAACCATACCCATTGGTTTCACTCGGGTCTACACTAACCCTTTTTTTGAGGCTAATGTTGTATCCGCTCGGCCGGCTTCATCTCCAACATCTTCCCGGATGCTCAATTGTCCTCCTTTGGAGACAAATGTAGTGTCTTCCCGACCACTTTCTCCTCCATTTACCGGGTGTACACCAATTCTCTCTATGAGGCTGGTGGAACCTCCTCTAGCCATGACCAATTTCAACCCTCTTCTTCCCAAACCATTTATGGTTTCACCCTACCTAGGGCACAGTCTCCTGTTTCTTCCCAGGTACCGCCTACTTCAACCACCTTCATTGCCCCTGCTATGCAGTCTCCTGTGACTACCATGGCAGCATGCCCTCCACCTTCATCCAATCATCCCACCTCCCTTGGGTTAGAGATTAATAAGGTTAGGGAGTACCTCGACAAGTTGCTTCAGCAACAACAGCAACAAAATGCTCAACCACCTGTCGTAGTAAATCCTACACCCCAACCAATTTCTACCCGACCCGACTTTTCTTAGCTCAGGCCCCACCTGGGTACCCCAATCTTCGGTGGTGTCCATTCCTACCCCACCTTTCTCCCAACCCAGTCCAGTTCATCATTCACCCCAATCACCTTCTTTTCGGTATCATCCATACCAACAACTTGTCCATTCCACACCGCCTAATCCAGGCAATTTCATCCCATCTCATCATTTTTCCACTCCTCCATTGCATCATCATAATCATCAAACGAATCAAAATTTTCATGAAGATTCTCGACTCCATGCTATGCAACAACAGATTGACAACCTTATGCTCAACATGCCCAGCTCATCTAGTCAGAAACCTACGCTAAGGTCGTTGATCAATCAACCAATTCATCCTTCGGTACCTTCACCGCCATATCCGACTGATTTCACATTACCGAAGTTTGACAAATTTCGAGGAACTGAGGATCCTCATGAACATGTGAGCTCATTCATGCATGCCTGCTTTAGAATCCAAAATAATGACGCTCTTATGCTCAGAACTTTTCCTCAGACATTAGGAGGAGATGTTGTACAATGGTACAATCATTTAGCTCACCATAGCATTTATGCTTACGAGCAATTGATTAATCTATTTTTAGAACGATTCTCCCTAAATGTACAAAGGAAAGTCTCATTGTCCGACTTATACAAGCTCAAGCAACATGACGATGAGACTGTTTATGACTTTGGAAACCGTTGGAGGGCTATCATTAATAAATTGCCATTCTCCCTACCAATGGAGGAGTTAACCAAAATGTTCACCCAGAGTTGTCTAAAACCTATCTCTTGGTTACTCCAATTACAACAATACGGGACTTTTGAAGAGGCTTTGGCCCAAGCAAGTATCATAGAAGAAATTAAAGTCCAAGAGGGTGTTTTAAAACCCCGTAGAAAAGAATGGCAACAAAAGGGCCAACAACGAAATAATAATTATGGCCAAAACAAACAAGCACGAGGCTAGTACGACCTCAAATGTTAACCAAGTTAATCAAGTGGTGGCGAGCCGGCCCGTAATGGCTCAACAACAACAAGTAATGCAAAGTCAACCGCAACCAATTGCTTATCATGCGGTACCCGCCCCTCCTCAACCAGCTCACAATATTAGGCCAACCATGGAAACTCGACCTTGGCAAAACAATCGTCCCAAGCGACAGTTCACACCTTTAGATGAACCATATGCGGTCATATTCAACAAGTTATATAGCACAAATCGGTTAACTTTACCGAGTTTAAACCTTTAGAACCATCTAGAAGGGGGAAGTATTACAAGGAGTACCTATTTTGTCCTTATCATAGGCAAAATGGGCACGATATCAATAATTGTACAACTTTCAAACATGTGATCCAAGATCTTATTGAGATTGGAGCCATTAAATTGGATAGCCCCTTAGCCCAACAAAATCAAAATCTTGGTATATTTCAAACACCCCTTCCACATCGGGAGGAAGCTCCAACAACTTCGGGGGGAGTAACTCAGGTAACTCCTCCTAATCAAGTCAACCATGTACAAAAATACCAAGGTTTTGTGGGTACTATTAACGTAGTAACCCGGGGTCAAAGGGCGAACCAACCAAATCGAGGCTGAACCACGACCACACTGTACAAACCCCCAGTCCACCTCGGGTAACAGTGACCCAACGACGTGCTAGTACTTCTCAACAACCGCTAAATCATTCTACTCAACGCCAACGACCCATCATGTCATTGAGTAGCCGGTTAACTACCGGTTTAAAAATGGCTTACGCCAAGTTATCGATCTATGACCTCATTCAACAATCTCCCCCGCATAGAGAGGCATTAATGGAAATATTAAAGTCAATCGAGCTTCAAACTCAAGATACTAATGCCTTCAACAACTTTGTGGGGAGTATTCAAACATGCATGGAGCCCTCCATCACTTTCTATGATTTTGAAATCAAACCTATGTCAACAGAAAGTATAGATCCTCCACTGCATATCATGGCCAAGATCGATCACAAGCCATTCAAGAGAGTCTTAATTGACACCGGTTCCTCAATCAATATCATTACAACATCGGCGTTGAGTCATCTAAAGCTGTCGCCATCCCTTATCACAAAGTCGACTTTTACTCTTAAAGCATTCAATGATGCTTTATCTTCCACGGTTGGCACGGTTATCTTGCCCATTGAGGTAGGGGCCCGAACTTTGCATACCTTGTTTCACATCTTGGAAGGGTCCATGGCATACAATGTATTGCTTGGACGGCCTTGGCTTAGGGAGATGAGATGTGTCCCTTCTATCTTGCATCAATGTCTGAAGTATGTATATGAGGGACGGAGTTCATTGTGTACCTGCGACATTGAACCCTTCAAACATTGCAACTATGTCTCAAATCCTTATGAGATTGTGTTGCCATCCACTCATCTTTTCTTGACCCCATCTACTTCTTCTATACCATCTTCTTCTAAAGCTCCCATTCCTGAGGAGCTACCCATCATATCGCAACCATCTTCCTCTTCCGCTATTCCATCTCATTCACCACTTTCTTCATCTCCTAATCTTCCTTCTTCTTCATCAGTGACCACATGCACATGTGGCCATGACCAATCATCTCTTTCCACGTCATTACCCCCTTCTTCTACACCTTCTTCAACATCACCTATTATTCCTCCATCTTCCCAACCATCACCGGCTAATGTTTCACAAGTTAGTGAAGCATCAACCCAACCAAATCCTTCCAATTCTTCTATCCCACATTCTTCTATTCCATCATCTAGTCCATCTCCCTCCCAAGTCAAGGTCCATCTCAATGATGCAGGTATTGGTGAGTATGCCATCCAAGATGTCCACATCACACCGTTCAATGTGCAAACGAGTTAAAGATTTTGGTCGTCCACATGACCAACATTTATCCATTGGATCGGTTTATAACATGGGTTCTATGCCAAATTCCATTAATTTTGTATATGGGGGAATAGAGTCATCTTCTAGTCCTACCACCATACTAGAACCTAAGCATCCGAGTCCCTGCCAATATCGAAAGGATGGAGGGTTTTCCCTCTCGCTATTTCCACGGACATAATTGGCAGCAATTTGGCCTAGGCCGATACGAGCAAGGAGTAGCTGAACGCATCGATATGCCATATCAGAGACCCACTGAGCGTTTTGGTCTGGGCTACCAACCACTTCCATCCCTTTCTTCTTTTGAACGAGATTTTCAAAGCATTAATCTTAATTCAGAAGAAGAAATCCTCCACCCCGACGAATCCGAAGATGAAGCCTATGAAGAATTTGACGTCATGTCAAATGGTGATGAATCTGAAGAAGAGTCGGCGCCAATTGTTCCCCTCATTGAACAAGACGAGTTTTATCTCCAATTGTTCCCTCTCCAAGAAGCCATCTTTCGCTTGCTTCTTCCACAAGAACGAGGTGAACCACCCCCTCCGCCACATCCATAAGCCATAATCCAAACCTGTATTATATGTATATACTAAAATAGTGGTTTTCACCACTACAAAAAAAAAAAACTCAAAAAAAAAAAAAAAAACTGAAAAACTATGTTGTTTTGCATCTCAGGTCTTCCGAGGTCTTCACCGGTTTTCCCTTCCATTCCGCCCATCCTTTCTTCCATAAGTCGACAATGAATTTCGAAGACTTATTCACCCAGCTCCATAATCCATATGATCCAGATAAGCCTAAGAAATGTGTCTTTGGTGTTACCTCAGGCAAACTCCTAGGTTTTATTATCTCTAAACGAGGTATTGAGGTGGACCCAAACAAGGTCAAAGCCATTATGGAAATGTGTCCCCCAACTAATTTGAAGGAGTTGCGTAGTTTACAAGGAAAGATTAATTCAATCCGTCGCTTTATTGCACAACTTTATGATAAATGTAGGCCATTTTGCCACCTACTACAAAAGGGGTACAATTTTCATGGACAGATGAGTGTCAGAAAGCCTTTGATGACATCAAGTACTTAGCGTCTCTGCCAGTCTTAGCTCCGCCTCGTCGAGATCCCTTCCTTGCAAATTTCTTTGCAGGAATTTATTGATGATGATCTTGCTAGACAAGCACGTCTTGATCAACTCACACTCATAGATGAAAAACGAATCAATGCTTTAGAGCATTTGCGAGTTTATCAAGACCGATTGAAACGTGCTTACAATGCCAAAGTTCATCTAAGAGAATTTCAAGTAGGGGATCTTGTCCTTAAAGAGAATCAACAAAACACCAATGCATTGCCGCATCTTCGAGATAAATTCGCGGCTAATTGGTTAGGTCCATATATGGTCACTGAAAGAGTGGGTAATGGAACTTATAGACTTGCCGGTTTAGAGGGAGAGGAAGAACCCGAACCACTTAATGTTATACACTTGAGGGCATTCTACGCATAGTTTGAATTTTATATGTACATATATACATGGCTTGTACAACAAAAAAAAAAAAAAACAAATAAAATAAAAAGAATTTGCATTTCATTGTTAGTTGCATACATCTCATTCAAAAACATTGCATTTCATGTGCATACATCTCATTGAAAACCATAACATTTCATTTTCAGCCATAGTTGCATATCATGTTAGAGACCATTCTATCTTTTGGATATAAAATTTGGTCAAGCAAAAGTCATGTTGCCTTAATCGGGGGCACCTTCATAAAATCCATCAAACCGAATTGTCATTCGTACACCCATTTTCCATTTGCACATATTTACATTGCCAAAATGTTTTCGAGTCACTCAACCATTCCTAGTGTTTTAAGCAAACTTTGAAATGCATGTCAAAGTTCTCTAGGGCCATATCACAAATTACACTAAATAAAATCTTGAGTATTGGGAAATGATTTCAAAAGCGGTCTTGAACCTATCACATTTTCACATCTTAAAAACATCTTGTGTCAAAGAGAGATAACACCATCCTTGGGTTGTGCCTTGAAGTGAAAAGGGTAATCCTCGTTTGTCCTATCATGCAAACATAGTCCATAAAACAGTGGTTCTTACCACTATCACAAGCAATCACAAAATATAAATATAAACAGAGTAGTAAGGATAGGGTAAAATTCTCATCATACTTCGGTTGAGAATCCGATTCCCCAAAGCTCTAAGGAAATGAACATTTTTCACACACCATAGATCCCAAATAAGTTGTAAGGATCGTACTACTTGTCCGATCAGACGGATAGGTAGTCATCCCCAAGGCTTACAAAGGTCAAAAACAACATGGACTATGGAGTTAACCTTCATCGGGGCTATAGACGCTTGGCTGGCGAGTGGAGTATACTCATTGCGTGGCGACATGTCTCTCCTCAAAAAGAGACCTCCGAATGCTCATACGGACAAACTAGCTTCGGGGTCTTCTCCATAACGGGGTTACCTAATTTATGCAAGATGAGGTTAATGAACACACTTGCACACACACAGGTTTTTGATTGCCTAGAGTCACTACCATGCTTCGGATTTGGTTAATGAACTCGCATGCACACACATTTGGTCCTAGTTGAATTAGGCGGTATTAGTAAGTTTGTTTGATACCACTAGCATGTTTGAGTCTTTGTAAAACAGTCTCCTCCATATCAACTTCCATATCACCCTCCATATCTTCTTCCATATTCATGTCATTCCATACGTCATCCATTCACAAGCCACCAAGTTCGGTGCCCCTGATTAAACAATTATGATAACGGTTGGCTAAATCTAACTATCTAAAAGTATGAGTGCTTCTTAGTGCATATTTCATTCTTTTATTTTACTTAGTCTCGCATTAATCATCTATAAGTTTGCATTCCATTCCATCACATATGCATCAAAAACATTAAAACATATAAAAACATGCATCACAAAAACATAGGCATTCACACAAAAAGAGTAAAACACCAAATAAATAAAAGCCATGTATATATATATGTATAAAGGTCAAACGTACAATGAATGCCAAAAGGCTACAATATACAATAGAGCACCAAGGCTCATAAAGAGTGCATCTAAGCACTAAGCTAACCATCAAAAGAGGACCCCTGAGACCTAGTAGGAGCCCTAGACCTAGTGGTGTGCCTAGACTCACTACGCCTAGAGACAGAAGAGGATGGAGGATCAGGCAACACAATGTGATGCCTAAACAATGTGTCCTCCGAGCCTCAATGTAACGAGTCCTAGACCTAAGCCTAGCTATGTCTATCCCGTGTCGTCGCTCCCGCTCCGCTAGCTCTGCTTGGAGTCTCGTCACCCTGTCATCCTGGGGCACCCTGTCCTCCATCCAAGTCCGCTCCTGGCCATCCTCTCCTCACTGCATCCACACCCCTCCCCCCCTCCCCCCTCTTGCCCTCTTCTCCTCATCCCCCCATCTCCCCCCCCCCCCCCTCCCCAACCCTCCTCCTCCTACTGCATCCAATATCTCCCGTCTATGGGACAATGACCTCCTCATCCCCGGAATGATAGGGGAGAATCGGTGTCGTGCCTCTAACACCCTAAGTTGCAAAACAACAAAACAAAAATTTGTTACAAATTTTTTCCAAAAAAAAAAAAAAAAACACATAATAAGTACTTGCTTAAATGAACAAATACCTCGGCTGGCTGCACTGGCGCGTCCGCTCCCATCTCCGCCATAGCTCCCGCGTGCTTCAATCTCCCACACAACTTTTCACTCCACTTCACTCCATTCCCTCAGACGCACTTCTCTCAAGCTCGAACGCACAAATGAGCGAAATTCTCGCTAAAACTATTTAAATAGCTGGTTTTGGCGCCCTGAAACGTAGTGGGGCATTTCATGGCGCATTCAGACGCAGTCCTGCGTTTGCAGAGCGCCTAAACACCGACGGGCGTCTCTGCCAACCACAAATGCAGACCGGCGTTTGGTGTCAGTATTGAATAAAGGAACAAAACTTGCAAAATTGAAGCTTACCTCCTCCAAATTTCATCAAATTGCATTCATCCATTCTTCTTATCATAATAAAACATTTTGTGAAGGTTACAACGAGTTTTGGACACAAATTTTGTCATTTCGCTCAAAAAGCGCATCATTCATCATTGTTTTACAAATTGGGTTAAAAATATTCAAAACCTTCACAAAATTAACCACATTCATCAATTCTTCTGATCTATCGTCAATTTCATTCATTCTTCTTTCATCATGCATATTTTTGCCAAATCAAATTAAAGTAAACCTCGTATCTAGTGGTATATTCTATCACCTTGGCGATTGCAGCGATTTGAATCCATGCAATTCGATAAGAGGATTAAACCACCATAAGGACACTTACCATTTATCATCATCAATTATTTCATTGTTTGAAAATTGGAAATCAATTTTGGGTATTCTACTTTTCAAGTGACCTCATACCAAGATTAATTTGCTCAACGGTTGTCATTGATGGCCTAGTTCATGGGGCCTTAAACATGGACAATCTTTAATATCATCATTATTTTGAGTCTTGCTAGAGATTGAGGCTACCTAGGTTGATTGGTTCCGACCCGAGGAATTATCCATACGAGTCACTAGGAGCATCTCCGAGTTCTGGACTCTTTTCATGCATCTTTCATCTCTGCATATCAATGGCGCCAACAAGGCAATTTCATCAACAGTATGGATTCACACACAGGAGTTGGGGCATCCGTTATCAATTTCTAATTTTCCTATAGTGGAATTCATCTTACATGATCATGGAATTTACAATTTGGCAAAAATCCCTTTATAACCGTTGGGGCAGAAAACGGTCCATCTTTCACATCACTCATATCGTCTTCAATCATATTATTTTCTTTTGGTTTGTACACCAACCCCTTTTCTGTTGGGACATAAACAGATGGTTCATACACCAACCCCTTTTTTTCACCGTTGGGGCAAAAACGGTTCATTTTCTTCCGAATTTCTTCCAATTGGCTTGTGAGAACCATTCTCGCTCGCCAATTGAGGGGGTAAGCTGATAAAATTTTAAATATTCTTTTATTCTTTGGTCTTCAAAGTTGTGCTTTAGTCTTGAGAGAGAGTTGCGTCCGATCCGACTTTTCGGGTGTCTTAAGTTTTTGTCTTTGCATTGTGTCTTCACACAAAGCGGCTCAAAAGAGGCATCTGTAGACACCAAAATCCAACCACTTGTAAGTCATCTATACCTTCCTGTCAGCCACGTGTCAGTCATCCACCTTCCCCCATTATTTGGCCCACCACCTCCCCCATTATTTGGCCCAAATCCACACTTTCCCGCCATTATTTGGCCCAATTTCACCTTTCCCGCCATTTTTCATCCCCAAATTTATTTAAATTAATATTTATATATATATTTTAATATTTTAATATTTATATATATATATAAATATACTTTAAGTGATTTAATCTGAGCCGTCCATCCTTCATTTAATCTCATCCGTCCATCCATCTTAATCCGTTTCACAACCTAGATTTATTCTCTACCCTTGGATCCACTTTAATCTTAGCCACACGTTCAAAGTGTCGTTAAAACCCTAAAGTGTGCCCTAAGAGTAGATTATAAATTGAGTCACCTTGATGGCTCAAACCCTATCTTCTTCTTTGACCTTGGCTATCTTTGCTATCTTTGCTATCTTTTGGACCTATCTCTTCTATTTCATCTATCTCTTCAGCTATCCATCGTCGCATCCTTTTCGTCGCATCCATCGCCGCATCCGTCGCCAACTTCGCCGCCATCTCTTCTGCAGCACTCTGCAGAATTCCACATTCTTGTCGCAAGTGCCCGCGGGCGTTTACCCATAGCCACAGACGCAGACCGGCGTCTGAAACCCTGATTCAGAAGCACGCGGGCGTTCGGCGAGTGCACCGGGCGCCTTCGCGGCCGATTTGACAGACACATTACTTCCAGGTGTCGCCTGGTCTAGCCGTGTTAACAGAGAACAGGTATAAATCAGCTTAAAGCAAGTAACTTCTTTTCTTTTATTAATCTGTTGTTGAATTCCTGCATTCTATTTTTTCTAGGGTTTTAAATTGTTTCTGAGGGCTCACACAGTGGAGCCCTCTTATTAATTTCTAACTCCTTGATAGTGTTAATGTGTGCAGGATTTTAATGGCAGATCTGGTGTGTTGATAGCAGTTGTTTAAGCTGGAGTGGTCCGAGCCAAAGGATACAACAAAACCCACTCACCTTGTTGGGATTAAGGATACATTCTTCGGAGACGCCACCACATTGTGCCAGCTAGGGTTTCGGAGAACCCTAGCACAAATTGTAATTTTGTATCACGAAAAGGGTTATAAGCCCTGTTGTACTCAAAAGGAGTTTTTAAACTCCATTGATTAATAAAAATCGTTTGTTTTGTACAACTGTGTTCTGTCTTACTTTTTATCGTGATTTCTTTATCTTTTGTTTGGCGTTGTATCTTTAATCTACA
Organism: Wollemia nobilis; assembly: GCA_028583015.1. Classification (NCBI taxonomy): domain Eukaryota; kingdom Viridiplantae; phylum Streptophyta; class Pinopsida; order Araucariales; family Araucariaceae; genus Wollemia; species Wollemia nobilis. The sequence continues at coordinate 1,642,575 of JAQPPZ010002150.1, forward strand.
ACTTTCACAAGGCATAATATTAATAATAAGATCATTTCCATAAGATCATCAAATTCCAATACTAATGATATTTATTAACACTTGTGTGATTAAATTAATCATCCACCTAATTAGTTTAATTATCATAAAATACAATATTAATCGATAGTATTGATATAGGAAACTAGCAATCTAGATTTGGTAAAGCAGTCTATGATAGTGCAGTATTTTGGAAATATTACTCTACTAAGATGCAAGGCATAGATAGTAGAGGTGAATTTTTGGCATTGTGAAGGTTGTTATAGGAAAATGTCAAGAAAGATGCTAAATTTTGGATTAATTGTATTTATACAAAAAATTGAAAAGATTTAAAAAATAAAAATTAATAATTCAGACATTTTATGTAAAATGATGTAGGTTTATAGCTATAGCATCTCAATTGAGATGAAAAAGTGTATATATTTGTAAACTCTCAAGCTCTAAAGAAGAGAGATATAATTTGTCAAGGGTCGGGGACCCAAGTACAACCCCTTATTATTCAACGAGAAAATAATCAATAACATCTATATCAAACAACAACAATACAAAGGCTCTTGTTAAGTCGTCTTAACTTCACTAGAATGTAATAAAATAATAAGCATCAACGCTTTTTTCTCAAGTAGATGGCTTTATGATAGCTATGATGCTAACACCTATCTATTAATGATGGTTTTTTTGTTTAGATAACGATCTCCTTTCCAGATGGTGCATTCAATCAATATATGCAATGCACCTATAAAAGGGTTTATTTATACCCTTGAGTTGTCGATAAGAATGTCATCCATCATTTTCCATTTTCTCTCAACTTTGGTGGTTGTCCCATACCAATCCACTAGTGGGAGTCCTCGGTCTTGCAACCATAAATTCATCAACAATATCATATTCTAAAAAATAGTGTGCTCAAATCATAAAGTGCATCTTTCAATACATCTCATGAACATAAAATGATATCATGCATTAGATATCCACACATTGATACACAAATCAAGTATCAAGAATAAGTTCAGCCAAGGAAGGTCATTACATACTCATATCCTTGGACTAACATAGTCCTTTGTGTTTCCTAAAAATAAAGCATACATATTTCATTTAAATAAATATGGAATTGCTTCCTCATTTTCTCAACATCTTCCCAAGTTGCACAATTTTTAGAATATTGGTCCCACTAGACCTTATATTGATCTAGGGTTCGTTTCCTCAACATCTTGGAAAGAAACCCTAAAATTCTTACCAGTCACACCTCAATGGTTGAGAGATCTACCATTTACAATTTTGAAACATTCCAAACATGAGAAGGATTAACAATATACTTCCTAAGTAGGGATATGTCAAAAGTATTATGGATCTTTGACAGGTTGGGCAGCAAGGCGAGCCTATAGGCTACTAGACTAATTTTATCAATGATCTCAAAAGGCCCAACAAAACAAGTTTTTTTTTTAAAGCGAAAAACCCCTTGCGGGGCCGCCTTGGTCTGAGAGACCATGAAGAGAGGGTTCTACACCGTCAAAGTCACCCGGGAGTTGCACCCGACCCTGCACGCACCAACATTATCAATTGGATTTTGGATACCCAATTCAGCTTTTTGGTACGGTGGAGATTTGACTTGGGACCTCCCATGGAGGATTGCCCTCTCCTCTCCAACTCACCTACAACACCTGGGTAACAAAACAAGGATCTAACTTACTTGACTTGATGGTACTTTTCATGGGTCTCACCCTCAAGAAAACTGTCTCCCATAGAGAATTCTCTTGGTGATCTTTTCATATCAACATAGCTCTTCTGGAGTTCGGTTGCTTCCTTGAGCCTTTATCAAATCCCTCTGAGTTGCTCCTCCATATCTCAAATAGTGTTTGGTTTGATCACCACCCGATCTTCCAAATTATCCCACGATGGAGGTGTTCAACATATTCTACCATATAACGCTTCAAACAAATCTATTCCTAAGGATCCACGATATCCATTGTTAAATGTAAATTCAACAAGATGCAAGAAGTCTTACCATTTAGATTTTTGATCAATGTAATTGAAAGCACTTGGATACGGAAGCACAGGCGCACCGGGTGCGATGCAAACAAAAGCAGTTGTATTAACGAAACGCTAAGTGCATGAAAAAGGGAAAGCGAAGCATGAATGAAACGAGATGTAAAGCAAAAACAAAGGTGCAGCCTCTTTTATTAATTTTTCTTGTGATCAGGTTACAATACGTCTCCCCCCATTTTCAGGGGCTCGGAGCGTTCGATACAATTTTGTTACACCAACGGATGGTGCGCTTCCCTTCGGGATCTTTCGCGTGCCCACATTCGAAATGGGTGGGCCAAACATCATCGCCGCTTGCGTGAATACATTCTTAGTTCCTTGCTGCCCCTCCGGTGTCGAGATCCTACGTACAGAGAAACAACAAATGATTAATAGCACATGCGGATGGAGGGAAACATGCAATCCCCAAGGCCTCTAGTTAATGCATACATGAAATAATTAAAACAGTGATCAAAACTTATCAGAACGGAATGAAATTTGAATAGAAGCATGTAAACACCATCAGGGACACATTGCAAAAAGAACAGTCGAGAAATCTATTGTAGATTTCTAATCGCTCCGGGGTGGGACGATTAGGACTGTCATAAAATGTCCGAAAGTGACCTCCCAAATGTCCCATCCAGAGGCCTCCAAAACACCTGCAAACTTGGGGTTAGGCAAAATGGGGCATTTTGAGATGACCCAGAAGGTCGGATTTTGCAGATTCTACCCCGATCACCCTGTATCCGAAGGCGCTCCCTGTATGTTAGTAAAAGCGTAAAACAATGAAAACACAGTCAAAACAAGTCGAGAATGCATTGAAATTTGAACAGCAGCATATATGAAACACACAAAACATGATGCAAAAGAAATAGTGAAGAAATATGCTATAGATTTCTAATCGCTCTGGGGTGGGGCGATTAGGACTGCAATAGTGCGAGGGGCGCCCGGGGGCAGGACGCCCATCGTTTGGGGCTTGGTTTTGACACCAATCCACTTGGGATGGGTCCAAAACCTCCTAGGGGGTTGTGTCAACAAATTGGGTGTGGGATTGTGGCCAATTGTTTGGGTTTTGGGTCCGGATTGCGCTCCTAATGTTCACCCAGATAACCTCCCTTCCAAAAGAGAGATCAAGGATGTAGGAAGCACAATGAGGGTGAGGGTATAATTCGGAAGCACTCCATTGCTCCAAATGCTCCTGCTCTATCCTCTTTTTGGGGTGAGAAGACTCACCATTTTATAGACCTGAAGGTCTCCTTTGAATGTGCATGCAGGGGCGCCACTTGGCCATCATGCCTTGTCAGGGGAGAGAAGATTCCTCCCTGATTAAGGGCTCCATGATTGCCTCTATGACTGCCTCTTTGAGCTTTGAAATGCTCACTCGCACTCCCATGCATTGAAGGTGGAGTTGAGTGGTGGATCTGGGCTGCCATTTGTCAAGGTTTGACTTTTTGCCCATCAAACCTGCTATTCGCCCCACCCTGGAGTGATTGCTGCTAATCATCTCGGGGTGGGGCGAATAGCATTCTAATCATCCCAGGGTGGAACGAATAAGGAGCAGGGTGCTTGAAAGGTGCCAAATTGACCTCTGACCTTCCAAAACTACTTTGGGAGTGGTTAGGACCACTGTTTAACCTCTGGGGGCTGCCCTAGGGGCTATGTATGCCAATTCGGTCAGTGCTTGTAGCCACATAATCGGATTGGTGTTGTTTTGGTGTCTATAGATGCCCCTTTTTGGGATGCGCTGTGCGTGGCGCAGTGCTGAGAAAAAATAGATAACCAAAGCACTTAATGATTAGGGTTTCTCAGTAACCTAACCAAATTTTGATGCCCCAAGTATGGAAAGGGCACGCATTCTTGAATCCTTGCTTCTGACGAGCTAAGGAGCTTAATTCAAGTGTTAACCTTTTTCGGTGAGGTGTTACTTGATCTTGGACATTGTTCAATCATGAATAGGCAAAGGGCGCAACCTTTTGTCTATGGGAACCTTGAGTTCATGATTCTAGAATACCAAGTGTTTGATCAGCTTGTGATTATTGCTTGTTTGCTGCCCCAAGCGGGAGCGTGATTGTCTTTGTCAATGATTCTTTGAATGCATGCCATTTCCTTGATTGGGTGTGTATTTGTTGATTGGTGACTAAGTGTGACTACCCCCTCAAGCGACGAATCGATGAGGGAATGACCGAAATGAGAAAAGCGATGAGTCGCTTGACCCAAGATGACTTTTGTAAGGGTGCCTTCAGTTGTTTTCCATTGAATGCTTATGCAGTTTCCCAACAATCGGACCTATTTTTGGTGGGTTTTAACCCTTTTTGTGACGCTTATTGGGGCTGAAATTGTCAAAAATTCATCCTCCCATGGAGCGGTCCGGCTATGGTAGCCTTCTTAGGGAGTAGGATATTGATAATTTGTGGCCCCAACATCAGTTTTGTATGCCAAGAATGTCAGGCGCAAAGGCGCCTTTGTTCGGCAATTTTATTATTGTTTTTTGGTGGGTTTTGACCCTTTTTGTGACGCCTTTTGGGGATGAAATTGTCAAAAATCCGTCCTCCCGTGGAGCGGTCCAGCTATGGTAGCCTTATTAGGGAGTAGGATAGTGAGAATTTGTGACCCCAACATTGGTTTTGGATGCCAAGAATCATAGGCGCAAAGGTGCCTTTGTTCGACAATTTTATTATTATTTTTTGGTGGGTTTTGACCCTTTTTGTGACGCCTTTTGGGGATGAAATTATCAAAAATCCGTCCTCCCGTGGAGCGGTCCAGCTATGGTAGCCTTCTTAGGGAGTAGGATAGTGAGAATTTGTGACCCCAACATCAGTTTTGGATGCCAAGAATCACAAGCGCAAAGGTGCCTTTGTTCGGCAATTTTATTATTGTTTTTTGGTGGGTTTTGACCCTTTTTGTGACGCTTTTGGGATGAAATTGTAAAATCCTCCTCCTGTGGAGTGGTCCAACTATGGTAGCCTTCTTAGGGAGTAGGATAGTGATAATGTGTGACCCCAACGTATTTTGATGCCAAGAATCCAGCGCAAAGTGCCTTTGTTGGCAATTTATTATTTTTTTGGTGCATTTTGATTTTTTTATAAATTTATTTGGAGGGATATGATTAGGTAGGAACAATTGCGACCTTTAGCCAAAAAGCAAGGCTTTGGCTTTATTTTTTTTTTTTTTTTATTTATGTTTTACATAAGTAAACATAATGAATTTTTGTTTTTATTTGTTTTGTTTTGTTCATAATAAGGTTAAAAACCTAGGTTTGAATTTTTTTGTTTTATTTTTTTTTTTTTTTTTTTAAACTAAGATTAAAACCCTAGTTTAATTTTTTTTTTATTTTTTTTTACTAAGGTTAAAACCTAGTAATTTTGTTATTTTTGTTTACACTTAAGGTTAAAACCCTAGTATAATTTTTTTGTTTTTTTTTTTTTTTTTAACTAAGATTAAAAACCCTAGTTATTTTTTTTTTTTTTTTTATTTTTTTTTTTTTTTTTTAACTAAGGTTAAAACCCTATTTTGTTTTTTTTTTTTATTTTTTTTTTTTTTTTTTTTTTTTTTTTTTTATTTTTTTTTTTTTTTTTGTATTTTTATTTTTGTACAATTTTTTTGTTGTCATGTTTTAATGTTTTTGTGTTGTTTTTGTTTTTTAGGTTGTGAAGAGTCGGTACCATCAGCCGACGATATTTTTTGATGCACGGGATGCGTTGACTGTGGCGGATTGGGAGTGGCTTGATGCCCTTGGGCTCAAGCAGGTGACGTGACTGGAGCCTGTGGTGGGGGATCGGGCATATCTGACTACCCTGATCAATTTGTGGGATCCCCGCACCAACACCTTTCATCTCCCAACAAGGGAGATGATAGTGACTCTGGAGGACGTGTATCAGATTCTATGGATTTCGATAGATGGGCTACCCATTCGGATGACTCCTCGTGATCAGCGAACGATGGTGCTGACACGGTGCTTTGGGCATGCGACGGAGATGGGGGTGGATAGGGCGGTGGAGAGGGCAGAGGGGGACTACCTGATTGGTAGGATTCTGGTGCGATGGTGGTTTGAGAAGGGTGTGTTAGGGGTGAGGCATGCGTTGCTGATGACCCTCATCTCCAACATGCTACTTCCTAACTCCTCAAGTGCGAGGTTCCCTTGGAACCTGCTTGAGGTAGTGTTCAGACTGGTGGAGTGTCCGACAGTAGTGCCACTGATTATGAGGTGGGGTCAGACGCTACTGGCATAGCTATATGATGAGTTGTACGAGGTCCGCTATCGAAGGTGAAAGGGGATTGGGTGCAGCTATCTATTGCAATGTTGGGGGTGGCAGCACATAGCTATGGAGCGGCCGTAGGGGTTGCCTTGGACCACTCAGGGAGAGATGGTGGATAGGGAGATTGGGTATGTTGCTCTATGGTGGAGGTCAGAGGAGCAGGGGTAGAGTCGATGATGGGCAGGTGTCGTAGGGCACTATATTGATGCCTTCTCTCATCTTGCTCTAGGGGAGGTGTTCTAGCGGCCATACCGGGACTATCCAGCTTGGCCTGAGGTTGGAGAGTGGCTCCGATGGGTGCACAGGGGGAGGTGGTTGATCGGGCGACATGGGACCGAGCAGGAGTACTTCCCGTACATTCGGGTGACTCGATAGTTTGGGGTGCACCAGGGATTTCCTAGTGAGCCCTTGATCTATCGACATCGAGGTGATGAGAGGACTCTAGCCTGGCCGATCATTGAGCCACTAGGTGAGGAGTCGGATGTAGTGATTGATGTCCCCGATGTGGACAATGTCGAGGTGACTACAGAGTATGACCAGTGGTGGATGATGCTGCGATGGCGGGGTGAGGGGCCTCTAGGAGGTCCGGATGCAGCAGCAGTAGGTGGTGGGGTTGCGGAGGCATCGAGGGAGGGTTGGGGGCTCCGCTCGATGATGCAGATATGGTGGAGGTAGATGACTTGACTAGGGATGATTTAGGGGTTCCGAAGCAATCGGATACATAGGACATCCCGGAGTAGTGGGTGCCGGAGCAGCATGCCATCCCGGAGATGCCCATGCCTCAGGCAGTCCTAGGGGATATGGAGGCTAGGTTTCATGCTGAGATAGCATGATTGGAGGACCTACTACGGAGATGGGATGAGGAGCACAAAGTTGAGAGGGATCTCCTACGGGCTCAGTTGGCATAGTGGGATGACGCATTGGCTACATACCATCGATGGGATGTGGAGTGGGGTCGATGTCGGGTGGAGTTGGAGGTAGAGATTATCCACCTCGATGGGCAGTTACCTGAGCTCACTGGAGGTGGATCATCACGTCGTACGAGAGGTAGTGAGACTGAGCAGTCAGCATCCTCTCATCGTAGGCGGGTGGGTGAGGGTAGCGCTAGTGGGCATGATGTGGGGGCTGGCAGCAGCCGCCCTGAGAGGTCCCATAGGACCCACACCACTGGGGTAGTTCCAGTCGCACCGATCCTACGTGATCATGGTGGTCGACTCCCTAGGCTTGGGGTTTTTGAGTTTTTGATTTTTTTGTGAGGTCAGAGGACCGACTTATTGTAGCCTAAGGGCATTTTTGATGATATATATACATGACTTTCTTTTTTATTATACACTTGTCATGATTTATTGTTTATTTTATGCACATTTATTTACGTTGATGTATGCATATGTTATTATGAATGCGACTATTTCTAATTATATGATGTATGCATATGGAATGGATGAAATGATTTGTTGATAACTTGGCGGTGGCACCATAGACTATACAAGATTTATTGGCTTTCTATACTATGTGATTGCTTTGTGGAATGACTTTGCATGTGTAATATTTTTTTGTTTGTATTTTTTGATGGTGATGTAAGAATGGAATGTACCACAGGTGTTCTAGAATGTAGTTAAGGTTTTTCTGAGACTCGGATGTTTTAACTAACTAGCCAAGACTTGTACATTTATCTCACAAGACTTTTGAACAAGGTACGAATCAGACTTGAGTTTGACCAAGTTATTTCACATCCCTGTGTGTGCGATTGAATTTGTTTATGTGGTAGTTGTCGGGATACCGCCGATGCCGGATAGGCTGTCAACCAAACCTGTACTGAGGATCACCTAATTAGCTCCACTAACTCCTTTGTTGTATTTAGTAAGATTAATCTACGGTGCAATCTAGGATACCATAAGCTAGCTCATCCACATGCAAACATTGATCTATACACAATTTAATGCGACAGATATATCATCATGCGGGAGGTTTGCCGCCAATGACCAGCAGGCTATCCACCAAACCGGTATTGAGGATCACCTCATGACCTTTCGAATCGTTGAGAGTTCCAGGGATTCAAGTTCGACTCCCTTCTTTTCTTTACTTTTATTGGGATACTTGCTCTCGTATGTAGTGATAAAAATCACTATTTATTTTTTTTTTTCTTTTGAGCAAGGGATTGGAATTTTGAGTGATGAGAATCACTATTTCTTGTGCTTTTTGATGTATGCACTGTGTGGGTTTTGATGTCAAACTTTGGAGTTTGTACTTTGAATTTTTGCAATTTTTTTGGATATTTGCAACTTTTTGAGAATTTGGGATTCTTGGGGAATTGGGTAGGGAAGATGCTTGTCCTTTTGCCAACTCTCAGCATTCTTGGGGTCATTCACACAGGGGGATGAGCGAGATAACCTTTTCACTATATGGTATCCTAGATTGCTTTGCAGGTTTCATATTTCGTTCACACAACTTGGGAATTTTTTATGTGTTTTAACTTGTGTTGGGATGCGACGTAACAAGGTGTGATCCAAGTAAAACTCTACCTTTGTAAAAATATATCTGACTTTGTACAGTTTTTGGCTAGAAATCTAAAGACAATTGAATGACGAAAGCCCTGGATACATTAGAAGACAACTGATTATGATATGGTGAAAAATGTGGATGGCGTTTATTTTTGTTGGACTATTTACAAAGTGGAAAAATGTGGAAAATGATGGAATTGCCGAGTAATTACAGTCTATGGTGCATTTGACCTGTATGACCAACAAATATGCAATGTATGTTTGCGATGCCTAATGCAACTTATTTTTTTGTGTTTTTGATTTTTAAGAGTATGCATGGAAGTGAGATGCAATTTTTTTGTTATTTTTGATTATTTTATTGTTTTTGAAAATTCGTTATGGTTGGTTTATCCCGAGTGGGTGCGGACCAAGTGATTCTTTCGGATCCTTGGAGGTTTTGACCAAAGGGATTATAGATACCTTTGGGGCATTTTGGGTGACCAAGCGATTGTGGGAACCCTTGGAGCTTTTGGTTTGACCAAAGGGTTTATAGATACCTTTGGGGCATTTTGGGGTGACCAAGCGATTACGAGAATCCTTGGAGCTTTTGGTTTGACCAAAGGGATTATGGGCACCTTTGGGGCATTTTGGGTTGACCAAGCGATTATGGGAATCCTTGGAGCATTTGGTTTGACCAAAGGATTATGGAGATTTTGGTTTGACCAAAGGGATTATGGGCACCTTTGGGGCATTTTGGGTTGACCAAGCGATTATGGGAATCCTTGGAGCTTTTGGTGTTTGACCAAAGGGATTATGGACACCTTTGGGGCATTTTTGGGTTGACCAAGCGATTATGGGAATCCTTGGAGCTTTTGGTTTGACCAAAGGGATTATGGGCACCTTTGGGGCATTTTTGGGTTGACCAAGCGATTATGGGAATCCTTGGAGCTTTTTGGGGTGGGCCATGGCTCTTTTAAATGTGGAATGGCCTCAAATGACTGATGTTCAAGGGTTCTAGTTCCTTGATTCCTTCAAGAGAGGCGAGCCGGTATGTTCCAGGTCCTATTTTACTATCAATTACATAAGGACCTAACCAATTTGCCATGAACTTGTCCCTTAAATGGGGCGGCAAGTTAGAATTTTGTTGGTTCTCTTTTAAGACCAAGTCACCAACCTGAAAGTCCCTCAGGTGAACTTTCATGTTATATGCTTTCTTAAGTCGCTCTTGATAGATACGTAAATGCTCGAGAGCATTGATGCATCGTTCATCGAGCAATGTAAGCTGGTCTAACCGGGCCTGCCATGTAGTGTCATCATCGATGAACTCTTGCATTGATATGCGCAGGGAAGGTATTTCCAACTCGAGAGGCATGACTGCCTCGGAGCCATACACCAACGAAAATGGAGTTGCCCTAGTGGGCGTCCGAATGCTAGTGCGATAAGCCCAAAGAGCAAGTGGGATTTGAATGTGCCAATCCTTATGACTATCTATGACCATATTTTTAAGGATGGCAACTAGCATTTTGTTTGACGCCTCTGCTTGCCCATTTGCCTATGGATAATAGGGTGTTGAAAAACTATGCTGAATTTTGTACTTTGTTGTCAAAGCACGCACATCTTTGTTCTTAAATGATGTCCCATTATCCGAGATGATCTTGGATGGAATACCAAAATGACATATGATGTTATGTAAAATAAACTCCGCAATGTGGGGCCCAGTCGTAGAGGTAAGCGGAATTGCTTCCACCCACTTGGTGAAGTACTCTGTGGCCGTTATGATGAACGTGTGATGGCATGACGATGCAGGGGAGATCTTTTCGATTAGATCTAAGCCCCACTATGAAAATGGCCAAGCCGATTGGATCGGTTGCAAGGCCTGAGAAGGTACGTGTGTCAAGTTAGCATGGTGTTGACACTTCATGCACTTCCTCACATACGTGCAACAATCTCGCTCTAAAGATGGCCAATAATAGCCCATGCGAAGGATGCACTTTGCGATGGCCATACCGCTGAAGTGGCCACCGCATGTACCATCGTGCGCTTGGGTGATCGCCCAAGTGGACTCCTGCTGGTCCAAGCAATGGAGGAGGATCCCTTCGTAGCTTCGACGGTACAAAATGTCTCCTAGCAAGACATGTTTTGTCGCTTTCTATTTGAATGATCTTTTTATGGCATGCGACAATCCAAGTGGGAGGCTACCTAACTTGAGGTAGTCTCTTATGGGTGTGTACCAATCCTGCTGATCAGAAACCTCGATGGTATGAATGACCAATCCCTCTTGAAGTTCATCCCTAGAAAAAGTTGAGTGGGAAAGAACTTGTAAGAATAGCATTGTGTTGCTATTAAGAGGGGTTGGGGAGAACAAGGACCCCTAATTGGCATGATTCAGACTATCATGGATTCGAGAGAACTTATCCTGAGATGGTTCAATCTGGATCAGGTGGATTCCTGGCATTAGGTCAGAGCTTGCATGCTCCATCATGGATTGCGATAATGTTTTGACTTGAATGGTTGTCATCTCACCAGAAGTGTCTTGCGGGATTAGTGACCCCAAGGAGGCCATAGTGTCCACAAAATGATTCGATGATCGAGGGAGTGCCTCGATGTCGTACCATTCAAGCTTTGCTAAGAATTTATCCATAAGGGCTTTGTAGGCCTGTAGAACTGGGCATTTACATTGGAATACCCCTTTCACTTGGTTGACAATTAACAATGAATCACCAAAGATGTTCAAGCATTTGATGTTCATGGTGATGGTTGTCTGAAGACCTATGAGCAAGGCTTCATATTCGGCATTGTTATTGGTGCATGAGAAATCAAGTTTAAATGATAGAGGCATTGGAGCCCCTTGCGGTGTGAAGAATATGATTCCCATGCCACCCCCTTGCTCACATTTAGAACCATCAAAAAATAGGGTTATGTCGGCCTGTGACTCAGGCTCATCAGAATTTGGCGATTCTAAGACATGGAAGACCCCATCATCGGGTAGCTCTATGGTGAGAGGCTGATCATCTTCGAGAGGAGCCTCTGCTAGTTGATCGATGATGACTTGACCTTTGATGGACTTTTGTCCAATGAATTCGATGTCAAACTCCATCAACAACATGATCCATTTCGTCATGCGGCTACTATGATAAGTATGACTCATCATGTACCATAATGGATTCTCCTTAGACACAACATACGTCGTATTGCTCAACATGTAATGGCATAGCTTTTTGGTGGCAAATACCACTGCTAAGCATAGCTTCTCGACGTATGCATAGTTAAGTTCATAACTGACCAAGGTGCGGCTAAGATAATAATTAGCCTATTCTTTATGTAGTTCATTTTTTGGGCTAGCATGGCACCCAGTGCCACCTCAATAGCTGAGATGTATAAGTAGAATGACACTCCTGGTCTAGGTGGTGCCAATACTGGCGGTGAAGCCAAGTATTGTTTGATGTCATCGAAGGCTGACTGGCACTCATCATCCCAATGAAATGCTACCCCTTTGTGTAATAATTTATTCATGGGTCGGCACTTGTCAGATAGCTGCGCTATGAAGCGCTTGATCGACGCGACCTTTCCCTGCAAGCTTCTGAGCTGCTTGATGGTGGTTGGGGGAAGCATTTCAAGGATTGCCTTGACTTTATTTGGATCTACCTCGATGCCTCATTTTGAGACTATGAAACCCAAGAGTTTTCTAGATGTGATGCCAAATACGCACTTCTTGGGGTTTAGTCTAACTTTGTGTTCAATGAGGCGATCAAGGATCTTGCTTAAGTCATCGAGATGATCTGGGCGCAAAAGAGATTTGGCCAACAAATCATCCATATAATCTTCCAAAGTTTTATGCATGTGATCATGGAAGATGTATGTCATAGCGCGTTGGTAGGTGGCGCCAACGTTTTTAAGGCCAAAGGGCATGACCTTATAACAAAATGTCCCCCAAGGCATTGTGAACGCCATTTTGAGTTGATCATCGAGATTGATACGAATCTGGTTGTATCCCGAGAAACCATCCATGAGGGAAAGCATTTCATGGCCTGCTGTAGCGTCTACCAATGCATCGATGCTAGGCAAGGGGAAATCATCCTTGGGACTCGCTTTGTTTAGATCTCAAAAATTGGTGCATATGCGAATCCTCCCATCCGGCTTCTTGATGGGTACCATGTTGGACAACCATGGTGGGTAATCCATGCAGATGACAAACTGTGCATCCAACAACTTTTGTAGCTCATATTTGACCATTAAGGCTACTGTTGGGTGCATCTTACGTAGTTTTTGCTTGACTGGCTTGACTGTCGGATCAAGCGTTAGATTATGCATGACTAGCTATGGGTCTAGCCCCGACATGTCTTTGTAGGACCATGCAAAAACCTCCTTCTTCTCTTTGAGAAGGGCAATGTAATCGGCTTGCTCTTCGGGGGATAGACTTACCCCCCACTTGATGATTTGTGGATTCATTGGATCAGAGCCGATGTCTACGTCAGTCGTCTCTTCGACTGACATGTGGGACCCATCCTCCAACTGGTGTGGAGTTGGGATCAGGTGGATATCATTTGCTGAATTTAGATCTACGTTTGGAACGTCGGGTTCCTCTTCAAGCATGGAAGATATCCTGAGTTGGTCCTAGGGTGAAATGAAGCATCTCACCGCAAGGCCAGTACTCTGATGGGGATGGTGGTGAGTTAGCATGATCCCAGTCTATGGCATCTAGGTTTAGATACAATGGTCATGTTGGATCGGCTGGATTGTGGATGGGGGTGGTTAAGTCAATGGAGATCATGTTGATGAAGTGAATTTGGTCTCCATTACCATGCGGGTGGTGACTCGGACATCCTTGGTGATCTTTGTGCCCCGGATCTGGCTCTGTGGGTATTGGCACAAATGGATCGGCCCTATGTGTGGATAGAAGGATAGGGTCTACCCTTGGCACTGATGGCTCTATAGGGTCTCTGGGTGGAGGGTGCTCTCTGTATGCCTGAAGTGGCGGGTGCAGCACTTGGTCCAACTGTGCTTGGTTCAGGTGCCACCTATGCCTTGGCCCCATGTTTAGCTGTTCAAACATGTCATCAATGTCCATGGGGTATTGCTTGCTATCGCATATGGTTGAGATATGCCATCTCAGTCTCATCTTCATAATCGCTATCGGAGATCCATAGGCCTTCATTGGCTCCGACAACTATTTGTGGCATGTGAGGCTCGTTCTGCTCGAGCAAGTTAATTTGGTCCCATCGGGGTTGTTTCGCTCTCTACGGGAGGACCTGATTCTCTTGAGGTGGCAATTGCTCGATTGGAGCATTCAAGGGGAACATCGCCATGAAGTTCTCCTGATAGTCATCTATGGGCGTCACTTGCGAGTGATTGCTATCGGACTCGAAAGGGTCCCAAGGTGCTACCTCATACTCTGACTCATCTTCTGAAGATCCTTCTTGGCCTTGTCTATATCCCTCTTGGAGGCAAGTTCTTGAACTTTCCCCTTTCTCGATCGAAGGGGAGGGGTTGTTGAGGCCCACAAGGTTGGTTGTTAGCAATGGGAGATAATCCCCCAATGTGTATGTTGTGTTAGGATTGGCATATGGATCTTGTGCCAACCCATCCTTGTTGCCTAGCCCTAGGCCTTGCATGTTTTCTACCAAGATGTCAAGGGGCAGAGGGTGGTTGAACCCTACTCCTGATTTGTCGTATGGCATCTGATATCTTGGTTGACAAAGAACGTGCACCCCTTGTTCATATCTGCCCAACCCATATCCATGCCAATTACATTGGCCAAGGTATTTCAAAGCGAAGTCCGGGTTGGACAGATAGTTGACATTCTCAACAAAGGGCTCTTCGTCCTCTTCCTCTTGTAGGTAAGGTTCAATGCCATTGTCGAGGCCCCCATATACAAAATTTGTCTGATTTGGTGGGTAGCCCAAAGGGACAATAGTGCCGATGGGGAGGCGAGGTCTCCCCATGTCCTGCATGGACTCAAGCGTGGGTGTTGCCACAATGTTCCGCACTAGGTACTCCCCCAGGCCCGTATTGGCCATCTCAACGGTGATCGTTGGTGGTTGAGGGGGAGGGAATGGGAGTTCTTCCTGGGTCCACTCCATGTTGGGTGAACCAGGCATCTCGACTTCCATTCGGCTGGGCACCTCTTCGGTAGAGATGGTTGAGACCAATGGTGGTATCTCTTCCAGGGGCTTCTTCCCATTGTCCTTCGGTGTGGCCACCGTAGGTGGTGTCGTTGGTGAAGGACCAGACGATGAAGATGGGCCCGGTTGGTGATTTGAGGGACTTAACAATGGGGATGTATGCGGAATCGGACCCTGTTTGGATGGATTCAACTGAAAGTCCAAATGTGTCGATGGGAGGGTCGATTGTGGCATCAGCTGCACCGCATTGCAATACTTGAAGGGCTCTAAGTCTGTCGGGACTACATGCACTTGCCCTTCGTATGTGTACTTTAGGCATTGATGGGCTATCGAAGGGACACACTTCATGTCCCTGATCCAAGGCCGGCCCAGCAAGATATTGTAGGCCATCTCACCTTCCAGGATGTGGCACAACGTAGGAATAGTCTTTTGTCCCACTTGGATGGGCGGGACAATTGTGCCAACCATCGAGCATATCGCGTCATTGAATGCTCGAAGAGTATAGGTGGAGGCCACAATGTGAGATGCTAGCAACTTGAGGTGTTTCAATGCCGTTGTTGTGATTATATTGTTGGATGAGCCAGTGTCCACCAACACCCTCTTAAATGGAATCCCGTTGACCCATGCAATGACGTGCAGGGGTGGATCCGCCATATCACCGATCATCGATTTTAGTTCATCTTCTCTAAAGGTGATGACTGGTTTTGTACATCATTTTACATGTCCCACAAAGTTGTTGAAAGAGTTTGCTTCATGGGGCTGTAGCTCGATGGCTTTGAGTATCTCCATTAGAGCCTCCCGATGGGGCGGTGATTGTTGGATGAGCTCATAGATGGAGAGCCTAGCCGACGTGGTCCTTAAACTTTGGGTAAGTTTAGTCCGAATCGTGGCCATTGGTCTAGGTGGAGGAGGTTGTGTAGGGTGTTGTTGAGGTTGTGACGTTGATGGAACCTCTCCTGTAGCTGCAGCAGGGGCAGTTGTGCTTGGGTACCTCTTGTTCCATGTCACTATGCTTATCATCCCTACATACCCCTGCATGGGGCAGTTTTGTGTCACCTCATTGACTTGTAGAGTCTTTGCCTGCGCATCATGGGCAGGCAGGGGGTCTTTGAAGACCTCCATCTATTGGTTGCTTGGTGCTACGGGATTATCCACCGCTAGCATTTTGTTGTCTATTAGGTCCTGCACTAAGCTTTTGAACTTCCAACATGCGTAAAGGTCATGTCCTTTCTGTCGATGAAATCTACAATATAGGTCTTCCCTATAGCCCTTGGGTTTTGGCACGTTGGGGTCTACGGGTCGACTTTCTGGCAGGTTTATCAAGTTTACCATGGACAAGCGGTCAAACAAGGAGTCTTTAGACTCTGTGAAGGGTGTGAATTGTCGCCTAGGGTGACGTTGCTGATTTTGCTCTTGCCTATGATTTTCCTTCTCATAGCTATCAAGAGGAACTGCTTGATAATTAGCCTTTGGGGGCTGTGTCATCTGTGCAGGCTTTGGTATGTTTATGGCAACCTGATTGACCGCAATGGGTTTCGGTTGCATGGACCCAATTTTGGCATTTTTGGGCCACTCTTTCTTGCATGGCTTGGCAATCTCGCCATCCTGTATCTTGATCTCCTCAATTATTCTAGCTTGCACCAGGGCTTCCTCGAGAGTGGCATATTGTTGCAGCTGCAATAGCATGGAGATCGACCTTAGGCAACTTTTTGAGAACATTTGGGTCAGGTCGGCCATGGGAGGGAGGTAAGGAAGCTTTGAAAGCAATGTCCTCCATCGATTTCCATAAGCCGCCATGGTCTCTTCCTCATACTATCTGAGGCTAGCTAGGTCACTTAATGATGCCTTCTTCTTGGTGTTGAAGGTGAAACATTCGAGGAACGCGTCCACTAGCTGGTCTAGGTTACTGATGCTATGCTTCGACAACTGGGTAAACCAATCCGAGGTAGGGCCTATGAACATGGTTATAAATGTTCTTAGAAGCAAAGCATCATTGTCCTGAATGCCAAAGCATTGACTCAGGAATCTTGTCACGTGCTCTTGGGCATCTTCATCCCCTCTAAAAATTGCCAATTGAGGCATTTTGAAGTGTTCAGGGTATGGGGGTGTCGACACTGAAGGATGCACAGGGTGACTACGGAGCTGGCATAAAGTGGGCTTTTGGGGCCCAGAAGTCTTGGTCTCCATAGACTCTAAGCGCTCTAGCAACGCTTTGTATGCATCGAAGGATTTGATCTCTTCCTCCTTGGTTTGTTCCCGTTGTGAATTATGGGGGAACTTGAGGCCTATGGAGGGGTAGCTGGATAGCACCCCCTCGCCTTGGTAGGGCATTTCAGCCCGCTCTTCTTCTTGCTCGAATTCCTCATAGGCTTCTTGAGGAGTTCCTGGGTGTGACCTATAAACATGGGTGGGTGCCCGAGGAGGGTGCCCATCATTGGCTCTAGGGGTGGCCTCCCGCTCAGGTCTAGGAGGTCTTGGAGGCAATGCTTGATAAGGTCGTGGAGACCTATCTCGCACCAAGGGGTTGTGCCTCTCATAAAGCTCTATCTTATGTGTGCGAGGGGTTGGAATCCTCTCATGCACAGTGTTCTGGAGCAACTCATCCGTCTGACGCTGAATGCGCTCTTTGCTAAGATGATACAGGTGCTCTAACTATTGTTGATCTTGCTCAAGCTGCATGATTTGTGCTTGGCGGGTGGTATGTTTGGCAAATGCCAAGTCGATTTGTTCCATCGTCTTAGGTCTAGGAGGCCTAGATGCCTCCCCTACATATCTATCTCGATCGTAGTGATCCGAGATCTCTATAGGTCGCTTCCCTCTATCGAGGTTAGCGACATTCACCCGAGGCTCTGGCCTCAGTAGGTGATCCTGATAAATAGTAGGTGCGGAGGTGCATTGCTCCCATGCTGTGTATTGCTCTTGAGGAATATAGTGGTTTTCCTCATGCTCCCTTTCATATATGTGAAAGGGGCGGGCAGAATTGGCTCACCCTATCTGAAGAGCCTTGCGCTCTGGATTTGGCCTATTGTTTTTGACAGTAATAAGGGGTAGAGGAGGGATGATATAATCATGTGGCCCCTCCTTATGGACCCTATGTTATTCTAGCGCTTCATCGCATGGTGGCCACTCATAATGAGTGTCTAAGGGGGCCTTCCTATGTATGTACTCCTCCTAAAAGGGTCTATGTTGAATGGGAGTGCCCCTCAAAGGGGTGCCTCTATAGTCCTATTCCGTCATGGTATGATGTGGACTATTTTGTGGGTCAGGCCGCCAAGGTGGTATGACCAAGTCCTTGGGGCTATAACGGAGGTGACTTGTGCCTCCTTGTACACTTTCCGTAGCTTCTGCCCATGATTGGGCTTGGCTACGGGTGTACACCATGGTGGTGGTTCTCTAAAAGATATGTATGTTTTTATCTTCTTTTATGATTTTTTATGCTACACTAAA
Organism: Wollemia nobilis; assembly: GCA_028583015.1. Lineage (NCBI taxonomy): Eukaryota > Viridiplantae > Streptophyta > Pinopsida > Araucariales > Araucariaceae > Wollemia > Wollemia nobilis. The sequence goes on from JAQPPZ010002150.1 coordinate 1,660,914, forward strand.
CAAAAAGGGGCCACACAAACAAAGAAGTGATTATCTCGTTTACAGATTAAATGTGTGCCCTAAATCTGGTTCAGTGTGTTTTGATTTTTGTTTTGAAAGCCTTGTAAAGAAAATTTTGTTGTACATGCAATATGAGGGCTCTTATATCTCCCAAAATGGTCGCCCCTTCAATATACCACTGCCAGGCCATTATACCGAACCTCTCAATATACCCGCCCTTACGTGAGGGAAACTATTGGTACGCGAGAGCAGAACGATACGTGGAACATAGGCGGTACGAAAGGGGAATCACTCTATTTTTGACACCTACCATAGAAGACTTATCCTCATGCATTGGGAATCACCCCAACTACACTTGGTCAGCTTTCGTCAGGATTTACGTCTAGCAACAATCGTGATCGGGGTTATGTATGCAAAATTCAAGCCAAGGTGGTGATGAAATCCACCGTTGGTCTTGATCAAGTGTTGGGGTTTTACGACCAACTCCTTGATGTTTATATTATCACGTGGTGTGTGTGGTTCTTTTTACTTGCGCAAAGAAAGAAAACATGCAGCAAACTTCTCTATGCAAGCAAAGAAAGTAGAAAAATCATAGAAACAGAGACAGAAAATTACAGAGGATGTTCAGAAAACCTACCTCTTCTCTGCCCAAACCGGATGCCCCTGAGTTTCTGCTCAAAAAATGCATAGAGAGCTAATCATCCCGGGGTGGGATGAATAGCAGATCTGTATTCATCACAGGGTGGGATGAATGCCTATTCGTCCCTGGGTGGCACGAATTCCAGTCTGTATTCGTCACAGGGTGGCACGAGCAGCAGTCCAGCGCTTGAAGGATTAACACCTGCAAGCAAAAACACAAAATTTTGATCAAAAACTTGATCCCAAAATTAGGGGATAGAGTCCCACCATGATCGCCACTAAAGCATGTCTACGGAAGCACAGGCGCACCGGGTGCGATGCAAACAAAAGCAGTTGTATTAACGAAACACTAAGTGCATGAAAAAGGGAAAGCGAAGCATGAATGAAATGAGATGTAAAGCAAAAACAAAGGTGCAGCCTATTTTATTAATTTTTCTTATGATCAGGTTACAATACGTCTCCCCCATTTTTAGGGGCTCGGAGCGTTCGATACAATTTTGTTACACCAACGGATGGTACGCTTCCCTTCGGGATCTTTCGCGTGCCCACATTCAAAATGGGTGGGCCAAACGTCACCACCGCTTGCATGAATACATTCTTAGTTCCTTGCTGCCCCTCCGATGTCGAGATCCTACATACAGAGAAATAGCAAATGATTAATAGCACATGCGGATGGAGGGAAACATGCAATCCCCAAGGCCTCCGGTTAATGCATACATGAAATAATTAAAACAGTGATCAAAACTTATCAGAATGGAATGAAATTTAAATAGAAGCATGTAAACACCATCAGGGACACATTGCAAAAATAACAGTCAAGAAATCTGCTGTAGATTTCTAATCGCTCCGGGGTGGGACGATTAGGACTATCATAAAATGTCCGAAAGTGACCTCCCAAATGTCCCATCCAGAGGCCTCCAAAACACCTACAAACTTGGGGTTAGGAAAAATGGGGCATTTTGAGATGACCCAGAAGGTCGGATTTTGCAGATTCTACCCCGATCACCCTGTATCCGAAGGCGCTCCCTGTATGTTAGTAAAAGCGTAAAACAATGAAAACACAGTCAAAACAAGTCAGAATGCATTGAAATTTGAACAGCAACATATATGAAACACACAAAACATGATGCAAAAGAAATAGTGAAGAAATATATTATAGATTTCTAATCACTCCGGGGTGGGGCGATTAGGACTGCAATAGTGCGGGGCGCCCGAGGGCAGGACGCCCATCGTTTGGGGCTTGGTTTTGACACCAATCCACTTGGGATGGGTCCAAAACCTCCTAGGGGGTTGTGTCAGAAAATTGGGTGTGGGATTGTGGCCAATTGTTTGGGTTTTGGGTCTGGATTGCGCTCCTAATGTTCACCCGATAACCTCCCTTCCAAAAGAGAGATCAAGGATGTAGGAAGCACAATGAGGGTGAGGGTATAATTCGGCAAGCACTCCATTGCTCCAAATGCTCCTGCTCTATCCTTTTTTTGGGGTGAGAAGACTCACCATTTTATAGACCTGAAGGTCTCCTTTGAATGTGCATGCAGGGGCGCCACTTGGCCATCATGCCTTGTCAGGGGAGAGAAGATTCCTCCCTGATTAAGGGCTCCATGACTGCCTCTATGACTACCTCTTTGAGCTTTGAAATGCTCACTCGCACTCCCATGCATTGAAGGTGGAGTTGAGTGGCGGATCTGGGCTGCCATTTGTCAAGGTTTGACTTTTTGCCCGTCAAACCTGCTATTCGCCCCACCCTGGAGCGATTGTTGCTAATCATCCCGGGGTGGGGCGAATAGCATTCTAATCATCCCAGGGTGGAACGAATAAGGAGCAGGGGTGCTTGAAAGGTGCCAAATTGACCTCTGACCTTCCAAAACTACTTTGGGAGTGGTTAGGACCACTGTTTAACCTCTGGGGGCTGCCCTAGGGGCTATGTATGCCAATTCGGTCAGTGCTTGTAGCCACATAATCAGATTGGTGTTGTTTTGGTGTCTACAACAATACATTTCAAGCATGTATTCTAAAACTTGGTTCATCATCTTCATTTTCCCATCTATTTTTGGATGGTAAGCAAAACTGATATTCAATTTAGTGCCCATTACATGATGAAGAGCCTGCCAAAATTCTGATGTAAACCTGGAATCTCTGTCTGATATGATCACCTTAGGAAAACCATGTAACCTAAAAATTTTCTTGGCAAACTTATTTTCCACAACCGATGCATCATCCTTGATGTTTCTCGGTATAAAATGTGCAACCTTAGTCAACTTTTCGACCACCACAAGTATTGCATCATGTTGGTACCTAGTCTTAGGTAAACCCATAATAAAATCCATAGATATAACTTGCCACTTTTGAGTAGGTATATCATGTGGGTATAATTTCCCTATTGGGTGTTGATGCTCTACCTTAACCTTCTAGCACTCCAAGCATCTAGCAATAAAACTAGTGATATCCTATTTCATTCTTGACCAATAGAAGGTCTTTTTCATGTTTTCTCTCATCTTTGCACCTCTTGAATGAGTATAATATGGAGAACTATGCACCTCTTGCATAATCATTCTCCTTAAATCACCAATTTTGGGTATGACAACCCTATCCTTGAAACATAAAAGTCCATATTTTATGTTAAAATCCTTATTTTCCTTAGGATTTCTCTTAAATTTTTGCCTATATTTCAATGCAATACTGATCCTATAGTTGCATTTCCCTAACTTTGTCCATCAAGTCTATATGACTCTGGGTCAATGTTGCTATATGCCTTCTCCTACTTAAGGCATCAACAACCTTGTTTTATTTTCCTTTGATATACTCAATACCAAAGTCATACTCGGCTAGGAACTCTATCCACCTTCTTTGTCTCGCATTCAACATAGGTTGGGTAAAGATATACCTTAGACTTTGGTGGTATATCCTTAGCTCAAATGGTTTCCCCAATAAATAGTGCCTCTAGACCTTTAGTGCATGCACAACTGCTACCAACTCTAGGTCATGTGTAGCATAATTCAACTCATGCTTCTTGAGTTTCCTAGACTCATATGCTACTGTAGCTTCATTCTAGGACAACACCCCACCCAAGCCTTCTAAGGAAGCATTTGTACATACTATAAAATTCCCAAGAGGATCTGATATCTTGAGAATTGGTGCTATAGTCAACTTATTCTTTAGAGTTTCAAAGGTGGTCTCACATTTATCCATCCATTTGAACTCTTTTCCTTTTCTTTGAAGGTTGGTGATAGAGTAGGCAATTTTTGAATAGTCCTTCACAAAATACCTATAATAACTAGTGAGCCCCATGAAGCTTCTAACTTCTGACACATTAGTGGGTGCAGGCCAACTCAATATAGCCTCAATTTTCTTAGGGTCTACAACAATCCCTTTTGCAGATATGATATGCCCCAAATATTGAACTTGTGAGGCATAGAACTCACACTTAGACAACTTTCCATATAGTTGGTTTTTCCTCAACACCTCTAACACTAACCTCAAATGTTGGTCATGTTCCTCTTTGGTGTGAGAATATATCAAGATATCATCTAGAAATATTAAAACAAATCGATCCAGATATTTCTTGAACATATTGTTCATCAGATTCATAAAAGTTGCTAGTGCATTTGTCAACCCAAATGGTAACACTATGAACTCATAGTGTCCATATATAGTCTTAAAGGTTGTTTTGTGAGTATCCTCCTCACAAATCCTTAGTTGATGATATCTTGATCTCAAATCAATCTTTGAAAATATAGTGGCATCCTTTAATTGATCAAAGAGATCATCTATCCTTGGCAAAGGATACCTATTCTTGATGGTCACCTTATTTAGCATCCTATAATCAATGCACAACCTTAAGGAACCATCATTATTTTTCACAAACAATGGAGCACCCTAGGGTGACACACTAGGTTTAATCAAACCTTTCATCAACAAATCTTAAAGTTGCACCTTTAGCTCTTGCAACTCAATAGGAGTCATTCTGTAAGGTGTCCTTGCAATAGGTTCAACTCCTAGCATTAGTTCAATGGTGAAGTCAAATTCATGTTAAGGTGGTAGGCTTGGGAGATCTTCTGGAAATACATCCCTAAATTCATGCAGAATTGGATGTCTCTTAAATATTTCCTCATCCCCATTATTGCCTATCTTGCCATTTATCTTTACTACATACAACATACCACCTATTTTGATTGCCTTCTTTAGCTGCATAGCTGACAACAAATGTGGTCAAAAAGACCCTTGCCTACTTTGAACCCTTACTCTCTTCTTATCCTTATCAATATAGTCCATCCACTTTTCTTGGAAGTTGATTAGGGCTCCATGAGCCTTTAACCAATCCATCCCTAGGATAATATCAAATGCATGTAGTGGTGCTACATATAAGTGCCAAATAGTGGATCCATTGGGTAAGGTGATCTTGGTTGTAGGTAAACATTGATCCATTGAGTAGGTCTATCCAAACCCATACTCAACTTTCCACCCTTGTGCCAAAAATCTAGGTCTTTCCGGCATATCCCCAATAATACTAGTGGAAATAAAACTATCTGTAGCTCCACTATCAATTAAAACTTTAACATTCTTATTAAACAACTTACCATTCAGTAACATAGGAGTTGCTTGTCCATCTAGGTTCTGACTTCCTATGGCTGCATAGATTCGGTGTGGTTGCTCCTTGGCTCTATTACTCGACTCTGGTCATTGGGGACACTTATTTGCATAATGAGGACCCCCACAAATGAAGCAACCTATCTTGGGTGCCTAATATATTTCCTACCTTTTCTCCCCTATTCCCTCTTTTTGAGTTGACTCATTCTGCTTCTAAGGTTGGGGTTTTGAATTATCCTTTTTCTAGAAATTCTTCTTATAATTCCCTTGGTTCCCATTATTCTTATTCCTAAACTTTGGGTTCCCTTTACTTTTCTTGTTTTTCTCCTTATCCCATTTCATAAACCCCACACTCTTCCTCTTCTTGAGTTCCTATCTTTCTACCTCTATCAACCCAACATAGTTGAAAAAGGTCTTCTTGGTTTGTAGATTGGTCTCTTCCTATCGAGCCAAATCATATGCTTTTTGAAGAGTTTTTGGGCTTGAGCAAATTAATTACTATCCTAATCTTAGGATCCACCCCCAAGATGAACTTATGCACCTTCAATTGTTCATTGATCTTGTACTCAAGCACATATTTCAATAGTTTAATGAATCTTTGATGATATACCTCCATAGACAATGTACCTTGTTGGAGCATAGAGAATTCCTCAAACTTCTCTACATAAAACTGATTTGATAGGAATCTCTTCTTAAATTCCCCAATGAAACTATCCCATTTAAGGTCCATAGCTTGGATTCCTTTGCCTACCCTGAATGTGTTCCACCATTCTAAGGTTGCATCCTAAAGATGAAGGGTAGCCCAAACAGTTTGGGTTTTGGGTGAGTAATTCTTCATGGAAAAGAAAGTTTCCAACTCATTCAACCATGACTCTACTACATCACCCCTTCTCTTCCATTAAATTTTGCTACCTTAACATTCTTAAGGTCCTTGGCAAGCTCAACCTCGATCTGAGCCTTGCCTTCATGGTTTCCTCTAACAATATTCTCTTCCCTCTAAATCCCTGTTACCTGTTTCCTTATTAATTAGGGTTTCCAACATTTTACATTGTTGTTCCATCTATTCTTGAAGCAACTTAACTACGAAAGAAAGGTCTTCCACCCTCTCATTAGAGTCCATTGTTCTTCTAATTTTCTTGTTGGAGTCCATTGTCCTTCCAGACTTCTTACTAGAGTCCATTGTTCTTCTAGTTCTCTTGTTGGAGTCCATTGTTCTTCCAAACTTCTTTTGGGGATGTACTACAACTTCCTCTTGTGTAGTTGAACCTCACCTTCTTGGATGATCCTCCTCTCAAAATAGGTGCCATATCCTATCCACAAAAAGGAGTTGGGTAAGTTATAATTTCTCCCAAATTATACTTACAATTAGTTAGTTTCATTTCCCCATGAACTAACTTAGACCATTATCACTCACTTGATAATGATCATGGTCACACTTGCCTCACCGCAAGGTGCCATTCCCAATAAGAAACTATACTCTCTAGGATTTTTACTCCTTGGTCTGACTGGTCCAAACGACGTGCAATACCCATCTTATCCTAGATCATGTTAAGGTCCCTAGAAGAGTAAGTCTCCCCAAAGTAGCACATCAAGTCAAGGCTTATCCTAGGTTCTCTCCATGGAAGCTTCTAGTCCTACGACCTAGGCTCTAATACCAACTATAACAACCCACCAAAACCAACCCAAGAGAGATAATTTTTTTATCACAAGCAAGGTTCACAAAGAAGTCCCAATAATTTTTAGCATTATAAGGCATAACCACATTTTGAGTTCAATGTCACTGTAGATGACACTCAAGTGGATAGGAGTGGCCAACATCCCATATTTTTGGGGTTCACCTTTCTAAACCTCACCATTTAGGAAGGATACCAATAATGGTCCCCCCACCTTTCCTATACCCTCACCGGTATAGGACAACTTGACCATGATGTAGGGATTATCCTTCAAGGCCCATAACACTTAAAGGGGGATGCCTTTTCCCTAACCCTACATAAGTCCATCTATGTAGGTCTATTCTAGTGTAATGCCTTAGTGCTTAGTTACCACACCTCTATGGGCTAACTAAGGCCATTACCACTCACCTGGTAATGAGCATGGTCACCCGATCCTCACCATTCAAGGTGCCACCACTACTATCATGTGAATGATTCCAAAACCTCATCGCTTTGGAACACCCGATCCTCACCGTTCAAGGTGTATCATTCACAAATATATGGTTATTGCATCATCGCAACTCCTCCTAGATTGGGTTATCTTCTTGACTCAAGGGTTCTAATATGGCTCTAATTCTTGCCCAAGCCCCCACTAACCCAAGAATCACATATAAATAACCAAATAACATCTCTCTTCAAAGGAAATAAAGTGCTACATTAAAACATGCTTAAATATAACACATGGCTAAAACTAGTATCTTAAGTTTTCCAAACATAATACTAAATTAAAGCATTTCCTTTTTACCTCATAAATGAAAGAATAAAACATCATCAAATGAAATGTAAACCCATATCCATAGATTTGATTCTAACTCATTATTTCCTTAACATAGGTTCTAGCATTTACTTTATCTATAAGAAGATTAAACTTTAACCAAAGAGCTTAAACCCTATTCCATAAATTAGAATTTTCTTCTTTCATTCCAATAGCACAACCATTCCATATTCATAATTGCTATACATTCAAAATAGATTTACATAAATATTAAAACAATTAATCTTCCTTTCCATGATCAATCACAAATAATAAAGCCATATTTCGAAGAATACAATTCTTCCTCAAAAACCTAGAATACTCAAAAAGGTTCTCATTACAATATATTCCTTTATCATAAGCACAAAATTTCCATATTTCCTCCAGATATTTTGCTTATAAGCTCATCTCCAAGAGTAGTGAGAATAATTCTAGGGATCAGGACAACTCATGATATGCATATGCAACCTACTATGCAAATATCATATCCAAAATGCATAACATACAAATGCAAAGCATTTCCATACAACCAAGAGAGAATCCCATACTTCTCTCCATAATGGATTCCTTTATCTACTCAAGCCTCAAGAAACCATTACTAAACCATTCACATAACTTCCATAAAAATATTCTTCACCCAATTAAAACCTTTGCATAAACCAATCTCTATGAATCTACTACAACATTGGCTAACATTGAAACCATAAAACAAAACCATCATTAAATCAAATCTACAATTTTATTCAATAGTTTCCATCTCTATACTTTGGTAATAGATTAATCATTTAATAAGCCAAACAATAGAAGTCTATCTATTTAATAAACTAACAATAAAAGTCTATCTATTCTTCAACTAATTTCCAAAGTTTTAAACCTTTAAAAAAAATCAACTCATTAATTAATTTTAACTCACCACTTAGGGTTTCTAGCACCATGTTTTCATGCTCTAATCCAACGTAGCAACCAGAAATACAATAATAACCATGCAAACATAAAGGTAAGCCTCTCTAGCTATGTGATTGAGATGCTAAGGTTGACTATACCCTATGCTATGCCTAACAACCAAGACTCATGGGCCAACGAACCTCACTCTCTACTGGAATTAATACTTGAGCTTGATGTTCTAATAGAATTGGTGCTCTCAAACACAACATGCTAAGGGAGTTTTGGAACAAGCTACCAATAGGGATAACTAGAAACAAAAAGTGATGAGAGACACCTGTAATCCAGTGCAAGCTCAACCTGATTCACCTAACCTTACTATTGTACAATGATGTTTGAATGACGTCTGAGCAATACTCTTAGAATAATGATGCCTACTTGGATATGACTGCAATTATATAGCCACAAGGAAGCTTTCCTACTCTACTGAGATCTCAGACCAAAGCTAACCCATACCAGATGTCTATGCAAGCAGTCTAACAAAGACAAGGCTACCTAGCCATGCCAACCACTTCCCAAACTCTACAACTAAAACTCAAGAATCTATGGCTTAGGCTTCTAAGGAAACGATTCATCCATCGAAACCAAAACAACAAAACAAAAAGGAAAATGAGCACTCACCCGATAAGCATCAACGTATTAAAGCAAGCATCTAGCATGAGCAACAAACATGAAGCATACATTTACTAAAATCAATTAAAAAGGAACAAGTACCTTCCACCAAAAGACACTCCAAACAATGTTGCTTCTTTCCACTTCCATTCCCTACTCTCTGCTTCATCCAACTTCTCCTTCTAACCAAAATTTGGTGATCTCATCCCCATATAATCCTAGTGGAACCTTCCTCTAGAAAGAGCAACGAAGAGGTACAACTTCTTGCATACCAAAGGAGTAACATCCCATTCTACGTTACCAAGATTCCAACACTAATTATAACAACATAACACTATCTCCATATTGCTAACGTTAGGGTTTTTCTATTAATGGATTTCCCTTTTAATCCTTTCCACTTTACAACTTTTAAAAGAAAAAATAATCTTCCTTTATAAATCTATTAAATTCAATATTAGCCTATTAACTTTCACAAGGCATAATATTAATAATAAGATCATCTTCCTAACATCATCAAATTCCAATACTAATGATATTTACTAACACTTGTGTGATTAAATTAATCATCCACCTAATTAATTTAATTATCATCGAAAACTAATATTAATCATTAGCAGATGAAGTGGCATTAGCTCAGTCGATTAGATTCATCAATATTTAAAGAGGAGACCAAGGTTCAAATTTTTCCCAATGATACATGGATAATATCCAAGCTTTGTTGTAATACCACTATGTTGATGATGTAATATGGGTGGGGCTCGTTTCAAATCCCATATAACTGTAGATACGAAATTGAACAACACCAAATAACCAAACTTAAATAAATGAACAATTAAAGCAAAATAAACACATGTGATTGCACATAAATAAATTTGATTTTTATTGCTAGGTGGATTTCTGATATTACAACCAAATATGCCCCAGATTGGGGTTTTTACAAAGCTTTATTTCTCAATACAATAATCTTAATATGCTAGGGTTCTTCAAAACCCTAGCCAACAAATCAGGGTGGTGTCTTCACGCTCGATCGATCCCAAAAAAAGTGAGTGGGCTTCAAATATCCATTGACTGGACCACTCCAGCTTAAACAACTGCTCAATGCTTGTATATCTCCAGATCTGCACAAAAAAAATGATAAAAGAGGATTAGTAATAACTGTGAGGGCTCCACTATGTGAGACCCTAAAAAATAAATAAAAACCCTAAATACCAAATGATAAACTGCATACAAATGTGGAGATAATAAAAGTGAATGCAAAAATGGAATATTTACCTTATGAACTTGTCGCTTTTTTATCTTTCATTCTAGGAACTAGGTGCGCAAATGCCCTAGCGGCACCTGAGGGTTCACTGGTCAATAGAACTAGGGTTTGAGATGCTCGCAGGTGCTCAACAATAATAGGAAGCACCCAGGGGTGCTTGATGATAGAAGGAAGGTGCTTAGAGGTGCTCAACGGTGGAGGGAAGCACCCAAAGGTGCTCGATGGTGACAAGAAATGCTCGAGGGTGCTCAGGAACTGAGATAAAAATCTGTAGAAGTAAATCTAGTGCAACGAAACAGGTGACGACAAATGCGAAGGCTACGACGAACGAGGGGAGAAGATGAAAATGCTTGGAGGTTTGAGGACTTTGAAAAATTGGGGAAAAATTTAGGGCATGAATTGCTTAGGCTTAGACTATAAAAAACTTAGGGGTTGAGCCATAAAAAATACTCCTATTTATAATCTTCCCTAGGGTACGTTAGGGTTTCAACGACATAATTTGTGCGGTCAAGATTAAAACGTGATGGAGGGTGGAGATTAAATCTGGGTAGGTGGCATGGATTAAGGTGGATGAATGGCTAGGATTAGACCAATATGGATGGCTAAGATTAATTTACACATATATATACACATTTATTAAATATATATAAAAATATAATATAAAATATTAATATTTAAATATATATTAAACAAATATATATAATATATGTAAATAATGGGTAAAAATGGTGGGAATATTTGGATGAGCGACAAATGGCTAGGATTTGGTGTCTACAGATGCCCCTTTTTGTACCGTGTTTCGTGAAACACAATGCGTTGAAAAAATATGAGACACCTATTTTGGCTTGATGGCGAGGCAACTTTGTTGATATGTGGACATGAGCTTGGAGATAAAAGAATTTTGATTGCATAGCTTACCCCCTCAATTGGCAAATGAGTTGTGGATGAATCTCACGAGCCAATTGATAGATGAGTGTAAATGGTTGTGTAAAAGAATGATGTGATTGTGGACGATATGAATGATGTAAATGTGATACCATTTTTGCCCCAATGGTGAAAGGGGGTTGGTGGAAGATGCATGTGATGGAATTTGTTTTTACCCTAATAGAGAAAGGGGTTTTTGCAAAGTGTAGATGCTATGATTATGTAAGATGCATCCCATTGTGGGAAAATCAAAACCAAATGTGGTTGCCCCAAGTTTGGGGTGATTCCATGTTGTTGAAGAATGTGCCTTTCGTCATTGATATGCAAAGTGATGAAAATGCAATAAAAGAAAAAGAGTCAACCTTGGAGGGCCTGCTAGTGACTGTTAGATAATTCCCACAATTAGAACCAATCACCCTAGCTAGTGCCTATATCTGTGATGACTGTCAAGAAAATGGGAAATGATGAAATGTGATTTTGTCCATGTTTTAGGCCCCATGAACTAGGCCATCAATGATAGTTGTTGAGCAAATTGATCTTGGCATAGTTTCACTTTAAAGGTGAAGCACCAAAAATGATTTTGTTTTTGAGCAATGAGATACTGGATGATGAAAATTAGCCAAGTGTCCTTATGGTAGTTTATTAATCTTACCGAAATACATGGATGCAAATCGTTGCAATCGCCAAGGGGATAAAATAGACTACTAGATACGAGGTTCACTTGAAATTGTAGGTGAACTTGGAAAATGTGCAAATGTTATGATTGATGGATGAAAATGGTGTGAGAATGAAGAATTAAGGGTGAGAATGATGATTATGGTTATTTTGTGAAAATTTGGACCATTTTTGAAGCATTTGGAGATTGATAAGCAATTTTACGCCTTTTTGATCGTAAACAAAAATTATGCATCCAAATCAGTTGGAACCTTCACAAAACATGTTATTATGATGAAATTGATGCAAGGATGCAATTTGAAGTGATTTAGTGGAGGTAAGATACCTTTTGGGATGACTTTTGATCTTTTATTAATTTTGACACCAGACATCGACGAGCGCTTATTGCCTGCTCAAACACCCACCAGAATTTGGCAGGTTTCCAAACACATGTGGGTGCTTTAGTGCACCAAGAAATGCCCATGGGCATTTTAGTGCATCTAAAATAGCTATATACGGCCTGTAGAGGGGAAACCAGGCTCATTTGTGCGTCCACAAATTTTGGAAGTTGCTTTCTAAGGGAGTGGAGTGGAGTGAGTGCTTGGTGAGCTACGAAAGCTATGGCAACGGAGGGAGTGGATGCTAGGATTGGAGCAGGTGTGTGCTTTGCCAAGGTAAGTTCTTTTGACCTTCTTTTATTTTTGTGCAAAATATTTTTTTTTTTGAGTAATGGACATGTATTAACATTAATATTTTTGTGTTGGTTTGTAGCTGAAGATTTTGGAGGCTCGACATCGGTTCTTGCCTCTCGTCCTTGGGATTGGGATTGGTTGGAGGTAGTGGGGCTGGTGGGGGCAGCCCATATAGATGTTGTGAGGGCTGATGAGGGATACCTTTCAGCCTTGGTAGAGAGGTGGGATCCAGATAGGGGGACCTTTTAGCTGCCTACCAGAGAGATGATTATGGCACTTGAGGATGTTTACTACATCCTCAAGTTACTGGTGGAGGGCTTGCATGTCGATGTTGGACATGACAAGAAGGTTGAGTTGAGTTGCATGTTTGGGGATGGATGGAATACTGTGGAGGTGACGTATGGAGGGATTACTTACTTGTCCATGTATGTGGACAAGAAGTTGGATTCTCTTCCTACTTTGGTGATTTTTGTGTTGGCCAACATAGTGGTACCAAACAAAATCGAATATCAGTTTCCTTGGAACCTTATTGGGTTGATGTGCGACATGCTCGCTACACCACGGGTGTATGCATGGGCTCCTACTTTATTGACATAATTATACTGGGAACTATATGAGGTGAAGAGGCAAAAACACCAAGGACTAGGTTGTAGTGTGCTACTACAATGCTGGGGTTGGAAGCACTTCAGTGTGGCTTGACCCATGGGCTTACCAATGAGGGGATGGGATAGGGAGCAACCCTATGCTATGAGGTGGCTAGTGGCGGAGGAGCTACAACTGAATTTTTCTACTCATATGAGGCAGTGGTACAGGGATCTATGGGCTAGACTGAAGGTAGCTCAGGTGATATGGAGGCCATGGTGGGGTGCCATGTGGACAGGTGATGGAGAGCATCTACGACGGGTGTGGCAGGCTAGATGGGTTAGAATGGTTGGGAATATGGATTGGTGGAGAAGTATTTGGGGAAATTTGGATGGGTGGTGATGGAACAGGTTTAGACTCCCTTGATTGTAAGTTCATGGGTTGTTGAGTGGATTGTTATTGTGCATTTTGTCGTTGTTGACCTCAGGTTACCACATGAATGGCACCTACAAAACCTTGGTACTATTAAACATGGTTAACTTGATTGGGAGGGGTCTTGATGTTAGACCCTCCCATTGTGGATTGCACCTCCTCATGATGAGGAAGTGGTGTTTAGAAGATACCAATATTTTGGTTTTGTTGAGCTAAGGGGTTGTCAAGTTTGATGGCCCCCAAGTCAATGAGATCTTGTACTATATCCTTAAATACATGGCAGTTATTTATGTCATGCCTATTTTGTCTATGATAAGGGTAAAACAAATGTTCCATATATTTTTTGCCACGTCTAGTGGGATCATCTGGTTTAACCTCAGGTAAAGCAAGTCTATTGGTGTCATACAACCTTCGAAATATGGAAGCATAAGATTCAGATAGAGGGATGTATTGATGATTTTTTCGAACATATTGTCGATATTGACGATTCTCCATAGTTGGCACTATGCTTTGAATAGATTGGGTTACTGAGGGAACCGCAAGATAGGCAATTTGTTGTGGTGGTTGTTGCATTGGTTGTTGTTAAGCCATTACCGGTTGGCTGATGATCACTTGATTGACGTGATTGGCTTGATTGGTCGGATTGACCTGTGTTGATTTGGTTTGGCCAAAATAATTGCTTTTTATTGGCTCTTATTTTGCCATTCCTTCTTTCTTGGCTTGAGTATGCCCTCTTAGATTTTTATCTCCTCGATGACACTAGCTTGGGCAAGAGCTTCCTCAAATTAGTGATATGTTTACAATTGAAGCATCCAAGAAATGGGTTTGAGGTTGCTCTTAGTGAATATATTAATAAGCTCTTCCATTGGTAGGGTGAATGGCATTTTGGTTATGATGGCCCTCCAATGGTTACCGAAATCATAGATAAAATCATCGTCATGTTGTCTTAGACCATAGATATCAGAAAATGAGATTTTCTTTCTTACATTAAGGGCAAATCGTTCAAAGAGCTGGTCAACCAATTGTTTGAAAGTATAAATACTTTGATTGGGCAATTGGTTATACCATTTTATGGCATCTTCCCTCAATGTTTGAGGAAATGTACGAAGCATGAGAGCATTATCATTTTGAATTCTAAAGCATGAGTGCATGAATGTGCTCACATGCTCTTTAGGGTCCTTAGTCCCTTTGAACTTGTCAAACCTTGGTATTGTGAAATCTACTGGATATGGCAATGATGGTATCGAAGGGTGAATTGGTTGATTGATTAATTAACGTAAGGTTGGCTTCTAGTTATTGTAACTAGGAGTATGTTGTATCAAATTATCAATATGTTGTTGCATAGCCTTGATTCTAGGATCTTCCCCAGGAATGTGAAAGCCCTGAATCACTTGATGATTCTGTGAAGGGGTGGAAAGATGTTGTGGAGTGACAAGATGATGATGGATAGGCGAAGTGGATTGGAATTGATGATGATGATATTGATTGAGAAATGATGGTGATTGTTGAAAATGGGACAATGCATGAGGACTATGGTTGGGTTGGTCTATGGTAATAGAATGAGTATGGGTGGATGGAAGTATAGGGATGGAAACCACTGAAGATTGTGGTGCCCATGATTGATTTTATGTGATGAAGGTGGATCGAGTGACAATTGGCTAAGGCCTAGGGTTCACTTTAACTTGTTGTTGAGCATTCTACTACTTCTTAAGCAATTTGTTTAAATGTTCCCATGCTTCATTAATTTCCACATCATCATTGGAAGGCATGAATGAAGATGGAATAGATGATGTGTATGGAGGACAAGTGGCAATGGGAATTACAACTTGATTGGATGAAATGGGCACTTGTGAAGCAACATTGACTTGTGCTTCATACAAGGGGTTGGTATAGGTGGATACATATGAAGTGCCATGAGCACATGATGATTGGGGAATGGAAAAATGGTATGAAGGTGCAACTGATGCCTCAAAAGGAGGGTTAGTGTACACCTGGGTGAAGTTGGATGGCTGGGAAGGAACAAGTTTCTGTTGTAAAGAAGGATCTTGATCCGGGATATTATGGAGGGGTTACAAGACATAATTAGTCGATTTTTAGAAAGCCTCTACTTGGGCCATGTCTATGTGGGTAATATTGTGGTCAATTGTGGGTGAGGATGATTCAGTTTATGGAAGAGATGTGGAGGTGTATCTGTGTGAGATATCATTAGCCTGCATAGTGTATGATGGGCCCGTAGAAAAATATGTGCAATCTATCTGAACCACACTGATGGGATTTACCACAGAAGTGGTAGGAAAGGAAGATGGATAGTCCATAGATGTATTGTTTTGGTTTAATTTTTTATGATTTCTTGTTAAGACCATAAGCTACTAAACCAAATGTAAAAAATTTTTGTAAAGGAAATGCATAAATGGAAATTCACAGAAATCAAATGAAGACAATCAATGTTATGTTTATAAAACAATTGTGTCTTATCTCATTCATTAATTATCTCCTTTTAATATTTTTTCATTTTTTTATTTTGATTTTGTGTGTTTGAATGCACTAATCTGAAATCAAAATTGGTGAATACTATGGCTAGCAATGGGCAACGAGATTCTTATTGGTGATGAAATCCAACAAGTTTTCTTGGGGGTAACTGTTGACAATTTTGTCACATTACACAAGGGGTAGAAAAAATCAAAAAAATTTCGTTTGTAAAGTGTTTATTTTTCTTTCTTTGAAAGCATTTGTAAGTGTTGCAGCAATTTTGGCTTTCCATGTCACTCCCTTGTATACAAAATGAAGAAGAAAAAGCTTTGCTGCCAAGTAGGCCAAAGAAAATAGCTCCGCCAAAAGAAAGAAAAGTTGTCGCGATATCGCGACATGTCGCATTTTCGCGACTCACAGCACAAGGAAGGGCAAGAATGAAAAACCGTCGCGATATTGCGACATGTCGCATTTTTGTGGCTCAAAGCAAGGAAAGTGCTGAAGGGAAAAAGGTGTCGCGATATCGCGACATGTCACAAAATCACGACTAGAAGCAAGAAGAAAGCCAAAGGAGGAAAATTGTCGCGAAATCGCGACATGTCACAAAATCGCGGCTCAAAGTGACAAAGAAGACCAAACGAAGAAAAGTGTCGCGATATCGCGACATGTCATGTTTTTGCGGCTCAGAGCAAGGAGGAAGCGCAGCAAGGGAAAAGTGTCACGATATCGTGACATGTCGCGTTTTCGCGACCGACAGCGAGAAGAAGTGCCAGAAGACAAAAAATGTCGTGATATCGCGACATGTCTCAAAATCGTGGCTCAAAGCGAGAAGAAGGCGCAAGAAGGAAGAAAAGTGTCGCGATATCGCGACATGCACATTTTCACGACCGAAAGACAAGGAAGGGCAAAGGCACAAAAATGTCACGATATCGCGACATGTCATATTTTCGCGATGGGCATGCGCTTCAAGTCAGGTATTTTCTCGAGACAATCAAGTGCCTCGTATATGCATTCTTTCTTTCCCAATAAGCTCACCGTTCATTTTTGGCAATTGGAAGCGAAGTGTCAGTCCTTGAAGGAGAAGTTCGGAGAGCATGGCAGCCACTCGAGCATTGTACCAAGGATACTCAGGCGGTTCATCAATGCATATTTCCATGGTTGACCCGGTCACAGTTGCCCGTTCTGGTAATGGATTAGAAAGCTCAGTCTCGAGGGCCACGAGAAGCCGACTTCTCAGATCTCAAGAACATACTTCGCCATCCTATGTAATAATGACTTAGAGGATCGGGTCCTCTATAAAAACCCAGGCATTGTAATGTAACAGTGGGGGGAACTATCTACTAGAAAGCTGCTGTAACTTAATGTCTTATGATCAATAATAAAGAGCCTTGAGCTCAATTTTTCTCTTTTATGCTGCCTTCTATGCTTGATTCTTCTATCTCTCCTTGTTTGTATGTTGGATGCTGAACTATGCATCCAATGTGCAATCAGGGACAGTGTCCTGAAACTCGTTCTAAAGGATACATAGGAGTTGAGAAACATCCTATTGACTTTCTTTTATGCTGCCTGCCTTGCTTGATTCTTTTCTCTCTTCATTTGTAGACTGAGATGCTGAACTCTGCGTTTGGTGTGTGATCGGGGACAGTACCCTGAAACTCATTCGGGAGGATACATAGGAAGGTTAATACTACGTTTCTTTTGTTTATTCTTGGTGTTCATTGCTTCCATTCCAGTTGTCAGTTAGTGATCGTGCTTCCTGTTCTCTCCCACCTAAAATCATCAATCTCTCTTCCCTTACCCTTTTATTTTATTTCTCTAACCCTAACTCCTTTATCTCTTTCCTGCACTCTCATCTTCAAAAACCCAAGTAGTTTAGCATAGGATCCGGCCTTTCTTCGGAGATTGGCACGAGGGGCATCTCTTCCCTTCGGCCTTTCAATTTTGGTCTAGGTCTAGGGCGCATACATTTACCCAAAATCCTTACCTAGGCAGATTTGATGACCAACAAGTAACCTATGGTGTCTAGGGGTAGAGATTGGTGGATGGAGATGAAACCCACTGTCACCAGATCTCAAGCAATGGTTGGTTATGAAATCCAACCATTATTGTTAAAAGTATAACATGTAGTGTGTGTAGTTCCTTTTAAAAAAATTTATACAATGTCAAAAAATAACAGCTTTCATCAATCTAAATCAGAATCGAACATCAAAATACCAATTTTTTGAAAGGAAGTAGAGTACACCGCTTAAGACCGCTCTCTTAATAGAGGAGAGTTCGTCTACTCCTCCACCTTGAATAACCAAATGTGGGGGTACTTTTGGTATTTTAAATGTTGTTCCTACTAGATTAATAAAAATAAAAATTTCTAACCCTAATATGCACACTACTTTATACTTTTAATATTTCATATGCAAACAAAAGATGCAACACACCAGAAAGCATAAATTCTTTTTAAATTGAAATGTGTTATGTGTAAATGCAACTATATGCAACGACTAATTTGATGCCTAAATGCACACTAGAATGATTGTTTCTAACATATATCTTATGATGTTCTTTTTAATCCAATATCTGAAAGAAAATAGAGAAGCGTAAAATGTAAAAATGCATAAAACAAAGATTAGTGTTTCAAGGTAAGCTTACAGAGAAGCCTACATATTTTTTCTCTTCTTCACGAAACGCACCTGGGTGCCTATGACACCTATGAAATTCACCTAGGTATTTCCTGAATACCCCACAAACGTCATAGGGCTTTTGTACACCTTCTACAACTTCTACGTTGCTCCAAAAATCTAGATTCTATAAAAATTGCATGTTCTGTGATTTCAAAAACCTGTAAGATAAAATAGAAAACAACAAGTTAGATCACAAGATAAATCAAAGTAAGAAACCCTTAGAGGTCCCACCGTGATCACCATTTGTAGATGCAAAATTGAACAACACCAAATAACTAAACTTAAATAAATGAACAATTAAAGCAAAATAAACACATGTGATTGCATAGAAATAAATTTGATTTTTATTGTCGGGTGGATTTTTTATATTACAACCAAATATGTCCTAGATTGGGTTTTTACAAATCTTTATTGCTCAATACAATAATCTCAATATGCTAGGGTTGTAGCCAACAAATTAGGGTAGTGTCTTCACGCTCAATCGATCCCAACAGAAGTGAGTGGGCTTTAGATATCCATTGATCAAACCATTGTACCTTAAATAGTTGCTCAATGCTTGTATATCTTTGGATCTACACATAGAAAATGATAAAAGAGGATTAGTAGTAACTGTGAGGGCTCCACTGTGTGAGACCCTAAAAAATCAATAAAAACCCTAAATGCCAAATGATAAACTACATGCAAATATGGAAATAATAAAAATGAATACAATAATGGAAGATTTACCTTGTGAAATTGTCACTTTTTGATTTGTCATTATTGTCGTTGCAGGAACCAGGTGCACAAATGCCCTAACAACACTCGAGGGTTCATTGGTCAATAGAACTAGGGTTTGAGACACCTACAAGTGCTCGATAATAGCAAGAAGTTCCCAGGGGCGCTCGGTGATAGAGGGAAGGTGACCAAAGACGCTCGATGGTGGAGGGAAGCATTGAGAGGCACTCGACAATGATAAGGAACACTCAGGGGCATTTGAGAATTGAGATAAAAATATGCAGAAGCAGATTTGGTGCATCAAAATAGGCAACAGTGGATACAGAGGCTACAACGAACAAGAGGAGATGACAAAAATGCTTGGAGGCTTGAGGACTTTGAAAACTTAGGGAAAAATTTAGGGCATGAATTGCTTAGGATTAGACTCTAAAAAAATTAGGGGTTGAGCCATCAAAATGACTCCTATTTATAATCTTCCCTAGGGCATGTTAGGGTTTCAACAACATAATTTGTGCGATCAATATTAAAATGTGACAGAGGGTGGAGATTAAATCTGGGTAGGTGGCATGGATTAAGGCATATAAATGGCTAGGATTAGACCAAGATGGATGGATGAGATTAATTTACACATATATATACACATTTATTAAATATATATAAAAATATAATATAAAATATTAATATTTAAATATATATTAAGCAAATATATATAATATATGTAAATAATGGGTAAAAATGACGGGAATACCTGGATGAATGACAAGTAGCTAGGATTTGGTGTCTACAATAACCAATTGAAAGAAAAAAAATATTAATCATTAGCATCGATATCAAACAACAACAATACAAAGGCTCTTGCTAAGCCATCTTAGCTTCACTAGAATGCAATCAAATAATAAGCACCACAAAATTTTCCTTAAGTAGATGGCTTTACGATAGCTATGATGCTAACACCTGTTGAAGCAATCCGCTTCTATAAATAAAAAATTAAATAAACTATCCACTTAAGGAGGGCAGATCCCCGCCACGAATGGGCAAATGATAATACGAATACATAAATGAAAATATTGATGATAAGATAATAAAAACTACAACACTTGGATAGCTAAATAAGAATTAATTTGAAGTTGTGGAACATAGCCGATGACTATGTTATTTGGTATGTAACATGGCTCCCTCCCTCAGAAAGCTTTGTCCTCAAAGCTGGAAAGGATTGGAAAATATTCTCAGGTGCCCATATAACATCTTCTTGTGGAGGGTCCTACCACTTAATGAGGAACTCTTGAATTCTAGTCATCTATTTTGCTAATATGGAGGTTAAAAGTTGTAAACTGCTTCGTCCTGTTATAAAATAGTTGCACATTGTGTCTTCTTATCTTCCTTTGATGCCAGTTGACAAGATTGAACATGTGGAAAATGAATTTCTCAAACAATGATTGAAAATCGTGGGGATAGTAGCATTTAACGCTAGAATATAAAAAATACCTGAAATCATCGCATGTTCGAGAAATAGTTGCTAAGCGGATACACTGCGTGTGCTTGGATGAAAAGAAGGAAAAAAATAGGGTTAAACATTAAACCTTGCGATCAGGTGCAAATGGCACTGTCAGCCATGTCCAACTCAGCTTCTTTGCTTTTTTAGTTTTGGTGTTGACGCCTCAATTTTCTTGCTCCTTTAATAAATCAAATTGTCGATAGCAAGGATAATTCATGAGTGGTTATCGAGTATACCTTCATGAAGTAATTATCTCCTTTTCGTGTTGGTTTTGTTGATCGTAAATAAATTTACTTATTCTAACGCATGTTGGAAATTACATGACAAAAATCCTCTTGTTTGAATGTTGTATACGATGCATACTTTAGTTTATATAATAGATTGCCATCTTTGCCAATTTGGAATCGCTGGCTGTAACCTGCTCTTTAATATCCATCGAATATTATTGATTATTTTAGGTATTCGTCAAAAATTCTGGTGATATGGCATAACCTTTGATTGGATAATTAAAACTTTAGAGAATCTATTAATTTTTAGGGTTGCAACACCATGTAAATCCTCAGACTTGCGTGATATGTGACTTCATGAAAATTGAACACAACAAGCAAACAAAATTTAATTGCAAGCTTCTGGAATGAAGCAACTCCTTGGTCAATAGAGGTAAAAAATATTTAATTGCTATATCTATTGCTTGGTCAATAGAGGTTTAATTGATTAATCACTGATATAACGAACACCTGAACTACCCTTGTTTTTCACGTCATTGTTGAGATTTAGGACTGATTGATTGTAACAAGATTTATCTACTTTAGACTGTAGTTTTGATTTTAATTTAATCCTTCCTTGTAATAATGGTTGCTCTTATTTCCTTGCATCTGATTGGTGGAGAATATTTGAGATAGTTACGCAGGGCTTTTTGTGTATTTTTTATTAACAGGTATGAAACTTCAATTCTCCTTTTTAATATACAATAAATTCTGCCATGAATTTACAACGTCGTCGCAATATTTAAACAATCGTCCAAGATAATTTTATTTTGATTCATCTGTGAATTATCATTTTTTTATCACCGGTTTATGAGTCCAATATTACAAGCATGCGTGTGTTGTTATATTAACGCTTTTTTTTACCACCTCTTTATAATGTTTCGCTCTATTCGTTGGAGTTACCAATCACTTATTGGTGGATTTCCCAACCAAAAATTCCTCCATTTGAACTATAGCACTTTATTAAACTTTGGGTTAATATTGTAATAATTTTTCTTGTTGGCCAGTATTGCCTTCAACGTTTTAGCAACCGCCTTCACCACTTCTTTTACTTGTTTTAATCTGCTCTCGAACGAATATTATACGACGTTTCTTACTTCTATCAACGAACGTCTTCACAGGAAACTAGACGATGCGGCTTCTGTTGTCACAAATGTTTTTTTTTTGCCAAAACTAGCTGTAACGAAACCCTAAAAATTGTTTGCAATCTTTTATCATCGTAATTCAGCAGGCTTAAAATAATTAATTTTATATGGCTTACAAAGGATTAAAACTTTGAAACTTATGCACCAATTTAAATTTGCACATTCTCTCACTATTGCTTTCTTCCCTTGGACACACAACAAGCCATCTGCTCTTTTCTTTTTGAATTTTCAATGCTGTGAGCGCAATTTTGGGTGTGCAAATCGAACGAAGACGTCAAACAAACTTGTTATTTTGCAGACGCATTGTGACCCTGGTATGCAGTGAGGCGAATTTGCTATTTCCAATCCAAAATCTATATCCACCAACTTCCACTGCTAGCTACTAGATTGTGAAACTTGATGATTCCACTGGCGGACTTCTGTAATTTTCGTTATATCAACAACTTCGTTTTGCTTTGACTATACTTTTCGCTTAACCAGAGTAAAAAAAAATTGTGCAACCTCTAGGATAGTGGCTCTGATACCACTTGAAGCAATCTACTTCTATAAATAAAAATTTAAATAAACTAGCCACTTAAGGAGGGCAGATCCCCGCCACGAATGGGCAAATGATAATGCGAATACGCAAATGAAAATATTGATGATAAGATAATAAAAACTACAACACTTGGATAGCTAAATAAGAATTAATTTGAAGTTGTGGAACATAATCAACGACTATGTTATTTGGTATGTAACACCTATCTACTAAGGATGGCTCTTTTACTTAGATAACAACCTCCTTGCCCAATGGTGCATTCAATCAAACATGCATATATGCGATGCACCTATATGAAGGGTTTATTTATACCCTTGAGATGTTGATGAGAATGTCATCCATCATTTCCCATTTTCTCTCAACTCTAGTGGTTGTCCCATACCAATCCACCGGTGAGAGTACCTGGTCCTACAACCACAAATTCATCAACAGTACCATATTCCCAAATAAAGTTTGATCAAAGCATAAATTGCATCTTTCAATACATCTCACTAACATAAAATGATATGCATTACATATCCACACATCAATACATAAATCGAGTATCAATAATAAGTCCAACAAAGGAGGGTCATTACAATAGGATAGAGGTTATCCCTTGCACTTTAGGGTTTCAAGAGTAGCATAATAAGGAAATGAGGATGGAGGAAATCCATTACAATTTAGGGATTTTAGGGTAGCATAAGAAGGTAATTTCTATGGAGGACCACCCTTGCATTTTAGGGTTTCCAAGGCAACATAAAGAAGGAAGTGCTTTTGAGGTTATTTCTTGCACTTCAAATCCTTCAAAGCAAGACAAACCTATACATGATAAGTCTCACTATAAGAAATGTAAAAAAATGAAGAGATTGATGAAGATGAAAGTATTGGTAAGATTGAAAAAATGGGGGGAAGACCCAAGAAGCAAAAACAAAGAGAAAATGATATAATATAAGAGATACAATTTTGGAGCAAGTGAGGGAGAGTGATGGCGGGAGCAGTAGTGAGATAAGGAGTAGAGGTAGGACCAGGAGCAGGATTGGGATAGGAAACCATTAATAGGGGTTTCAGGATCCATGACGTTGGATCCCAATAGGTGTTTGGGGGCTCGGGCCCTAAGGTAGGTAGCAAGTGTGCACTTGGGGGCCCCTCTAGAAACGAGCATTCTGATTCTCCAGAAAAAGAACCACCTAATAAAGTTGTTGAGGATTCTTCCTTGGGGGGGTCCAACAAACCCTTATTCATTCAGATCTTGGTGGGAGAGACTAGTCATCCTTGCCCCTCGTCCTAGGGGTCATCCCTAGAAGGGATGCATATTTCCATCAAGGATGATGTTTTCTTGTCCTTTGTGTCAGGGGCCTCCTTCTCCTTGGTCAGGAAATTCATTGGGGGCCGGTCAGACATGGAAACCATCCATTGCTGGGCTTTCACCAAATTTAAAACCACAAGGAACATGCAGATCGTTGCCCTGTCGAAGGGGTTTTTCATCATCAAGCTCAGCAACAAGGAAGACACCACCAGGATTCTCATAGGTGGACCCTAGTTTTTGGGGTGCAGGAGCCTCTTCCTTAGATGCTGGGTCATTGATTTCAACCCCAACACCTAGAGCATAAACTATGCCCCAATTTGGATCAGACTACCAAATCTCCTTTCCACCTATGGCAAGAGGATGTGCTCAGACTCATCGTGCAGGCCATAGGGGAGCTCGTGGCTTTCGACTCTGCCACCAAAGCTGGATCTTGAATGGTCCATGCTAGGCTTTGTGTCAACATGAACCTCGAATCTAATCTTCCTTCCTCAGTCACTATTTCATCTGGATCCTACCATTGGTGCCAAATCCTGAAATACAAAAATAAGCCAACCTTTTGCACCCATTGCAACATACAAGGGTATATTCTTAATCAGTGCCCCCTCACTAAGTACCTAAAAGCATTAGCACCTGAGGATCCCCTTCGAAGGCTCCATCCTATGACAAGTTTCCCCCATGGCCTCCCCTAAAGCAGGAGTTGACCTCCAACCCAGGCGTGGCGTGGGAAGGTTCTTGAACCTACTGATAAAGGGAAATAGAAGGTGGACCCCATCCCGATAGATGATCACAACTAGGTATGCACCCAACCTAACCCCAACCCTAAAGTTTCAATAGTAGACCTAAGGTATCCCGAGGAACCTCCCCATCCATATGACGGGCTAGAGGATACTCCTTCCTCCCTGGTGGGTCCACCGGATGACTCTTTTCCTCCTCATCCCCCAGACGTGGGTGACCCGAAGCTGACCTCGTAAATCCTCCCAGAGCATCCCACGTCTCCCCTTCCCCTCGAGCCCCCTCCCTCCTCCTTTAGTGCCCCCATTCCCTCGTCCCCCTTGACCATTTTCCTCCCTTCTCAAGCTTTTTTAGAAGTCAGCTCGGAGATGTCATAGAATGACGTTGAAGGCAGTCCGACCTTCTCCCAATTGGTCCTAGAAGGGCTTAGTACCAAATGGACTCACAACAAAAAATTTACAACGAACTTTGGTAGTAAGAAGAAAAGAGGGTAGCCCATGCTTGGTGAACAAAGAAGCAAACAAGCAGAGGATGACATTGCCAGTGGCCTCTAGTCAACTCTCCTGTCTGATTCCCTTAACCTCTCGAAAGAAGAACCCCTAAGATCCAAACCTCCCACCTAGCAGGGGAAGGGAGGCAAAAGATATCCCAAGGGTGTCAAATGAAGATCATCACTAGAACGCAAGAGGGCTCAATGGAGCCCCCAAGATGCACACCCTAGCCTAGCTCTACAGGGATCACAAACTGACTATCCTTATTCTCTAAAAAACCAAGCTCGATGAGATGTCCTCTCCCAAAGTAGCCAAGGCAATTTGGAACAATGGCGACTCCCTCTTCATCCCAGCCCTAGGCTCCGTAGGGGGTCTGATGTGCCTATGGGACCTGGACACTATCAAAGGAAGACTGATCTCATCCTCTCCCAGAATCATCAACATCATGTTCTACTGCCTGGTGACCGGGTAAACATGGATTCTTTCCAACATCTATGCCCCCAACAACCTAATTGAAAGGGCCTCCCTGTGGGATGAAATCAGCCTCATGCGAGAGGCGTTCACACCCCTTCCCTGGATCCTTGCAGGTGACTTTAATAGCCCCCTCTTCTCCTCAGATAATTGTGGTGGAACCGCCTTAAACACCAAAAGCATGGCCAATTTCAGGGCTTTCATCGATGCCAATGAGCTCATGGATGTCCATATGAAGGGAGCTAAATTCACCTGGAGTAACAAAAGAGCATGGGCCAACCTCATCCA
The DNA here is from genome assembly GCA_028583015.1 of Wollemia nobilis. Classification (NCBI taxonomy): domain Eukaryota; kingdom Viridiplantae; phylum Streptophyta; class Pinopsida; order Araucariales; family Araucariaceae; genus Wollemia; species Wollemia nobilis. Next base: position 1,687,277 of record JAQPPZ010002150.1, read on the forward strand.
AGTCAGGATAGACAGATTGTTCCTGTCCAGGGAAGCCATCCCCCTGTTTGTAGACTCAACCCTCCTGGCCCTTCCCAAAATAGGATCAGATCACAACCCCCTTCCCATGTGGTTCCACCATCTTGACTTCAAGGAGGGGGTTGGGTAGATGGTGGAACCAACCTGTTAAGGGACCTCCCACTAGGCAAGTCTATCAAAAACTAAGGTTCCTCAAGGATAAACTTAAGGTCTGGAATAGAGAGGTGTTCAGAAATATCTTCAAGAGTAAGAAGATTCTGAAGAAAAAATTAGAAGACCTAGAGCATAGATTCCAGGAAGAATTTTAGGATCCAAGGTCCAGGGAGGAGGAATGCAGAGTCCTAGCTGAATACCACAATGTACTAACAAGGGAAGAGACCTTTTGGAGGTATAAGTCGAGGGCCCTTTGGCTCAAATATGGTGATGCCAACACCAATTTTTTTCACACTTTCACTCTCTAAAACAAAACCACCAACAAAATACCAGAGCTCATTTGTAGCGACGACAGATCTACGAGGGATGAGGAAGAAATCAGATCAGAGGCCACCAAATTCTACCAGGATCTTATTGGCACTGCATCCTAGCCATCCCCCTAAGTGACTAAGACTCTCCTCAAGCACATTCCCCCCACCATCTCCCTAAAAACCAATGAGGTGCTCCTTAGCCCTCTTACTGACAAGGAAATTAGAGCAACTTTGTTCTCCATGAAAGCAGATGCTGCCCTGGGCCCGGATGGCTTCCCTCCCCACTTTTTCCAGGATTTATGAGATCTAGTGGGCCAAGAAGTGTGTGCTACTATCAAAGACCTCCAGTTTGCTAACTCTATTCCCAGAGGTATCAATACCACGTTCATCGCCCTAATCCCCAAAACCCAGGTGGTCAAATCCCTCTGACTTTCGCCCCATCAGCCTATGCAATGTCCTTTACAAAATTTTCACCAAGGCCCTTGCGACTATACTCAAGGAAATCCTCCCCCTAATCATTGACCCCTACCAAGGTAGCTCTATCAAAGGGAGAGTCATCACGAATTGGATCGTCATCATCCATGAGGTATTGCACTCTACATCCCTTGCCAAGAAACCAACATTCCTTCTCAAGATGGACATGAACAAAGCCTTTGATAGGGTCAGCTAGGATTTCCTCACCAACATCCTCCTCAAATTTGGTTTCCACCCCTCCTGGGTCGATCTCATCAAGCGTTGTGTATTGTCCCCATGGTTCTTTGTCCTGGTCAATGGTTCCCTGACTGGTTTCTTCCCTAGTGCCAAAGGACTACGTGAGGGCAACCCTCTATCCCCGATCCTATTCATCATCCTGGCAAAAGACTTGGGGCACACCATTTCAAGTGCAACCAAAAATGAGCTCATATCAGGGATTAGACTGGCTTCAAGCTTGGGCCCGATGTCCCATTAGCAGTTTGTGGATGACATTATCTTAGCCACCACCGCCTCAGTGGTTCAAGCCAAATTCATCAAGCATATTCTCAACCTATACGAGAATGTGGTCGGGCAGAAGATAAACCTCCTGAAAATCAAAATTTACTTCATCCACACTCCCTTGGCGAGGCAGGCTAAGATAGCCCAAATTCTGGGCTGCACCCCGGACACCCTCCCCACCACCTATCTTGGGCTTCCCTTCCAAGGCCCTATGGAGCAACCTGGTTGAGTGAATTAAGAAGAAGTTAGCCTCTTGGAAAGGGCACCTCCTCTCCCAAGCGGGCAAGGCCACCCTCATGTCCGCTTGCCTCCAAAGCATCCCAATGTATTTCATATATGTTTTTACAATCCCAACTTTGATCAATGCCCGCATCGAGCAGATCCAAAAGCATTTTTTGTGGTCTGGGAGTGAAGAGAAAAAGGATCCCCTTGGTCTCATGGCCCCTTGTCTATCGGCCCAAGAATGAAGGCAGTATCGGCCTTTGAAGGGTATCCCTAATGAACATTGTCCTCCTGGCCAAGCATACCTAGAAAGTGTTCACCAACTTCCCGATTAAGTGGGTAAGCATTATAAGAAGAAAATACCTTGAGCAGCACCCATTCCTTAGCGACCATCGGTCCCATGATGGGTCTGCCTTTTGGAAGTCCCTGACCCAAATGAAATACCTCATCCAAAAAGGGGTCAGGTGGATCCTACGTGACGGGACTAGGATTGATTTTTGGGATGACAAGTGGATCCGAGATGAGGCCCTGAGAGAAGACAGAGACCTCCTAGCCCTCAAACCCCAATTGGAGGCCTCTAAAGGATCCAAGGTGGCTGACTATATGATCATGATCCAAGGCAGGCCAGGCTAGGGCCCCATTGAAGATGCTCGGTTCCCCTTCCAAGATGCCAACCTCTCAACCCTTCTCAGCACAACTATCATCCCTTTAGGAGGAGGAGAGGATAGGTGTGTCTGGCATGACACTAGTAGTGGATCCTTCTCGGTCAAATCCACCTATGCCCTTCAAAGGGATCTCCAAGAGGTCCACTTTCCAATCAAGCAAGCATGGGCCAAAAAGATAATCCTCAAGATCAGTTTCTTTGCTTGGACTACCATCCAGAACAAGATCCTCACTATTGAAAATTTATCTAAGAGAGGATTCTTGATCCCAAACTAGTGCTACCTTTGTTGCTTCGACTGGGAAGCAACTAATCACCTCTTCCTAAGTTGTCCTTTCTCCTCTACAGATCTAGGCCATGTCCTCCACCACTTCTCTATCGAGTGGGCCCCTCCTAGATCCATCCTGGACCTCTTCATCTAGTGGCCCAATCCCTTTTCCCACCCCACCCTTTGCTCCCTCTAGGACTTCTGCCTACCTCACTTGCTCTAGCAGCTTTGACTTGAGTGTAACAATAGAGCCTTCTTTTTCTCGTCTAGGGACCCCCTGGCGGTGGTAATCAAAGTGCTCGCCTACACGTCAGAGAACTCTCACATTCTATCCCCATCCTGCTCTCCCCTGAAGTCGAGTGAGATTACCCTCCTCGGATCCCTTGGATCCTAGGCGCTTCCCCTTGACCCCCACCCTTCCCCCTCCCCTAGAGCCTCAATCAGGTGGACGACCCCCCCTCTCGAGTGGGTCAAGCTAAACTTTGATGGAGCTTCCAAAGGCAATCCCGGTCCCTCAGGTGCTGGCAGGGTTATTCGCGACCATAGGGGAATCTGATTCTTGCCTATCCAGAATTCCTTGGCTTCCAAAATCAACTTCGTTGAAGCATCAGCGCTCCTCCACGGGCTGATTGTCCTCTAAGAAGACCCCAAAAAGGTGATCATCGAGGGAGACTCCTTAAACATCATCAACTTCATAACAAAGCATAAGGAATTATCGTGGAGAATATCCAACATCATTTAAGAGGTTCAAATCATCCTTCATGGATTCCTTTAGACAACCATCCACCACATCTACAGTGAAGGTATCAAGTTGGTGGACTTCATGGCCAACTCAATAGCCTTATCGACATGCCTTCAAATCTGGAGGGACGACTTTCCCAATGATCTATTAGTCGTAGCTTCCCAAGATCAATCCCCTAGTCACGATGCCTACATAAAAGTTTAGAGGTGACACTCTTAGGGCCCTGTTGACCTAGAGCCCTAGGCCTCACTCTGAATCCACATGGGTCGTTGACCTTAGCTCAGATCTTCCTAATGTTGTTGTTTTTGACAGGCCTATCTACAGCGACCACCTCAGTGCCCGATCGGGTTCGAGCAACTCCCACTTTACCTGTGTGGGCCTTGACACTTTTCCCAATTTTGCCCCTGTGCCTACTCAGTCACCAGTCATGACATCCTCACATTATCCCTCCATCATCATGACAAGGCAGCTGCCCCATGTCCATCGTCTACCTAGCCCTCGCTCAGAGCGCCACCTCATCATTCATGTCCCAAGGGGCTTGCTATCCACTGCCATTTTTCTATTAATTTCCATGCCCGTCACCCTTCTACCCTTCACCGCCACATTTCGAGTGTGTCTTCCGCCTTCCACATCATAGAGTCCTGACGCATGCAATAGTTTTGTGCCCCTTCAACTTCCCTCAAGCCTATATTTTCTGTTCAAAGTGCGCTTAGATCCTTTCCCCGCCTCCATCCCCTCCATGACTGTCTTCTAAGAGTGTGGCCACTGCTCTACACTTGTAGCCCCAACTGCATTCAAGCGTTGTCCGCCCTTTCCCCCACCATGAATTTTTTTTACGTTGACCTCTATGCGCGTGTTCAAGGAGCTCTGCCGCAAAATGGGATTTGGGTCTAACGAAGACGAGAAGCAGCAATGCCATCCCATTTTTTGTGGTGTCCCCCATCCAGGGGTTTTTGTTGTTTTGATTTTGCGATAGGCTCTGACAATGTGGGCTTGGTGATGGGGTTTGCATCTGTTTCTTGTAGATTGTGTGCAGGATTGGGTTTTTGCAGGCGGTTCTCTATGGTGTTCTGCCCTGTCCCTAGGATAGTTTATTGTAAGGGACTGTCTGGATCCCATATCCCTATTTTTGTCTGGGTATTTAGTTTTGGTTTAGTTTTCCAGCATTTCCTGGCATGACAGTGCTACGACATTTAATGTAATAAGGTTTTGGGTCCCTTTCAAAAACCCCTCTTTGTATATAATATGTTACTTATAAAAAAAAAAACAAAGAGAAAACGAAACTTAGAGGGATATTGATATGGGAAAATAAAAGCAAATATCTCAAGCGTTAACAAGAAGTGGAGCTAAACCCACAAATAAAAAGTAATGATAAAAATGATATTCTAGAATATTAAGGACGTGAATAGGAATTTAACAAGTTATAGACAACATATGTAATGACTCCAATATAACCATGTCAATTATATTTATTTTTATTAGCTCAGGCTATAGGTTTAGATAGTTGGCCCTTGAGCATTAGGGTTAGAGTTAATGTTGATTTAGTCTATAAATAATAAAAGATATATTGTAGTTTGAATCATTTTTCATATTTGAATCTGAGTTGCCTCTATTGCGTATATGAGACTTTTCCCTCTCCAAGTGGCTATGATGTTTTCCTCTCTAAGTGGCTATGTTGTCTTCCTCTCTAAGTGGCTAAGGATTTGTATAAATTTGAATTCGGAATCTAATTACTGCATATTTGATTTCTAGTAATTGTATTTGAATTATCATCATTGGATATTCTTTATTGCACATTATTGGAGTGCTACTCCTATTGCAATTGTTGAAGTTTTTATATTACAAGTAGCATTAGAGCTTCAATCTCAACTCCCTATGGTGATACAAATTTGCAATAGAAGGGCACATAAACCATTCCAGAACCTCTACCAAATAGTATTGCTTCCTATTTTTTGGTAATTCTTTCGATTCATCTTTCAATGCATCTATATTCTAGAATATTATGATTTAATTGTTGTTACTTCCTTTTCCTAAACCTAATTTAAAAAGAAGAGTGTCGAATGTCACAAGAACCTTGCAATAGACCTATCCCATTGTGATAATCTATTCAACTTGGTCAAAACAAGGGGTATTTCTAGTAACACTTTTTTGAGAAATGAGTGTGTCAGGACCCTTATAGGAGACATATCTCTTTGTGATCATCTCTTCAAGTTGATCAATGTAAAGGGTATCTATCGTAATATATTTTTAGTAGTATTCCAAGGATTTTTTGGGGTTTTGCAATTATCTCTAGTGTATGCATAAACCTGCTGCCACTATTGGTTGGTTGTGAAGTAATAGTCGATTGTAGTGCATTAGTAATTTAGAGGATGTGTGTATGAGTAGAAAGAAGTATATACCCAAAAATCCTTGTAAGCATCACAACACTCCTCCAAATATCAATAAATTTAACTAATGTTTTTTTTCTTCTTTAAATACCATGGCTTCACATCCTCCAAACATTGCTCGTCCTTCCTATCCTCTTCCAAATAACCCTCCCCCTCTCACTCCTGCTATCCCTCTAATTGGTACCCCTATTCCTGATACTATTGATCCTAGTTTGTGTATTTATCTTGAGAATCAAGAAAAGTTGGTTGCTTCCATTACAAAGTCAACTAACATCTAAAACATCCTACAAATATCCTCTATTATGCATACCCTTGTCCATGGGTATTAACAAGTCATTGAGAAACAACCTCCAATCATTCATCAAACATCAAATACAAGACACATAATAATTTTTCAAACAATCGTCATCTAGTCACAACCCTCTAGTGTCCTATGGAAGTCACTCAAGTCCCTATGCTATTAGAGCTACTCTTATAGGTATGGGTGATTACAACTTAGGTTTTGCTCTTAATCTAGATTCTGCTTTAGGAAGTGATTCTAATTCCATTCATTGTCCTTGTGATGTTCCTATTCCATGCATTAACATACCCACCTTTGAGGGTGTCGATCCATGTGGGTGGTGAGTAAATATGGATAACATTATTCGTCTACACAATATTCCTAAAGAAGGTCATGTCACTTTAGAAAATACTAAGTTGGGAACCATGCTCATTAATGGTTCTTATGAGAACTTTTCCAACTAGAGGATCCTATTTTATGGGATAACTTCAAATAATATTTCCTCTAGATATTTGACAAAGGATCTTCCACTTTGTATGTGGTTTGTCTAATGCAAACAAAACAAATAAGAATAGTTTAGGAGTATTGCATAGAGTTCCCAAGTCTTCTCACCTAGACCCATAAATTTAATTTAATGATGGAAATATTAGTGTAGACACCAAAATCCAGCCACTTGCAAGTCATCTATACCTTCCTGTCAGCCACGTGTCGGTCATCCACCTTCCCGCCATTATTTGGCCCAATTTCACCTTTCCATTTTTCATCCCCAAATTTATTTAAATTAATATTTATATATATATTTTAATATTTTAATTTAAATAATAGTTTAAGTGATTTAATCTGAGTCGTCCATCCTTCATTTAATCTCATCCGTCCATCCATCTTAATCCATTCCACAACCAAGATTTATTCTCTACCCTTGGATCCGCTTTAATCTTAGCCACACGTTCAAAGTGTTGTTAAAACCCTAAAGTGTGCCCTGAGAGTAGATTATAAATTGAGTCACTTTGATGGCTCAAACCCTATCTATCTTTTCCATATGTCTTTTGCTACTTCTATCTCTGATTCCAATTCTTCTACGGTTATCTCCTCTCTTTCGCTACCCTTTTCGCCGCATCCATCGCCGCTTCCGTCGTCGCTTTCGCCGCCATTCCTTCGCAACGATTCTCGGTAATCTCCCATTCCTATCGCAAGTGCCCGCGGGCATTTTGCTCCTTCACCAAGTGCCCACGGGCGTTTACCAAGTGCCCACGGGCGTTTAACAAGTGCCCACGGGCGTTTAACAAGTGCCCGCGGGCGTTTACCTATAGCCACAGACTCAGACCGGCATCTGTAATCCAGATCCAGAAGCACGCGGGCGTTCGGTGAGTGCACCAGGGCGCCTTCCGCAGCCCATTCTGACAACAACATTACTTCCAGGTGTCGCCTGGTCTAGCTGCGTTAACAAAGAACAGGTATAAATTAGTTTAAAGCAAGTAGCCGTATTTTATGTATTAATCTGTTATTGATTTCCTGCATTCCATTTTTATAAGGTTTTAAATTGTTTCTGAGGGCTCACGCAGTGGAGCCCTCTCATTAATTTCTAACTCCTTGATAGTGTTAATGTGTGCGAGTTTTTGATAACAGATCCAGTTTATTGATGGCAGCTGATTAAGCTGGAGTGGTCCAAGCAAGGGATACGACAAAGCCCACTCACTCTGTTGGGATTGAAGATACGTTCTTCGAAAGCGCCACCATTCGTGCCAGCTAGGGTTTCGGAGAACCCTAGAATAATTTGTAACTGTGTATCACAAATAAAGGGTTACAGGCCCAGTTGTATTCAAAAAGGAGTTTTTAAACTCCATCGATTAATAGAAATCATTTGTTTTTGTGCAACTATTCTGTACTCTGTCATTGTGGTTTTATCTTTTGTTTGGCATGGTATTTTTAATCTACAAATGGCGATCACGGTGGGACACCATAGGGTTTCATATTTTTAAATACTTGCTTTACTAATCTGTTCTTGTTTTCTGTTTCATTTTGCAGGTTCCAGAAATCGCGAAATTTGCTGTTCCAGCGAACTAGGGTTTCTGAGCTTGCAAAAAACGCAACAGACGCAGAGGGGCGTCTGGAAGTCCAATACAAAATGCAGAGGTGCATTTCAGCCTGTGCAGACTCCCGTGGGCGTTTGAAGTCAGTTTTACAAAAAAGCGTAGGCTTCCAAGTAAGTGCTGTACTTTTTACATTTTTGATTTTTCTGTCATATTTTGTTTCTTTTTCAGATCATTACTTTAAAATGAACAAAAACTAAGTAATCTGGAAAAGAACAGTTATTTTTAATTACATTTTTCTTTGCATTTGCATTAATGATTGTTGCTTGCATTAAAAAAAAAAAAAAAAAATTTGCATACCTAGCTGCATATTAGAATAGCTACGAATTATTTGTTTTAATTATCTAAGTAGGACTATTGATTGGATGTCAATAGTACTCCTGCCATTGGGTGATTCCAGGTAGAGAAGTGGACGAACCTTCCGGTTGCTCCTTTGATATCTGATATCATTGGTAGGCAGGGGGTTTTAAACGGTGTACTTCACTTCTTCAGAGGAAATGACATGTTTTCAGTAGCCTCTTGCTTAGATCATTAGAACTTCTAATTTATAGCCTTGTATGTACACATTAGATAATTAAAACATTTAAAAAAAAAAATTCATTGCATTTTCATATTGCATTTAAAACAGTTGATATCCGGATTTCATCACCGGTATTGCTTGAAGTTTAGTGATGGTGGAATTCATCTCCATCCATTAAAATTCTACCTTAGACACCATAGGTCACCCCCGAGCAAACTTGCTGGATTTCATCACCAGTAAGAATCTCGTTGTCCTTTCCTAGCCATAGTTTTTACCTTCTTTTGTGAATAATTCAAGATTAGATCACATGCAAAACTCATAAACCGGACACTTAAAATTTACTACAGATTAAGATCAAAAAATAATTAATTAACCGCAGGTAAGACACATTGGTTGAAACCTAGGTTGTGACTGTTTTCTGATAATTTTTGTAGTGTAAATTTATCATTCTAGTTTTGCATTTTTTTTTTTTTAATTTGTTTAGATTTATTGCTTCATGGTTTTAACAAGGAATCAATCTAAAATGTTAAATCTAAATAATCAAATGGGTAATTCATAGAACATCCCCACCACCAACATAGCCACTTATCCTAGTGAATTTCAGGCAGGTTCGCCTGCAGGTCTTTCACGTCCTTCTACCATCTATCACATGGCCATGCCCATGGAGGAAGACAATTCCTCGTCATATTACCCACATTGATATGGCCCAAGTGCAAACTCACTTAAGAGATGGCACTGGTTATGTCCTTGAGCCAATCCAAGATTCCCCTATGCAAGATTCTATTTTTCAGCAGGATATTGCATCAACCATACCCGTTGGTTTCACTCAGGTCTACACTAACCCTTTTTTTGAGGCTAATGTGGTATCTGTTCAGCCGGCTTCATCTCCAACATCTTCTCGGATGCTCAATTGTTCTCCTTTGGAGACAAATGTAGTGTCTTCCCGACCACTTTCTCCTCCATGTACCCGGGTGTACACCAATTCTCTTTATGAAGTTGGTGGAAACTCTTCTAGCCATAACCAATTTCAACCCTCTTCTTCCCAAACCATTTATGGTTTCACCCTACCTGGGACACAGTCTACTGTTCCTTCCCAGGTATCACCTACTTCAACAACCTTCATTGCTCCTGCTGTGCAGTCCCCTGTGACTACCATGGCAACTCGCTCTCCCAACTTCATCGCCCTCGCTATGCAGTCTTCTGTGACTACCATGGCAGCCAGCCCTCCACCTTCATGCAATCATCCCACCTCCCTTGGGTTAGAGATTAATAAGGTTAATGAGTATCTCGACAAATTGATTTTGCAACAATAGCAACAAAATGCTCAACCACCTGTCGTAGTAAATCCTACACCCCAACCAATTTCTACCCATCCAGCTTTTATTAGCTCAGGCCCCACCTGGGTACCCCAATCTTCGGTGGTGTCCATTCCTACCCCACCTTTCTCCCAACCTAGTCCAGTTCATCATTCAAACCAATCACCTTCTTTCCGGTATCATCCATACCAACAACCTGTCCATTCCACACCGCCTAATTCAGGCAATTTCATCCCATCTCATCAATTTTCCACTCTTCCATTACATCCTCATAATCATCAAACAAGTCAAAATTTTAATGAAGATCCACGACTCCATGCTATGCAACAACAGATTGACAACCTTATGCTTAACGCGCCTGGCTCATTTAGTCAGAAACCTACGCTAAGGTCATTGATCAATCAACCAATTCATCCTTCGATACCTTCACCACCATATCCGACTGATTTCACATTACCAAAGTTTGACAAATTTCGAGGAACTGAGGATCCTCATGAACATGTGAGCTCATTCATGCATGCTTGCTTTAGAATCCAAAATAATGATGCTCTTATGCTCAGAACTTTTCCTCAAACATTAGGGGGAGATGTTGTACAATGGTATAATCATTTAGCTCACCATAGCATTTATGCTTACGAGCAATTGATTAATCTATTTTTAGAACGATTCTCCCTGAATGTACAAAAGAGAGTTTCATTGTCCGACTTATACAAGCTCAAGCAACATGACGATGAGACTCTTTATGACTTTGGAAACCGTTGGAGGGCTATCATTAATAAACTCGCCATTCTCCCTACCAATGGAGGAGTTAACCAAAATGTTCACCCATAGTTGTTTAAAACCTATCTCTTGGTTACTCCAATTACAACAATACAGACTTTTGAAGAGGCTTTGGCCCAAGCAAGTATCATAGAAGACATTAAAGTCCAAGAGGGTGTTTTAAAACCCCGTAGAAAAGAATGGCAACAAAAGGGCCAACAACGAAATAATAATTATGGCCAAAATAAACAAACACAGGCTAGTACAGCCTCAAATGTTAACCAAGTTAATCAAGTGGTGGCGAGTCAGCCCGTAATGGCTCAACAACAACAAATAATGCAAAGTCAACCGCAACTAATCACTTATCATGCGGTACCTGCCCCTCCTCAACCAGCTCAACCAACTCCCAATACTGGGCCAACCATGGAAACTCGACCTTGGCAAAACAATCGTCCCAAGCGACAATTCACACCTTTAGATGAACCATATGCGGTCATATTCAACAAGTTATATAGCACAAATCGGTTAAATTTACCTGAGTTTAAACCTTTAGACCCATCTAGAAGGGGGAAGTATTACAAGGAGTACCTATTTTGTCCTTATCATAGGCAAAATGGGCACGATATCAATAATTGTACAAATTTCAAACATGTGATCCAAGATCTTATTGAGATTGGAGCCATTAAATTGGATAGCCCCTTAGCCCAACAAAATCAAAATCTTGGTATATTTCAAACACCCCTTCCACATCGGGAGGAAGCTCCAACAACTTCAGGGGGAGTAACTCAGGTAACTCCTCCTAATCAAGTCAACCATGTACAACAATACCAAGGTTTTGTGGGTACTATTAACGTAGTAACCCGGGGTCAAAGGGCGAACCAACCAAATCAGGCCGAACCATAGCCACCTGTACAAACCCCCATCCACCTCGGTAACAATGGTGACCCAACGACGTGCTAGTACTTCTCAACAACCGCTAAATCATTCTACTCAACGCCAATGACCCATCATGTCATTGAGTAGCCGGTTAACTACCAGTTTAAAAATGGCTTTTGCCAAGTTATCGATCTATGACCTCATTCAACAATCTCCTCTGCATAGAGAGGCATTAATGGAAATCTTAAAGTCAATCGAGCTTCAAACTCAAGATACTAATGCCTTCAACAACTTTGTGGGGAGTATTCAAACATGCATGGAGCCCTCCATCACTTTCTATGATTTTGAAATCAAACCTATGTCAACAGAAAGTATAGATCCTCCACTACATATCATGGCCAAGATCGATAACAAGCCATTCAAGAGAGTCTTAATTGACACCGGTTCCTCAATCAATATCATTACAACATCGGCGTTGAGTCATCTAAAGTTGTCGCCATCCCTTATCACAAAGTCGACTTTTACTCTTAAAGCATTCAATGATGCTTTATCTTCCACGGTTGGCACAGTTATCTTGCCCATTGAGGTAGGGGCTCAAACTTTGCATACCTTGTTTCACATCTTGGAAGGGACCATGGCATACAATGTATTGCTTGGACGGCCTTGGCTTAGGGAGATGAGATGTGTCCCTTCTATACTACATCAATGTCTGAAGTATGTATATGAGGGACAGGTTCATTATGTACCTGCTGACACAGAACTCTTCAAACATTGCAACTATGTCTCAAATCCTTATGAGATTGTGTTGCCATCCACTCATATTTTCTTGACCCCATCTATTTCTTCTATACCATCTTCTTCTAAAGCTCCCATTCCTGAGGATCCACCCATCATATCGCAACCATCTTCCTCTTCCACTATTCCATCTCATTCACCACTTTCTTCATCAACTAATCTTCCTTGTTCTTCATCAATGACCACATGCACATGTGGCCATGACCAATCATCTCTTTCCACGTCATTACCCCCTTCTTCTACACCTTCTTCAACATCACCTATTATTTCTCCATCTTCCCAACCATCACCAGCTGATGTTTCACAAGTTAGTGAAGCATCAACCCAACCAAATCCTTCCAATTATTCTATCCCACATTCTTCTATTCCATCATCAAGTCCATCTCCCTCCCAAGTCAAGGTCCATCTCACTGATGCAGTTATTGGTGAGTATGCCATCCAAGATGTCCACATCACACCGTTCAATGTGCAAACAGTTAAAGATTTTGGTCGTCCACATGACCAACATTTATCCATTGGATCGGTTTATAACATGGGTTCTATGCCAAATTCCATTAATTTTGTATATGGGGGAATAGATTCATCTTCTAGTCCTACCACCATACTGGAACCCAAGCATCCAGTCCTTGCCAATATCGAAAGGATGGAGGGTTTTCCCTCTCGCTATTTCCACAAACATAATTGGCAACAATTTGGCCTAGGTCGATACGAGCAAGGGGTAACTGAACGCATCGATATGCCATATCAGAGACCCACTGAGCGTTTTGGTCTGGGCTACCAACCACTTCCATCCCTTTCTTCTTTTGAACGAGCTTTTCAAAGCATTAATCTTAATTTAGAAGAAGAAATCCTCCACCCCGATGAATCCGAAGATGAAGTCTATGAAGAATTTGACGTCATGTCAAATGTTGATGAATCCAAGAAGAGTCGGTGCCCATTGTTCCCCTCACTAAACAAGACGAGTTTTATCTCCAATTGTTCCCTCTCCAAGAGGCCATCTTTCGCTTGCTTCTTCCACAAGAACGAGGTGAACCACCCCCTCCGCCACATCCATAATCCATAATCCAAACCTGTATTATATGTATATACTAAAATAGTGGTTTTCACCACTACCAAAAACAAAAAAAAAATTAGAAAATTCCAAAAAAAAAAAAAAATCAAAATATATATAAAAAAAAAATACTTTATTGCTGTATGTATGTGTGTAATAGTGGTTTTCACCACTACAAAAAAAAAAAACTCAAACCAAAAAAAAAAAAAAAAAAACTGAAAAACTATGTTGTTTTGCACTTCAGGTCTTCCGAGGTCTTCACCGGTTTTCCCTTCCATTCCACCTATCCTTTCTTCCATAAGTTGACAATGAATTTTGAAGACTTATTCACACCGCTCCATAATCCATATGATCCGGATAAGCCAATCCCGATCAACCCAAGCCTGATTGACATGGATCGGATTTCATCCCCTCCATCTATTTCAAAGTTCATCCTTTCCGAGGAATTGTTAAGGGCTTCCGCCAATTACATTCCTCCTTCACCTCCACATTCACCTTCATCTTCTAAGCCAGAGGTCTTCCAGGCAGACATAGATGAGAGCAAGGAACAGGAGCTTGATGACATTTTAGATGACATAAATCCGATCCCTACTCCCCATCGCCTTGAGGAAGGTTCCCACATGTCTATTGAAGAAACTATCGATGTAGACCTTAGTACAGACCAAGATAATACCCAAATTGTGAAACTGGCTAAAAGTCTATCATCAGAGGAACAAGAGCAAATGATTGCTCTACTCAAGCGGAAGAAGGAGATATTTGCATGGTCTTACAAAGACATGCCAGGCCTAGACCCTAATTTGGTTGTCCATAACCTCACCTTACAAAAATATGCTAAACCTGTCAAACAGAAACTTAGGAAAATGCATCCTACTATGGCCCTCCTAGTTAAATCGGAGATTCAGAAACTTTTGGATGTTAAATTTGTCGTCCCGATTGATTATCCTGAGTGGCTTTCTAACATGGTACCCGTTCGCAAGCCTAACGGGGGGATACGTGTTTGCATCGATTTTCGAGATCTAAATAAAGCGTGTCCTAAGGATGACTTTCCTCTTCCAAACATTGATACTCTTGTCGATACTTGCGCTGGTCATGAAATGCTTTCGTTCATGGATGGATTTTCGGGATACAACCAGATTCGAATAAACCCTGAAGATCAACACAAAACAACATTTACCACACCTTGGGGAACTTTTTGTTACAGGGGTGATGCCCTTTGGCCTTAAGAACGCAGGTGCAACCTATCAACGAGCCATGACTTATATTTTCCACGATTATATGCATAAGATTATCGAAGATTATGTGGATGATTTATTGGCAAAATCTAAAACTCGACAAGAGCATTTTGATGTATTGGAAAAAGTTTTTGATAGGCTTCTAGAGCATAAAGTAAGGTTGAAGCCTAAGAAATGTGTCTTTGGTGTTACCTCATGCAAACTCCTAGGTTTTATTATCTCTAAACGAGGTATTGAGGTGGACCCAAACAAGGTCAAAGCCATTATGGAAATGTGTCCCCCAACTAATTTGAAGGAGTTGCGTAGTTTACAAGGAAAGATTAATTCAATCCGTCGCTTTATTGCACAACTTTCTGATAAATGTAGGCCATTTTGCCACCTACTACAAAAGGGGGTACAATTTTCATGGACAGATGAATGTCGTAAAGCCTTTGATGACATCAAGCAAGATTTAGCATCTCTGCCAGTCTTGGCTCCGCCTCGTCCAGGGGTCCCTTTCAATCTTTATATCTCAGCAACAGACTTTGCCTTAGGGACAATGCTTGCACAAAAGAATGAACAAAATCGCGAGCAAGCTATCTATTATATTAGTCAAACATTGGTAAGCTATGAAACCCGATATGCTTATGTGGAAAAGTTGTGCTTAGCAGTGGTTTTTGCCACTAAGAAACTTTGTCATTATATGCTTAGCCATACAACATATGTCATAGCTAGAGAAAACCCTCTCGTGTTATATGATGTCTCGCACTTATAATAACACTCGTACCGCTAAATGGATAATGTTGCTTACCGAATTCGATCTTGAATTCATTAGCCAAAAATCCGTTAAAGGTCAAGTTATAGCCGATCAACTTGCGGAAGCTCCGCTACCTAGTGATCATCCTTTGATTATTGAGCTCCCAGATGATTCGGTATTTGCTATCACTGAACAAGAAGAGGACATCATTCCGGAGGAAGATGTTGACATCACGTTATTCTTTGATGGCTCTAAGTGCGCGAAAGGTCAGGGTGCTGGAGTTGTATTTCATACACCTCAAGGGATTCCCATCCCTTTATCATTCAAACTAGACTTCCAATGCACCAATAATACAACAGAGTATGAAGCCTTAATTTTAGGACTTCAATCAGCCATAGCTATGAGCATTAAGCGTATTCGGATATTTGGGGATTCTCAACTCGTGGTTAAACAAATTATAGGAGAATACCAAGCCAAAGAACCTACCATTAAGCTTTATCATGATGTAGCAATGAAGTTGCTCTCTAAGTTTGATTGGTATGAGATCACTAGTTTGCCTCATTCGACTAATAGATTTGCGGATGCCATGGCCTCTCTTGGATCATTGATTCCAAAGGACTCCCTTGGAGAGGTACAACCCCTAATCATTTCCACAATCTCTAAGTCTCGCAATTGTCCGTGCTGAGTCTAAGGATGAAAAAGATGTTTGCTTTATCCATTCGGATCCATATGAGCCTTGGTCTAGTGAGATAGTAGCCTTCCTCAAGTTTGGAACACTTCCACCTGATTTGTCTCGAACTGCCCGTCGCTGTTTTAAGCAAAAGGCAGCTCGTTTTGTTCTTTTGGGGGATGTGTTGTATAAACGTGGATATGATGGAGTACTCCTCCGCTGTCTAGAAGCAGGTGAAACACATAGAGCTATTGTTGAAGCCCATGATGGTACTTGTGGTGGTCATTTTAGTGGAATGGCCATTGCGAAGCGTATTTTACGTATGGGGTATTATTGGCCCACTATGGAACAAGATTGTTGTAAATATGTTAAACAATGTAAACAATGTCAAGAACACGCTAATTTAATCCATATACCATCACAAGCTTTACAGCCCATCCAAAGCCTTTGGCCCTTCTCACAATGGGGTCTCGATTTAATTGGCAAGATTTCACCTGCCTCTTCAGACAAGCATACTTTCATCATTACAACCATCGAATACTTCACAAAGTGGGTTGAAGCTATTCCTCTAACCAGTACGACAGGTCCTAGAATTGTGGAGTTTATACTTCACCATATAATTTGTCGTTTTGGTATTCCCTCTAAAATCATTTCTGATAACAGTAAGTCTTTTAAGAATAAGGATGTTCGAGCTCTTTGCGAAAAGTATAATATCCAACATACTCAACTCCTTACTACCCACAAGCCAATGGACAAGCTGAAGCTTCAAATAAGACCATAATTGCTATTCTTAAGAAACTTGTTAAAGAAAATCATAAAGATTGGCATACACAAATCCCCTTGGCATTATGGGCTTACGTAACAAGCATCGGAACTCCTATTGGGGCAACGCCATTTTCTTTGGTCTATGGAGTCGAAGCAATCATGCCTCTTGAGCTCGAGATCCCTTCCTTGCAAATTTCTTTGCAAGAATTTATCGATGATGATACTGCTAGACAAGCACGTCTTGATCAACTCACACTCATAGATGAAAAACAAATCAATGCTTTAGAGCATTTGCGTGTTTATCAAGACCGATTGAAACATGCTTACAATGCCAAAGTTCATCTACAAGAATTTCAAGTAGGGGATCTTGTCCTTAAAGAGAATCAACAAAACACCAATGCATTGCTGCATCTTCGAGATAAATTCGCGGCTAATTGGTTAGGTCCATATATGGTCACTGAAAGAGTGGGTAATGGAACTTATAGACTTGCCGGTTTAGAGGGAGAGGAAGAACCCGAACCACTTAATGTTATACACTTGAGGGCATTTTACGCATAGTTTGAATTTTATATGTACATATATACATGGCTTGTACAACAAAAAAAAAAAAAAACAAATAAAATAAAAAGAATTTGCATTTCATTGTTAGTTGCATACATCTCATTCAAAAACATTGCATTTCATATGCATACATCTCATTGAAAACCATAACATTTCATTTTCATCCATAGTTGCATATCATGTTAGAGACCATTCTATCTTTTGGATATAAAATTTGGTCAAGCAAAAGTCATGTTGCCTTAATCAGGGGCACCTTCATAAAAACCATCAAACCGAATTGTCATTCGTACATCCATTCGTACATCCATTTTCCATTTGCACATATTTACATTGCCAAAATGTTTTCAATCACTCAACCATTCCTAGTGTTTTAAGCAAACTTTGAAATGCATGTCAAAGTTCTCTAGGGCCATATCACAAATTACACTAAATAAAATCTTGAGTATTGGGAAATGATTTCAAAAGCGGTCTTGAACCTATCACATTTTCACATCTTAAAAACATCTTGTGTCAAAGAGAGATAACACCATCCTTGGGTTGTGCCTTGAAGTGAACAGGGTAATCCTCGTTTGTCCTATCATGCAAACATAGTCCATAAATAGTGGTTCTTACCACTATCACAAGCAAATAACAAAAATATAAATATAAACAGAGTAGTAAGGATAGGATAAAATTCTCATCATACTTCGGTTGAGAATCCGATTCCCCAAAGCTCTAAAGAAATGAACATTTTTCACACACCACTGATCCCAAATAAGTTGTAAGGATCGTACTACTTTTCTAGTCAGACGGATAGGTAGTCATCCCCAAGGCTTACAAAGGTAAAAAACAACATGGACTATGGAGTTAACCTTCACCGGGGCTATAGACGCTTGACTGGCAGTGGAGTATACTCATTGCGTGGCGACATGTCTCTCCTCAAATAGAGACCTCTGAATGCTCATACAGACAAACTAGCTTTGGGGTCTTCTCCATAACAAGGTTACCTAATTTGTGCAAGATGAGGTTAATGAACACACTTGCACACACACAGGTTTTTGATTGCCTAGAGTCACTACCATGCTTCGGATTTGGTTAATGAACTCGCATGCACACACATTTGGTCCTAGTTGAATTAGGCAATATTAGTAAGTTTGTTCGATACCACTAGCATGTTTGAGTCTTTGTAAAACAGCTCTTCCTCCATATTTTCTTCCATATCAACCTCCATATCTTCTTCCATATTCATGTCATTCCATACGTCATCCATTCACAAGCCACCAAGTTCGGTGCCCCTGATTAAACAATTATGATAACAGTTGACTAAATCTAACTATCTAAAAGTATGAGTGCTTCTTAGTGCATATTTCATTTACTTAGTCTCGCATTAATCATCTATAAATTTGCATTCCATTCCATCACATATGCATTAAAACATATAAAAACATGCATCACAAAAACATAGGCATTCACACAAAAGAAAGTAAAACACTAAAAATAAAAGCCATGTATATATATATGTGTATAAAGGTCAAACTGTACAATGAATGCCAAAAGGCTACAATATACAATAGAGCACCAAGGCTCATAAAGAGTGCATCTAAGCACTAAGCTAACCATCAAAAGAGGACCCCTGTGACCTAGTAGGAGCCCTAGACCTAGTGGTGTGCCTAGACTCACTACGCCTAGAGACGGAAGAGGATGGAGGATCAGGCAACACAATGTGATGCCTAAACAATGTGTCCTCTAGAGCCTCAATGTAACGAGTCCTAGACCTAAGCCTAGCTATGTCTATCCCGTGTCGTCGCTCTCGCTCCGCTAGCTCTGCCCGGAGTCTCGTAACCCTGTCATCCTGGGGCACCCTAGTCGCTCCATCCAAGTCCACTTGCAGCTGGGCCATCCTCTCCTTCCGAGCAGCCTAATAGGGCATCCCGCTTTGCTGTCTGCTACTCCAGTCGAGCTATCCTCTTGTCTCGAGCAGCTAGCATAGCATCGCGCTCTGCTATCTCCTGCTACAGTTGTGCCAGCTCGTCCTTGAGCCCGCTAGGGGGTACCTCCCTAGCATCTCCTGTGGCCTCTCCTAGGCCCTCTCCACCATCATCTCCGTCATCTTTGCTCCCCAAAGCCTGTCGTGCCATTTTCCCCTTTCGCCTTCGACTGTCAAATCGAAGGTGGGGACCCTCCCTGCGCTTGGGAACCTCCGCGGTTCCCTTGCCCTCGCTAGCCCCACTGCCTCCAATATCTCCCAGTCTGCCTGGGACAATGACCTCCTCATCCCCGGAATGATAGGGGAGAATCGGTGTCGCGCTTCTAACACCCTAAGCTGCAAAACAACAAAAACAAAATTTTGTTACAAATTTTTTTCAAAAAAAAAAAAAAAAATTATTACAGTTTCGCAAAAATCCCTTTTTCGTTGGGGCAGAAAACGGTCAATCTTTCATATTTTTTTCTGGTTTGTACACCAACCCCTTTTTCGTTGGGGCAGAAAACCGTCAATCTTTCATATTTTTTTTTCTGGTTCGTACACCAACCCCTTTATTGGGACATAAACAGATGGTTTGTACACCAACCCCTTTTCTGTTGGGACATAAACAGATGGTTTGTACACCAACCCCTTTTCTGTTGGGACATAAACAGATGGTTCATACACCAACCCCTTTTTACCGTTGGGGCAAAAATGGTTCATTATATTCCAAATTTCTTCCAATTGGCTTGTGAGAACCATTCTCACTCGCCAATTGAGGGGGTAAGCTGATAAATCTTAAATATTCTTTTATTCTTTGGTCTTCAAAGTTGTGCTTTAGTCTTGAGAGAGAGTTGCGTCTGATCCAGCTTTTCAGGTGTCCTAAGTTTTTGTGTTGCATTGTGTCTTCACACAAAGCAGCTCAAAAAGGGGCATCTGTAGACACCAAAATCCAGCCACTTGCAAGTCATCTATACCTTCCTGTTAGCCACGTGTCGGTCATCCACCTTCCCGCCATTATTTGGCCCAATTTCACCTTTTCCCGCCATTATTTGGCCCAATTTCACCTTTCCCGCCATTTTTCATCCCCAAATTTATTTAAATTAATATTTATATATATATTTTAATATTTTAATATTTTAATATATATATTTAAATAATAGTTTAAGTGATTTAATCTCATCCGTCCATCCATCTTAATCCATTCCACAACCAAGATTTATTCTCTACCCTTGGATCCGCTTTAATCTTAGCCACACGTTCAAAGTGTCGTTAAAACCCTAAAGTGTGCCCTAAGAGTGGATTATAAATTGAGTCACTTTGATGGCTCAAACCCTATGTATTTTGCTACTTCTATCTCTGATTCTAATTCTTCTACCGTTATCTCCTCTCTTCCGCTACCCTTTGGCCGCATCCATCATCGCTTCCATCGCCGCTTTCGCCGCCATTCCTTCTGCAGCATTCTGCAGAATCTCCCATTCCTATAGCAAGTTCCCACGGGCATTTACCCCTTCACCAAGTGCCCATGGGCATTTACCAAGTGCCCACGGGCGTTTAACAAGTGCCCGCGGGCGTTTACCTACAGCCACAGACTTAGACCGGCGTCTGTAATCCAGATCCAGAAGCACGCGAGCGTTCGGCGAGTGCACCAGGGCGCCTTCCGCAGCCCATTCTGACAACAACATTACTTCCAGGTGTTGCCTAGTCTAGCTGCGTTAACAGAGAACAGGTATAAATTAGTTTAAAGCAAGTAGCCGTACTTTATGTATTAATCGTTATTGATTTCTCGCATTCCATTTTTATAAGGTTTTAGATTGTTTCGAGGGCTCACGCAAGGTGAGCCCTCTCATTAATTTCTAACTCCTTGATAGTGTTAATGTGTGCAGGGTTTTGATAACGAGATCCGGTTTATTGATGGCAGCTGATTAAGCTGGAGTGGTCCAAGCAAGGGATACGACAAAGCCCACTCACTCTGTTGGGATTGAAGATACGTTCTTCGAAAGCGCCACCATTCGTGCCAGCTAGGGTTTCGGAGAACCCTAGCATAATTTGTAACTGTGTATCACAAATAAAGGGTTACAGGCCCAGTTGTATTCAAAAAGGAGTTTTTAAACTCCACCGATTAACCCGAAGCCTGTCGTGCCATTTTCCCCTTTCGCCTTCGACTGTCAGATCGAAGGCGGGGACCCTCCCTGCGCTTGGGAACCTCCGCGGTTCCCTCGCCCTCGCTAGCCCCACTGCCTCCAATATCTCCCAGTATTCCTGGGACAATGACCTCCTCATCCTCGGAATGATAGGGGAGAATCGGTGTCGCGCCTCTAACACCCTAAGCTGTAAAACAACAAAAACAAAATTTTGTTACAATTTTTTTTTCAAAAAAAAAAAAAAATTATTACAGTTTCGCAAAAATCCCTTTTCCGTTGGGGCAGAAAACGGTCAATCTTTCATATTTTTTTTTGGTTCGTACACCAATCCCTTTTTCGTTGGGGCAGAAAACGATCAATCTTTCATATTTTTTTCTGGTTTGTACACCAACCCCTTTTTCGTTGGGGCAGAAAACGATCAATCTTTCATATTTTTTTTTCTGGTTCGTACACCAATCCCTTTTCCGTTGGGGCAGAAAACGGTCAATCTTTCATATTTTTTTCTGGTTTGTACACCAACCCCTTTTCCGTTGGGGCAGAAAACGATCAATTTTTCATATTTTTTTCTGGTTCGTACACCAACCCCTTTTCTGTTGGGACATAAACAGATGGTTTGTACACCAACCCCTTTTCTGTTGGGACATAAACAGATGGTTCATACACCAACCCCTTTTTACCGTTGGGGCAAAAACAGTTCATTATATTCCAAATTTCTTCCAATTGGCTTGTGAGAACCATTCTCACTCGCCAATTGAGGGGGTAAGCTGATAAATCTTAAATATCCTTTTATTTTTATTTTTTTTTTGGTCTTCAAAGTTGTGCTTTAGTCTTGAGAGAGAGTTGCGTCTGATCCAGCTTTTCAAGTGTCCTAAGTTTTTGTGCTGCATTGTGTCTTCACACAAAGCAGCTCAAAAAGGGGCATCTGTAGACACCAAAATCCAGCCACTTGCAAGTCATCTATACCTTCCTGTCAGCCACGTGTCGGTCATCCACCTTCCCGCCATTATTTGGCCCAATTTCACCTTTCCCGCCATTTTTCATCCCCAAATTTATTTAAATTAATATTTATTTTAATATTTTAATATATATATTTAAATAATAGTTTAAGTGATTTAATCTGAGCCGTCCATCCTTCATTTAATCTCATCCGTCCATCCATCTTAATCCATTCCACAACCAAGATTTATTCTCTACCCTTGGATCCGCTTTAATCTTAGCCACACGTTCAAAGTGTCGTTAAAACCCTAAAGTGTGCCCTGAGAGTAGATTATAAATTGAGTCACTTTGATGGCTCAAACCCTATCTATCTTTTCCATATGTCTTTTGCTACTTCTATCTCTGATTCCAATTCTTCTACGGTTATCTCCTCTCTTCCGCTACCCTTTTCGCCGCATCCATCACCGCTTTCGTCGCCGCTTTCGTCGCCATTCCTTCTGCAGCATTCTGCAGAATCTCCCATTCCTGTCGCAAGTGCCCGCGGGCGTTTTGCTCCTTCACCAAGTGCCCACGGGCGTTTACCAAGTGCCCACGGGCGTTTAACAAGTGCCCACGGGCGTTTAACAAGTGCCCACGGGCGTTTAACAAGTGCCCGCAGGCGTTTACCTACAGCCACAGACTCAGACCGACGTCTATAATCCAGATCCAGAAGCACGCGGGCGTTCGACGAGTGCACCAGGGCACCTTTCGCAGCCCATTCTGACAACAACATTACTTCCAGGTGTCGCCTGGTCTAGCTGCGTTAACGGAGAACAGGTATAAATTAGTTTAAAGCAAGTAGCCGTATTTTATGTATTAATCCGTTATTGATTTCCGCATTCCATTTTTATAAGGTTTTAAATTGTTTCGAGGGCTCACGCAGTGGAGCCCTCTCATTAATTTCTAACTCCTTGATAATGTTAATGTGTGCGTGTTTTTGATAACGAGATCCAGTTTATTGATGGCAGCTGATTAAGCTGGAGTGGTCCAACCAAGGGATACGATAAAGCCCACTCACTCTGTTGGGATTGAAGATACGTTCTTCGGAAGCGCCACCATTCGTGCCAGCTAGGGTTTCGGAGAACCCTAGCATAATTTGTAACTGTGTATCACAAATAAAGGGTTACAGGCCCAGTTGTATTCAAAAAGGAGTTTTTAAACTCCACCGATTAATAGAAATCGTTTGTTTTTGTGCAACTATTCTGTACTCTGTCATTGTGATTTTATCTTTTGTTTGGCGTGGTATTTTTAATCTACAATTAGCCTTTTCCCATAGTATTAAGGATAAAACTTGGTTGGAATTTGATTTTCTCAACCCCTATACTCTCAACAATGCTCAACATATAGCCTTGGTGTCAAAACAAAAACTCCAAGAGCCTAGTCCCCAACATCAACAAGACTTCAACTCTCAATGTTCTTACTTCAATAACCATAATAATGAGCATTCCTAGTGATTATTATATTTCAAATATCATTTTCACCATCCCCAAGATCAGGCCTAAGAAGAACAAAGTAACTTTCAAGTGGAAGGTGAAGATGTAGCAATATCATACAATGAAGATTCATTACAGTAGGTGTAATTAACATAAGTAGATAAGGTAGAATATGAGGATGATACCATGGCTCTCTCTTCTCATGCTCTTGTGGGGATCCAAGATCACTATACTTTCAAGTTACAGTGATTGATTAACTAATAGCAAATTAATGTGTTGATTCAGGTAGCACACAACTTTATAGATAGTAAGATATCGAGGTATTTGGGCTTGTATATCATTATTTTAATCAAGATAAGTGTTGAGTACTAAATGCAAATGGTGGTACCACTTAATGTGTGGGTAGAATGACTAAGGTTAATATTAAAACCGGGGGATATAATTGGTCGACCAACCTCTTTGCCATGAATCTAGGAAGTAAAATTGTTATTTTAGGAGCACAATGGTTATCTCAACTCGATGATGTCACTATTAATCTGTAAAAATTATGTGTTAAGTGGACGAAGAGTGGAAGGATCATTTTTATTCAATAAATCTAACCCCCTTTTTTCAAGGTGGTTATTTCAAATAGTATGAAAGGATATTGAATAAAAGTGTTCATGCATTCTTCACCTAATTCAATTGCATGGAGGTTCAATATTCGAAGATTCTTTTTCTAGCTCTTCCTATGGACTTGTAGAACACTGTGGATCACAGTAATGTAGTTGGTGATCCCATAGGTCTTCCTCCTAAGTGCACACATGATCATTCCATCCATCTTGTTCCAGGAAGTCAACCTCCCAATGTGCGTTCTTATTGCTATACCTAGCTCCAAATGTCTAAAATTGAGGAGCTAGTTTAGGAAATATTGGAGCAAGGAATCATTTGTCCAAACATTAATTCATACTCCTCTATAATGGTGATGGTACGATGCAAAGATAATTATTGGTGCATGTGTTCTATTTTTTAACCTCTTAACAGGATCACTATCCTAGATAAGTTTCCTATCTCTATTAGATAATTTATTTGATGAATTGCATGGTGCTAGATACCTTACAAAAATAGACTTGCAATTTAGATTTCATCAAATTTGGATTAGAAAAAAGTATATCTCTAAGACCACTTTTCACACACAAGAGGGTCATTATGGTTCCTAGTCATATCTTTTGGTCTCACTGATGCTCTTTTCATTTTTCAAAGTCTCATGAACTCTATATTTTGCCATTTTCTATGCAAGTTTGTCTTGGTTTTCTTTGATGGTATCTTAATTTATAACACTTCCTAGGAAGATCATCTAGTTCACGTGGACCACATTCTTCACGTATTACAAAGGGAAAAGCTCTTTGTCATAAGGTTCAAATGTTCCTTTGGGGTCTAAGAGGTAGAATACTTGGGACATATGGTAACTCAAGAAGGAATCAATATAGATAAAATAGGATCAAAGTTATACATGACTATTACTTGTCCAAATACCTTAAACTCCATGGTTTTTTAGGACTTACATGTTGTTGCAAGAAATTTGTTTGCAACTATGAAAAGATTGTTGCTCCTCTTATTACTCTCAATAAGAAGGATACCTTTGTTTGATATAAGTTACTTCCAAAGCTTTACAAGCCCTAAAAGAGGCTATGTGTACCATTGCTATTTTGGTCATTATTGACTTTAACAAATATTTTATCA
The DNA here is from genome assembly GCA_028583015.1 of Wollemia nobilis. Lineage (NCBI taxonomy): Eukaryota > Viridiplantae > Streptophyta > Pinopsida > Araucariales > Araucariaceae > Wollemia > Wollemia nobilis. Next base: position 1,712,875 of record JAQPPZ010002150.1, read on the forward strand.
TTGAGTGTGATGATTCTAACATAGGTTTTGGAGTTGTTTTAATGCAGGATGGACACCCATTGGCATTTAAAAGTAAGCAACTTTTGTGTAATAATTTGTGATGATCCAATTATAAAAAACAAATGTTAGTTTTTTGGCATGCCATATAGAAAAAAGACCATCCTTGTTGGGACATTGTTTCATCATCAAGACTAAACATAACAAACTTAAGCATTTATGAGAACAATGTCTCTCTTACCTAAATAAAATAAATGGATGACCAAGATTTTGGGATATGATTTTGTCACTGAGTACAAGAAAAAAAAGGAGAATGTGATAGATGATGCTTTATCTCATGAACATGAGATAATGTTATTGTTGTCAATCTTCCACAATAACTTTCTCAACTTCAGGAGGATTGGATTTTTGACTTGAAGACTATTTAAATCATTCAAAAAGTGGAGGCTAGCTCATCAATACCTTCTTTTTTCTCATATGTTGATGGAGTGCTCTACAAAAAGGATTGTATCTATCTTCCTCATTCGTTGGCTATTAAGACGAGTGTCATACAAGAATTGCATGCATCTGTTGAAAAAATAAAATGCTTGATGTTATTCAATTAAAGTGACCTTGCTTAAATAGCAAAGGTGTACAATCTGATCCATTGGATCATAACTAACTAAGTTAATCTCAACCACACAAATTATCCTAGTAACAACTTAGGATATGATATATTATTCTAACACCCCCTTAAGTGGTACTAGGATAAACTAACACCCCCTTAAGTGGTGCTAGGAGGTAGTTAAAAACTAAACCAAATAAGTGGTATATCCATAGATATGAGTATCGACAACAAGGCCTAATAAGGTACCCATGTATAATATATCCAGAAGAAATATCTGTTGAAAGATGATGAAAATCCACAAGGGAGAAAACCACCTGCCAGAATAGAAAGAAGAAGAAGAAGTAAGATGTGCAAGGAGGAAGGAGAGGAAGATGTCCTCTTCAACCCCCCTAGGACAAATTCCATAAAAAAATCCTACAAATGATCCATCAGATGTCTCAAAAAAGTAGAGAAGCCTCATCGTCGAACATAAATAAATCTCACTCCTAGACTGGTGCTTATGACAACGATCAAGGCTATAAACCATAAAAAAAAGTCACTAAAAAAAACCCCTTGAAACCAAAGTGTCTCACAAAAGGAGAGTGAGAAGATAGGATGGATAAATAACCACAAAAATCACAAGGGTAGTCCAAAATGACTCCACAAGCATAAGTATGTGGTTTCCACCTATATGAACACAATGGGCTGATAACAAGGTCCAAAACTTGTGGACAAAAAATAAAATAAAGGAATAAAAATGAAGCACCAAGGTAGCTATTGAACGTGTATTTATGGTGACCTCCTCATCCTATCGAAATGCATGGGTAACCAATTGTTGCATCCGCCAAGTGCGATAGAGAAGATGACTAGACACTAGGATCACATGCTAATGCCTTGGGAGTGTCAGGTTCAACCGAGAGTGCACTCCATTATACAATACTTTGAGACCACAAAAAGGAGTAGAAAATAGTTTCAAAACTGAAAGTGGACACCACCATTGTGTTCATCTCGAAAAAACCTTTTCGACGACTATAAACACTCCTATGATCGAGTGTTAAATTGGCCTTCATCTATAGGAAAAATAATATTCTTCTTCTTTTACGTCATAAGGAAATATTCTGGAATATTGGAATAAGGTATGGTTTTTAAAAAACATTCCCTCCCAGCGTAAAAGGTTTAAAATGATTGTGGCATGGTGGTTATAGGGGCGGATTGCACGAAGATCTGTGTGGTGGCTTCTGGGGCGGACAGCGCAAAATACTATGGCAGCCATAAAAAGTTGGACAACCTGCCCAGATTCGTGGCGGCTACCGATTCAACCATGTAAATTCAAAAAAAAAAACATTCCCTCCCAGTAAAAATACATGTGCCATGTGGCCATCCAGTTTCCACGTGGGTAAAAAAATTAGTACCCCTTTTAAAAGGCACATACTATAAGTGGTATTTCACTTTACAATTCAAAAGCTTAAAGTGGCCCCATCAACGTTTAAAAAAAATCTTTTAAACTAATTTTTTAAAATTAATTTAAATTTTACCATGCAGAGAACTTTTGAATTTTAATCTTTTGATGGTCACCACCCCAAATATCTTCGCCTTTTGTGTGAGGTATCGTGAAATCCGGATGAAATGAATCTGCTGGCGAACAACATCGATTTCACGATCAACAAATGCACTAAAAAAATACTTGCCTTCAGTAAGTAATCTTCTCCAGCAATAAATTTTTTAATCAAGAAATGCTAGCAAAATGCTTAAAACTTATTAACAATGCTTTTGAAGTGAAAATTATTTAAATATTCTCCTACAAGCAAAAATATCTGGTAAAAATAGAACATGAGTGGGGGGTCGCAAATGGGAATGAACACCACACCTTCGATGTTGGGGCATCAGTTGCCATGTCCGAGTATTATGTGAATTCCTCGATGGCCACAACTGGACCCATTCCATCATAACCTATGCCCACCAAACATCGTATTTCCATTTATCCACATCAACAACAACGAATCTTCTTACTATGCATGAAGATCCAGATTCACTACTCAACTGTTCCACTGCTCAACTATAGCACGCAGTGTGGTCTTCAGTTCAAAGGCATGTTTCATTGAGAGATAGAAACAATTAAAAAACATGCAAATGTCATAGTTGCGCTAAAGTAAAAGTGTGGAGCTTATCGTGGGCTCCCTATCATACATTCACTGATAAATTGGTGACAACAACAAACGTCTACGTGATGCTTTCCCTTCTGCATGACCTGTAGCCTAAGTTGGCATAAAAAAAAATCACAAAATTGTAATATTTGAATAGGTTGTTGAACTGAAAGACAACCATTAATCAACAAGCCTCGTTAGATGGAAATGAGCACAAAACTTGGCAAAAAAAATTGTGTTGGTGACTTTATTCTCCGGTGCAACATCAATAGAATCTACATAATTGATGCTCAATTGTTCAATATCCTTCTCCAATTGTAAATTTATGGGTTTATCTATCGTGAAGATTGAGAAATTAGGTACCACCACCATGGATGTAACAAGCCCTCTCTCCTTTGAACTGATGTAGTTTGCTAATAATTAAATTGTTGATTCTGTTCGTCGGTGCCCAAGTTGTAGACGAGCCTAGGATATGTCATTTAATAGAAAAAAAAACTTATCCTTTCACAATGATCATAGGTAAGCTCTTGTATTTGTAGTCCCTAGCCTCCTCCTTATCGACATCACAGTAACTCTGCACCAGTCTAATCTTTGTTGCTTGTGCGCTAGTTTAAAAATCCTGACATAATCCTCAATCGTCAACCTGATCATCTACAATGGGGAGAGTGACACAATACATGCTAATTCAGCCCCTAGATCACCTTCGAGGGCCTCCCCTCCTCCCATGGACCCAATCCTCACCAGGCTAGTTGTAAAACGTTATTACAGCAAGAGCAACCCTCTGACGAGCTATGTTTCATGGCCTGCAATCTTCAACACTCATCGAAAGCTTTCACCATGCACCTTCCCATCTGACGTTGCTTTAAAATTATGAAAAAAAAAACTTGGCTCTGACTGGAGATAGAGTCAGTTATCAAAGTGAACCGCCATAGCAAAAGACACCATAGGCCCAAGCAGAGTTGAAAAAATAGACCCGTTGACATAGATTATGGCAGGGAAACTCTAATTTTACGATCAAAAATATCATTTTGGGTATGAGGATTTTTTGTTGACGACTGGTGCTAAAATTTCACCTACTTTCCTAGTCACTGCATCAAGAATTTGCAATCTTTGATCATCATTACAAGCTTCTAAAAGATTTTGCACAAGGTAGTTACCAAAAGGATCTGTCATTTTAGATGAGTGTCTGGCTCTGAAATCTTGGGTGAAATTCCTTTGTATGAGTGTTTTCATCCTTTGCCACTAAATGACAAGACGCTACACATCCAGCCTATGCTGCCAAAACAGTAAGGCACTACCCTTCCAACCTATGCCTCTAAAATGAGAAGGCACTGCACTTCTTCAAATTGGTTCGCTTCACATATGGACTACTGCTCAAATATGGGATGTGCGGTTGGATTGCATCAACCAAATCAAAATGAAGAGAACCCTAAAAAAAAAGCATATACATCATCTTCTTCGTGCATCTGGCGGGCTATCTCCACTTCCATTCTGCAGACCTTATGGCAAAAAAAATGTCTATGTTTCTATCATCGATTCTTCAGGAGACAACAATGCTGCCCCTCAGGTGTCCTTTGTCAGTTGCTTTTGGGTGATTTCTCTCATTCGCCCAACTATGGATGGCCAACCATCAATCAAGAAACAAACTTAGATCTGACTGCCTGACTGAGCAAATCCACCAAACCCTAGTTTATAGAATCCACCCGATAGATTTGATAAGTTTACCCGATAGACTATGAACAACAACAGATTTGACAAGTTCACCCGATAGACTGTGCTCTCATATATATCCAATGATGTGGGCAACAAACTGGGATTAGGTACCTATGGCAACACCCCTAAGTGCAGGTTTATGAGGTCGCTTAAAAAAAATAAGGCCCTAACCAGAAACTTGCTGCACACATCGATGTGCAATGATGAAGCTAAAAAATCTGCCATTTGGAGACCGCACCCACCATAGAGGCTTTTGAATCTAGAGCAAAAGCACTCAAACTTCAAAAAAACTCTACACTGCCATTAATTGCCTAAAAAAAATGATCCTAAAAAAATTGTAGCCATTAATTTTTCATCAAAACATCTGGTTTTTGATCCATCGAAATATGGAGAGCATACTCCCTCAGTTCTCTAAAAAAAATTGCCAAAGAAGGGGAAAAAAATGGGGATTTCCATGAGAAAAAGCTTTTGAGGCTCACAGGGTAGGGAAAGCATGCTCTGATACCATGTTGGAAAAATAAAATACTTGATATTATTCAATGAAAGTGACCTTGCTTAAATAGCAAAGGTGTACAATCTGATCCATTGGATCATAACTAACTGAGTTAATCTTAGCCACACAAATTATCCTAGTAACAACTTAGGATATAATATATTATTCTAACATCTCCTTTGATAGGACATTTTAAATTCTCGAAAACATATCAACAAGTGAAGCAATTGTTTTCTTTAAAAGGATTAAAAGCAGATGTCAATATTTTGGTGATTGAATATGAGGTTTATCAACATAAAAAAAAGGGAAACAATTAATTCTCCTAGATTTTTGCAACTGTTGCCTATCCCTAACCACCAATGAGAGCACATATCCATGGATTTCTTTGAGGGACTTACCAAATATGAGGGTAAAATTGTGATCTTTGTGATAGTAGATTGCCTTTCCAAGTACGTTCATTTTTGTGTATTGCAACATCCCCATTTAGCAAGTAAGGTGTCCAAGGTATTCCTTTATTATGTTTTAAAATTGCATGGTATGCCCAAGTCCATTATGAATAATCGTGACACTATCTTCACTAGTAACTTTTGGAAAGAATTATCTTGTCTTAGTCGTACTCAATTGATAATTTTCTCTTCTTATCACCCTTAGTCAAATGGCAAAATGAAGATTGTTAATAAATATTTGGGTAATTACCTTGGTTTTTTTCTCAAGACAAGCAATATCGCTAGGTTCATTGAATTTTGTTAGTTGAATGGTGGTACAATACTTCTTACAATTCTTCCCTCAAGATGTCCTTATTTAAAGCATTATATGGCCTGAAACCTCTATATTCTAGAGTCCTCCAAGGTGGCTTAGATAGATGATTTATTATAGCAACAATGACTTATGCTTCAAATTCTTAAAGATAAATTGACTCGTGCACAAAACTGCATGAATCAGGAATATAATTACATTATTTTGAATGACAATTTAGAATGAAGATATGGCCTGTTTGTACCTACAACATTATAAACAACTATCCTTGAAGACCAAGTCTAGTCAAAAGTTGGCTCCTTGATTTTATGGGCCTACAAGATGGTTTGTTGTATTAGTGAAGTGGCATATCAATTAGAGTTTCCACCATATTTATACATCTATCCTATATTTCATGTATCTTGTCTCAAATAGACTATTGGACAAAATGTGCAATCTCATACAAAGCATCTAGTCCTTAATGAAGAAGTCCAAATCACTCTCCATCCAAAAGTAGTGTTGTAATTAAAAGTTTTTCTTCTACGATCTCGAAAAATTTAGGAGTTCCTCATCAAGTGGTAGGACCTTCCAGAATAAGATGTTATATGGGAACTTGAGAGCATTTTCTAGTCTTCTCAAGCTTTGAGGACAAAGCTTTCTAAGGGAGAATCCATGTAACGACTCTAATACAGTTGTTGGAGAATATTATATTATTTGGTACATGCCAATGTACCACCTTGGTACAATATTAGATTAGGTGTGTGTCTTAGATTAGAGTGTGAGTTTATATTTCATGTAATGTAATAATGTGTAAGAAATGCACAAGTTTCATGTAATTAAGTGTGCAAGTGTTGTGAGTGTAAATGTGCACAAGTGTCCATTATGTAAGAGTGCACGTGTCCTTAGAATAGGAAAGTGAAGAGTTACAAAGAAGAGTGAAGGTCAAGAGTGCACCATATGAGGAGTTACATATTGTTTCTATATTTGTGACAAAGCATTGTAATTGATATAAAAAATGCATAGCACATAGCATGCATTAGTAGACCTTTATTCTATATCATTTTCAATATTTTTGTGAGCATTTTCCAAGTGATTATTCTGTGAGTATTTCTAAGTTATTCTTATTGTTATTGTTATCTTTATTGAGTTCTTTATATTGCAACTTTGTTATATTTGATTATGTGGTTATTTACATTAAGTATTAGGCTACAAAAGCTATCAGTGGTATCAAAGCCACAATAAGTTTACTTGCACAAGTTTTTAAAATGTTGTAAACAGTCTAAGGATATTTACTAATGGATAAGAAAAAAAATTAAAGACAAGTATTTCCACTAAGTTGAAGAAAATCCAATGAAGGTAAGAATTAATACCACTAGGTTGAAGGACAACCAGTGAAGATTAAAGAGGTAGATTTTAGAAAACCAACTCAAGAAGAAAAGTTGGTCATTGTCATTCTACTTTAGATATTGAAAAGTTTTAGATAGATTGAGTTTACCTATTCCAAGAGTAAATTTAGAATAGAAGGCAGATTAAGAGACCCAAGAAAGAGGTCCTATTGAAAATTTTGATAGAGAAAACAAACTTGAATGCAGAAGAAGACTTTAAGAGACTTCAAGAAAAAAAATTTCTTGAGGACATTCCAAGCAAGAGGATAGCATAAGAACTACACAAGGCAAAATAGCTAGAAGGTAAAGACAGAGATAAAGCTTCATAGAAGTCCACATTGGACAACAAAGTCAAAAGTTTTAGGATAGCAAGAGAGTAAGGTAGTATTTGGAAAGAAAAGAGTGAAAGCCACAAGGGCAATATTGAAAGTGAGTGAATGCCACAAAGGCAATATTGAAAGTGTTTGAATGTCACAAGGACAACATTAAAGAGAAAGGTAGCATTTGAAGGCCACAAGGGCAACATTAAAGAAAAGGAACAACAAGTTTAGAGAACACAAGGCAACATTCATAGTATTGTCATAAGCAAGTGAAGCATTACAATAACATCAAAGACAAAATAATTGAAGCTAGATAAGGTAGCATATTCAGTCAAGAAAAATATTAAAATCTTGAAGAACAACATTGAAGATAGAGAAAGAGATAGAGAATAGTTTCAAGATAAAGAAAGGATTTTCAAGAAAGATCTCATGGGATTTGGGATAATTATCACTATTCAACGACAAGCCCATAAGGTATTGTAGAAACCCATTGAAGGAGATTCTAGTAAAAGCATATGGATGACAAGTATCTTACCAAAGTTGAAGTGTAGTCATCAAAGAACAACAAGTTTTAAGGCAAAATTGAAGGTTGATAGAGGTCACCTTTGGACAATAGAAGAGAAACCAACAATTCAAGATAAAAGATAACATACTTAGCACTGCTAAGCAAGGAAGAAGACAATGATAATAGAGCATAAGTTTGGCAACATTTCAAGACTCCAATAAGATTACATTAAAGGGAAGATTAGACAAGCAAAGAACATTGTATAATTACGATATTTAATATAATGAGTTTTTAAGTTTGAAGCTTGTAAGAATGATCTATGGTGAAGTCTTAGCTACTTGCACCTACAATATTAAAGAAAAATATTAGAGCAACAAGTTTAAAAAGGGTAGCAAACTTAAGAGTTAAAACACTTGCATTCAAAAGCAGCAAGTTTAAGAGTTAAAGGCAACAATATACATAGCAAAGAACACTCCATATTAATTTATATTAAGTGTATTATTAAGGTGTTTATGTTGCAACTAATTAAGAGGACAACATAATGCAAGGCTGATCTCTGAGAGCACTCTCTACCAGTGAATAGAAGCACCTGCACCTGCATAAATAAGATAAACTCCAACAACATAAGCAATGAAAGGTTGCAATAACAAAGATAAACATAGTTATAAAGCTTTGATAAGAGTGCAATTTGAGAAGATCAAATATCAATTAGGATCAAATTGAGCATAGGGGAGCAATCAAAGGTTCAAGTTCTCCATGAGCTAGTGCCATTCAAGATCTACGAGCAAGCAAGTGCTTTGAGTTAGCAATAGCCAACAACGAGCCATGAGACAACAAGACATCTCAAACTATCTAAGATCCATGAGCCATAAAGATGCTATATACCAATCTAAACATCTAACAAGAACATCTACGAGCTATCTAGGTGTCTCAGGCCAGTGCCATAAGTAAGCAAGGTCTTACATGAAGTCATTCTATTATTGAAGAACCAAAGACATCATTCCGTAAAGCATCATTTGAATTATTCAGAGTGAAAGATAAAGCACCACTCTAAGCACCATTTGAAGGAATATGTCAAGTGTCGAGGGGAATTACAAGTGTCACTTAGGAAAACTTATGCCATATGCCAGTAAAATCAAGCATTTGAAATGTATTATGGCATTGCAACGGGCATTTAAAGAGTCAAGCATAGATAGCGTAACACCTAAATGATTGCACTAAGGATAAAGCACCAAATGTCAAGTGAAACACTTGGAATGAACAGTCAAATTTCACATCACACCACATTGCCAAAGCTCACTGGACATAATGTAAGGTGTAGGTAGAACACTTGAGTGCAACCTAGAATGCATAAGATAAATGAATATAAAACATTCATTGAAGTAACTAAACATGTACATGCATATTACATTTTTTGTAGAGTTTGTTGAAGCATCCAATCAGAGTGCAAGTAGTCAGAAAGAAGGAGAAGTGAGCATTTATTCTCACACGCTCAAATATGAAGAAGGCAGAGTGAAATGCAACACCAGAGAACACATTTCCAGCAAGATGCATTAAGGAGGTAACTAGAGTTTCAAAAGTTTATTTAATTTTTTGCTAAGGTTAAAAGGAGGAATACATAGTTTCTAATGTTGATTATCATTCTTAAGGTTTATTGAGATTTATGGAGAGATAAGTAGAGAAAGTACCATATTTGATTGTTAAAGTTTTTTTTTAGAATAATACTTCGTATACACATCCACCATGGGGATTGAACCCGGGTCACATCATCGATAATGCAAGTGGCATCCTTGCCGGTAGACCACACTCACGGGGATTGTTAAAGTTTTGGAGTGATAAGTAGGCATTAGGATATTTAATTTGAAATTTTTAAGAGTTAATTAATACTTGAAAACTTTATTGGTTTAATATTTCTTTGAAATTCAAAAGCCATAGATTTTTTGCAAATAATTTAATTATGGAGAGATAAGGATTTCTACTTCAAATTTAGGAAATTTTTGAATTTGCAAAATTCTTAGTTTTATAATTTCTATTAGGGAGTCATAAGTTTTTTCACTTCAAAGGTTTTTGAAAACTTAGAAAATTGAAATATTTTTCATTCAAAAACTTAGGGAGACATAAGGAAGTCTACACCAAAGGAAATTAATGGAGAAATTATCAAGAGGGACTTATCAACATAAAAAACATTATGGAAGGATACAAGATCACAATTCATTCAATACCCTTCATAATTCATATCAACAATGCAAGATAACATCAAATAGAGATAATCATGTAGTTCAAAAGGATAAGGATCTTTGGTACATAGATTCTAGTGCTAGTCATCATATGACCAACAATCTACAATGGTTTGATTGTCTAGAAGTCAAAGATAACTTTAGCTTGAAAATTGCATATGGTAAAACCTATCTTATTCATGGATGTGGATGTGTAACACCTAGTACATAATTTTCAGATTTTGTGTTACATGATGTCATGTATGTTCCTAGATTAACATCTAATCTCATTTCAGTGACCAAGCTAGTAGAAAGCAAAAGGATGATTGAGTTCAAATTCATAAATGGAGTTAATAAGTGTCTCATTAGAAATCAAAATGAGATAGAAGCTACAGGGTCAATCAAGAATGGAATATATGCTTTAGACTCAATTAATTTCTCTCAAGATCTTGTTTTAGTTCAAAATAACATTGTTGAATATTTTGAGAGATAGATTACAGGAAATGAGAACCAAGGATCTTTTTACCAACGAAAATGTTGGTTCAATTCGAAATTCAAGATGATGAAAAATATGAGGGATCAACAATAAGTTACACACAAAAGACATCTAAAAATAAAAGAAGATAAGGATGAAGAATTAAAAGAACAAGGTGAACCAAATCAAGATCTAGTCATATCAGGATGAAGATTAAAGTCTTCAATAACTAAATAATGTAATACAGGGGGGTGTTGGAGAATATTACATTCTTTGGTACATGCAAATTACTACTTTGGTACAATATTAGATTAGGTGTGTGTCTTAGATTAGAGTGTGAGTTAATATTTCATGTAATATAATAATGTGCAATAAATGCACACGTGTCATGTAATTAAGTTTACAAGTGTTGTGAGTGTAAATGTGTATAAGTATCCATTATGTAAGAGTGTGCATGTGTCCTTAGATAGGAAAGTGACGAGTTACAAAGAAGAGTGAAGGTCAAGAAAGCACCATGTGAGGAGTCACATATTGTTATATATTTGTGACAAAGTATTGTAATTGGTATCGAAAATGCATAGCACATAACATGCATTAGTAGACCTTTATTCTATATCATTTTTAGTATTTTTCATGAGAATTTTCCAAGTGATTATTTATGAGTTATTCTTATTTTTATTATTATCTTTATTGAGTTATTTATATTGTAACTTTGTTATATTCAATTATGTGGCTATTTACATTAAGTATTAGGCTACAAAAGCTATAAATAGCCACATTGATTATCTTTGTTTTTATCAACTTGAGCCTTAGGTTCAAATAGTCAACCCTTGAGCATTAGGGTTAGGGTTAATATTGATTTAGTCTATAAATAGGAAAAGTTGTGTTGTAGTTGAAATCATCTTCCATATTTGTATCTTAGTCACCTCTATTGCACATATAATATTTTGCCCTCTTCAAGTGGCTATGAGACTTTGTCCTCTCTAAGTGGATAAGGATATGTATTGATTTGAATCTGGAATCTAATTAATTATATGTTTTATTTCTGCAATTGGATCTAAATTATTGTCTTCGTTAGATAGTATTTATTGCATTGTATTTGTTGAAGTTGTTTCATTACAACATATTTATATATATGGAAACTAGGTAGCAAATATTTTAGCCATTTGTGATGATGATTTTCATCGTGGCAAAATTTAAAATTTAGAAGGCAATTAGATGAATGAGATTTTATATCTTAATAAAAATATTATCAAGGAGTTGATTATAGGAATGCAATAGTTTGAGGAAGATGATGAATATCTTTGATAGAAAGGCAACTGAAGAATATATTTAATAAAAAGGCAAATTGGATATGATTTAATTAACCTAACAACAATGTAATGATAACAATGTAATGCTTTATTATTTTAATGGGAATGGCCCACAATAAAACCCACAAAGATCTTATAAAAAACCATTTAAATAAATAAGGTATGAGTTCAAGTGGTTTTGAATGTGGAGATTATGACATATAATTGTTAGTTGTCAATTAAAATTATAGCTTTATCAAATGTATAATTGTTAGGTTTAAATAAAAATAATAGTTTAATCCAATATATAAAATGAAATAGTAGTTAAAAAACATGGGCTTTGAAATCTCATCAAGCAACATATATAATTATAATAATACTATGTGGTTTGTTAATATACTAGACATATGCATAATTATTAGTTGTAATACCACTATGTGGTTCGAAATGCCAAACATATGGATAATTATCAGTTGTAATACCATTATGTGGTGGTTAAAATACCATAGTAACATGGTTACAGTGTAATATAGATTAGGTATATTTCAACCTATGTAAATAGTTAAAAATAAATCTGACCAATTTTTGAATCTATTTTAATATATAACAAAAATAAGTAGTGAGGAATGTAAAGATACATTAAAAAGTTCTTGAAGATATTTTAATATACGATAAAATAAATAATTTAATGTTATTTTGGGAGGCTTCACAATGGGTGCAGGATTTTAATCAAGATTCTCTTTTGGTTAAAATTGACCTTGACAAAATCTTTGGAAGAAGCAAATGGGATTTTATCTTACAATATTTTAATTGGTCAGGTTTTGGAGAAGGTTTTTGTAATTACATTGTACTCCTTTTCTAGTATGCTTTAACCCATATAAAAGTTAATTATATATTATTTGAAAGTTTTCAATTGCAATGCTCAATAAGATAATAGTGTCCTTTAGGCCCTCCTCCTCTATGTTGTAACAACTAATGCCCTAGTCCATTTGATGAGAAGAGCTCATATTGAAGGCATGCTAAATAGTTTGAGATTACCTAATGGAAGATTTATGCTTAGTTGACATTTCATAAATACCCCTCTCTTGTTCCTTCAAAATCAGGAAGAGGAAATTTTTACTGTGTAAGATATTCTTTAATTGTATTGTGTCAAGGTCTATAAATAGTGAGCATAAAGTAGAGGTTATATTTTTTTTTTGTACCCAGGTGTTGTAGGTGAGTTGGAGAGGAGAGGGCAATCCTCCAAGGGAGGTCCCAGGTTCAAATCTCCACCTTACCAAAAATTTGAATTGGGTATCCAAAATCCAATTGATAATGTTGGTGCGAGCAGGGTCGGGTGTGACTCTCGGGTGACTTTGACGGTGTAGAACCCCCTGTTCGTGGTCTCTCAGACCAAGGCGGTCCCACAAGGGGTTTTTTGCTTAAAAAAAAATATATATAGATATTTTATTTTTTTGTTCCTATCTAGGACAATTTGCCTAGTTCCTAGAAAAATATCATCCATGGGCAAATTATCAGATATCTTGGGATACCCTATAGCATCAATATCTCACCTTGAGGTATTTGGAAATGGGTACCACTCAGGTTTTAGAAAAAAATTGATGCATGGCCAAAAAAATCTATCTCCCTTATTGGTAAAATTCAAGTTGTTAGTGCCATCACATGTGTACTACTCTTTAGCATGGTTTGCATCTCACAATGCTTAGCTCAAATTGACATAACTCATATGTAGATACTTGTGGTCTAAGTGGGATGGATCTAATGGAATGGAGTATTTCATGCAAACTTTGAACTATTTCTAAACCCAAAGGAGGTATGGCTATCCTTGATCCCTTAACTCAAGAATTTTTATTAGTAGCCAAATGGATGGCAAAGGACTTGCATGGAGGGAGACCTTGGAAGGTCATATTTTTCCATAGAATTTCTCAAGCATCCTTTTAAGGAAAATGGTGGAATACATAATGAAAAGACAAGGTATTAAATGTCAAAGATTTTAGGGTCAAGAAGTTCCTACTTCGTGTTAGGAACTATTCCACTTGGAGTGAAATTGTGCATACCCTTTCATGAAAAACTGACTCTCTCAAGCATGAACTAAGCATAAGAAAATTAAGCATATGGTGGAATTGTGTTGTTTTATATTGCAAGCCCCTTGCATTACAAACAAACTTAAAAGGTACCATGTCTTTGAAGAAGAGAATGAGTATCTCATTTGATTTTTGGGATCATTCATCATATGCACTCATTACATGGACACTAGCCAAAATTGTTTCTAATTGCCAACCTATTTAGATTATGCTTTTTATCTCATTTGTTCACTAATACCCAATTGGTTCCTAATCAAATTATATACATTTGCCTTTGACATCCTTCATGATCGATGATATCCCAATGATGCATGCATTGATATCTACAACCCAAAGTTAGACTATCATATTCTTCTCAACCTCTTCCCTCTTTCTTCCAAACATATAAGAAAATGACAAGTATCATTTTTGAGAATAAATGGTTCTTTTTTGGTGTCCCAAATACAAAATGTAAAAGTAAAATTTAAATATCAAGTACTTTACTAGAGGATACTTTATATTAAATTGCCAACCTCGTCCATTATTGCTCCAGTGATAGGGTATCCCTCCCTTTTGTGCCTTTTCCAAGAACCATGAATCTATCCCTCATTTTTTTTGGTATTGTTTATTTGGTCAAAAGGTCTAGTGTTTGATTAATTCCATATTTTCCACTATACATGGCTCTTAGAAAATAACTTTCCTTGGTAGATCTCACCTTGATGAACTCAATCCTCTTTGGTAACCCTACAAGTTGGTTCTCGAATTTATTTAGAAATATAAATTCTTGGGATTGTTTACAAGTTCAACCCCTAAATGGGGTGTAATGATGTCAAACTTATTTATAGACTTATTTTTTCAAGTAACTAGCATGTACACACATGTTTACAATAATTTTAGTGTGTTGGTTGCCATAATAGATTAATTGAAGTGTCTTCATGGCCAATTTCATTACCATAAGTGTTTACAAGTTTGACCCCTCTTTAGGTGAAATCATGTTAAACTTATTTTTAGACCTCCTTTTGCAAATAACTAGCATCCACACACATGTTTATAATACTTCAAGTGTATTAGTTGTTGTATTAGAGAAGCGGGGTGTCTTCATAGCCAATTTAATCACTAGAGCATAGTTAATGCATAGGGATTGGACAAGATGAATTGCATCTCAACAAATTTCTCTAGATTCAAAATAACTATGGAGACTGCAAAGAAGAAGACTTATGCTATCATGATATTCTTTGGAAATATTGGAAAATTACTTTATGTTTATAATAAAAAGTGAGTATTCTATTTTAATTGTAGTTGGTTATGCTTTTAGTATTTGCAATAAAAATCTAATTTGAGGTTTATGGGCTTTTTGACTAGCCCACCTATATTTATTTTTTATGTTGTGGACAAAAGGCTAAGATAATAATAGCATTTGTTGTGTTTATATGTGTACATGACCTAAGGAATGTGACCAATACTCAAGAACTCAAATCTGCAGGGAAATTTCGTAGTGTGCATTGATGCATCACTAAAGGGATTAGGTCACAAGATGATTCTATTGTAGCATATACATCAATAAAACTTAAGAAGCATAAAGTTAAATATACTACACATGATTTAGAGCTAGTAGTAGTTGTTCACGCTCTAAAGAGTTGGCATAACTACCTGGTAGGGAGGCCCTTTGAACTAAGAACCAACCATCAAATCTTGAGAACATATTCACCCAATCTATGCTCAATACAAGATAGAGAAGGTGGGTCAAGTTCTTAGCTGAGTACGACTTTGAGATTGGATACATCAAAGGAAAATAGAATAATATGGTTTATGCCTTGAGCAAAAGGAGGCACATAGTAGCCTTGACCCAAATTCATATATATTTACTCAACCAAATTAGGAAAATGCAATCTCAAGATGAGTATTGCAAAGAAATTCGGGTCAAAATGAGCAAAAATCCAAATAAAAATAAGGATTTTTGCACCAAAGATGGTCTTTTGTGCTATAAATATAGAGTCATTATGCCAAAATAGGTAACTTAAGAAATCTAATCATGCAATAAGTGCACAAAACTCCTTATTATACCCATATAGGAGGAGACAAGATGAGGGAGAGTATGAAAAAGTCCTTTTGGACAGGAATAAATAAAGACATTACTTATTTTGTTGCTCGGTGTTTAGAGTGCTAGAAGGTGAAGGTTGAACGTAGACATCCTATAGAGCACTTGTATCCACATGATATGCCTATGCAAAAATTATAGGTTATTTCAATGGACTTCATTGTAGAATTACCCAAAACTAGATATCAACATGATACAATCCTCGTAGTAGTCGACAGATTGACTAAGGTTGCATATTTCACATCAAGAAACATTAAATATTACATTCAGGTAGTGGTTAATAGATTTGCCAAGGAGATATTCAGGCTTCATGGATTTCCTGAAATGATAATTTTATATAGAGATTTTAGATTCACTTCTGAATCTTGAAAAGCCCTACATCATGCAGTAGGTACAAAACTGAATATAAGCTTCGCATATCACCCTAAGATGGATGGTCAAACTGAAAATGTAAACCAAGTACTAGAAGACATGCTTCTCAATACTACATGGATCACAAATTTAGGTGGGAATATTATCTACATCTTGTTGAGTTTGCCTACGATAATGGGTATCACTCTTCTTTAGGTATGGTCCCATTCGATGCCTTGTATGGAAAGAGGTGTAGGACACCATTGTCATGGGATAATTTAGAGGATCGAGTTGTGATCATAGCCAACATGGTCAAGGAAATGGAAAGTCAACTTAAGATAATTAGGCAAAAGCTTCAAGAAGTCGTTGATCATCAAAAAAGCTACACTGATCTAAAGAGGACACCAAGAGAATACTCTATAGGATACAAGGTGTTCTTAAGGTTCAAGCCAATTAAAGTGCAATCAAATCCACAAAGCTAGATCCTTTACTTGTGGGACCCTCTGAGATCACTAAGAAGATCAGCCCAATTGTGTATAGACTCACCTTGCCATCTAACTTGTCAAAGATCCATGACACCTTCCACATATCTTTGCTTAGGAAGTATGTTGTTGACCTTGATCATGTGTGGGATGTTTCTAAACTATAGATGGTAAAGTCCGAGGCTATTGAAGTGTTGTCAATGAAGATTCTATAATTTTGTTCCAAATCCATGAGGAAACAAAATTTAGAACAATGTAAGATCTAGTGGAACCGATATTTTGAAAAGAGTGCCACTTGGGAGAAAATGGATGATATGAAGAAATATTTTCCCTTTTATTTGAAAAATTATAATAACATTTTTATGACTGGAAACTCACAGGACTAAGTTTGACCCAAGGGGGTAGTATGTCATACCCCACCTTGGTAGGACTTTTTAACTAATAGACTATGTGACTAATTGATGCTTAATTTTGATGCTTTGAATGACTATGGATTGTTTATAATGATTTATCTTTGAAGAATATGGTACTACTAATGTTTGTCAACGTACAACACCAGATACATCCTTGGGTAGAAGAGGTAGAATCGACCACTGAGAATGGAGTACTTAAAAAAAGAAGTGATGATTTAGATAGCTCAGGGTAACATGAACGACTACCTTCATATAGACATGCATTCTTGCTTCTAAGGGTGATTATTAGCAATCCAACCACCTAGAGCCAAAGTTGGTAGCCTTGAAGCTATCGTAAATCCTTCAGCTAGGACAGGTGACTGGGTTGATGACAAATCACCCGCCTTGTTTTGATGCACCTGATTGTTTGATGTGTTTGAATGATAGTTGTATGTGAAAAGGATAGTTAAAGTAACCCCTTTGAAAAAAGGACTAATGGATATAAAGGGTCCATTAACCTTAGGTCCGCTTAAAATACAATACTAATGCTTAATATTAGTATGGGTATTTTAATTAAAAAACAAGAAGGGCTTTACATAAGGGGAAATAAAACCAATGTTTTATTTTAAAGAATGATTTTTATTTTAATAAAATAAAATGTTTTAAAAGAAAATAACTATGGATTTTTTTTTTTATATAGTGTTTTATTATTTTATATATAAAAAATATTTATTTTTTTATTATTTTTTATTTTTTATTTTTTTTTGGTATAAAAAATATAGCGCTTTCTCCCTTTATCATTGAAATGTAATAAAACACTTTAAAGGGAGACACTTTTATTTAAAGAAACCATTCTACTTTTTAATGGAGACGAGATATTTTTGAAAAAGAGAAAATAGTTTTAAAAATAAATAAAAAATACCCCTATCAACCGCCTAAGGATAATGAAGAAGTACTTCTAGTAGGTGGTCTTTATGGCAATAGAGACTTTAGGATTTGGGTAGTTGAGAACGTCTTGTTACGAAGGCCGAAGGAAATAGCGGGACCTTTTTTTTAGCAACGACATGAAGGCCTAGAGTGAAGTAAATAATTAAAAAAAAAGATTGGATTTGCAAGAGAAAAAAGGCGCATGCTTGAATAATTTAGCCCGCACCAAGTTGGATCCTGGAAGCCAAGTGTTTAATTTTGTATATCATTGTGCTTTATTTAATATCTAAATTGGAGGTGCTATTTTAGATATGCTCTTCGTTTGCTTGCTTAAAACCTATGTTCTCAGTCTCTGTGAGATAATTTATTTTATATATATGCAATAATGGTTAATTTCTATGGGGCTTATAGTAATCCTTCTCCATTAAGACCAGATAGTGGTTGCTGTAATTAACATCATTCTATGTTGAAACCATGCTCTTGGCATTGAGGTATTGTTTTCATCGTACGCATGTGTTCGCTTGACTTATCAATATAATGATGGGTTACCCTATACTTTGGCAATCTTTCAACGATTTTATAGTATTTTGTCTCTGATAGAACCGTTAAATAATATATTGTAGTCAAGCTTGCTTTTGTATCCATGGGGGCCCGTAGATGACATAGCTCACCTCTTAATACTCCACAAAGCCTCTATACCTATAAGTACGTGGTTTAGGTCTTGTTATGCTTTTGTTGGAGAGGTTTGGAACCTCCCATGGTTGCCCTTGAGCTGCTATGAGGTTTTATTTTCATTTGACATGCTCAAGTGAAAGGCCTTCATGGCCTTCTATGAGCACTATCCCACATGGGATGTGCTCGAGCCATATAAGGGTTTATAAAGTCAAGCTTCCATAACCCTTCGACCACGATTGGTGGTCAACGTTGGGCCATTTGCTGGTTCGTGTTTCTACTACGATATCTTTTCCTTGGTTTGCATGTCTGTTGTGGTGTATTTTCGTTGGTCTGCATGTCTATTAGGGTGTTCGCATTGGTCTGCATATTGGTTGTTGGTCCGTGTGTACTTCGATCGCCTGTGCATGATTTTGAGTTGGTTGTTGAAATGTTTAAACCCCCATTTTTATTTTAAATAGAATTCTTTCTTAAGGGACCTTTAATCAAGTTTAGTTTGAGTCTTAAAAATAATAAGGGGTTTTAGGACTTTACTTAAATAAATAAATTGTTGAAATATTTGTAATTAAGGATTGTGACTCCTTAGTTATTTAAATAAATGAATTATTGAGTTTATTTGTAATTAAGGGTTGTGACTCCTTAGTTTATTTTTTTTCTGGATAATAAGGGGTTGTACTCGGGTCCCCCACCCTTGAAAAATCACATCTCTCTTATTTAGAGCTTGAGAGTTTAAAAATAGATACACTTCTCATCTCAATTGAGATGCTATAGCTAGAAACCTATATCATTTTACATAAAATGTCTGAATTATTTATTTTCATTTTTTTGATCTTTTCAAATTTTTAAATGAATACAATTAATTCATTGTTTAGCGACTTTCTAGACATTTTTTCAAACTCTTTAGCAAGATCTTGAATTTCCACAATTATATCTTATATATTCCATGGAGCTTTTGTTTTCCTCAAAATTGCATTAATTACTATGAGAGAGTCATCTTCCATCCATACTCTATTCCATTTCATTTGTTTACATATTTTTAACCCTTCTAAAGCTGAACAAGCTTCAACTTCATTATTTGTCTTACAAAATCTCTCCTATATTATTTCTAATTATTCCTCCTCCTGCTGGTCCTGGATTTCCTTTAAATTCTCCATAAAAATTCAATTTAACCCACTCCACGTCTGGTGGTTACCACTTTATATTCTTTGCCTTATTTTTGCTTCTCTTGTACCCAACATCATAATTCCATTTAATGACTTGACTCCATCTATCAGGGCTCTTTGCTTCCAAATTACGTATTGGGTGAGTTGATAGGGTTGGTTTAGACTCCTTTATGGCTAAACATATCTTCTTTTTCATTACCTCTAAACCAATTTCCTTTCCTTTAAATATTATTCTATTCCTTTATAGCCATATAGTCCAAAGTATTGTATCTTTTGATATATCCCATATTGTCCGTAAAGCCTCACTTTTATAAGTGCTCTGCCATTGCTTTAACCATTCTTCAATTATGCTATTCATCACCATGCATTTACCAAATATATTAAGAATCCTTTGCCATAGATTCCAGCTATTACGCAATGTCCCAAGAAATGGTCTATATGCTCCTCCTCATTATAGAAAACACATTAAGAGGGGCCATGAAAACCCCTTTTCATAAGGTTATCCTAGGATAAAATTATTCTATGACCTACTATCCAAACAAACATTTTGACTTTAGGAATGCTTTGGCTATCCCAAATATCTCTCCATATTCTAGTGACATTATTATTTTGTTGGTGTTGAACATTATATCCACTTCTTGTTTTGTATTATCCTCAGCTATTCAACTCTTAAGTCAATTTATCTTTGGCTCCCCTAGAAATAATCACAGTTATTATCTTTCTACTCAAACTCCTCCTAGCATCAATGTCTTGTATACTTGTAAAAAAATCTTCTTTCCATTTGTATCTTCCTTCTCGATCCTTGTACAAAATGTTTGAAACCATATCACCATATTTGTCTTGAATCAATCTCATACAAGGCTTCCACATTGGATCTAAATTGATTGATTTTTTATCACACCAAGTATTCATCCAAATATAATTTTTTTCTCCAGTTCCCACCACCCATATTAAACCTTTAATCATAAGATCAATAGATTTTTTTAAACCATTCCAAAGAGCATAACCATTTGGTAGAGAGAATGCAATAAATATTAAACTTGGGTCATTGAGATCAACATACTTAGAATAATTCTTGCCTATTGTCTTTGACTTTCTTTGTACAATCTCTAGATAAATTTTCCCCTAAGAGCTAAGTTTGCATCTGTAAGAACTCTTAAACCAAGACCTCCCCTAGTTTTCTCATCACACAACTTACACCATTTCACCAAAGGAAATTTCCTTTTATAATGTAAATCTAACCATAAAAAGGATTGCCTAATATAGACTAAATTTTTTTCAACTGATTTTGGCATAGAATACAATGACATATAATATGTTGGAATGGCTTGTAAGATTGACTTAATTAACAACACCCTTCCTGCAAATGATAACCTTTTACCTTTCCAAGCTAGAAGTTTATTTTGAACTTTACTAATAAGTGGATTCCATAAATCTATCCTTATTATCCCCCTCAAATAAAGGTATCCCAAGATAAGTTGTTGGTAAATTTACCTCCTCCATTTGAAGCAACTTGCAAATGCTTACTTTGATATTAGCATAAGTGTTAAGGAAGTAAATTTTGGATTTAGTCCTATTAAATTTTTGTCCTGAAGCTCTTTTGTACTCTTTTAAAAATTTATTAAAAGCTCTAGCCTCGTTTATCCTTGCCCTTCCAAAAAGGGTTGTATCATCTACAAATTGTTGATGGGTGATGTTATCAATGTTATTGCTAACCGTAAGTCCACTTATAAGCGCATATTTGTAAGCCTTTTTAAGTTCCTACTCAAAACTTTTGCCATAATAATGAACAAATAAGGAGATAGAGGATCTCCTTGTCTAAGGCCTCTCTTGGCTTTAAAAGATGATGTGACCAACCCATTGACCAACACTAAATAAGAAACTATAAAGACACAAACTTTAATCCATCTTACCCATTTCCTCTCGAAACCAAACTTATCTAAAATTGCAAAAAGAAAATCCCATTTAATCCTATCATAGGCTTTACTCATATCAAGTTTTAAGATCATTGCTTTCTCTTTTTTTGAAGTTGTTGAATGTATAACTTCATGAGCTACTATGATCCCATATAGAATTTGTCTCCCTTTCACAAATCTTCCTTGCTCTTCTAAAATGATTTTGTCTAACATTGACCTTAATCTATTCTCCATCACTTTGGAAATATTCTTATATGTCATATTACATAGTCTTATGGGTCTAAAATAATCAAACAATTCAACATAATTCTTTATTGGAATTAGGGTGAGATATGTTATATTTAATTTTGCTTGATAAAAAGGGGTTGTACTCGGGTCCCCCACCCTTAACAAATCACATCTCTCTTCTTTAGAGCTTGAGACAAATAGATAGACTTCTCATCTCAATTGAGATGCTATAGTTAGAAACCTACAATTTTACATAAAATGTCTGAATTCTTGAATTTCATTTTCTGGATTTTTTCAAATTTAAGTATGAATACAATTACTTCATAATTTAGCATATTTCTTGACATTTTCCTATAGCAGCCTTCACGATGCCAAAACTTCACCTCTACTGTCTATGCCTTGCATCTTAGTAGAGTAATATTTCCAAAACATCACACTAACATATTTCGCTTTACAAAAAATAGATTGCTAGTTTCCTTCCTTAAACACAAGTGCAACCACAAAAATTATGATAAATAGTCTAAATGAACAAACATTATCGTTACAAAATAAAACAAATATTACCAATGGAAAATATTAAAGTAAAACTTAATCATTAATTGATTAAGGCAATCAACAATTTTTGTCAGCTTCAACTAAACTTTCTACTTCTTCTAACCATGAAAATAAGATGTTAACTTCACGATCCTCAATCAAAACCCTGTTAGAATAATAAATTATATCCTAGGTTATTACTAGGATAATTTGTGTGGCTGAGATTAGCTCAGTTTGTTATGATTCGATGGACTAGATTGTAAGCACTTGCTATTTAAGCAAGGTATTTGTTATTCAATAATATTAAGTATTTTATTATTCCAACATGGTATCAGAGCAGGCTTTCCCTGCCTTGTGAGCCTGAGGAGCTTTTCCTCATGGGAGGATTTCCCTCATGGAAATCCCCCCTTTTTTTCCTCCTCATTTTTTTTTTTTACCGAGGGAGTATGCTCTCCATCTTTTGATGGATCAAAAACCAAATGGTTTAAAAAATTTTAAATTTTGGGAGGTCATTTTTAGTTTTTTAGAGTGTTTTTTTCAGGTATCCAAGGAATCTAGTGCCTATGAATTTTTTTTGTAGTTCGTCACTCCAGTGGATCAATATCATGGGCATGCAGTGAATGATTTTTATAGACCCTTGTAGTATATTTGTGGGATGAGTCATTTCGAGAACAACAACAAGCGCTAAGTTTTTTTTCAGCGGCTAATGATTGATGTGGCCATGATGATGTAGATTGATTGCTAGCGGCTGAACTACGCAAACATCGACATAAATCTAAAGCCAATCATTGTTTTTTTCCACATGGGTATATACTAGCAGATTCAATTTGGCCAGCGCGCAATGTGGGCTACTTGTTGTACAATTTTTCAAAATAGATGCTTTGGCCATGTGGCATCCTTTAACGCTTTTGTCTGTCATCTTTTTTGGAGTTGTTGGCTGCCATGGGTCTGCCAAATATGTTTGAGTTCATGACAATATTTAGTGTTGAACGTCTATGAATTTTAGTTTTATTGGCTGATCGAAGATGTGCACCACAAGAGAAGGACAGCCATGGTGGATCTCGTCATAGGCATTCCTGTTGTTCGCAAGACAGTTATGTGCTTTGCATTTTCTTATTTAAACTTGCTCTGTTTGCTTTGATCATGGTGAATGAAATGCATCACGCCCATTTTTTTCAAATGAGGTGGCTACAACGACCACGAAAAACTATAATATCCTGGCGTGATTGTGAATAGTATCTTGGCGAGATTGTTGTGCTGAGTTTTTTTAGTTTGAAGATGGAGATGTCGTTATTTGGTCTTCGATGGCATGTCGCTATTTGGTCTTCGGTGGCATGTCGCATGATGGCGATGATCTAATTTCTACTGTAATATTTTTTTCCTAGCAGACAACGGAATGAAATATTTATGTTTGCATGCCCTTCTAGAGCTATGCAGAGTTATGAACAGGGGCATGTGTCGAGATGCAGATCAACAACAATCATGAGATTCATGTCTTCTTAGCCTAAAATATGTATTCGCCACACTGCATCGTCCCTCTCAAGAATATCAAGCATCTTATTTTTCCAATATGGTTCATTTGGTGGAGGCTCGACAGGATTGCCCTCAACATGGTCAATCCTCCACCAAATGAACCATGTTGGAAAAATAAGATGCTTGATATTCTCGAGAGGAACAACGTAGTGTGGCAAATATAGATTTTAGGTTAAAGAGACACGAATCTTGTGATTTTTGTTGATTTGCATCCTGACACGTACCCCCGTCCCCAAATCTGCGCAACTCTAGAATGGCATGCGAACATAAATACTTCATTCATGTATGATGCATTAGCAATGGGAACACGAGAGCAATAAGGCCTAATAAGGTACTCATGTACAATATGTGATCAAAAAAATTTCTTGTGAGAGAATGAAGAATTTGTTGTTTTCTTGCAAATGAAGGCCAATATGTCACCCGTATATAGGGGTATTTATAGTCATCGAAAAGGTTTTTTTGAGACGAACACGATGGTGCAGTCCATTTTTAGTTTTGAAAATGTTATCCATACTTTTTTGTGGCTCAAAATATTGTATCATGGAGTGCATTCTCGATTGAACTCGACACTCCCAAACATTTGCTTAAGTGATCCTAGTATCTAGTCATCTCTATATCACCTAGTGGTTGCAGCGGCTAGTTACCCATGCATTCTAGTAGGATGAGGAGATCACCATAAGGACACATTCCATAGCTACATTGGTGCCATTTCATTTTATGATCCCTTTATTTTTGTTGTTTATCCTCAATTTTGGGACCTTTATCAGCCCATTGTGTTCATATAGGTGGTAACCACATACTCATGCTTGTGGAGTCAATTTGGACTACCCTTGCGATTTTTGTGGTTCTTTCCACACTATCTTCACACTCTTATTTTTGTGAGACACTTTGGTTTCAAGGGGTTTTCTTTAGTGACATTTTTTTATGGTTCATAGCCTTGATTTGTGTCACAAGCACCTGTTTGGGAGAATGATTTCTTTCAGTTCGGTGAAGAGTCTTCTCTACCTTTTTGAGACATCACATAGATCCTTTGCAAGCTTCTTGATGAAGGTTGACCTAGGGGGATTGAAGAGGACATCTTCCTTCCTTTTATTCCTCCATGCACATCTTCGTTCTACTTCTTCTTCTTCTATTCTGGCAGGTGGTTTTTCATTTTTCATCATCTCTCAGTAGAGATTTTTTGATCACATATTGTACATGAGTACCTTATCAGGCCTTGTTGTTGAGACTCATACTTGTGGATATGCCACTTGTTTTTGGTTTGTTGTTTTTCACTACCTCCTAGTATCACTTAAGGGGGGTGTTAGTATATCCTAGTATCACTTAAGGGGGGTGTTAGTATATCCTAGTATCACTTAAGGAGGGGTGTTAGAATAATAAATTATATCCTAAGTTGTTATGTGGCTAAGATTAGCTCAGTTTGTTATGATTTGATGGATCAGATTGTAAGCACTTGCTATTTAAGCAAGGTATTTGTTATTCAATAATATCAAGTATTTCATTATTCCAACAAACCCCTCTATTGGCTAGCTTATATGCATATTTGTTTCCTTCCCTTAATATATGTGTAAACTTAATTTCTTCAATCTCTTTAAAAAGATCTTGAATTTCCACAATTATCTCTTATATGTTCCATGGAGCCTTTGCTTTCCTCAAAATTGCATTTATTACTATGAGAGAATCACCTTCCATCCAAACTCTATTCCATTTCATTTGTTTACAAATTTTTAACCCTTCTAAAGCTACCCAAGCATTAGCTTCATATTTGTCTTAAATCCACAATTAAAAGCATAATGAGACAAAATATCTCCTCTATTATTTCTAATTATTCCTCCTCCTCCTGTTGGTCCTGGGTTTCCTTTAGATGCTCCATCAAAATTCAATTTAACCCACTCCACATTTGGTGGTTTCTACTTTATATTCTTTACCTTATTTTTGCTTCTCTTGTACCCAACATCATAATTCCATTTAATGACTTGATTCTATCTATCAAGACTCTCTGCTTCCAAATTAGGGATTGGGTGAGTTGATAGGGTCGGTTTAGACTCCTCTATGGATAAACATATCTTCTTTTTCATTACCTCTAAATTGCTTTCATTTCCTTTAAATATTCTTTTATTTCTTTCTAGCCATATAGTCCAAAGTATTGTATCTTTTGATATATCCCATATTGCCTATAAAGCCTCACTTTTATAAGTGCTCTGCCATTGCTTTAACCAATATTCAATTCTGCTATTCATCACCATGCATTTACCAAACATATTAAGAATTCATTCCCATAGATTCCAGACTATTGAGCAATGTCCCAAGATATGGTCAATACTCTCCTCCTCCTTATTATAGAAAACACATTTAGAGGGGCCATGAAAACCCCTTTTCATAATGTTATCCCAGGATAAAA
The DNA here is from genome assembly GCA_028583015.1 of Wollemia nobilis. Taxonomy (NCBI): domain Eukaryota; kingdom Viridiplantae; phylum Streptophyta; class Pinopsida; order Araucariales; family Araucariaceae; genus Wollemia; species Wollemia nobilis. Next base: position 1,739,496 of record JAQPPZ010002150.1, read on the forward strand.
TTCTTCTATGACCTACTAGCCAAACAAACATTTTGACTTTAGGAATGCTTGGGTTATCTCAAATCTCTCTCCAAATTCTAGTGATATTATTATTATGTTGGTGTTGAACACTATATCCACTTCTTATTGTGTATTCACCCGAGCTATTCAACTCCCAAATCAATTTATACTTGGAACCCCTTGGAATAATCACAGTTGTTATCTTTCTACTCAATTGCCTCCTAGCATCAATGTCTTGTATACTTGTAAATAAATATTATTTCCATTGTATCTTCCTGCTCGATCCTTGTACAAAATATTTGAAACCATATCACCATATTTGTCTTGAAGCAATCTCATCCAAGGTTTTAAAATTGGATCTAAATTGAGTGGTTTTTTATCACACCAAGTATCCATCCAAATAGAAAATTTTTCTCAAATTCCCACCACCCATCTTAAACCTTTAATCACAAGATTAATAGATTTTTTTAAACCATTCCAAAGAGCAGAACCATTTGGAAGAGAGAATATAGTAAATATTAAACTTGGGTCATTAGGATCAACATACTTACTTAGAATAATTCTTGCCCATTGTCTTTGACTCTCTTTGTACAATCTCCATATAACAAAATATGTTGCATTTATTTTATAAGGAATGAATTGTTTTACCCTAGACTGTTCCACTGCCACCAATAAAGAATCCTTCACTATATCCCAATTGTGTTGGTAAAAAGTTACATAGAGCCCATATGGACCTGAGGATTTATCCTTATTAAAAGATAAAAGAGCTAAATGAACTTCTTCTAGAGTAATAGGCTCCATCAATTTTCATATTGTCTTCATTTGTTATAACTGAAGGAATATCTTGAAGAAGTTTATCATTAAGAACTACGGTCTCCTCTGAATCTAGAATATTATGATAAAATGACTTTGCCTCTTTTCTAATTTCACTCTGATCTTAAATCCAAAACCCTTATATTGAATTAATTCTACTAATTCTAGAAGTTGATCTTTGTACTATAGCCATCATATGAAAAAACTTTGTATTTTTATCATCTTCTTTTAACCAAGTCTATCCTGATTTTAATATTTATAATTTCTCTTCCTTACTCAAAATATTAGGATATTCACTAAGCGACTCCCTTTCCTATAAGCTTGGATTATTATCATCACCTTTTTGGAATTTTGAAAGTTTATCTTTTAGTTCTTTTTTTTTCTCAAAAATATTTCCAAAGGTGTTCTTGTTCCATTCTTATAATCTATATGTCATAGCTTTAATTTGGTTTGGAAGAGCATACAACCCACCATTACCCAAATAATTCCAAGTTTGAGCTATCATATCAACAAATTGAGGATGATATTCCCACATCTGCTCATTTTTAAAATATGATATTTTTTTAAATTCACTTACCACCATTTTAACTCTTATTGGCCAATGATCTGAGAGAATGCAATTGTCTAATTTTTATGCTATTAGGTTCTAGCCTCTCCTCTTGTTGGTCCAAGTATAGTTGTCTTCTTCAAACTCAACTTCCCATAGATTATTGTTTTGAATAAAAGCTGAGAAATATTTCATACTTTGGGTTAATTTCATAATTCCCCCAAATTTTTCATCCAACTTGGTTATGGCATTAAAATCTCCAATGATCATGAATCAAGTTTCTTGGTCCTTACTTATCATAAAGGCTTTAATCTCCAATGATCATGAATCTACCTGACTGAGTTATAGGTCCATAGAAATTGATAAGGATGAAATGAGTATCTATAAAGTAGCAAGTGACTAAAGAGGCTATCCAATGCCTAGTCTTATGAATGGTTACACAAGAGGTTATAGAAGGATTCCAACAAGTTACAATCCCTCCTATCGCTCCTTCAGAATCCATAGCATCCCATTCACATCTTGCCCATACTGCTTTTATATTTTTTGAAACTTCTTTTATCATTTTAGTTTCCAGGATACAAAGAATATCAGGTTTATTACTTAAACATATATCCCTAATACACCTCTATTTTAAGGAGGTATTAGCACCCCTTATATTCTATGAGATGATAATCATGTCTCATTAGGGGCTTTTGGTCCCTCCTGCATATTACCAATATCATTTTGTTGTTTAGTAAAGAGAATTTCAACCAACTTAGTTTATGTTCCTTTCTCTATATTTGCTCTTGCTTCAACGGATCTTGCTTGATAATTTGAGGGTTTTCCTCTTTTTGCCTTACCTATATCAGGAGTAGGTCTTATTATTCTATTCCTCAATATTCTTTCACAATTTTTTTTTCATTATATTTATCCTCTCCTGGCTCTATTATAGAAGCTTTTGACTTGTCCTGCTCATTTTCTGGTATTTCCTTAATAATGGCAGAGGTATTAACTTCTAAAACTGCATTTTCTTTACCAATTATTTTCTCTTGAATGGTGCATGGTACTTCAAGAGAGTCTTCAAAATTTGATGAGACACATTTCTTAGGTTCATCGAGAATGTTATTCCTTAAAATATGATCATTCTGAATAGATGGTTCCTTGTTAATATGTTGAAATTGTTGTATTGTGTCCTCTAAGTTTTGATCTACTTTTTCTTCATAGGCTAAAGCCTCAAAAGAGTTGGTATTTCTTCCAATATCCTTCCTTATTGGTCTCCATTGTTTATTTTCTTTTATTTTTCTAGATTTATTTTTTGGAAGTTGAAAACCATCTTCATCCATAACCATTTATAAGTTTCTCTTGCGTTTTTCTACAAATAATTTTGTTGGGCTCTTCTTAGGGCATGATCTCTCAATATGCCCCACCTCATGACATATTCTACATCTAAAATATATGTTTTCATAATCTATAGTTTGGGTCCACATCTTATCCCCATACTTAAGAATGATTGATTCTTGTAAAGCTTTACTTATATCAATCATGACCAATATTCGAGCATAAATAGCCAAAAAAACATCTTTTGTCATATTTGAAATCTCAAGGAATTCTCCTAGAGTATTGCCTATTGCCTTGAAGGTATCTATTTCCAAAAATTCAATGGGTAACCCAAACATCCTAACCCAGACTGGTACTAGAGATAGATTTATATTTTCAGGTGAAAAGCCTTCATACCAACGGGTAAGGAAGAGTCCTACTCTTCCCATAAACCAAGGACCCAATTTTAGGATTCTTTTTCTTTCTTCCCTAGAACAAAAAATGGCTAGGAAGAAACCTTTGGTAAGAAATGATAGAAACACTTTTGGATACTTCCAACTCCTATCAATCCATTTTCTCAAGGCTGAAGCCCCTGGCCAATACCCATTAAATTTACCAAAAACTACCCTATTTTGGATCAACGAGGATCTCTCTAAGGTGTGATCACTAACCTCTATTACTAGAGATGATTCTAAGGATTTAACTATAAATCGATTCATGGAAAGGAAACTAAAACTCAAATTCTATTGACATTTATCTGGATGTCCTATAGCAATTATAAAATTTGATAAAAACTTTATAAAATTTTCATGCACAATTTATAAAGAAAGGGAAAAAAAATTTAGTTGAAAAATTATTTGTCCAAATAGAATATCTTGCCTCGTTTAAGTCCTAGCCCTTCATTGCTCTTCCCATCGTTTGAACCCTAGCTGGAAAATATTTACAATATCATTTTTAGCAACTTAAAAAATCATCATTGCCCTTGTTCCAAATGGTTGACTTCATAGGGTTGTATCTCCCTCAATATTGCTCGGATTTTTGTATATGACCACTCATTTTAAAGCTATTCAAATTTTACACAAGTTGGTCCAAGAATCAACTGAATCGGATAAATCTTCATGAAGATATGACTCCTAAAATATGAGATGTTTTTAAGGAAAAAACCCTAATCCTTAGCACTTCACGACCTATGGGACATGAGTTGTTAATTAATGAGGAAGATTCACCTCAAGAGAATCTTAACCACCAGAAATTCTAGATAGAATATCTTTCCTCGCTGAATAACTAGCCCTTCTTTGCTCTTCCCATCATTCAAACCCTAGCTAGCACATATTTGCAATTTCGTTTTTTGTGACTTGAAAATTTGTCACTACCCTTGTTTCGAATGGTTGACTTCATAGGGTCATATCTCCCTCAAAATTGCTTATATTCTTGCATATGACCACTCAGTTTAAAGCTATTCAAATTCTGCACAAGTTGGTCTAAGAATCAATTGAACTAGGACTCCTTAGTTATTGAAATAAATGAATTATTGAGTTTATTTGTAATTAAGGGTTCATGATTTTTTAGTTATTGAAAAAAATGATTTAATTCTATGATTAGATGAATGAGTCAATTAAAAGGATTAAAGAAATGCAAGTTTGAATTATTTTATTAATTAGGGTTTATGGGACTTGTTGAGTGGTATTTTCACCCAGTTGTGAAAGTACACTCTCCTTTAGGATTTGGGTTCCAAATCCCCTCTTGCAAAGAAGTTAAACAAACAACTTCTCCAAGGTCTCCAGTGTATTAGCATTTGCATATGTGTATTAGTAATCTCAAATAAAGATATTCAATTTAAATGCTTGGAACACCTTAGTGATTGCAAGTAACCGTAAACAAGGGGCAATGTTGGTTTATTTCACCATGAAACTTTAGTGATTGTTCATTGTTTTTTTGGATTTTGAAATTTTTTAAATGTTTATTTTAATGCCTGAAAATTTAAAATAAGTTAAAATTTCTGGAAAAAATAAAATGCAGAAAAATGAAAATGAAATGCAGAAAACTGAAAATAAAATGCATTCAGTATGATGCTATCCTATTTCGACAAAACCGAAGATGTGAGGTCTCCATGCATGCAACCTAACCTATTGGACTTGCAAAACAAGCACAATCCCCATAGACTAAGTGTTGGTTCCTAGGGTTTAAAATAAATTTCAGGTTCAAGCATTCGCATGAAGCAACCAAGCAAACTTGCATTAACTCCATCTACAAACTCGAAATCTGAAAAGAGAAAAGAAATAGACATTAAATCCATAGCATGCAAAGAGAATCTCCTTCTTTCTTGCCCACAAGATGCAAATTTCTGAAAACTTCTGCATTAAAAATGTGTCATTTTACAATAGCAAAATTTTTGGTTTTCCCAAACCAAGTCCATGGAAGAAAAACGACTCAAACAGGTCCAGAATGGCCCTCTTGCCTTCAAATCTGCAACTCTGCTCGCAACAATTTCCAACCCCTTCTGGCCTCTTTGAATGGCGTATTTAAACTTCTAAAAAAAATTGTTTCTCCTTCCATGACGGTTCGTTTCATTTTCCAATGGTTGTTCGTTTCACCTTCCTATTTCGTTTCATTTTCCAATGGCTGTTCGTTTCATTTTCTCCACATGGGCTTGCGTTCATTTCCATCCGTGTGTAACGACCATCTTAAATGATTTCAAATCATTAAAGATTCCTTATGTAACGCTTTGTCTTATTCATTGGATTTTGTCCTTATGTCCACGTCACTATGTCATTACCTTGGCAAAATGGAACATGTCGGCGATATCGTGACACTTTTTCCTCCTTGCTCTCTTTTGTTGCTTTTAGCCACAAATGTAACATGTCACGATATCGCGACACTTTTCTTCAGTTCTTTCTCTTCTCATTTGGCGCGAAAATGCAACATGTCGCGATATCGCGACACTTTTTCTTTCTCTTTTGGCCGAAAATGCAACATGTCGCGATATCGTGACACTTTTTCTCTTTTGGCCACGACAATGCAACATGTCGCGATATCGTGACACTTTTTCTCTTTTGGCCGCGACAATGCAACATGTCGCGATATCACGACACTTTTTCTCTTTACTTTTCTTATACATGCAACATGTCGCGATATCGCGACACTTTTTCTCTTTTGGCCGCGACATGCAACATGTCGCGATATCGCGACACTTTTTCTCTTTTGGCCACGATATGCAACATGTCACGATATCGCGACACTTTTTCTTTGGCCAATGCAACATGTCACGATATCGCGACACTTTTTCTCTTTTTCCGTGATCAACATGTCGCGATATGCGACACTTTTTCTCTTTTGGCGAATGCAACATGTCGATATCACACTTTTTCTCTTTGACAACATGTCCATATCCACACTTTTTCTCTTTTGGCCGCGAAATGCAACATGTCGCGATATCACGACACTTTTTCTCCTTGTGGTGTTTTGCTTTTTCTTTGATCTTTAGCATATGGGCCACTTCGGTCTTCTTGGAACACATGCAAAAAAGGTGGGTCCCCAATTTTGGGGTACGTTGTGGAGCAGCCACAACAAATGGTGACTCTGCTGGGAAATGCTCCCGAGCATTTCGGTGAGAACTCAACCTGAAAACACACAGACTCAAATACAAGCGTCAGCAAATATCCCAAGAATGAAACTAGACGAGAAATACATGAAGCATTAGAATTATTAAGCATCAGCTCGGTGTGTGCAATGTGCTTCATTCCCTATCGTTTGAAACTCGTTCAACTTTCCATTGTCAGTTTCACTTATGATTCGTATGCAAGGCTATGAATGATTTGTGCAGGATTTGATGTATGACAACTATGTTAGAGATATAACAACCTGCTTTGCAAAGGCTCAGACTTTCTAGTATCATGAACAAACATATTAAAACTGTCAAACCCTCTTAGGACCAAATATATGTATACTGAATTAATTTACTAGATCCCAAAGTTGGTTATGTGCCCCTACCATCTTGAACCCATGTGCAAGTGTAAGTGAAATCGAGCTTTGGGGAATAGGATTCCCAACCTAAGCGAGATGGGAATTTAACCCTATCCTTACTACTATGATCTGGAGTTCATTACCTCATCTTGAACAAAATGATTTAACCTGTTATGGATGAAACTGTCGAGCTAGCCTGTCCGTTTGAGCAGTCAGTGGTCTTGCTTTTAGACAAGACGTGTTGCCACGCATGAGCATACTCCACTGCCAGCCAGGCGTCTATAGCCCCGATGGAGATTAACCCCATAATCCATGATTTGGCTCTACTTTTGATTTCTTGGACCTTGGGGATGACTACCCATCCTTGCAAGGGACATGTAGTACGATCCTTCCAATCCAATATTAATAAAGAAATAAAAAAATGAAAAATATTTTCTTTGGAATTTCAAGTTCTTGAGTGGGCAAAATAGAAGCTTTGGGGAATCGGATTCTCAACCTAAGCGAGATGAGAATTAGACCCTATCCTTACTACTCCATGAAGGTCAAATCAGAGCTTTGGGGAGTTGGATCCTCAACCTAAGTTCGATGGGGATTTAACCCTATCCTTACTACTCGATTTTAGGCTTTAAGCACTATGGGAGTGGTAAAAACCACTATTTTAAGGATTATGTTGCATAATAGGACAGACACGAAATACTCCTTTCGCCTCACCTTTTCTTCCAAGTATGGTTTTGACCATTTTGCTCAAGATCCTCTTTAATATGTGTAGAACGTGCTTGGTTCAAGATAGTTCGGGCATCAGTTCCCAACCTTAGGATCCTTTTAATATATGTTATGTAATAACCCTAAGAGGATTCGACACCTTTTCAATGATTGTACATGAAATGAAGATGCAACTGAGATGAAATGTATATGCAATGTGGAATGTAACATGAGATATGAATGCATTGCTCCTTTTGAAATGCGGATGGAGTATACCACCTACTTTGCCATAATTTATAAAACCGACAACTTCATGCATCACAAGTTCCAAACGATATTCTTTAATGTGTTTGCGATATTCGTGGAGCTTTCTGCAATACAATTCCGATGTTTCATATTCTCCTAGTCTTAGTCAACATTCATAAGGACCTAAGTTGACATCTTGCTTTTTTTTTTTTTTTTAAACAAACCAAAAGTGTCCAAAGGACCAACACACAAAACTTAAAACCAAAATGAGATCCAATCCAAAACCAAAACACGAAAACCAAAAGTATATACAAATGTACAATATAATGCAAGATGGTGCAAAAGTTTGGATTATCATTTTCCCGGATCCCAAACCTGATTGGAATTCTTTAAAAGACGTATGACGTGATACGCATACCAAGTTTTGTAGGAATCCAACAAAAACAAGATCAAACCAAACAAAGAAACAAACTTCCACTTGCCCCTCTCACCATACCAATTTGATTTAGTTTCATTAATAATCCTATGGTGGAGTTTCAAGTTTTCAAATTGATTAGACAATGATTGATATTCAATTCCTTTATGTCTATTCTTTAAGATGTCCATTCCGCACTTTGATTCATGGTGTAGAAATAAGCTTTCATTTTCATTCAATAAAGCCATAACATTAATAATATTTGAATCAAACCATTCATTAGGCAAACCTTCATTCGAATTTTGCATGGTGAAACCAAAAAGGTGAGATTTTACCTTTGGCATGTTTTCATTTGACCTTACTTGAAGAGGATTTGAAAATTCCTCTTTTCTCTCATGACATTCATCATCATGTAGCACTTGTTCTTTCTCCATGACTTGTTTATCAAAGGCACCAAACTTAGGTACCCAATTGAAAATATGTCCATCCCTTTCAAACCATAAGTCTTGTCTATCTAGGGGTGGGTTAACTAACACATTTCCGTGATCAATCACTTGGGTTGTTTTGGGTAACGTGAGATTTTCAATTGGATCATCAATGATATCAAACCCAAATGATTTAGGTTTTGTAATTTTCTCATTTTGAAATGGCATAATCATTGTAGCACAAGTAAGTGGATCAAGATTTTCAATTTCTTTTCCTCCAAAGGAATCTAAAGCAAATGACTCTCTTTCTTGATTCATGGTTGTAGAATCCTTATCATGTTCCAAAATTTGATGAGATTCGAATTCCTCTTCCAAAACTTTCTCAAATTGTACAGGATTTATAGTATCCTCATGTGAGGAAGCAATTGAGTTATCCTGCATATTAATTGACACAACAAGTTTATTAGAAGATTTAGATTGATAATATTCTTCCCATTTCTTCCATGAATCATAGTAATCATCCTCCAAGTTCAAGTTGTGACGCTCAAGTACTTCTTCTTCATCTTCTGATTCATCAACATGTTTCTCACCCCATTCATCTTCACCTTCCTCATTCTCACTCTCTTGACGATATAGAGTTTCCACCACCAAAATGTTGTCCTCTCCTTGTTGATGTTGGGGTGGACCCTTATTTGGCACAAGTTCCAAATCATCCACTTGAGCTTGGAGACAATGGGTATACCTAGCAATTTTGGGACAATTCCTTTCATTATGCTCCTTTGTATTATGCAATCTACACCCCTTTTCCCACGCAAAATCAGAAATATTAAGAATGGAACTAGAGTGACTTGGTCCTGCAGAAGTATCTATCTGATTAGCAATAGGGGAAGGCACACCCCCATTGTTTGGCTTCGTATTCCACTGTCTCCCTCTATTGTTGAAATTTCGATTTGGGTGAGGGGCATGGGATTCATACTTCTATTTTTGAACCAAATCATTACTCAATTTGTGAACTATCTTTTTGAGCTCTTCAACCTCTGAATAAATCTCTTTTGGTTGAGCTATGTTATTGCTAGTTCCAATAGGATTTGCGTAATTGGTGAGATCTTGACTTAACATTTGAGTTGGATTTTGAGCCACTTGATTTGCATAGGGATTCACACTTTGAATCGAAATTGGATTGGCACCCCATGGGTGCGTAAGCGGGTGTTGATGAATATGGTTGTTGATAAGGCAAAGCATTTATGCCTGATATTTGTGGTGCCATGATCTGATTCATCATAGGAGCTTGACCATATGGACCATATTGTCCTACCATAGGCATCTGGGAAAACCCATAACTCGGTGGTGTCATTTGTTGTTCAATGGTCATAGCTTCATTGTAGGCTAGAGCAAGCATGGTAACTTGAGGATTTCGCCTTGCAAACATTGTCGTCATAGGATCCAATGCCCCAAAATATATTTGCAAAGCTACTACGGGATCAATGGCAAAATGCCGAATTGCTCTATTATAGCACTTCTGAAATCTCTGATTAAAAGTTCGGATTGGCTCACCCTGGCCTCTTTTGCATGTAATGAACTGATTATAGATGATTGTGGGATCTAATGGTGACCTGAATTGGTTGACAAAAGCATCCTCCATTTGCGTCCATGACGTAATGGAACCAGTAGGTAAGCAAATATACCATTCGTAAGCCACTTGGTCTAGGCTCATGGGGAAGAGTCTACAAGCCACATCTTCATGTTGAACTTGCAATCTTATCAAAACATCCCTATAGGCCTGAATATGTTCTTCTGCGGTCCTTGGGCCATCCGGTTTGTATTTGGGCAAAAATCTCTCTATATTCTTAGGGATCTCATGAATATCCCCTGCAATATTCAAAGGAATGTTATGGGCTCCGTACCAAGGAGGTGGTGGAGGTTGGGCCATTTGATTCAAAATCGATGATGATAACCCTACAAGAACCGTGGAAATGGTACTGATAATTGGTACACTAGTGGCAAATGACACCACCGGTGCAAGTCCGCTAGATGCACCTGAAACAGAAGGATCTTCTGTAACAAGAATATCTGGTGGGACCACAATTTGCTCGGTTTTATTCCTTGGATTCCTATGAGTGAGTGAGAGGCTTTGGAATATGGTTTCCTCGGTTGTTTTGGACCTAGTTGCGATGCGATGCGGTGGGTCCAGCTTGTAAATGAAACTACCCTACAAAACCTGACAAAACTCTCAATACCTCAAAGAAAACCTACGACACACAGAAAATCCTGCAATTAATGAAATTCAAAGAATAACTTCAAAATCAATTTGTTAGTCATGAATGAAAGAAGGAACCATGACAAAGCAGTATTCTAAAAATGTAAGTTTCGGATTCACCAGATCGCATATGCGCAAGTGAAGAGCATACTCCTAGTGTTGTAGGCTTTCTGATTCACAAGATCGCATTACACGCAAGTGAAGAGCATAATACCGACAACAAATACATTTTAGACAAAAAATAATTCCTTACAAATAAGCATGAAATTGACTAGCAAATATCAAACATGTAACGTATTAATAATCATGTCAGCATCAACCAAGAGATGTATCCATTAAAATCAAATGAAAGTAATTGCATGGAGACAACCTCGTTAGTCAAGACCAAATTTTTTCAAAATCAAATCAAAACACATTATTCTTGTATGAACAATCAAAAGCGTTAGAACAATGCATAGCGATTCATGTCCTCCTTTTAACACTACAAGGTTGTATTGTTAAAAGAGGGCTAAAGATAATAATCAATAGGGCATGAAATATTCAAAATTTAAATCCCTATAGCATTTAAATCACTCTGAAATAAAACAATTCGGGCCCTCCTTCTAGCGCCAATCTGTTGAGTGGTATTTTCACCCAGTTGTGAAAGTACACTCTCCTTTAGGATTTGGGTTCCAAATCCCCTCTTGCAAAGAAGTTAAACAAACAACTTCTCCAAGGTCTCCGTTGTATTAGCATTTGCATATGTGTATTAGTAATCTCAAATAAAGATATTCAATTTAAATGCTTGGAACACCTTAGTGATTGCAAGTAACTGTAAACAAGGGGCAATGTTGGTTTATTTCACCATGAAACTTTAGTGATTGTTCATTGTTTTTTTGGATTTTGAAAATTTTTAAATGTTTATTTTAATGCCTGAAAATTTAAAATAAGTTAAAATTTCTGGAAAAAATAAAATGCAGAAAAATGAAAATGAAATGCAGAAAACTGAAAATAAAATGCATTCAGTATGATGCTATCCTATTTCGACAAAACCGAAGATGTGAGGTCTCCATGCATGCAACCTAACCTATTGGACTTGCAAAACAAGCACAATCCCCATAGACTAAGTGTTGGTTCCTAGGGTTTAAAATAAATTTCAGGTTCAAGCATTCACATGAAGCAACCAAGCAAACTTGCATTAACTCCATCTACAAACTCAAAATCTAAAAAGAGAAAAGAAATAGACATTAAATCCATAGCATGCAAAGAGAATCTCCTTCTTTCTTGCCCACAAGATGCAAATTTCTGAAAACTTCTGCATTAAAAATGTGTCATTTTACAATAGCAAAATTTTTGGTTTTCCCAAACCAGTCCATGGAAGAAAAACGACTCAAACAGGTCCAGAATGGCCCTCTCGCCTTCAAATCTGCAACTCTGCTCGCAGCAATTTCCAACCCCTTCTGGCCTCTTTGAATGGCGTATTTAAACTTCTAAAAAATTGTTTCTCCTTCCATGACAGTTCGTTTCATTTTCCAATGGCTATTCGTTTCACCTTCCCTAACTGTTCGTTTCATTTTCCAATGGTTGTTCGTTTCACTTTCTCCACATGGGCTTGCATCTGTTTCCCTCCATGTGTAACGACCATCTTAAATGATTTCAAATCATTAAATATTCCTTATGTAACGCTTTGTCTTATTCATTGGATTTTGTCCTTATGTCCACGTCACTATGCAGGTCCGTTACCTTGGCAAAATTGGAACATGTCGCGATATCGCGACACTTTTGCCTCCTTGCTCTCTTTTGTTGCTTTTACCCGTGAAAATGTAACATGTCGCGATATCGCGACACTTTTCTTTCTAGTTCTTTCTCTTCTCATTTGGCCGCGAAAATGCAACATGTCGCGATATCGCGACACTTTTTTCTCTCCTTTTGGCCGTGAAAATGCAACATGTCGCGATATCGCGACACTTTTTCTCTTTTGGCCGCGACAATGCAACATGTCGCGATATCGCGACACTTTTTCTCTTTTGGCCATGACAATGCAACATGTCGCGATATCGCGACACTTTTTCTCTTTTGGCCGCGACAATGCAACATGTCGCGATATCGCGACACTTTTTCTCTTTTGGCCGCGACAATGCAACATGTCGCGATATCGTGACACTTTTTCTCTTTTGGCCGCGACAATGCAACATGTCGCGATATCGCGACACTTTTTCTCCTTTGGCCGTGACGATGCAACATGTCGCGATATCGCGACACTTTTTCTCTTTTGGCCGTGACGATGCAACATGTCGCGATATCGTGACACTTTTTCTCTTTTGTCTGCGACAGTGCAACATGTCGCGATATCGCGACACTTTTTCTCCTTGTGGTGTTTTGCTTTTTTCTTTGATCTTTAGCATATGGGCCACTTCGGTCTTCTTGGAACACATGCAAAAAAGGTGGGTCCCCAATTTTGGGGTACGTTGTGGAGCAGCCACAACAGGACCTTAATTAAATTAAAGAAATAGATGTTTTAAGTATTTAATTAATTAGGGTTTATGGGGCCTTAATTAGTTAAAGAAATGAATGTTTTAAAGTATTTAATTAATTAGGGTTTATGGGGCCTTAATTAGTTAAAGAAATGGATGTTTTAAGTATTTAATTAATTAAGGTTTATGGGGCCTTAATTGGTTAAAGAAATGAATGTGATCTTTAAGTATTTAATTGATCTAAAGGATGGCTTTTATGTTAGAACATGAACCTTTGATTGATAAAGGGATGGTATATTGAATTACTCATGTTTAATAGATGACTTTCCTTTGATATCAAGTGAATGATTCATAAAGATGTATTGGTGATTGTATAGTTGCAATTTGGCATATTGAATTATAAATGCATTAATTAAAGAACATTTAGTAGATGAATTAGTTGCATGCTTCATAGATCCATGAGTTGTCCTGATCCCAAACTATCATCAAATGAGAGATGAACAAGCAAGAAGGACCAAGGAGGACACTTGAGAACTAGACAATATCTTTGATTTATGTTGAAGTAAAGACTTTATGTAGAAATATTTTATTGATATAATGATGTAATGATTTATTCTTTAAAAGTATGGATTACTCCTACCATACTTGAACTATGTAATGAGTTGTTAATGAATGTATATGTATCTCTTACTTGTTAATTAATAAGGCATCTTGGAATTTAGTTGCACAAGCTATTTTATTATTTATGTTTTAGTTCGATCTTGTCATATCTTTAAGCATTACTTTTAATATTACTTTTTAGTTGTCATTTTCCATGCTTGATTTAATTATATAGTCTTAGTAATTATCCTCCTATGATTTGAAGGATCTTAAATGTTTAAACTAGTTAAATAAGCTAGATAGATATTTTAGTATGGTTATGAGTTGTGTTAGAAGTAGAGAAAAAAACCTAAATTATGGGATCTCTTAGGATTGTTGATGGATAAACTTCATTTAGAGAAAATATTCCAAGAAACAACTAAATAGACTATACAATAGAGTAGTCTAAACAAAAATGACTATCTATGAAAGGATTAAGTTACTTCATCACAAAGATGAGATGAGTAGCTTATTTGCAGTACACATAGTATACCTGCACAGATAGACTTGTGTATGGTTTAGAGATGGGCGTACTCTTCAATATATAGAAGGAGATAAGTGAGCCCTCACAGAAACATGCCTATTAGCTTATCGTAATATGTGTAGCATACCTACACAAATAGACTTGCGTAATGTATGGAGATGGGCACATCCTAAATAGACTTCAAAGAGAATGTTAGTTTATTGGAAGAGAGAACAAACAAATTTAAACATTAGGTTAGCTTAGATATCTCTTTCAAGTTTGTGTTAGTTGTTGTTTCAAAAAAAACACAACCCCCTTAGTTAGATTTTTGGGTTGTTACATTTCCAAAATATTGCATTATCATAGTCCGTTTTACTAGATCCGGATTGCTAATTTCCTTCCTAAAGCACAAGTGAAACCACGAAAATTATAACAAATAGTTTGTAGGAAAACACATTTATGTTATAAAATAAAACAAATATTACCATGGAAAAAATTAAAGTGACTCTTAATCATTTGTTGATTCAAGTAGTCAACATTTTCTTGTCAGCTTTAGCTAAACTTACTACTTCCTCTAACCATGGAAAATATAATTTAACTTCACGATCCTCAATTAAAACCCCTCTATTGGCTGGCCTATCTGCGCATTTTTTTCTTTCCCTTAGCATATGTATAAACTTTATTTCTTCAAACTCTTTAGCAAGATCTTGAATTTCTATAATTATCTCTTATATGTTCCATGGAGCATTTGCTTTCCTCAAAATTGAATTTATTATCACGAGTGAATCACCTTCCATCCATATTTTGTTTCATTTCATTTGTTTGCATATTTTTAACCTTTAGTAATCACAAGTCCCAATATAAAAGAGCCACAATATTAAAGTTCAAAGTAATAATATAATAGTAGTATATATATATATATATATATATGAGAAAATTAATATGTATATCAAGGCCTATATAATAAAGCAAATAACATTCATTTATATAGTGAAATATGAATGTAAATGGCCTAAATCATTCATGAACTATGTATGAAGAAAACTTACAATATTAATTGCTCAAAAATGTATACAAGCTTTATTCCTTTCCTTCCTGTTACAACTTTGTAATATGATGTTCGTGTTTCTTTCTTCAATTTATTCAATGGAGTATTATATCCATAATATAGTCATAGTAATGTGACTCTTCACATACTTGACTTTTGATCTTCATATGACAAGTCTCGTGACTCTTGGCTTATTTTCTTGCCACTTGCATAAATGAATGTTCGTGGACTCTTGACTCTAAGACACTTGAACACATCTACATGACTCTTACACTTCTACATGCACTCTTAATCTAAGACACTTGTGTACATACTCACATTACATGTTTGCACTCTTACATACATGACACTTTCGCACATTCTCTCAATCTACACTTGCACTTTAACTTACATGACACTTGTGCATTTTGAGCACATCGACACTTACTTAAAAGGGAAATATAAATCACTCACTTAATCTAAAGACTCAACCCTGATCTATTACATATTTACAATTGTACCATGAAGGTACCATGGGGGTACATTAGTATGTACTAAATAATACAATATACCTCAACAGTATTAAATCCACTACTTAAAGAGTAATGAGATAAAATCTCTCCTCTGTTATTTCTAATCATTCCTCCTCCTCCTGTTGGTCTTGAATTTCCTTTAGATGTTCCATCAAAATTCAATTTGACCAAATCCACATCTGGTGGTTTCCACTTTAAATTATTTGCCTTCTTTTTATTTCTCATGTATCCAGCATCATAATTCCATTTGATGACTTTACTCCATCTATCAAGAATCTCTGCTTCTAGATTAGGGATTGGGTAAGTTGGTAGGGTTGGATTAGACTCCTCTATGGCTAAACAAATCTTCATTTTCATTACCTCTAAATTATTTTTCTTTCCTTTAAATATTCTTCTATTCCTTTCTAGCCATAGAGTCTAAAGTATTATATCGTTTGATATATCCCAAATTGTCTATAAAGCCTCACTTTTAAAAGTGCTTTACCATTGCTTTAACCATTATTCAATTATGCCATTCATCACAATGCATTTACTAAACTTACTAAGAATACATTGCCATAGTTTCTAAACTATTAAGAAAAGTCTCAAAAGATGGTCTATACTCTCCTCCTCCTTTGTATAATGAACACATTGTGAGGGGCCATGAAAACCCCTTTTTATAAGGTTATCATAGGATACAATTCTTCAATGACCTACTATCCAAAAAAATATTTTAACTTTAGGAATGCTTAGGCTATCCCAAATATCTCTCCATATTCTCATGATATTCCTATTTTGTTAGTGCTACATTATATCCACTTCTTGTGTATTCTCTTGAGCTATTCAACTCCCAAAGCAATTTATCCTTGGCTCCCCTCGGAATATTCATTGTTGTTATTTTTCTACTCAATTGCCTCCTAGCATCAATGTCTTGTATACTTGTAAAAAAATATTTCCATTTGTATATTCCTTCCAAATTATTGTACAAAATATTCGAAACCCTATCATTGTATTTATCTTGAAGTAATCTCATCCAAGGTTTCAAAATTGGATCTATATTGAATGGTTTTTTATCACACCAAGTATTCATCCAAATATAAATTTTTTCTCCGGTTCCCACTACCCATCTTAAACCTTTAATCACTATATCGATTGTTTTTTTAAACCATTCTAAAGTGCAAAACCATTTGGTAGAGAGAATGCAGTAGAAATTAAGCTTGGATCATTGGTCTTAACATACTTACTTGGAAGAATTCTTGTTCGTTGTCTTTGACTCTCTTTGTACAATCTCCATATTACTTTTTACCTAAAAGCTAAGTTTACATCCATAAGAACTCTTAAACCAAGACCTCCCCTAGTTTTATCATCCACAACTTGCTCTAATTCACCAAAGGAAATTTCCTTTTATCATGTAATGCTAACCATAAAATTAATTGCATAATATATATTAAACTTTTTCTATTGATTTTGGCATAGTATACAAAGATATATAATAAGTTGGAATAGCTTGTAAGACTGATTTAATTAGTTGCACACTTCCTGCTAACGATAACCATCTACCTTTGCATGCCAATAGTTTAATCTGAACTTTAATTATAATTGGATTCCATAATTCTATTCTCATTCTCCCCTTAAATAAGGGCATCCCTAGATAAGTTGTTGGTAAATTTGCCTCCTCCATTTGAAGGACCCAACATATCCTTGCTATGATTTTAGCTAGAGTGTTTCGGAAGTAGATTTTGGATTTTGTCATTATTAATTTTTTGCCCTGATGCTCTTTCATATTCCTTTAATAAGTTATTGAAAGCTTTGACCTCGTTTATCCTTGCCCTCCCCAAAAAGGTTGTATCATCTACAAATTGTTGATTAGTGATGTTGTTGATGTTATTACTAGCCTTAAATCCACTTATAAGCCCATCATTATTAGCCTTCTTCAAGTTCCTACCCAAAACCTCTACCATAATAATGAACAAATATGGTGATAGAGGATGTCCCTGTCTGGGACCTCTCTTGGATTTAAAATGTTTTGTTACAAACCCATTGACCAACACTGAATATGAAACTGTAGAGACATAAGCTTCAATCCATTTAACCCATTTCTTCTCAAAACGAAACTTTTTTGATATTGTACAAAGAAAATTTCCATGTAACCCTATCACAGACTTTACTCATATCAAGTTTTAAGCTCATTGCTTTCTCTTTTCTTGAAGTTGTTGAATGTATAACTTTATGAGCTACTATGATCTCATCTAAAATTTATCTCCCTTTAACAAATCCTCCTTGATCTTCAAAATAATATTGTCTAACTGTGGTCTTAACTGATTAACCATCGCTTTGGATATAATATTATATGCCATATTACATAGGCTTATGGGTCTAAATGAATCAAGTAATTATGCATCCTTCTTTTTTAGAATTAGGGTAAAGTATGTTGCATTTATTTATAAGGTATGGATTGTTTTACCTAGACTGATCCATTTCCAACAATAAATAATTCTTCACTATATCCTAATTATGTTGATAGAATGTTGCAGAGAGCCCATCCAGACCTAGGGATTGATCATTTTTAAAAGATAAAAGAGCTAAATGAACTTCTTGAGTAATAGGCTCCATCAATTTCCTATTGTTTTAATCTATTATAATTAAAGGTACTTCTTATAGAAGTTTATCATTAAGAACTTCAGACTCCTTTGATCGTATAATATTTTGATAAAAAGACTTTGCCTCCTTTCTAATTTTGATTTGGTCTTCAATCCAAACCCCTTCTACTAATTTAGTTCAACTAATTCTAGATGTTGATCTTTGTACTATAGCCATCCTATGAAAAAACTTTGTATTTTTATCTCCTTTTAACCAAGTCTGTCTCGATTTTAATCTCCAAAATTTATCTTCCTTACTCAAAATATTATGATATTCACTAAGCAACTCCCTTTCCTCCGAGCTTGGATTATTATGATCACTTTTTTAGAATTTTGAAAGTTTATCTTTTAGTTCTTTATTCTAAAAAATATTTCCAAAAGTGTTCTTGTTCCATTCTTTTAATCTAGATGTCATTGATTTAATTTGTTTTGGAAGTGTATATAGCCCACCGTTTCCTGAAGAATTCCACATTTGTGTTATCATATCAACAAATTGAGGATGGTCTTCCCACATCTGCTCATATTTAAAATATGATATTTTTTTAATTCACTTACTATAATTTTAACTGTTATTGGCCAATGATCTGAACCATTCCTTGTCAAGATATTAATTTTAGCATAAGTCCCTTCATCTAGCCATTGAAGAGTATGCATTTATTTAATTTTTCTACTACTAGATTTTGGCCTCTCCTGTTGTTGGTCCATGTATAGTTATCTTCTTCAAACTCAACCTCCCATAGATTATTGTTTTGAATAAAAGCTAAGAAATCTCTCATACTTTGGGTTATTTTTCTAATTCCTTCAAATTTTTCATCTAGCTTGGTTATGGCATTGAAATCTCCTATGATCATGATTGGGTTTATTGATATTTACTTATCATAAAGGCTTCAATCCCACTCCAAACTTTTAATCTACCTTATTGAGTTGTAGGTCCATTGACATTGATAAGGATGAAGTGAATATTTGCAAAGTAGCATGTGACTAAAGAGGCTATCCAATGCCTAATTTTAAGAATGTTTACCTAGGAGGTTCTAGTAGGATTCCAACAAGTTAGAATTCCCCCTATTGCTCATTTATAATCTACAACATCCCATTCACATTTCACCCATATTGTTTTCATAGTTATAAAAACTTATTTTGTCATTTTAGTTTCTTGGATACAAATAATATCAAACTTATTAATTAAATAGAGGTCCTTGATATGCTTTTGCTTTGAGGGGGCATTAGCACCCCTTATATTCCATGAGATGATAATCATGTCTTATAAGGGGCTATTGGCCCCAACTACAAATTACCATTATTATTTTGTTATTTGGTAAAGAGAAGTTCAACCAACTTAGTTTGTGTTCCTTTCTTTAGTTTGCTCCTGCTTCCATAGGTCTCGCTTGATAATTTGAGGGTTTTCCTCTTTTTGCCTTGCCTGTATTAGGAGTAGATATTATTATTCTATTCCTCAATATTATTTCACAACTTTCTTTTTCATCAAATTTATCCTCTCTTGGCTCTACTACAAAAACTTTTGACTTGTCCTGCTTATTTTATGGTATTTCCTTATTAATGGTAAATGTATTAACATCTAACACTACATTTTCTTTACCATTTTTTCTCTTGAATAATGCACGGTACTTCTAGAGAGTCCTCAAAATTTGATGAGACATATTCCTTAGGTTAATCGAGAATGTTTATCCCTAAATCAAGATCATACTGAATAGACGATTCCTTGTTAATATGTTGAACCTGTTGTACCGTATCCTCTAAGTTTTGATCTACCTTTTCTTTATAAGCTAAAGCCTCAAAAGAGTTGGTATTTCTTCCAATATCATTCCTTATTGGTGTCCAATGTTTATTTGCTTTTATTTGTCTAGATCTTTTTTTTGGAAGTTGAAAACCATCTTCATCCATATCCATTTGTAAGTTTCTCTTGTGGTTTTCTACATATGATTCTATGAGGCTCTTCTTAGGGCATGATATCTCAATATGCCCCACCTCATGACATCTTGTACATCTAAAAAATATGATTTCATAATCTATGGTTTGGGTCCACATCTTATCCCATACTTAAGAATGATTGATTTTGGCGAAGCTTTACTAATATTAATCAATGACCAATATCCAAGCATAAATAACCAAGAATCCATCTTTTGTAATTTTTGAAATCTCAAGGAATTCTCCTAGAGTGTTGCATATTGCCTTGAAGGTATCCATTTTTCAAAATTCAATGGGTAACCCATACATCCTAACTCATATTGGTACTAGGGATAGATTTACATTTTTAGGTGAAAAACCTTCATGTAAGGAAGAATCCTACTCTTCCCATAAACTAAGGACCCCCTTTTATGATTCTATCTCTTTTTTTCTTAGATCAAAAAATGGCTAGGAAGAAACCTTTGGGAAGAAATGATAGACTCACTCTTGAAGACTTCCAACTCCTATCAATCCATTTTCTCAAGTTTGAAGCCCTTGGCCAATACCCAATAAATTTATCAAAATTTGTCCTATCTTGGAGCCATGAGAATCGATCATATGTGGTGCATTTACTAACCTTTACTACTAGAGATGATTACGAGGATTTAGATATAAATCAATCCATGGGAAGGAAATTAAAACACAAAATCTACTAAAATTTACTAGAATATCCTATAGCAAATATAATATTTGATAAAAAATAGCAATAATTTGCAAATTTTACTAGAATATTCTATAACAAATATAATATTTGGTCTAAAAATAACAATAATTTGCATGTAAAATTTCTAAGATAAAAGAAGGGAAAAAGAAATTAAAAATTTCTATATTAAGAGAGAATGTATAGCCTCACTAAAACCCTAGCCCTCCATTGCTCCTTCCATCATTTGAACCTTGGCTGGCAGATATTTGCAATTTTGTTTTGCACAACTTTAAAAATTGTCAGTACCCTTGTTTCGGATGACTAACTTCACAAGATAGTATCTCCCTCAATATTACTTGGATTCCTTCATATGACCACTCATTTTAAAGCTATTAAAATTCTGCACAAATTGGTCCAATAATCAATTGAATCAAATAACCCTTCACAAAGATATTTTACAACTTATTATTTAAATTGTAAGCAATTAAAAGATAAATATTTGGTCCTGGGGGACAGTGCAATGGTTCAAGCTTTGGCTATTCTTCAAGAGGTCTAAGGTTTAACCCGTGATGTGGGTGAGTGTGTGTTAAATTCCTTATTGATAAGCATAGCTATCGGCTTTACGAGAGGTCATATTTGGGAAGAGACTACTCAACCATGTGCGTTGGTCGTAGGCCTTTATCATACTAATCAAATAATAATAAAAAAATATTTGAATATAATTTTTTTTTAAACTTCAATCCCTTTAATAGGGCATAATACGCAACTCTCAATAATTCTTGCTTTGGTTTGTCACATCTGAATTGAATAACATTCACATTTTTTTTTAATTTGGTCAAATGAGATTAAAACTAAACTAAACTTTTATTATATCTTTGATCACATAATGGTATTATAACAACTTTATTATTACATAAATATCTCTTGACAAGACTTTTACCTGGTCCAAACCACGAGCGATGGTGTATGCGTGTGAGTGAGCTTATGTGAATAAAAAAATTACCTCGGTTTCCTCTTTTAAAATTAAGAAATTTAAATGGTTGAACAATACATATTGATTATTTGATTAAATTACAAATATTTACTTTATATAATATATAGATACCCTCTCACTAAATTAGGGTTCTTTGATATCAAGCGCTTGGTTATTCGATAGAAAAATCATATATGTGATTATTATTTTTGATTAGTTGGACGAAAGGAGTTTTGAAAGGACCTCCAAACCTTTTAACAAAAAGAAGCTAATCTCTAGCCACTAGGAGACTGAGGACACATCAAACATTAAAGCCAACCAACCCTTGGACACAACTACTTAAACCTAGACCAATAGATACTAGTTGAACTGACCCAAACACATAGGCCAAACAAAGACAAAAGCTAGGCACGCAGGTCTATAGGGACAAACAAAAATAAGAACTAGAAATGCAAACCCTCATGAATAAACATAGACAAAAATTAGGCACACATGCCCGCAAAGATAAATAGAAGATTAGCGTTTAGAGCCACTAGGGCCAGCCCCATTATCATCTTTCATATCCTTTGAATCCCTCCCCTGCTAGCTCATCATGGCCAACACTTTCTCAGTACACAAAACAATATCCAACATGAAGACAATCATCGAACATTGCAGTTTCATCATGATCGGGTTGGGCGACTTCAAAATTTAATAAGCAACATCTAATGGGGAAGGTTCTTGCCACCCACCCTAATTATTCTGACTCGAGTTTGACCTTTGCCTGAATTCATTGTCCAATGACCTAAGGCCATATGTGAAATCACCTATCCAAATATGAAGATCTTGTTGCGTAAGACCTTGATTAGCTAGGAAGTTCACAACTTTGTTACCTTCCATGAACTAGTGCTTGAATGGACTTCTTCTAAATTTTGAATCATTCTCCTAGCTTCAATTATAAAATTTGCAACAGTCCAGGAGGGATTTTGGTTGCCATTAATCATGTTGATAATATTGAGTGAATCTCCTTCTATGATTAGTTTCCTACAATTTCCTATGTTTATGTGGGAAACACCCTGAAATAATGCCTAAGCTTCAACGAAATGGTTGGTTTGGTGACCCAAGTTTTCAGCAAAGGTAAGAAGAATTTTGCCTTCTAAGTTTCTAAACAAACCCCTTGCACTCGAGTTCCCTTTACAAGTTCCATCAAAGTTGAATTTCAGCCAACCCGATGGAGGGGGTTCCCAGATCGTGCTAGCCCTGTATTGACTTCCCCTGCTCACTGTATTCTGAGGTTGAGTTAAAAAACCCAACGATCTCTCCAAATCCGGCTCCCCTTCACAAGTTAATGAATCCAAATTTAAAGCTTTCACATTTTCCACTATATTTACAATGGTCCTCAAGGAGACCAACGACTCAGGATGGCAAATATTTTTAAAGGCACAGACATTCCTTTCCTTCTACACCCACCACCAAATATGGGCTAACCCAAATTTCTAAAATTGGTGGAGGTGGGGAGAGGAGAAGAGGGAGATCCATTGAACAACTAGGTCCTCCAACGAGTTGGGAAGAACCCAAGCAACACCCAGCTCCAAAAAGAACTGATGAAAGACTTCAAGGGTATAGGCACAACGAGAAAATAAGTGGAAAGGTGATTCAAAAACCTTATCGTACAAGAAACACCTATTAGGGAAAATCATTCCCTATTTTTGAAGATTATCAAGAGTAAGGCACTTTCCCTGAATTGCCAATCAGAAGAACACATTGACTTTAGGCATCAGGCATTTGATCTAGACTTGCTTCGTCGGGAACCAAGGATCAGAATCATAGTCCAAGCAGCCATAGGTAGACTTAATTGAAAATTTTCCATCTTTCTCAGGCCCCCAAACCAACCTGTTGTGAAGACTAGTGGCCAGGAGTAAAAACCATTTTATGGGATTTTTTAAATTTATAAAAGCAAGTTTCTCCTCGTAAGAAATATTTGGGAAGTCAAAGGACTTCCACCTAATATGACCATTGAATAATTCAAAAAATTCATAGACTTTAGGACCAAAGAACCTATCTATGATTGGCTTCACACAGGTGAAGGTTGGGCAATATTTAAGAGGGGATGACATGACCTAAGAATCTCCTCAAAAATCAATGGAATAACCATCCCCCACCACCCAATGAAGGCCTTTACGAACATCCACCCTACTACCAACTAAGCTGGACCAAAAAGCAGACCCCATCGGGAGAACTTGGGCTTTCAAGAAATTGTTGTCGTTGCCAAGATACTTAGCCTTCACAATCTTAACCCAATTGACATTATCATCTTGAACTAATTTCCAAGATTTTTTTACAATCACGACTCTGTTCAACGTTCTCAGCCTTCTCAAACCTATGCCTCCTTCTTCCCTCCTACTATAGACTTAATCCCATGCCACCAGGTGGAATCTCTTCTTCTCTTCAGCCCTTGACCACAAGGACCGCTAGATTTGCTCTAACTTTTTGATAACTGTTGTCACATTTTGCACGGGGTGCAATGTTTTCAATTTTTGTAAGAGAGCTGCTCTTCCTTCTCCCCCTTTTCTCTCTCTTCCCTACATTCTCATTCTTCTCAAAATTGACAGTAGTTGCCCTGAAAAATGGCTAAGTGTCAGGGCATGTTGAGGTGTTCGGGCTTTTGCGGGCCATAAACAAGGGCGATAAAATGGAAAAAATGAGCCCTGGATATTTTATTATTGCAGATCTTCTCGCAAGCTTTCCAACGATATATTATAATAGGCGATCGGGTCAGCGGATCAAAAGTTATGGCCTCGGGAAGCTGAACCAGGAAACCCAGTTTTTTGTGCGAAGTGCGTACTTCGCCCAGTTTTGGTGCGAAGTGCGCACTTCGCCCAGTTTTGGTGCGAAGTCCGACTTCGCCCAGTTTTGGTGCGAAGTGCGCACTTCGCCCAGTTTTGGTGCGAAGTCCGACTTCGCCCCTCTTTCTGGGCGCACCTTGTAACTGGCAGGCTGGCAGAAAAATGACTAAGTGCTGGGGCGAAGTTCGTACTTTGCGCGAAGTCCGAACTGCTCTCCCTTGTCCGTGCGAAGTCCGAACGGCGGTGAGAATCAGCAAGTGCCGGTGCGCAACCCGAATTTGCAGCGAAGTCGGACTGCGCCTTTTGACCGGTGCGTAGTAGGGAAATAGTGCTACCCGACTGCGCTGTTTTTCACCTGTGTTACCCGATTATGCTCTAATCCCGAGCGAAGTTGGACAGACTGCCTTTCAAGGCAGACACGTGTCAAGCATTATCATCCGACAAGTGTCCAACTTTGGGATCCGAGCCAAGACATGCCGAGCAAAAGGACAAGCATGGGCCGCACTACTTATGCCAACTGCCTCATTTAATATTGACGTGAGTTTCCACCTGCCTCAGCCACCCACATTTTTGTCAATATAAAGTTCTACCCAACGCGCTACCACATGGCTGTTCAACCTTCAGGGAGACCATGCCGAGGGTACAGTCCAGCCTGACAGAGGTCAGCATCAGCAGTTCCGCGGCTGCTTTTGTCAGCTAATGTTTGACTGGGACGTTGTGCCCATTAATTTAACGAGGGGGAACTTTGGGCTATAAATAGCCACCACGTTTTCATTGTAAGTGGTGGAAGGGGAATGTTTGTTAGGGAATCATCGTACCCATTGTAACCGTACTTCTGCTAATGAATACAATCTGTATGCCTGGTTGCGTTACTGCTTGTCTTTATTCTTTTATGTTGTCTTTCATTATATGCTTTAGGCCCACCTGTGTCGCAGCTCGTTGATTCACTTCGGCGTTTGGCGATCAGGTTCCTCTAGTATTGCTTGTTTAAGCACTTTTGTACTTCATTAATTTAAAGCATTTATAGAATAGATATGGTGGCAGTTCCATCAGTTATGTGTTTTGTTGCTGGTCCGTATTCGGCGATTGATGCGATCCCGTGTTGTTAGTTCCTTGTAGGGAATGTTTGTTGGGAGCCATTGAACAGTGCGGTTAAATTCTCTACATAAACACATATACCTGGCCCTGATATCTCTAGGCTTGCTTTCTACCTATGTCAGTGTACGTATCCGTTAATCGATGCATTGCCGTGCTGTTAGTTCCTTGTAGGGAATGTTTGCTAGGGGATCATTGAATGGTGCATACACTGCTTATGTATCAGAAGTACGCATAGATTTTGTAGTTCTTTGTCATACTTTTGTATTTATGATGCAGCAAGTAGCGTTGATTGGTGTGTTCCCGTACTGTTAGTTCCCCCCCACCAACCTCTGAATATATTTGTAATCCCTTTCTGTACATTTATTTCTTTCTGTACATTCTTCTCTTTCCTGTATCCTTAGCTTAAATCAGCCCCCCCCAAAAGGAGCCGGCCTTCTCCGGAGATTGGCTGGGAAGGCATCTCTTCCTTCCGGCCTTTCAATGTTGGTTCGCGGGTCCAGGGCGCAATAACGACAAAATCCTTTCCTCGTGGCGGATTCGTGACCAACAGTTTTTGGCACGCCCGATGGGACTCTTTGTCTCGCATTTGGAAGATCTCAAGCTCGTCCTCATTCGGGCTGACAGTTTCTTTTCGGATGCTTGATGGGACAAGGAGGTTTCTCATCCCCAAACAAAATTGAAGCACTGGTGCTCGCTTCATTGCTGTTCAAAATCAGATCACCTAGCGACTCTGCACGTTCATATTCTCCGATCTTCGGAGAAGACCGGTCCTAACGCCTTCGTTCAAGCAAGAAGGTGGCGAGCGAGGAACCCGGGAAACCAGCCTGACTTTGCGAAATTGATACCAACGCTCCAGGCGAGCGCGTCAGGCTGGCTGATTACCAAGCTCACATAGACGAATCCGTGAGGTGAGACGAATAGTATCCATATTTTAAGGAAGCCCGAGTTGGTGAATCTTTGGCTTGCCTTCATCTGGAAAAATCACCTGGCGACTCCGACTGAGCTGAAGATCTAGATTTCTTGATCACAGGCGCCCCTTTTTTAAGCTAATAAAAGACACCCCGGAGGAATCAAGGTTTGGTGAGCAGCCTTGACCTCACAAGCGGAGAAATGAATGTTCACCTACAGTCTCCATCGTGGTGGTATTGGCTCCAACCATCACCGCAACCGATACCCGAAGAGGGCTCCCGTCTGAAAAATCTCCTTGCCACATTGTTCATCAATTGTACGGGTACCGGCATGAACGACAATCTGCCACGTTGCACCATGTTCGCGACCTGGCGAGCTTTGGGAGGCCAGCCGAACTTCAAAGATCATCTAAAGTACAATAAGATCTGGTCCGGGCACTGCAGGTTCACCGGATAGGCAACCGAAGTTGGATTTGTGGTGGCGGCATGCCAATAGCGTCGCAAAATTTTGTGTAAATAATCCAGTTATTATTTAAAGTTTTAGTTGTTTTTCTTATTTCAGTCTGTGCAGTGTTTTCTTTTTAAGTGTTCCGAGGAGGCAGTTGCCGAAGGTGGATCCCGAAGAGCGATTGCTAGGCGTGGGTGACTCTGTTGCCCAATGGATGAAGGCATGGGTTCTTTGTGCCGAGGCGAGCTCGACACCCCGCGAGCCGCCAAAAATGTTGTCACATTTTGCACGGGGTGCAATGTTTTCAATTTTTGTAAGAGAGCTGCTCTTCCTTCTCCCCCTTTCTCTCTCTTCCCTACATTCTCATTCTTCTCAAAATTGACGACGCTTGCCCTGAAAAATGGCTAAGTGTCAGGGCATGTTGAGGTGTTTGGGCTTTTGCGGGCCATAAACAGGGGCGATAAAATGGAAAAAATGAGCCCTGGATATTTTATTATGGCAGATCTTCTCGCAAGCTTTCCAACGATATATTATAATAGGCGATCGGGTCAACGGATCAAAAGTTATGGCCCCGGGAAGCTGAACCAGGAAACCCAGTTTTTGGTGCGAAGTGCGCACTTCGCCCAGTTTTGGTGCGAAGTTCGCACTTCGCCCAGTTTTGGTGCGAAGTCCGACTTCGCCCCTCTTTCTGGGCGCACCTTGTAAGCAGGCTGGGCGGAAAAACGACTAAGTGCTGGGGCGAAGTTCGTACTTTGCGCGAAGTCCGAACTGCTCTCCCTTGTCCGTGCGAAGTCCGAACGGCGGTGAGAATCAGCAAGTGCCGGTGCGCAACCCGACTTCGCAGCGAAGTTGGACTGCGCCCTTTGACCGGTGCGCAGATGGGAAATAGTGCTACCCGATCGCTGCTGTTTTTCACCTGTGTTACCCGATTGCGCTCTAATCCCGGGCGAAGTTGGACAGACTGCCTTTCAAGGCAGACATGTGTCAAGCATTATCATCCGACAAGTGTCCAACTTTGGGATTCGAGCCAAGACATGCCGAGCAAAAGGACAAGCATGGGCCGCACTACTTATGCCAGCTGCCTCATTTAAGACTGACGTGAGTTTCCACCGCCTCAACTACCCACATTTCGTCAATATAAAGTTCTACCCAATGCGCCGCCACGTGGTCGTTCAACCTTCAGGGAGACCATGCCGAGGGTACGATCCGACTCGACAGAGGTCGGCATCAGCGAGTTCACGCGCTGCTTTTGTCAGCTAATGTTTGACTGGGACGTTGTGCCCATTAATGTAACGGGGGGAACTTTGGGCTATAAATAGCCACCATGTTTTCATTGTAAGTGGTGGAAGGGGAATGTTTGTTAGGGAATCACCGTACCCATTGTAACCGTGCTTCTGCTAATGAATACAATCTGTATGCCTGGTTCCGTTACTGCTTGTCTTTATTCTTTTATCTTTGTCTTTCATTATATGCTTTAGGCCCACCTGGGTCGCAGCTCGTTGATTCACTTCGACGTTTGGCGATCAGGTTCCTCTAGTATTGCTTGTTTAAGCACTTTTGTACTTCATTAATTTAAAGCATTTATAGAATAGATATGGTGGCAGTTCCATCAGTTATGTGTTTTGTTTGTCGTTATTGCGCCCTGGACCCGCGAACCAACAATAACTTTCCTTAGAATCTTAAACAAGGAGACGAAGTACATCGGGATGCCTTGTAAAGTGGCTTTGACCAATAAAATCTTCCCCGCTTGACTTAAAAGAACGCCTTTCCAACCCGCTAATTTCTTTTGAACTCTTTCAACTATTGTTTTTTCTGAACTCATTTTCATATATATGATTATTGGCACTATAAACTTTGTTATATTTAAAAAGTAAATATTAATTATATATATTTTAGATTTGAAATACTAATTTTATTTTATTTGAACTTTTGAAACCTATATAATGAAAATAAGCAATTTAATCCACAATAAACACTAACAAGTTTTAGGAACTAACAAATAACTAAATTTATTGAAAATAATTTTGACGTTTTTAGATGAGAGGTTAAGATATAAATATAAAAATTTTAATTTTAATATATATCAAGGAGAATTCTAACTTTGAAATATAACTCTCTATATTTATAATTTTTTAAGAATTTTATAATGCCATATCTTCTTCTAAAACTATGGTTGATGATAAGAGAGTGTGAAGTCAACTTTATATAACATCCATACTTTGTATAACATCCATTTGACTAAAAAATAAAACTAATAGGTATAATTAAAAAATAAAACTAATAAGTATAAGAGAATATTATTTGAAAAAACACGTGTAAATTCGCTGGGAAAAAAAATTATTTGAAAAATTATTAAAAAAAAATCAAATGGAGGTAAATAAAATTAAAAAAAAATTATAAAAATAGTATTTAATAAATTAAGATTAATTATAAAAAAGGGGGAGATGGAGAGGGAAGAAAGTAGAGAGGGGAGGGCTCTGGTCCCTCCCCTGCTCCCCCTCCCATGGCTCCTGGTTCCTGCCCAGTCCCTGGCTCAACCCAGGTCATCCCTCCCGGGGAGTGGTTGTTTGCAGATGATCTCCTGGGGGAGATCCTTCTCCACTATCTGCGCCCCTCCCGTCGGCTAGGGTTTCCTTGGTTGTTTTTTTCGGATCGGTGCTTCCCAGGGATCCCTGTTTGGTTGGGGATCCCTTCCCTTTTTCCCTCAGGCTTTCGCCTAGGGTTTTTTGCAGGTTATTCGCGTGGATCTGGTCCCCTGCGTTTCTCGGTGCGATGGAGGTGACGATTTAGGGTTTGGACAGCTTCCCCCTTTTTCTTGTGAATCCTCGGCGGGCTCTGTGCTTGGACGGGATTCTTGGTCCCTCGGCGGGCTCTGTGCTTGGACGGGATTCTTGGTCCCTGCTGCTGGGATCCTCTTTTGTTTTCCCGAGGCGGGTTCCTTGTGGTGCAACTCTCTGGTCACTTCTTGATGGATTGGATCCTCTCTGTGCTGGCTATCGGCTTCCTACAGGATGGCTCTCGCTGAACTGAATGTTTTACCGGTGGGCGGGATGGTTTCTCCACAAGGCGGGATCCGCCAAATCCGCCGGTTTTCCTGCGAGGCGGGATCCTTTCTTTCTCGCTGGTTTCCGGATGGCGAGATTTCCTGTTGCTTCCGCTAGGCGGAGCTGTTTGTGGTGGTTTTGATTGCTCCCGCGAGGCGGGATTTTATTGTAACGGTTTTTCTGTGCTTCCTGCTGGGTGGGATCTTCTCGATGGTGGTTTTTGGCTACTCCCTGCTGGGTGGGATCTCCAAAACTACTTTCTTTCTTATTTGTTTGTTTCCCGCTAAGAGGGATTGTTTCATGCTTACTGTTACCGTTGGGCAGGATTTCTGTTTTGGTGTTCAGTTTCAAGGGATTGATGCCCTAGGCCCATTGCTTATGTAATCAGGTTTTGGGATCCTTGTTAAAACCCGCTATAAATACAAACACTTATAACTATAAAAAAAAAAAAGATTAATTATAAAAAAAACTCAGGTGTTGTAGGTGAGTTGGAGAGGAGAGGGCAATCCTCCAAGGGTTCTAGGTTCGAATCTTCACCCTACCAAAAAGCTGAATTGGGTACCCAAAATCCAATTTATAATGTTGGTACGACAGTGTTGGATGCGACCCCCGGATGACTTTAATGGTGTAGAACCCCCTATTCGTGGTCTCTTAAACAAAGGCGGCCCCGCAAGGGGTTATTCTCTTAAAAAAAAAAAAATTATAAGAAAAACATATAAAAACTTTCTACTATGTTATCTAAAAATATTATGATACTAAATAGAGTTATTAGAGAAGAACTTGTTTGTCAATTCAAAGAAAGCATGGCTACAAAGAATCTCATTTATATTATATAATTATCACATTACAACAATATCTCTTTAATTATGTATACTTTGTTTCATAGATTTGAACCTAAATCTCTTTCTTAAAAATTAATTATTGAAAAAGGCAAAGAAACTAATTTTTTTTTTACCTAGTCATTTTCAATTTGCAATTTCCTTGCACTTTCACATTTTGAGTGATAAAAGGTTAATAATATTAAAAAAATCATCCTTGATAGAACATTGTAGTGGTATGTTTTTAGGTTTTCATCTAAAAGACCGAAGTTCAAGGTTGAAATTCTTTTAAAAAGCTGCGCTCTTACCCTAAATTTTATCTTGTTGGTATACCTTAGTGGTATGTCTTTGAGTTTTTACTTAAAAATTCAAGTTCAAACCATTACGCAAACCACTACATAAGGGACCAAAACCTTTTTTTACTTAAAATTTCATTCAAGTTCAAACCAACATAAGGGATCAAAACCTTTTTAAAAATCCATGTTTACCCTAAAATTTTATCTCGGTTGGAATATGATAATGGTACATCTTTGAATTTTTATAGAAAACCCAAAAACCCGTGATTTACCCTAAAATTTTATCCTTGTTTGAGATTTTCATCTAGGAGACCCAAGTTAAAACCATTGTATTAGACAAAATCCAATGATTCTCCTCTAGAGACCCATCTTTGGATTCATGTCTAGAAATCTAAGTTAAAACCATTGCATAAGAGACTAAACCCTCTCAAAAACCAATGATTTTCATTTAAGACGCCCAAATTCAAACCATTACATCAAGGATCGAGACCCTTTAAAAAACCAATGCTTTACCCTAAAATTTTTGGTCCATCGAAGACACCATAATGGTATGTTTATGAATTAACATCCAGGAAATTTAAATTCAAACCAGTATATAAGGAACGGGACCATTTAAAAAATCCCATGTTATGCCTTAAAATTTTTAAAAACTGACAAATAACTTAATTGATAGTGACCGAGTACTTACTTACAGATAAATTATCCTTTTCGATTCCCCATATTTTACCCTTAAATTTATAAAACACAAAAAAATAAAAATAAAATAAAATAAGAAAAACGTTCTCAAAGAACGCAATCACGAGGGAAGTTGAAATTAGTCAAAGAGGTTGGATACGTGATGTTTATGTGTTTTACATCCAGATAAGAGACACGATCTTAAATTTACTTGGTTTGCCAAATCCACCATGATTTGAATTGTAACTACCTTTGTCCGTTCTGTAAACACATGGAAATTAAGTCCAAATTGCTCGTCCAACATATGCCGAAAACTGATTCAACAGTCTCCTCGACCAGAACAGAAAACACAAAAAGTGGAAGTCTTTTCTAAGGATTAAAGGACTCTACAGTTCAAAAACATTTTTATTTTTATTTTATTTTTTTAAATTTGGTTAGAACAGCTCAAAAATGTTTTTATGGAAAGGTTTTAAATTTTTTTTAAAAATTAAAATTTCAATTACAATATAAATGATTTCTTCATATTTTTATTTAAAAATATGATAAAACTCTTGTTAAAATTAAATTGCTTCAACCCTGAAAGGAAAAAGAAAACATTATAATGGGGTTTGTGATTGCCTAGGTCATATTAAGGTCTTACTGGGTAGATCCCGGGGGAATAGAACTTTTAACCTTGGGGAGGGCTGCCACGGAGGCCGACCCGTGAGATTTAAAAAAAATAAAAATAAAAGTAGGAGAGGGAGAGAAGATGTACTGTATATTAGGAGGAGAGAGAGGAGGAGGAGGCAGGCGTTGGTCAATGCAGTCGTGTTTCCTCACTAGGTGAAAGACCAAGCAAAAGAAGAAAGAGGCCGCTGCTGGGGGGAAGCAGAGAGAGAGAGAAACGAATAAAGTGAGAAAGGGAAGGAGGACGCGGAGCAGAAGGATGAAGGGAGCCATGAGGTCTGAGGTTCGAAAGACCGTGGAAGGAATAAAGGAGATAGTGAAGGGCAAGGGCTATAGCGACTCCGAAATCATTGCAATGCTTGAGGAATGCAACATGGATCCCAACGAGACGGCCCAGAAGCTCCTCAGCCAAGGTAAGTACACTTAGTATACCTGAGTTTATGATTTCTATTTTTTTAAGGTCCCTTTTTGATTATGAGAGCGGACTGGACCGTTTTTGACCTATGCAAAAGCATACCCATGTCATAAGGACTGTAGTTTGGCAACCGTTTCTGGCGGGGGGATCGATACTTTTTGGTCAAAGTGTAGATACCCAGTTTGTGAAATCCGGGCTGCTTGAGTTGGGGTGGGTTCTAGCGGTGCCTTCTGGGTTTGCCATGGTTTTCTGCTGTTGATCACAGAGTAGGCTTGTGCTCATCGGATTGGGCTTTGGGGATTTTGCAAGAGTTTAGTGGGCGGGGCGGCAGATGTTGGGCCTTGGTGATCTTGGTTAATCTGGGGCGGGCGGTCATGGTTTTGTTTTTTAGTCGGACCCATTTTTGAGTTCCCCACGGAGAATAGAATAGAAGGTTTTTGATGTCCACGAAAGTAGCCTATAGAACAGACGAAAGGTTTTTAATGTTGGAGCTCTTTCGCGTTGTGGGTTGGAGAGCACGAGGCTGATCTGGTGTTTGGGGATGAGACATAATCGGGTTGTTTATCGATGAGGCCGGCGGGGCAAGTTTCAGGCCAGGGGAGATGCTGTTGCCTGCCATAGGCTGCAAAAGATGTATTAGAGGGCTGAACGGGTTACGAGGCCCGTTGATGATATGAGGGGATTGATTTTAGAGCAGTTTACCCAACATTCAAAATGGCGTGTGTTTTTGGGTGCTTTTAGGAATAGTCTTGGACTGTTCTGGATCGGCCAACTCAAACTTGCGGGTTCTCTTCACGGTTGTAGGAATGGAGCTGGACTGCCTATGTGGGGTATTTTTGAAAGCTGGGTATTTCATTGATGCATTGATGTTCCCTCCAAAAGACTTTGGAGTTTGGGTTGGTCACTAACTCCTTCATCAAACACTGGAGGTTAGATGCATATGGGGGCTGTTGTTGATTTGTACTGCATATGGCACTCAAACATTTCCGACCAAGATTCCATGTCTAGTATTCCTAAAGCATGTACTACATTTACCACTCTAAATTTCCACTCCTGACTACAAGTCTAGCATTCCCAGTTCATGGTTCTTTCCTTTGCGTATGAACTATAAAGTACTAAGGCTCTGGGTCATCTGAACTTTAGTGCCTTGGTGGCCACGCTCATTTAAGGGCCTTGGTGGCCACTTGATTATGGTCCTAAATTTGTCACACCCTTATTTAAAGGGTTTGATGCCCACTTGAATGTTTGGCTTAAATTTTGGATTGTTCTTGACTATTTTTTTGATGAACCCACACCCACACCCACCCCCTCATCCACTCCACGGTTGTTCTTGACTTTTTGCATGTAAATGCAAATTGCTTCTGATTATGTATTGGGGGTTCTAGTGTTTTTGGTGATATTTTCAGCCCCTTTTTCCAAGTTCAATATTGGTGTATAAATATTGGTCTTTGTGGGCATAAAATATGGAGTTCTTAAGGTCGTTGGAATTCTGTGTGTTAAGGGCATTGGTGCCTTGTGAGATGCCATGTATCGCTTGGCAAGATTTGAACCTGGGTTTCCTCCTTGAAAGTCGAGGAATTTAACCAGTTGAGTCTTAAGGTCGTTGGAATTCTGTGTGTTAAGGGCATTGGTGCCTTGTGAGATGCCATGTATCGCTTGGCAAGATTTGAACCTGGGTTTCCTCCTTGAAATTCGAGGAATTTAACCAGTTGAGTTTATGCCATTCGATACCCCACACAAATATTATGTTTGATGGGTTTAAAGGATTTCGGAGGAAGCCTGTGGTTGGTTCTCTCTTTCACCTCTAAAAATGAGCTTCTTGCTGAAGACTCCTGACCCATCTTCTTCTATGTCAAAACTGTCTGGGTACAAACAACTTAAAATACAGTTGAACCAACATAGTATGAGTAAACAAGAGCTGCACTGTGGCAT
Organism: Wollemia nobilis; assembly: GCA_028583015.1. Classification (NCBI taxonomy): domain Eukaryota; kingdom Viridiplantae; phylum Streptophyta; class Pinopsida; order Araucariales; family Araucariaceae; genus Wollemia; species Wollemia nobilis. Next base: position 1,774,599 of record JAQPPZ010002150.1, read on the forward strand.
AATCATGCTGTGATTTAAATTATAAATATGAATATTAAGACTCGAAATTATAAATTGGAAGGTGAGTTTTTGTTGCTAGAAAATTGCAAAATAGAAGGTGATTTGTTTTTATAATATTTAAAGTAAATTTGAGTTTTTTGATGAATACTTTTTGTTTGTTTAAGATTAAAATTAAATATAATTTTATCAAATGACATGAGTTCAAGTGGTTAAAAATGTGGGCTTTCAATGGTAAGACCTAGGTTTAAATCTCACCATGCGATATGTTGTATTTCCACTATGTGGTTGATTGAAATACCCTGAAAACATGGTGATGATGAAGTAGGCATGGGCCTTTCTCAATCCCATATAATCAATTTAAAAAATAAAAAATGAAATTTTATTTTTTAATGAATTTTTTGATTTTATTGCAGGAAAAAAGATACCTACATTTAATATTTAAGATCAAGAAAGACAATATTCATAAGAAGATTACCATGCAATATTCAGATTATTAATCATTTGAACATGGAATGCTTCTAACAACATTTGCTCTTTAGTTAAAATCTTCTCCATTCAGTTTTAAATTTATTTATAGATAAAAACTTATTTCTTAATTTAGATTCTTCCATGTAAAAGAGAAAAGTTTCACAAATAATTCAACACACTCAATTATTTTTTTAAATATTAGTTTTAGAGAATTTAAGTTAAATTTGTAATAACACCTAATTTAAGATATGCTTCAATAGAAATTGAGATAAATGTGTTTTGTAAATTAAATACTAATCAAATTTTCTCTTTAAAAATTGTAAAATGATCTCCATAATATGAGATTTGAGATTTGTTGTTTTTAGAACATACATTAAGGAAAAGTATCCGAGAACCTTTTTGAATACTACTTTAAGGGAGTCAAATTGTAAAATTTCTTTTGCTGTGCTGTACATTCTGTTTTTGTTGAATGATATTACTGCCACATGTACTTCCTAAGTTATTGAATAACTGAATCAAGATTACAATTCATTCCTGTCCTTTGTATGATGTGTCCATGTTGGTGTTTGATCCCTGCAACATTTTTAATTTCAAAACCAGTAACATAAACTCTTAGGTTTAAAATGTTCTACTGTACTCAATATTTGCTAAGTGTCCTCTTTTTGACTTTGAACCCAGTAATTTCAGTGACATTATCAGTCCTATGAATTTTTTCCATTATTTTATAAATTCCCGAAAGATATTATTATGGCAAATCATATTTAGTGCTTTTATATTATTGTTTGTTTTTTACGTCAACCTGAGCACTCTTCTAACATCTTATTGAAATTGCAGATCCTTTTCACGAGGTTAAAAGGAAGCGGGACAAGAAAAAAGAGGTAAACTAAAATATTAGTGAGATATAGATTTTTGGTTTAATTTAAAAAAAAAAGTTATCTGCCTTACCATTTTGACTCTCTTACTATTTAACTGTTGAAGCATATGTTTTCTTTGCCTTTTGTTGTTCTTTCGGTGCTGTTCTTCAGTGTGTATGATTATAATACTTGCATTTTTTTTTCTCAGCTGGCAGTTTGATTCCTATGAAAAATTATTTAGAATAATTCAATGCGTGCCTGACAGATTGATTGGTAGGGAAATAGAAGACCGTTGCATGCTAGTGAACAGTGCTTTAGTGAGCATTTTGGGGGCATCATAAAATATTTTTTACCAAAGAGTCTAGAAATGCCAAATTCTGGAGGTACAAAGATTAGAGAAATATATATTATAGTGACCACTGAATAAAGCAAATATGCTAACGGCAAAGAATCGAATGAAAACTCATATATCAGTTAGAACCATAGTTGTTGGTGCAGACTTGGCAAGGCCAATCTTTGAGGTTGACTTGGGCTCGGCCAAAAAACTTGGGAAAACCCAGCGCGAACTCGGCCAAAAACAAAAACTGAAGAAAATGCCATTTTCTGAATATTTCCTGTTGCTTCTGAGTTTTTATCATTGGACTTGTGTGAGTTTAAAAAGAAACTTGTTTAGTCAAAAAACTTGCCGAGTTGGTTGAAAAAAACCCTTGAATTGTGACTTGGGCATGGATTGGCGAGTTTTTCAAAAGCTCGACGAGTTTTGTAACTATGGTTATAACTATCTTAAAAGGGCATTGGCATTCACTGTGACAAGGAGGTCTATAGTTGTCATTGTTCATTCAGAAATAGGACGAGCTGAAAGTGACAGACTCTGAAAGTGTATGGAGCCTGATGTGAAGTATGTGCCTTAAAGATTGTCTTAAGGGATGTTGAAAATAATCAAATATAAGGCAATGGACTTGTATAGAAAGAAGAGGCTAATTCCTACTGGAATAATATATCTATTTTCCAAATAATACAGGTGGAACCCCATGCAAGTGCCAGGTTCTATGCACCTCATTAAGATAATTTGTTTGACTCCAGCTTAGCCAAGTTTGATACACAAATTGACTTGGATTTGGCAAGAAATCTCAGCTAAAGCTTGGCAATGGCCTTGGCAAAAATACTCTGCCAAGCTTTGCAAAGGACTTGTCTGCTTCTGATGAGGTTTGACACCATCCTTGGGGTTCATATGAAAACAGGAGGGATAAGATGGTGATTTTTTTTCATAATAGAATATTTTGAAGCTTGCATTTTAATTATGTTGACACCATCCTTAGCGTTATACTTTTTAATTATGTTTTATTTTTGGGGTGTGTAACAATGCCTATCTGTGTGTCTATTTATATTGGTTTCCCTATGGTGCATGGTTACAATATTTAATATAACAAATATTAATAAAGATTAATGTTTGTTGTCCATGGCATTGTGGAGGAATCGTAAATGCGATACAATTGAATTAGCCCAACTCGACATCAAATCCCTACATTGTGTTGTACACTCTGTGATAAGGCAGCCTATGATCTATGATAATATGGTTTTAATGTGGTTTGTTGAAATAATTATAATATTGGTGGGGCTTGTTTCAACCTCTAAAACCAAGTGAAAAAAGAATAAACATTAATTTTTGTTGCATTGAATTCTTTCTCAAGTTTCTAACACAATTTTTTTGTTCTTTGAAACACATTCATGTTCATTGCACTAAGGCGCTGCACAGTCATTTACCAGCTTTAGAATTCAGCATAGGCACCCCCCCCCCCCCTGACATTGAATTACTAGAAATGGTTGGCTTTCACAGCTTAAAACAGCCATTCACCAGCTTTTGGATAGGCAACATAGCAGAAGTGTGAAATGTTTCTCAATTTGGTGTTCAAGTATCTGTGACTGTTTTGAACTCATAGGTTGTTGGTTTTGAATTTGAACTATGGAATCTGAAATTTTCTGCCTTTTTCTTTCCATATTCTGTATTTTTCATACATGTTTGTTATGTATTCAATTTTTTTCCCCAAACAGAATTGAACCCTTTTGTAAAAAAATCAAACCTTCTAGTCTCTTGAGGGATACCATAGTGGTTTTCTTTGGGTTTTCATTCAAGGGAGCTAAGTTCAAACCCTGGTATGAGGGGACCAGGACCCCTTGTAAAAACCTGTGTTTTTTACTGAAAATTTTTGTCCTGTGAGGGATACCGTAGTGAATGTCTTTGGGTTTTCATTAAGGAGATCCAAGTTCAAACCCTGGTACGAGGGGACCTGGACCCCTCATAAAAACTTGCGTTTTTAACTCCAAAATTTTCCCAGAAAGGGATAGGCAGGTTGGTAGCGGCCGAGTGCTTGCCGGTGGGCTGCCATGGTTCAATTCCTTGGAGGCTCGAGGGTCCTGTTGACTTTGTCTTTACCTAACGGTCTAGGGATTATAGAGGTTCCTACGCAGCAAAATAAAAAACAAACCTCCAAAATTTTCCAAGTTGTATCTGAAGTGTCCAAACCTAGTAGATATGTTAGGGTGCACATGCAGGCATTCCTTCTGGATCAGGCACCATCAAACATCCCTATGATGTATTTAGGGTGCTAACTTGGAATGTCTTCCTGCTGTCAATGGTGGGGTATGTAAAGGATGTGTTCATGTGTTCCCTGGAACAGCTTATCACTAGCAGTGAACAACCTTATTACATTATGCTATGATTTCTTTGTTTTTTATTCTACTTTAAATGATTGAAAGCCATTGGTGGCAATAGTTTTAAGAGAAGATAAGCAATGAGGTGACTCATGGTGCCAAAACAATAAATAGTGCCATTTACTAGACAATGGAGTATTATTACTTTATGATTATGTTACTGGTGGCAACCCTGCAACAACCTTGGGCAGGTGTGTTATCATAAGTTCATAATATGATGATAGGCCTGCTGGATATGGAAGTAGTTATGCATATTGTTGTAAGCTTTACAATGAAGCGTAACAAATTTACTTGAAGCGTAACAAATTTACTTGCGGGAGGTGCTTGTCTTCCTAGGCTGTAACTGTCCTATTTGCTGCATTTTTAGATATTATCTTGGGCATGATCAGGTTGTAGAAATCCAGGTCGTTGGTGGGACTAATTTCTTGTTTGAGTTATTTTGGTCGAAAAAATTTCTATAGGCTTGGCAGTTTGCTTTTGGTCTACCTTTCATCTATATTTGATTTAATTTGTTATCTTGTGTTGACAACAATTTATGAAGGGAAAAATCACATGATGGTCTTCTTATTATGAAATGGTTCATTAATGAGCATGTTCCAAAATTATGATGGTTCATTCTGCATGCTATTATTGCAGAACACAAGTGTTCAAAACTCAGTAGATGCCAGAGCAAGATCGGGAAATCAGAGTCGAGGCGGAAGGGGAGGCTCCTTAACAGGTAGAGGAGCTGGTAGAGGAAGCTACCGCCCTGTTTTGCATGGTATGATATTTTAATTTTTTATCCTAAAATGAAATAGATGAAACAATCCTCTTAATTCAACAAGTATTGATCAAAAGAAGCAAAGGAGGACAGGATATTATGCATTCTTCATATACGTTGTGGTTCATTGCTGTATAAAATATTAGATTAGAATTTTATTGGTTCTATGAACTTCTGTATCCAGATACTGATGGAGGTAGGAGCTCAAATGCAAGGGAGAATGGCACATACAATTTAACAAATAAAAATACAACTCCAGCCGCATCATCTTCTACAAATCAAAATGTGCAAGCTAAGTCATCAGCTTCAGGAGCAAGGTAGAAAACAACCCAATCACATGGTTGATGATGATAACTTATATCAAATTTTGTTGTTCTAGAGTCGGTTTTATGTTTTTATTCTGGTGAGCTTGGTTTCAATGGCTCTTTTTTAATCAGCCCCATTGTGTTTGCATGTCTTACTTTTGCCTGCAGAACATTGTTCTAGAGTCGATTTTATGTTTTTATTCTGGCGAGCTTGGTTTCAATGGGTCTTTTTTAATCAGCTCCATTGTGTGTGCATGTCTTACTTTTGCCTGCATAACCCAAGAAATAGTAACTTTTATCCATTAAAGGTGCACATTGGATTGGTCCTAGAGATGGAGTGAAAACTAACTTGCATTTATGGGAAAATTCTTACCAATGTTTCTGTTGAAGCAAACAAAAAAATTGGGTTTTTTCAAGATTGTACAAACATGCATGTTAGTTTTAGATTCATAGTGTATATATCAGGCATCTGATCTTATTTATGTTGATAAATGAATGTATGGCTTCATAATCATTGTTGTGGTTGTAATTATATTGTTGTTCATCATACCACATAGATTTTACTATAAAAATTTATTCCTCTACAATGGTCTGGATTTTTATCTTACATGATGTGTACTCCTGAAATTTTATCTTTTGTTTTTATTATTTCATTTATCTTGCAATCAGAAACCAATTGTAATTATAGGCTTGCTTGGCGGGATTTTCACCAGTGAGACAGAGGAGGTCTTGTTCAAAGTCAAATACATATTATGTTTGACTGTAATCCAACAATCTAAAACTTCTTTATAATTGTTCCAGTACTTTGTCGGTTTCTGCCAATGGAACTCCTACTGGCGTAGATGGAAGCATTGGATCATCATGTACCTTAAAGGAAGAACAGATTGCTGCTCCTGTGCATACCACTATGGCTGATATTGTCAAATCAAGTGGCACATCACTGTTGCTGGTTCAGCCAGAAGTCAAGTCAGTTGCTCCAAGTTTAGCAATGCAAGGGCAGCCAGCACCTAAGTTTCAGCAGACTATTGCACTGACACCGATTTCTGCTTCAGGGATCAGTTCTTCATCGCCAGATCCTGTGTATGTGCCATCTCATGATGCACGAGTACCAGGTGCAGTTGGTACAATTAGACGTGTAATTGGAACTGTGGGGGCTCAGCGTGTAATAGATGTCCCGCCGACTCTTTCTGCACCCTCAAATGTCATAGAACCATTGCAATCATCTCAGTCCAGTCAGGATGATGGGGCCAATTCAGATGCTAAATTCTCAGGGAATGATAACTCTGATTCAGCTGTAGTAAATCCTTTGTCAAGTGAGAATCATCAAAGCAAATCTATAACATCAGATTCTGATCGTATATATGAACCAAGATCCCAAGCAGGCATGTCTGTTGCACCTGGGGCTCCTCTGAACAATCCTCCAGTTGTGGTGAAGCAATACAGTAGCAGGCCTCAACAACAATCTTTTGGTCCTCAGAAAGGTATGTTCGTTGTCAAGTGCTTACCTTGGTTGTCATGGCATTGAACTGTAAATAAAAATCTTTATATTTCATTATGCTCTATTAGGTGCTTTTGTAAACTTGACAATTCTCACGTATTCTTGGTACTATCTCTTTGATTGTGCATTTATATTTGACATTCTTAGCTGGTCATTCTTATAATTGGATTCCATGGTGCACTGTGCATAAACATATAAGACTGATGTTCTCTTTGGTTGGTTTGATTTTGCTTACAGTGTTATGAATGTGTGTTGTAATTTTGTGTTAAGTGAGCATCCTGAATAGGTGCATTGATGTCACAGAGAATGAAAAATGTTCTGTTTATTTATGCCATTATATTGAACAATTGATTTTCTAAAATTATATATTCTGGATATTGATCTGTGTCTCTGTTCCATATTATAGAACAATGGATCATAGTTAACTTACCTGTGAAGTTTGCTGGGACTGTTGCATTATCTTATGATTATATTTGATATGTTGAAAATGATTTCATTAATGGCTAAAAGAGTTTTTGAACTCATAATGAAAAATTTGCTCTTATTTCTTAAAGGGTTTGCTTTGTGTGTGAAGTTATCTATAACATGCATTGTATGAGACACATTTAAATACATTGTATCAGAACCATCACAGCAGCCAGACCAGGTAAAATTGGTATAACACACTTTTGATTGCAACAAAGGACTGAGAATTGAACTTATGCTCATAACCTTATACTGGGAAAACTTCAATACCTGCTTTGCATATAATGCCGAAAAGATAAAAAAGGTAAAGTAGTTTTTAACGTCCAGGAAACCATAGGCCATATGAGACGGTCTTCATAAAGGATGTTAGTTACCTAATATATGTTTATCCAACCAAACTCTGGTTACTGAAGTATGGTGTACAACTCTACCCCCCATTGGATTCGAACCTTGAACCTCCTATTCGGAGTTCTAAAGTCTTACTGAAGTATGGTGTACAAGTTTATTTATCTTGGCAAAATAACAGCACAAAAGTTATTGAAGTATTCTTGAAGTCTGCAAAATAATAGACAATACCATAATTAGATACTCGTGCAATCATTTTTTTCTCCCATCTGAAATTGAGAAGTTTCCCAAGAAGCTTGTTTCCATTTTTTGTTAATTGTTTTCAACACATGTTTTAGTCTGGTTCCAGTTGTAGACTCCAGGTAATTTAAGTGTAATGCAGATCTGGTCACATGAGGAAATGCTTTCATGTATAGTTACAGCATTGGTTGAGGACTTACCTTCAATTCCCATGGTGATGCCATGTTTACTTTATGGCTGTTAAGTCTGGAGCTTATTTCTAAGGATTGAAGACCAAAATCCCAAAGGAGAGATTCTTGTGTATGTGATTTGTGAACATATTTGTGGCAAAAGAATACCATGAGTTATTCTTCTTGAACTTCCTTATTTATCATAAAAGATCTAAAATTGAGGAAATGGCCTTCAAGCAGAGAACTAGAGATTTTGTACTCAAGAAAGTGAGTAAATGGATTGTTAACAACTATTTAACATTGAGAGCACTGGAAAGAAATTCCCTTAAAGTCTACCTCCACAGTTAGAACAGTTCTTGACCTCATGAGTTTGGAACTTGTGTCAGGTAGGGTAATCTTAAACAGGAGAAAAAAGACTTCGCTATTAGTTTATAACAGTAGCCATTTTGGAATGTTTCTTTTGTCTAAGCCTGTTTTTTCTATTTAACCAGAACTCAGAAACATGAACTTGAATTTGAGGACAATCAGGCTGTTCTATGCTTGTTCATTATTAAATATTCGTTTTATCTTCAGTATCAAGTGTATGTAATAGCACAACACTAAATGGCCTTTTTGTGAGAGTAAAAATCTCATGCATGGATTTTTCTGGTCCTTATTCTCTTAGCCTTTCTTGAATGACTTTGTTCATATAGATTTCCAATATGCCAAGTCTTTGTTCATTCATTTTGGAAAGTAAGATTATTTCCTTGCATGCAATCACTCTTGACTGATGTAGGGGGCAGATGCTCTACATCATTTAAAACTCAAGGACATGCACCAAAAGGTTTTATAGCAGCAATACAGAAAGTTAATCCATCTTACAGTTTACTTTTGTGTAGATCTCTGCTCACATTATGCCAGAGAAGATTAGAAATTTTAAGATATTTTTTCTGAGCAATCTATTGAAAGAATATGAATATGACATACTTATTGGGAATCCTGATACAATACTCTTGCATAATGATTTGGAAAAGATATCTATTATTTGATTACCAGAATCTATTACTTAAACATGTTTGTCATCAATACTGTAGTAAGTACAGGTATGTGGATATTCATGATATTAATATATTGATTGCTCTGTCCCACTGAAGCGTCTTGTTTTACTTGCTAGCTTTTAGTTAGACATTGTAACTGATTATTATTTCATAATAGATAGGTTACTGATACTCCTTACTGAAGTGCATGGCAAGAGGATCTCAATTTGTAATGAAAGCGATGTTGTTGTTCCATTATAAGTTATTGATGTTTTCACCATACAGCAATTGGACCTAATATGGAGTGGAAGCGTAAGCCTCCTAACCAGAATGCAGCATCTTCCAGCTCTGGTGTGGTCAACAGTAGCACTGGGAGTACGGGAAGCATAAGTGCACCTGAATTGAACAGGACAGCTGTGCCATCAATAGAATCTGTAAATCCGGATGATGCCCCTAGTAAGTTGCAGGAAAAGCTGGAACGGCTGAATGTCCGGAGTGATCAACACTTAATTATTCCAGAGCACCTTCAGGTTCCTGAAGCTGCCTGTCTAGGTCTTAGTTTTGGAAGTTTTGGAGCATTTGTTGGGAATTCGAGCATGGAGTTTGGCAAGGGTGGGAGTGACAAGGGCTCCTCGCCCCTTTCTGATGATTCTCAGAAGTCACAAGAATCAAATGAAGAACCTTCCTCCAGGTTAATGTGATGTCCCTGGAAGTAATTTTATAGTTCTGATTGATGCACTGTTTTTTTTTTTTTTTTTTGAGAGCATAATACTCATGCAGTTGATGTGTTTTCTCTGTTCAGAATATCGGATCAGGGTTCAGAGTCACCAGTTGAACACCAAGAACAAGCATCTTCTGGTACATTGGAGAACTTAGCCTCTAGTATTGATGTTAGAGATTCTCTTTCTCAAAATTCTGTTTCCCAAAGTGAACCGTCAAAGCAAGATCTAGTTGTACAGTTGGATCCTCAGTATTCAATTGTTGAAACTAGTCCAAGCTATGCAAGTGTTGGGTTGGTGCCTCAGATTATCAGTAACCAATATCACTCATATGAACCTGCTTTAACCAGTCCACATGATGCTTCCCGGGAACCAAGCCTAATGGTAATTTGTTCCATCTCCATGCTCCTGAAATTTGTTAATAACAAAGATAATAGCATTGATCAAATTGTACAGATGCCACAATGTTGTACTGATGAAGTTAGCATAGTATTGCAATTTTTTTTTTAACTTTTTTTTACTTTTTTTCTTTTTTCTTTCTCCACATTGCATTCCTCTGATATTTCTGTAAGTGTTGCACCATTAAGTTACTTTTCTTCTTATGTCAACATGTGATGAATCATGTATCACTTAATCCTGGGCTTTTTTCGACATTTGTTGACTGATTTTTGGGCAGATGTATCCCTCAACAAGCTCTTACAGTCCATTTTTCAGACCCGGAGTTGATGGAGATGCCCGCTTCTCTCCGTTTGCTGGAACAACAACTGTGAGCAAGTATAATGGAAATGCTACATTGTTATCAGGTTCAAATGTATCGGCATCACAGGAGGTGTTTACACTGAATCTTTGACCTAATACTGCTTTTGTTTTTAGCTGGGTATGGTGTAGCACGCTCTTAATATTAATTTTTAAATGACTGTACAGACTGGAACCTCCGTGGGGGTAGCCTCCGCAGGTCCTACAGCTCAAGGATCACAAATGGCTGGAATTGCACAGACTAACATGTCCTTCCCTCACCAGCAAATGCAATTGGTTCAACCTGGTGGTGTACATTTATCACCCTTCCCTCCCACATACTTCACTTATCCTCCTCATTATTTTTCCCCATTATACATTTCACCACCAGCGTTAAATAATTTTGCCAGCAATATAGGATATCCCCAGCCATCGACTGGCAGCAATTATCCTGTACCTTCTGCTAACTCGTTTCCATCACCTGCTGTTAAGTATTCGCTGTCCCAGTTTAAGCCCATGACTGCTGGTGGGAATTCTTCACAGACAGGCTTTCCAGTAGGGTATGCAGGGTATAGTGCATCTCCATCTGGCTTCTCTGCAAGTCCTGCAGTAAGTGGAGGAAATAGAGCTGGATTTGAGGAAAACAAGGAGACCAATCTCTACATTCCCAGTCAACAGGTTTGTCCCCTTTCTAGCCCATGTCTAAAGATTGTACGTGAATGTAATTATAGAAAGGAATTTATTCATTATGTTTCTACTGATATGCAGGTTGATGGATCTGCATTTTGGTTTCGGACCCCTCAAAACCTTGCTAGCATGCAATCAAATTCATACTATAGCCTATCAGCACAGGGACAGAATGTAGCATTTGCACCTGCACAGTCTGGACATGCAGCATATGCTGGGTTGTATCATCCGGCTCAGTCAGGAGTGGCTCAAAATTCGCCCCAGTTGCTTCAGCAATCAGAGACACTTGGGGGAGCTGCTGGAGGAAGTAATTCCCAGACAGGTGGTTACCAGCAATCTCAGCCAGGCCAACTGAACTGGAGTAACAATTACTGACATTTTGATGCTTGATTTATTAATTTGCCTTAGCATTATATAGAAGGTGCAAAGCTACCTAGGAAGGTGGACTTCAAATCCCAATGGTTACTGGGTCTGCCTCAGGGCCTCAGATGAGTGAGTGTACATAATCATAACAGAACTTTTTGATTAAGAATCTCAAAAGAGTGTCATACATGAATTTGATGATATGTTCTAAAGCTGGGGTTCTTTTACAACAGTCATCAGTCCTGGGCCTAAGAAATCTTCTTGAATGGCTGTTTCACGCATAACCTTTCTTTATGTGAAGGTACATTTGCGGCTTTTTAGTAGGGTTAATCAAATGTATCATGCTTCAGCATTTGCAAAAGCATGAATACAAGGGTTTGATTTGGTTATCAATTTTTACCACTGTAGAGTGATTTTTGACAAAAAAAAATGCAATCTGGAATGCTTTAGTAACCCCGTCCATCTGGACGAGGGTAATTAATTCAAATCATGATATCCATACTAAACTTTTTTTGGTGTGACTGAGTACCTGTGGCAGCTTGTAGTGTAGTAACTTACTATATTTTAATTGCGTGCCCTAGATTTGTCACGTTTATTTTGGAAATTTATTGTTATCGATGATATGAACAAAATTTAAAATTTTATCGTGGAATAGGAAGCTGCTGCTTTGTTTAGCTTGGTTATAATTATTAGACATGGTAAAATTGCATACGTTTAACAAATGGACACTTATCTAATGGAGAAACACGGAGCTTTTCCTTCCAGTGGTTAAAAATAAGTTACATCTAAGGTTTACACCTAAATCTTGATTATATTTTGTTGATTTCTGCACCCCATACTTGATTACATTTGATTGATATTTGCATCCAGTAATTATAAGGTATAAACCTATGAACTGTATTCCACTGATACTCAGCTCACATCTTCTTGTATATGGTTTATATAATTTGAATGTTTTATCGGGCAGAACATATGATTATTAGATGTGTAGAATCTGTGCTTGCAGTAGATTTTGGAGAACATATGATTATTAGATGTGTAGAATCTGTGCTTGCAGTAGATTATGGATGGCCCCTTTCATGATCGCAGATTTAACATTGTCATTGTTGGCAGACAATAATTTTACATAACCTTCTTAACAGTGGGACTAGTTATTAAGCATCTTACCTAGAGTGTAGTTATTCAAGTTGTGGGCAAAATTAAAAGATTGTATTCAATCACCCAACATAGAGGAATTTTAAGATTTAAGGTGAGCTTGGTAACAAACATGCGAGCTTATTGCTATTGAAGTCTTTAAAAAATGAAGTTGGAGCCTCTCTTCAACATGCTCTTGAAGCTTTTCATGAGCATAATAATTAGGTGAAAGGGCAGAATTATTTATTTATTTATTCTTTGGGTGTATACATCATTTGTGTGACATTCTCCCTGATTTGTTATTATAATGCACGTGCCTGCTGTTGCAAATTAACCCCTTCCTCAATAGATATTGCATGCAGAGACAAAAAATTTAATGCCACATGCATGAGCAAGCCCTTGGATGGATTTAATAAGTTAGAAACTTTTGTCTTAAGAGTATATTTTTAACTTACGTAAATTAGATTTCTTTACTTTTCCTTAGGAAATAACTTATTTATTTATTTATTTTTGTATACACACTCATACATTTTGTAGTGGTTTGAATTTGGGTCTTCCAGATGAAAGGCTAAAGCCATATCACTGCGTTATCCCACAAAGTTCAAGGAAATAAACTCTTCAAAGTAATTATGTCTTATCTTATAGCTGGCTGATTTTTTTGTTTTGCTTTTTAATTTGAGGAGCGTATCCCACAAAGTTCAAGGAAATAAACTCTTCAAAGTAATTATGTCTTATCTTATAGCTGATTTTTTCGTTTTGTTTTTTAATTTGAGGAGGATGACTTGTAACATTCTCAAGCCCAAACTGGCTTATATAGTATTTGGGATTGAGATTTCTAGTTGCGGATGTTTGTGTATTTATATTTGATTTGTTGTAGCATTAATAGATTAACTGGTTCTAAACAATCACTAACTTCATTTCTCGCTGTGGTAACTGAGACAAAGGGAGCCATTGAAGGTTGATAATGTCCTTATAATGCATGAGCAAGATATGCAAAAGATTTCCTTTTAAATTTGACCTATGCCTTGATGCTCCTAGGCAGTCTATTTATAGCTGAATTTCATTTTTTTATTGGATTTTACTTAAAAGATTAGTTTACTTAAATATATCATTAGTAGAAATTCTTTAAATTCCTCTACTTTTGATTAGGAGATTAAAGTTTGAATCTTTTTAAGTGACACATGTATAATTACTAAGTTGTATTAGCTTGACTTCTTAAATTCCTCAACTTTTAGGTAGGAGATGAAGGTTTGAATTTGATAACAAATGGTATTAGCTAAACTGTACTTTCAAGTAGGAGACCAAGGTTCTAATATTGGCAAGTGATACATGCATAATTATCAAACTATTCTAATATCATTATATTGTCATGATGTAATATGGATGAAATTCATTTCAATCCCATATAACTCGTTTAAAAAAGAACAGATACAATGTTGACAATTTTCTTGTCAATGGTTATAAGGTCATTTTAATGGAAAGTAAACTCATCTTGATATTATGAATATATTAGAAGTATTCTAGCCATAAAACAAGTTGATAATGACATTTAAGCATGGTAAATATAAAGGATAGGTTGCATATTGCACCACAATATTTTTAATTGTAAAACTTGTTTCAATATATATGCTTATTTCTAAAGTGGTGGTGAAGCTGCCCCTCATATAGTAGTTCCAAAGGATTAGTTCAATAAAGTACTATAATATTTTTTACTTTCAAAATGAATTTCAATATATATGCTTCTCCAACAGTCGAACCAAGTTACCCCTTATGAAAAAGTAATTCCATAAAGGGAAGATTCATGGGAAGCAAACTTATCTTGATAATATGAATACATTGAAAATATATTAATCTCAAAATGATGTCATTAATGGCATTCAAACAAGCTATATTATTCCAAGTAAAAAGTCACATGATTTAAGGATTATACCAAGTTGTATGATATCTTTGAAGGTGAAGAAGCAATGATTTGGTGGATAGATTCTATTATGAAATATCAAGATAGAGGTGAAGAAGCATTTGAATTGGTAAATAGATTTTATAGAGTATAAAGAGTCTTGAAGTTGATTTGATTGTGAATGTCATAGTGGCACATACAGTAATGATTTTTTTTCCCAAAACAAATCATTTTTCAGGCATAGTAGTCCTATTATCTTCGAAGGATTTAATCTTTGTTTTCCAAACATACGAACAACTTTTGCCATGTATAAATCTAGTCAAAAGATGCAACTTTTCCACATAAATATTTTAAACAAGCGATTAACATTTCAATTATTCGAAAGGCACATGTATATGGATGCATCACAATCCTTCACAATGGCATACACACACTTAGAAATTACAAAAAGAATGCAACTGAAAACTCATAAAATAACCAAAACTTAAGAATTACATATAATGCAACAAATTAACAATTTAGAATCCCAGAAAGCCAATGTACTCCTTAAAAATCCTCAATGGCATGGAAATAAAACAAATAAAAAATCAGCTCATGTACTTGTAAGTGTAGAACAAGCTTGTAAAATAATGCAAGAAGCCAACAAGGGTGCTATGGAAATGAAACATGACAATGAACTGCCATAGATTAATAGTTTTGCCACTTTTTAAGATTAGAAAATGTTGCAATTTAGATTAAGACATGATAGTTTAGAAAATGTTAAAGGTAACACTCCCCATTATGACAAAAATAGCAATTTACAACAATGTTTCCTTTGTGATTCATGAAATTTGTTATAATTATGAGGAAATGTTAATCCTCACAAATTCACTATGGATTTCACTTAAGGTGAATTGAATCTCAACATGCATGTCTACCATTTTTTTTAAATGGTTGTATGGGATTAAAACGGGCTTCACTTGTATTACATCATGATCACTTAGTCGTAGTACAATAGTTTAACAATTATGTATGTATCGCTTGACAAGATTCAAACATGGATATTTTCCTTGAAAGTTGAGGAATATGATTGGTTGAGCTAATGCCATTTGATAAACATATTTCAAAATTAAAATATATGCAACAAATTAACTGTGTTTGAATAAATTCAAATTAATAGAAAATGCTTTTATATTAAATGGTTTAATATTTAGGTTTATCATTATATTTTTGAAAAGTTCTTGTATAATATAATTATTAATAAATAATTTGCCAAAATTACTTATCATTAAGAAATTTTTAAAATTCTTTGCATGAGGCATATTATTTTTTGAGTTCTATATTTTTTGGAATAAGTGTGTAGTATTATACTAAAGTATATTGTAACATGATTTAATAAGTTAAAAAATATGCTACCATATTCATAAATCAAATAAAGAATATACATTTTAAAAGGAGCAAGTGCAAGAAAGGAGAGAGCCTCACCTTCAAAGTTCTTGCTCTAGATATTTGGAAATTAAAAAAAATGAAGGATTCTCATAAAGACAAATTGGATAGCAAGGAAGAAAAGTCTCGTAGGGAAACCATAGTTAGCAGTAAGGATGCTTTAGTTAGAGGAAGTAATTGTTGTTGATCAAGAATATAAGGAAGAAATAATCTATGGTAATCCCTCTCTAGGAGGCATCTAATTCACGAAAAGTAACTATGAAGGACAAGGTGATCAAACATGATATAATGATTCTTAAAAGCAGAGAATTAGTAAAAGCAGAGGATGAGTATGCAAGTTCAACATATATTGGCTAAGTTTTTTGAAGATTCAAAAATGGATTCAATAGAAGTCAGGATCGAGTTCACATTATTTAACGACTTTCTTTTCAAAAGCATTCTCTTCTCATATTCTTTGGTTCAAAAATTAAGGATAAAATAGAGGGAGATAATCCATGGTTGTGGGAAGAACTGACTTGTATTTAAGACTATATAGAGATAATTGACTTGTATTTAAGGCCATACAGTGATTTTTTTATGAATATGGAAACACTTGACAAGATCCCACTGTAGGTTTGACTCTTTGGACTTCTATATTAACTTATCAATAAGGAGATCTTGAAGAATATTAGTAATACTCTAGGGGAGTTCATTGAGGAGGCACCAATTACTAAGGAGCAAAATCATGTTGTCTATATATGGGTATATGTTGCTTGGAAATTCCAAAACCTTTGTAGAAGTCCATTGTGATTAAAATCTTAGGCCAAGAGAATGGATTGGATAATTAGACTATGAAAACATTACATCAATGTTGCAAATATTAAGAAGCAAAACACATGGTAAGTATCTGCAAAGTGAAAACAACCAAGAAAGAGGTGCAATTTTTTGATCATGACAAACTCAAAGATTAAGCAAGTTAATCATATTATACTAGAAGCTAACTTAGGTCAAGCATTTTGCACTTCCCAAAAGGTGCAAATAAACCCCCTTTGATTAATCATATGGTAAAGGCCATGATGGTTAATTCAGAGCAAACACCAAAAGAAACTAAGGGGAATGCGTTGGATGAGGAATTGTAATGTGCAAGTTCAAATTCAAAAGGATTAAAGAAATGAAGAAAGATATAAAGTCAGTTTTTATAGCAAAGAAGGTGGAAGAGATTATGTTTGATCCATGCAAATCATCTTCAACTTTCACAAAAAGTATAGAATAATCTCCTTGCAATAAAAAGGAAAGTAGTTTAGAGGTTGTCCCTTGCACTTTAGGGATTACTAAAGAGAGCAATATGAAAAACATCCATTGCATGTTAGATATTTTACAACAACATTAAGAAGTTAGTACTATGAATGTTTCCCTTTCCACTTTAAGTTTTTCAAGGTAAGATTGAAAACCAAGTATTTTTGAGTTATGCCTTGCTCTTGAGGTTCTCTAAGATAGTATAGTTCTATAGATAAATAACTTACAATTTGAACAAAATAGACAAATAGATGAGATTGATGATGATGCAAGCATTAGTAGGAAAGGAAAAAAATTAGAAGAGCCTTGAAGGTGGAACTAAAAGGATAAACTCCTCGAGGGATATTGAATTGGGAAGCCACAAAAATATCACAAATATTAACTAGAAATGGAGCTAATCCTTCAAATGAGAATAAAAATGACAATGAATTTGGTATTTTGGAACATTTGAGGTATGAATTTGACAAAAAAAGAGTTATCAAGAAATTAATAGGTTGTTATAGTCCTGAATTTATTTTAATACAAAATACAAAAACATTTGTAAGGAGTGTAAATGTGTTTGAAAAGATTTGAAAGATGGGGGATTGTCTAGTAGTTTTTGCTATGGGGAATTAAAGAGGTATTGTACTGGTATGAGACAATTGGTAGAAGCAAAAAGTAATTGTGGTTGGTCTATTTGGTAGGATAGAAGTGAAATTTGATTCATAAACATGTATACTTTAAATATTGTTGCTCTTCAAGATAGATGTTGAAAGGACTTTAGTTTATTCATGTCAAATTCAATAATAATTCATAATTGTTGTCTTTATATTCTTAGGGGGGAACTTAACATAGTTGTATCTCCTTTAGAAAGGGTGGTATTCATGGTTGGTCGAGATCAATGGAGGATTTTACTTTTTTTTGTCAATTTAAATAGAATTTGGGATGTTGCTTCTTCAAGATTTCACATACATAGGATAATAGGTATGCATATTGGGCAATATCATGTGGCAAAAATATTAGATAGGTAGCTAGATACAAACATAGCATACAATCTCTTCAAACATTTTATTGTGAGTAGGATCATATCACAAACCTATTCTTATGAGATGTGATCTTCTTAACAATGGTCATTCAAATCCATTTTATTTTAGTGTATGTGGCTTTAAGACCGTGAAAGTTCTTCCAAGTCATGTGGTGGAATGAAGCAAAATTTGAAGGATCATGTATGTATATATTTAAAAATATATAAAACATTTGAAGAAGCAGATGAAGATCTAGAACATAAAATATTTTGGTAACATTTAATAGAGGAAACTAAATCAAAGCTCAATGATTTATAAGAGATAGTGAAAATTAAAAAAAATGAACCAACATACTTATGTGCAAGAAAAATAATTACCTTATGATTATCATAAAATATTAGAAAAGGAATAGGTATATTGGGCCCAAAAAACTCCATGTAGAGATGGCTCAAGAAAGGTGATAGAAATACCAACATTTTTCATGGTGCTGTCAAAATAAATTTGCCTTTCATGGAATCAAAAGCATTTTAACTTTAGATCAGGAATTATTAACTAAAAAGAATACAAAGAAAGAATCAATAATTTAGGTCAAAGATGTTCTATTAGACGTTGGGAAGAATAAGGAGACAACTCTCTTTCATTTTGGGAAATTTTAAAGAGAGGTGTGCTAGTTAGGGTTGAAGAAGTTAAGAGAAAATTCTAGAATAAATGAAATGAATATTACTTCTACTTATTGGTTTCCAAGCAAGATGAGATAAATTATTTTGACAATTTTAATCTAGTAAGCCTTTGAAATATGATTTATAAGATAATTTAAAAGTTATGATGAACATAATGAAAAATATTTTAGATTATGTTATTTTAAAGGAAGAATATCATTTTATTTTTGGTAAACAAATTTAATAGAATAATCATTGCAAAATATGTCATATAATATTTGCAATACATGAAAAAACTAGGTAAATTTATGGAATTCATTATGAAAAAAGTATATAATAGGATTTGTTAGAGTTTTCTCTTTGATATTCTCAAAAAACTGGTTTTGTTCAAGGTTCATGTGAATGGATAAGATATTGTTGCAACAATTCAAAAAGATATTGTTACAAAACTTCAAAATATTCTATTTTGATCAATGAATCCCTTGTTGGATACTTAGAATCATCCCATAGACTTTACTAAAATGAATCGGTACTATCTCATCTCTTCATAATTTTTGTGAAGGCATTGGTAAGAACTCTCTCAAAGGCAAAACTAGAAAAAAAAATCAAAGGTATTCATATTGTGAAAAATGGCCCCTTTGAATCTCATCTTCAAGTTGTTGATGACACTTCTTTTAGGTCATCCTATGGTGAATGAGGCTATGGAATTTAAATCAATGTTGTTATGGTATTAGAAGGTTTTTGTATAGTTGGTTAATATGACAAAATCCAAGATCATATTTATTAATATTACCCTTGTATAATGGACTATTACAAATATTTTAAGGTTTTTAATTGAAAAATCATCGACATATATAGGTATGTTTGATAAAAGAAATGAGATTTGAATCCTAATTTTAGATAGAATAAAACCTTGTGTGGCTAGTTGAAAAGAGAAGTTAACCATGGTGGGAAGGGGACAACTCATAAAGGCTACATTGCAAGCTATCCCTATATATGTGATTTTGCTTTCAAGATTATCAAGAGGCATGACATTTAAATTTGGAAAAATTTAAAGAGATTATTTTGAAAGGATTGTGAGAAATTTAGGATTCCTCTTCACAAATAAGATAGAGTTTTTTGAAGAAATAATATTTGTAACCACCAAAAAGGCTCTTGCTATCTAATCTATCTATTGCAATTCATGAAATAAGCACAAATGGGAAAACATAAGTTGACAACAAGAAATGAAACAAATATAAAGAATCCCTTTATTAATTTCAATGAAGCCAAGTTACAGATTCGTCCCTCTTAGGGATACCCATTTGATACATCAATTACAATAGAGTTTCAAATCCCTCTCAAGGGTAGATGCAATTTCAAAATGCCTTCCAGGGTGACACGAACTGCTCTAGGGTGTCGATGACCCTCTTCTCCATGATTAGAGGTATTTTTTGCCTTGCATCCCAAAACCCTGTTAGTCCTGCATGCAATAAACAACAAGAAACATTAAAAGCAAAGGAGGCCTCTCTTGATGAGGCTTTAAAAGGATATTTGCACAAAAGATAACATGATAATCAAGAAATCAAGAAAGTGATTCAGTGCATGTAAATTGATCTAAAACATGATGATATACCATTAGAAACATGAAAGAAACTAAGATTAATCTATCTAAGCTCCTAATTAACCAATTGAAGACATGAAAGCATGAAAAAGATTCATTATGCCTACACTACAATAATGAAGGAAAATTGCAATTAACTCCTAATCTGTCGATCAAATATCTCTAGAATACTGAATTAAACCTACAACATGATTAATCTAACCTAGTTAAACAAACTACAAAATAGAGAACAAGGAAATCAGGGATTACCCTCTGACCGTGGGTCATTCACGCGGTGGGCACTGTTCACCATGGCTGATAGCCATGATGGAGGCTGAAGTAAGTTTACCCTCCAAATCAGGGCCAATTCTCTGATTCTCCTTGCCAAATTGATGGTCAAGGGTCGCCTCTGTGTCCTCTGATAGATTTGGTGGTTGAATTGCTCAGTGAGTGCACGGATTGCATGGATTAGCATTTCTTGGCTCTCCTATCCTCCTAGGACCTCCATGGCAATGTGATCTCCAATTGGGTAGCAAAAGTATTCCTATCAATGCATGTGAGTGGTTATGCAATTTGACAGGGCTTCGCTGCTCAATTGATTATGCTTCTCTCTCTTTTTCCCCAATTTAGAGGGGGATTATATAGCAATTGCCAAGGGCTAGGGGTAGCTTCATGAGGAAGCTAAGATCAAGATTGGGTGGTTGAGCTTGTTGGATGGAAGGATCCAGAACCTTCCTCACTCAAACCACTCCAATCCACAACCAATTGGCCATTGCAACCGATTTTGGGTCGGATGAAGGCCAACTGATTCTGAGTGTTGACCGCGGATGATAGGCGTGGTGAGCACTACTAACCATGGGTGTCAGCAGTGGCTAGCACTGACTAGGCAAAGGTGCCCAAATTGAGTGGTAAAAACCACTGCTATACCTTGGAATCTATCCAAGGTCTTCCATATGGTCTTCTAGCATGTCCCATATGAGTAGTCACCTCGGCATGACGTATTTTAGGTGTCTATAGATGCCCCTTTTGAGATGCGTTGTGAGATCGAACAACGTTGAGCAAAAATAGACCTCCTAAAATGATGTCGTAGGTTGCATGATGATCATTAGTCTGATCAACATTAGATGCCCAAGTCCTGCAAAGAGGATGCGCATCCTAGAATCATTGCTTCCAACTCGGTGAAAGGCTTAATTTGAAAGGGTTTGCACTCGTCATCAGGCATTCGGGTAGCTTTGGTGCTACAATAGGAGTTAGGCCTATATAACCGAAAGGAGGAGAGCTACAAACAAACTATCATATATGCTATTTTCCCCAGTAGAAGGGTAAGCTTATGATAGTCTTTGGCAATGATTCGTAAGATGAACACAATTTTGACAAGATCTAGGGATCTACGATCAAGGGATATTCTATTGAATTTGATTATGATTTGATATTATGACTACCCCCTCAAGCGACGAGTCGATGAGGGTAATGACAATAAATGAAGTGACGAGGTCGCTTGACCACTATGAATGATCTTGAACAAATTAAGATTTAGCATTTGAATTCTTGGCAAGGCCTAATCAGCTATGATTGCAACTATTAATAGTAATTGTCTATTTCTATCCCATGGAGTGGTCCAGCCATGAAGGCCTTCTTAGGGAATCAAAATGAAGACAATCCCGATTAGGCATGTGTTGAATCATATTGTTCGATGATATGCTAAAAATATCATAGGAGAATTGTGATGAATATCTCATTCCCTTGGAGCAGTCCGGCCATCAAGGCCTTCTTGGGGATTGAAATGAAGCATACAATTCCACGATGATGAATTTGCCCCAAATTTCCTTATGGTAATTTACTCATCTTTCCGGATTGCATGGATCGCAAGTCGCTGCAACCGCCAAGTGTATAGGGTAAATAACTGAATACGAGGCACATTTGACTTTTGATTTATTTGATTTTTTTGTTAATTTTGAATTGAATTTGTTTTATTGGCTGGGAGGTGCGATGCTCTAAGAAAGGATTTCCATAGCGATGACCTCGATTGAATGTACTTTATAATCTCAGCCAGTTATTTTGTTTTACCTTATGATGACATTTTCCAATGTCGTTGTGCTTTGTTTGGCTCATTCTGCTTATTTTATATTTTTTGTAGCAATTTTGGTCTAGTGAAAAATTTTAATTTGACCTTTTAAGGCTCTCCACGGTGGGAATTGGGAGCATTTATTATAGTTTGCTGACCATACCTATCAAATATGAGTAATTTCCTTGATCATGGCTCAAAGCTGCGGTCGCAAAACCCTAATTCGGGGACCATGGTTGTCAGTCATGGGCCGACCCAAATTCAAAAAATATATATAAGGTTTTGACATTTGAAAATTTCATTATTTACCTGACATTGATAGAAAACTTGAGAGCTCTGAGAGGTAAATAGTAAAATTTGACCCGAGATGCTACCAAAAACTTGACCCACTTTCATATATTCCACACCGATGGCGGACCAACCGGAGGCTTCGACTAGTGGAGGAGCCGGTGCCTCCAAGGTAACTCAAAAATCGAGACCACGCTTGTAAATTACTAGATTTAAAATTAACCACACTAAGTAATGGGTAAATGAACCACATTAAACTATCGGTAATGAACCTCACCCTAGTTAGATTTAGCATAGGTTAGTTTAGGGGGTGGGTTTTAATTTTTAGGGTTTATTTGGGGAGGACGGGGCCCGAAAAGGGTCTCGCTCCTTAGTCGTGGGTGGCAGGTCCAGCTTGACAGGATTTAAATCCCAATGGTCATATTTTTGACCATTGCATCGACCATGGTTAGGACCCGCGATGTGCAAACTTTAGAAAATTTTCAAAATTTTTAATTTTTTTGAATTTTCTTGGCAATTAATGCCATTTAATGCATTTTTGAAGTGCTATTTTGATTTTTTTTGAAATTTTTGATCATATTTTTGCATGTTTTTCCATTTTGATGAGATTTTATGATTTGTTTGTCATTTTTTAGTTATTTTTAATTATTTTTCATTTTTACTTTATTGTTGTCACTCAGGCCTTGACTAATAGAGCGAGGGAGACCGATCTCCTTCACAACCTACATCACACTCTTACTGAGATAGAGTGGGGTTGGTTTACTATCATGGGGTTTGGTTACGTCTTGGACCTCCCCACCATTAGAGTTGACCAGTCCTACCTGACTACTTTGGCCCATCATTGGGATGCATGGACCAACACATTTCACCTATCGATGGGTGAAATGACTGTGACTCTAGAGGATGTCTACCACATATTCCACCTACCTATTGATGGTGAGGCCATCACCTCCTCTCCTACCATGGTGAGGAAGGATATTTTTGATGCTATCTTTGGCCAGTAGAGCCACGATGCGTAGGGTCGCATCGACCATGGAGGCATCCATGTCGAGGAGTGGTTCCAGGTCAACTTCTTCTCATAATGAGAGGTTGTGTTTATGCATTTGATCATTTAGATAGTCCTCCTAGACTCCTCAAGTGTGAGGTTCCCTTAGAACCTCTTAGCTAGGACCAGAGAGGTGATGGTTAGCTTGACCGCATAGCCTCTCATTCTAGCATGGGGGAGCACTCTACTAGCATAGCTCTACCATGAGCTATTTTAGATCATGCACCATAGTAGAGTGGGCATCGACTGCAACATCCTTCTATAGATTTGGGGTTGGTAGCACATTCTGATAGAGCACCCCATTGATTTACCCTTAGAGATCACTACCATTCTTGAGGAGCGATAGTGCTACGTAGCCTACTAGCCCTAGGAGTAGGAGGGCTTCAAGAGTAGGTCTCATGCAGGAGACCTAGATCACTACATTGGTCACTTTGCATAGCTTCACCTTGAGCACATACGATGGTGACCCTACATGGACTACCCACCCTAGATAGAGGTAGATAGATACCTACATCGAGCACATAGAGATAGGTGGATCATCGATCGAAAGGTCGATATACATGAGTACCAATTCTACTCTCACATCCTGAGGTAGTTTGGGATCTATCAGGATGTCCTAGATATGCCTACCATCTATAGATACCTGGTCCTAGAGAGGGACCTGACCTGGCCCTAGGTGACTCCACTAGGGGATGATGATGATGACTTTCAAGAGTCGAGCCTAGTAGATGTAGGCACTACTATAGATTATGATGGTTGGTGGTTAGACTTCTAGTGGCATGAAGAGGGTCCTCTAGGTCGACCAATTGATGGGTTCATAGTAGAGGTAGAGGGCATAGAGGTGGATCCTCATGGGTGTAGGACCCACCAATGGATAGAGGGCACATGGGGCATAGGGGCCATAGTAGAGGAGGGCCCATAGGTAGAGGTAGAGGAGGAGGTCTTCGAGGAGGGTGAGGCAGCTCCAGATAGTGAGGTAGGGTAGCTGAGAGCATAGGTTGTCGACCTCTAGAGCTAGGTGGGGAGACTTCACATCCAACTCCTACATAAGGATACTTCTATCACCACTCTAGAGGTGAAGCTAGCTCATGGGTAGAGGTAGTGGCATGGATACGAGGAGGAGAGGGTAGCTCTCCAAGCATAGGTGACCATAATAGACACTCAGATTAGGTAGATCACTAGTGAGCATGATCTATCATAGGCACAACTAGGTGTAGTGACCCTGGAGCGAGACCTACTCAGGGCGAGAGGGGAGATCCCTCATCCTCATAGGCTATCATGGCACCTCCTATAGTACCATCTACTTTAGTGCTAATAGGTTTTGATCCTATGGTGGAGATCAAGAGGCTACATACCCTCATGGAGGAGGGTAATGATCGACACATAGGATGTAGCCCACAATGCCCAGCTGGAGGGTATCATCAGGCTGCTAGGTGGGTAGGTGCCAGAGAGGACCACTACCATAGGGTCACATAGGACTAGGACCAGGGAGACAGGGTAGTCATCAACTAGCTCTAGCCACAGGATGCACAGGTCTAATAGGACTCATGGTACCAGCTCATGGAGGAGCCACAGGGATGGTGGAGGCGATGATGGTGCCTCACAGACTGGGGGTATAGGCCCTATCTAGTACTGATCTTAGAGATGTTATTGTACCATTTTTGAGTGTAAGGTCGAGGACCTACACATATGTAGCCTATAGGTATTTTGATGTACCCCACTATGATGTACATTTGACACACACACATATATATATATATGATAGTTCATCTCATTATATGTGTACTTTATTTTTGGTATTTTATGTTTTATGTTATGCATATGGATGCAATGCGTTATTGATTAGATGTTATATGATGTGATGTATGGATGACATGTACTAGATAGCTATGTGATAGATGATTAGATGTTATGAGTTATGTATGTAGATGTACTACTTATGATGGATGCATTATGAATGCCATATTTTGATGTTACATGCATGTATACTTTGCTTTACTTGTATGCATTTAATTTATACTGCTATGACATAATTTATGCCATGTATGTATTGCATGTATTTCTTTGTTTGAATGTGTATGTAAAATGGACATGTATGCTTTAATCACTTAAAACATAATGTATGCAATATGAGTTTTAATCAATCTAATGGATGACACCACAGAATGTATAACAATCATGGATTGTAGTTGCTTTATCTTTATGAATGTTTGATAAATTGTACACCCATTTGTGAGATGCAATGATATATGGTTTCTATTTATCAGTTTTTGTAAATTAAAAGGATATGTATAATATAATCAGTGGCCATCTAAATATCATTTTTGACATCCATCCGGTATCTAATTATATAGTACAAATAATTCTAATAAACAAACTCTCATAAAAGAAATTGATTTTTGATGATTGCAATTTAAATGGTTGTTGCTATTTGGGAATTTTTGAGGTTTACCATGAGACTCAAACACCCTAGTTGACTTATCAAAAGTTGTATACTAACCATACTAGACTTCTGAAACATAAGGCTTTCGCTAGGATAGGCCCTAACTGTTCATTACCCCTATGTGTGCAAGTGAGTATATTAAGATAAGGCATAAGCATACCCCGATGTCAGGCGGGATTCTTTCAGCCCATTGCTAAGATTGGGGGTCCACAAATGTCTTACCCAATCCTAGGTTTAGATTTTAGTTGGACTAGACCACTAGGCGATACAGGACACTTGAAGCTAGCTCTTCCACATTCAAACATTGGTCTGCACATAAGAAAGATGCTAATGTATCAGACATATCATCATGCGTAAGGTACAATAGTGCTGACAATTCCAGGGATTCAAGTTCACTCCCTTCTTTTCTTCAATTTTTTGGGATACTTGCTCATATAAAGTGATAAAAATCACTGTTTATTTTTGTACTATAGTGACAAGAATCACTATTTATTTTGTACTTTCTTTTTTTCTTTTGAGCAAGGGATTTGATACTGATTTTTATTTTCTTTGTACAACTTGATCTTCATTTGATCTGACTTTCTGGGATTTACATTTGATAATTTGCTTCAGAAACTTCCTTTGGGGATTTTGCTTTGTGGAACTATTTTTAGGATATCGATCTTATGATATCAATATGGGATATCAATATGGGATGTCGATCTATGATATCGATCTAGGGTATCAATATAGAGGATTGATATGGGATATCACTCTAGGATATTGCTCATTTTAATGTAAGCAAGGGATTCTAGGTAGGGAATAAACTTATCCTTTTTCCAATTGCCAACATTTCCCATACCGTCCGCACAGAGGGATAAGCAAGAATAAATATTTTCACCTCAGGATACCTGGTCCTACTTCATAGCTTTCATCTTCCCCTAGTCCTTATTAGGATTGTTTAATTTGTTGATTAGTGATAGGATTCTGATATGCTAAGGGCTATACTAACTAGACCTCAACTACAAAAGCAAAGCAAGCTTTCTATCAACTCTTGAGAAGACCTCTAGGTATGGTTGAATGACCAGAAAACCCTAGTATATTCTTCATAGCAACAATTGGGGTTGTGTTGAAAAACATAATTACTCACAAGGGTGATAAATGGATGAAAAATATAGTGCATAGATGCATGATTGAAACACAAATGTGGTGTCATTTGTAAGATTGTAAACACAATTTATTCTAATGCAAGGGTGATGGATGGAAATACCTAATGCAATGCAATGAAATGAAATGAAATGCAATGATGCAAATGAAATGCAATGATGCAAATGAAATGCAAATATTTTTTATTTTTGATATTTTTCCAATTTTTTTATGGATTTTAACATTTTGACCAAGGGATTTTTGAAAACCCTTGGAGCCTTTTGGGATTGACCAAGCGATTTTGAGAAACCCTTGGAGCCTTTTGGGATTGACCAATATTTTTGAGAAACCCTTGGAGCCTTTTGGATTGACCAAGTGGTTTTGAGAAACCCTTTGGAGCCTTTTGGGATTGACCAAGTGGTTTTGAGAAACCCTTGGAGCCTTTTTGAATGACCAAAGGGCTTATAGATGCCTTTGGAGCCTTTTTTGAATGACCAAAGGGCTTACAGATGCCTTTGGAGCCTTTTTTAGTTTTTAGGCATAAAACACTTTAAGATGAAGGATATTGAGAGGTTCAGGCTCTTCAACTCCTCCAAGCGATGTCAAGTGATATGTCCCAGGTCCAATCTTCTCTAAGATCATATAAGGACCTAACCAGTTAGCCATGAATTTGTCTCACATTTTTGGTGGTAAATTTGAGTTTTGTTGGTTCTCTTTCAGCACAAGATCACCAACCTCAAAGTCTCTCAGATGGACTTTGTTATTGTAAGCTCATTTTAAGTGCTCTTGATAAACGTGGAGGTGCTCAAGGGTATTCATGTGATGTTCATCAAGTAGCATCAATTGATCTAGGTGAGCTTGCCATATGGTGTCATCATCAATGAACTCTTTCAATGTGATGCACAATATTGGAATCTCCAACTCTAAGGGCATAATGGCCTCAATGCCATATACTAATGAAAATGGAGTTGCCCCAATGGGTGTCCGAATACTAGTCTTGTAAGCCCATAATGCAAGGGGTAGTTGGATGTGCCAATCTTTGTGGTGCTCTTGTACCATATTTTTCAAGATGGAGACCACTATCTTATTTGAAGCTTCAGCCTATCCATTTGCTTGTGGATAATATGGAGTCACAAAACTATGTTTGATTCTATACTTAGACATCAAAGCTCTCATAGTTTTGTTCTTAAATGATGTTCCATTATCCAAAATTATCTTGGATGGTATCCCAAAATGACTTATGATATTGGTGAGTATAAACTCAGCAATACGCGCTCCAGTTGTCATTGTTAAGGGAATGGCTTCCACCCACTTAGTAAAATACTCAGTAGCCATGATAATAAAAGTATGTCGACCCGATGACGGAGGAGAGATCTTACCTATGAGATCAAGTCCCCACTGAGCAAATGGCCAAGCCGCTTGAATGGGCTGTAAGGCCTGTGATGGCAAGTGCATAAGATTAGCATGATGTTGACATTTAACGCATTTCTTGACATACACATTGCAATCCTTCTCCATAGTGGGCCAATAATAACCCATACGAAGGATGCACTTGATGATAGCCATGCTACTGAAATGGCCATCACACGTACCATCGTGAGCTTGCAAAATTACCCAAGATGACTCTTGGGGCTCAAGACAATGAAGGAGAACTCCATCATAGCTTCTACGGTACAAGATGTCTGCTAACAAGACATACTTTGTCACTTTCTATTTAAATGTGTATTTTGTGGCATGCGATAATCCCTGAGGGATTACACCAAGTCTAAGGAAGTCATGTATCTATGATGTCTAGTTATGATAAGCTTTGGCTTCGACCGACAAGACAACATGTTCCCCCTACGGTTCTACACTTGCAAATGTAGACTGGGAAACAACCCTATGGTGAATGGTAGTACCACTCCCCATCGGATCCTGCGAGATCAAAGACCCCCAGGATGCTCTCTTGAGAAAGTCTCTTGCTCTGTAGAACCACTCATGGTTTGGTTCTACATGAATCATGTTGATTGACTCTTTGTTATCCAATGCTTCATGTTGTACAATAGAATGTGACAATATTTTTACATGGATGGTAGTGAAATCGGTAGATGGATTCTGAGGGATTAGAGATCCCAAAGATGCCATTATGTCTACAAATCTATTGGATGAATGAGGGATTGCCTCGATGTCATACCATTCCAGTCGAGCTAGATAAATGTCAACAAGATCCTTGTAAGCTTTCAATATTGGACATCGACATTGAAATAATCCCTTAACTTGGTTCACAATGAGAAGGGAATCACCAAAGATATTTAACCTTTTTATCTTCATGGTGATAGCTATTTGGAGACCCAAAATTAGGGCTTCATATTCAGCATTGTTGTTAGTGCAAGGAAAGTCCAACTTGAATGACAAGGGCATTGGAGCTCCTTGTGGCATGAACAACACTATTCCTGCACCACCCCCTTGCTCACACTTCGAACCATCGAAGAACAAGGTCATATCGGCTTTGTTATCCGGTTCTTCAGGTTTGGGTGCTTTTGATAAGGCAAAGACTGCATCATCAAGAAGCTCTATGGTGAGGGGCCTACTATTTTTGAGAGGTACCTCAACCAATTGATCTGCTATGACTTGTCCCTTAATGGAATTTTGGCTTATGAATTCTAGATCAAATTCTATCAGTAGCATGATCCACTTTGTAGTACGTGTATTATGATATGTCTTGCTCATCATATACTGCAAAGGATTTTGTTTGGATATGACATACATCATATGACTCAACATATAGTGTCACAATTTCTTTGTAGCGAACACTACTGCTAAACATAACTTTTCAACGTATGCATATCCGAGCTCATAACTCACCAAGGTTCGACTAATATAATATATGGCCTATTCTTTATCTTGCACATTCTTTTGGGCTAACATGGTTCCCAGTGCAAAGTTGGTTGCCGATATATATAGCAAAAATGGCACATCTAGCCTTGGTGGAGCTAGCACTGGCGATGTCACCAGGTATTGCTTAATCTCAGCAAAGGTTGCTCGATAGTCCTCATCCCAATTGAATGGGACCCCCTTGTGTAGTAGTCGATTCATGGGTCGATATTTATCTGATAATTGTGTGATAAATCACTTTATGGATGCTACTTTGCCTTGAAGGCTTCTTAATTCTTTGATGTTTGTGGGGGGATGCATTTCTAAAATAGCCTTGACCTTTGTTGGGTCAACTTCGATGCCTCATTTTGAAATGATGAATCCTAAGAGCTTTCCTGAAGTTATGCCAAATACACACTTCTTAGGATTCAACCTGACATTATGCTCTATCAAGCGATCGAAGACCTTCCTCAGGACCTCCGCATGCTCAGAACGCAATAATGACTTTGCCAACAAGTCATCAATATAATCTTCTAAGATCTTATGCATATAGTCATGAAAGATATATGTCATAGCCCACTGATATGTGGCACCAACATTTTTAAGGCTGAATGGCATAAATTTATAGCAAAATGTCCCCCATGGCATTATAAACATGGTTTTATGTTGGTCTTCGGGCTTAATATGAATTTGATTGTAACCAAAAAAACCATCCATTAAGGAGAGCATCTCATGACCTACAGTGGCATCTACAAGAGCATCGATATTCAGCAATGGAAATGAATCCTTTGGTGTTGCCTTATTTAGGTCTCTGAAATCCATACAGATATGGATCCTTCCATCAGGTTTTCCTACAGGCACCATATTGGATACCCATTCTGGATAGTCGATGGAGATGACAAACTCTACGTCCAACAACTTTTGCAATTCATCCTTAACCATTAAGGCTACTATTGGATGCATCTTCCTGAGTTTCTGCTTGACTGGCTTCTTTGATAGATCTAGCGAAAGGTTATGAGTAACCAATTTTGGATCTAGACCCGACATATCCTTGTAAGTCCAAGCAAAGAGAGTAGGTCTCTCTCTCAGTAGAGGGATGAGGTTGGCATGCTCATCAGGAGTCAAAATTTCTCCAAATTTAACCTTCCTTGGATTGGTGGGATCATTACTGATATCCACTTTGAAGGTTTCCTCTACTGACATATGGGATCCCTCCTCAAGATGATGAGGCGTAGGGATCAAGTGGATGTCATCTACTGGGTTTATAGGTTCCTCATTGGAAGCATCCTCAACATGATAGACATCATGTGCATAGCCTGGTACAAAATGGAAAGGTTGCAACATTTCTTCATTAGGGAAGAAATATTCAGGCTCTAGAGGTGAATCAACGTGATCCCAATCAATAGCATCTACATTTAGATGCAATGGTTTGGATGGATCGGCTGGATTATGGAGTGGAGTGGTCAAATAAATGGAGATCATGTTGATGGAATGGATCATGTCTCTAGGACCACGTGCAAGTGACTCAACATTAGAAAAACTACCATCCCCGAGATGTGGTTCTAGGGGTATGGGGATCTCCGGATCCAATCCATGAATAGACTATCAGATGGGATCACTGGGCTCAAGGAGCTCCATGTACATTGGTGGATTAGGAAACACCATGTGATAAATCACATTAAGATTCGATGGTCTTCCCCTAAGAAGAGGATTAAGATTAACCTCTCTATGCAAATCCTCCATAGTGTAAGGTGCATTATGATGGCGTAAGTACGGGGGTCCTAAATAGGCTCTCTCCATCTCATCCTCATCATCACTATCATAATAGAGACCTTCACCACTACCAACTGGAATCGGGAGATTAGGAAGATGAGGTCCCATGTACGCCCACACCCGATAACTATTGTCGCTCATGAAGGATTGATCATCTTCGATGATTGTTTCCTTCGATAATAGATGACATAAATTATGAGGGCCCAGATAGGCCACCTCAGTCTCATCCTCATATAGCTCCTTGTTTGAGGACTCATTGTCATCATCATTCTCATGTATGCAACTTGGTCCACCTATCTCGTAGATGGACTCTGTTGTATCCTCGTCAGAATGATCTTCTAACTCAAAATTTATCACTAAATTATCATTATGAACCTGCATGCCTGTATCATCGACTGCCTCACGAATTTTTTGACCCAAGTTTTCTCTTGGTATATGATCTGGACCGGTCCCCACCAAGATATCCTCATGATATGTCTCAGGTGGTTCTATAGTGACATAAGACACTATCCGGTTATCCCTCTAAAATGCAGAAGGATTAGGGTGATAAGGATTGAAGTCAACTTCACCCCCAAAAAAAAGATATAAGTGGTCAAAAGATCCATCAGGAAGAGTTCAACCTATCCTCCACTATAAAATCCCAACCTGAACCTATCAATAGGTAACCGATACTATGGTTCTATAGGCCTCTTACGCCCCTGCTCAAATAGTTCAAGACCGTAACCATGCCAATGGTAATGCTCGAAGTATCGCATGGCATAGTCTAGGTTAGAAAGATAATGAACATTCATGATGAATGGTTCATTATCATCCTCATCCATGGGTGTGGGAGATGCAATCTGGTCTAGCCCTCCATAGATGAAGTTGGTTTGGTTAGGTGGTACCCCCAATGGTTCCACCATCCCTATGGGAAGGTGATGGGCTCACGGTCAGCCCATATCTCATGCAGTCTCGATAATAGGTATGAACATCATGTTCTACATAATATATTCCCCTAATCTAGGATTAACCAAATGGATGGTCACCTACGGTGCAGATGACCCTACTGAAGACGTAGGAGAAGCAGGTTGAGGTGCCTCTTCGACTCCTCCTTGAACTTCCTCTACTTCCATGGGAGTAGGGGCTTCAATGATAACTAGCTTGGGCATTTGCTTTATCTTCTTTTCACCCACATTTTCTTTCAACTTCCTATCATCCCATTGTATCATGGATGCAATCGGTCTAATAGAAGTAGCTATCGTGTGCTCCGATCATTGAGATACGGATATTGTAGGTCTAGCACACACTTCTTTGATTTTACCTCCTGGATATTTGATTGGTGATACTAGTTACACATCCAGGTGCATTGAGGGGAGCACAAATTCCCTCGAAAAATCTTCTAGATTCACGTATTTAAAGGGTTCTTCATCCAAAGGCACCACGTGAACCTATCCCTCATGAATGTATTTGATACACTGGTGTAGAATAGAAGGGATGCAACACATTTCTCTGATCCAAGGCCTCCCTAGAAGTATATTATACTGCATAGCACCTTCGATTACATGACACATCATCGGGATGGTCTTCAGTCCTACCTGGATAGGTAAAACTATAGTACCGACCATCGAGCATAATGCATCATTGAAAGCTCTCAACATGAAGGTAGAAGGGATGATATGCATCTTGGGTAACTTCAAGTGAGTTAACACCTTGGTAGTTATGATATTGATTGATGACCCCATGTCAATAAAAACCCACTTGAACGGTTTGTGATTCACACATGCAATAATATGCAAGGTGGGTCTGCTATAACAGTGGAAACCATCTTGACTTCATGGTCATGAAATTGAATGATCGATTCCTGGCACTATTGCACGTGCCCCATGAAGTGTGTAAATGCTTCGGGATCCTGAGGCTACACTTCTATGGACCTTAAGATGTCCATGAGCATCTCCCTGTGCTTAGGAGACTACTGGATTAGCTCATAAATTGACAACTTTGTTGGAGTTGTCTGTAGGTTTTGAATCAACCTACTTCTGATGGTCACCACCGGTCTAGTTGGTGGGCTAGGCACATACTGGGTTGGCCTTGGAGGAGGCACAACTTGGACTCTAATAGGCACTGGAGGTTGATTCGGTCGTTCATACCTCATATTTCTTGTGACAATGTTGACCATATCGATGAACCCCTGGGTTGGTGGTTCGATTCGCACTTGGTTGACTTGGCCAACATTATTCTTTGGCACCTCATGATTTGGTAGAGGATTTTTGTAAATCCCCATATTTTTATTATCGGGTGCTTGTGGGTTGTTGACAAGAAGCGTACCTCTCTCGATCATATTTTGCACAAGATGTTTGAAAGACCAACATACCTCGATGTCATGGCCTTTCGATCGATGAAATATGCAATAATGATCATCTTTATAGCCTTTAGGCTTAGGCTGATTAGGATCCATTAACTTGACTTTGGGTAAGTTTATAGCCTTCGCCTCACATAACTGATGAAAAATCGAAGCCAATGACTCCGATAACTGAGTGAATACGTGAGGTGGGTATTGTTCCTTATTTTTACCCTTGTAATTGTTGTTGCGCTGCTCATACTCTTCTCAAGATTGCCTTGGAGGTGCCTTCGGAGCAGATTCTTCCTCAATCAAGGTGGGGGACTAGGCTCGCCCTCATTGAATTGGGATATTTTTGAATATTCTTGTTCTAATTCCTCTCCCACTTCATTCTCATACTGCCTATGCTCATATTGTTTGGACGCTGGGCACCGATATTTGTGTTGAGCTGCATGGCGAGTATGTGTGTCTATGTGCTCAGGGTGTAACTCGGGCTATGAATCCACTCATCTATTGACACACTCCTTGATATTACTGTGAGGATGTAAACCAGTGCTAGCCAATCAATCCTCTCTCTCTACATGCTCCTTCTGATTGAGGATGCGTTATTCACGCATGCATTGTTTATACAATTTTTTCCTGATGAACCTCTGCCTTTGAGTATTCTCATTTTTGAGGCACTCTTTCTCTGCGTGAACATCCTCCAATTGATCTTGGAGAATATGCCGTCTCTTCTCCAACATCAGTCTATGAGCTCTATCAACATGATCGGTTATTTGAGGCCTCTGGGGAGTGCATTCTGTTCAAGCGACTTTATGGGTATTTCCTCCAATGGACTTGTAGACACCAAATTATAGCCACTAATCCTCCATCCTAACCATTCCACCACCCACTTGTCCACCATACACCTTTCCTACCAATTATTTGGCCCAATTCCACCTTTCCCACCAATTATTTGGCCCAATTCCACCTTTCCCACCAATTATTTAGCCCAATTCCACCTTTCTCGCCTTAAAAAGGGCCACTTTAACCATTTCCCACCATTTTATAACTCAATTGAGATTATTTTAATACTATTTTATATTTAATATAATATTTTATATTATATTATAATATATTTATTATAAAATATATATTTATAAACTCAATTAACCACAACCGTTTGATCCAATCTAATCTCCATCGTCCATATTCATTAATCCATGCCACTTAAAGTACAATCTCAACCCTAGGATATGATTTAATCTTAGCCACACGATCTAAAGTGTTGAGCTAAAACCCTAAGAAACCCTAAGGTTGGATTATAAGTAGGGGCATTTACAAATGCCCAAACCCTGGAACCCTGATAATGTAACATGCATCCTGAAGAAGTCATTGGCAAAGCCCTAGTGAAGCAGAAAAGATAGAGTTCTGAATATCCAAAGCCCTAGCTAGCCAATAGGATTTCTACTGTTCTAGTCATCCTCCATATCCGTCCCCTCATCATTTTTTGTCGTCCCCATAATTTTCCATCCATTGCATTTGTCTCAACCCTCACGATCTGATTATGCATATTTTATCCTCATCGCACGCACCCTCCCAAGCTTGCAAAGCTCACTGCAGAGCTTGCCAAACGCACGCCTGCACCTGCTGTATTACAGGCTCGCTCCAAAGCCTACGAAGCTTGCATTCGAGCCTGATGTTATCACTAAAGCATGAATTAGAGCCTACTACGTCATGTCGTTTGTTGTCAAAACTATAATAGCAAAACAAAATATCATCACAAGAAAGGTATATCATTATTGTGTTATTCTGTTACACGATTTGTAGATTTCATAGGCCGGTTGATCTATTATTAGTTAGGATTTACTAATATTTGAGGGTATCATGCTGTGGAGCCCTCATAGGTGTTATTAATCTCTTTAACATTTTGTGTGTATGCAGATCTACAGGTTCTATCTGTCGTTGAATGACTGCTAAAGTTGGAGTGGTCCAAAATCGGATATCTGAAGCCCACTCATTCCATTGGAAGTGAGGACACATCAGTTGAAGACACTTCATTATTATAGCTAGGGTTTCAGAGAATCCTAGCATCTTGTATATCTTTGTATCAAATACTCACTGAGTGTAGATTGTATCAAAAGGAGTTTATTAGCTCCCCCCCGTTTATTGAATAAATTTATCTATTTGTGCAATCTTGTGTTTCTTTGGGTTATTTGATTTCTTTATTATTTTAAGTGTCATGTTTTCATCTTCACAAATGGTGATCACGGTGGGACCCCAAAAGGGTTTCATTATTTAATAGATCTACCTTGCTAACTTAATTTTACTTCTATTTGTTGCAGAGTTTTTAGAAGTGCAGAAGTTATCGATTTCATCGCTAGGGTTTCTGAAGCAGTCTGTAGTACTTTTAGATATTACGTAGGTGTTCAATAGCATCTACAGATAACCACAGGTTCTCTGTTACACCTACGCAGGTGCCCGACCACACCTAGCAGTGATTTGCAGCAGAGCTAAGGCTTCCAAGTAAGTCCCATAACCTTGGTGTTTCGTAGTTTACGTATTCTGTATTTTTTTGCATATTTTTGCTATTTTTGGGTTATAAAAAGAACTTAACACTAAGTAATCTGGGAAAGAATCCTTAGCAAGTCACATTTAGGGTTTGTGTGTTTAATTGCACAAAATTCATTTCTGGTTCTAAAGTTGTAGATCTAGGTGATTGTTTGCATTTGGAGTGCATATGAAACAGAAAAACATCCTATATTTTGCATTTTAGAGTTAAAGATCACTTTAATTTTGCATATCTAAATAGGAACATCTTGATGCATAAAGTAATCCTACCCTAGGTTGGTCCCTTTGGCATAGAGGTGGACGAACCCTCCGATTGCTCTTGTGATTTTAATCACTTGTAGGCAGGGGATTTTAAGGGTGTACTCTATGCTCTTTAGGTGAAATTTGCATCTTTGTGTTGGCTTCTAATTTAGATTAGTAAAGTTAGTAATATTTAATATTGTTTGCACACCATAGAGAACAAGAGATCTAATAAAATTAATCACACACACTTGCACGATTCACTTTTTAACAGTAGTGGCTGGATTTCATCACCAGCCATTGCTTGAGATTTGGTGACGGTGGTAGTGATTTCCATCCACCAATATCTGCCTTAGAAGCCATAGGACCACCCCCAAAAAAACTTGTTGGAGGTCATTACCAACAAGAATATCGTTGCCCTAGCCAACCTTAGTTTTTACCTTTGTTTTCTTTAAAAAATATTAAGTTACATCAAAACACACAAGCCAACAATTCTAAAAATAATATCACATTAACGAGAGAAAATAATTAATGAACAAGGTAAGCCACACACGGTGAAACCTAGGATTGATTGTTTTATTTACTTTAAATTCTGAAAAAGTTATTTAGTTTGTGTGATTTAGATTAAACTTTGAATCTTTGGTTTAATTATTTTATGGTACTAACGAGACAACAAAATAAAGTAATAAATCAAAGTGGTTTAATGGAAAACACTTCCCATCCTCTCGCTACTTCGATAGCCAACCTATCCAACATGGTTCAGACTACTTCGTTTGAATCGTCATATCCATCCCTACCTCAAGTAGGAACCCTTCCACACAATGTGGAAACAACCACCACCCACATAGACATGGAAAAAGTGAGGGCCATCTACAATTCCTCCAACTATGTATTAGAACACCTTAGCCAAGAGGGATTTGAAGAACCCAAATTGGCTACTACCCACCTTACCCAAGGATATCATTATTCAGGTTACGAATATGGTATACCTTCTTCCATGAGCCAATCGCAACAAAACCCAAGTGTTCCAAATACTTACCCCACATCCATCTATTCCAACCCATTATATGAGGAGTATGTTAATGCTGCCTCACAAGTTGTCACATCAAATGCAACTTGTGCCATACCCATGTCCTCTCATCCATCATCATCCACCCCTCCATCATCTCACTTAGCCACCATACCCATGTCCTCTCATCCATCATCATCCACCCCTCCATCATCTCACTTAGCCACCATACCCATGTCTTCTCATCCATCATCATCCACCTTCCCATCATCTCATCCAACCACAATCCCATCCATTGATACATGGTCAAATCAGTAACTTACGGACACATTAGAGCTCATAAATAGGTTTCTTTCACAATAAACAAAAGGAAAACAAAAGGTTAACATAGACCCTATGACCCAAGTAGTTCCAAAGCAACCTCCACTCACCAATCAAAATTTGGCATGGGTTCCCCAACCTTCCATAGTGTCCATCCCTAATCCACCATCAATCCACACATCAACCACACCAATTACTATTACCGCCAACCAACCACACAACTCATTCTTCCATTAACATCCTCATCAATCATCCCCATCCCTCAACCATCAATATTCACCACACATCCATCCCAATTCATTTCACAATACCATGCTGGTCACACCCCAATCTCTACCATATAGCCCATCAACCAACCACCACATAATCCAAGGTCCTCATATTCTAGCAAAAGATCCTAGATTTCAGACAATATAAAAGCAAATTGATATGAAAAATTCACCAGGAATAACGAGCCAAAAGCTCACATTAAGTCAAATGATCCATCAACCAATCCACCATTTGGTACCATCACCGCCGTATTCGACATATTTTATGGTATCAAAATTTGACAAGTTCAGGGGAACTGAGGATCCTAAGGAGCATGCGAGTTCATTTGTCCATGTATGTTTTTGGATTAGCAATGATAAGGCTCTTATGCTCCAAACATTTCCTCAAACATTAGGGGGAGATGCCATTGAATGGTATAATCAATTGCCTACACATAGTATTTATACTTTTTATCAATTTATAGATCTATTATTGGAACGCTTCGCCCTTAATATTAGAAAGAAGGTGTCCTTATCGTATATATATTATTTGAAACAATGGGATGAGGAACCTATCTATGATTTTGGAAACTGTTTGAGGGCCATCATAACCAAGTTGCCATTCTCCCTCCCAATGGAATAAATTATCAAACTTTTTACCAAGAGTTGCTTAAAACCCATCTCTTGGATGGTACAACTCAATACATATAGAACATTTGAGGAGGCTTTAGCACATGCTAGTGTCATTGAGGAGATAAAAATCCAAGAGGGTGTCATTAAGCCTAAGAAGAAAGAGTGGCAAAATAGGGGCCAATACCGAAATAATCATACTGGCCAAACCAAATTAACACAAGCCTCAACGGCTAACATAACTAATCAAGTCAATCAAGTGGTCATGAACTAGCCCGTAATGGCTCAAAAACCAGTGCAACAAAATTTTTCCTATCATGCGGTCCCATCAGTAACCCAAGAACCAATGGTACAAAACACAACGCCAACTGTGGAACAACCTACCCACCGCCAATTCAATCAGCCCCAACATCAATACACTCATTTAGCAAAATTGTATTCATCCATATTTCTAAGGTTGTATGAGACCAATAGCCTTTCCAGACATTAGGCCCGATGATCCTACAAAAAGGCCTAAAAATTATAGAGAGCACTTGTTTTGCGCATACCATCAGAAAAATGGGCATGATATCAATTCCTGCCATATATTCAAAAACATAGTGCAAGACCTCATAGACCTAGGGACCTTTAACGTGGATAACCCCTTAGCTCCAAAAAATAAAAATGGGGAGGTCCAACATAATGTAGGAGGTAACAATCAACAACCACCTCCTAATAAAGTAAATAATGTCCAACAATACTAAAAATTTGTAGGAGCAGTCCATGTGGTCAGTAGAGGGCAAAGGCAAAATAAAAAAAATAACAACCTTCGAACCCACCTCCCATCCAAACATTGCCAAATCCATCTCTGCCAATAAATTTATCCAATCCATACAATCAGCCCATCCTTACTCCAATAAGTCCAATGGTAACTTTAACCAGCCGGTTAACCACTAGTTTGAAAGTTGCATCAGCCAAACTTTCTGTGTATGAGCTTATCCAACAATCCCCTAGGCATAGAAAAGATTTAACGAAAATACTCAAGACAATTGAGTTAGAATCCCAAGACTCTAATGCGTTCAAAAACTTTGTAGGGAGTGCTAGAATGTGCATGGAGCCATAAATTACCTTTTATGACTTTGAGATAAAATCAATGAATTCAGAATCAGTAGACCCTCCATTGCACATAATAGCCCTAATAGACAAAAAGCCATTCAAAAGAGTACTAATTGATACCAGCTCGTCAATCAATATCATTAATACCGCTGCCCTTATCCACCTCAAATTACCTCCATCCCATATTTCCAAATCATCATTCACCCTCAAAGCATTTAACGATGCTTTGTGTACCACAGTTGGCATTGTTGTTTTACCTATAGAAGTAGGGGCTAGAACATTGCACACCATGTTTCACATCTTGGAAGGATCCATGGCGTATAATATACTCCTTGGTAGACCATGGATGAGGGAAATGAAATGTGTTCCTTCAATTCTCCACCAATGCTTGAAATATGTTCATGATGGACAAGTCCATTACATCCCTGCGGATGTCGAACCTTTTAAGTATTGTAATTTCATTTAAAATACTTATGAGTCCATGTTACCTTCCACCCATTTATTCTTGGCACCATCATAAAATTCATCCACATAATCACTTAATACACCTTCTTCTAATTTATATACATCTTCTTCTAAAGCTCCCTTCATAGAGGAGCTACCCATAACATCACCTCCTCACACATCCATTTTTTCTTGTACATGTGGTCATAGTCAGTCTACTGTTAGCACATTGTACATCACATCTATCCCTTCTTCTACAACCATTTCTTCTATTTCATCATCACCCCGTCCTCCATCTTCTAATTCCACACCACCATCCAATCCCACTCCATCAGCCGATGTTTCACAAGTCAAACTCTTGGATTGAAATCCATCTTCAGCCCCACACATAAGCCAAGAAATGTAACATATGGACATATTTCAAAAAAAAAGAAAAAAAAAAGAAAAAAGAAAAAAAAAGCGTTGCTCATGTTAATGCCATGTATATTACAGGGATAACACCATTCGACATCGGTTCAGCTCCAACCATCCCACCATCCATTCATCCATCCAAGCCGCCCTTCCTTCCACTAAGTCAATATGAATCCTATTGACTTATTCACCCTGCTCCGTAATCCATACAATATGGCTAGGCCAATTCCAATTGACATTAGCCTTATTGAATTGGACCGGATTTCCTCCCCACCCTCCTTTTTGGAGCTCATCCTATCAGAGGAACTGCTACGGGCTTCAACCAACTATATTCCTCCTTCATCCCCACATTCACCCACATCACCTTCCACTAGAGGTCCCAAGGTCTTTCAAGCAAAGTTAGGCAGCGATAAGCAGGAAAAGTTGGATGACATCTTAGATGATATAAATTTGATCCCAACACCACATCAACTTGAGGAAGGCTCACACATGTCCATTGAAGATACCATCAATGTGAACCTTAGTTTAGACCCTGAAACCCCCAAGTTTTCAAGCTTGGCAAAAGTTTAAAATCCAACAAACAAGAGCAATTTATTGCTCTCCTCAAGAAAAATAAAGAAGTGTTTGCATGGTCCTACAAATATATGCCTGGCCTTGACCCTAACCTTGTTGTCCATAATATCACCTTTCATCCTGACGCCAAGCCGATCAAACAAAAACTTAGGAGAATGCATCCTACCGTGGCCCTCATAGTCAAAGAGGAAATACAAAAGCTATTGGACGTACATTTTATCGTTCCTATTGACTATCCTGAGTGGCTATCAAACATGGTACCCGTTCGCAAGCCCAACGGGGCAATACGTGTGTGTAATGACTTTTGAGATCTAAATAAAGTGTGTCCCAAGGATGACTTCCTTATTCCAAACATTGATACTCTTTTCGACACCTGTGCAGGCCACAAAATGCTTTTTTGATGGATGGTTTTTTAGAATACAACCAAATTCAAATAAATCCTGATGACCAACACAAACTGCATTCACAACATCGTGGGGAACATTTTGTTTTAGGGTTATACCATATGGTCTCAAAAATACAGGAGCTACTTACCAAAGATCCATGACTTATATTTTTCATGATTACATGCATAAAATCATCGAAGATTATGTTGATGATCTCTTGGCTAAATCTAAAACTCGACAAGAACATATTGATGTCTTGGAAAAGATTTTTGATCGACTTCTAGAATATAAGGTGAGGTTAAATTCCAAAAAGTGTGTATTTGGTGTTACCTCTGGTAAAATTTAAGGATTTATTGTCTCCAAAATAGGCATTGAAGTGGACCCAAACAAGGTCAAGGCCATTATGGAAATGACACCCCCAAATAACATTAAGGAATTGCGTAGCTTGCAAGGCAAAATTCAATCAATCAAACATTTCATTACGCAAATTTTTGATAAGTGTAGACCGTTTAATCACCTACTACAAAAGTGGGTGTCATTCATATGGACAGAAGAATGTCAAAAAGCATTTGAAGACATCAAGCGATACCTAACTTCTCTGCCAGTATTAACTCCTCCTAGGTTGGGGGTCCCTTTTTATTTATATGTCTCAGCCACAGAGGCTGCTTTAGGGACGATGCTTGCACAAAAAATGAACAAAATAGAGAGCAAGCAATCTATTATATTAGTCAAACATTGGTAAGTTATGAAATAAGATACGCTTATGTAGAAAAGCTATGCCTAGCAGTGGTCTTGGCCACTAAGAAGCTACACCATTATATGCTAAGTCAAACAACCTATGTCATAGCTAGAGAAAATCCTCTACGTTATATGATGTCTCGCACTTATAACAACACCCGTACCGCTAAATGGATAATGCTACTCACAAAATTTGATCTCAAATTTATTAGCCAAAAATCCATTAAAGGTCAGGTTATCGTCGATCAACTTGCGGAAGCTCCACTACCTAGTGATCATCCTTTGATTATTGAGCTTCCAGATGATTCGGTATTTTCAGTCACTGAAGTAGACAATGATGTCATTCCCGAGGAAGATGTTGATATCACATTATTATTTGATGGATCTAAGTGCGAGAAAGGTCAAGGTGCGAGAGTTGTCTTTCATACACCATAGGGGATTCCTATCCCCTTATAATTCAAGTTAGACTTCTCATGTACAAACAACACAGCAGAGTACAAAGAATTAATCTTAGGTCTTCAATCAGCTATAGCTATGGGTATTAAGCGTATTCAAATATTGGGTATTCTCAACTTGTAGTGAAACAGGTAATAGGAGAATACCAATGCAAAGAGCCTACCATTAAACTTTATCATGAAGTAGCAATGATATTGATCTCAACATTTGAATGGTATGAAATTAATAACTTACCTCGTTTGACTAATAGATTTGCAGATGCAATGGCTCTCTTGGATCCTTGATTCCAAAGAATGACTTAGGAGAGGTACAACCCCTAATAATCTCAACAATCTCTAAAGCAGCCATTGTACGCGCTTACCTAAAATATGGACAAGACGTTTGCTTTATCCATACAAAATCATGTGTCTTGGTCAAGCCCAATAGTATCCTTCTTAAAATTTGGAACAATCCCAACGAATATGTCTCGGTCTGCCAAATGTGCTTTCAAGAAAAGAGTAGCCTGTTTCGTTCTCTTGGGTGACGTGTTGTATAAACGCGGTTATGATGGAATATTGCTTCATTGTCTCGAACACGAGGAGGCCCAAAGGGCCATTCACGAAGCCCATGATGGTTCTTGTGGTGGTCATTTTAGTGGAATGGCCATTACAAAGTATCTTTTACGCATGGGTTATTATTGGCTCACAATGGAACACGACTATTGCACATATGTCAAAAATTGCAAACAATGTCAAACATGCGCCAATTTAACTCACGTACCATCACAAGATTTACAACCAATACAAAGTCTATGGCCATTTTCACAATGGGGCCTATACCTAATTGGCAAGATTTCGCCCTCCTCTTCAGGATAACATACATTCATAATCACCGCCATAGAATACTTCACAAAGTGGGTTGAGGCCATACCTCTAACCAGTATGACAAGACCTTGAATTGTGGATTTCATACTCCATCATATCATCTGTCACTTTGGCATTCCCTCTAAAATCATTTTGAATAAATGTAAGTGACTTGCTGATTTAGAGGGAATAGAGGAACCCGAACCACTTAATGTTCTTCATTTAAAGGTATTCTATTGTTAAAAGTGACACTATATATATATATATATATACATGGCTTTTTGCACTAAAAAAAAAAAATCACATAGGCATGCACACATTGCATACATTCCATTTGCATTTACATTTAAGCATTTGACATGCATCTTCACTTTTTGCATTCATACATTGTTTCATTTGCATACATTAAATCATACATATTCCATGGCATTGTACAATTTCCATTTACATATCAATACTCCATTGCATTAGGCATATACATTTGCATTCATCCTGTCCCATGTTCAATGATCTGACATAGTAATGATGATATGGTCATAAACAAAAAGTCAAGTTATAACAATTGGGGGTACCTAGTTTAAAGAAACTATGCAATCCTCACAAAAGTCATATGTCAACCACATCACATGCCAAAATCATAAAAGCCTAGATTTTTAGTCACTCAACCATTACTAGTATAGCAAGAAACCTCCAAACGGATGTCTGATTTTCTTTAGGACCAAAAACACAATTGATACACTAA
Organism: Wollemia nobilis; assembly: GCA_028583015.1. Taxonomy (NCBI): domain Eukaryota; kingdom Viridiplantae; phylum Streptophyta; class Pinopsida; order Araucariales; family Araucariaceae; genus Wollemia; species Wollemia nobilis. The sequence continues at coordinate 1,819,506 of JAQPPZ010002150.1, forward strand.
GAAAGTCTTGAGCATTACCGATCGATCATGAAATAATCTTGAACCAATCACATTCCATCACATCTTAAAAACATTATGAGATAGGGGGGGCTAGTACCATCCTTGGGTAGTACCTCATGGCGAAAAGGAGATATCCCTTGCTTGTCCCATTACACAACATAGTCCAAAAATAGTGGTTTTCACCACTACCAACAATACTCCAAACATAAATGTAAAAACATAGAGTAGTAAGGATAGGGTCAAAATTCTCATCACACCTCGGTTGAGAATCCGATTCCCCAAAGCTCTATACAAAACTAACAAATAAAATCCCAAATACCCTTGATCCCTAAAGTCGTAAGGATTCGTACTACATGCCCCTGACCAGGATGGGTAGTCATCCCCAAGGCCTAAAATATCAATCCCATAGGACTATAAAGGGAATATCCATCAGGGCTATAGACGCTTGACTGGTAGTGGAGTAAGCTCATGCGAGAGACATGTCTCTCTTAAAAAAAGAGAGACCTCTGATGGCACATAGGACAGGCTAGCCTCTAGGTCATATCCATAATAGGTCATGCCTAAATCTACTCATAATGGGTTAATGAACTTCATATGCACACACATAGGTTCTTGATTAGATAGGGTCATTGTCATACTCAAGACTTGGTAATTGAACCTCACTCGCACACACATCTGGTCCTAAAGAAAGTTAGAAAACGTAGTGAGTTTGGTTGATGACACTAGCATGTTTGAGTCTTTGAAAACCTTTCAGTATTTCATATCAACATCCATATCTTCTTCCATATCAACATCCATGTCTTCTTTCATATCAACATCCATATCTCTTCCATATCAACATCCATATCTTCATTAAATGTCAAGTTGCAAAAACGCCAATAAATTCGGTACCCCCGATTGCTAAATAATGGACAACAAAAATGGCCAATAAAATTTCTGAACTATAAAAAGATCATTCGAACACTATGCATTCCTTTCATATAGTTCACATTCATTATACATTTACTTGCATTAATCATCCATAACAAATATCATTTAGATGACATTAATCATCCACATAAACATCATTCATATACATGTCATTTAGCTTGCATTAATCATCCATATAAGCATTATGCATACACATCATGATTAGCCTACATTAAGCATACATAAAACATTCAACACAAATTGCATAAAACATAAAAGCATTCACACAAAAGATAACACAAATATATAAAAGACCATGTATATATATATATATATATATATATATATATATAAATCACATATACAATGAATGCCAAAAAGGCTACAAGGGAGCACCAAGGCTCATATACAAAATAGTGCATCTAAGCACTATGCTAATGTCCATGAGAGGACCCCTGAGACCTAGTAGGAGCCCTCGACCTAGTACTCTACCTAGACTTAGTATGTCTGGATGACTCAGCTATAGAAGGAGGATCCGACAATGTAATATGGTTTTGCATACACACATCCTCCAAGGAATGTGCATATACCTCACTGGCCCATAGACATCGTAAGTCCATCTGATGTCGATGCTCCTTTGCCAACATCTCTGCCTCAAGTCACGTAATCGTCACCTGATCACTAGCCACAACTATCACTTGCTCCACCTCCAGTCGAGCTATGGTAGCTAGCGACTCTCTATGAGTCTCGAGCATAACCTCGTGCTCCTCGTGAAGCTGCTCTAGCTCTACCTACAACATAACCACATCATATATCTCACCCAACCCCTTATCATCCTCCCTCTCATCATCTACCAACCTCGTCTCTAGATTCTACTAAGTTGATCCCCTAGACCATCTCTGACTCATCGATCGCTGAGTCCTCATCCTCTTTGGAGTCACTCGTGACCTCGTAGCTACTGCCTCATCACCCGTAACATTTGGTACCCATACTAGTTGGGCACCAAATCACTCCACATACTCTGGAGTCACCCTCACATCATCTACATTAGGAACCTCCAATTGCTCATCATCCTCTATCTGCACCCGCCATGGATCTGTACATGGAAGCATCCCCTCATCTCCTCGACGCTGATACAACACTAACTCATCTGGCACACCCTGATGCAAGCCAAACTACCTTAGCACCCATGAGTACTGGAAGTACTCCACCTCCTCATCCCTTTGCCAAACCAACCACTAAGCCTACCTCACCAGATGTAGTTGCCTCCTATTGCCATCCCACCAAGCTCCTCAACATGGCCTCAATATCACATCCACCTGAGTCAATCCCAACCACATATCCTGATACCACTGGCTGGAATGCACATCTCAACTCATCTACACCTCCTTCGCCACTGCCCATTGCCTAGCATAAGGCTCCCCCATCTACCATGTCGAACACGAAAACCCCTCGGGCCAAGCCACAACAAAATGATCCCAAGCCCAACACTGTAAGAGGAAGCTGCATCCAATCCCCTTCCTCTCCCTCTGAATCACCTCATATAACTCTCGATACAACTATGCCAATAAGACAAGTACCCAGGCATACTCCCGAGGATCCATCAACATATCACTCACTAATCCCAATAGGTTCCAAGGGAACCTACAACTAGTGCTATTAGGTAGCACTATGTTTGCTAGCACAAACATGATCAAGGCGGGGAGCACATCCAGCTCCTTCACCTTGTACATGCTTAGATAACATATACCCCCATCCCCCATCTGCACATCTCACCATCGGCCCTCGAACATCCGCTCCATCTCCACCTTCTTATCATGACCAACTACCACCCTCTCCCCTTCTACTGGCACCTTGAGAATATGGTATACATCCTCAAGCGTAATAGTAGCCTCCCCAGTCGGCAGCTGGAAAGTCCCCCTATCAGGGTCCTATCTCTCTATCAATGATGAGAGATATCCCTCATTTACCCTCACCACATCTAGCCTAGCTACACCCTCTAGGATCACCTTTCCCAATAACTCCCAGTCATCAATTTTTAGCTTCTTCCTCATCCTAGGAATGGGAGGAGAAAGTCGATGTCGAGGTTCTATGTTCCTCAACTGCAACAACAAACAATTTCATTAATACTATTACAAAAAAAAAAAAAATAATAACAAAAAAATGCATAAGAGATAAAGTGTTTTTAAACAACAGATAAAGTGTTTTTAAACAACACCAAGGAAAATGGTGCCTCAGCTTTGCCAGCAGTAGTCGATTCCTCCGCCACCATAGCTTTCGTGCAATTTATCACTAGCCTCACTAAGCTCACACACCCACTCCACTCCTCAGACGTAACTTCTCAAAATTAGAAATGCACAAGTGAGCCTCACAATTCACTCAGAAAGCTATTTGTAGCTTTCTCTAGCGCATTTAGGCGCAGGTCTGTGCCTGCAAATTCGCAGGCTCGCTTGGGCATCTGCGGGCACACCCAAGCGCATCTGCGCACTTGTGGGACATCACAAGCATAGCTGTGTGCCTGAAAACAAAATGGAACAAAGACAAAATTGATCAAAATGGTAGCTTACCTCATCCAAATTTCATACACAAATCATGCACATCCTAAAATCAGCTTTTGTAAAAACAAAAATCATTTTGCAAGCATAATATTCGAAGATAAACCAAATATTCAAAATATGCTAATTAAGGCACAAAATGTAGAAAAACAATCTAAATTTTCACAAAAATCACATATGATCATTCTGCATTATATTCTTCATCATCACATACAATTGTGCAAAAATCAAAGTTAAACGAACCTCGTATCTAGTAGGATATTCTATAAACTTGGCGATTGCAGTGATGGTCATCCATGCAATTATGTAAGATGAATAATATACAATAAGGACACTTGACAATGATCATTATCACATCATCAAATATCACAATCACATTTGGCACCTCACATTTTGAGTATAACTTTGCCAATAACAATTTGCTCAAAGGCAGTCATTGATGCCCTCTTTCATGGGGCACAAAAACATGGATAATCAAAATCACACCCATTCATTTGACAACAGTCACCATACAAGATATATCGGTAGGTTGATTGGTTCCATTATGGAATTTGCAAAGAAATTTCCACAATAACTACCCTACCCCTACGTTGACTTAGTCATCATCCATATTTATAAATTGCATACTCAATGACGCCATTGCGACATATTATTCAACAACATCGAATCATCCTAAAGTTTGGGGCGACCATAATTTGATTATGATTTCCAATGATATGATACATCTTACAATCATATGGTATTATACACCAACCCCCTTCTCATCGTTGGGCATTAACAGTATCGTATTTTACATCATTCATATCATCCACAATCACATGGTATTATACACCAACCCCTTTCCCACCGTTGTGGCATAAACGGTATCGCATTTTACATCATTCATATCATACACAATCACATGGTATTATACATCAACCCCCTTCCCATCGTTGGGGCATAAATGGTATCACATTTTACATCATTCATATCGTCTACAATCACATGGTATTATAAACCAACCCCTTTCTTCCACCGTTGGGGCATAAACAGTATCACATTTTACATCATTCATATCGTCCATAATCACATGGTATTATACACCAACCCATTTCTTCCACCGTTGGGACATAAATGGTATCACATTTTACATCATTCATATCGTTCACAATCATATTGCATTTCACACCTTTCATTCATCAATGGCACAAATTCACCACATCATTCATTATTAGCACAAAACTTTTTCAATTGGCTTGTGAGATAAATTCGTAACTCATTCGCTAATTGAGGGGGTAAGCTACAAAATTCCAAAAAAAATCTTTATTCTTTTGTCTTCAATATTAGTGCTCAAATCCAATGATAGAGAGAAGCTGCTTCTGTACCCATAGCACAAATAGGTGTCTCGTATTTTTGCACCATATTGTGTTTCATGCAACATGGTACAAAAATGGGTATATGTAGAAACCAAATTACAGCCACTAATCTTCCATCCTAACCATTCCACCACCCACTTGTCCACCATACACCTTTCCCACCAATTATTTGGCCCAATTCCACCTTTTCCCACAAATTATTTGGTTCAATTCCACCTTTCCCACCTTCAAAAGGGCCACTTTAGACCTTTCACGCCATTTTATAACTCAATTGAGATTATTTTAATATTATTTTATATTTAATATAATATTTTATATTATATTATAATATATTTATTATAAAAATATATATATATATATATATATATATATATATATATATATATATATATATATATATATATAAACTCAATTAGCCACAGCCATCCGATCCAATCTAATCTCCATCGTCCATCTTCATTAATCCATGCCACACTTAAAGTACAATTTCAGCCCTAGGATATGATTTAATCTTAGCCACACAATCTAAAGTGTTTAGCTAAAAAACTAAGGAACCCTAAGGTTAGATTATAAGTAGGGGCATTTGCAAATGCCCAAACCCTGGAACCCTAGAACCCTGATATTGTAACGTGCATCCTGAAGAAGTCATTGGCGAAGCCCTAGTGATGAAGAAAAGATAGAGTTCTGAAGATCCAAAGCCCTAGCTAGCCAATATGATTTATGCTATTCTAGCTATCCTCCATATCCATCCCCTCATTATTTTATATCACCCCTATCATTTTCCATCCGCCATATTTGTCGCAACCCTTGCGATCTGCTTCTGCAGATTTTATCCTTACCGCAGGTGCCCTCCCGAGCTTGTGAAGCTCACTGTAGAGCTTGCTAAGTGCATGCTTGTACCTGTTGTATTGCAGGATTGCTCTAGAGCCTGTGAAGCTCATGTCCGAGACTATTGTTATCACTGAAGCATGAATTAGAGCTCGCTGCATCACACCATCTACTGTCAGAACTGCAATAGCAAAATAAAATATCATCACAAGCAAGGTATATCATTATTGTGTTATTCTGTTACATGATCTATAGATTTCATATGCCAGTTGATCCATTATTAGTTAGGGTTTACTGATATCTGAGGGTCTTATGCTGTGAAGCCCTCACATGTGTTATTAATCTCTTTCTTAGTTTGAGTGTATGCAAATCTGCAGGTTCTATCTGTTGTTGAACGACTGCTAAAGTTGGAGTGGTCTAGAATCAGATATCTAAAGCCCACTCATTCCATTAGAAGCAAGGACACACCAGTTGAAGACACTTCATTATTTTAGCTAGGGTTTTGGAGAACCCTAGAATATTGTATATCTTTGTATCAAATACTCACTGAGTGCAGATTGTATCAAAAGGAGTTTATTAGCTCCCCCCTCGTTTATTGAATAAATTTATCTATTTGTGCAATCTTGTGTTTCTTTGGGTTATTTGATTTCTTTATTGTTTAAGTGTCGTGTTATTGTATTCATAGGAGTGATCTACCACACTATTTCCTCGGTCTGTAAAGATGATATTCGTGTTAGGCTGTCTCCTATACTCAGTGCCTACATGCGATGCAGGAGCACACATGTCTAGAGAATTCTCCATGTTCTCAGGCAGTCCTAATGGTGCCTGCACTACACTCACTCACGGGTCGAGAGGGTGTAGGCGTAGGCTTATATCCTAGATGCCCTAATATTCTATGTAGACCGTCCAACTATTTGCTACGCCATGGATCATGAGGCATACTGTTTGCTTCCACTTTGAATATATCTATGGTGAACTTTGTAGGTTCACCCCTATAGGGAGTCTGTGCAGGCCTATGCTCAGAAGCAGTCCTCTCTGTTCACCCTTGAATGGGCAAATATTGGACATGTCTATGCTCTGACGATGGAGGTCGTGAACCTCCCTTAGATACCGATCGAAGGTGTACCAATATGGATCCATCGATAACATATTCTTTGGTAGAACCTGTGGGTCCTCGTAGAATGTAGTCACGGTAAATGCTACCATATGTGGAACCCCCATGCTGGGAAGTTCCATGCTTTGATATGTGTCTAGAGGGATGTCTAGTACTTCATCTAATTGGGGTATTCTCAATGGAATCCCCTCATGTGGAATTATCCCCTCTAATAATTGCTTAACAATGTCCAGGAGGATTCTGTAATTGAGGGTGTTCTACATCATGCTGTGCACTAGGTGGAGCTTGGGATTCGATCTCAAGTCTATGCTCGGGTCAACCACTCTGTGTTTGCACCATTGTGTACCCTATGTCTAGATTTAAATTTTATTAACACACAAAGAATACAATGATGATTACATTCTTTTACAGTTTTAAAATGAGCCCTAAAATGTTTGATGTGTTTTTATTTTGCTGTATCAATAAAGTAACTTTTATCGTATTTTGCAAAATGTTGATGATTTTCTCAAATTTTTAAAGGCTTTCACCTGTATGCTCATAGATCAACAACCTGGCTATGAACTCCAGGTCACGTAATCCCCCCAAAGTGTGGCAATGAAAGTACACACCCGGTAAGGGAGCACAAGTTCTCCCAGATCCTCACCCAATATCACCCAGTCAACGTTATACCCTCTGAAGAGAAGTACAAGTAAATGTTTTGGGCTACGAATGGTTCTTGGATCTGATATTGGTCTAGTAACAAGAAGGTACAAGGGAGTTGGGCCAACAGATAGAAATCACCTCCACCATCGTTGGAACCCTACTAGTGGTTGGATGTGACTCCCAACTCACTAGCGTTTATTGTGAAACGTGATGTGTGTGGTTCTTTTTTAATTTGCATAAAGGAAAGATGCATAATAAAATATTAACATGATCATTTCCTATATGATATGCAATAAAAAATGTTTGATATTCAGATGTATATGCACACTACACTACATGATGTTCATAGAATGTAACTAGTATGAGTAATTAGCCACTGATTGGGTCTCATGCAAGCAAAATATAACATTTAGATGGCCTAGAACATTGGAGACTAGGGCGGGCTGCACTCAGAGACCCACTATTCCTAGCAGCAACTAGTAGAAGCACCAAATAAAAACCCCAAGGACCTAATTCATTTTATTGTTCTTTTCATCCTTATCCTAGTTAGGTTTCATTTTTTGTGTTCTGGAAAAATACAAATATAGAAAACAGACACAAAGAGTGTCAGAAGGGCCTACCTCAGGTTATCATCTAATTCAACTTTTTACTCTTGCTATGTGGTTGGTCTATTTATGACCGCGGCTCTGGTGCACGATAGCGATTGTTGCCCACGCCTATCAACCGCAGGCTAACGTTTTGACCATACCTGTCAACCGCGGTGAGTACCTACCACAAAAACACAAACCAGAGTTAGTAAATCATGGCTAAAAATGTGGAATTTTACCATGATCACCTTCTGTAACCACCAAAAAGGCTCTTGCTATCTAATATATCTATTGCAATTCATGAAATAAGCACAAATGGGAAAGCATAAGTTGACAACAAGAAATGAAACAAATATAAAGAATCCCTTTATTAATTTTAATGAAGCCAAGTTACAGATTCATCCCTCTTAGGGATACCCATTTGATACATCAATTACAATAGAGTTTCAAATCCCTCTCAAGGGTAGATGCAATAAAAATTCCTTCTAGGATGACACGAACTGTTCTAGGGTGTCGATGACCCTCTTCTCCATGATTAGAGGTATTTTTTGCCTTGCATCGCAAAACCTTGTTAGTCATGCGTGCAATAAAAAACAAGAAATATTAAAAGCAAAGGAGGCCTCTCTTGATGAGGCTTTAAAAAGATATTTACACAAAAGATAACATGATAATCAAGAAATCAAGAAAGTGATTTAGTGCATGTAAATTGATCTAAAACATGATAATTTGCCATTAGAAACATGAAATAAACTAAGATAAATCTATCTAAGCTTCTAATTAACCAATTGAAGACGTGAAAGCATGAAAAAGATTCATTATGCCTACACTACTATAATGAAGGAAAATTGCAAATAACTCCTAATTTGTCAGTCAAATGTCTCAAAAATACTGAATTAACCCTACAAAATGATTAATCTAGCCTAATTAAACAAACTATAAAATAGAGAACAAGGAGATCGGGGATTACCCTCTAACCGCGGGTCATTCATGCAGTGGGCACTATTCATTGTGGTTGATAGCCGTGGTAGAGACTAAGTAAGTTTACCCTCCAAATTAGGGTCAATTATCTGATTCTCCTTTCCAAATTGATGGTCAAGGGTCACCTTTGTGTCCTCTAACAGATTTGGTTGTTGAATTGCTCAGTGAGTGCATGGATTACATGAATTAGCGTTTCTTGGCTCTCCTATCCTCCTAGGACCTCCATGGCAATGTGATCTCCAATTGGGTAGCAAAAGTGTTCCTATCAATGTATGTGAGTGGTTATGCAATTCAATAGGGCTTCGTTGCTCAATTGATTATTATTCTCTCTCTATTTTCCTCAATTCGAAGGGGGATTATATAGCAATTGCCAAGGGCTAGGGGTAGCTTCACGAGGAAGCTAAGATCAATATTGGGTGGTTGAGCTTGTTGGATGGAAGGATCCAGAACCTTCCTTAATAAAACTGCTCCAATCCACAACCAATTGGCCGTTGCAACCGATTTTGGATCGGATGAATGCCAATTGATTCTGAGTGCTGACTGTAAATGACAGGCGTGATGAGCACTGCTAACCATGGGTGTCAACAACGGCTAGCACTTACTAGGCAAAGGTGCCCAAATTGAGTGGTAAAAACCACTGCTATACCTTGGTATTTGTCCAAGGTCTTCCATATGGTCTTCTAGCATGTCCCATATGAGTAGTCGCCTCAACATAACACGTTTTAGGTGTCTACAATAATTAAGGGTAAGGTTATAGAAAAAATATTTAGAACTTTGGAATCTATGACAAAACTTGGTTGGAGCTTATTCAAAGATCAACAAGGGTTAGACAAAGATATTATTTCAAAAATATATCGATTTTGTGAATGCACTAGGAATTCATGCCAATTTCTAGTAACAAACATAAGCAATCCATTCACCCAAATATTATATAGAAACTATAAAAGGACAAAAATGAAATTATATAGACATATAAATGATGTGTGCCATTTAACACCAAATAATCACTATATTATTCATATATAAGGATCACTTCACTTTGATGCAATGGATGGAGTGGATGGGAGTATTTATATTGATACCAAAAGTCCAAATACATAATCATGTTAACCTAAGCTGACATCATAAGTAGACTTTAAGTTAATTACAAGTTAAAGGTTTAACCTTGAGAAAATTAACCATGACCCACAGGGAATACACAAATAATAATTAAATACATTGTACAATAATTTCCTATAAGCTTACACAAAAGTACATCATATATTATTAGCCTTGGCCATAAGTCATATTACAACATTAAAACCCCCTCATAATTTGAATTGAGGGGACAAAGAGGAAAGACAGTAGTAATAATAATGTATTCCCTTCAATAATGGATGCTCTATTGAGCCTTTGTATTTGAGGAAGACTTGCTTGAATTCCCTTTATCACATATAAGATAACCATCATATTAATAAATCCAACTTAAAGCCATTGTAGATTCAACAAACAATTTTTGGTTGGATGTCCTTCCTTATTACATTATCCATAAATGGTCTTTGACTTCTTTGAAGACTTAACCTATCCCTCGAGTCCCTAGGTATTTATCTCCTTAGATTTGAATTCCTTTGCTTGAGCTTGTATTTGGGGAAAAGCATCATAACTCCTCATAACTACATGGAAGTGAACTAGGAGAGTTGATTTAAGAGTTAGAGTTTTTTTTTTGTTTTTGAATACATAGGCACCATATGAACCATTAGTCCAAGCATGTGAAGGAGAGAAGAAAGATAAGAAAGAATTGTCTTGACACATTCTACATGGAAGTGAACTAGGAGAGAAATTTTTTGATTAAGAGTTAGAATTTTTTGTGTTTCCAAAAATATAGGCAACATATGAACCATTAGTCCAAGCATGTGAAGGAGAGAAGAAAGATAAGAAAGAATGATCTCAACACATTCTACATCATCTTTCTTTTTTCCTCTAGATGATGTAATATCTACTCAAAATGCCTTAAATCTTGTAATACACTCCTCAACGTTATTAAACTTGGCTATTTTTAGGGAAGAAAGCTCTAGTTACAAGTGACTAACTTTAGTTGTGTTCACGTTTTCAAATTATTCATATAGTTTTATCCATATATTGATCGATTTGTTCTCATTTTTGATATGAAAAAACAATTCTAGTTCAATCAACAAGGATAATAAGCCAATAGATTCTTCTTTCTTATGTTAGCGAGTTTGATCATCAAGGGCTAAATTTATCCTTTTGAAAGATGCACCATAGGTTCTAACTATGTAATAAATGGATCATTTGAGTTGACCATATACTATAATTTTACCCATTGAGATGAGTGACATAAGCTTGACGACCCATCTTACATAATAACTTCTAACATTATAACAAATCGTTGGAATAATGCCAAAAATGCAAAGACTTTAAAAAATCATGCAATTTGAAAAAAATGAGATTAAAACTCATTTATATGTAAAAGTTATGACCTCCAAAAAAATTGCCCTAATAGACTTCAAAAATTAAAAAATCAACTCCTTAAACCTTATAGATGCTATATCCAACCATGATATACCATGTGACCTCCACTGATTTGTTGATGGCTATCACTAATAATTTACCACATGTTTGCTATTGGAAATTTGAAGTGAGTATGGTTTCAACACGTCTTAATATGATTGACTGATTTGATATATATATGTATGTATCAAAATTGTTTGGTTGCATGAAATGATACCATATTAGTTGCCATTCTGGTCTAATCCTTAGAAAACTATTCTAATATAGAAAGTGTATCTTCCAACATAAGGGATGAAGTTAGCTGGGTTTGATATTTATTTTCTAGCATTTTCACTAGGTAGATATATGGTCATTAAGAATTATCAATCCTAGGATATATAAACTTAGCCAAAGCATGTACAATATGCACCCACCCATAAAGGAAATCTAGTTCTAACCTAACTAGCATATTTAAATAAACTAAGATAAATATATGTTGCTTACTCATCTATTTAATGAAACTAAAATAAATATACATAAATACTATAACAGACTATGGATCTCTCCTACATGTGTATACAAGTGGGCCCTTCCTTGCTGCATCTAAAAAATATCTCCATGCCCATACCTCATAATATCACTCAAATAACAAGACAATAGAAAATAGAGAAGGTGGAATTATAAAGATCCCTTTATTTATTGGAAAAAAGGATATCTCATACAATTACATAAATTAATACAAAATATTCTAAAATAATCTAACCAAAACAATAAAGCAATAAGAAGACAAGTAAAAATGCAATTATTAAGCTATAACTATTTTAATCAAAGTTAAAAATAATGTATCAAAATTAAAAAGCATACTACACTAAGATAAATAACAAAGCATATGCATTTCTAATCCTAATACAACAAAGCAAATACTTGATATTCTAAGGCATCAAGGACCAAAACATCCACAATATTATAGTAATAAGCATGGAAAACACTAAATACTATTCTATCTTGCTTACAACATCACCACAATAATGAGCGACAATACTTGGGATCAACATAGTGGACTTGAATTACCTTGGAAAATTGTCCTCAAGCAACACGTTAATGTTGAACTGTGAAGCCTAGTGGAGTAGCCCTCCCTCCTTCATGGAAGGTAGCAAATTGGTGGTTGAAGGATTTAGTCATACGTACAAGAATAAGAAAGGTAAATCAAGCAAAAAGAGGGTTGCATACTATGATGGTTGTAGAGGTATTAGAAGAATGAAGACAAGATTACTGAAAGCAACCAAAATATTTTGATAATGAGATGAGTGGTTTTTGATATTGAATATTTGATGATTGAATTAGTGTTAGATTTTTATGCTATATATTTAAGGAAATGCAACCACAAGGACTAAAATGAGCATGCAATATTAAATATATGATAATGGCAATATACTAAGCAGGAAAAACTCATAAGAAACTTCTGCAATAACTCATAAAACTACCATTAATGAAAGCTCACGAAAATAGGATCTTCATACAAAATGTGGAGATCTCAAATGCTCCATGCTTCATACAAGTTCTACATTGTATCTAACTTGTATTCTACTCTACTCTCACTTATGCTTTATTTCCTCTCTCTTTCTCTTATCTATCAAAGGCCTATATATAATGAGATGTGTCTCTTGGCCTTTCACCTACCTATGACTCTTCATCTTCCTATTCTATGACTCATGTACACATGGACTACATGCACATTTACATCATCAAGTACTTTGCACATTCTAACACTTGTGCATTTATTACATTGCATAAAGTAAATACTCAAATCCTAATCTAAGACAAAATCCTAATCTAAAGATGTACCCATGATGGTACATTAGCATGTACCAAATAATGTAATATATTCCAACACCCCCATGTATTACATTATTTGGTTATTGAAGACTTTAGTCTTCAATATGGATCTTCATATTTTAGATGTTCTTCAACTTGATCTGGTTCCTATCCTTCTACTGGTTCAGTCTTCATTTTATTCTTGGAGCTCATGCTATCTTTTCTTGTCTTCTTCATTCCACTACTTCTCTATATTTCAAAGTGGTTGATAAGATCTTCGTTCTTGAATTTATTCAAGTATCTTTGATGAACAAGAGATCTCATTATCTTGCAAGTCCTAAGTGGATCAAAATTGATCCATTTTCTTTCCTTTTTCTGGTTGGATGACCTTTCTTCTTGTTCTTCAGAAACTTCAAACTTGAACTCATTATTAGTAGATGCTTCAAAAATTAGAACTTGAAAAAGATAATCTAATCTGAATATCAATATTTCTTCAAATATTCTATAGTACTTATCTTTATAGTAATAGAAAAAATATGAGTGAGATTTTCCTCCACAATATTTACATGGATGGAAAGTCCAACAATTTGCTTTCTCATGACCTATCTTGTTGCAATAAGTACATTGTGAAGATATCCCTACTCCTTTGTTACTTGTCTTTGGAAATTCAAGTTCATCCATTTCCTTGATAAAATGGTAAAACCATTTGTGTACAACTGAAGCTACTCTACCTTTACTTCTTTCATAGATTTGTAGGATGTCTTTCTGATCAATATTCTCTTCTACCTTTTGAGTATGGTTTTTGATTTTATTCCCAATATCTCCATTAATATAGTTGTCATCAATTCCTTTCATCATGTCATTGGAAGATGTCTCTATAGAATCTACTTTTGCCAAACTATTAGCTTGTGAGTTCTCAAAAATATTTCTAAGCCATATTGGTTCTTCTCTTCTAATTGCATTTTTCCTATTATCATTTCTAGAATCAAGTATATCTTTGAACCATTTTGATTCCTTGAATCCTGTATACTTAATAAGCTTTTCCATAGTTATTTTTAAAGTAATATTTCTTGTAACTCTTTGATTTAAAAAGAACAATTTTTGGTAGAATTTAAAATCTCTAAACCTTTGAGGTTGACTACCTTATGACTCCCTAATTTTGAGGTTTTTTGTCCAACTTTGAATTTGAGTATAGGATCAAATTTGATATACTCTTTTCAATTCTAAATTTTGTAGGATACCTTGTATCTCCCAAGTGTTTTGAATATAATATGGTCTTGATAAAGTACTTAGCTTTCTTAGTTTTCCTTTGAGTTGAATCTCTTTTATCTCCCTAATGTTCAACTTCTATTCTTCACCTTATTTCTCCCTATTTATGAATAGAAAGCTAAAGATAATTTTGATGCACTTTCAATTGATAAAATTTTCTATCTTCAAGACTTTAGAGTTGGATTCCTTATGTCTCATTAATTTGAGCAAGAGACTAATTCCAATGTAGTTTTCCAACTTTTCAATAGCTCTATGTTTTGTTTCTTGTATCTTTCAATTCTCAATAGTATAGTTTCTAAATTTCAATAATCTATGTTGGTGTTGAACTCCTTATAACTCCCTAATTAGAAATTTAGAAAATATGGATATTTGCAAATTTAATGTTTCAATTTTCTATGTAGAATTCCTTATTCCTCCAAATTAAGTTATTTGCAAATATTTCTTATGCTTGAATAAAGTAATTCCAAATGCTTTCCAATTAAATATTTCTTGCTTCAAAAAGGCTTTCAAATATTTCAATAAAGCATCTAAGGTTATAATATATCAATGCAATTCCTTATACCTCCATTTATTTAATTAATCTCAAGCATAAAATATTAACTAAGTTTAACCTTAGCATTAATATTCCTTATTTCTCCTTTACCTTTATAAAAATGCAAGTTAATTTAAATGCTTTTAGTACCTTCTTGATTATGGTGCGCTGTGTATGTGGTCTGCTTCTCCTTGACTTCTCTATTCTGCAACTTGCACTCTGATTAAGGCATTGTCCACTTCACTATCTTCAATGCAATATGACACCTTTCTTACAATATTTAATGCTCCTCCTTTTAGCGCCTTCTAAGACGTTGACTATCCTCCTAATGTTGGCTGGTTTCACTGACCTTCAACTATGTTGTGTGCTCTACTCACTTGCCTTACATTCTTATTTCATGAATGGCTTGTATGACTTGTCTCTCATGCAAAGAAACCATTTCATTTCCCTTGGAGTTACTTTCTGCAATGTGACACTTGGCTAAGTATCTCTTTACTCCTCTTGTGTTCTATCCTTCCAAGTGGTGCTTCTCTTCTACGTAACCTTTATTCTCTTCCTTGGTAACGCTTCTTTATGTTCTTCTAGGTGGTGGCACCTCTCTTCTACGTAATACTTGTCTATTCCCTTGCTTGATAATGCTCCTTTTCTATGTAGCACTTTCCCTTGCTTGATAACTCTCCTTGCTTAGTAATGTTCTCTTCTCCTTTACACTTGGCACCAAACGCTCCTAATATTCGTAACAACAAATGGCGTTAGGCTTTCTATCAATCGCTCCTTGTTTTTGGTGTTCTCCAGTCCTTTGTAACGTTGTTTGTTTTTGGCTTTGGTGGCTTCTTGATTTTGGCGCTCAGATTCTACTCTCCAATGTTACAACTTTCCTTGAGTAACACTTTCTTCTATGGTGCTCTATCTTCCTCTCTGTCCAAATATGGTGGCTCTTCCTCAAGATGGTGGTGCTTCCTCTTGAGATTGGTGGTTCTTCTACACTTGGCTATTGGTCCATTCACCTTCCAATGTTGGGGTGCTCGGCTTCACTTTTGTATCTTCATTTTTTGCTTTCCTTCAAGTGACTCTTTGATGGTGCAAATGCAAACAACTGTTTGGATCCTCCAAATGATGCACAGTTTCTATGTTCTCCAAAACTCCTTTGTAGCAACGCTTCCTCTTAACCTTGGTGGCTCCTCCTTGAACTCGGTGGCTCTTCCTTGAGAAACACTCCTCTTGGCAGCTTCAACCTTTTCTTCAACAATGTTTGGGCTCCCTTCTTTGTGATTGGTTTGCTTTCACTTTGCTGCACTTCCTTTCAAACTTTCTTGGCTCTATGCTTGGTGGTTTCTTCTTTGGTGACTCCAAGCTTTTAATTTGTGCCAAAACCTTTACCTTTTGGATAGTATGATACTTCTATTATTTGTTGTAATATATTGACTTATTTATTTTCCAAGAGATAGTAAGGAGTTGATCTTTCTCCTTTACTTATATTATGTCTAATTTCTCCTTTCTTTGTTGCAGGTTCTAATCCCTTGTGAATGCTATCTTCTCCGATATTTGAAGATATAAACTTGAGACCTTTCCTTTTGCTACTTTAAAACTCAAATATGGTGTTTTCAAAAAACTTAAATAATACTTGGATAAAAAATTTAATAACACCAATTTTCAAACCTTATTTTGGCCTCCTTTGTAGCAAGCTTTCTTGGTGATTTGGTTCACCTATTTTCTACCCAGATTTGTAAATTTTGCAGCTCTCCTTTCTACTTAATTGTTGCCTCAAACTTGTCAATTTTGTAGCTCTAATTGCTGCCCAATTTTTCTGCCTTTTAGCCTTTAATTTGCTATCCAAAAATATGATTTTTGTGGCTCCAATTCTCCTCCAACTTTGTTCTCTCGGACTCTAAAATTTGCAGCTATTAGTGCTGCCCAAAATGCTGCCCTCTTGCTGTCCTAAACTCTGTAATTTTCAGCTTCTAATGCAGCCAATTCCTCCTTCGTTTTGTTGTCCTTAACTCTCTCGAATCTGCTAGGAAAATCCTCCAATTCGTAGCTCTAATCTCGCTTCTAATGCTGCCCAATTTTCTTAATTTGTTGCCTTCTTTTTCTGCCAACTCCTCCTTCAATTTTTTGTTCAAGGGCACTTCAAAATATGCCCAACTCTTCTCCAAAATGCAACTTTATGTCACCTTCAATTTGTTGTCCTGTGACTCTTCAACTTTTTGCTATAAAAACCAGCACTCTTCTCCTTTGCAAATCAGCCTTCAAACCTTTTATGGCTGTCCTCAAAACTCTCAAATCTGGTGGCCTCTTCTAGCTTCTTTCTCCTCCTATCTCCTTGTCAAATTTTGACTTCAAACTTGGCCTATTTGTTGGCCTCCTTCTCAAGAATTTGAATGTCTTGAGGTCTTCTAGAATCCTTTCCAAAATTTGGCAAACTTCTTGCCAAATCCTTCTTCCTTTTGGGCTTGTTGTTGGATGGCGATAATTGTCCCAAATTCTTCTTTTCAGGAGCTTCTCCTTGCAATCTTCTCCCTTGAGCTTTCTTCAAATCTTCTCCAATGGCCACTTCTTCAACTTCTTAAATAGGGCTTCTCTAGCTTCCTTCTCCTTCCAACTTTTCTTGAGACCTCTTCTTTTGGGTCTTCAAATTCTATAGCTTCTCAAATCTTCAATAGGACTTTTCCTAGTCCTTCTCTATCTTCAATCTTCAATCTTCTATCTTCCAAATCTGGAAGTTCTTCAATGGGACCTCTTTCTTGGGTCTCTTCCTTCTCAATTGTCTTCGGTCTTCAATATTCTAGTCTCCAATCTCCTATGGGGACTTCTTTCTTGAGTCTCCTCTCTCTTCAATCTATTTTTTCTGCAATCCAAAGAACTAATCCTTGCACGAGGAAAGCACGTAGACTTTCAGGAAATTGAAGATAAAATTCTTCTCTATCCATTGTAGGAAGCTTCTCAACTTTTGAGAACTAATTTTTTGCAACAAAAAACTTAGATATAGAAGATAATCAATGCAAATTCTTCAGATATCTAAAAGTCAATAAACATCACTAGTTATCCTTCAATCTAGTGGAAAGAGATCTATGTTGAGTCCTAGTCTTCACAAGTTTTCCTACAACCCTGTGGAAAGACTCTAGCCAAAAAGTAATTTTAAAAATTCTGAAAATGAGATCTCCCTATCTTCTCTCAATCTCTCTTGTGGCTCTCCCTATCTCCTATCAATCTACCTTGTGCTTTGATACCACTATTAGCTTTTGATGCTATATATTTAAGGAAATGCAACCACAAGGACTAAAATGAGCATGCAATATTAAATATATGATAATGGCAATATACTAAGCAGGAAAAACTCATAAGAAACTTTTGCAATAACTCATAAAACTGCCATTAATGAAAGCTCACGAAAATAGGATCTTCATACAAAATGTGGAGATCTCAAATGCTCCATGCTTCATACAAGTTCTACATTGTATCTAACTTGTATTCTACTCTACTCTCACTTATGCTTTCTTTCCTCTCTCTATTTCTCTTATCTATCAAAGGCCTATATATAATGAGATGTGTCTCTTGGCCTTTCACCTACCTATGACTCTTCATCTTCCTATTCTATGACTCATGTACACATGGACTACATGCACATTTACATCATCAAGTACTTTGCACATTCTAACACTTGTGCATTTATTACATTGCATAAAGTAAATACTCAAATCCTAATCTAAGACAAACTCCTAATCTAAAGATGTACCCATGATGGTACATTAGCATGTACCAAATAATGTAATATATTCCAATAATGAGCAGATGAAATGGGTATTTATAGCATGATGAAACAAACAAATTTATTTTTTGAGGCCAATAATTGGAGTACACTCTTATTGGGTTTATAAAATTGTAATCATCAATAAAAATGACATGTTTTATTAACCTTATGTGTAAAAAATTCTAATATTTGGACTATACCTAAAAAATCTTAAAATTTGATCGATGATCATGATTGCCACTTAAAGTGGTGATCATGACCATGTTGATCATCGAGGCATGATATTTGGAGGATATGTGTAAAAACATTCCTTAATTAATTATTCCATACTTATTTTAAAGTTTTGGAAAATCTAGAGAGCAAAAATGACAAGGAAATATGATAGAGAGGTGACAAACTAGGTGACAAAAAGGAGCCAAAACCACCGACCAATATGACCCATAGACATCCTACTCAAGGACTAACAAAGTTAGTTTACCCTTGTCACATATTAGGAGTATGATATGTGCTCTTTTTACAAATACATATTATCCCTCATAATGACCATGGGCAACACTAAAAATGATAGCCAATTGAGAGTCCTTAAAGAAAAAAAAAGAAATATGCGATAATCAAAGCAATGAAAATAAAAATTCTATGCTACGATATCATAAAAATAAAAATTTGTTGGTTTATATCTACTATCTAGGCAAAGTACAATGTATTTGAAATAAATAATAGAAAAATGTAAAAACATAGCCAAATAATGCAAAAGCAGAGAAAAACATACTTCATCCTTACCTATATGTGCTCCTAGAAATTTTGGCTAAATAAAAATTAATTTTCCTTACCCCATGTGGCTTTAAAAGGGTTTTTCCCACCCAGGTTTTGTAGGTGAATTGGAGAGGATAGGCTAATAATCTAAGGGAGGTCCTAGGTTCGAATCTCCACACTACCAACAAGTTGAATTGGGTACCCAAAATCCAATTGATAATGTTGGTGCGGGCAGGGCGGAGTGCGACTCCCGGGTGACTTTGACGGTGTAGAACCCCCTGGTTGTGGTCTCTCAGACCAAGGCAGCCCTGCAAGGGATTTTTTGCTTATAAAGAAAGGGGTTTACCTACAAAAATGACCACAATGCTAAAAAATACTAGTTGGGTGCACAATGAGCAAAAAATAGTGTACATATCCTTCTAAAAGTGAATAAAATATTACATAGGAATTTACCATATTTGCAATTAAAAATAAAAAAATCAAATAGGGGGTAAACATTTTATTTTCATGCACACTCCTAGCCTTCATGTGATCGATAAATGCTCATATGAGGTCAAATATGTGCATTTAGATAACTGATGGTGAGCGAATGAGGAGATGATGTTGGAGAGGTAGTCCCCCTTGATCCACTTTTTCATTTTTGAGTTGAAATGAATAAATACCTAAAAACAAGATTAGTGAACACACATAGTTAGGCTTAGCTAGGAAATAGCTAGGATGACATGAGAAGTGCCATAAGGATCATCACATTATGTAGGTGTTGGGGTCCAAACAAGGCAACTAAAAATGATTGAAAAATGCACCAAGTGGCCCACAAATCAAGGTGAAACAAGATCACTTTTCAAAAAATGGTGTTCTTGGCTAAAACCATTGATTGTGGAAAAATGTAGGTAAACAAATAATTATAAATAAAACTAATAATAAAAAATTTATGGTAACCATGGTCCTACCAAAACAAGGACGATATTGGCCCTAATTGAAAATCCTTGTAAAAAATTGGTGATCATGGTCACCATGAAAAATGTATTTTTTGAGACTAATATTCTTTCAAGAATTACCCAAAGGGAGACACTAAATGTAGTATGGGTTGATATTAAGGATGTGATTGAGGTTGACATGAAATTGAGGCCAATGCCAATTGTGTAACCAAGGTAGAAAGTAGCAACATGGTAGTGGATGACCACTTATGGAGGTATAAAGAACCTTTATGGATGTAGAAGTGGCTACAATAAGGGAGGAAAACATAGGTATAGGACTAGATAAATTAGATTGGATTTTATGGAATGGTAGACATGTCATACATCAATCCCCATAGACTATTATGTTATGATTTTATGCTCTTTTGAAACAAACAAGAAACACCTTTCTATAGGAACTAGCTCTAAATGAGAAGATAAAGATGATGGTGACTCTAGAGAATATATATTTTATTATAGGTCTATTTTTCATTATCCAACTACCTTGAACAATGATAACCTAGGAGAAACACTTGGTGCTAGCAAAGTAGGAAACTAGGGAGAGGCGATCGATAAATAACAAACCATTTTACTAGAGTGAGTTTGCATAACTATAGGAATTATTTTTGTGTGACATACTAGGATTATATTTCTATTCATATTTGTGTACCAACACAAAGAAATAGATAGGATCCTTGTTTCATTTGTATATTCACTCTACCTATCCCTAGAGGAGGGCTACATAGGACTAGACATGGGGTTTTCCTAGGAGGAACTATTATATCTCTTTCATCATGATTTAAATAGGATCCAAGACTATTGGGATTGCACAATTAGCATAGTATTCTTGTTCTAGGTATAGATCTATTAGTATTTTATGATGCATCATCTCACAAGATTACCCCATAACATACCACCTAGTAAAATTTGGATGAGGCACTGGTATCATATACCTAAAGCATAATATCTACAAATTCCATCCTTTACATAGATCCCATACCACCAAATCATTAGGATGCCCTATTACCACTTTAATAGACCATCCAATTGGACCTACAATAACTAGTAGGGTTGCAATCAAGGATTTTCATTTGAGATCATCAAACAAAGGTCCTATAGCCTCATAGGATGGAGAGGATTCTAGGATGGTTTAGAGACACTCACCTAGACGAGACACTCATGCTACCCATATCATGATGTAGATATAGGAGGGAGTAGGCAATAATTAGGGAAAATGACCTACCACTAGTATGAGGCTACCACCAAAAAAGGATAGGGGGTGATGAGGGCCCCATAGTCTAGAGACAAAGGATGTTAAGGGAGGCCATAACTATAATTTATGTACATCAAGTACTAACTATTGGCACCCTAATTCACATACTCTCTACCCATAGCAGTGGGAGAGAGGAAAAAATCTAGGGTTAAAGGTACATAGAGCAGTGGGAAGAATACTTGTAAGGAGGAGGCTAAGGAGGAGGGTGCAACAAAGGAGGGTAAAACCATAGATGAGGATGTAGTGCTAGAGGAATAAGGATCTAAGGAGATGAATATGGAGAAGATCTATGTCTATGAGGATATAGTACACATGTCAACCTAGATGTATCCTCCTTAGAGGAGGATGACTATACTAGACAACTCGATGATCTAGGTACACTCTATAGACTTATCCTTGATTTAGATCATTTTTTTTTGTTAAGCATAATTAGAGTTAGATTATTATTAGGATCTTAAATGCTTATGATACATGATTATGGTTGTAGCATTTTATTTTTTGTGTAATTTTAGAGATGACCCAAGGATGGTAGGAACTTATTAACCAATTATAGCAAGTCATCCTAGGTGACATTCTAGATTTTGATAGCCTACTACTAGTGTTATTATCACTGGCTAGCTTGTTAGAGTAGCCAATTGACTTATATAGATAGACATGCCACCTTAACACTATTTTAACTTAGGTATCAAGAGAAGACCACATGATATACCAAATTTATGAGATATTAGAAGTTATGACTGAGGAAAGAGGCCAGGTCAATTGAGGATTAGGAATAGAGGGATACTTGTAGTAGTAGTTAACATAGGCACAACTATAATTAGCACGTGTAGGAATATATGATAGGTCTTTGGATGTTTGTATCACAATGATAATACTCAGGAACCTCTTGCATAGATGCACAAACACTCAAAATATAAATAGAGGTATGCATAGGATGATCTTGTAGCTTTATCTCTTATAGTTTTGTTTATACCATTAAGGTTCTTTATAGATACTACGACACCTGCAATTATGTAGCATATGATTATTTTGGAAATAAAGCAATGTACTCAAGATATGGGGTAGCATAGAATTATGGTATGCAATACCCCTTTGTATTATATGTACCTATACCTACTCATATTTTTTATTTATATGAGATCCATTCTTTCTAGAGCACATGTATCCCTTTTATGTATGATACAATTTTCTAGCGTTGCATTATTTATTTCTATTTTTTAAGACCCCATTCTAATATTATTAATAATTGTCTAGTCATGTGGTACTTTGGGTGCCTAGGCTTACAGGCCCATATGATGTAACCGTTATGTATTATAAAAAGATGTTATTTAAAGATGTAACGATTATTATTTAGGAGTTACTAGCTTAGGCCCCCACTTGCACGTGGATGGAAACCCTTGAGCATTAGGGTTAGGGTAGCTAAAGTCTTTAAAAGAACCAAGGGGGCAAGAGAAGAGGCATCTCATATTTTGTTGTATCGAAGCTCTGCTTCTAAGGAGGTTGCCCCCTCGAAGAGGCTTGTGATTTTGTAATGTGTTCTTGTTTTTTACAATATAATCTATTGCATTTCTATTTTATATTGCAATATTGTTAATTTCAAGCTTATTTTTTGTTATTATTACAATATCGTGTGGATGTGCTTTTATTTTACTACAAGGTTCCTAACAAGTGGTATCAGAGCACTTTCTAAGGCCATATCCTATTGCAGTGCAAATAGTTTTTGTCTTGCCATTCTGACCTATTAGGTATAATTTTTCTTTGTTTTTATTTTCCTACTTATTACCCTACAAAGAAAAAATCGAGCCATTTTTTATTTATTTTAGTTTAATAGGTTAGAAACCTTATGTTGGGGGTTTTAAAATATCATAGAGGAGTTGTCATTATTGGCTAAGCTAGATTGCCCATAAAGCATCTAGTGAAGTGAGGGGTGATCAGACTCCAATACCTAGGCCTCAGACAACACCCATATATAGACTTGAGCTCCCATGTACCTTTGGGTATATAGGGAGACCCCCTAGGTTTAGGAGAGACCTTTAGCCATAGGAAGCTTTTTGATCGTGTATCTATCCATAGTGCACCAAGCACAACACTCAGGAAGATTACCCTCTCATACTATTAGAGAGGTGGATAGTGCGCTCAAGGGTATGTGTGGAATCCTCCTTGAGTAGTGGCCTAAAATATTGGTCTGAGCATTATTATTCATTGTTGTAGTATAATAGAGGGCTATGGATAGTGCACACACCTTGGCCTAGAGTTACCATGTTTCAAGTCATATGTCAAATCCTAATACAGACCATCAAACCTCAAAAACCCTAACCATAAATTTGAGCATACTAAGGAGACTACACCTATCACAAAATTGACTATACTATAACCATTCTTGACTAAAAAAGATAACTATTGAGGGTCAATAAAAATAAAGAATAGTGCTAGGTAGGGCAATTGTTAGTAACCGTAAAAAATAATGTTAGACAAGGCAATTGTCAGTAATAGTCAAAATAGGGTTTTCCAAGATAGTTGTTGGTAACAATCAAGAATAATGTTAGATAGGGCAGTTGTTAGTGATAGAAAAGACATAGACTAACAAAATATTCATAATAAATCAGATAGTAACAAATAAGGAAATTATCAAGGAACATAGAAGAAAGCCATTTTTCTAGGTGAAAAAAATATTTAGGAAAAAAATAGATGTCACTTGAATATAAATAATAGTACCCAAACACTTTTTCTAGACCATTACTAACTACTAAAAAAACACTTCTATTTTTAGTAAGGAAATTTAGGTGGTCCAAATCACAAGTCCATGGTTAGAGGAACTAGAGGAGCAATGAGGGATATGGAGCAAAACCAATTGAGTGAATAGATAGGGCTATTGAGTCAACAACTTACTAACCTACAGAACCAATTTGGACATGAAATTAAACAATTAAAAGATTCTATGCATCTTTTAAACTCCAAATAGATCAAAGTAAAAATAAGAATTGAGGAGAAATTCCATGAGGTTGAAGGGCATTTAAAAGGAGCCACTCATGTACACCAAAAAATTAATAGTGCTAGAATTGAAGGAAAGGTTAATAATTTAAGAAATATAAAAGAGGATACACATAATGCTCTTTTTAATAATAATATCCCATATAAAATGCCCAAGTTAGACTTCCCCAAGTTTAATGGAAAGGACCCCAATGGTTGGTTGTGTTAAGTGGATCAAATTTTCAAGCTCCACAATATACCCCAATACTTATGGATCACCATGGCATCCTTTAACTTTGAGTCTAAAGCCCTTCAATGGTATCAATGGGTGCAACATATGATTCCTGACATTTCTTGGGAAGAATTTGAATCACAACTACTCACTCATTTTAGCCCTAGTGAGTATGAGGACTTTACAAGAGCTTTAACAAAATTGAAGCAGACCTCTACTATTCATGACTATCAGACTTAGTTTGAGAAGTTGGCTAATAGGACAAGGGGTTTGAGTGAAGGATTTTTTTAGAGTTATTTTATTAGTGGGTTGAAGGATGATATCAAGGTTAAGGTAAAAATATTTAAACCATAATCCATGATGCAAGCAATAGGGTTGGCTAGGCTAGTAGAGGAAAAATTTACTACTCAGAGGTATTCATCTAAATTTCCATAGGCTAGACCCCCATTTCCATCCAAGATCACATCAAATCTAAGAAATAAATATCCAACAATTAAGTGATTGACTAGGGAGGAAATGGATGCCCATAGAGCACAAGGGTTATGTTATAATTGTGATGAGAAATATTCTTTAGGGCATAAATGTGTACAAAAAAAATTGTATTTGCTAGATGTGGATGATTCTATGGTAAATGAAGTACATGAAGAAGTAGAACAATAGGAAGAAGAGCACTAGGATGAGGGTGAAGCATAAGAAGAACCATAACTAGAGATTTTAGTTCATGCACTTGCAGGAATCTTGACCCCTCAAACTATGAAGGTAGTAGGATATTTCAAGGGGTAAAGAATTATAATTCTTATTGATTTAGGTAGTACACATAATTTTATTGATCCTCAAGTAGCTAAGCAAGCAAACTGCTACATACATTCTTGCAATTCTTTTGAAGTCATGGTGGCAAATGGAGGAACATTACCTTGTAAAGGGAAATGTTAGAATGTTAAGTTGAAGGTAGGGGATTATGAACTTAAAACTGATATGTTCACACTTTTATTAGGAGGATGTGATGTTGTTTTAGGGGCATAATGGCTTTGTACCTTGGGAATAATAGCCTAGAACTTTGCCAAACTTTGGATGCAATTCACTCAGAATGGGAGGCCATACACTCTTCATGGCTCACTCATGGGATCCACTTAGGTCATTAGTTCAAGTCGAATGGAGAAACTTTTTAAAAATCCTCACATGGGGTAGTAGCCCAATTGTTTGTAATCTAACCATAGAATATTGAAGCAGATGAACAACTAGGGGATTTGCAACTCCTTTTGAATAAACATGATTATGTCTTTGTGAAACCCAAGGGATTACCTCCATACCATTCCCATGATCATGCAATACAGTTGGTACTAGGGAGCTTGCCACCTAACATCCGACCCTACAGATACCCATATGCATAAAAATAAAAATTGAGAAGTTGGTCCAAGAGTTATTAAAAATAGGGGTAATTTGACCCAATATCAATCCTTATTCTTCATCGATACTATTGGTCAAGAAAAAATATGGGTCATGGTGGTTGTGTATAGACTTTTGTGAACTCAATAAACTCACCATTAAGGATAAATTTCCTATTCCTATGATTGATGAGTTGTTGGATGAGTTACATGGTGCCAAATTTTTTCCAAGTTGGATCTCTACTCTAGATACCATCAGATAAGGATCAAGGATGAAGACATTCCAAAAATAACATTCAAGACTCATGAGGGTCATTATGAATTTTTGGTCATGCCTTTTGGCCTAACTAATGCACCTTCAACCTTCTAGAGCCTCATGAACAATGTCTTCCACCCATTCCTTTGCAAGTTTATTTTGGTCTTCTTTGATGACATTCTCATCTACAGTCGCACTTGGGAAGAGCACCTACAACATCTAGACCAGACTTTGCAACTATTGTAGGACCATCAATTATTTTTCAAATGATCCAAATGTTCCTTTGGAATGTAGGAGGTCAAATACTTGGGGCATATTATTTCATAGGAGGGAGTTAAGGTTGACCCGAAGAAAATTGAAGCCATACAAAATTGGCCTAAGCCACAAACTCTCAAGGTGCTTCAAGGATTTTTGGGTCTCATTAGCTACTATCGATGATTTGTCCAAGGTTATGGAAAAATAATAGCCCCACTAACTGCCATGTTAAAGAACTCATTTATGTGGACACCTCCAACAGAAAAATCTTTTGTAGATCTCAAGGAAGCCATGATTTTGACATTGGTGTTAGCCACTCCTGATTTTTCTAAACCATTTATAATTGAAAGTGATGCTTTGGGCCATGGCATTGGTGCAGTATTAATGCAAGAAGGGTGACCCCTAGCTTTCACTAGTAAGGCATTGGCAAATTTTTTGGGAAAGTCTACTTATGAAAAAGAAATGATGGTCATCCTCCATGTTGTCAATCATTGGTGACCTTATCTCATTGGGAGGCATTTCTCTATTAAAATGGATCATCAAAGTTTGAAATATTTTTTGGAATAGAGGGTATCTACTCTAGCACAATAGAAATGGGTTTCAAAATTGTTGGGGTATGATTATGATATTATTTACAAGAAAGGGAAGGAGAATATTGTGGTAGATGCCCTCTCACATCAGTTTGAGGATCAGAACACACTATGTGCCATCTCTTCCCCACTTCCCCAATGGGTCTCCCAACTTCAAGAAGAAGTAACCAAGGACCCATCCTTGCAAACTTTGAGGGAGCAACTCCAAAGGGACCCCAATTCACACATTAGGTATTCATGGGATGGACAACTATTAAGATACCAAGCTCGCATTATGGTTCCTAAAAATTCATCGATCCATGAGGACATCATGAAGGAGATGCATGCTTCACCCACAATAGGCCATTATAATTTTTGAAGACATATGAGTGAGCTAAATGGTCATTCTATTGGGAAGGAATGAAAAAAGACATCCAAAATTTTATGGCAGAGTGTGAGATCTGCCAATGGATGAAAGGAGAAATGGTTCATACTCTAGGCACTCTACAACCTTTACCAATCCCAAAAAATGTATGGATTGATATTTCCATGGATTTTATTGAAGGACTTCCTAAATTTGGGAGAAAATAATCATTCTTGTGGTGGTGGACCATCTCTCAAAGTATGCTCATTTATGTTCCCTTGCCCATCCTTACCATACCTCCACCATTGCTCAAATATTCATGGACTCCATTTTTAAACTCCATGGTATGCCAAAATCCATTGTGTTTGACCAAGACCCCACTTTCACCAATTATTTTTGGCAAGAATTATTTAAACTATAGGGAACACAACTAAGAATGAGCTCAACCTACCATCCGTAGACTGATGGGAAAACTAAAATTATCAATAAATGCTTGGAAACCTACCTTCATTGTTTTACTTCTAAGCACCCAACACAATGGGCTAAGTGGCTTCCATTGGCTAAATGGTGGTACAACACTTCATTCCACACAACCTCTAAAATGACTCCTTTTGAGGTAGTTTATGGGTACCCACCTCTATCGCCCTCTTCATATGTTCCAAGAAAATCCAAAGTTTAGGTGGTGGATGCAACACTTCAAGAACATACCCAACTCTTACAATAGTTGAAGGAGAATTTGGTTATGGATCAAAACTAGATGTGACAATAGACTGATCAACATCATTTAGAGCATAGCTTCAATATAGGTGATATGGTCTTCCTTCAACTCCAACCATACAAGCAATCATTAATGCAACTTCATGCTCATCAAAAGCTTACAGCAAGGTTTTATGGACCCTACCAGGTATTGCAATAGATTGGACAAGTGGCCTATAAGCTCGTGTTACCACCTTCTTCCAAAATCCATCTAGTCTTCCATGTCTCTTATCTCAAGAAGGTACTTGACAACCGCATTTAGGTCCAATCGACACTTCTAGAGTTGGATGATGAAGGTTTGGTCATCTTGGAACCTGACAACATTCTAGACCATAGAACCCACACTCTCCATAACCACACCATCATTGAAGTCTTGGTCCAATGGAAGGGTTTATAGTAGGAAGATGCCACATGGGAGTCTCTTCAACAACTTCAACAACAATTTCCTCATCTCTAGCTTTGAGGACAAAGCTTTTTTGAAGGGGATGGGCATGTTAAGACCCCATTCTAATATTATTAATAATTGTCTAGTCATGTGGTACTTTGGGTGCCTAGGCTTATGGGCCCATATGATGTAACCATTATGTATTATAAAAAGATGTTATTTAAAGATGTAATAGTTATTATTTAGGAGTTACTAGCTTGGGCCCCCACTTGCACGTGGATGGAAACCCTTGAGCATTAGGGTTAGGGTAGCCAAAGTCTTTAAAAGAACCAAGGGGGCAAGAGAAGAGGCATCTCATATTTTGTTGTATCGAAGCTCTACTTCTAAGGAGGTTGCCCCTCAAAGAGGCTTGCAATTCTGTAATGTGTTCTTGTTTTCTACAATATAATCTACTGCATTTCTATTTCGTATTGCAATATTGTTAATTTCAAGCTTATTTTTTGTTATTATTGCAATATCGTGTGGATGTGCTTTTATTTTACTACAAGGTTCCTAAAATATTTGTACTTATGTGCACAATTAAAATTTTATTTATAGGACCCTAATTATGAGCATATCCAAATCTTTTTAACTTGTTTTTTTTCCTTTTATAAAAAATTAATAATAAATTAAAACCACTAATGAATCTATTCAAAAGATAATTTTTTTTCCCAATTTTAAATTATAAAATAATAATATTAATTTAAAATATATATATATGCCACGGTGACGGTGATCGAAGGTCCACGTAGCAGCAAGCAAAGTCTGCCTCCTGGCGGCTTTTGGCCTTTTCTACGGGGGTTTGGTGTTCGACCGTCCATTTCCCTCCTTTTTTGGTTTTCAATTCCACGTTTTTCCTTGGCGGATTGTTTCCTGCCCTCCGCCCATCCTCCCGTCGCTTCCTAGGGCTAGCCGAGTGCCTTCCCCGACTCCCAAAATTGGGTCGCACTAGCAAAATGATTCTCGTAGACACTCCCCATGGTGATGCACTTAGATCCTGATCATTGCAGCAGAGACGTCGAGGGCTCCATCAGGCCTAGCACCATGGCCAAGCAAGGGCCCCATATCCCAGGTGAGGTTCCAACAGTAGGCGGTAAGCCATCCTTTGCTGACTTGCTCCAAAAAAAATGAATTCCTATGTCATCTACGGCCAACGAATTCATCACACAAGGGAATAATGTTCTATGCCCTAAATCCCTCATGGAAAACTATGAATCCCGGGATACCAACTCCTTGGTAGGCAAATTCATCGGTGGGTGACCTGACTTAGATGCTATTCGTAGATGGGCGGCTTCAAAATGGAAAACCCTAGGCAACTTGGAGATCTCGGCAATGACAAGGGGTTTTTCATGATTCAACTCAATTCCCATGAAGATGCAGAGCGCATCTTATCTGGAGGGCCCTGGTTCTATGGAAGGCGAAGTCTGTTCCTCAAAAAATGGTAACCAAACTTCAACCCCAGCTCCTAGAACATCAATTTCACCCCCATATGGGTTAGAATTCCAGATCTCCCAACCCACTTCTTCTATGAAGATGCCTTGCTTGGTATTTCTAAGGCGATCGACGAGCTCGTGGCTATCGACCCGACCACCCGGGAAAGAACCCGGCTAACCCAGGCCCGCATTTGCGTGAATGTGAACCTGGAAAGTCAGCTTCCAGACCACCTGAACCTCATCTATGGTGACTTCAACTGGAAGCAACCACTCTTCTATGAAAACAAGCCAGCTTTTTGCCCTGAGTGCCAATCCTAGGGCCATCTTCAGTCGTAGTGCCCCAAACTTCGGATCCTGCCATAGTCAAAACCCCCGGGGACCAGTCAAAGAAGATGCAGCATCAACCCTCGCTTGTCTTGTTGATGGCTAGCAAAGCTATTTCCAGACCCCCTCCGGGCCCGCTCAATCGTAAGGCAAGTACCTCTGTTCCTCTAATCAATAAATTCAATCCTTTGCATAGTTATGTTATCAGTGAGGATTGTGAGGAAGGTGAGATCCCGGCCACCTCTGAACCAACGACCATCCTCTCACCCCCTCGACCTCCCCTGGTCTGCCCCCTATCGCCCCCATCCATAATCCTCCCCCCATCCTCGGTGCCCCCACTTCCTCGAGAATCCCTCAAGGCCCGCCTCCCCTCTCTCCTCCTTCGTCCCCTTGCTCGGGTCCTGAAGACCCAGCCTCTCCTGTGTACTCAGACTCTATCTCTGCTGATGATGAAGTTGAGGACCAGTCATCCCCTGAGCAAAGTAGTCCCAGGATAACTCGGAGCTCCCAGAAATCCATGATGGATGTAGGAGGGGAAAAAAGAGAGGAAGACCCTCTGATTCGGACATAAGGAACAAAAATGCGGTTGAAGATATAGCCAATGGAACCCAGAGAATGCTATTTCAAGAAACAACAAACAATTCCAAAGATGAAAGTCGAAGATCCAAACCCCTTGCTCAACAAGGAAAAGGGGGCAAGAGAATTTCCAAGAGTTTGAAATGAAAGTCCTCTCCTAGAATGCGAGAGGCCTAAATGGGGCAGCCAAATAGAGACTGGTTGCAACCATGAGGAGAGAACATAATCCAACCATTTTTCTCATTCAAGAAACAAAATTGGGTGATCAATGGTCCCCTAACATTGCTAGAAATATTTGGCAAAACTACGATTTCATTCATTCCCCGACTTTTGGGACGTCGGGAGGGCTCCTGTGTCTCTGGAATCCTACCAAGCTCTAGGGAAACCTTATTTCGGGCCATGATAGGGTAAGCAACATCCTGTTCTAGGATACTGAATCCCAAAATTCTTGGGTGATGTCAAATGTCTATGCCCCGAACACCTCTGTGGGCAGAGAAGCTCTGTGGAAAATGCTCACTTCAATGAGGCAGGTCTTCGAAGGAACTCCCTGGATCCTGGTAGGGGACTTCAATTCTCCTTTGCACCTCAAGGACAAAAAATGAGGGAACAACATCACTCATAGAGATACTACAGACCTAAGAAACTTCATTAATTCCAACGCTCTCATGGATGTCCAACTTCAGGGGTCCCTCTTCACTTGGAGCAACAGAAGGAAGGGCACCAATCTGATCCAAGAGCACCTAGAAAGATTTTTGCTTTCCTAGGAAGCCCTCCCCTGCTTTGGGGATGCCAGTTTGTGAGCCCTCCCAAATATAGGCTCTGATCATAGTCCCCTCATCCTGGAATCAGATTCTAGACCACAGTTCAAGACCCCTTTAAGGTTTGAAGCAATGTGGATTCACCACAAGGATCTCAAGGGCTTGATACAGTCATGGTGGAGTCAAAAATTCTTGGGGTCTGCTATTAACCAGGTAACCCAGAAACTCAGGTTCATCAAAGGGAACTTGAAAAAGTGGAATAAGGAAACCTTCGGGAACATCTTCAAAGACAAACAACAGGTCAAATCCTGAATCAGCCAGATTGAGGAGTCCTTTCAGAAAGGCGAAGGCAGTGACAGTCTTAGGGATGAGGAGAGCGCCTTGTTGTTTGAGTACCACAACATCCTCACCAAGGAGGAAACTTTCTAGCACCAGAAGTCAAGACAACTTTGGCTCAAGGAAGGTGATGCCAATACCAAGTTCTTCCACATCTCAACCTTGAGGCATAGGAGTGCCAATAAGATCAAAAGCCTTGTCTTGCAGGATGGGGCAGCCATTTCGGATATCCATGCAATCAGAGAAGAAGCCATCAATCATTTCAGAAGCCTCCTAGGTTCCAGCCCACCCCAAGCCCCCGAGGCCATGGAATCCCTCATGGCCATCATCCCCACCATCATCTCCTAGGAATCAAATGATTTTCTCCTCAGCCCCATCTCCCAGGATGAAGTTCACCAGGCCCTCTTTTCCATGAAGCCCGACAAAGCCCCTGGGTCGGACGGGTTCTCGCCCAAGTTTTTCCAGACCTTCTGGGACATCGTGGGGTAGGATATTTCTAATGCCATTAGGGAAATGCAAATCTCCAGGTCCATTCCCAGAGATGTGAATTCCACCTTCTTGGCTCTCATCCCCAAAGGGGCCAATTCTTGATCCCTCTCTGATTACCGGCCCATCAGCCTGTGCAATGTCATTTACAAAATCCTCACCAAAGCCCTGGCATCCAGGCTATCCAACATTCTTCCATCCATCATTGACCCATGTCAGGGGAGCACAGTCAAAGGATGCAATATTCTCGATGGGGTCATCACCATCCATGAATTGATCCATTCAGCCCAGGTTTCAGACACGGCTGCCTTCTTCCTCAAGCTGGACATGAACAAGGCCTTTGACAGAGTCAACAGGGAATTCCTCAGCCAAATCCTTCTCAAGTTTGGGTTCCATGAGTCCTAGGTAAACCTGATCTACAACTGCATTTCCTCTTCTTGGTTCTCTGTCATGGTAAATGGTTCTACTGCGGGTTACTTCTCGAGTTCTCGGGGCCTGAGGCAGGGTGACCCTCTGTCCCCCATTCTGTTCATCATCCTGGCAGAGAGTTTGGGGAGAACTATCAAGGAGGCCTGCTCCTGCAGTCAACTTTTTGGGATTAGGGCAGCATCCGAGCTTCCCCCACCACTCACCAATAGTTTGTAGATGACACGTTGATGGCTACTAAGGCTTCGATAGCAGATGCCAAGGTGATCAAGGATATTCTCAACCGCTTCGAGGAAGCTGCTGGCCATAAAATCAATTACACTAAAAGCAAGTTGTTCTTCATCCATACCCCGACCAAAAGACAACGCAAGATCACCAGAATCCTGGGATGTTCCATTTTTGAGTTCCCGACCACTTACCTCGGGCTCCCCATGTTCCATGGTAGGGCCCGGCCAACCATGTGGGCAAACATGGTGGACAAGATCCGTAACAAGTTAGCTGGGTGGAAAGGGGCCCTGCTCACCAGTGCAGGGAAGGCAACTTTGGTCAAATCCATCTTGCAGAGCATCCCCACATATTTCATGTCTGTGTTCAAAATCCCGGCCTCGGTGGGAGAAGCCATTGAAAAAATTCAAAAGCAATTCCTTTGGTCTGGATCGGAGGCCTCAAGAAAGCTCCACCTAGTAGCTTGGGATAAAGTTTGCTCCCCCAAATATCAGGGAGGTCTTGGTCTCAGTCGAATCTCAGTTGCCAACCTAGCTCTCCTAGCCAAGCAGGCTTGGAGAGTAGTGACTAAGGCCAATATTGAATGGGTAAACATCATGAAAAGAAAGTACCTTCAGCACCAGGCCTTCCTCCAAGTGCCTCCCCCACGCAATGGTTCCCATTTCTAGAAATCCATCACTCATACCCAGAACATCATCCTCGAAGGGTCTTCCTGGAAGCTGGGGAATGGGGCCAACATCAACTTTTGGGAAGATACCTGGGTCGAGAATTCCCCCCTCATCAACAATCCAATTTTGATCCCTGCCAGGCATTTGACTGACAGCAGATTCGGGCTCAGGGTTGCAGACTTCATTTCCTCCAGCCCGGAAGCCCAGGAGTGGAAGAAGATCAATTTTAGAATAAGAAATGAACCCATCAGGGAAGCCGTGAAAGGGATTCAGGAGATCCAACGATCAACTTTCCTCCCTCATGTCAACAGGAGAGATGAGCGGTGTTGGAAAGGCACCAATGATGAGAATTTCTCTATCAAGACCGTGACCCAGCTTATTGAGAAGATGGGTTCCCAGGGCACCCCTAGCTGCGAGAAGGTGGTCGCTAACAAGGTGTGGATCAAATC
Source organism: Wollemia nobilis (assembly GCA_028583015.1). Classification (NCBI taxonomy): domain Eukaryota; kingdom Viridiplantae; phylum Streptophyta; class Pinopsida; order Araucariales; family Araucariaceae; genus Wollemia; species Wollemia nobilis. The sequence continues at coordinate 1,854,202 of JAQPPZ010002150.1, forward strand.
CCTCATTCCCAAAATCGTGCACTTTTGCTGGATGACCATCCACAACAAAATCCTTACTGGGGATAATCTCATGCGATGAGGGATCATGGTGCCGAATAGATGTTTCCTATGCCTCCAGGCCTAGGAATATGTTCACCACATCTTGATGGATTGCCCCTACTCCAGAAGTGTTTTCTCCCTAGCCACCCAAAGCTTTCAGGTTAGCTGGACCTGGCCAAACTCTGTCAAAGAGTTCATTTGCCAATGGCCTAAGCCCTTCAAGCATCCCAGGCTAAGATTTTTGTGGGAAGTCCTCATCCATCACATCTTCTGGCAGCTCTGGTTGGAGTGCAATAGGTGAGTTTTCAACAAAGGCCCTAGAACCCGCGAAGCCATAGCTTCCAGAGCCCTTGCTTACACCACCAAAAATTTTGGACTCATCCCTTGTCAGGCCAGCCCTACTCTGGGGATTGAAGAATTGCTCTGTTCCACCCTCAAGATTCCCCAAGATCACAGTAAGTCTCAGAAACCCAGAAAATATAGATCTCAGGTCACTTGGGTCCCTCCCCCCAAGGTTGGCTCAAGGCTAACTTCGATGGTGCCTCCAAAGGGAACCCAGGCAAAGCGGGAGCAGGAGGGGTCTTTAGAGATCATAGTGGCAAAATCCTTAAGGCCTTTGTTGAAAATTTGGGGTCCCAGACCAACAAATTCATGGAATCCAGGGCCCTCTGGAGATGTATTGACATTTCCAAAAACCTGGCAACCCCTATCATCTACGAAGGGGACTCGAAGATCATTGTCAAACTCATCCAAAGAAATAGCAAGGGTGGGAAAAATATAGAGAACATTATCCAAGAATTCCAGCTAGGCCTTTGCAACAATGAGCAATCCTAGATCAAGCATGTGTTCAGGGAGGCCAATCAAGTGGCCGACACCTTGGCAAACAGAGCAATCAAAGAGAGCTCCCTCACCATTTGGGAAGACAACTTTCCCATGGAAGTCATCAAGAAAGTCAACCTGGATAATGACAAAATATCAAACACTTAGCTCTGCCGAAGCAGGAGGGTGCCTCTTCTCTAACACTGTTAGAATGTTTGCAAAGGCCAATCATCAGTGGCCAAATTTTATCGATGGTTCTAACCACCTAAAAGGTGTCTCTTCGACACCATCGATCAATTTGTTTTGGTTTAGCTCGATTGTTAGTTTTTGTTGGTTTTTGACTGTGGTGCTAGTGTTTTTGCCCTGCATTACGAATGTAGATGAACTATTGTAAATTGGTGTTTTTGGCCTGCATTTCAAATGCAGATGATCTTCTTGTAAATAGGGGCGGGTCCCTTCAACCCGTAAGTAAATAAATTTTACTTTACCTACCAAAAAAAAAAATTATTTATAGTATTTGAGATTAAAAATTCTAATAATAATTGCATGACACATTATTGATAGGATGCATGTAAATATCATCTAAAACCTTGCAAACTCATTAAAGATTGAAAATACTTAGATATGCCTCAAAAATAAAACATTTTCAAGGGGTTAAAATAACACTAACAAGAGATATAGATGGTTTGTATCTCAACGCAAACCACCTCCCTGAAGTATTTGATAATCATGATGTGTCAATAAGACATTCATACCACTATAAGAGGTAGACTATACATTGCTTATCTAGTGAACATGATGTGTCAACAAGACACACTCACCGCCATAGATGGAATAAGGAAATACATGGAATATCTAGTAAGCATGATGTATTAACAAGTATACTTACTGTTATAGTGAGGGATGGTATAAATCTAGTTTTAAGAGGGTAGAACAAGAACCTCCAATCATATAAAACTGTGGTGAAAAGAAACAAAGCCAAAAATTTCCCAATCACATATGAGTTGCAATAGATGGAAATAAACCGATAAATGCTTTATTTTATCATTCCTGGATTTCACCCCTTTTATAATGCAATACCAAGGGAATACATATCCCAAAAGAAACCCTAAAACAAAACCCTAAATCTTAAAGCCCTAAAGATAAGAAATTACAATATTTTTTTTGGTCAATTTCATATTTTAGTGCCAAAAATGAAATCACAAAAAAGCTTAGATAGCCCCTTAAATTAATACACATCATCGTATCATCTATATTAAACCTTCTAGAAAATATCAACACCTACCCATTGCCTAAATAATAAGTTATTCCAAATATGTTTTCTTCCAGATTTTCAAAAAAATACTAAATCCCATTTTTGGGGCACTAGAAGAAGGAATTAAGATCCGATAAAAGCCTAGAAAATCATCTAGAAAAAAATTGTTTAACCACTACATGTCCACCTCTTTATCTAGCTCCTCGTAAAATTTTATGCTGATCCAACAATCGGATCAAAAGTTATGCTCTCCAAAAGATAGGCTCCTTCATCAGTAGAGTAACGAGATGCCACTAAGAAGGAATGTATGTGCCCTATACTTTGGTCCTACAACAACCTATAGTATTGTTGAGTGTTAATTTTGACCAATTGTGAAATTGCACTCTCCTTTAGGATTTGTTTCCAAAATCCCCTCTTGCAAAGAAGTTAGACAAAACAACTTCTCCAAGGTCTCCGCTATATTAGCATTTGCATATGTGTATTAGTAATCTCAAATAAAGATGTATCAATTTAAATGCTTGGAACACCTTAGTGATTGCAAGTAACTGTAAACAAGGGGTAATGTTGGTTTATTTTACCATGCTACTTTAATGATTGTTCATGAAACCAAAATAAAGCAAATGTGATTTGGTCCTCATATGACCACGATGTAGTGCCTTAGTTCCTTTTTATCTTAAGGATTTTAAGGTAGATTTTATATTTCTTATTAAGTGGATTTTAATCAAAATTTATCGTGCATTAAATCTTATTTGAAGCATGAAAGTAAAGAGTAAATCTATCTATGAATGTGAATCCTCAATGATGAATAGGGTCTTCAGATGTAGCTTCTTATCATGGATATTAAGATAGCCTTTGATATGAATAATAAATTATTCCTCTTTGGTGAAATTAATTTTCACAAAGAGCTAATAATCTATTGCCTTAAAATATAAGCTTTAAAATGTCACTTCAACTTATCCCTCTTAAATGAAATCAAATTTTCACAAAGATGAATAATTTAGTGTTTTGAAATAATGATCTTCAATGTAGTGCAGAAATTACCCCTCTTTCATAAAATCAGAATTTTTATAAAGAGAAGACAATTTAGGACCCCAAAATGGTAATTTATGAAATGCCATAAAACATAACCCCTTCAATGAAATTGAAGTCTTCATGAGGGGAATGTCATCATAGGCTCATGAATGAGATATAAAACTGAAAAAATTAAATTTGGTCCAAAAAATGAAAATTTTGAAATTTTAAAATCTGCAATAAAAACATCAACTTTGATGAATTTTTAAAAATATGAAATGACTCCAAATAAAAAACGTCTAAGTGCGTAATGGAATTATGAAGTTTGCTCTACGCAACCATGCAATTATTTTTGGATTTTGAAATTTTTTTACTATTTTTTTAAATGTCCGAAAATATAAAAAAAAAATAAAAAATAAAAAGTTAGAAAACAAAATAAAAATCTGAAAATTTAAAATGAAGGCTGAAAATGTAAAATATGATGCAATCAGTATGATGCCATCCCATTCCGACAAAATCAGAGATGTGAAATATTCCATGCATGCAACCTAACCTATTAGACCTGCAATTCTGCACAATCAAAACAAGCTAGGTGCTAGCTCCTAGGGTGCAAAAATAAATTTCAGATCTCAAACATTCACATGAAGCAACCAATAAAACATGCATAAACTTCATCTATAAGTCTTGTTGGCAATTTTGCCACATTGTTTTTGTTGCTACTGTTAATATAAAAGAATGCATGAATTGTAGAGATACTAATTCTTCTGTTTGTCCCTTCATGCACTTTGAAGGGGAAAATGTAACAATCTCTATAAGTTTTGTGTTAGAGCAAGGTAAATGTAAGAAGCCGCGATATCGCTACATGTCGCGATATCGCGACGTGTTGCAGTTTCGCGAGTCCAAATGCAGAATTCGGCTAAGTACAGAAAATGTCGCGAAATCGCGACATGTCGCATTTTCCCGACCTGTCGCGTTATCGTGGTCAAAACAATCAATGGCAGCAGGGGGTAAAACCGTCGCGATATCGCGACATGTTGGAGTTTTGCAGTCAACATAGTCAACACAAGCACTAAAATGGAAATTGTCGTTGCAAAATCGTGACTTGCGGTGGCCATGGAGCAGAGTGATAGAAAATGTCGCGAAATCACAACATAATTGAGCAAAGGGCAATGTCAATGAAACTCATCGCGATATCGCGACAGAAAAGCAGAGATGGGGAAAATGGAGAAAAATGTCGCGATATCACAACATTTTTGATGACGAGGCCAAGTAAGAGAAACTTGTTGCGATATCACGACATGAAGCGATAATGATGAAGAAGGCAAGAAAATGTCGTGATTTCGCGACATATTTGACAGAAAGGGAGAAGTGTGGAGAATTGTCACGATTTCATGACATGTTGCGTTTTCACGAGGCAGAAGCAAGGAGGCGGTCAAATTGTACGGAATGTCACGATTTCGCGACATGTTTCGTTTTCGCGAGGCGAAAGGTGGAAATAAGAACATAGAAACCTGTCGCGATTTCGCGACGTGTTGAAGATGAAAGGACCAAATGAAAAAAATGTTGCGTTTTCGCGGGTTGAAAGCTGAACCGTACAAGACAGTGAGAAAGTGTCACGATTTCGTGACATGTCGCATTTTCGCGACTTGTCGCGTTTTCGCGGGTCAGAAGGAGGCAAAGACAGCATAATAGAAACATGTCGCGATATCGCGACATGTCGCATTTTCATGACCTGTCTCATTTTCGCGACCGAAGCAACAACAAAGGCCCGATACAATTCTGTTGCATTTTTTTTTAGGATTGCATAGGAGAACATGTAGAGGAGATAAGGATTAATTGAAGGCTCTCCAACGGTTTTTAGATCGTGGTCAAAGAAGCGGTTCCAAGATTAAATGTTGCTGATTATCGAGTTGTGCAAGATGAAAAGAACCTGAAGCAGTTTTCGATGCCGCTAGAATTAAAGACGCCTCCAATATTCAAAGCGTCTGTTCGTGATCTCTTACAACTTTCAGCTTCCCTTAATAACGGTCATTTGATGAAGAGATATGGGCCCTCATTTCTGTTTCATTCTTAATTGTAATCCATTAAAAGCGGGGACTGTCATTTCTTCGAGGCGAATTAAGGGGATTGTTCTTCGAAATTTGCTTCATGTATTAAATGTTGTAATATGAAAGAAAGAGGACGGACCTCTATAAATACCAATGTAAAGCTCAAGCAAAAGGAGGAGGATCTTGTTGCAGAAATTGAAATAGAAATCCTAGATGCAATTGCTTCCATTCTTAGTGTCTTCTAGAGTTGGTGATCTAATTTGTTGTGTATGTTTGGCTTTCTGTGTGATTTACTTCTTGTAGTCCAGGTGTAATATCGGTTGAATTCCGTTGTCTTGAATTTGGTTGTATTGGCATTTGAATGTTTGAAGTTTATTTGGAAGCAAACTCATGGCTAATGCGTGATCTAATTTTTGTGTTCTAAGAGTCAGTTGCTGCCGAGCTTTAGGATCTAGTTGAAGTTATTGTTGTTCGAGATTATTCTCCCCATTAATGATCGGCTTCGGCTATATTTACATCCATTTCAGTTTATTTCCCATTTCTTTCTGCATTTTCCCATTTCTTTCCTATATCTTTAGTCTTGAAACCAGTTTAGATTAGTGTGGGAACCAGCCCTCTCTGGAGATTGGTCTGGGAGACATTTCTTTCTCTCGGCCTTTCAATGTTGGCCGGGTCTAGGGTGCATAAACATAGAAAATCCTTTCCTGTGGCAGATTCGTGACCAACAAGTTTGAAATCTGAAAAGGAAATATAAGCAATTAAACATAGTATGCAAAAAAAAAATCTCCTCCTTTCTTGCCCATGAAATGCAAATTTCTAAAAAATTCTGCATTAAAAGTGTTCATTTTACAACGGTAGAATTTATGGTTTTCCCAAACCAATCAAAGTGGAAGGAAAACATTAAGAAAAATCCAGTGCCAAAGTGTATGCCTCCATTACTGCAATCTTCTCTGAAAAGTTTCCAACCCTTGTGCCTGCGTTTCAACTATTTTTTAAAGTTTTCCAAAAACCCTTGGTTTCATTTCCTCCTTGCTGGTTCGTTTCGTTTCTCCAAACGATTCATTTCTATTCGTTGTCCTTTTCTTCCTGCGTTCCTTCTCTTAAGTAACGCCTTGGAATAATAATTCCAAAGTTCCTATTTTAAAACGAGGTACTTTATTCTTATATGAGTCTTTTTTGCTTTTTTTCTCCACGTGTTTCCACCTTACTTGCACATAAAACAAATAGGTGAATTAGCTTTAAAAAACAAACTTTAAAAACAAAATAAATTATACTAAAAGCATAAAGTTAAACTATTTAAAAAAAAAACTTTAAATTTAAACTATTTTAAAACGTAAACTAAAACGTGGTGAATGAAGCACCATGGCTTCATTCACCACTTTTATTTTTATTTATATTTTATTGTTTTTACTTTTTTTTTACTTACTTTATATATATATATATATATATATATATATATATATATATATATATATATATATATATATATATATATATAATCTTTTCACTTTTTAAATTTTTTTATTTGTTTATATATATATAATATATATATAAACTTGTTTTTTTTTCTTTTTAAATTCAAAAAGCTTTATTTAATTATTATTTTTACTTGCTTTCTCTTTTATTTTAAATTTGATTTAATTAATTTTAAATGTTTGAATTGATTTAATTCAAAACATTAAAATTAACTAAAACAATAATAATAATAAAAAATAATAAGGACGAACCTAACCAATCCACTAGACACTCAAAATGAAACGAAAACACCCAAACACCAAAATTAGAAGGTGGGTCCCCAAGCTTTGGGGCTAGTTGTGGAGCAACCACAACAAATGGTGACTTTTGGGAAACGCTCCTGAGCGTTTCGGTGAAGAACCCAACCTCAAAACACACAAAACCCAAAAATTAGAATTACAAGCATCAACAAATATCCAGAGAATGAAAATAGACCAAAAAGGCATGAACCATAAGAATCATTTAGCATCAGCTCAGTGTGTGCAAAGTGATTCATTCCTTATCATCTGAAACCATTCAACATTCCATCGTCAGTTTCACATGGATGCATATGATATGTTATGGATGATTTATGCAAGATTAGATGTATTGAAAGGATGTTATAATATGAGCAACCTGCTTTGAAGAGACTCAAACATTCTAGTACCATAAACAAACACACTAAAATTGTCTAACCCTCTTAGGACCAAATGTGTGTGCAATGAATTTATTTACCAGATCAAGAGCTCAGTTATGAACCGCTACAATCCAGAACCAGTGTGTGCAAGTGGACTCAGAGCTTTGGGAATCGGATTCTCAACCTAAGTATGATGAGAATTTGACCCTATCCTTACTACTATGATTTTGAGTTTATTACCTCATTTTGACCAAAATGGTTAAACCTGTTATGGATGAAACCACAAGGCTAGCTTGTCCATTTGAGCGGTCATAGGTCTCACTTTTAAATGAGACATGTCACCACGCATGAGCATACTCCACTGCCAATCAAGCGTCTATAGCCCCGGTGGAGGTTAGCCCCATAGTCCATGATTTTGATTTTGATTTCTTGAATCTTAGGGATGACTACCCATCCTTCTAAGGGGACATGTAGTACGATCCTTACAACCCAATAGTCAGTGATGTGATGAAAGGGGACTCAAAGCTTTGGGGAATCGGATTCTCAACCTAAGTATGATGAGAATTTGACCCTATCCTTACTACTCGATTTTGAGTTTCAAGTATTGTGGAAGTGGTGAAAACCACTATTTTATGGACTATGTTGCATGATAGGACCGACAAGGATGACCCTTTTCACCTCACATTTTCTCCCAAGGATGGTTTTGACCATTTTACCCAAGATGCTTTTAACATGTGCAAATTGTGTTTGGTTCAAGACAGTTTCGGTATCAATTCCCAATCTCAAGATCTTCTTAGTGTATATTGTGCAATGATCCTAAGAGAATTTGACATGTTTTTCGGTGATTGTCTTTGAAATGTAGATGCAAGTGAGATGCAATATTTATGCAATATGAAATGTACCATGAAATATGGATGAATGTATTTTGAAATGTAGATGGAGTATACAAAATATTTCACCCTAATTTGCAAAACTGACAACTTCACGCATCCCAAGTTTCAAACGATATTCTTTAATGTGTTTGTGGTACTCGTGGAGCCTTCTGCAATACAATTCCAATGTTTCATATTCTCCTTATCTTAGTAAACATTCATGAGGACATGAGCTGACATCTCACTCTAAAATACTAGAAAACAACCAAAACTTGGAAGCGAATGAATACAAACACACAAATCAAACTTGCAAACATCAAAACAAAATCCAAACCCAAAACCGAACACGAAAACCAAAATCTATATACAAATGTACAATATGGTACAAAATGGTGCAAAATTTGGACTATCACTTCCTTGGATCCCAAACATGATTAGAACATTTCAAAAGACATATAACATGATACGCATGCCAAATATTGTAGGAATCCAACAAAAACAAGATTAAGCCAAACAATGCAACAAACTTCAACTTGCCTCTCTCACCCCACCATTTTAGTAAAGTTCCATTAATAATCCTATGGTGGAGTTTCAAATTATCAAATTGATTAGACAATAATTGATCTTCAATTATTTCATGTCTATTCTTTAAGATGTCAATTTCACAATTCGATTCATGATTTAGAATTAGGCTTTCCTTTTCAAATATGAGATTTTGTAAATAAGAGCCTATTTCTAAAAATTTAAAGTCAATTCATTATCAATGTTTTTGGGCCAATCAAACTTATGCAAACATTTGCAAGCATCTAGGATATTTATTAAATGAGTATCATCATAAGTTTTTATCCTAGATTCAATTACTAATTGATTATGAACTTGATTTAACACTTCAAGCATACCAACTTCATTTTCATTCAATAAAGCAATATCATTAGTGGTGTGAGAATAAATTAATTCAAATTCTTTATCAACCACAAATGACATTTCATCATTGATAGCATTTGAATCCAACAAGCAATTAGATAAACCATCACCTGAATTTTGAATGGTAGAACACAAAGGGTGAGATTTTACCTTTTGCATATTTTCATTTGACAAACTTTTGTGAGCATTTGTAAACTTTACCTTTTCTTCATGACTTTCATCATCATCATGTAACTATTTCTTGCATTTATCAAAGACACCAAAATTAGGCACCCAATTAAAAACATGTCCATCCTTTTCAAACCATAGGTCTTGTCTATCTAGGGATGGGTCAACTAACACATCTCCATGATCAATCACTTGGGTTGTTTTAGATAACATGATATTTTCAATTGGATCATCAGTGATATCAAACCCAAACCATTCAGGTTCTAAAATTTCCTCATTTTGAAATGGCATAGACATTGTAGAACAAATAAGTGGATCAAGATTTTCAATTTCTTTTCCCTCAAAGGGACCCAAAGAAAATGATTCTCCTTCTTTATCCATGGTTGTAGAATCCTTATCACTTTCCAAAATTTGATGAGATTTGAATTCCTCTTCCAAAACTTTCTCAAATTGTACAGGATTTGTAATATCCTCATGCGAGAAAATAATCATATTATCCTGCATATCAATTGACACAAAAAGTTCATTAGAAGATTTAGAGTGAGCATATTCTTCCCATTTCTTCCAAGAATCATAGTAATCATCTTCCAAAATCAAGTTGTGATGCTCAATTACTTCTTCATCATCTTCCGATTCATCAACATGTTTCTCATCCAATTCATCTTCACCTTCCTTAGATGGTTCAATTATTTCCAAAAGTGGGTTATTTCTTGAATTCAAATTTGTGAGACTATCATAATCCAAATTTGTAACCCATGATTCAATTCTATCACAATTTGGAAGGTGTGGATCTTCTTGGCCATCAATTTCAACAATATCATCCAAAGTATCTTCCGAGAACAAGTGGTGAAATTTGGTATGTCTTCAAATTCATTTATTGATTTTCTTTCAAATTCACTTTCAACCACTTTTGATGGCTTAGGAGCTTCTATAAGGGGATCAATTTTTACATCTTGCTCCATATAGTCACTCCAATCTTCCTTTGCGAGTACACATGACCAAATCATATCCTCATAGGTTTGTTCATCCAAATCCTCATTTGTGGGTAATGATTCTAGATATTTTCTTTCCAAAACAAGATGGTGATCATTTGATTCCAACTTCTTGTTACCCATCCATAGAATTTCTTCTCCAAAATCTTCATGCTCTTCAAGACATTCTGAATAGGCATTTACTTCAATGTAAGTCACATCAAAATCTCTTCTATCACCTGAAGGAGCATAACATGAAATATCATTAAGATTAGCATTATGAATTTTCTTCCTAGGATGATTTGGATGCATACATTGATGTGCTCATTTTTGTGATGGAACCACATCTCTACTTAACTTCTTAACCACCTTCTTTTGCTCTTTTACTTTCGATACAAGCTTGTTGGGTTGAGTGGTAGAAGTAGTAGGATTAGTTGGATTGATATCAATAGACAAAGCCTGAACACTTGTTGCAATGGCTCCATGAGTGATCACATGATTCTCTAACTGTGGAGTAGTTGGATGGATAGATGTACTCGTATACGTGCATGTGGGAGAATAAGTGGGTATGGTAGGGTAAAATTGATTGTGGGGCAAAACATTTGATATCAAATTTTGTTGTGCCCATGCTTGATTTACCATCGAGGTTTGATTGCAAGCCCCTAGTTGTCCTACCATAGGCAATTGCTCCATCCCATAACCTTGTGGCCTCAATTGTTGATCTATAATCATAGCTTCCATGTAGGTTGAGGCAAGATTAGTGACCAAAGGATTTGTCCTAATGAACATGGCAAACAATGGATCCAATACCCCAAAGTATATTTGAAGAGCACCGCTCTCCTCAATAGTATAGGGGGCAATTAATCTCGCATAGAGATTTTGAAATCTCATGTTGAAAATTCTCACTGGCTCATTAGGTTCCCTCTTGCAAGAAGCAAATTGTTGATAAATCGTGAGAGGATCAATGGGCAACCTAAATTGATTGATAAAAGTAGTTTCCAATTGGGCCCAAGATGTAATAGAGCCAATGGGTAAATTGATGTACCAATCATATGCCACCTCATCTAGGCTCCCAGGAAACAATCTACATGCCACATCCTCATGTTCAACATTCCATCTAACTAGGATATCCACATAGGACTGAATGTGCTCCTCGGCTAATGTTGTGCCATTGTGCTTAAACTTGGGCAAAAGTTTCTCTATGTTCTTGGGCAAGTCATGAGCATCTCCACTAATGTTCAAAGGATTACCATGTACCCCATACCACTTTCCAGTATTTGTAGCCATTAGTGAAACTCAAAGGATAACTTCAAAACCAATTTGTTAGTCAAATAAATATTTCTTACAAATAAGCATAAAATGACTAACAATCTCAAATGTACAACATATGAATGATCATGTTAGCATCAACCAAGAGATATGTATCCATTAAACCATGAAATTGAAGAACATTCTCAAATTTGCAAATAGATTAGCATTAGCACATCATCAAAAATAGAGAATGTTAGAATCAAATGAAAGTGATCATATGGAAACAAAACCTCGTTAGTCAAGACCAATGTTTTGTAAAATAAATCTTTCAAGTAACATGAACAATTTAGCATCTAAATAACCATAAAATAAATCAATTCAAATCCTCCTAGCTCCCAAAGTGTGAGTGTTAGAGGAAACCAAAGATGCTAATCAAATGAACTTGAAATATTTAGCAATTCAAAACTTTCAAAATTATACCAAATCACATTATTCATGTATGAACAATCCAAAAGCGTTAGATCAATGAAAACCAATTCATGAATTGCTTAGCATAAATAAAATAAAGTAAACCAATTCAGGCCCTCCTTCTAGCGCCAAAATGTTGAGTGTTAATTTCACCCAATTGTGAAATTACACTCTCCCTTAGGATTTGTTTCCAAAATCCCCTCTTGCAAAGAAGTTAAACAAAACAACTTCTCCAAGGTCTCCGCTATATTAGCATTTGCATATGTGTATTAGTAATCTCAAATAAAGATGTATCAATTTAATGCTTGGAACACCTTAGTGATTGCAAGTAACTGTAAACAAGGGGTAATGTTGGTTTATTTTACCATGCTACTTTAATGATTGTTCATGAAACCAAAATAAAGCAAATGTGAGTTGGTCCTCATATGACCACGATGTAGTGCCTTAATTCCTTTTATCTTGAGGATTTTAAGGTAGATTTTATCTTCCCTTATTAAGTGGATTTTAATCAAGTTTTATCTTGCATTAAATCCTATTTTAAGCATGAAAGTAAAGATTAAATCTATCTATGAATGTGAATCCTAAATGATGAATAGGATCTTCAAATGTAGCTTCTTATCATGGAGATTAAGATAGCCTTTAATATGATTAATAAATTATCCCTCTTTGGTGAAATTAATTTTCACAAAGAGATAATAATTTATTGCCTTAAAATAGAGGCTTTAAAATGTCACTTCAAATTATCCCTCTTAAATGAAATCAAATTTTCACAAAGATGAATAATTTAGTGCTTTGAAATAATGACCTTCAATGTAGCAAAAATTACCCCTCTTTCATAAAATCAGAATTTTTATAAAGAGAAGGCAATTTAGGACCCCAAAATGGTAATTTATGAAATGCCATAAAACATAACCCCTTCAATGAAATTGAAGTTTTCATGAGGGAAATGTCATCATAGGCTCATGAATGAGATATAAAGCTGAAAAAATTAAATTTGGCCCAAAAATGAAAATTTTGAAATTTTGAAATTTTAAAATCTGCAATAAAAACAGCAACTTCGGATAATTTTTAAAAATACGAAATGACTCCGAAGTAAAAACGTCTAAGTGCGTAATGGAAGTATGAAGTATACTCTACGCAACCATGCAATTATTTTTGGATTTTGAATTTTTTTACTTTTTATTTTAATGTCCGAAAATTTAAAAAAAATTAAAAATAAAAAGTTAGAAAATAAAAACAAAATCTAAAAACTGAAAATGAAAGCTGAAAATGCAAAGTATGCTACAATCAGTATGATGCCATCCTATTCCGGAAAAACCGAAGATGTGAGATATTCCATGCATGCAACCTAGCCTATTAGACCTGCAATTTTGCACAATCAAAACAAGTTAGGTGCTAGCTCCTAGGGTACAAAAATAAATTTCAGATTTCAAACATTCGCATGAAGCAACCAATAAAACATGCATAAACTTCATCTATAAGTCCGAAATCTGAAAGGGAAAGATAAACAATTAAATCTAGCATGCAGAAAAAAAATCTCCTCCTTTCTTGCCCATAAGATGCAAATTTCTGAAAATTTCTGCATTAAAAATGTTCATTTTACAATAGCAAAATTTCTGGTTTTCCCCAAAAACCAGTCCAAGTGGAAGGAAAACATTCAGAAAAATCCAGTGCCAAAGCTCCTGCCTTCATTACTGCAATCTTCTCTAAAAAGTTTCCAACCCTTGTGCCTACGTTTCAACTGTTTTTCAAAGTTTTCCAAAAACCCTTGATTTCATTTCCTCCTTGCTGGTTCATTTTGTTTCTCTAAACAATTCATTTCTATTTGATGTCATTTTCTTCCTGCGTTTCTTCTATTAAGTAACGCCTTGGTTCCAAAGTTCCTATTTTAAAACGAGGCACTTTATTCTTATATGAGCCTTTTTTATTTTTTTTCTCCACGTGTTTCCACCTTACCTGCACATAAAACAAATAGGTGAATTAGCTTTAAAAAAACAAACTTTAAAAACAAAATAAATTATACTAAAAGCATAAAGTTAAACTATTTAAAAAAAAAAAACTTTAAATTTAAACTATTTTAAAACGTAAACTAAACCGTGGTGAATGAATCACCATGGCTTCATTCACTACTTTTTATTTTTATTTATATTTTATTGTTTTTATTTTATTTTTTACTTACTTTATATATATATATATATATATATATATATATATATATATATATATATATACATTTTTTTTCACTTTTTAAATTTTTTTATTTGTTTATATATATAAAATATATATATAAACTTGTTTTTATTTTTCTTTTTAAATTCAAAAAGTTTTATTTAATTATTATATTTTTTACTTGCTTTCTCTTTTATTTTAAATTTGATTTAATTAATTTTAAATGTTTGAATTTATTTAATTCAAAACATTAAAATTAACTAAAATAATTAAAAATAATAATAATAAGGACGAACCTAACCAATCCACTAGACACTCAAATTGAAACGAAAACACCCAAACAAAAAAATTAGAAGGTGGGTCCCCAAGCTTTGGGGCTAGTTATGGAGCAGCCACAACAAGTATCTAATAAATATGATGTCTCAATAAGTATGCTTGAAACTATAGGGGAGACTAACATACTATAAAACTTGACATACATGATGTGTCAACAAGCATACCAACTAGTATAGTGGCAAAAGATAGCCATGAGACAATATCTAATAAACATGATGTTTCAACAGACATGCTTGCTACTATTGCAAGAAGAGGTAACTACAATACAATATCTAATGAATATGATGTATCAAACAAGACATGTACACTATTATCATGGGGTGGACCATATGCCACCAACATAAGATTGCATAGATGATCCGTCTCTTGGTCCAACCCATACTTTCTTGTATTTGGTGAGCAAAATGTGTTAAATAAGACATGCCCACAATTATAGAGGGATAAATAGAAAGAGCAAATATATAGGTAAGAAACACACTATAACCCACCCAAAGCAAGAAGGCCCTATAAAACGAGAACCCACATGCCACTACTATAATGGTCTAAAATCATACACTACAATATCTGATAAAGCATGATGTGTTAAACAAGGTATGCTTGCCACTATAGTGGAATATAATATGGATTACTTGAAATTAAATTTTAAATATCTTTAATGTTTTTATGGCATAAATTTAAAAATGTTGCATTCGTGTTCCTACCATATCTCATATGGAAGCTAGCATGGATTGAATGAAAGCAGTTGCTTTATAACACTTAAGCAAGGTATTGACAAAAATAATAGGGAAGACCTTAAATATATCATGATTCCCCTTACTAGCAATAACAATACTATGATAGAGAAGAGCAAACAAAAGACAAACAAACTCAACAACAATAAATGCTAGTAAAAAGGATGATAATCCCTAGGTAATAAGAAAAATTTAAAATAAATCATGCAAATGAAAGAAGGTAAGATCAAAGAATGAGAAGGAAATCACCACTTACAAAACCAAAATTATCGCTTAAAGCGGTGATCATGTAATAAAATCAATAAAAAATATAAAAATATGTGTCAACAATCAAGACTATATATGATTGATATAGACATAGATTCATAAATCAAATAGTCAAAGAAATCAAAGTGTAGAAAGAGTCATCAAAGTCAACAGGTAAACCAAGAAAGCATAAATACTATAGAAGCAAAGAAAAAGGTTCTATGTGTAAAGACACTTGAAATGCATGAATTCATGGGTTCCCCCAATATATTATTTACAATTTTACTATCCTAGATCCATACAACTTTTTGATAGTATATAGACCAAGCCATTTCTATATAAGCTTACCTTACACTTTTTATGCACATAATTGATCTTGAGGACAAGGTTCTTGACACTAAAATCATGATGCCATACTTTCTTATTATATTGCTTGGCAACATAACTCTTGTAGGATTTATTGTGCTCAAGAGCATGAAAGGGCCTCATAAAAAGTAGTGAGCTTGATAAGATGAGCTTCCCAATATTCCTAATGATAGTCATTATGACAATAAATTCTTTAAAGAAACATGCAATAATGACAATTCAATCTCAAGTGACAAAAAAAATTTAGTATCATAAACAAAAGAAAAAGGGCCTCCTACAATAGACATCTGAATACTAGTGAAGTATGCCTAAAATGTAAGATATAACTTTAAATGCCAATCTTTCTTTGAATCTCTAACTATTTTTTTTCAAAATATTAACCAAAATTTTATTGTTAGCTTTAGCTTGATCATTCCCTTGTGGATAATAAGGTGTGGAAAAATGATATTAAATTTTAAGTTCTAAGGTCAATTCTTGCATTTGTTTGTCCTTAAAAGGAGTACCATTGCTTGAAATGATAATAGAGGAGATTATAAAGTGACACAATTTGATTAAACACAAGTCTAGAAAATGAGGACTGTTTGATTTATGAGAGGCATAACTTCCACCCACTTCATAAAATATTTTGTGGTTGTGATAATGAACTTGTGTCAACCAAAGGAAATGAGAGAGATAAATCCTACAAGATAAATTCCCCAAGCTTAAAAGGTCAAGGAGGCTCAAATTGGATGAAGAATCTAGGTAGGATCATGGATTTCATCTTTATGAAACTAACGTTTATCACATGATTTAACATACTTGTTACATCAACTTCCATTGTAGGCCAAAAAAAACCATTCTCAAAATTTTATGAGCTATGGAATGGATACCAAAGTGTCCATTATAGTCACCATTATGGATGTCAAAGAAGGCCTTAGAAATATTGGTTGTTGTATGGCATCATAGGAGAAAACCATCAAAATTTTGATATTACAACACCACTAAGAACTAGATATTGGAAAGTTATCCCATGAATGCAAGTACTTACTTAGAATTATCCTTGGGTGGGTTGGTTTAATTATTGATGAAATAAAATATATTTTCATGCCAATAAACTTCTAAAGGAACTTGAAAACCAATAGCATTAACCTTGATTGTATGTACATCCATCAGGCCTTTAATGACAAAAATAAAAGGTTCATCATGAAATTTTACCCTAAATTTTGTTTCAATTATGTTCTCATGTGGTTTGAATTTAGCATCTAAAGTAGCAAGAGAGTTAGGTCAACAATCCCCCCCTTTAGAAATGGCTAATGGAAAAGGGTTAAAAATAATTGATTAAGCTTGTAACCACTAGATGGTAAGGGATCAAATAAGATGTATTGAAAACATATCACCTAAGATTTTATGGACCATAACTTAGGAATTTCTTAGCATTATGATGTGTTGAACATTCATTCATTGAGTGACTAAGCCCACTAAAGTTAAATCTTCATATTCCATATCATTGTTAATAATGCTAGAAAAATTTAAGCAGAATGCCATAGGAACAACTAGAAAACTTGGAGAAATGAGAAAGATACAAACTCCTACCAAAAATTCATTTTTAGTACCATTAAAGTGAAGGTTCCAAGCATCAGAATGGAGGTCCTCTACAAGTTATCAAGTAGTAGAAGGTGCATGCTTCTTGTCCTTAGCCTGGGCTTCATACTGGCTATTGGTAGCTTCTCAAGATTTCAAGAGAACTTTTTTATGTTTATTAAGGTCATAAAGACTAGTCTCTTGAATTAGAATTGAAGTAATGGAGGGAAACATGACAAAGTCATGTAGAGAAAAAAAATAACAATTATATCCTCATCTCACAATGATTCATTAAGGGTTGTTGAGTCAAATTCAGAGCAACCGCTAACTGATCAAAAATTATATGGGCTTTCACAACCTTTCAAGTAATGATATAGAGATTGAAGCCTTGTGTTATGGTGATCCACTTTTTATACCAAGTGTCACTAAGAATGTATGGTTTTTGAAGCAAGTGTGTCAAGAGATCTATCGTAATGACCACATAAGTTGTGTGATACAATATATATTGCCTAATATTTTCACAAGCAAAATAAATGACCAAGCAGTATAACAATCTACCAAAAACCAACCCAAGAGAGATATATTTTTCAAGTAAGATTCACAAAGAAATCCTAAATTTTAACTTCAAAATTCTCAAGGCTTCACCATATTTGAGTTCAATCTCACTTTAGATGACACTCAATGGATACGAGTAGCTAACTTCCCATATTTTTTGGGGTTCACCTTACTAAACCTCATCATTTACAAGGATGTTGAAGTGGTCCCCCACCTTTCGTATACTCTCATCGGCATAGGACAATGCGAACATAGAGTAGGTATTATCCTTTAAGGCCCATAACACTTAAAGAGGAATTCATATTCCCTAACCTCACCCTAAGTCCATCTAGGTGGGTTAATAAAGCATAAATCCTTTGTACTTAATTACCATACCTTTGTGGGTTAACTAAGATCATTATCACTCAAATGAAAATGAACATAATCACTCGATCCTACACGTTCAAGGGATCACCACTACTATCTTGTGAATAATTCTTAATAACTTCCTAGAGAAGATAACATCTGATCCTCAATGTTCAAGGTGTATAAATTTACAAGGGTCTAGCTATTGCATCCACATAACTCCTTCCAGATTTATGGAGAGTTCCTAGCTATTTCATCCTCACAACAAATACAAAAAAGCACCATGTGCATCATATTTGATAATTGATGCATACTTCTTGAAGTGTGGTTTTGTGAGAAGTATGAATGAGTCCACATTCTACTACAAAAGAGATAGTAATGATATTTTTATTATTTGCTTGTATATTGATAATCAAAAATTTTCAAAAAGTTCATCAAGAATGAAAAGAGTTTTCAATTAAGCCATGATGTAAGAGTTTGAAATGATCAATTGGGATTTTATGTTTTAATTTTTTTGGCATGGAGGTACATCAAACATAAGATGAATTTTTCATTTGCAAATCTAAAAGCACATATGATATATTTCAAAAAGTTTGACAATAAAAGTTGTAGGTATGTTGCTACCCAAAATGTGCAAGGATGATGGAAATGGAAGAGTGGATGGGAGGAAGTATAAAAGTTCAATTGGAATACCTATGTAGTTGACAATAATAAGACTATATATGGCATATGTAGTCTCTTTGGTTTCAAGAATTGTGAGTGAGCAGTTAGAATATATATATATTTTAAGCGAAAAATACCTTGAGGGGCCGCCTTGGTATGAGAGACCACAAACATGGGGCTCTACACCGTCAAAGTCACCCAGGAGTCGCACCCGACCCTGCCCGCACCAACATTATCAAGTGGATTTTGGATACCCAATTTAGATTTTTGGTAGGGTGGATATTTGAACCTGGGACCTCCCTTGGAGGATTGCCCTCTCCTCTCCAACTCACCTACAACACTTGGGTAAAACTAATTTATTGTGGAAAACACCCCTTTCGAGGTGCAACTTTAAACAGGTTGGACATAGGAGGAATGGAGCCTTGTCGGCCTCTACCAGCACATAGGACATTCCTAACTATACCATATATCTGCAGGATGGAGACAAGGGGAATGGAACCTGGGTCGGCCTCTACCAACACCCAGGGCATTTACCACTGCACCACAACAAGCAGATCAAAACTAATTTATAGTGGAAAATACCCCTTTCGAGGTGCCACTTTCAATAGGTTGGGCATAGGAGGAATGGAGCCTTGTCGGCCTCTACCAACACATAGGAAATTCCTAACTATACCATATATCTGCAAGATGGAGACAAAGGGAATGGAACCTGGGTCGGCCTCTACCAGCACCCAAGCAGATAAGCAATTAGAATATCATTTGAGAGAAGCTAAGAGAATTTTGAGATATGTGAAAGGAAAACTAAATTATAGAATATGTTATACTTCAACTAATAATATTAAGTTTATTTTATATGGTGATTCAGATTAGGGAGTCTCAATTACTGATAAGAAATATACATGAGGAAATTTTTTCTCATTGGGTAATGGATTTGTAACTTGGAGTGTGAAGAAAAAAGTAATGGTTGCACTCTCAAAAGTAGAGTTATAATATATATCAACTACATTAACAAGCACACAAACAATATGGTTGAGGTAAATCCTAGAAGACCTTAGTGAAAATCAAGAAATACTAACTACCATTTTTTGTGATAATATAAGTTCAATTTAAATGACAAAAAAATATATTTTCATACAAAATCAAAGCAAATTGATTTGAAGCATCATTTTATTAAAGATATGGTTTATAAAAAATAATTTGAATTGAAACATTATAATTTAAAGGATTGGCATCTAGACATTTTTACAAAGACATGCAAAAAATCAATTTATTTCACACAAAGATAGAATGCAAATTTCCCCATTCATCCTAAAGGGAAAAAATGTTGGAAATGATGATTTTAAATGAGATAAGAAATAGAATAAGATAATTTTTCGATGGTTAGTGCTCGAAAGAGGACTATTGTAGAGCGTCAACTTCAACTAGTGTATAGACATGGATGTTTGGTAACCGGTTCGGGGCTTCTCAACTAGGAGTACGTTAGTGGAGGATGATAATCTGGTTCTTGAACAAAACTTGAATAGAGAGTTGATGTTAAAATTGTAAAGGATGCTAGTTGTTTTTATCGACATCCTAGCTTAATCACAATCGTAGTTGAACTATAGAGTGCTTCAATTAAATACGCAATGTGGTAAGGCTTGTGGATTGTTAGCTTAAATAAGATATTTATATGTAATCTGGCTGCTAAACTATCATGTGACTTACTATCATTAATAGATTTTGTGATGTTGATGTTGTAGTATTTTCCACTTCACCAATGGAAAAATTGATCAAATTAATGAAGTAATATTTTTTACTATGATTGGAAGGTTAAATAAGGAAGTATTAGTTCTTGAGATTTGTAAGAGAGAATTTACATGTCTAGTTGCTAATATGGAGTAAATTTTAAATTATTATCACATGTTTCGAGTTTAAACCTTGTGAATGGAAAGCTAATGTTAAGTTACAGATTTTGTTAATGAATGATTGATTAAACTTCTTTTATAATTTTAAACAAAGGAAAATAAAACTGTGCACCTTCCTAACTCTCAAAGAGGGTTTCCGTGAGTGAGGTTGTTTCCTTTGAGGACGTTGAATATATTTTGTTAAGTATTCTCTACATAAAGTATTCAGGAATTTTCTTGTGCAGTTAGTTCCGTTGACTAAGGAAATGTCTCTTACTCTTTAAAACGTAAAATAAAATATGATGCCTAACGAGTAAACCCATAATGAATAAGGGAAGTAGAGATACACCTTATAAAAGCATTAGATACTCCTTTATGGGATTCAACAGATGGATCTAGATATGAATAGTATTTTTACACAAAGAATTGTGTAAAGGTAGATTAGGCGTTTACTGCGATAGTGGAACTCTCTCACTAAAAGAAATGTGACTCTTACACAAAGGACATGTGTCAAGAGAGAATATTTTGGCTTCATGCCTAAAAAATCCTTTACTAAAGGAATTATGGAAGGAGTAAATACTAGGATAGAACTTTTCAAAGGATCAAAAGGATGTAATAATTAGCTTGTGGGGAAGAACAAGATAATTGATAGGAAGGAGATTGCATCTCATACTTTCCCAAGTATAAATGTGGAAGGTAGGTATGGATTCTCTCTAGAAATCCAAGTCATGGAGATTACCAAATGATAGGTGAAGAATCTCTAGAGTTTGACCAATGAAGAGTCTAAGGAGTTCTACTAGAAAAAAAATTTAGGTGTTAGTAAAGTATGCGTTCTTACACGTATGCTTGAAAACTATTATATTAAAAAAAAACTTTGGTCGAATTTGAGGTGTTGTATGAACAAGGCTTTTTGGGACGATGACAATAATTTTATCTATTAATGAAAATCACATCAAGAATTGGTATAAGCAAGTTAGGAGTATAAGCAAATTGGTCGAAATGTTAGATATGGTCTAGTTGACCTAACAACAAATGTAATGCTTTATTTATTTTATGGGAGCCAAATAAAATCAACATATAACTTATTTGAATTATTATTTTTTAATAATTGTACTTAAAATAATAGGTAATACCATCAAATGACACTAACTCAATAAGTTATATTACTCAACTTTCAAGGAGGAGACCTAGGTTTGAATCTTGCTAAGTGATACGTGCATAATTTCCAAGTTGTAATATTTTTTTTTTTGAATTTACATGGTGGAATCGATAGCCGCCATAAATCCGGGCAGGCTATCCAATTTTTTATGGCCGCCACAGTATTCTACGTTGTTCGCCCCAGAATCCGCCACACAGATCTTCGCGCAATCCGCCCCTATAACCACCATGCCACAATCATTTTAAACCTTTTACGCCACTGAAAGCACTAGGAAAGGGACAAGCATTCAGTCCGACGAGGCCCGAGATTTGAACCTTGGAACTCCGCCCCCATTATGGGGTTTGGATGAACCAATTGGTCTACACCTCGGACCTTTCCAAGTTGTAATATTACTATGTGGTCATGATGTAATAAGAGTGGGGCTTGTTTCAATCCCATATAGACCATTTAAAAAATATTAAGTAATAACACCCTTGGAGTTTAGAACAATTGGTTAGGAATGAAGAGTTTCACATCTTCAACTAAGCTTCAAATATCATCGGTGAACCTTAACATTTATTAAATTATAAATTTTTTGACTTGAAGGAGGAGTCCTAAGTTTGAATCTTACCAAGGGATACATGATTCAATCCCATATAACCAATTTAAAAAATATTAAATAATATATTTATTTATATAGACTATAATTAAATTACAAACTGAATATATTCTAAATCTATAAATAAAATCGCAATTCCAAAAAATCCTCATTATTATAATTTTTTTATTCATATAATGTTGAAAAATTACCATTTTTTTTGAAATTTTATGGATTTATATATGGTATCCTTTTGAGAGATATTTTTATAATACAAAATGTTAAAAACCATAATCAAACACCCAATATAATTCACATGCAATGCAATTACCTATACTAAATTAGATAATAGAAAATAATTGAAAATATCCTTTAATATTCACCTTAGACTAATATCAATAGTAAAATTCGACATGCATAAATTATATAACTTTATGTCACCACAATGCATATAGAATGAGTAAGGATGTTGAATCGTTATAACAATCCTGAATATTAGCAATGCTTTGCCTATGCACTATGGTTGTAGATGTTTTTGTTAGATTACAAATTGCAAGTATACCAAGACATAATTTGCAAATGTTATATCCCCATGCATAAGAATATTTCACATGGACATGGTTTAAACTTAATAATTAAGCAAATAATTTTGGGAAGAGGATGTTGAAATAACTTTATAGCTATGACATTAAGTTTGGGGTAAAATGTTCAATAGAGAACACTCCTAATAACATCAATGGCCTTTTACAATTATAGAATTTTATAATAAATAAAGACATTGGAGACTAGGCAAAATCAAGAGTAGGTACCAAATGTAAATGCTTAAACAAATTTCACTTGTTGAAAAGCCATCAAGATAAAATTTAATAGAATTTAAAATTAGACATTATAGATGAACAAAATTGAAAAATGTCAAG
The DNA here is from genome assembly GCA_028583015.1 of Wollemia nobilis. Classification (NCBI taxonomy): domain Eukaryota; kingdom Viridiplantae; phylum Streptophyta; class Pinopsida; order Araucariales; family Araucariaceae; genus Wollemia; species Wollemia nobilis. Next base: position 1,877,666 of record JAQPPZ010002150.1, read on the forward strand.
AAGAAGGATTTTTAATATTTGTGTTTATAAAGAAAAATGAAGATCTAGAAATGAATATCAAGAATTTAGACTTTTTATAAAAAAAATTATAGGTATCTAGGTATAGCATCTCAATTGAGATGAGAATTGAATATGTTTGTAAACTCTCAAGCTCTAAAGGAGATAGTTGTGATTTTTCAAGGGTGGGGGACACGAGTACAACCCCTTTTTCTCAAGCAAAAAAAAAATACACATTTTAAAATCATGTGACATTAGCTCAATTGATTAAACTCTTCAATTTTCAATAAGAAAGGTAAAGGGTAAAGTAATACAAGACCATAGGACATATGAGATGACCCTTATGGAGGATGTTGTTTACACAATATATGGTTATCCAACCATACTCTGGTTATTGAAACATAGTGTACAACCCTGTTTCTTGAAGGATTCGAACATTGGATCTCTAATAATTGTTAGCTTTTGATGAATGAGCCTTGGGAGATAACAATCACAAGATGCAGAATAATATGAAAGAAAGTAAATCTTCTAGATGACTGAAGTATGCTGTAAATATAAATCATATAAAATATTACAATGTAGCTATGGAGGAAATGAGCACTCCATTAACAAAGCTACTGATCTACATTGTATCCATCACCAATGAATGGTGAGGCACACAAAACTACACTATCCACTAAGCTACACTATCTGACTATGTCCCCCGACTCTATATCTATCTATCTAAGAGGCCATCCTTATATAGGTAAAATAGGATACTTGGCCAACACTCTATCTAGTTGTGCAAGGGACAACTTGCACATTGACACTTGTGCATTTATTACATTGCATGAAGTAACTAGATAACTTGCACATAAAGTAATCTAAGTATGTATCTTGGAGGATACATTTACATAACCCAAATGATGGAATAGACTCTATTTCCAACACCCCCTGTATTACATTATTTGGGTATTGAAGACTTTAGTCTTCAATATGGATCTTCTTCATCATCTTCTGCTTGATCTTCGTAGTCTTCTTCCTCTGCATTCTTTGTAACCTGTTCAAGCAAATAGTTAGTGTCTCTGTAGTATGTTACATTTGTTGATAGAGCTTTCACTTCAAAATCCTCTGTGGGTTCTTCCAGTTCTTCAAATTCTTCTATCCTCTGAACCAGGTGACCTTTCTAATTTTTCTTCTGATATTCAAGTTGAGGATAATTGGTAGGTCGCTGAAATTGCTGTTGATGAGGGTTCCTTTGGTATTGTCATGGCTCAAACTGATTCCCATGATTTATCTGATTTCTTTGGTTTTGGTTTCTAGGATTATATCTGCAATAGCTGGTACTGTGTCCTTTCTTTCTATAGATCTGACAATACCATGTTTTCTATCCTCTTGCTGAAGAAGTAATATTTCCCTATGGATTATCTTTTGATGCCAATGCAGTGTTAGTCATCTCATATTTCACAGTATTTTCTACTTCATATTCTTGAAGTATATTGACTAAATCATCAAAAGAAGTATCTTTACTTAGGACCTGCAAAGATGTTACCAAATGCTTATAGTTGTCTGGAAGTGCTCTCATGGTTACTTGAGTAAGAAGTTCATATTTAACTGTTTCACCTAAGGTTAACAATTTCCCTTTAATATCTGCTACCGTCCTTAGGAACAGTTCTATACTTTCTCCACTATTCATTTTCAATGAGTGAAGTTGAGTTTGCAAATGAAGAATAGTTACCTTATTCTTTCCTTCAAATATTTTTTCTAGGCTTATCCATGCATCTGAAGATGTTTTGGCTGAACTGATATATGGTTGAATCTCATCAGTGATAGCAAAAGTTATTATCATTAAGGCCTTTGAATCATTTTCTTCAAACTTTAGGATTTTTGTTTCACCTGTGGTAGGTTTCTATGTTTTCCCTTTGACAACATCCCAAAGTTTTTCATATACTAAAATTGCTTTCACTTTATTTTTCCAAGAAAAATAATTAGGACCCTTGAGAAGTTGAGATTCTGCTAGGAAGAATTTGTTAGATGCCATTTTAAATCTTCCTAATATCAAGCCTTAGATTTGTAGACTTCCTTATGTCTCCCTAGTGTTTTGAAGTATGTTAGAGTGCTTTTTGTAAAAATATAGTTCAATTTTGGTTGATTTTGTACAAGTTTTGTAAGAATAAAAAATCAACTTCTTAACACCTTATTACTCCTAATTGAACTAAGCACTTTTTCAAATTTTGAAGAGGTTTTGATGTTGGAATTCTTTTGTCCCTTTTTGAAGATTTGAGACAAGTAAAAATATATTTATCCAACCTTAATAGAAACCCTAATAACCTCTTTTATATCCCTTGGATTATTTCTAATTTCCAATAAAATAAATTTGATGGAGTAACCCTTGTGGCTCCCAAGTTTGGAAAATTAGAAAAATGATAATAATATTTGCAAAATAATTTAATCCAAGTTGAATTCCTTATTCCTCCTAAGTTATATTGCAAATATTAAATTAATAAGATAAGTTACCCCTTTTGCTTTCAAAATCTAAGTTTTAACCTTAGTTTATAACCCTTATATCTCCAACTATGAAAGCAATAATAAATGGGATTAAACCTTACCTTTTTAGATGCAAAATCTCCTCACTATTTGATGCTTTCTACGACTGAGTATAACAACATGTAAGTGGTACCTTAGGCGCTTGAATCAATGGAGATTCCTTGGAGTAGTTGGTCTTAAATGTTGGTACGTAGGCACTGAAGGTTTGACCTTCAAAAATGGAGGAGCCTTTAATGCTCCTTCTTCCTATCTTCCATGCTGCACTTCGAACATTTTTGTTGTGCTTCACTCCTTCTTTGACTGTGCTTCACTCCCTCTTTGGACGTATTTGATTGTGCTTCACTCACACATGTTGAACTTGGACTTCGAATACCTTTTAAGGATAATTGATCATGGACTTTGTGACATGTGTCACATCCATTACAAGTGAGTGCTCCCTTCTTTATGTAATGCTCCAAGTCCTTTGTTCAATGCTCTTGAAGCAATCTAAAAATGTATGGGCACTCATGTGAAGCTGGTGGAGAATACCAAGTGTCACTACTTCACTTGTAACTCCTACATGGGAGTTTCTAGAATGTTGAGAGAGGAATGATGTCTATAATACCAAGTGTTATTTTTGCATGGAGTCCATTCTTGTAACATCTTTGAATATGGATATTATAACTCCTCAATTCCTTTGCTTTGCTATGTTGCTTGGGCAGCAAGCAAGCTATTCTTCTGTAGGTGGATCGACGATGCACTATGGAGCTTGGATGATGATTTGGAGCTTCCTTTGGTGGATGGTCTTCTCCAAGTTAGAGACCATGAATGTAACACCTTTGCCTCTTCCTTTTATACCTCCAATCATGTTGAATCCCTTGTATATTTTTGACGTCTTTTAGAAATAGATGTGCACTCGCTTGTCTACGTAAATGTAGCTCTAGAATGATCTGATATGAGCTTTGATTCTATAGGTACGTACATCCAAGATGAGCCCTTGAGTGGCTCCTTCTAGCTTGGGAAGAAGAGTGCTGATGTTCGACCTTCATTGGCTGATTTACCCTATAGTAAATGTGCCCTTTTGTGGCACTTCCAAATCTGCTCTTTTGCTATCAAAACCAGATTAGAGTAGTGCATATAATGTATTATAATGTTGTATAATAAGGCTTTTTAATATACCTTCTTTTGCACTCTATTTCTAGATCTGAAATTCTGGTTTTGTGGTAGATTTTTCCTGCAATACAAGGGTTTTGAGGTTGTATTTTAAGAGTAGACACACCTTTCCCTTTTTTCTTGGACACTTTGATAACAAATCCAAGCTTCAATAACAGTAGATAGAAGCTTTTCAATTGATGCAATTTTCTGCACTTTCTTTCCTTGCATTCAACTTTGTAATGCTTTTTGATTTGAGACTCACCAAGTCTCAATTTCTTAAGCTTCTATTTCTATTTTTGGTTAGTTAAGTTCTTCTCCAAATTTTGGAGGATTCTAACCTTTTTGGTGGCTTCTATTGGCCACTACAAGTTGCAGATTTTTGTGCTTCAATAGTGTCTTTAGACACTTGATACAAATCAGATTTTGTGCCTTTCAAGAAACACAAAACTAATTTCTTTTTGAGAGTGGTATAATAGTACAAGTCCTTCACTTTTAATGCACTAATATTACACCTTATCACTCCAATCAACTCTCAAAGTCATGCACTAATAATTTTCTACAACTAATCAAGAATAACCTAAAATGAATCTTTAAGAGTTATTCTACAATTTCACTACAATCAATGTTGTAGGACTTAGTCTTATTTTTTCAAAGTAGATAATAGGTAGTTGATAGAAGCTAATATGAAATCTAATCAACTCCTAATAAATGTGCAAATAAATCCTTAAAAATAATATGTTTCCTTTTGCACTTTAGAAGACTGTAATCTAATTTTCTTCTTGCAACTTTAATCCAAATTCAGGTGCTCTAATAAATCTGATAAGTAATCCAATTAATGAATCTTCTTGCACCAAAAGTTGCTTACCTTTTTCTGTAGCTCTTCTCCCACATTTGTAGAGGATGTAGACCTTGGTGTCTAAAAACACCAAGTTGTTGCTTCAAGTAGGATGTCCTGAACAACTCCTTCTTCACCAAATGATGGTCTCAAACTTTCTTTCACGAGCCTAGGATTTGGTGGCTTGTTCTCCTCTTGTGTTCTCCTCCTTCTACTATAGATTTGGAGAAGTCTATGTCTCTAAAGTGGTGCCTTCTTGCTATGAGAGGTAATCTTCAAATATCCAAGATTTGGTGAGCTTCTTCTATCTTCAAGTCTTCTTGTCAAATTTTAACTTCAAGTAGGATCTTCTTCTAGGATTTGGCACTCCTTGCCAAATTCTTCTTCATAGATTTGGCACTCCTTGCCAAATTCTCCTTCACATATTTGGCACTCCTTACCAAATTCTCCTCTTGGGCTTGTTGTCGGATGGTGATAATTGTCCCAAGTCCTTCACTATCAGGGACTTCACCTTGGTAGTGGATTTCTCCAATGAGTTCTCCAAAGAACTCTCTTGATCTTCAACAAGGCTCTCCTAGCCTTTTCTGGATGCTCGGTGAGACCTTCACAAGGTCTTTGATCTAGCAGCTTTTGATGGTCTTCCTTGAGACCTTTTCTTCAACCTTCTACTCCTAGAAGTGTTGGTGGTGAGATCTTCTCTTAGATATTCTGATTCTATTGCTCTTAGCTTTGAGCAGGACTCTCCTAGTCCTTCTTCTTCTTCCAAGATTAGAAGTTCTTCAATGAGATCTTCTCCTGATCTCTTCACTTTTGCTTCAAGGTTGAGTTGATTCTGAAGAAGATACTCTTCCTAACTTTCTTGTAGGAAGTTTCCCAACTCACTAAATATTTTATTCCTACAACAAAGATATTAGTACTAAAATATTTAGTCTACTTTTGAATCAGATATTCTTCTCAAATTCTTCTTTAGGATCAAGGCTTCTATGGCCTATTTCAATATCAAGGCTTCTATGGCCTTTTTCAGTACCAAGGCTTCTATGCCTTTTTTGTATCAAGGCTTCTATGGCCTTTTTAGTATCAAGGCTTCTATGGCCTTTTCAGTATCAAGACTTCTATGGCTTCTTCTTCAAGGCTTCTATGGCCTTTTTGTATCAAGGCTCCTATGGCCTATTCTTCAACTATGGAATTCTACAATCCAACAATGGAGATATTTAGTCTCCTATCTTCACCATGATCCTTCACTAGAAGTCTTCTTCCATAATATTCTCCTCTTGCACAATGAACTAACCTCTACACTATGAGGGCATGTCGACCTTCGAGCAACGAAGTTGGAGTCTCCTAGATTTCTATCATAGGAGGAGTCCCAATCCTCTGAGAATTAATTTTCTGCAACAAAAGAAACTTTAGGCACTAGTTAGTAAATTCTAGATAACCTGGATGATCTTCACTAGATGATTTGTCAATCTAGTGGATTGAATGTTGAGTCCTAGTCTTCACGAGTTTTCCTAACAACTCTATGGAAAAGACTCTAGACAAAAATGATCTCAGTATTTTTTGAAACTGAGATTCCTTTCAGTCCTAACTTTGTGACTCTCCCTAAATCTACCACCTAGATTCTTCTGAGATATTTTGATAGTGGTTGGTCCAGCGGTGCATCAGTTTGACAAAACTCTTAGGCTAAATGATAATGGTGGTTTCCCTATTGACCTACATAGACTAGATCTACCATGGCTCGATACCACTATTAGCTTTTGATGAATGAGCCTTGGGAGATAACAATCACAAGATGCAGAATAATATGAAAGAAAGTAAATCTGCTAGATGACTGAAGTATGCTGTAAATATAAATCATATAAAATATTACAATGTAGCTATGGAGGAAATGAGCACTCCATTAACAAAGCTACTGATCTACATTGTATCCATCACCAATGAATGGTGAGGCACACAGAACTACACTATCCACTAAGCTACACTATCTGACTATGTCCCCCGACTCTATATCTATCTATCTAAGAGGCCATCCTTATATAGGTAAAATAGGATACTTGGCCAACACTCTATCTAGTTGTGCAAGGGACAACTTGCACATGTACAACTTGCACATTGACACTTGTGCATTTATTACATTGCATGAAGTAACTAGATAACTTGCACATGAAGTAATCTAAGTATGTATCTTGGAGGATACATTTACATAACCCAAATGATGGAATAGACTCTATTTCCAACAACTAATACTTTCAAGGTCTTCACTATTATACCATTAGGAAACCTATGTTTGAATCTTACTGAGTGATATATGCATAAATTCCAAATTGTTATAGTATCACTATGTGGTCATGATGTAATAAGTGGGACCTTGTTTCAATATTTTATAATCAATTTTAAAATAAATAAACATAATTAAACCCTTTAAAACTCCAATTTTCCAACTCATGTGACATAAAGGAAAGAAAATCTAAGCAAACATTTTGGAAGTAGATTAGGACAAAAAATAATATAACCTGAGCCTCCATAGTATTTTTATTGCTTCATACTTTCATTTTTGTGTTATTGAAAGGACTTCAATGTTGTTATTTAATGTTAAGTTTAATCCTTGCACCATGATCTTTCATACCAAGTTTTAAATAGATATTTGATAAAATATTACCAAATGTAAGACAGGGAGATTATATAAAAGACCAATTCAAAATTATGCTATTCAAAAACCCATCTTAAATATAGGTTAAATTCACATAAATTCATGATGACAAAGGAAATATGGGTTTAAATTTAATGTTAAAATATTATATAGCTCCACATTAATTATGAGACTATAAATATTTGTCCATGGGTAAAATATCAAATGAAAGTTCATATAAAATTTTAAATAAGAGTAATTGGTCATTAATTAACATGGAAAAAAAGGAAAATGAGAAATTAATATAGGTATGAACAAATCCTTTGCATGGCAATTGTGAATCAACACTAATTTTATGATAGATTAGCTAAAAGGACAAAGTTATTGTACCATTAGTTTTTTTGCGAGAAAAATGGGTTGTACTTGGCTCCCCCACCCTTGACAAATCACAACTATCTCCATTAAATTTTGATAGTTTACAAATAAATTCAATTCTCATCCCAATTGAGATGTTATAGCTAGAAACCTATACATTTTTTCAAAAAAAAAATTGAATTCTTGATATTCATTTTCTGGGTTTTCTTCAAATTTCTTTGTAAATACAAATAGTTAGCATCCTTCTTGAAATTTTTTAGTATTGTTCATCCATCCATCCAAGTGAATATTTATTAGTAGTGGTATTTGATGATGCCAAGTTGCCATTGTGTCACTTGAATATTTGTAATTATTTTTTTGACTCTATACTTTTGTTGCTATGCTCTGATTTCAAACAAATGGTCCTATTGTTCCCTGATGCTGCTAAAACTCTTTAAAATCCAAAACCACTATGCTTTTTCTACCAAACATTTCCATACTTTATGCCTTTATAACTCCATGTAGATTTATAATATTGATGCCTTAAGCCATACCTCCAAGATTGTTATCACTTAGGATGGTGTAGGTGTTGATATGTTACAACCTTAACCTAACATTTTGTTTCCTTTTATTCTTTAGCAATTTGTTTTTATTTAAAATTCTTCTTCACAATTCTCTCTTGTGCCCTTCTTTTGGAGCTCCTTGTGTACTTCCGATAGGGCTTCCTTGGACTTTTTTGTTGCTTCTTCCATGGACTCTTTTGTTGTTGGTACTGTAAATGATGGCTTTTGAATCCTTAATATCAATATGAAACTCATAAGATAAATTCCATAGGATCAAATATAAGATAGCCATAATATAGTATGATAAAAATAATAATGTAAGTAGAATAATATGAACCAATTAATTTATAAATCAAGGCTTATAATATATCAAATAACATTCACTAATATGTAGCAATATGAATGTAAAATAGCCTGATAATACATGTACAAAGCATGTAGCACAACTTGAAATATTAATTGCTCAAATGTATGCAAACTTTATTACTCCTCTTTCTCTTACAAATACAATACTTGAATCTTGATCACAACACTCACTATATTTGCTATGTTCCTCCATGGAGTAGTATATAGCCATAGTAGAATGACTCTTTTTATACTTGACTATTCCTTTCCTTATACCAAGTCTCATTACTCTTGGCTTCTCTACTTGACACTTGCATACATGACTTTATATTGTGTGCACACCTAGACATGAATCTTCACTTAACACTCTAATCTAAGGACACTTGTGCACATATACTCACATTACACTTGCACACTTACTCACATGACACTTGTGCATTTCCTACACATACACACTTACATAACACATGTGCACTTCTTGCACATTATTACATTACATAAAATATTACTCACACTCTAAACTAAGACACAACCCTAATATAATATTTACAAGATGTACCATGAAGGTACCATGGGGATACATTAGCATGTACCAAATAATGTAATATACTCCAACACCCCCTTGTATTATATTATTTGGTTATTGAAGACTTTAGTCTTCAATCATAGTCTTCTTCCTTCAAGTGGCCTTGCAATGCATGTGCTATTATGTTGTCCATGCATATTTTTCATCATTCTAAACTTTGGTTTCACCCAATGATTTCAATGGTAGAAAGGTTCCTAATTCTCATTTTCTATGATTTGTCTTTCAGAACATTAATAATGTTATCTTGAAATATTATAAATTCTTAAGAAAAAACAATCGAATCTAAATAATATATCCCATATTTAATTGATCCTATAGCCTCTGTTATATTTTAATTTTTGATAATACATTTATTATTCTCATTTATACATTTGAACTCAATTGATCTTCCACTTTCAACTAGTTTAGTAACTGAAATGAGATTTGTTGTCAATCATGGAACATACATAACACCTTCCAATACAAAATCTGAAAATGGTGCACTAGTTGCTACCACTTCCATGAACTTGGTACCTCTTATCATCAACAATATTCAAATAGAAATTTTCTTTGACTTCTAAATAATCAAACCATTGCAAATTACTAGTCATGTGATGACTAGCACCTGAGTCTATATACCAAATATCTTTTTCTATTTGATTTATTTGATTGGACTTGCTTGAAACTATTTTGCATTCTTGACAAGAGTTTTGAAGAATATGATATTACTCATTAAATGAATCTTGTTCTTGAACTTATCCTTTTATAGAATATGGTTTTATGCTTTGATAATGTCTTCTATATTGGAAGGTTCCTCTTGATAACTTATCCATTTTTGTACCCCTTATGTCTCCTTATATTTAAATAATTTAATGTTTCTAGATTGGATCCTATGAAGTTTAAATCCTTGTCTCCCAAATTGTTAGAAACTAAGAAAATAAGAATATTGCAAATTTAATTTTCTAAGTTTGAAGTAGAACTCCTTTTGACTCCCAAATTAATTAATTTGCAAAAATTCAATAATATTTAAATTTTAAAAAACTATTAAATAAATTTCAAATAAAAAACTTATAACTCCAAAGAAATAACTTCAATCTACTAAACAACACCTTTTATTCCTAATCTACTTATCACTCTTAATTAAATCTTAATAAAAAATTAAAAAACTTTCTACCTTATAAAAAAATTATAAATACTTTTTATCTCTCCACCTAAATTAATTTAATTATCACCTTATAACTCCTAAGTTAATCAAAATTTATAAAACCCTAGAAATTTGAAAATATGCCTCTACCAATTTCCAGTACGCTCAAGTCTGTATTTTGCTACGAATTATGATTTGAATGCTTATTCCTTTGCATACAAAAGGTCTTAATGATCTTGAGTAAATTACCTCGTGTCTCCCAAAAGTGAATTATTTTAGATTTTGATGTGTAAGAAAGACATTACAAGCTAAGATGGAATTCTAGCTTCTATAATTTTGTTCTATGACTAATATGTTACAATGCTTAATATTTGAGTTTGATTTAGCACTCAAATGTTTCACCAATCACCTACCACTATCGTTATGTAGCTTCTAACACACTGACGCTTCACTTCCCTATTGTGTTTCATATCATAACGTTGTTGTCTCTCACTGATGTGCGTTGCCAAATCCTAAAGTTTTTCTTACATTTCTTTCAATGCTTCTAAAGAGCTTTACTAATCAGGTTTTTCCAAAATAACTTAGGGCACTAACCTTTTGCTTTAATGTTTAAGTGCCTTTTTCTTTGATATTCAAGTGCCTTTTGCTTTAACGTTTAGGTGTTGTAGTGGGCACTGACTATACTCCTTGTAACACTGCAAATCGATCGTTGTTGTATTTATGGTTCACTCAGTCTCTTGACACATCTTAGCTTAAGCTTATTCTCCAAGGCTTGGATATGTCTTCTTTGTTGTTTCTCTAAGATGCTTTACTATAATAAACTTTTGAATATTGTTATAAACCATTGGCCAAATAACTCTCTCCTATGATAACTTCTATTGCTTTGCTTCTAGATTGGTTGATGCTAATAGTAAAATGGCTTTGGCTCCTTCATCACCTTGAGTTTGATGGCTCCTTTATTTTCTACATGGCTTAAATATTGAATGTTAATTTTTTTTTATTTTGTTATTATACCTTTAGGTTCTTGGAAAGAATTACTTCTATCACATGAATGTCCTTGGTCCTTTCTCTTTTTTAAAATATGGTTGCTTAGGTTTAAAAAACTAACTTTCATAAGATTCTAAGTAAGCTTGTTGCTTGAATTTATCTTTGATTGCAATTGTATTCTTCAACCTTTATTATTACTCTCTGCACTTAACCTCTATTCTTCACCAAATCTCTATATGGCTGCAAATATCAAGCTTATTATCTAATGACCTGAATCTCCAATATCTCAAAAACTTTATCCTATCAAGGCCTTTCTTCAAGACTTGTATCTTCTATATGAATATCAATGTCTATATTCAAGACTTTAATCCTTCTCTTATCTAGGTTTACCTTCAATAATCCTCAATAACCTAAAACTTAAATCAATCTCTGCTTGATGAAAGCTTTCTGCATTCTTCTTGCACTTAGAAAAATAAATTATTCTCTATCCGATGTAGGAAGCTTCTCACTCTTTTAATGATCAACATATGTTGTAGATGTATTATGTCACACCTAACAACTTAAATAATTTCAAGGTGACATAGATTTCCTTGATGCTTCAATCAAAATCATATGACTTGATTGTACCCAAATTCTTCAACTTCCTTCTGAGTTGATAGAAATCAGTATCAAGTATTTTCTATATGTAGACACCAAATCCTAGCCACTTGTCCACCATCCCCCTTTCCCACCATTCAATTGGCCACTCCATGCCTTTCTCGCCATTTTTTGACCCCATTTGACTTATTTTATATTATTTATGTTTAAATATAATATTTTATATTATATTTTAATATATTTATTATAAAATATATATTTATAAGCCCAATTAACCTTAGCCATTAGATGTAATCTAATCTCAACCATCCATCTTCCTTAATCCGTGTCACACTTAAAGTATAATCTCAGCCTTTGGATTTGATTTAATATTAGCCACACGATCAAAAGTGTCAGGCTGAAACCCTATAAAAACCCTAGGCTTGATTATAAATAGGAGCATTCTCAATGCTCAACCCCTAGAAAATCTTAGTCTTGAAATCTTGAAGAAGTCTGAGGTCCATGCATTATGAATACCATTGTTAGAGTTGAGTGGATTGTGCCCTAGCATATTTTGCTTAAGAACCCTAGATTTCCTTAGGATTTTCCCATTCCAACAATTTTCCCAGCCATCTTTCGTTGTCACCATCATATCCCATTTGTCACATCCTTTGTATTACCACGATCTGCTTCTGTAGATAAAGCTCTAATACCTAGGTGTAGTCAAGTACCTACCTCATCCCATAGGCACAACCACGTGCCTACAACATCCTGCAGGTGCAACTCGATGCCTGTTGTTCCCTCAACCGTACACCAAAATCTACTGCACAAGATCACCTGCCATAAAATCTGCAACAACATAATGGATCATCAACAACAACAACAAGGTAAATCATTGTTTGTTATTTCATTTCATTATCTATAGATTTTGCATGCTACTTTATTCGTTAATAGCTAGGGTTTTATTGATAATTGAGGGTCTCACGCTGTGGAGCCCTCACAGGTATTTCTAATCCCTTGTTTTTATTGGTATGTGTGTAGATATATAAATTTATTCATTGGATAGTTGTTGAAGCTAGAGTGGCCCAAAATCAAATATCAATAAAGCCCACTCACTCTGTTGGGAGCAAGGCATATTGAAGACACTCATTTTTGGTAGCTAGGGTTTTGGAGAACCCTAGTAGTTGTAATTACTGTATCAAAATAATTTTGTTGTATAGAATAATTGTAATAAGTAGTTTCTTAGCTCCTCCCATTATTGAATAAAATATCATTTTGTGCAATTACTATATTTTTAGAATCATTTATTTTATATCTGCTTTAGTGTCATGTTTTTGTCTCTTCAATTGGCGATCCTGGTGGGAACCCACAAGGGTTCAACATTTTGATTTGATTTACTTTGCTAATGTTATTATGTTGTTGCATTTAACAGGGTTTTCTAAAGTGAAATATTAGTCAAATTTGCTAATTAGGGTTTTTGGAAGATTCTGTAATAGTTGCAGAAAGTGCGTAGGCGCTCTGTAGCACTTGTTGATCATCATAGGTGCCCTGACATGCCTACACAGGTGCCCGACCATGCTTGCAAAAATGCCCAGCTGCGCCTGGCAGTAAGTTGAAACAAAGCATAGGCTTCTGAGTAAGTTCCATAGCCCCTGTTTCAAATTTTCAACTTACGTATTCTGTTTTCTACATAGTTTTTCAGATTTTGAATATAAAATGAATACAAACTAAGTAATATAGAAAAATAATCATTGTAGAGTGCATTTAGGGTATTTTGTGTGTGCATCCATCATACATTTTGAAATTTTATGTTTTAAAAAAATAATTGCGAATTTGATTCTTGCACTTTTTTTTCCGCATTTGAAAGTGAAAAAACATCAACTATAATTTGCATCTTAGAAGTTAAAGATCTCTTATTTTGCATATCTAAATAGGAACAATATTTGAATGTAAAAAGTACTCCTACCCCTGGGTGGCACCTTTGGTAAAGAGGTGGACGAACCCTCCGGTTGCTATCTAAGCAGGTGTTTTAAGTGGTGTACTTCACACTCTTTAGATGAAATTTGCATTCATATGTTGGATTATGATTTAGATGTATAAATTTTTTTATCTTTAACCTTGTTTGGTAACAATAGAAAACAAAAAAAATTAAAATTAATCACACACTGCACGTATCACATAAAAATAGTAGTGGCTGGATTTCATCACTAGCCATTGCTTGAGACTTGGTGACAATGGCAGTCATTTCCATCCACCAGTCTCTGCCTTAGACACCATAGGTCTACCCCCGAGAAAAATTATTGGAGGTCATTACCAACAAGAATCTCATTGCCCTTGCCAGCCATAGTTTTTACTTTTATTTTGCATTAAGTAAGATTAGAACATCAAAACACAAAAACCTGTCACTTTAAAAAGAATACACATTAATGAATGAGATAATCAATGAATGATGTCAGCCACACAAGGTAAAAAACTTAGCATTGATTGTTTCTTCCATTTTAAATTTTGTACAAGTTTTAGTTTTGGTTATCTCTTTGTTTGTTTTAAGTTTGGATTTGATTGCTTTATGGTATTAACATGAAATCAGAAGAAAGTAATGAATATAAATAACTTAATGGAAAATACATCTGATTTGCCCACCACTTAGATGGCAAACCCTTATCCATCCCTACCACAAGTAGGATCCCTTTTGCATAACATTGAGCAGCCTACCACCCGCATAGACATGGATAAGGTGGAGGCTATCTACAAGTCCTCCAACTATGTCCTAGAGCCCATTAGCCAAGATGGTGTTGAACAACCTGAATTGGCTACATCTTGCCCAAGCCAAGGATATCATAATTCTACCTATGAATATGGTATACCTTCTTCTTCTATCCTAGCCCAAAACACAAGTGTTTCTAACACTTACCCTTCATATAGCCATATCCAAGCATATTCCAACCCCTTGTATGAGGAGTATGTGAATGCTACCTCATAAGTTATGACCTCCCAAGTTGCCACATCAAGTGTAACTTGTGATATGCCCATTTCTTCTAATCCATCCTTATTGCTTCCTTCATCTTCCAATCTAGCCGTAACCATGTCAATTTCTAGCATGTATGAACAAAAACTTCAAGACATATCAAGTGTCGTGAATATATTTCTCTTACAGCATAGAAAGGATAAGAAACAAGTTCATGTAGATCCTATGCTCCATGCAGTTCCAACCCAACCCATCATAGCCAACCAAAATCCAACATGGATACCCCAATCTATGATGGCTTCCATTCCAAATCCTCCACCAATTCACACCCCAACCCAGCCAATTACCATTTCTTCTAGCCAACCTCTCAACCAATTCTTCCAACATCCCCCTCATCAACCATCTCCTTCTTTCAATCACCAATATTCACCCCATGTTCAAACCAATCCATTCCACCAAAATAGGCTAATCACTCCACAATATTTTTCTTCCAATCCATCTCCCAATAATCAAGTAATCCAAGGCTTCCACATTCTTGGGGAAGATCCTAGGATACAGGCCATTCAAAAATAGATTGATTAGTTGATGCAAAATACCCCTGGTATGCCAAGCCAAAAATTAACCTTAAGTCAACTGATCCACCAACCAATTCATCCTTCGGTGTCATCACTGCCATATCTGAAAGACTTCTCATTACCGAAGTTTGATAAATATAAGGGAACCAAGGAGCATGTGAGCTCATTTGTTCATGCATGTTTTTGGATTCAAACCGATGATACCCTCATGCTTTGAAAATTTCCTCAAACACTAGGAGGAGATGCCATAGAGTGGTACAATCAGTTGCCAACACAAATCATTTACACTTTTACTCAACTGATGGATCTATTCTTGGACCATTTTGTCCTAAACATTAGAAAGGTCTCATTATCAGACATCTATCATCTAAAACAATGGGATGATGATCCTATTTACAATTTTGGAAACCATTGGAGGCTAGTTATAACCAAATTGCCATTCTTCCTACCAATGGATGAAATTATCAAATTATTCACCAAGAGTTGCTTAAAACCTATCTCTTGGATGCTTCACCTTAATATTTATCGCACATTTAAATAAGCTTTAGCACAGGCTAGCGTCATTAAGGAAATAAAAATCCAAGAAGGTTTCATTAATCCTAATAAGAAAGAATGGCAAAACAAGGGCCAATATCAAAATAATCAATCCAACCAAAACAAATCATCACAAGCCTCTACGACTAATACATCCAATCAAGTTAATCAAGTGGTGGTGAGCCAACCCGTAATGGCTCAACAAACTATGCAACAACCAATTGCTTATCATGCGGTCCCATCAGTAACACAAGCACCCACGATGCAAAACACAATGCCAACTATAGAACAACCTTTCTTCTACCATAGCTTCCACACAAATCCTCATCAACCTCACCTTCCTCACCAATTCACTCCACTCCTTAGGCACAGATGTAGAAACTCTCAAACACAGGAATGAGCTAAAAAATATGCACTGCAATCTACTTATAGCTACAACTAATGCACTCAGGCACAGTCTAGTACCTGTGAGCCATAGACATGCATGGGTTCTTGTAGGTGCATCCAGGCGCAGCTGGGCACCTACAGAATACCGCAAGTGCAATCGAGCACCTAGCATCAGGATGCCATAAAGGCAAAATGGCCCAAAACAGGAGCTTGCCCCCTTAATACCCCATCAAATTTCACCCACACATCATTGCATATCATAAAATTATATTTTTTACAAGCAGAAGTTTTGCGCTTTCATTTTTTCGAATACGATCCACATTTGTAAAATACACAAATCGAGTTACAAAATGCATCAAACGATTCCAAATTTTTATAAAACTAACACTCATATCTTCTATTCCATCTCCTTCATCATTCCATAATTTTTTGTAAATATTGGAGTTGATTTGACCATCAAATCAGTTGTTTCCATTCGAAAAGTGCAAAATCAACAACTAGCAATTTTATATTTACAAATCGACTTCGATATTGGTGATTTCATTATATTATTCCATCAGCATTCTTTCCATTATCATATACCATCATTTCTTCCAACATGTGTCAAAATTACAAGTGAATCTTGTATATAGTGGTTCGTTCTATATACTTGGTGATTACAACGATTTACCTCCATACAATTTGATAAGATGAATGGATTACCATAATAATTCTTGATCATCATCATCATCACTTATCTCCTTGTTCAATAACACAATCACATTTGGTACTTCACATTTTGAGTGGAACACTGCCAAGAACAATTTGCACAAAAGCAGTCATTGATGGCCTAGTTTGTGAGGCTTAAAACATGAACACAAATCAAATTTCATCATTCACAATCTCCTTAAAACCTTCGATACATGCACTAGCTAGGTTGATAGATCACTAGTAGTACGTCCAAGGTTCATTACTTTTTCCTCCTTTTTTTTGCATCATCATTTTGCATATCAATGATGTCGACAAGGAAAAATGCTTCAACAACATCAACTCACCCCAAATTTGGGGCAACCAAAATATGATTATGATTTTTCCACGATGGGATACATCTTACATGATCATGACATCTACATTTGACACAATCCCCTTCCCACCGTTGGGGTAAAAATGGTATCACATTTTACATCATTCATATCATCCACATCACATCACATTTTTCACTAACCCCCTTCACACCGTTGGGGAAAAAACGGCACCACATCATTCATCATTTGCACAAATTTTTCAATTGGCTCATGCGATTCATCCGTAATCCCATTCACCAATTGATAGGGTAAGCTACACAAATTCCAAAAATTCTTTATTATTTTATCTTCAATGTTATTGCTCAAAATCCAACAAGAGAGAGAAGCTACTTCTGCACCCAAAGCCCAGCCAGGTTTCTCATGTTTTTGCACCATATTGTGTTTCATGCAACATGGTACAAAAAGGGGCATCTGTAGACACAAAACGTAGCCACTTGTCCACCATCCTCCTTTCCTGCCATTCAATTGGCCACTCCATGCCTTTCTCGCCATTTTTTGACCCCATTTGACTTATTTTATATTTATTTTATATTATTTATGTTTAAATATAATATTTTATATTATATTTTAATATATTTATTATAAAATATATATTTATAATCCCAATTAACCTTAGCCATTAGATCTAATCTAATTTCAGCCATCCATCTTCCTTAATTCGTGTCACACTTAAAGTATAATCTTAGCCTTTGGATTTGATTTAATATTAGCCACACGATCAAAAGTGTTAGGCTAAAACCCTAAGAAAACCCTAGGCTTGATTATAAATAGGAGCATTCTCAATGCTCAACCCTTGGAAAATTTGAGTCTTAAAATCCTGAAGAAGTCTGAGGTCCATGCATTTTGAATACCATTGTTAGAGTTGAGTGGATTGTGCCCTAGCATATTCTGCTTAAGAACCCTAGCTCTCCTTAGAATTTCCCTATTCCAACAATTTTCCCAGCCATCTTCCATCTTTGCCACCATATCCCATCTGTCACATCCTCTGTATTATCGTGATCTACTTCTACAGATCAAGCCCTAATCCCAAGGCGTAGTCGAGTGCCTACCTCATCCCACAGGTGTAGCCATGCACCTACCATGTCCTGCAGGTGTACCTCGATGCCTGCTATTCCCTCAATCGTACACCAAAATTTGTTGCACAAGATCACCTACCATAAAATCTGCAATGATGCAACGAATCATCAATAACAACAACAAGGTAAATTATTGTTTGTTATTTCATTTCATTATCTATAGATTTTGCATGCTACTTTATTCATTAATAGCTAGGGTTTTATTGATAACTGAGGGTCTCATGTTGTGGAGCCCTCATAGGTATTTCTAATCCCTTATTTTTATTGGTATGTGTGTAGATCTACAGATTTATTCATCATTGGACAACTGCTGAAGCTAGAGTGGCCCAAAATCAGATATCAACAAAGAACACTCACTCTGTTGGGAGCAAAGCATATTTAAGACACTCATTTTTGGTAGCTAGGGTTTTGGAGAATCCTAAAGTTGTAATTACTGTATCAAAATATTTTTTTTGGATAGAATAATTGTAACAAGGATTTTCTCAACTCCCCCCCATTATTGAATAAAATATCATTTTGTGCAATTACTGTCTTTATGGAATCATTTATTTTATATCTGCTTTAGTGTCATGTTTTTGACTCTTCACTATATCCTTGAAATCCTTATAATATTAAGGGTTGGCTATTTCCCTATAAAAATCAACTATCTTAACCCCAATATTCGAGTCCTTGTCTTCATTAGTTATTCTAAAATCGTGAAAAGACTCTATAGTCGAGTTCTAGTATTCACTAAATATTCCTACAACTATAAAAAGAGTCTAACATTTCTACTTACTTTGACATTACAAGAGAGTCCAAGCCTATCTCCCTTTAAAGTAGATAGACTCAATCAATTTTATCAAACTAGACAAAATCAATTTTATATATAGCTAAATAAATTCAACCTATGCAATGAACTACTTGTAGCTTTGATACCACTGATGAATTTTGAAGCCTTAATATCAATATGAAACTCACAGGATAAATTTCACAAGATCAAATATAAGATAACCACAATATAGTAAGATCAAAATAATGATGTAAGTAGAATAATATGAGCCAATTAATATGTAAATCAAGGCTTATAATATATCAAATAACATTCACTAATATGCAACAATATGAATGTAAAATAGCCTAAATCATACATGTACAAAGCATGTAGCACAACTTACAATATTAATTTCTCAAATGTATGTAAACTTTATTACTCCTCTTTCTCTTACAAATACAATACTTGAATCTTGACCACAACACTCGCTATATTTTCTATGTTCCTCCATGGAGTAATATATAGCCATAGTAGAATGACTCTTTGTATACTTGATTATTCATTTTCTTATGCCAAGTCTCACGACTCTTGGCTTATCTACTTGACACTTGCATACACATGAATTTATCTTGTATGCACACCTAGATATGACTCTTCATTTAGCACTCTAATCTAAGGACACTTGTGCACACTTATACATATGATACTTGTGCACATATACTCACATTACACTTGCACAATTATTGACATGACACTTGTGCATTTTCTACACATACACACTTACATAACACGTGCACTTCTTGCACATAATTACATTACACAAAATATTAATCACACCCTAAACTAAGAAACAACCCTAATATAATATTTACAAGATGTACAATGAAGGTGCCATGGGGGTACATTATCATGTACCAAATAATGTAATATAATCCAACAATAAATTTAACTTTTGAGTCTTTGTTGGTTCTTCAACTTGTTCTCCTACCATAATTGCTTCTTGCTTCTCCTTAGATCCTTGCTTCTTAAGCTTTTGCTTTATAATGCAACCATAAACTTGCACATTGTCATTTGTATATTTTTCTTCTATTATATTCTCTTTATTCATTTCTTTCAGTTCCCTTTGAAGCCTTTTTATTTCTTCTTCATATCCTTTGATGGTGACCTTCAAATTAGCTATATTTTTATATGGGTCCCATTAACTCAAGAATGCATGCTCCATTTTGTCCCAAGTGTAATTATAATTCCTTTCCTCTTTAACACTTGCCCACCAAACATAAGCTTCCTCTTTTAAAATTTTCATAAGTTGAATTTTTTATAAATGGTCATGAAATTATAGGGATGTAAACTTCATCCACCATTATTGAGCATCAATGTCATCCTTTCTAGTGAAAAAATCCTAAAGTAGCTAGGGTTTTGGGAAAAAAACTAGGATTTTTCAAACAAAATCAAATCTCATCTATCTCTTGCTATAAAAAAATAATTCTATATATTTTATTTAAAAATAAATTAAATTGCAATTTATTTGCTTACCCTAACTAACAAAGATATCTATAAATTTATTTTTTGTAATTTAAAAAAATCCTCACCCTCTTATCTTATATTTGTTAAGGAGAAGGTGCTAAAATCTAAAAGAAATGTCATAGAATAATACTTCGCAAAGGAATCTATCTGTTTGTCTACTAATGGCAATGCCAATTTTAATGATTGTAATAATATTTATTGTACCATTAGTTGTCGATGTGGTAAATGGGGTTAGAAAATATAAAATACCACATAAGTGTAGTAGAACAAAAAAATACCAATTTGAGACATAAAGAGAAGATAAAAAAAGTATTAAGATTAAAAGAAGTTGCATCAAATGGTATTAGCTCAATCAATTATATTCCTTAAATTTCAAGGAGAAGACTGGTTCAAATCTTGCCAAGCTATACATGCACAATTGTCAAGTTGTAATTTCACTATGTGGTCATGATTAATATGGGTAGGTCTCATTTCAATCCCATAAAACTGATTAAAAAAAGGATATAATAATGTCCAAGTAAAGCATTTAGTAGGAATAATTACAAAGAATAAAATGGTAGATCTAGTCCTTTTGGCTTTATTTCCCCCCATGATTGAGCATAAGCATGAGCTAGAGGTTGTGACTTAACTTCCTCAAAAGTGGACTTTGCCAAAAATGACACCTTAAACTTTGTTTCTTTCCTATATTTGAACTATCTAAAGCATAAGCATAATGAAACATTATAATGCATGAGCATAATAATTAAATGAGCAGAAGCTTCTTAAATTTAGGATCTCCTCAAAGCCACTTTACAAAATAAAATTCACCACCAATATCCAACACATTAAGAACATAACAAAATGAGTATAAAGGTGTATGTATGGTAGTAATTCTATAGGATAAAGGCATGAACCAAAATACAAGATTGATGGTCCTATCTTATTTTATAAGGCCTAATGAAGGATTTTCTTAATTAATATCATATATTCACGAGAGTTCAACTTGCATGGTGTGCATAATGCATCATATAAAGATATTTATTATTGAATAAATGGGTCCATTAAATAAGTGAAAATCATATTTTTGTCCAAATTTCCACAAGCCTAGGAGAATGTTATACTCTGTAAATGAAAGCAACACTAGAAAATTTCCAAATGGAAGCAAAACTCAAATGATAGTGTATGAAATGAGGAATGTTAAGTTAGACTCAAGGATATAGGAATATCAAGGAGATAGAGTGTATGAATATAGGAATAATTCGCACACATTCTAGCTAGTATAAAGCAATTTACTTGGAAGCAATCAAGTAAATAGTTAGATTAAATAAGCTAAATAAATAAAATAGATAGAGTAGATATTTGTACTAACCTTTAGGGCTACTAACATTGATGATTTTTGTGTCAATGAAGATGCTTTTTTTGGTACTTTGACTTAATCCTTGCTTCTTGAATATTTTGATGATATTTGAAAATGCTCCCTTTTGATACTTGTTTTTGAGTCCCCCTTGACATCGAGGTAACTAGGAACCTAATGGAATAGGATTTGTAGATGAATTCAAGCGAGAATGGTATAGAAGAAAAAAATATCACATTATGGTACAATCATGAAATGAAATGGAATGGTTTTAGAAGAATTCAATTCAATTTTACCAAAGCATGTACATGGATTTATACAATGAGATATCTCTTAGGATCCAAGAGACTCTTGGTGCTCCTTATTCTAATGAAGATAAAATATAATGATCCATATAACATCTCTTCTATTTCCCCTAAATAATGTAATAATCATTATTTAACATCCCCCTTTATTACTTTATTTGGTATACGAAAAGAATATTGAGACAATTCAAAATTGACTTGTCCAAGTGCCTTGTGAAAGTATGCACAAGTTGATATTTTGTAGGAATGTACTTGAGTTGTATTTGGTGATTCTAAACTTTCTCTTGAATGAAATTACATTGTGCTTAAATGTGCTTTGTCCTTTCATGGAATACTAGATTCTTGATCAATTTCTAAACACCTTGGTTATCACAATTTAACAAAGTAGATTATTTCTTGTACATACCCATATCTGACAATATGCTTTGTAACCAAATTTCTTTACACATCTCCTTGTGTAGCATGATATTTTACCTCTATGGATGATTATCCTACTCTATGCTATTTTTTATTATGCCACAAGATAGGTCCAGATCCTAGATGAAATACATATCTAGATATCGACTTTTTGTCATCTATAGATCCAACATAATCCTTGTAAGATAACATTATCATTCTTCTTATATTTTAGGCCATATTCTATTGTACCAAAAATATAATATAGTATCCTCTTTACAAATTTCTAAGGATTGTCCTTAGGATCCTACATGAATCTTGAAATATAATTCATAGAAAAACGAATGTCTTACAAGGTGTTTTTCAAGTATATAAGACTCTATGAATTGTGATAAAGAGTGGTAGATACCTAAGGTGACTTATTATATCTAAACAGTTGTAACCCTGGTTCCATTGGTGTTGTCATAGATTTATAATTTTTCATGTATTTCTCTAGTAGTGTCTTGGCATACTTTATTTGTGTGACTAGAATGCAGTTCTTTCTCTATCAAACTTCCAAGCCAAGATAAGAGTGTAGAAATCCCAAACCTATCATGTCAAATAATGTTTTCAAGTCATTCTTCACATCATTCACCAATTTGTATGAACTTCTAGCAATGACAAAATCATCAATTAGCTTTTGATGAGTAAATACTCAAAATAATATTGCCTCAAGATCAATAATACAATTGCAATATGAAAGATATAATAATGTTGATCAATCAAGCATATAAACTCATAATCAACTATATAATAACTCAAATAATGCTAATGACAAATGCTCAAAAATACTAAGAAATATTTATTGAATGAAGAGCTCAAAATACATCATACTACATCACCTTCCATTGCTTACATAGGTGACTCTTTCTCCTTCGCTATATATCTTTTACATCAATACATCCATATATAGAATGGAATGTGACTCTTCATATGGAGGTTTCTTGGCCCTCACTCTTCCTATGACTCTTCATCTTCCTACTCTATTGACACATGTACATAGGGACAACTATGCACATTTACATTGCCAAAATATCATTGCACACTTGTGCATTACATTGCATAAAGTAATTAGCTAACTTCCCCCTAAAGTAATCTCCTACTCTAACTATGTACCAAAGGTGGTACATTTACATGACCCAAATGATGTAATATACTCTAACTCTAACACCCCCTATATTACATTATTTGGGTATTGAAGATTTCAATCTTCAATATGGATCTTTGTCTTCAGATGTTCTTCAGCTTGATCTGGTCCTTTGTATTTTCTTTAATTCATGTTGCACTGTATGCCTCCTTGAATTGGTTCCTCTTCTTCTTCTTTATTGGAGTCAGTACTTTCATAGGTGGACGTACTATCACCCGATTCTTGCAAGAGTATTTTCTCTTTGCTTTTGTCCTTGTCATCATTCTTTGTGTCCTGTATAGAAGCTTCTGAACATACACTTAGAGCATCATGATAATATTTTGAGTTAGTAGAACTTGAAGTACTAATACTGCATGAGGATTGAAATATCTTTTCTAGGGATGATTCATCCATTTTTGTTTTTAGTTTAAGTAATTCTATCAATCCTCTCTGTTCCACATTTTCATCCTTATAACATTTGAATGTAAGTAGTGCCATGTATAGTATGCTTCCATATTCTAAAGGAATTTGAATGTCATTCTTTCCATTATCAATTGCTTTAGTGAGTTGAGCATGTAGATAATGCTCCATTATTTCAAACCTATCTTTTAAAGCTTCACTATGTATCCTTTTTGAAGTAGGATCTAAGTTTCCTTCAGAACTTTATAAGTGAATTCATGATTCCACTTTTTATGACATTTGCTCTTTCCTTTCTAATAGTGTTGTTCATATCATTGTTCATTGTATTACTTGAGGTAGACATCCTTATAGCTCCCTAGATTAGATTATGAAGTGCTTTGATAGTGCCTTGAAATAGTATTTCTTGCAATTCCTTAGAATTGTAGATATGGATTTGATAGAACCTTTGTAGTAGTCTACCTTATGACTCCCTAGTTAAAGTATGTGAATTTGATTTGATAAAACCCTTTATAGATCTTTAGGTTTTGTAGGCTTCCTTATGTCTCCCTAGTGTATGAAAGACAATGCAAATTTAATATCAACTCTATCAATCAATGTGTGATTTGAATGCAATTTCAATCCTTTACAAATCTTCAAATCTCTAATAATTTTGAACTTAGAGATTAAACTTATCAAATGCAATATCTCTATGTAGAATTCCTTATATCTCCCAACTCTAGAAAAATAATATTTGCAAAGTTTTGTAATCCTAGTTTGATGTAGAATGTCTTATTTCTCCAACCTTAGTAATTTTGCAAATATTCAATTTGTTTTGTAAATCTAAATATGCAATTTTACAAAACCTAAATATAATGCTTCTTCAAATATGATAGAATGTTTCAAAATGCAATATCCATATTTTTCTAAGGTTCTATAATGCTTATCACTCCACTAAAATCTTCAAATATTTAACCTTAGAATATATTCACTTTATTCCTTATTCCTCCTACCAATATAAAATTTAATATGAAAATATTATGGTAAATGTTACCTTAATTATTCAAGCACTCCTCCTTGACTTGTTGGGTGCTCCTCCTTCTGGTCAAAATTTCGTTGGACTTGATAACAGGTGCTTTGAATGTGCCTTCAATGCTCTTGCTTCACACTTGCTATGAATCTACCTTTACTCTCTTACACTGGTGGCTATATGGGTGCTTCTGTCCTCTTGTGCAATGTGCCACTTGTAGCATACATTATGGAGACTTCTTGACTCCCCTTAGGTGGCGCTAACATTCTTGTAAGATGAATGGACACTTGGCACAATATTCCTTGTGTTGTTTGGGCGTTACTAATCCTTCCTTGAGCGTTGGGTGATGATTTAGAGCGTTGAGCGCTCTTCTTTCCTGGAGACGTACGTTATGACTATGTGCCAACTCTCACCCTTGTGCCAAATGGTAATATTCCTCTTCCTTGCTTGGGACAAGTGTTACAACCTTCTATGCATGCGCTCCCTTCTCCAACGTATGGAATTTCAAGACTATTCCAATGTATTTCTTCTTCACTATTCCTCCAATGTATTCTTGCTTCTTTGTAACAACAATTGGTGTTGTTTCTTCTCTCTTTGGATGATGATGAATTCACCCAAGGTTGGCTCCAGTTATGACTATTTTAGAGCACTCCAATGGTGGCTCTATGGTGCTTCCTTTTTGGTAGTTTGATCTATTGGTAATATTCCTTTGATAATGCACCCTGTATTTGCAATCTGCCTTGCTTTGTGTAGATAGAATGGTTGTGCTACGTAGGATTTACGTAGGGTAATATTTTGTAGGTTGTAGCTGACGTCTTCTAGCTCCTTGGTTGGCCGATTCCTGAGCCTAATGGCTCTTTCCTTAAGCACTCTTGTTAGTGCTTCTTTCCTGCAAATGGGTGGACGTTGATGAAGATCTTGCCCCCCTGTGATCTATTGCTCAATGGTGCTTAATATGGTGGTGATCCACACCACTCTTTTAGTGGTTTTCTTCACCACTTTTGACTGCACGTCTAGTGTTTTTAAACACCTAAAATCTACCTTTAAATTTGGAACTCTTTGCTTTCCAAAATCTACTATATTTTGAGGGATATTCTTCCTCACAAACGTAGGATAAATCTGCTCTTAAATTTACTTAAAAAATAGCATATACTATTCACTTATCACTCCTTTAAAAGCTTTAACTAATGTTGTTATAATATTGCAGATTTCTCTAAAAATAATGGTGTGTAATAGTGTCTTTTCTTTGGCTTAATGACACTTCTAAAAAAATTTCCTTTTGCTAGCTCTAAATAGCTCTAAAATTTGATG
This sequence comes from Wollemia nobilis, assembly GCA_028583015.1. Classification (NCBI taxonomy): domain Eukaryota; kingdom Viridiplantae; phylum Streptophyta; class Pinopsida; order Araucariales; family Araucariaceae; genus Wollemia; species Wollemia nobilis. Next base: position 1,904,127 of record JAQPPZ010002150.1, read on the forward strand.
CTCTAAAAAACTCTTAATAAGCACCTTCAAAATCTCTGCAATAATACTTTATATGGCATCAAATTTAACACACCTTTTTGTAGCTCCTTTCTTTATAGCTTGTTATCTTGTATTTGTTGTAATGCACCTTTCTTTTGTTGTTAGTGGACTCTTCAATTTGCAGCTATAGTTGCTGCCCAAAATCTGCTTTCTTCTCCTTCAAATATGTGCTAGCTATCTCTAAAATTTGCAGCTCCAAATGCTGCCCTTTCACTATTCAAATCTGTAGTCAATCTCCTCCTTAGGTGCTGCTAAGAATGCTTGAGCTTTGTTGTCCAAAGCTATTCCAAATCTGTTTCAAAAACTCCTCCAAAATGCAGCTAGCTTTACTCTTTCAATGCTGCCCAAAATTGTAGCTTAAACTCCTCTGATTACTGCTTACAAAATCTGATTTGGTGATGTCCACGAATTTCCAAATCTGCCGCTCTCTTTTGTTGTCAAGCCTTCTCTTAGTTGGCTGTCCAAAAATGCTCCAAAAGCTTCTCCAAAGCTTTTCCAAAATGCAACTTTCTGCTTCTACTATTTGTTGTCCTGTGACCTTTCATCTTCTCCTTCAAGAATCAACAACTTATGCTTTTACAAATCAGCCTACAAAACTTTTGTGGCTGCCTCCAAATCTCTCTAAACTATGACCTCTACAATATTCTTGCTTTCTTCTAACTTCTTGCTGAATTCTGACTTCAAATCTGACCTCTTTCTCTATCTTCTTTCACTAGAATCTGGATGTCTTGATCTCTCCAAGATCTTCTCAAAATTTGACAAACTTCTTACCAAATCCTTTTTCCTTTTGGGCTTGTTGTCGTATGGCGACAATTATCCCAATCTCTTCTAGTTAGGTGCTCCTTCTACTTGCAATCTTCTACCATGAACTCTGCTTTGAATCTCTTCTAATGGTCACTGCTTCAGCTTCTACAATAAGGCTTTCTCTTGCCTTTTCTTTCTTCAATGAAATCTTCTTGAGACCTCTACTCTTGGGTCTTCTAATCCTGCAACCTTTAATTCTCTTAGTAAATGCTTTAATGAAACCTTACCTTGGTTTCTTCAATTTTCCAACTATGGGAAATTCTTCAATGAGATCTCTTTCTTGGATCTCTAGACTTTGCTGCTTCTATATGTAATAGGACCTTCTGTAGTCCTTCTATCTTCTATCTTCAATATTCAATCTTCCAATCTTGGAAGTTCTTCAATATGACCTCTCCTTGGGTCTCTATCTTCAGTCTTCAATCTTCAATCTTCCAAAACTTGGAAGTTCTTCAATGTGACCTCTTCTTGGGTCTCTATCTTCAGTCTTCAATATTCAATCTTCCAAAACTTGGAAGTTCTTCAATGTGACCTCTTCTTGGATCTTTATCTTATATTCAATATACAATCTTGTAATGAGAACCTTCTTCTTGGTTCTTCTCAATCTTCAATAAGGTCTCCTTCTTGGACCTCCTTCAATGTCTACTTTTCTACAACAAAAGAGTTAATCCCTGCACTAGGAAAGCACATAGACTTTCAGGCAATCAAAGATGAAATTCTTCTCTATCTATTGTAGGAAGCTTCTCAACTTCTAAGAACCAATATTCTACAACAAAACTTAGACAGTAATAATCAGATGTATTCAAAGTTCCAAAAATAATAATCTTCACTAGCTATCTTAAAAAACTAGTGGAATCAAATCTATACTGAATCCTAGTCTTCACGAGTTTTCCTTTCAACCCTATGGAAATATTCTAGCCAAATAATAATCTGGAATCTTTACTTTCTTATCAAGCTTATCAATAGGACCTCTTCTAAGGGTCTCTTAATCTCTTCAATGATAAGGTCTATCTTCAAGACCTTTCTATCTCCTTCTATTTCGATTTTGCTCTTGGAATAGGTATGTCCTTAAATATCACTAGTTTTTCTTCAACACAGTGAGAAATGCTATCTTCTCTGGTTTCTCTTTCCAGAGGTAATTCCTTTATCTTCTCTGGTTTCTTTTCTAGAGGTAATTCCTTTATCTTTCTTTTCAAAGGTAATTCCTTTATCTTCTCTGGTTCCTTTTCCAGAGGTAATTCCTTTATCATTATTGGTCTCTTCTTAACCAGTAGAAATCTTCTTTGCTTCTGATCTATATTATGACTTCTATCAAACAATCCCAAAACAATGATGTTTGCATGCAATGGTGCATAGTGGCTGATCCGGTTTGCAAAGACGTAGTGGGATTCAGATTGATAGTAGCAATGGTGATCCCTTGTGGCTCTGATACCACTATTAGCTTTTGATGAGTAAATACTCAAAATAATATTACCTCAAGATCAATAATACAATTGCAATATGAAAGATATAATAATGTTGATCAATCAAGCATATAAACTCATAATCAACTATATAATAACTCAAAGAATGCTAATGACAAATGCTCAAAAATACTAAGAAATATTTATTGAATGAAGAGCTCAAAATACATCATACTACATCACCTTCCATTGCTTACATAGGTGACTCTTTCTCCTTCGCTATATATCTCTTTTACATCAATACATCCATATATATAGAATGGAATGTGACTCTTCATATGGAGGTTTCTTGGCCCTCACTCTTCCTATGACTCTTCATCTTCCTACTCTATTGACACATGTACATAGGGATAACTATGCACATTTACATTGCCAAAATATCATTGCACACTTGTGCATTACATTGCATAAAGTAATTAGCTAACTTCCCCCTAAAGTAATCTCCTACTCTAACTATGTACCAAAGGTGGTACATTTACATGACCCAAATTATGTAATATACTCTAACTCTAACACCATAGAGCACAAGAATCACTATCTCATTTCTAATTTTATTAACATAGATATTTGCATCTAAGGTACTTATGATGAATCTATGTTGTAATATGTGATCATTAATTTTGATATACCAAGATTTGGGAGCCTGTTTCAACCCATATAGTGACTTTTTAGTCTACATACTTTTTGACATTGCCTATTGTCAACAAATCCTTTGAGTTGTATCATGGAAAATTATTCAAGACGATCATTAAGGAAGGCACTTTTAACATCCATTTGATGAATTTTTTGATCAAATGGCATTTCCATTGCAATAACTACATGAATGGTGGTCATCGTTGCTATAGGTGTGAATGTTTCTTCATAATCTATTATTTCCTTTTCTTCATCAAATCAATGAGATCCCATGTTTTATTCTTCATAAAATATGTGTATTTTGCATCCACAACTTCCTTCTATTGTGGTAAGCTGAACACTTCATTTACTGAGGTTGGTTCTGTATTCTCTATTACAAAATTCATCAATCCCAAATTAACATCCTACTGTGTACTACTTCATGTACATGGTCATGTGGAAGTTAGATCAGGTGGTGCATCAAACTTAGCATCTTTGAGAGTATTTTTGAGCCATTTTGGAGTCCTTTGTTGTCATGGAACTATGAATATCAATTCTATTAGTAGCTCATCAACCACTTATAACTCTAACTCATCTTCTAGAACTTTACAAACTTCCTCATTTGACTCAATCCTTACAATAGGAGATTCATAGTCCTTAGGATCTTCAACATAAGTCTTATTTTCAAAATCTTCATCAAATACCAAGTCTCTTCCTATGTTTATGTTCTTGGTGACTGTATTAATGATTTGATAAGCTTTTGATGCCTCATCATACCCAAGAAAAATGCAAGGCAGATTTTTTACATCCAACCTGGTCCTCTTTTATTTTGGCACATGCATGTATGCCTTCCAAAAAATTTAAGATGAGCAAGTGATGGCTTCTTCCTAGACCAAGCTTCTTTATGTGTAATCCCTTGAAGTTCCTTTTTTGGTAGCATATTTTAGAAATAAACCATAGTAGATACAACTTCAACCCAATATTGCTACTCTAGACTAGCTTATGTGAGCATGCAATTGAAGAACACAAGCTTATACTGAGAGGGGTGGTGAACAGTATGATAAGACCACTTTTTACTTTTCTTTCCCAAATAATATTATGCAATATATCAATGGCAATATCAACAGTAGTAATCAAAGCAATGCACAAATCACCACACACAATAGAGACACCAATTTAACGTGGTTCACCCAATGTGGGCTACTCCATGGAGAAAATATTTCACTAAAATTTTCTCAACAAATCTCTTGGGAATCCTTTCCCTATTACAATGTTTATGGACCTCTATCCAAAGGAGACACCAATATCCCTAATCAAGTTCATGGATCTCTATCCACAGGAGACACCAATCCCCTCAGCTGGTTCATGGATCTCTATCCATAGGAGAACTCCTTCTCCTCTGCTTTGGTTGGTGATCCTCTAGAAGACTACTACCTCCACTACATTGGCTTGTGGATCTCTCTCCATTGAAGACTCCTATCCTCACTCAGAAGACCTCTATCCTCACTACCCTGGCTAATGGATCTCTATCCACTAGAGACTACTATCCTCTACTCTATCACCTCCAAAGCTTGCTCTCAGCTCTATCTCAAATCTGCACTAAACATAGTCCTTCGGTCTAGCACAAATCTACTCAATCTCTATCTCTGATCTGCACTAAACATAGTCCTTCGATCTAGCACAAATCTGCTCAATATCTATCTCAGATCTGCACTAAACACAGTCCTTTGGTCTAGCACAAATCTGCTCAATCTCTATCTCTGATCTGCACTAAACACAGTCCTTCGGTCTAGCACAAATCTTCTCAATATCTATCTCTAATCTAGCACAAACCTATCCTCAAATATACACCAAACTCTATCCTCAAATCTATCCTCAAGCCTTAACACAAAGCTTGATTCAATCACAAATCAACTCTGCTAGATCTACCCCAAACCTTAACTCAAGGTTTGAACAAATCAATCAATCAACTTTACTCTCAAGTCTTCTCAAAGACTTACCTCAAATATATCCAACAAGTCCTCACAAGAACTTGTCCAATATACTCAACAAGTCTTCACCAAGACTTACCTCAAATCTCTCATTAAGCTTCCACAAAAGCTTACTCAAATCATCCTTAAGTCCACTCTAGGACTTACTTCAAATATTCTCACAAGCTTTCACAAAAGCTTATTCAACTCAACTCAATCTATCATAGAAAACCTCTTCAATCACACAAACAAGTTTCACACAGAATCTTGTTTAATCTCATAGAAACATATAGAGAATGGTTAGAGACTCAATATGTTTCACACTCACAACAATGCTCAATCACTTTCAAACTCTCTTGTTTAACCAAATAGAAACATATATGAAATGTTAGAGACTCAATATTCACACACTAAAACATCAATCTCTTCAATCAAAATATAGAACAATTTATTTCACAGAACTTGAACTATCACTCCAACACTTCCAATCAACTAAGCTCAATCAACTCCACTCAACCAATCACTCAATGAAAGCTTAGTCAACAATGCTTATCAAACAAACCTCACATAACAATGATACTCATGATATTTCACAAAACCCTAGTTCAATATTGTTCTCAACTTCACATAACAATGATACTCATGATCTTTCACAAACCCTAATCAAGCATATGAAAGCTTACTCAATATTTCCAACAATGCTTATCAAACAAGGTTTCTAGTATCAAATTTCATTCCAAAAAACCCACATCAATCAATATTGGATATCTCAAAACCAAACTCAAAAATTCTTATCAAACAATCCTTTTCACTCCAACTTAGCATTCACAACATCCAACAATCACTCACAAAGAAGATGTGCCCATACCTTTTGTTTGATGAAGAATTGACCTCAAAACCTATCTCAATCACAATCACCCTCTTTGCCAATCTCAAAGGTTAGATAGCAAAAACCTCTTCAAAAATCTCATTCAAATAATCCCTCAAAATATTTCACCATACAAAACATCAACTCTCAATTACACCTTATAATCTCCACACTTCAAAATATAAGCCAACAATTTGTTTAAAGAAAATAACCACAATAATATTCTTTTAAACACCTTATATCTTTCCTCAACATAATCAATACATCATAGCTTATCTCAAAATAAAATATAATTTCTTTTTCCAACCTTATAACTCCTATCTCAATTCAATTTATCAAATCCACAATAAAATATTTAACTTTCAAAAACCTTATAACTCCCTCCTAGAAAAAATAATCATGCAACATTAAACCTTAGGAGCAAATTTAATTTTGCAAAAATTAAATACCTTTGCCCTCGATAGGATTCGAACTCCCGCTTGCGCTTCCATAGTACCCTAGCCATGGCCCACTTGCCACGTGAGCTAGGCGCTCACCTTAGTAAGGAGAAGTACCTCATGCACTTTATCCTTATGCCTTGGTGCCAAAACAAAACATGAATGCCACCAAAAAAATTGTCATCGAGGTTTGATCATGGGACCTCCCACTCATTAGCACCCTAAACACACAACCGCTTGCCGCTAGCCCAACCACCATGGTTGGCTATGAGGCTCCAAGCCTCCCTCCTCTTTAACCCTTCGATAGCCACCATGTAGCAAAAAACCTTTATCCTCTTCTTTCACGTGGATCGTAGAATTTTTGCATGCACTCAAATAGATTCGATCGAAGGTAACTTTGGACTTACCAAGGCACATGGTATTTATACCATTGTGCTATCCTCTTTAGCACGTCGGTGGATGGAGAATAATAATCGACGTCGGTGCTATAAAATTAAATCGCTTGCCCTTGTAACCCTAACCTTAGGGTTAGTTAATTAAATTAAATTATAAATTAATTTATAATAAAATTATTATAATTAATTTAATTACTTTAGGTCTATACTTTAGACCTTTAATATTATAATACAATATTATAATATTATTCTTCTTGGGCTCTCCTTTTTTTTTTTTCTTGCTCCTTTAGACCTTATCTGACCACCTTGAATATTATAATAAGAGATATTATAATATTATTTTCCCTTAGGCCTAGAAGCAATCTTCCTCTTGCACTACTTACTAAAACTGATGCTTGACATCCTTCCTTTTGTATTGCTCACTAAAACTGACTCTTGACATCAATGACAACAAAACTTGCTCATATTTCCAACAATCTCCCCCTTTGTCATTGATGGCAACCCATTTACCTTTTACCATTTCCTTTACCTTTTTCTATTCTGCTCCCCTTGAAACTGAATGCTCTCCCCCTAACTCAAATCTCTCCCCCTTTGTCATCAATGGCAAAGGGTCACCTTTGGGGCTCGGGGCTAAGAATGAGACTCTTAGCTTAGCCCCTCCCCCACCTCCTCTTGAGGTGGTTAATTCTAGGGTGGGAGTATCTCTACTCCTAGCATGCACTGATCTTTACCTTTGTCCACTTTCTTCCTCAACTGATCCTTTTGATTCCTCTGAATATTCATGTTCCTGCTTGTCTCTGGAATTTTTTCTCTACACCACTTTGTTGTATGCCCATCATTATTGCACTTATAACACTTAATGTTGTTATTCCTTAAAGGTGCAAATATCTTGGGGTTTCTCCTGGTGAAGCCATATCCATTCCTGTCATGAACCCTGCAATTCACTACCTTGTGACCAAACTGATTACAAGAGTAGCAATACCCTTGAAAAAGATGCATGTTTCTAAAATTTCCATATTCCTATCTTTCATGTGTCCTGCACTATGTAGCCTTGTGCCCAAACCTGTGACATGAGAAGCATCATCCATTGAAACTACCTTGCCTTGACCCCATTGGTCTCTTAGTCTCTTCTACCCTATGTTGCTTCATGTTCCATCTGTTCCTCATTTGTGCATTGTTCCTTTCCTTGTTGAACTTTCTATTGTCCAACTCATTCCTCAGAAGTCTCACTTTCTCTTACACTCTCTTCTTCTAAAGCTTCTTCTTCTTTGGAGCTTGATATTGACTCCTCTCCTTGTTTTCTTTGTACCTATTCAAAACCAAGTCCTGTCTTGTTTGATGAAGATCTTTGTACCTTGATAATCTTATCCAAGTTCTTTGAGCTTCTCCCAAACCTGTGTAACTTATCCTTAGACTCTTTTACTTCCTTCCTTAGTGAAGCTACCTCATGCTCTAACCTTTCACATTCTAAAACCTTTGCTTCTAACTTCTCTTTGAATTTCCTTGTCTTAGCTATTGAGTTGGTTAGATCCTCTATAAGCTTTCCTTTCTCTTCATCACATTCTTGAAATTGAAGCTTGAGTTTTGAGTTCTACTTTCTTACCTCTCTTAATGCATCAAGGGCATAAATAAGCTCACCCTCAAGATCAACTTCTCCTTTCTCTGATTCTTCCTCTATTTGTTTACCTTTAGGATCATCTTCATTCCTTTTTGATTTATTTCCACTAGAAGTACTTCCTTCTTCTTCTATTGCCATAAGAAGACTTTCTTCTGGTCCTTCAAGTGTATCTTCATATTCATCATCACTAAAACTGAATCCATTCCTTGTACAACTATCTTCAAGATGACCAAAGTTACCACATCTAAAACACTTGAGAATCATTGGTAACCTATTTCTAACCACTTATTTTTCTTCTTCCAGAAATAGAATTTCATCTTCATCATTATTTGAGGAACTTTCATCACTATCACTTGAACTCTTACTTGCCTTGTCTGCATAAAAACTCTTCTTATACCTTTGGAAAAACTTATTTCCTTGCTTGTACCTTGTCCATCCCTACTTTTCTTTTGGTACCTGTGTTTTCCTGTTTCCCTATTCTTATGATCCTATTTTTCTTCATCATTGCTATTTCTAGCCTCTGGACAATCAGTTGCATAGTGACCATATTTACCACAATTAAAACATCTAACTGATTTTGTACCTTTATACTTTCTTGAGTCCTTGTTCCTTCTACCATAATTTGCTTCTTCATCACTGGATGACTCATTGCTTGAATCTGACTTCTTACCCTTTGTCTTCTTAGTAACTTTGAAGGCTGCTTCTTTCTGGGGAATAGGTTCCTCTTTTATTCTCATCTCAAAAGTTGTGAGAATTCCATGTAATTCATCCCTTGTCAAAAGTTCAATATCTTTTGACTCTTCTATAGCTGAAATATTTTCACTATACCTTTTTGGGAGTGACCTTAAAATCTTATCACAAACATCTATTTCTTCAACCTTAAGCCCAAGTCCTTGCATGGAGTTAACAACCTCATCCACACGAAGTAGATATGCAACAATGTTTTCCTCATCCTTAATATTTAGGTCTTCAAATGTTCTCTTGTAATTTTGCAACTTTACCCTTTTGACCTTTTTATCTCCTTCATATATGCCTTGCAACTTATCCCAAATTTCCTTTGCTGATGTGCAATGCATAACCTTTATAAACTTTGTTTCATGCAAACCTCTTAAAATTCCATTCATTGCCTTTGAATTACTCAGTTGTAGGAGCTTACCATATTTATCTATAGGTGGAGTTGTTGGTGGTATGTATCCATTCTCAATTGCTTCCCATATTTCATTTCCAAGTGCCATTAGGTGAAACTTCATCCTTGTACTCCAAAGTGCATAATTGTTCCCATCGAACAATGGTGTTGAATTCCTTGAAGATCCATTCTGAGAATCCATATGTGTTCTTGAGAGATTTTCCTTCAAGCTGTTAAACTCTTCCGAAGGAACCTACTTTGATACCAATTGAAGAACACAAGATTATACTGAGAGAGGGGGTGAACAATATAAGACCACTTTTTACTTTTCTTTCCCAAACAATATTATGCAATATATCAATGGCAATATCAACAATAGTAATCAAAGCAATGCACAAATCACCACACACAATAGAGACACCAATTTAACGTGGTTCACCCAATGTGGGCTACTCCATGGAGAAAATATTTCACTAAAATTTTCTCAACAAATCTCTTGGGAATCCTTTCCCTATTACAATGTTTATGGACCTCTGTCCAAAGGAGACACCAATCCCCTAATCAAGTTCATGGATCTCTATCCACAGGAGACACCAATCCCCTCAACTAGTTTGTGGATCTCTATCCACAGGAGAACTCCTTCTCCTCTACTCGGATGGTGATCCTCTAGAAGACTACTACCTCCACTACACTGGCTTGTGGATCTCTATCCACAGAAGACTCTATCCTCACTCAAAAGATCTCTATCCTCACTACCTTGGCTAATGGATCTCTATCCACTGGAGACTACTATCCTCTGCTCTGTCACCTCCAAAGCTTACTCTAAGCTCTATCTCAAATATGCACTAAACATAGTCCTTTGGTCTAGCACAAATCTACTCAATATCTATCTCAATTGCACTAAACATAGTCCTTGAATATAGCACAAATTTGCTCAATATCTATCTCTAATCTACACTAAACACAATCCTTAGGTCTAGCACAAATATACTCAATCTATATCTAATATGCACTAAACACAGTCCTTCAATCTAGCACAAATCTGCTCAATATCTATCCTCTAATCTAGCACAAACCTATCCTCAAATCTACACCAAATCTATCCTCAAGCCTTAACACAAAGCTTGACTCAATCACAAATCAACTCTACTAGATCTACCCCAAACCTTAACTCAAGGTTTGAACAAATCAATCAATCAACTCTACTCTCAAGTCTTCTCAAAGACTTACCTCAAATCTATCCAACAAGTCCTCTCAAGAACTTGTCCAATCTGCTCAACAAGTCTTCACCAAGACTTACCTCAAATATCATTGTAAGCTTCCACAAAATCTTACTCAACTATCCTTAAGTCCACTCTAGGACTTACTTCAAATCTACTCATAATATTTCACAAAATCTTATTCAACTCAACTCAATCTATCACAGAAAACCTCTTCAATCACACAAACAAGTTTCACACATAATCTTGTTTAATCTCACAAAACATATAGAGAATGGTTAGAGACTCAATATGCTTCACACTCACAACAATCTCAATCACTTTTCAAACTCTCTTGTTTAACCATAGAAACATATATAGAGATTTAATACTCAATATGAGTCAAAACACTCAATCACTTTCAATCTCTTTCAAATCAAATTAGAATATAGAACAATTTGTTTCACAGAACTTGAACTATCACTCCAACACTTCCAATCAACTAAGCTCAATCAACTCCACTCAACCAATCACTCAATGAAAGCTTAGTCAACAATGCTTATCAAACAAACCTCACATAACAATGATACTCATGATCTTTCACAAACCCTAGTTCAAGATAATTCTCAACTTCACATAACAATGATACTCATGATATTTCACAAACCCTAATCAAGCATATGAAAGCTTACTCAATATTTCCAACAATGCTTATCAAACAAGGTTTCTAGTATCAAATTTCATTCTAGAAAACCCACATCAATAAATATTGGATATCTCAAAACCAAACTCAACAATGCTTATCAAACAATCCTTTTCACTCCAACTTAGCATTCACAACATCCAACAATCACTCACAAAGAAGATGTGCCCATACCTTTTGTTTGATGAAGAATTGACCTCAAAACCTGTCTCAATCACAATCACCCTCTTTGCCAATCTCAAAGGTTAGATAGCAAAAACCTCTTCAAAACTCTCATTCAAATAATCCCTCAAAATATTTCACCATACAAAACATCAACTCTCAATTACACCTTATAATCTCCACACTTCAAAATATAAGCCAACAATTTGTTTAAAGAAAATAACCACAATAATCTTCTTTTAAACACCTTATATCTTTCCTCAACATAATCAATACATCATAGCTTATCTCAAAATAAAATATAATTTCTTTTTCCAACCTTATAACTCCTATCTCAATTCAATTTATCAAATCCACAATAAAATATTTAACTTTCAAAAACCTTATAACTCCCTCCTAGAAAAAATAATCATGCAACATTAAACCTTAGGAGCAAATTTATTTTTGCAAAAATTAAATACCTTTGCCCTCGATGGGATTCGAACTCCCGCTTGTGCTTTCATAGTGCCCTAGCCATGGCCCACTTGCCATGTGAGCTAGGCGCTCACCTTAGTAAGGAGAAGCGCCTCGTGTGCTTTATCCTTATGCCTTGGTGCCAAAACCAAAATATGAATGCCACCAAAAATCGTTGTCGTTGGGGTTTGATCATGGGACCTCCCGCTCGTTAGTGCCCTAAACACACAACCGCTTGCCACTAGCCCAACCACCATGGTTGGCTATGAGGCTCCAAGCCTCCCTCCTCTTTAACCCTTCGATAGCCACCACGTAGCAAAAAACCTTTATCCTCTTCTTTCATGCGGATCGCAGAATTTTTGCATGCACTCACAAAGATTTGATCGAAGGTAAGTTTGGATTTACCAAGGCACATGGTATTTATACCAATGTGCTATCCCTTTTAGCACGTCGATGGATGAGAATAATAATCGACGTCGGCGCTATAAAATTAAATCGCTTGCCCTTGTAACCCTAACCTTAGGGTTAGTTAATTAAATTAAATTATAAATTAATTTATAATAAAATTATTATAATTAATTTAATTACTTTAGGTCTATACTTTAGACCTTTAATATTATAATACAATATTATAATATTATTTTTCTTGCTCCTTTAGACCTTATCTGACCACCTTGAATATTATAATAAGAGATATTATAATATTATTTCCCTTAGGCCTAGAAGCAATCTTCCTCTTGCACTGCTTACAAAAACTGACGCTTGACCTCCTTCTTTTTGTATTGCTCACTGAAACTGACTCTTGACATCAATGACAACAAAACTTGCTCATATTTCCAATAGTAACAAACCATTTCTATGATGAAATGCTTTCTTCTCTCGAAAACTCCATTTTGTTGTGGAGTGTAGGTGATAGTAAGTGGTTGCTTAATCCTGTTTTATGTGAAGAACCTTGAAAAATATTGGATTTATATCTACCTACTTTATCTAAGTGGAAGACTCGAATATGACACCTAGTTTTAATTTCAACAAGCTTCTTAAAGTGTTGGAAATTTATGAAGGCATATCATTTGAGTGATAGTAAATATACCCACATCTTTTGTGAGTAATCATTAACAAACAACTAAAAGTACATATGTCTATCATAACTAGTTAGCATTGGTTTGCATAGATCAGTATGTATTACATCCATTGGTCCTTTGGCTCTGAGTGTTGAGCTCAAAATGTACTTGGTATTTCTTTCCTACTAGACAACCCAAGCAAACTGGCAATATATGTGAAAGGTTGGTGAAGAACACAAGCTTATACTGAGAGGGGGGTGAACAGTATAAGACCACTTTTTACTTTTCTTTCAAATCAATATTATGTAATGTATAGATAGCAATATCAACAACAGTAATCAAAGCAATGCACAAATCACCACACACAATAGAGACACTACAATTTACGTGGTTCACCCAATGTGGGCTACTCCACGAAGAAAATATTTCACTAAAATTTTTGCAATCAATCTCTTGGGAATCCTTTCCCTATTACAACATTTATGGACCTTTGTCCAAAGGAGAAACCAATCCCCTAAATCAAGTTTGTGGATCTCTATCCACAGGAGAACTCCTCCTCTGCTCTGGTTGGTGATTCTCTAGAAGACTACTGCCTCCACTACACTGGCTTGTGGATATCTCTCCACTAAAGACTCTTGTCCCCACTCAAAAAACCTATCCTCACTACCCTGGTTGATGGATCTCTATCCACTGGATACCACTATCCTCTTTTCTCTGTCACCTCCAAAGCTCTGTCTCAAATCTGCACTAAACGCAATCCTTCGGACTAGCACAAATCTTCTCAATCTCTATCTATGATCTAGCACAAACCTATCCTCAAATCTACACCAAAATCTGGTCTACAAGTCCACACAGAACTTGATTAAATCTGCTCAACAAGTCCACTCATAATTTGCTCAAATTTGCTCAACAAGTCCACTCATAACTTGCTAAAATATGCTCAACAAGTCCACTCAGAACTTGCTCAAATCTGCTCAACAAGTCCACTTAGAACTTGCTCAAATTTACTCAACAAGTCCATTCAGAACTTGCTCAAATATTCTCAACAAGTCCACTCGGAACTTGCTCAAATCTTCTCAACAAGTCCACTCAGAACTTGCTCAAATCTGCTCAACAAGTCCACTCAAAACTTGCTCAAATCTGCTCAACAAATTCACTCAGAATTTGTCTAATCTGATAGAAACATAAAGATAATTGTTAGAGACTCAATATGTTCTATACTAATCACAATGCTCAATTACTTTCAATCACTCTCTTAGAAACATAAGGAGAATTGTTAGAGACTCGGTATACTTCAATTTCAATTCAATGCTCAATCACTTTCTCAACTCAATTCAGAATATAGAATAGTTTGTTTTATGGAACTTGAACAATCACTTCACACATCCGCTTGACTAGGCTCAACCAACTATACTCAACCAATCACTTAATGAAACACTTTTTTCTCACAAACCCTAGACCAAGCATATAAACACCAACTCAAAATATTTATAAATGCTCAACAGCTAATCTCACATAACAATGATACTCATGTTCTTTTCAAACCCTAGTTTAAGTTCTTCACACAACAACTCACTTTAACAACAATGCTTATAAAACAATCTTCACATAACAATGATACTCATGTTCTTTGCAAAACCCTAACTCAAGTTCTTCACACAACCAATGGCTTCAACAACAATGCTAATCAAACAAGGTTTTAAAAACAACTCTTTATTCCAGAAAATCTTGAAGCATTTACTCAAACACTATCGAAAAGGAAACCCTAATCAAGTCCTTTTCACTCCAAACTTATTTTCCAGAAAACCAATCAATCAACACAACTTATGGAAGAATGTGCTCATACCTTTTTATTGATGATGAAGGGATCTCATAAATTTGTCACAACCACAAACACTTCTATGCCAAGCTCAAAGAGGTGGCGTCTCTTCCTCTCGCCTTCCCAAGATGCAACCAGCATTGAAGTCCCTCCTCTTCACGTAGATGAAACCATCCCCTCACGCTGGTGGAGCCATCCCTCATGTTAATGGGCCATCCCTTCATGTCATCCGAACTCTGCCTCGTTGGCCCGACCCAAATCCAAGGGTAGGCTCTATACATGATAGACCGTTCGATCATCGATTCATTATTTTAATGAAATCCATCAACCATTTACTCAAGAATAAGATTTATTTATCACTTTTAAAATAAATTCCCCATTTATCTAAAATGAATATCTATTTATCATAAATCACCCTTTTATTCAAGAATAAGATTTATTTAACATTTTAACATAAATTCACCATTTATCTAAAATGAATATCTATTTATCATAAATCACCCTTTTATTCAAGAATAAGATTTATTTATCATTTTAAAATAAAACCACCATTTATCTAAAATGAATATCTATTTAAAATAAATCACCCTTTTATTCAAGAATAAAATCTATTTATCATTTAAAATAAATCCACCATTTATTTAAAATGAATATCTATTTAACATTTAAAATAAATCACCCTTTTATTCAAGAATAAAATCTATTTATCATTTAAAATAAATCCACCATTTATTAAAATGAATATCTATTTAAAATAAATCATTCTTTTTATTCAAGAATAAAATCTATTTATCATTTAAAATAAATCCACCATTTATTTAAATGAATATCTATTTAAAATAAATCATTCCTTTTATTCAAGAATATCCAAGGAGTTATGAAGGCAGTTCATTCATTCATATTTTCCACATTATTGAGGTGAAGTGTTGAAGTGAAAGACAATCAAGCATGTGCACAAACAAAGAGGGAGATCTTTCCATCAATTTAGTCACCTATCTCAACCTCGAGAACTTATGATAGCTACTAGGCCATCAGTATGGGGCTCAAGGTGACTATCTATTGATGATTATCCCTAACCGAATGCATGTCTATATGAAGGTATCTATCCTTGTTACCTTCGAGTTGTCATATCATCATTTCCCCCAACCTCAAGTACCCTCATCCTCGATGGATGACTCAACTTCTTCCACTTACGAGTGCACCTGATCCTACACATTGGCAATTTGTTAGCAGTATCATATTCTTCATTATCTAATAATATTGCATAACTACTTAATTGCACAAAATCGAGTATTAAAGCATCATACGTTAATACATTGTTTCTCCATATTCAAAAGTCCATCTGGGAGGGTCATGACATCCTCCCCCACTAGGACTAACACCATCCTCGATGTTGTTTTTTTAACATAGGTAAATGTAGCCAATATACAAATTATCACAAAAAATTTCTTTAGAGTTCATCAAACAAAAAAGGAAAATATTTTTGCATATCCGCCACTTTTTCCCAAGTGGCATTCCTTTCAGAGAAATGGTCCCACTAGACCTTACATTGCTCAAGGGTCCGATTTCGTATAGCCTTAGAGTAGAATTCGAGAATCCTTACTAGCATTACTTCAATTACCTCTGGGTTTGCCATCTACAAATTAGAAACATCCCACACATGGTCAGGATCAGCAACATATTTTCTAAGCAAAGATATGTGGAAAGTGTCATGGATTTTTGACAAATTAGGAGGTAAGGTGAGTCGGTATGCAACTGGACTAATCTTCTCAATGATCTCAAAGGGTCCTACAAACCGTGGATCCAATTTTATGGATTTGATCACACTTTTCATTGGTTTGACCCTTAGGAACACTTTATCTCCCATCGAGTACTCTCTGGGAGTCCTCTTTAGATCGACATAACTCTTCTACCTATCAACAACTTCCTTGAGTCTTTGCCTGATCACCCTAATTTGCTCTTCCATTTCCCTAACCATTTTTGGTCCAATCACAGTTCTATATTTAGGGTTATCCCATGACAGTGGTGTTCTACACTTTCATCCATACAAGGCATCGAAAGGTGCCATCCCTAGAGAAGAGTGATACCCATTATTGTAGGTAAATTCTACCAATGGTAGATAGTCTTCCCATCGAGACTTGTGGTCCATACAATACATGTAGAGCATATCTTCTAGTACTTGGTTTACCCGCTCTATATGACCATCTATTTTAGGGTGGTATGCTGAACTCATGTGCAATTTTATGCCTATTTCCTGGTGAAGGGCTCTCCAAAATTTGAAAGTGAACTTGGAATCCCTATCCGATATGATTACTTTTAAAAATCCATGTAATCGAAACACTTCCTTGACAAATCTATTAGCCACTATTTGAGCATCATCATTGGTGCTCCTAGGTATGAAGTGGGCAACCTTGGTCAATTTTTCAACTACTACAAATATTGCATCATGTTGGTACCTAGTTTTTGGTAAACCCACTATGAAGTCCATTGATATGACCTACCATTTTTGAGTAGGTATACTATGAGGGTACAAATATCCTATGGGATGCTTGCATTCTGCTTTGACCTTCTGACATTCAAGGCATCAAGCTACAAAATTTGTAATATCCTTCTTCATTCCTACCCAAAAGAAGGTCCTCTTTAGATTTTCCCTCATTTTTACCCCTCTAGGGTGAGTTGTATAAGGAGACCTATGGGCTTCTTGCATTAATAGCCTCCTTGAATCCCCTGACTTTGGTATGATGATTCTTCCTTTGTAACATAAAAGGTTATCTATCATCCCAAACTCCTTATTGGCCTCAGGATCCTTGCTCATTCTAGCTCAAATTTCTTGGCAATACTCATCCTGATATTGCTCTTACCTTACTTGGTCCATGAGCTTTATATGACTCCTAGTTATGGCTGCTATGTGTCTTCTTCTACTCAAAGCATCTACAACCTTATTCTCTTTTCCTTTTATGTACTCAATTTCAAATTCATACTCAACGAGAAACTCGACCCACCTTCTCTATCTCATTGAGTATTGGTTGGGTGAATATGTACCTTAGACTTTGATGATCTAATTTTAACTCAAAAGGTCTTCCTACCAGATAATGGTACCAGACCTTTAGGGCATGTACTACAATGACTAGTTCTAAATCATGAGTAGCATAATTGACTTCATGCTTCTTAAGCTTCCTTGAAGTATAAGCTACTATGAACTCTCCTTGCATGAGTACTCCCCCTAATCCTTCCAACGATGCATCAATGCATACTATAAAATCTCCTTGAGGATCTAGAATCTTCAATATTGGTGTGGTAGTGAGTTTTTCTTCAACAAAGTGAAAGCAACTTCACACTTTTCCATCCATTTGAATTCCTTCCCTTTCTTCTAGAGGTTAGTTATTATCGAGGCAATCTTTGAGAAATCCTTTATATGGCATCTATAATAGCTTGTTAACCCCATGAAGCTTCTTACTTCAGTAACATTGGTAGGAGGTGGCCAGTTTAACATGGCTTCAATTTTCTCTAGATCCACAATGATCCCTTCAGCTGATATGATATGCCCTAAATAGCGCACCTCCAAAACATAGAACTCACTTTTGGCTAGATTCCCATAGAGTTGATTTTCCCTCAGTAGCTCCAACATGATCTTGAGATGCTTATCGTGCTCTTCCTTGTTTCAAGAGTATATTAAGATGTCATCTAGAAATACAAGGACAAACTAGTCTAGATGCCTTTTGAACACACTATTCATTAAATTCATGAAGGCAGTGGGAGCATTAGTCAGCCCAAAAGGTAGGATGGTGAACTCATAATGTCCATACCTTATCTTAAATGTCATCTTGTGAGTGTCCTCCTCACGTATCCTCAATTGGTGATACCCTGATCTTAAATCTATCTTGGTAAATACCATGGCATCTCTTAATTGGTCGAATAAATATTTGATCCTGGGTAGGGGTACCGATTCTTGATTGTAGCCTTATTCAACATTTTATAGTCGATACACAATCTTAAAGATCCATCCTTTTTTACAAATAAAATGGGTGCACCCCAAGGTGACACACTTGGTTTTATCAACCCCTTCTCTAATAACCCTTGCAATTGTACCTTTAACTCTTGCATCTCAATAGGTGACATCCTATACGGAGATCGGTGAATGGGTTTCACTCCTAGTATAAGATCAATAGTGAAATCAAATTCTCGTACAAGAGGGAGCCTAGGTAGATCCTCAAGAAATACATCCTAAAATTCTTGTAAAATTGGGTGTGCCCCCAACACCTCTTCCTTTTGATCCTTTTTAACTTCATTCAACTTTACTACATAGACAATCCCTCCTTTCTTGAGGGCTTTCTTTAACTGCATAGCTGACAACATCTAGGGTTTAAATACCCCCTAATCACTATGAATTCATAACCTTGCCTTACCTTCCTTAGAATACTCGATCCACCTATCTTGGAAATTGATTACGACTTTATGGGCCTATAGCCAATCCATTCCTAGAATCACATCGAAGGCATGAAGTGGGGCTACATATAAGCACCCTTCCATGGCATTGCCAGCTAAGTTAAACTCCATCATTGGAAAACATTGGTTTACGGAGTAAGTCTATCCAGATCCATACTCAACCTTCCATCCATGAGCCAAATACCCTAGTCTTTCTAGCATATCTTTGGCTAACTTACAAGAAATGAAACTATCAGTGGCTCCACTATCTATTAAGATATTTACTTGTTTATCAAAAATCTTACCTTTTATGACCAATGGGGTGGTTTGCCCTTCAAGTTTTTGACTCCTAGTTACAGCATAGATCTTATGCATTGGTTCCTTTCCCTTAGTGTTGGGTGTGCTTGGCCCTGGTCGGTATGGGCACTGGTTAGCAAAGTGTGGCCCTCTACAATGGTAGCATCCATCCTTGGGCCCTTGTCTCTTTTTCATATTTTGCTCTTCATCCTTAATCATTGGAATGGGACCTTGTGGTTTCTGTGGAGGAGGTTTAGCATTATTAGGTTTGTTGCCCTTCTTATAAAAGTTCTTTTTGAACTTCTTTTGGCTTCCATTGAATTTCTTCTCTAGATTCTAGGGGTTCTTAGCCTTTCATTCTTGTTCAACCTCCCATTTTATAAACCCATTGCTATTCCTCTTCTTCAGTTCTTGACATTCCTACTCAGTCAAGGTTTCATATTTATAATAAAAATGTGACTCTACTTTCTTTGCTAGGTCATATACCTTTTGCAATGACTTAGGCTTCTGCATCTCTACATCATGCTTTATCCTAGATTGCAATCCATGAGTAAACTTGTGAATCCATATTTTCTCATTATAGGTAGGTACATACTTCAACAACTTTACTAGCTTCCTATAGTATATCTCCACTAAGTTGGTCCCTTGCCTTAGACTAGCAAACTCCTCAAATTTTAGAGCATAGAAATGCTCCGTGAGGAACCTCTTCTTGAAGATATCTACAAATTGCTTCCATGGAATGTCTACCAATTCAATTTTGGTTTCCTCATAATAAGTTTCCCACCAATCTAGGGTAGCTCCTTCAAGGTAAATAGTAGCCCAAACCATTCGGGTTCCTAAAGAATATCCCTTTACCATGAAGAAAACTTCTAGTTCCCTTAACCAAGCCTCAATCGCATCTCCCTCTCCTTCTCCATTGAATTTGGAGATACAAATATTCTTTAGGTCTCTCACCATCTCCTTTTCTAAGAGGGTTCTAGCTTGCTTCTATTCCACTATCAGCCCCTCAACTTGGTTGACTTCTGAATCTCTAGCTTGCAAATTTTGATTCGCCATAGTTTCCAGCACTTGCCTTAACTGATCTTGTAATTCAACAATTGTGGTAGTAAGTTCTTCTATTCCCATATTGGGATTTCTTAGATCCTCATTCTGGATCTCTTCTTCGACATTACTTTGTTGAGTCTATCTAGGTGGAGGCCCTTCTATCCTAGCCTTAGGTGGCATCTTGATCTGGTTCCAACCAAGAAAAGAATTAGATCCCAGTTTATCTTGTTGAGTTACTAATTCAAACCACATTACAGAGTTCTTCTTGCTAATCATTAGAAATCTAATTAGAATAAGGTTCCAAGGTTATGATGTATTATTGACACCGAAGCCCATACTAAGGTATCATAACATTCATCTTTCCTTGGGACCGACTCCATTTAGATTCTAATTAAGTAGAGACTCTAGGTTATCCCAACCTTTTAGCTTAACCCTAAGCAAGCCTTCATTGGAAATACTCGAATCCTTTTTGCACATAAGAAGCTCTATACCCTCGAACCTAGAGCTCTGATACCAAATGTAATGACCCAAAAATCAAGAAATAAGAAAACACACAAAAATAGAAAGAAAATTTTTTTTTTTGACTAAGGAGAAGGATTCATAAATCCCTAACCAACCTTAGACCAACTTAATGTTTGACATCCCCTAAGTTTCTCAAGAACTATACCACACGATATTCCCCTCATACAAGTCCCTTCTACGTAGGCATATCTCATGTCATGCACATAAGTCCATCCATCTCATCATTCTTGATGAGCTAGACTTACCACCCTCGATCATTGGAAGGTATACACGCATCTCCATACTTCACACAAACCATTATGTGTGGGTATGCTACGTGTACTATGAGTTAAGCTATCAATCTCATCCTCTGACAAGCTATCTTAACTCTTGGTACGATCTTCTAAACCTAGTTACCAAATCTCCCTAAGGGGGTCTCAAGCCCTTAGGTCATCCTCTAAGTTCACCTAGAACTTACTATTATTTTTTTAAAAGCTCATAAGAATACAAAGGATAAATCTAGATACTAAATCTAACAAAACATGCAGTAATAAATAAGTGAGATTAACCAAAACATAAAGCATCCATTAAAGGGAAAACATACGATAAAAGGTTAAATATCATTGCAATCAAGAAGGTTATCCAAAATACAATAATCAACAATGTTCATTTAATACATAAGCATGTATGGCAAACCCCATACTTTCAATAATTACTTTACATTTATTCCATTGGGGAAATCTCCCCACAAATCTAATCTATTGCATAATCAAGCAAGAAGTAAGGTAGAGAGCAAACTTGTGAAGTGGTCCATCTCATGACTTTGGTCCTCCCACTCTTCCATCGATCAAGTGAGGATAGTAGGGGATCAGGACACTCATGGATCTAGATAGACATGCTTCTAAATGCATTTACTTATTTTATTGCCAAATTGCAACTATACAAATAACCCAAGCAATTCAACTTTCTAATGCATAGCTATTATCATAGAACTACCCTTTCTATGACCCCTCTCATCTACTCATGAGAGTCATTCCACCATGCATCCCACCATATGCTTTATTTGCAATAAATGATCCAACCCTTACTTAACAATTAAAGTCCCATACCCTTAATTGTTAAATGAACTGGGTTCATTCATCTTATTTAATTAAAGCAAACCACTTTAATTCTACCAATAAACATTTCCTATCATTTCATAAAGTAAGGTCCCATACCCTTATTTTACAAAACAAACCATAATCACATTTATTATCCAATTAAATCCATCTACTCTAATTTTCAAATAAACCTTTTTCTTCATTTCATAAAGTAAGGTCCCATACCCTCATTTTACAAAATAAACCATAATCACATTTATCCAATTAAAGCCATCTACTCTAATTTTCAAATAAACCTTTTTTTCATTTCATAAAGTAAGGTCCCATACCCTCATTTTACAAAATAAACCATAATCACATTTTCCAATTAAAGCCATCTACTTTAATTTTCAAATAAACCCTTTTCATTTCATAAAGCAAGGTCCCATACCCTCATTTTACAAAATGAACCATAATCATATTTATTTTCCAATTAAAGCCATCTACTTTAATTTCCAATAAAACCTTTTTCATTTCATAAAGCAAGGTCCCATACCCTCATTTTACAAAATGAACCATAATCACATTTATTTTCCAATTAAAGCCATCTACTCTAATTTTCAAATAAACCCTTTTTCATTTCATAAAGCAAGGTCCCATACCCTCATTTTACAAAATAAACCATAATCACATTTATTTTCCAATTAAAGCCATCTACTCTAATTTTCAAATAAACCCTTTTTCATTTCATAAAGCAAGGTCCCATACCCTCATTTTACAAAATGAACCATAATCACATTTATTTTCCAATTAAAGCCATCTACTCTAATTTTCAAATAAACCTTTTTCTTCATTTCATTAATCTAAAATCATTATTTAATTAATGAAACTACAACTAAGGGAATCCTTTACCCTAGATCAAACTTCCCTACTCGATTATTGAGCAAACAGGGATTTCCTACCTAAACACCCTACGACCTTCCAAGGCAACGCCCTCTACTAAATCTAACACTACATGGGTAGGACACAAGTCGAGCGTAGGGTGGGTTTGAGGTGGTTCTCATCGCACCTCCCACGATAACTATGCTTTATTACTACCCTTCCATCCACTCAGGGCAATCAAACACAAAGCCTACGTCTAGGCAAGGGAGCAGGGAGTGGCCCAAGCCACTGGCCTATGGTCAGCAAAGCTTCTAACAATAGCTACACTCCACAAGGAGCTATGACAACTAGGGAGCTACGCTACACAGTGAGCTACGGCTTCAAATAAAGCTACTAAACATAGTGAGCTTTCGACTCGAAGGGAGCTACGCTACACAGTAATTTATGACTTAAAGAAAGCTACGCTACACAACAAGCTTTCACTCAAGGGAGCTACGCTACATAGCAAGATATGACTTCAAAGAAAGCTATGCTACACAACAAGCTTTCCCTCAAAGGGAACTATGCTACACAATGAGCTTTCACTCAAAGGGAGCTACACTATACAGCAAGCTACAAATTCAAAGAAAGCTACTAAACACAGTGAGCTTTCGGATCGAAGGGAGCTATGCTACAAAATAAGCTATGGCTTCAAATAAAGCTACGCTACATAGCGAGATTTCGCTCAAAGGAAGCTACGTTGCACAACTCACTTTTGCTCAAAGGGAGCTATGCTACACAACAAGCTTTGGCTCAAAGGGAGTTGCGCTACACAACAAGCTTTCGCTCAAAGGGATATAGCAAGCTATAACTTCAAAGAAAGCTACTAAACACAGTGGGCTTTTGTCTCAAAGGGAGCTACGCTACACAGTAAGCTACGACTTCAAAGAAAGCTACGCTAAACAACAAAGAGAACCATAAGTGCACTATAACCAACCCGGTTGCTTTTGCAGCCAGTTTCCTTTGGTCGTTCTTGCCGAGCTTGGGCACCTCCTCCTTCACTATTTGCATAGTGCTTCATTTTTCCTTTTTTTCTTGTTGAGCTCTCTCCTTTCTTTTTTCTCCCCTTCCTTGGTGTCTATACCTCAACTTTCATTTGCCACCTACTTACCATTACTCCCACACCTTTTATCAGGTGGTAGAGGGGACGTCTCTTCCTCTCGCCTTCCCAAGATGTAGCCAGAATTGAAGTCCCTCCTCTTCACGTAGATGAAACCATCCCCTCATGCTGGCGGAGCCATCCCTCGCGTTAATGGGCCATCCCTTCATGTCAGCCGGACTCTGCCTGGTTGGCCCGACCCAAATCCAAGGGTAGGCTCTATACGTGATAGACCGTTCGATCGTCGATTCATTATTTTAATGAAACCCATTTATTATTTGGGGTAAATCAACCATTTACTCAAGAATAATATTTATTTATCACTTTTAAAATAAATTCCCCATTTATCTAAAATGAATATCTATTTATCATAAATCACCCTTTTATTCAAGAATAAGATTTATTTAACATTTTAACATAAATTCACCATTTATCTAAAATGAATATCTATTTATCATAAATCACCCTTTTATTCAAGAATATGATTTATTTAACATTTTAAAATAAATTCACCATTTATCTAAAATGAATATCTATTTATCATAAATCACCCTTTTATTCAAGAACATGATTTATTTAACATTTTAAAATAAATTCACCATTTATCTAAAATGAATATCTATTTATCATAAATCGCCCTTTTATTCAAGAACATGATTTATTTAACATTTTAAAAAAAATCACCATTTATCTAAAATGAATATCTATTTACCATAAATCACCTTTTTATTCAAGAATATGATTTATTTAACATTTTAAAATAAATTCACCATTTATCTAAAATGAATATCTATTTATCATAAATCACCTTTTTATTCAAGAAGATGATTTATTTAAAATTTTAAAATAAGTTCACCATTTATCTAAAATGAATATTTATTTATCACAAATCACCTTTTTATTCAAGAACATAATTTATTTAACATTTTAAAATAAATTCACCATTTATTTAAAATGAATATCTATTTATCATAAATTGCCCTTTTATTCAAGAACGTGATTTATTTAACATTTTAAAATAAATTCACCATTTATCTAAAATGGATATCTATTTATCATAAATCACCCTTTTCAAGAATATGCAAGGAGTTATGAAGATAGTCTATTCATTTCTATTTTCCACATTAATGAGGTGAAGTGTTGAAGTGAAAGACAATCAAGCATATGCAACAGACAAAGAGGAAGATATTTCCATCAATTAAGTCACCTATCTCTGTCTTAAGAACTTATGATAGCTATTAGGCTATCAGTCTGGGGCTCAAGGTGACTATCTATTGACGATTATCCCTAACTGAATACATACCTATATGAAGATATCTATCCTTGTTACCTTTGAGTTTTCATATCATCATTTCCCCCAACCTCAAGCACCCTCATCCTCGGTGGATGACTCAACTTCTTCCACTTATCTAATAATATTGCATAACTGCTTCATTGCACAAAACCGAGTATAAAGCATCCTAAGTTAATACATTGTTTCTCCACATTCAAAGGTCCATTTGGGAGGGTCATGACACTTCTTCAAGTTCCTACCCAATACCTCTATCATAATAATGAACAAATATGGTGATAAAGGATCTCCCTATCTAAGACCTCTCTTGGCTTTAAATGATTCTATTACTAACCCATTGACCAACATTGAATATGAAACCGTAGAGACACAAGCTTTAATCCATCTGACCCATTTCCTCCCAAATCCAAAAATTTTGGATACTAAAAAAATAAAATACCATTTAACCTTATCATAGGCTTTACTCATATCAAGTTCTAAGATCATTGATCTCTCTTTTCTTGAACTGTTTGAATGCATAATTTCATGAGCTACTATGATCCTGTCTAGAATATATCTTCCTTTCAAAAATCCACCTTGCTCTTTTGAAATATTTTTTTCTAACAGTGGTATTCAATGATTCACCTTCACTTTGGAGATAATCGTACATTCCATATTACATAGGCTTATGGGCATAAATGAATCAAATAACTCTACATCCTTATTTTTTGGAATCGGGGTAAGATATATTGCATTTATTTTATAAGGTATGTATTGTTTTATTACTATATTGTTCCACTACCACCAATTAAGAATCCTTCACTATATCTCAATTATGTTGATAGAATGTGTAACCAAAAGAACTGAGCAACAAATAGAAACAAACATAGAGACAAAAAATTACTAAAATTAATTTTTGTATTGATATTTGATACAATTTTTACAAATAAAATTTGAATTACCCCAAGTGTGTCTGGGGCAATGTTACAATGCTCTCTCTGTATTGGTACAATGCTTATGCTAATGGAACGGGGGTCTTCCAAGTATTCACAAGAACACTTGCTCTTCCTTCTCCAGCTATAGCTCCAAGGGGTGAGTGGGCTTTAGTATCCAATGCGGGGCCACTCTAGCTTCAGTAGCTTCTCCAAAATACCTATATCCTACACATGAAAACCAAATGAGGGTTAGTAGCACCTGCAAATAAAGGTATAAAACTAATACTACAAAACCCTAACCAGATATCATATAACATAGAAAATAGACACAAATAAAACATAAGCCTTGTTGAATAAAAATTTATTAATCGGGTTTTCGTGTCATACTCTCGGCTCTACGAAACTGCAGATGCATGGTGGTGAATGGAAAACCATGCACAAGTGGTGGGAAAACCACGTAGGTGTGATTTTGGCTGTGAAACTACAGACAAGCACTTTGGGTTGAATGGTAGATTACTTCAGAAATAGGGCCTTTGGACTCAAGATGCATCTTCTCCTCGCTATGTGTGCAGAGGTTTGATCCTATTTCGATAGCTTTGCGATATGAATGTTCATCTCCCTTTGGTGGATGGGGTGAAGGTGCCTTTATAGGCCTCTTAGGATTTTTGCAAGAAGTGAGAGGTTGTAAACCTAGATTGTCAAGTGGTAATCCTGGGCTGCCAAATAGAGGGGATAATTACAGTGAGTCACCCAGTGTGGCTCACTTAACTAGGGTGATGTGGCTTCAAGTGAGTGTTATGTGGAGGGCTTCCCCATGTGAAGGGACAAGGGGGACAAAGGTGTATGATATATGGCAAGGTAGGGTAGTTAGGTGGCTAGGACACATTTCTAGTGGGTAGGCAAGGTATCCTAGGTTGATTTTCTAGATTTAATAAATCTCAAAATTAGGATAATGTGCAATATTTTATATGCCTAAGTATAAAATTAGGTATATAATCTTATGATGCAGGATTTGATGTCGGATGGTACATGATGACTTTGTGGATGACCATTTTTTGGTGTCTACAGATGCCCCTTTTTGTATCGTGTTGTGTGTAAACATGATGCAGTGCAAAAACCAATGACACCTACCTTTATTGGATGGATGGACTCAACTCTTCTCGACGCACAAGAATGACCAATTTTGAAAAATTTTGATGGAATTTTGATTTGATTGCTTACCCCCTCAATTGGCGAATGGGTAAAGAATGAAACCCACGAGCCAATTGACCAAATGTGGATGATGAGATGAAGTGAATGGTGAATGATGTGAATGTTATGCAAATGTATGACATTGACTCAACTTGGTGCCCCAAGTTCAGGATTGTTATGTTTTGCAAATTTGCCTTTGGTTCATTATGGAAATTATAATGGTAAAACTGTCAATCATGCTTGGAGTTCTTATTCCCTTGTGACCGTAGAAATTCCTTCCAAATGATGGGTTCAAGAAACCAGTTGTTCTGGGAATTTGATACTTATGTGATTTTCGTTTTTCACTTTTGACCCAACAGAAGGGGTTGAAGGATAACCTTGTGTAATTTTGTTGTGAACATAGTCAAGCTCAAAATATTGATGTGCATAGCTGATTAATACCATTTTTATTTGAGGGTTAGTGTTTTATGGTGAACTATTCATCCTACCAAGTTGCACGGATTGCTAGTCACTGCAACCACCAGGTGTATAGGATAATTCACCAGATATGAGTCTCACTAATGGATTTGATGTTGATGATTATGATGGTGGTGATTTGGTGGAGTTTACTTCCTTTTTTCTTCTCTTTTTTTTTTGAACTAATCGTGCACATGTAGTTCTAGCTTTGAAAAACGTGGGTGCACAGTTTGCGCCATGAAATGCGACTATATAAAGGGATGAGGGGTAGATTTCATTTCATTGTTGTGGTTTGATTCTTCTGAGCATTTTGAGAAGAGAGAGTGAGATGGAGGTTGGTGAGGGGAGTGGAGTTGGCGTGGGTGTGGGTGGTGGTGGCTCGATTGGAGTGGAAGCCGGTGTCCGCTATGCTAAGGTAGGTGTTATGTTCCTTAGCTTTGTTTATTTGTTTGTTGTTTTTGTGTGTTTTGTTTGTTTTTTTTGTTTTATATATATATATATATATATATATATATATATATATATATATATATATATATATATATATATATATATATATATATATATATATATATATATATATATATATATATATATTAAACCACTAAGAGGGGTTGGTAAATTGTTTTTTTTTTTGACATTTATGAATGGGGGAAGGTGAAAGGTTTTTTTTTTTTTTTTTGATATGCATATATGGGGAAGGTTGAAAGTTTTTTTTTTTTTGATATGCATATATGCTAAGATGAAATACTATTGTTTTGTGTTTTTGTGTGTGTGTGTGTGTGTGTTTTTTAATGCAATTATGTTAAGATGAAATGCTATGTTTTTGTGTTTTTCTTGATTTTTCAATGCAATTACGCTAAGATGAAATGCTTTTTTTTTTGTGTTTTTATTACGCTAAAATGAAATGATATTTTTTTTTGTGTTTTTGTGTTTTTGCATGCAAATACACTAAGATGAAATGCTATTTTTTTTGTGTTTTTGTGTTTTTGCATTCAGTTACACTAAGAAGAAATGTTATTTTTTTGTGTTTTTCTTGTTTTTTTTAATATGCACTGATTTTACCTTGTTTGTGTTGCAGGTTAAGTTTATTACCACTAGATACCGATGGCCCCGCACCATCTCCAAGGTACATAAATCTCTCACAGCTGATGATTGGAAGTTCCTAGGGTTTGTTGGCTTGGAGGGGTGCGAACGGTTAAAGACTGTTTGAGCTGATGAGGAGCTACTGTACGTGCTAGTGGAGAGATGGGACCTAGACTGAGGTTCTTTTTAGCTTCTGATAGGGGAGCTTACTATGAATTTGGAGGATGTTTATCGCATCTTCCATGTGTCTGTGGAGGGTTTGCATGTGAGGATTGGTCATGTCAAGAAGACTACTCTTAGTCTAATATTTGGAGATGACTGGGATGTCGACTACGGGAAGCGTGGTATTTCTTACCTTGATCTCTACAAGGCTAAGAAGATGGGTGCCCTTTTGACTTACCTGATGTACATTCTAGGAAATATGTTAATGCTTAATAGCATGGGCTCTAGGTTCCTTTGGAACCAGGTTTCTATTATTTTGCAGTTGATAACAGAGCCACAGAGCTATGCTTGGGCTCCTATGCTCTTGTGTTAGTTATATGGTGAGATTTATGAGATGAAGAGGTAGGATCAGAATGGTATCAGCTATAGCTTAATGCTCCATATTTGAACATGGAAGCACATCAAATTTGGTCACCCAGAAGGACTACCATGTGCTTGCAATGGTTCACTTCCTCATGCTTACTGTTGGTTACTTAGCAAGGAGTCTTCTCCTACTTGCCCTCCTTCTATTGCAGAGACTTATCGAGATAGCCAGAGTGATTTGACATGTTATGACATCTTTTGGTGACCTTGGAGAGGTCTGACTTGGGAGGATGATGTAGTGTAGCTTCGTCGGGTTAGGCAAAGCCGATGGATGGTAGGCAGTCATGGGCAAGAGATGGATTATATCCAATTCTCATGGGTTATGAGACAATTTGGCTTAGTCCAGGGGGTCCTATTTGCCCCTATGATGTACAAGCATGGGGGAGATGAGCTTAGTCTTCCCTTGACTCCAGATTTTTGGACTATTGATGATGCAGTGGATGAAACTACAGTGGATGTTCCTGATTCAAATGATGCAAGGACTACTACATACTATAATGCTTGGTTCGTAGCACAGCCTTCTTGGAGGCCAAGCCAAAAATTGGATGATGCAGATAACAAGGATGAGTTTGATACTAGTGAGCAGGCTCCTAGGTGGTTGAAGCACCATTGAGTCAATGGGGGTAGGAGGTAGTCTATCATTGGTACACAGCAGATAGATGTTGACACTAGGGTTGGTAGAGATAGTGGTGATGAGGGCCATGATGCAGGACATGATGCAGGGCATGATGTGGATGTTGATGTTGGTGATGATGGTGATGGAGATGATTAGGGCCAGGATGTTCCTTCTCACTACATGGAGGAGGAGTGGGGTGTACTTCAATCTCAATGAGATAATCTAGCTGAGGAGGTGATGAAGTTGAAGGGTGAGGTGACTCAGCTTCAAGACGAGATGACCCTACTATAGGATGAGGTGGATGGTATGTGGGGTAGACCAGGCTAGAGTGATGTTATTGTAGCTCGATATGTAGATATCATGAGGTTGCAGGGTGAGTTGGATGGACTACAGGCTAGGCCAAGTGGGGGTGATGACTCTGCTATCATTGCATCCCTCAGGGCTAAGATAGCCCAACAAAAAATCCACGAGGGTCAGGATTTAGATACTACTCAGAGATAAGCATGGTACATTACATCCCTTGAGGACACTCTGTGCTAGCACCAGATTCTGTTACCTTTGTAGCTATCTTCTTTCATGTCAGGATCTAGCAGGTGGACTGAGTCTAGGTTAGGCAGCTCGAGGTCTCATTGACCATCTAGCTCACGTGCTCCTTTTGGTTCATCATCACATGGGCCTCGCATGAGTCATGGGGGCGCTAGCTAGTAGCACCTTACTACCTCTTTTTGTAGTTTTCTATTTTTGTGTATGAGCCTCAGTGCTCTGATGTATACAACATGTGAGCATTTTGTACTCATGATTTCATATATATGTATATATAGATGGATTTTATTATGATTATTTTGTTGTGTGCTTTTATTTTATTGTATGTATGGATGCATATGAGGTGATGTGATATATGATGTAATGGATGATTAATGATATTTTCTAATGTTGATTTGGTATTTATAGACTCTTGCTTGATCAACATTATCTTATTGTTTAATCAGGAGCATATATAGATGGTATTAGTATGGACTAATGGTATGTGATAATGAATATTGTTATGTTTTTATTGTGTGGATGATCTAAGGTGTTCTTACAAAGACTCAAACATCCTAGTGACTTTAAACAAACCCATTTATGTATTTTACATGTCTTCACTATGCAAGGGTTGTCTGTTTCAAATTTTCTGAAGGACCAACTGTGTGTGTAGTTTTTATTCATTTCCCACTATGAGCTAGGTCAAACTAATCAATCGTAGCTTGTGCCAATAAGCTAGCTCATCTGAGAGCGACCTTAGGTCTGTACAAAATAAGGTCACTAATGTAACAGATGTGGTGACATGTATAAGGATACATCATTTTTAGGTAGGATTCATTCAGCCCATTGTTGTAATGAGGATCACCCCATGATTTTTGAGACACTAAGAGTTCCAGGGATTCAAGCTCCTTTCCCTTATTTTATTGCATTTGATATCGAGGGATTGCTCATTTTGTGATGAAGTAATGGATTTTGTTGCTTATATTTGCTCTTTTTGAGGAAGATCAAGGGGATTTTTATTGCTTTGAAACTTTTTTAGGATTTTTGCTCATTGTGAGGGAGAGCAAAAGGGGGAACTTATTGCTTTGAGACACTTTTTGGGATACTTGCTCGTTGAGTAAGAGCAAGGGATTTTGCATTTTTTTTATGCTTGCTCGCTTTTAGGAAGAGCAAGGGATTTTCTTCTTTCTTCATATTTTTTTTTTGGAATGAAGGTGGAGCTTGTCCTTTTGTCAACTTTGTAGCACTCTAGAAAATGTGTATAATTGGATGAATAGGGGAAACCTTTCACCAATGGCAATAGCAACCTTTGACTTCATTATTCCCAAGACTCACAATGTTTTTAATGTGTTTTTTTGTTTTTGGTCCAAGAGGAAACTTAATTGATCCGAAATAACCTATTGCATTTAAAGATTTTTTTGACTTTGAAAAAAAATTATTCAAAATACTAGGAATGGCCAAGTGATTGAAAATATTGTAAATTGCTTTTGATGCGGTTTGCAATACTTTCGATGCAATATTTCATAAATTAAAAGAAACACACAAAATAGCTAGTGGTCGCATATTTGTTATTGCTAACAATTATACAGTATCTATCCTACTTTATGTGAGTCCCTTAATTGGCAAAATATTATAGGGAAAGTTGCATATTATTACGGAGTGATGGATTGTTTAGTGATGTAGGATGCCCTTGATTAAGGTAGCAAGACATGGTGGATTAGAGATTGTCCAACTTAACCAAATGATCCAATGCAAAGAATGGTATAAAAAAAATGCCTAAAATGCAAGTGTGGAATGTGTGGATAGATTTGTGAGATGCAAAATGAAATATTTTTTTGATAATTTTGCTTTGTTGTTTTTTTTTTAGCCATGTATATATATATATCTATTGTACTATGCATAAAATGCCTTTAGGTGTATTATGTTCAACGGCTCAGGTTCCAATACTCCTTCCAAGTTGGCAAGTATATACATTCATGGACCTAACTTTTGCTTGACAATGTATGGACCTAACCAATTAGCCATGAATTTATCTCTCAAGTGCGGTAATGCATTGGTGTTTTGTTGATTCTCTTTAAGGATGAGATCTCCCACTTGAAATTCATGAGGATGGACTTTTGCATTGTAGACATGTTTGATGCGGTCTTGTTATACTCCCAGATGTTCTAAGATATTGATACACCTTTCATCAAGGAGTGTTAATTGGTCAAGACATGCTTGTCTAGTTGTGTCATCATCCATGAATTCCCACAATGTAACTCGTAAAGAAGGGATCTCGAGCTCAAGAGGTATGATTACTTCAGTACCATAGACCAATGAAAAATATGTTGCCCTAGTTGGCATTATTATGCTTTTTTGATAAGCCCACAATGCCAAGGGGATTTGTGTGTGCCAATCTCTATGATTTTCTTTGATAAGTTTCTTGATAATGGCTATTACTGTCTTGTTGGTCGCTTCGACTTGTTTATTTGCTTGTGGGTAGTAAGGAGTCAAGAAACTATGTTGGATATTGTATTTTATGCATAAGGCTCGAACATACTTGTTCTTAAATGACTTACCATTGTCTAAAATGATCTTGGAAGGAATCCCAAAATGATAAATAATATGTTTAAGTATAAACTTCGCTATTTGAGGTCCAGTCGTAGTGGTCATTAGAATTGCTTCGACCCATTTTGTGAAGTATTCCATGGCAATTATGATGAATTTATGTTTTACTAAAGAGGTGGGTGAAATTTTTCCAATCAAATCTAGTCTCCATTGTGAAAAGGGTCAAAGGCTTTGAATGGGTTGTAAAGCTTACGACTGTACATGGGTCAAATTGGTGTGATGTTGGCCTTTTTGGTATTTCTTGACGTATTGACAATAATCACTTTCCATGGTGGGCCAATAATAACCCATGCACAAAATACGCTTTGCAATTGCCATTCCACTAAAGTGGCCACCACAAGTACCATCATGGGCTTCAGTTATAGCTCATTGTGCCTCAACGGGATCTAGGCATCGAAGTAGGACTCCATCATAGCCACGTCTATACAACACCTCCCCCAAGAGAGTAAACGAGTTGCTTTTTGTTTGAACATTCTTTTCACAGTTCGTGTCATTTCTATTGGGAGGGTCCTAGACTTGAGAAATTCCTTCATCTCATCAAGGTAAGAATTGTAAGGCTTTGCGTGAACCAAACAAACACTCTTCTCACCTTCAGACTCTGCTTGCTTGATTGCTGACTTTGACACTGTCATTATGATAAGTGGTTGGACTTCCCCATGTTCATTCTTAGGAATCAAGGATCCTAAAGAAACCATTGCATCCATAAATCTATTAGTCGAACAAGACAAGTTACTAATTTCATACCAGTCAAATTTTTCTAGCAATTTCATTACTACTTCATGATATTGATTTAAGATTGGTTCCTTGCATTGGTTTTCTCCCTTCACTTGACAAACGACAAGTTGAGAATCACCAAAGATGCTTAGTCATTATATACCCATAGCTATAGTTGATAGAAGATCCAATATTAAGGCTTCGTACTCTGCATTGTTGTTCATGCATGGGAAATCGAGTTTGAAAGATAAAGGAATTGGAATTCCTTCGGGTGTGTAAAACATGACTCCAACACCTTATCCTCTTTCACACTTTGATCCATCAAATAACATTGTCATGTCAATATCGTCCTCGATAGGGACTAGTTATTCTTGTTTCATGATAGAAAATATTGAATCATCTGGAAGCTCAGTAAGTATTGGTTGATCATTTGGTAAGGGAGCTTCTGCAAGTTGATCGGCTATCACCTAATTTTTAATGGATTTTTGATTGAGATCGAATTCCATCAAAAGCATTATCCATTTTGTGGTATGGGTGTTGTATGTGCGAGTCATCATGTATCGTAGATGATTCTCTCTAGCTATGACATAAGTAGTATTACTTAGCATGTAATGTCTAAGTTTCTTAGTGGCGAAAACCACTCCTAAGCACAATTTTTTTGACATAAGCATATCTTATCTCATAACTTACCAATGTTCGACTAATGTAATAAATCAGTTGCTCCTTGTGATTTTTTTTCTTCTGAGCAAGCATTTTCTCTAGTGCAAAATATGTTGCAGAGATATAAAGGTGAAATGGAACTCCTGAGTGAGGCGATATAAGAACCGGTGGTGAAGCCAGGTACTTCTTTATGTCATCAAATACCTCTTGACATTCTATATCTAGGAGAATGTCACCTTGTTGGAGCCAAATTTGACTCAAACTTTGAAACACCCAAATTTAAATTTTTTGTTTCATCAAAATAAACAAGCATTCCTAGTCTCTTTGCATCTTATTAGAGATTTTGGCTTTCCATAAATTTAACCTTGAACATTGCTATTATGTGCACCTTTGAAAAATTGTTATATCTTAAAAAGGTTGCCAAAGTCAGTCCCTTTTAATAAAACCCGACCATTGAAAATACAAGGTTTAGTCTTCCAGATCAATAATCATAATTGGACCTAAGTCAATTTTTAAATCATTAGAGTC
Source organism: Wollemia nobilis (assembly GCA_028583015.1). Taxonomy (NCBI): domain Eukaryota; kingdom Viridiplantae; phylum Streptophyta; class Pinopsida; order Araucariales; family Araucariaceae; genus Wollemia; species Wollemia nobilis. Next base: position 1,939,389 of record JAQPPZ010002150.1, read on the forward strand.
CTAAGGTATTAAAAGATCTAATCAAGGGCCATGGTCTAAAAACCCGAAAATCCAAGCACAATATTAAAGTCCAAAAAAATAAAGTTTGCATTAAGGTCTTCATTAAAATCCTCGAGGGTATGCACCCCGTTGTGTTAAAAATTGAGCACCTCATATAAATCTAACGATAGCGCTTCATCAAAAAAGAATCCAATAGACGTGCTTTTCATAGGAAACCCAAAGGTTAAGACAAAAGTCAAAATATCTAAGAAGATTTTAACCTAAGATCAAAGTCATTGAATTAAATTTGTGCAACTTTGCTAATCTGGACGGATGCGCTTGAGCTAAGCCCAATCCAATGGATGTGTGCTCTCCAAAAAGTCAAATATTTAAGGAGTCAACAAGGGTCAAAATTCTAAATTAAAGCCTAAAGTCTGGCCCCTTATTAATTAAATATCAGACAAATCCGACAGATCTGACGGTAGCGCTTAAGCAAGATGTAAATCCAATGGATGTGCTTGATTTAATTAAACCACTTCTTAAAATACTATGGTCAAAAGCATTAATGATATGCACCCCCTCAAATTAAGCATCGAGCTAATTGGACAAATCTGACGACAGCGCTCGATCAAGATCTGATCGGACGACGGCGCTATCATAAAGGCACGTCAAAAAGGTAAAAGATCGTAGGATTAATTAAAATGATTAAATGATATTAGTGAGGGTATAATGTGTAGACTAATTATCCCCCTTTTAGCTTAATCCAAATTTAAAATCATATGCCCCTTGGTAACTAACCCCGCAGGTTGAAGAAAATCAATGACCGTGTCGACATTGATCGAAATCCAACGGTCGCATCAAAATCAAAACCTAAACAATGAAATGGTAAATGTATCGAGAAACACAAAGGTAAAATTAATCATGCATTGGTGAGGGTATAATACGTTGCTAATTGCCCCCTTTTGGCTTAAATCAAGATTAATCAAATGAATAATACACCCCTTTCGGCTATCGAGTATGCAGCTTGCAGGAGATCTAACGACAGTGCTAGAACAAGCTCAAAGACCAACGGACGCGATTTATTTTGTGATTCATATGAAGATTCAAAGTAAAAAGGAATCAATGGATGTGAAGGCCCTTGTCAAGATCTAACATCGACGAATGAGTCAAAGTCAAACAAAGGGATGAAACAACACAAAGATCTGATGACAGCGCCCATTTCCATCCGGATCCAATGGCAGTGCGTTGTTAAAAATGATCGAAGGTTAATCAAGGCTAAAAGAAAGCACTTAATCAATTTGATCAAAGGTTTGATACATGGACAATCTTCCCCCTTCCATTTTGGCTAAACCTCGCGCATGTACGGGAAATCCAACGGTCGCGCCCCCATCATCGAAATAATCCAATGACGATGCATGCTTCAAAGGTAAATCAAATGGTAAGCTTAAATCGGTGCTTGATTAATTAAAATTTAAACCACATTTAACAAGGGTCCATAACATGTTATTAATCACCACCTTTATCTTGATTAATTCAATACTAAACAAGGGAGTTTTCGAAGCATGTTCTTTAGGTTATCTAACCCATGGGTTATAAAATATCCAAGGTAGCAATGGAACCATGGTTTATTCGATGGCTACTCTCGATCATGGTTATTCAGGGAAACCTAAGATACCCAAGATAATGACAGGCACTCACACCAAGAACCAAATATTATGGGGATCCCTAGGATGATTGCTGCCCAAATTAAAATGTAATTGATCCCTAAGATTTAATTATCATTTCGGGCCAAGGTGGCACGAGGTTCAAAATGGAAGCCACCCCTATCACACATCACAGTCCCACATCGAAGAGGGAGGAGCTTTAGAGACCAATAATAAAGTTTTAAATTATTGTAGGTACATGAACCAAAGAACCCAAAAACACATAGGATGACGGGCTTTACCCACCATCAAAGCCCAACCTCGAAAGAAATGTGTTGGCAAATTTCCTTTGGCCCATTTTGAAAAGTAGTTGGTAACGTCGTATTAATGATAAAACATGCGAGAATATCAAACTCATTTCACCACCCAGTATTTGAGCTCACCAAATCGGTAAATTTACCACCTTGGTAATCTAAGAGCAAAAATTGGTATGCAAGAAGTACAAAGAGAAGAAAAGTTTTGAGCTTCCTTGTTTCAGAAGAACTAAACTCGCAACCGTGAGCACAATGGCATCTTGGGGAGACGTTTTTACACCCAAAGACACCAGAGAAGCAATAAAATTCATTACAAACTGGTCACCATACTCTGAGATTTCTGGACCGCCTATACCTGGTAGCACAATGTATGAATTTGCACAGAAGTGTGGAGCAGACAAGAAGCCTACTCCAACACAACAGTACGAGATCGACAACGCATGTATCAAAAGTTTTGCTCATGTGATGGAGAATGATGACAGGACCCCGTGGATAATGGCCAACCTATTTCATAAAGCCCGAAGGCTACAATACAAGGGTTTCCCCAGAAGTAACATATGGAACAGTAACCTCAAGAAGTTGATATGTCCAAAGGTTTACTTATCCTCAGATTTAAAGGTATGGTTAGCAGTAGCATATGATGAAAGGACCAAAACATTTCAAGATAATAAGGATCGACCAGTATTCAGCACCAAAGTCGAGCATATCAGGCAAGTTTTCAATTTAACAGAGTATACCACCTTTTTAGTTAAAAAGGTAATTGAACATCAATCTCAAATGTTCACAGGATTAGAAGTTTTCAAATCTTTGTTTGATACACACGAGAAAATAGTTAAACAATTCCCAATTAGGAAGACTGCTTTTAGGCCATGGGTCCAAGACTTTTGTGATATGATAAACTTAGTCTTAGGAGTACAGGATCTCAGTATGGTGGACAAAAAGATTTTGTATTTAGTAGCACAGTGCAACCAGGTGTATAATACCCCAATTTATGCATGGGAATTAGAATTGAGTAACCAAATACATGAGCAAATGGTAGAATTGAAAAAGGTTGTTTTTGAACAAAGACAAGAGATGCCCTATTTTTCACAATACTCATTTTTCATCCACCTGATAGTGGGAAAATTAGGAGAAGAAGCCCGAAAAAGAGTAGAAGTCGTTGAAAGCCCCTACGTCCAAACCAGTTTTTGGAGAATACATGAAGGACGAACTCACATGGGCTGGTTCTGCGACCATTTTATGGTAGAAATCCATTGGATTTTAACCGACGTACTCCCTGAGAGGCTAGGGCCAGGAGTAAGATCTTTTATCAAAGAAAAGGAGATTGGGGATTTCTTTTTCTCATAAGGGTTCACTTATATCAGGCTTTATGGGGCCAAAATTTCCCCTAAGTTGTTACCAATGTATTGTCCATTATCCCTAGCAACTCTAGAGTTATGTAGGCAAGTGGCAGAGGAAGCCAAGATGAGACTAGTGAAGAAACATGGTAAAGTCCCCTGGCTCAATGTCCCATGTCGTTTTGGGGACTATATATTTGTTGGCTACCCTGCACTACTCAAAGGTATGTTTGATTTAGATACTATGGACTTCAATGAGATAACTTGGAGGTTTTATGATCCAAAAGGGATATACAGTAAAATGATGGAAAAATGGGAGTATGCTCGAATAAAGCATCGAAAGGATGCTTATGAAGAAATATTATTGGAAGCCATGGAAAAAGGGGTAGATTTATAGGTTGTATGGGATGATTTCCCTCCTAAAGATAAGGATAGCACACAGGTTCATGAAGCCTATGATTACCCTATAGAATTAAGAAGGCTTCGAGAAATTTTGGTAGAATCAGTAGCACCTATTCTACTAGGAGCAGCTCAAGCAATCAAGGAAGACCCCTTATTAGAGTTGATAGAAGAATATGGGATTGATCAAATGGAGGTCACTGTAAATACTACAGATATAATAGAACAACAAGTCAGGCCTCCCGTAGATGATCATCTCAGAATAGAGGTAGCACCAAGCACTTCCCAAGAGGTTTCCAAAAACCCAAGCACAGCTAAAGGGAAAGAAATTGTGACCACACCTATTCAGAAATCTTCTCCCCTAGAGCAGGCTATAATTCCCATTTTTGATAGAGTATTAGTTGTAACGAGTGTGAAGAAATTGGCACCCATGGCCATCCCTGCCTCTTTAAAAATAAAAGGACAGGAGGTTAAAGTTCCATTAGTAGTAAGGATGAATATGAGAAGAACTGGTGGATTTGGGGGTTTGTTTCGAAGTCACCAAGTAAAGAGACAAACAAAGATAACCACTACAGAGAAGAAGAAGCCAAGATTATATTTACCTTCTACACAGGTTTTGTTGGAAAGGATATATGAACAAACTACTTTCACTACTACAAATGAGCAGGAATTACAGGTAGTGGCAGAAATGGGAAATGTAGGAGAACAACTTACAGATGAATCACGATTAGAAACATTTGTATCAGATATAGTAGAGGTAAATCTTCCTGCCCTACAAGATCCACTTGTCTTCAGATTCAATGAGGATACCAAAGGTTCATCAGTACCGGGAAAATAAGGAGAGATGGTCAAAGTTGTCAAGGCAATGCAAAATCAAACCATGGACCAACTAGTTGAGAAAATTGCAGAGTTAAGGAATCAATTGAAAAGAGAAGAGAAAGAAAAAGCCGAAATGAAAGCATTAATAAATAAACAACAAGAAGAATTGGCAAAAAAGGATCCTCCAAAGGCACATCCCCCTCCAGTGGTAAAGATTCAGAATCATGCCTATTATCTAAATGCAATGAAGAAGGATATGTCAATGAAAATACAAGTTCATGCCATAGGCCTCACTGAGATGTTCAGGCAGATTAGGATGATCCAAATAACTGCTTGAGAAATACAGACATTGATACAAGAGAAGGAAGAAGACTTCGAAGTCATTCGTCCTACCCTTGATTTAATAGGGGATAATTTTGAAGAGTTGCAGGGTCAAGAGATAATCACAAATAATGGCAATAAAATCTAGTTCAATTTTGAGTTCTTGAAAGCAGCCCTATTTGGGGTAAACCAGGAAAGGTGGATCAATGTTGTAACTAAAATGGATAATATGATAGAAGATGCAATAGGTAAAATGGTAGATATTGGTCTATCCTTAGACACATGCTTGGAAGCCCCCAGTATAGAAGAGCTACTCAAGCATACAATAGAAAAATTTGACTGTGAGTCAGATGATGAGTCAAAAATGACTAGACAATCTACCTTGTTGGTAAATACTGTGGAGATGTTACTCTTCCAATATGAAAGAAACAAGCCCATTCTTGTTGTACAGAAAAATAGAATTTTGTAGGAAATGAACATGTTGAGGTTTGCTGCCACCTTTGACACAAAAATTTGGAGATTAATAAGTGAACAAATAAAGAGGCTACAACAGGGTAAAAAAGGGAAAGAGGTTGAAACTTACAGTCAACGGCTGGAAGAGAGTTCAGCACAACAAGGACCTATGCCAACATAAAAATTCTTCAAAGCAGTTAAAGAGCCAAGTACTCAAAAGGAGACAGTTCAAGAGGAAACGGTTGAAAAGAAAATAGTTGTAAAAGAAGTAGTGGAAGAAAAAATAGATTCTCCAAACCCCACCATCACTGGTTAAAATAAGCTATTGCTTGAAAAGGTCAAAAGAGAGGGTACAACCCAAACAGAAAAAGATAGTGGAAGCCAGCTATACCAGTTTTGAAGATCAACTCATAAGAGGACAAGTGTAAGGCCAAAACCAGACCAAAAATAACAAAATCAAGAACCAACAGCTATAAAAGAAAGCAGACAGGTTCAGATTCACCATCAAGCAATTAGAGAATAGCATTTTTGCTAAGAGATATACTTGAGTGCCCTTTTGAGTTGTGATGTCGTATCTCCCTTTTGTGTCTATTTTTGTCATTTCATTCTTCTTTCTTCCCTTTACTGTGCAGGATTTTGATAGGAAAGTGCTCAAGAAGTTGAGATTATTTCCTGTCCTATTGAGCCTGAGATTCAGAGACTCTACTGTTACCAGATTGGAACAAGGAGAGTAGGAGAGACATGTTACATTATTTGAATAGAGTCTTCTTCATTGTATTGATGTATTTCTTTGAGAAAAATAGAGTTAAAAGGCATTTTGCCCACTCTGCATGTAATTTTTTATGAAATCAATACAATTCTAAGTTTCATTCATGTTATATCTTTGTCTTGGTATTGTGTGTCATTGTATAATGGATTACATTATTTGAATGCATTATATATGTTTCTTTTGTTGGTCAAATTTTAGTTTTATTACGATATTCAAATAATTCTAAGAATGCCAATTTTCTTTTCCCCCTTATCTCTGTTCATGTCAAAATTATTGTTAAATTTCTATAACAGCCCAATGAATCAACGCACCGATCTACATAAGGTATAACAAATGGTTATTTTCTTGCTTTGTCATTTTAATACACATAGTGTTACACTAATCTAGAGTGTGTAATCAATGTTTTATCATATAATTACCATTGGGGTTTCCTTACCCATTCTGTAGTTTTTCTTTAGCAATAGTCGTGTTTATCAGAATGAAGAGGCGGGTCGACCAGAGCCCGTAATAGCTTGTTGGTTTCAAATGAATTTTTGTAGCATGATAATCGAATCCTATGGATGCAAGAATCGGTTCCAACACACCCCCTTCTATAACAAGCGATTGAAAGGCCTACATTTGTGTGAGAGTTGTGCAATGAATCATCAGATAGATTAAATATTTCCTTGTAGACTATGCAACTCTTTCCTTGAATCATTGAGGATTATGTGGATGATCTGATCACCAAAATGTATGCATAAAAAATAACACCATTGCAATAAATATGAAACATTGTATTATATTCGGGAAAGTGGTCCCTTGGGATACAAATTGATCCTTTGAGGATGCATTTTACAATAAGATGTCCACAAGGGGAAAATCCCTTTTACAAATAAACATATGGTGTCTTTCATTCTTCTTCATGCTACAACAATGTTGGAGGTGGGTTTTTCATGACCATCATGTTGGACTTTGAGCTTGTTGAATCCTGAACCTAGAATCTGCACACATGGAAATGGACAAGGGTTTAGTAGCACCTATCACAATGATAATGATAAAATGACTAATGTAAAATGGAAATAGAAAACAAGTATGATTATTGCTTACATGGCAAAATTCATGCAGCATAACATTAGCATTTCCCTCTCTCAATAGGCTCTACAGGAGCTACATCCTCTTAGGGATTTTCAAAGACTCGAATGATCCAATATAAGTTTACTTCCATTTGTCGAAATTTTCCAAAATATTCATCGAAGATATAATCCCCGAAATCTTCATCAAAGATGTAATCATCGAGAATATGATCAATCGTGAATGTATGCAATACAATCTTTGAAAAGTGAAGAACACAAGCTTATACTGAGAGGGGGGGTGAACAGTATAAGACCACTTTTTACTTTTTCTTCCAAATCAATATTATGTTGTGTAAAGATAGCATTATCAATAGTAGTAATCAAAGCAATACACAGAAACCATACGCAATCGAAACATCACAATTTACGTGGTTCACCCAATGTGGGCTACTCCATGAAGAAAATATTTTACTAAAACTTTATCAATCAATCTCTTTGGGAATCACTCCCAATTACAATGTTTATGGATATTTATCCAAATGAGATGTTGATCCCCTAATCTCAAGTTCATGGATATCTTCCATAGGAGAACTTTATTCTCTTCTGCTCTGGCTATGTGATCTTCTAGAAGACTCTGTCTCTCTGTTGCACTAACTGGTGGACCTCTCTCCACTTGAATACTCCTCACTCAAATCTATCTTCAACTATGTTGGTTGTTGGATCTCTATCCACTGAGACTATGTCTCTGTACTTTGTCACCTCCAAAGCTCTGTCAATAGGCTCACTAAGAACCTGCTCAATAGGCTCACACAGAACCTTCTTAACAAGCTCACATAGAACTTGTCAAATTTGTGCTAGCAAGCTCACCAAGAACTTGCCCAAATCTGCTCTAGCAAGCTCACCAAGAACTTGCCCAAATCTGCTCTAGCAAGCTCACCAAGAACTTACCCAAATATGCTCCAACAAGCTCACTAAGAACTTGTCCAAACACTATCCTCAAATATGTCCCAAAGGCCTTCTCAAAGGCTCAATCAATCATGCTCAAGTAGTACTCAAAATGAACTCAACAATGAATGGCAATTTCAACTCAAATTAACTTCATAGAAGCATAAAGAGAATTTTTAGAGACTCAATATGTTCTAATCTCACTCTCAACCCAAATCAATCTCAACTCAACTCATAGAAGCATAAAGAGAATTGTTAGAGACTCAATATATTCTAAACTCACTCTCAACCCAAATCAATCTCAACTCAACTCAAATCAACTCATAGAAGCATAAAGAGAATTGTTAGAGACTCAATATGTTCTAATCTCACTCTCAACTCAAATCAACCTCAACTCAATTCAAGTCAACCTCAACTCAATTCCAGTCAACCTCAACTCAACTCAAGTCTTATAGAACCATAAAGAGAATTGTTAGAGACTCGATATGTTCTAACCTTAATCTCAAATCAACATAGAATGATGGAATAGTTTGTTTCATAGAACTTGAACAATCACTTCACACATCACTTGACTAGGCTCAATCAAATCAACTCAACCAATCATCACAAGGGACAACTCTCTCTCACACAATCCTAGTCCAAGTATGTATCAACCAACTCAAATGTTTCCAACAATGCTCAACCACAAATATCACATAACAATGATACTCATGTTCTTTTCTAACTCAAGTTCTTTAACAACCAATGGGCTTCAACAACTATGCTTATAAAACAATGTTTAAACTCAACTCTCAAATCAGAAAAACCTTGAAGCATTCAATCAACCTCTTTAGAAAATGAAACCACAAACAATCCTTTTCCCTCCAATGATATTTCAAAAATAAACCACCATAAACAATCAATAGGAGAATGTGCCCATACCTTTTTATGAAGATGAAAAAACCTCTTTGTAAATCTGCCACAATCACAAAATTCTTTTGCCAATCTTCACAAGGGTTAGTAGATCACAAAATAATCAACATTACTCCACTTTTCAATAATCATCACCAAATCCTTTAATTGCACAACTTCCTTATCTCTCCTAAAACCACTTGTACCATAAAATAAAATAAATCAAAACATTGCACAACCTTTTCACTCCCAAAACCAATTATACCATAAAATAAAATAAATCACAATATTGCATACCTTGTCACCTCATGAAAGAATTAATCCTCTTGAAAAAGAACAATGCAAACTTCACTTTTGGAACCCCTTTACAAAATCAAAAATATCTCTTTACACACACCTTATTTCTCCTTATAAATAAGTTAGTCAAATAGCCCTCGAAATAAGATTTCCGATGATATATAATATGCCCCATTTCTAAAATAAATTGAAACCTTTACATATATATATATGCCAACCTCCATTAATTGCACATAGGTCGGCCCTCCATTAATTTAAACTTAAACTTTAAACTTTAATATCTTCATCATCGGAGGTCCTTTTTCGATGAAACAAAATTCCACCTTGGCTTTTAAGAAAATCCCTTTCCTAAGCCCACCATGGTTTTAAATAAAACCTTTTATATTGCCTACCTTGGTTTTCATAAAAACCCTGTAAATAGCCATGCTTTCCAAAATATCATAAATGCTTATTTATGAAATATTTTGGCCACCAAAACCAAATGTGATCCATGTGACATCAATGATCCATGTGACATAAATGACAACATAAAATACCTCAAATTAACTCAATTTTCCAACAATCTCCCCCTTTGTCATTGATGGCAACGCCTCTAATGCAAACACCACAATCACTACAAAAACCATCTCTGAGAATCAAAGCTACTCCCCCTGACTCAATACTCTCTATGGAGGCTGCTCCTCGTAACTCAATACTCTCTTTGGAGGCTGCTCCCCCTAACTCAAATCTCTCCCCCTTACTCAAATCTCTCCCCCTTTGACATCAATGGCAAAAGGGACACCTATGGGGCTAAAAGATATGACTCTTAAGCTTAGCCCCCTCACCCCCTTCTCTCTTGAGGTGATTAATTTTGGGGTGGTAGTACTTTTATTCCCATATCACATTGTATCTTTCCTCTATCAACTTCCTTCCATGTTTTTCTGATATCCTTATCTTGATGAATTACTTGATATTCTTGTCTTGAACATGTTTGACTTTCTTGCCTTGAACCTGTTTGACCTTCTTGCCTTAAACCTGTTTGGAATTGAGTCCTACACCATCTTGCAATATGCCCAAAGTTATTGCAATTAAAACACTTTATATTGTAGCCTTTGGATGGTGCCCATGTCCTGAATTCTTTCTTGAAATAATTTCCATATCCATTCCTTTCTTGAACCCTGTATTGTGAAGCTTTGTTTTCATGACCATTATTACCATGACTTTTGAATTGTGTAGCTCTAAAACCAAAACCATGTTTCTCATTTCCTTTGCACTAAAAAGCTCTATGACCAATCCTGTTGCATGAGAAGCAATATCCTTGAAAACCATACCTTCTTCCCTTGAAGTTTCTTCTAGAAAAATCAAACTTCTTTGATCCATGGATCCTGCAATGTATAGCCCTATGTCCAAATCCATTACAATAAAAACAACATCCTTGAAAAGTACTTTGTTCATACCTTGGTTCCTCATACCTTTCTTGACCATTATCCTTATGATCATCTTCAACTTGTGCATTGCATTCTTGAACCTTCTTTTTAGCATCTAAAACCTCTTCCTTACCTTTCTCTTCAAGAATTTATTTTCCTTTTGAACTTGATTCACCTATCTCAAAACAAGAACCAAATTGAATATTTGGATCCATAGGAACTTTGGAACTTTCCTCACAAATCTTAGGTGCTTCCTTGCTTTCATCTTTTAGAACTTCCTTTCCTTTTGAGTGTGACTTTTCTTGGAAGTAAGATACAGCCTTAAAATAAGTTTCCACTCCTTTTTGAATCTTTTCATCTAATGTATCATGTCTTTTCATTGTTACCCTTAGTTCTTAATTCATCCTCTCTTCTATACTTTTTGCATTTTGAAGCTCTTCCCTGAGATTACTGATTTTTTGAAGTAGTTATTCTCTGATTTTGACATTTGTTCGAATCTTGTTTTCAAGATTCCTGTATTCTTCTTTTAACATTTTGATTTTTGATTTTTGTTTACTTGGCTCATCTTCTTCCTTTTCTATTACCAAAAATGAGACTTCTTTATTTTCACTGCTGTTGAAATTGTCACTAGAACTGCTGCTTTATTTTTCAAATACACTTTCCTTATTGTAATTGTTGTAGTATGTGCAATCATCATCTATATGCCCAAAATCTCCACATATGAAGCATTTTAGTATCCTTAGACCTTTCTTGTACCTATATGCTTGCTCAATGGCTATGGAAATCTCTTCATGTCTTTCTTCAATAGGCACATCCTCTTCTTTAACTTCAATACCTAGGAATAGGTGTTCTTGCTTTTCTTCACTTATTCCAAAGAATGTACATTCTTCTTCATCTAACTGATCTTTATCACTGTAATCTGAATTATCACTTGCTTCTACAATGTAGTAATATTTCTTTGCCAACTTTACCTTGGAATCTCCTTCATAAGTATTCCTCAACTTGGTCCACATCTCATTAGCTAAAGTACATACCATGACCTTTGCAAAATCTATCTCACATAGCCCACTCAAAATACAATTCATTGTTCTTGCATTTATCTCAACCAATTTCTTGGTAGTATTATCTTCCTCACCTTCAACCCTATACTCTTTTTCAACCATTTGCCATACCTCATATCCTTGTGATATCAAGTAGTTCTTCATCCTCATGCTTTAGAAAGCATAATTGTTACCATCAAATAATGGAGCCTTATTTGAAGATAATATTTTCTGTGAAGCCATATGTGTTCTTGTAGAATCTTCCCTTAAGTTGTTAGTCTTTCCGAAGGAACCCGCTCTGATACCAATTGAAGAACACAAGCTTATACTGAGATGGGGGGTGAATAGTATAAGACAACTTTTTACTTTTTCTTCCAAATCAACATTATGTTGTGTAAAGATAGCAGTATCAATAGCAGTAATCAAAGCAATGCACATAAACCATACACAATAGAGACATCACAATTTACGTGGTTCACCCAATGTGGGCTACTCCATGGAGAAAATATTTTACTAAAAATTTCTCAATCAATCTCTTTGGGAATCACTCCCAATTACAATGTTTATGGATCTTTATCCAAAGGAGATGTTGATCCCCTAATCTCAATTTTGTGGATCTCTTCCACAGGAGAACTCTTTCCCCTTCTGCTCTAGCTATGTGATCTTCTAGAAGACTTTGTCTCTCTGTTGCACTAACTGGTGGACCTCTCTCCACTTGAAGACTCCTCACTCAAATTTGTCTTCAACTATGCTAGCTACTAGATTTCTATCCACTGAGACTCTATCCTCTCTACTATATCACCTCCAAAGCTTTGTCAATATGCTCACTAAGAACCTGTTCAATAGTCTCACACAGAACCTTATTAACAAGCTCACATAGAACTTGGCAAATCTGCACTAGCAAGCTCACCAAGAACTTGCCCAAATCTGCTCTAGCAAGCTCACCAAGAACTTGCCCAAATCTGCTCTAGCAAGCTCACCAAGAACTTGCCCAAATCTGCTCCAATAAGCTCACTAAGAACTTTTCCAAACACTATCCTCAAATCTATCCCAAAGGCCTTCTCAAAGGCTCAATCAATCATGCTCAAGTAGTACACAAAATGAACTCAACAATGAATGGCAATTTCAACTCAAATTAACTTCGTATAATAAAGAGAATTGTTAGAGACTCAATATGTTCTAATCTCACTCTCAACCCAAATCAATCTCAACTCAACTCATAGAAGCATAAAGAGAATTGTTAGAGACTCAATATGTTCTAAACTCACTCTCAACCCAAATCAATCTCAACTCAACTCAAATAAACTCATAGAAGCATAAAGAGAATTCTTAGAGACTCAATATGTTCTAATCTCGCTCTCAACTCAAATCAACCTCAACTCAATTCAAGTCAACCTCAACTCAACTCAAGTCTTATAGAACCATAAAGAGAATTGTTAGAGACTCAATATGTTCTAACCTTAATCTCAACTCAACATAGAATGATGGAATAGTTTATTTCATAGAACTTGAACAATCACTTCACACATCACTTGACTAGGCTCAATCAACTCAACTCAACCAATCATCACAAGGGATAACTCTCTCTCACACAATCCTAGTCCAAGTATGTATCAACCAACTCAAATGTTTCCAACAATGCTCAACCACAAATATCACATAACAATGATACTCATGTTCTTTTCTAACTCAAGTTCTTTCACAACCAATGGGCTTCAACAACTATGCTTATCAAACAAGTTTTAAACTCAACTCTCAAATCAGAAAAACCTTGAAGCATTCAATCAACCTCTTTCGAAAAGGAAACCACAAACAATCCTTTTCCCTCCAATGATATTTTAGAAATCAACCACCATAAACAATCAATAGGAGAATGTGCCCACACCTTTTTATGAAGATGAAAAAAACCTCTTTGTAAATCTGCCACAATCACAAAATTCTTTTGCCAATCTTCACAAGGGTTAGTAGATCACAAAATAATCAACATTAAATCCATGGCCATTTTTTTGCCAATCTTCATTAGGATATTTCTCGCTTCCAATAAGTCTTGCACAATACCTTTAAATCCATGGCAATTTTTGACGTCATGTCCTTTTGTCAATGATAGATGCAATATAAGCCCTCTCTAGACCTTTGATCTCAGCTTGTTAGGGTCTTTGGTTTTAATCTTCGACAATGTGAAAAGTTGTGCCGCATATAACTTTTGAAAGATAGGTGAGTAGGGCTCTTGCAATGGTGTAATTGTGTCTGGGTCTAAGTGATGTTATTGCCTTTTTGCAGGTTGTGTTTGATTATGTACCTATTGTGGGGGTGGAACCACTTGATAATTCAATTGTCGTGGTTACTGTTATTGATGTTGGGTTTGTTGGATCTGGCCTTGGGCTTGTTTATTTTACTATGAAGGTTGGCCCAAGACTATCTGATTAACCTGAGTAGCCTTTTACTAGTCATGGTTACTCCCCTTTTGGTTCTTGTTTTGCCACTCTTTTTTCTTAGGCTTGATCTTGCCCTCTTGAATCTTAATTTCCTCTATCACTCTGGATTGGGCGAGTGCCTCATCAAATGTTCTATACTATTGCAATTGTAGCAACAAAGAGATAGGCTTGGCATAACTCTTTGTGAATATTCTTGTTAATTCTATCATGAGGAGGGAGAATGGTAATTTAATCATAACCACCCTCCAACGGTTGTCAAGATCATGGATTGATTCATCATTGTATTGCTTCAAACTAAGCAAATCTATCAATGTGGTTTTCTTCCTAACATTCAGGGAAAATCACTCTAGGAATTGGTTCGCAAGATGCTCAAAGGTGTAAAAACTCTGATGTGATAGGTGGTTGTACAATTTTGGGCTTCTCCCCCAAGTGTCTAAGGAAAGGTGTGTAGTATGAGTGTGTCATTTTTTTTGATCCAGAAATATGCGTTTACAAACCTTTTCACATGCTCTCGGGGGTCATCATCCCCCTTAAATGTATCAAACTTTGGCATCTGAAAGTTCGTTGGATAAGGCGGTGTAGGTATCGAAGCATGGATCGGGTGATTGAGTAGCTGCCTTAATGTGGGATTTTAATACTGCAAACCTGGTGTCTACATGGCAAGGCTATCAATCTGGTTTTTTAGGAACTGGAACTTAGGATCTTCCATAGGGTTAAAACCCTGGTTTTTTGGTTGTTGATGGTAATATTGTACATTGTATGTGGAATATGGATGATGAGGGATGTTATGCTAAAGTGCATGATGATATGGCAGTTGATAGAAATTCTGGTATTGATGAGGTGATGGGGTATAGTGGTATGTTGACCTGATGAGTTAGCATACAGGTGATGAAGTGGGTTAGTTACTATGTTAGTGGTTGGATAACACAATACCCAAGATGGATCTTGGATAAAGGTGTGGGTTTGGTGAGAGGTTGATGGTGGGTTCTACTCAATTCTCTACAATTGTTGATGGTGGTCCAGATTAATGCTACATTTAGCATTATCTAAATCATTTGTTACAGTTGCAAGAAAGCTTGCTGCATAGCAATTGTCAATGATGTGGGTAAATTCACATATGAAGTGGATGGTTGGGTTGGTTGTGAGACAACCAGGTCAGTAGATATAGGTGGGGGTAGTTGGTAAAAGGCATTACCACCGAATGAGGGGTGATATGATGCATGGTGCCCATAGGGGTTTTAGATGGAATGGATGTTGGGATCTACAAAGTGACCTGGATTAATGCTTCATAAAGGGGGTTGGTGCAGGTGATGTTATGATGAGGCAATGTGGTGGGGGGTTGGCTAGATAATGATGGATGGCTAACCAGGGTAGTAGCAGTCAACTCAAAAGTGGATTCATGAAGACTTGGCTAGACTATTATGGGTGTGTGAAGGTAAACTCCTACTGTAATGATGGCATGAGTGAGTGGTGGCAATGATGAAAAAACCATACTAGATGCATTCGGGTACATCCTGACGGAATCCATGTCCACAAGTGTGACACGAACATCTGTTGGTGCAGGTGGCTCACTCCTAGGGGTCTCAAGGATAGCAGTATGGTTAGCCCTATGCATGATGTCTCCATATGAGGTAGGGGAACTACTAGAGGGCCTTGCATTTAAGTTTTGGGATGCATTAGGGACTACACTAACTTACCCTAGCATCAAAGCTTTAGGGACCTGACTAGGCTAAGATGCCATAGGGGAAGATAATTGACTCTAAACTAATGCTAACTTTCTAGCCTAACCACAGATCGTTACCATATGCTAAGGGTGTGATGATGTATGAAATGCAAGTGTAAGCATGTGAATGTGTGAGATAGCACAACACAAAATAACACTCAAAGCAAACAAACAAACAAACAAGGTTTTTGTTCCTAAGTTCACGAAAAGTTTTGTTTTTTTTTTTTGACAATTTTTTTTGAAGTTTTTGTGATAAAAAAAAAGCGATGTGCAAAATATTTTCCTTAAGATGAATCTAGGATTTCACCTGTATACTCGTAGCGACTAAGCCTGGTGATGAAGTCTAGACAACCATACCCACCAAAATATGGATATGAAACCCATATCCGATCAGGGAGCATAGGTCCTACCAGTCCTCACCCATATTGAACGTAGATAGCGATACACCCTTCGAAGAGGAATGCGTGTTATTTTTTGTGGCTAAAACGATTAATTGGAGCCAGCCTTGGCAAAATATTAGGGTAAATATGTTGGTGGTTGGTGATGAAATCCATTCATTGCCAACATCTATGTGAGTGGGTGAAGTTTATTTAATTTATTGTGAGATGCAAAATTATAATGCAATTCTATTTAATGCCTAAATACAGAAAAAAGGAAACAAATAATAGTAGATAGAATCAAATCAGAGGCTAAAAGCTGATTTTAAGCAAGAATTTTGTTCAATTCTACTATTAGGACCAATTGCAGGTGAGTGTTTGGTTCTACTAAACCGTAGATGTGCAGTTTACCAACCACATGTGTGCATTTGGGAAGTCCCAACCGCGGGCGTGTGGGTCTGACTGTGCAGCAAAATAGGGTAGAGCAGGCCTGAACCCCAAAAAATATGCCCAAGTTATTACTAACTGGGCTCATGCATATGCTCTATTACCTACTATGACAGATGCAGATCCTCTTATTTTTTTTATGTTTTTGATGAATGCCTTAATACAAAATAAATACACTTATCCTAAGACCTAAATGCAAACAAAACACACAGGACAGGGACTTCTAATTATCCTAGATGCAAACACTAATACCAAGAAAA
Organism: Wollemia nobilis; assembly: GCA_028583015.1. Classification (NCBI taxonomy): domain Eukaryota; kingdom Viridiplantae; phylum Streptophyta; class Pinopsida; order Araucariales; family Araucariaceae; genus Wollemia; species Wollemia nobilis. The sequence continues at coordinate 1,956,296 of JAQPPZ010002150.1, forward strand.
TAAAAGCAAAAAGGGGTACATACTTGTGTTCCTTTCACCACTCCTTCCAATCTTCTTCCATCACAGGTCTGCTGTTCCATAGTGCTGCAATTGTACGCGCACGTTTATCCAAGCACCCAACCGCGGATGCACAATTTTGTTGATCCAAAACCATAGGTGTGCATTCTTTCGAGTTTATCCATCGCAGGTGCATGGTTCCTCAAATCTAAAACCTCAAGTGTGCAATAGTAGAGTCAAACAATAATAATTCTCAGATTTATCGATCCGAGATCGAATCCGCACACGCTTCCAACTCTCAAAACCTGTAAATCATAGAAAATACAGAGATCAGTAAATGAAATACAGCAAAGCAAAAACAAATAGGACCCTTAGGGGGTCCCATCGTGATCTTCATTTTTGTAACCAAAAAAAACTAAAAGAATTGAGTAACAAATAGAAACAAACATGGGGACAAAAATTTACCAAAATTGCTTTTTGTATTGATATTTAATACAATGTTTACAAATAAATTTTGAATTGCCCCAAGTGTGTCTGGGGTAATGTTGAGGATACTTAGGCACATATATTTTAGCCAAAGTTTTATTGTTGTATTGCATTTTCCTATTTTCTGTATACACGATTGTACACGTGAAGGTATAGTATACCTCATGTAATATTGCATTTCCTTAGTTTAGTTTGATGTTCGAATTGCTAGATTGCACTTGCCCTTTCTAGCAGTTCTTGGTTGTGTGCATAAGATCGTGATTGAGCGTTGTCCCTATTTGGAACTTCATTACAGGTTGTTACAATGCTCTCACTATTTGCAGATTATATTTTTTCTATTTATTGCATTTCGTGAATAAATAATCGAGCTTCACTTTGGGTTTATACTTCCCATATCATTGGTATTCAGAGACAAGGAGAATATCATGTGTTACGATTGTGTGAAATTTGGTTCTGACTAGTCTATCATTGTGAAGCTCGTGGTGATAGAGGACAGCCATTCCCTGCACCCATTTTCCTGACGGAGTCATCAAAGAGTTAACCCAGATGGGTAACCTCCCTTACCTCAGTTTCAGGCAAAATTTTTTAGTTTCAGTCGCTTAGATCCGGCTCGTAGTAGGTGCAGCTGCGAGTTTTGGAGTTTTTCGACGTAAAAATATGTTGCGTCGAGGTGGAACCGTAAGTTATATTAAGGTTTAATTATGATTTTTATCACCGATCGACGTGTTTCTCTGAAGACGTGATTTTTGGGAAATCAAATCTGCTAAGGTTAAAACTTTCCCGTCATAAAAGTTCACGACAAAAGCGAAATATTCACGGCCATGATTTTACAACTCAACGGTAAGCGTAAATATTTTTTCCTAAGGTTGTGAAGCTAGAATTAATTATTCTGTCAGCACTGACGTTTGTCTCTTACCGACGATTAGAAACAAAGATGGTAAAGAAATGGACCATTTTCATTTGCCTTGTGAAAGTGTGTAATTCAGCTACGACCAATGCAAGTTGATTGGATATCTTTCGAGCTCATGAGACGCAGATCATTTTGGCCAAAGGTAGATCATAGCCATTTAGGAAAGGAGTTTTTTTTTTTTGGAAACAAAAATTCAAGTTCAGGAATCCAACTGCGCACCATTTGGAGAACTTGCCAAAACTGTGCATAATTGGAGGATCTTACAACACAATGAAGATTTGTTTGCCAATCTATTTTTTTTATTTCCTACTGCGTGGAGCGATATTTCATTGGAAGGTGCAGTCCATCGTTAGCTCTTGTCTACCCCCATGGAGAGAAACAAGGAAGCCCAACGACTTGAGCGTGAGTTTGGGGAACCGATTCATCAGTTTTTGACACCCTTCTTAGCCATCTTCGATGACACAAATCTTATTTTCTGGCACATGTTGATTTTCTTGTCGATATTCTTTTTTCGAGCATGCCAAAAAATAACAGTGATAATTCGAGCTTCACCATTCACCGACGTCCATTTTTGGTGATCGTGATTCTATTCCCGGTATTCAGCAGCATTCAAAGTGTGTCGATGTCCCCTCCGACACATAAAACTCTCAACGTTAACAAAATTTTTGGCATCCCTTTTCGATGATTGTGATTCTATTCTTAGCATTTAGCAACATTCAGAGCGTGTCGACGTTCCCTCCAGCGCATAAAACTCTTAGTGTTAACAAAATTTTTGACGTAAAACACCTTAGTCCATGAAAGGTTGCAATTAAATTTCTGTCGACCGTGCATTTTTTTGATGCTATGAAGTCTTGCCGATTGCCTCAAAGCAGGAGTCAGTTGTTGTGACCTTCACCACCAGTGATAGTGGGAGGGATAGCGCATAATCAACTGCGCTATTATCCCACATTGACACTGTAGAGGACCAAGTGGGATTTAAGAAGGTGAAGACGCCCCTAACTCCGTGACCACGGCTCACGGTGGTCATGAAGGCCACTCATGGATCCACAACTTTTTCAGTGCCGCTTAGTGCCAAGTGGCATCTGAAGAACCACTATTGTCACGTGGCACACATCGGATGTTGAAGTTGGACCATTTGACTATGTTGAAGCTGATTGTGGTCGTGTTGACCTGTTGGGTCCGATAGTTGGGTAGTGGACCGCCAGTTTCAATGAAACAAATTATTTTTTTGCAGACTACAACTTTGGGAGGTGAAAATTGTTTTCAAATTTTTGCACTTTTATTGTTGAGTAAAATATTTTTCATCTCATAGGTCAAATTTTTACATTTAGGGGCCAAATCGTTGAGTTTTAAAGTACAATTTTTTTTGTGGAAATTGAGAAGGAAGTTGACTTTCTTTTTGCACTTAAAGTTCACCTTAAAATTGCAAAATATTTTGAGAAGAAAGCAAGTGTGTTTGAATTTTTTTGAAAACCCTCATATACTAGAATACACTAGACAACAAATGGCAAATGGTCTTGCTCAACAGGTAGCCAACATTACCACTATTGTTGGTGACTTAATGGATAGTAAAATATATTGTTGTAGCTACCTCTCCACAAGGTGTCAAAACCTACAATAACAAGTTTGCCAACAAAATCAAATATGATGTAAAACCTTATGATGGATCCCATAATCCTGATGTATTGTCTACCTGGATCTTGGATATGGAGACTTGGTTCTCATATGCCGAGCTCCAACCAGAAGACCAATTACCTTTGGCAAAGGTGAGACTTACAGGTTTAGCACAAATGTTGGTTTTTGATGGTACAACTAAGGTCAACAATTGGAAAGAATTAGTGGCACTTTTGAAAGAAATATTTTTTCCACCTAACTACCAGGTCGATCTAAGGATCAAATGGTATAGGTTAAAGCAAGGTTTTAATATGCCAGTTTTTTATTACATTTTTTAGTTCAATAAGCTTAGAGTTATTTCTGGTATCACTTCTTTAGAAGAAGAGCTTATTGAAAAATTTGTAAGTGGGTTGCATGATCCTATAATGAGAGAGATGAAATTCATTCCATTTGCCACATTATCATCGACATTCAAGCATACCATATTAATGGAGGAGAAATTTGGTGGTTCCTACAAGGCACGACACTCGTAGGAAAGCTCATCCAAAGGTTCAAATCAACACCAACCAAAGGTTAAGAACTTTGCTTCCCCTAATTCTTCTACTCCTCATTCATATAAATCCCATTCTTCCTCTTCTAGCTTTAAAAATTCTTCTTCTACATTATCTTGTACTTATTGTAAAAAGAATAGTCATACCAAATCCAATTGTTTTGTACTTGGTAGAATGAAGAAGAAATCCCTTTTTATAAATTCAAATGAGGGCACACAAGATGGCCCCATTGTGACTACAGGGTGAGAGGTAGAATACCCTGCTTTGAAGGAAAAACTCAATAAGTTTACCCTTATAACAAATGTTTCTACTCATGGGGGCCGTGACCATTTTTTTGTCACTAAGACCCACCTTACACATAATGTTTCTATTGATTGTATCATAGACAACGACTTGCAGAAAAATCTGATTGTGAGATCTGTTGTCAAGAAGTTGAAGCTCCCCACCAAACCACATCCTCAACCCTATGCACTTGGGTGGAAGGATTTTGACTCTACTTTAGACATCACGCACACTTGCATCGTGTCCTTTGCCTTTGGTGACAAATTTCTGGATAAAGTTAAGTGTGATGTCATAAATATGGATTGTTGTGGAATGTTGTTGGGTAAACCCTATCAATATGATATGAATGCTATATACCATGCTAAAAATAACAACTATACATTGGAATTGGATAACAAAAAATATCTGGTGGAATGCACTAAGGACACATCTAATCTAGTGCTAAGTTGTAGGTAAGCTCGTCAAGCAATAAATCAAGCACAAGAGTTGGCACTCATAATCATAAGACCCATACAAAAATAAGATCAAGCATAAAATTCTAAGTTCCACACAAAGAATGCTTCAGTTAAAAATATTCTACAGTCACATCAGATTGTGTTTAATGAACCCACAACTCTACCATCGAAGAGAGATATTAATCATAGCATTGAAATCATTCCAGGTGTATCACTTCCAAATGCACCCATGTACAAACAATCAGTGCTACAGATGGATGAAATCAAATGCCAAATTGAGGACTTGTTGGCTAAAGGATTCATTAAGCCTAGCACTTCTCCTTGTACTTCCCCTATACTTTTGGTGCTAAAGAAGGATGGCTCATGGAGACTTTGTATTGATTTTCATGCATTGAACAAAATAAAAATCAAATATAGATATCCTCTCCCTTGCATTGATGACTTGCTAGATCAAATTCAAGGGGTAAATATTTCCTCTAAAATTTATCTCAAGAGTGGTTACCATCAAGTAAGGGTTCAAGTAGAAGATACTTGGAAAACAACATTTAAGACTAAATTTGGGCTTTTTGAGTGGTTTGTGATGCCCTTTGGTCTTACAAATGCACCTGCAACCTTTATGAGGTTGATGAATGAAGTGTTTAGGGATTGCCTAGGCAACTTTGTGATCATATACTTGGATGATATCCTTGTATATTCTACTACTTGGAAGGCACACTTACAACACCTAGATCATGTTCTCCACACTCTTGAGAAGAACCAACTTTTTTCCAACCTTCCTAAGTGTTCATTTGCTCAAAATTCAATCTCCTATCTTGGCTTCATAATAAATCAACAAGGAATCCATGTAGATCCCAAAAAAGTAGAAGCACTCCAAAATTTTCCAACTCCCTCCTTTGTCACTGATCTTAGGAGTTTCCTTGGACTTACAAATTTCTATCGTAAGTTCATACCTAGCTACTCTACCATTGCTCATCCCTTGCACCATCTCACGAAATCCAAAGTTAGATTTCATTGTATCAAGGAACATGATCAAACCTTTGAGACTTTGAAACACAAACTATGCACTGCCCCTGTTCTTGTCCTTCCCAACCTTTCTCATCCATTTGAGATAGAGACAGATGCCTCACAATTTGCAATGGGAGCAGTTTTGAAGCAAAATGGACACCTCGTGGCATATCATTTCGAGACCTTCTCAGCTGCCAAAATAAACTACTCCACATATGACAAAGAGTTGTATGCTTTGGTCCAAGCCATCAAATATTGGAGACATTATCTTCTTGGGAAATAAACAATTGTCCATACAGATCACATGTTTTTCAAGTTTTTTTAGTCACAAACCAAGATTTAATAAGCTAGACGCATGAAGTGGGCCACTTACTTGCAGCAGTTCCACTTGGTCATCAAGTACAAGAAAGGAATAACTAATATAGTGGTTGATTGTTTGAATCGTCCACCCATGGCTCAAGCCTTGTCAATAATTGTGAATACCTCCCATAATGGATTTCAAACTTGGCCACCTCTTTATGCTCTTGATTCAGATTTCAGCAAGGTGCACCATCATCTTGTACACCCTTCATCTTCCAACCTCACCCCTTTTCAGGACTATCATATGAAGGATGGATTTTTGTACAAGTTATACAAACTTTATGTACCACAAGAGCATAGGGTTTCTCTCATCAAATAAGCCCACTCAACTCTTAATGGAGGTAATTTTGGAAAACAAAAAACACTCCACCAGTTATAACGGTTCTTCTACTAGCCTCACATGCAGAGAGATGTCCTGCGATTCTTGAGATAGTTTGTCGTATGTTGTCGCTCCAAATCAGAAAATAGGAAGTTGGGCTTGAGTGTTCCTTTGCCCATTCTTTCACGTCCTTGGGAGAGTATATCCATGGACTTGACGAGTGAGTTTCCCTTGACATTGAGGCAGCATTATAGAGTTTTTGTGATTGTGGACCGATTCAGTAAGATGACCAAATTCATTCCATGCAGGAAGACTAGTACAACACCTGATTTGACATAGTTGTTCTTTGATATAGTGTGGTGATCCTTTGGTCTTCCCACTAGCATTGTTTCTGACATAGATCCATGTTTTATGGGATAATTTTGGAGATCCTTGTGGAAAATTTTGAGAGTTTCCCTTAATTTTTCTATAGCTTTCCACCCTCAATAATATGGGCAGACTGAAGTTGTGAATTGCACACTAATACAGAGTTTGAGGATCTACCACCACACCTCATCGACTAAGTGGTATTTGAGCCTCACTCACATTGAGCATGCGTATAATAGAGCGGTTCACAGATCCACAACACATTCACCCTTTGAGGTTTATCTTATATTTTAGCCACTTGCACCTTATGAGTTACCTCTTGCCTTACCCTCTCCCACCGCTGCACACATGGAGAGGGAGCAAGATAATGCAACCTCTTTCATATAGCATTTACAGAGCCTCTAGTGTAAGGTGATTCAGATCCTATAGAGGACTCAGTAGTAGTAGAAGAGAGCAATGGACAGGCATCACGTTCCTCATACTTTTCAGATTGGTGATAGATTTTGGGTTCATTTGGACAAACGATACTTTTTAGATAAGGCACATAGCAAGCTCAAGCCTCTTTGCTATAGGCCATACACCATAATTTAGTAGATCTCTAAGAATACCTTCTATTTGGATCTTCCTTCCCATCTTGGCATTCATGATGTTGTCAATGTGGACCTCTTAAATCCCTATCATGACTCGACCTTGGAGATTGCACCTGTCATAAGCCATAAAGCATATGGGGTACCTAACTTTCAGCCTCTACTTGATACAGATAGATTTTTTAGCATGAGGACTCATCAAACTCGACAGAGTTTGACCACTTCCTACCTTGTCACCCTCCATGGCCAACTCCCACACCAAGCACGCTGGACCTCTCACCATCATATGGATCGTGACCTTCCAGATTTGTTGAGAGCATTGGGTTCCAATGCTTCTATGGTTGGGAGGAGTGTTGAGGATACTTAGGCACATATATTTTAGCCTAATTTTTATTGTTGTATTGCATTTTTCTATTTTTTGCATACACGATTGTACATGTGAAGGTATAGTATACCTCACGTAATATTACATTTCCTTAGTTTATTTTGTTGTTTGAACTATTAGATTGCACTTGCCCTTTCTAGAAGTTCTTAGTTATGTGCATCATATCATGATTGAGTGTTGTCCCTGTTTGGCACTCCATTACAGGTTGTTACAATGCTCTCACTATTTGCAAATTGTATGTTTTCTATTTATTGCATTTCATGAATAAACAATCGAGCTTCAATTTGGGTTTATACTTCCCGTATCAGGTAATGTTACAATGCTCTCTCTCTCTTTTTATTGGTACAATGCTTATGCTAATGGAATAGGGGTCTTCCAAGTCTTCATAGGAACGCTTTCTCTTCCTTCTCCAGCTACAGCTCCAAGGGGTGAGTGGGCTTTGGTATCCAATGCAAGGCCACTCCAGCTTCAACAGATTCTCCAAAATACCTGCCTCCTACACACATGAAAACCAAATGAGGGTTAGTAGCACTTGCAAATCAAGGTATAAAACTGATACTACAAAACCCTAACCAGATAATCATGTAACATAGAAAATAGATGCAAATAAAATGTAAGCCTTTTTGAATAAAACTTTACTGATCAGGTTTTCGTGTCATACTCTCAGCTTTGCAAAACCACGGATGTGTGATGGCGAATGGGAAACCACACACGAGTGGTGGAGAAACTGTGTAGGTGTGGTTATGACTATAAAACTGCAAACAAGCAATTTAGGGTTGAATGGCAAATTGCTTCAGGAACAGGACCTCCAAACTCAAGATGCGTCTTCTCCTTGGGATACGTGTAGAGGTTTAATCCTATTATGATAGCCTGGTGGTATGAATGTTTAGCTCCCTTTGGTGGATGGGGTGAAGGTGCCTTTATATACCCCTTAGAGTTTTGGAGGGAAGTGAGAGGTGGCAAGCTTGGATTTCCAAGTGGTAATATTGGGCTGCCAAATGGAAGGGGTAGTTACAGTGAGTCACCCAGTGTGGCTCACTTAACTGGGGTGATGTGGCTACAAGTGGAGTGTTATTTGGAGGGCTACCCCATGTGAAGGGACAAGGGGGACAAAGGTGTATGAGATGTGGAAAGGTGGGATAGTGAGGTGGCTAGGACACATGTCTAGTGGGTAGGTAGGGTATCCTAGGCTTATTTTCTAGATTTAATAAATCTGGAAAATAGGATAATGTGCAAGATTTTATATACCTAAGTATAAACTTAGGTATATAATATTATGATGCAGGATTTGATGTAGGATGGCACATGATGACTTTGTGGATGACCAGTTTTTGGTGTCTACAGAATTTGTAGAGAACCAATATGGACCTTGGGATTTATCCTTATCAAAAGAGAAAAGAACTAAATTAACTTCTTCTGGAATAATAGGCTCCATCAGTTTTGTGTTGTCTTTATTTGTTAAAACTAAAGGTACTTCTTGTAGAAGATTATCATTAAGAACTTCAAAATCCTCTAATACTATAATATTTTGGTAAAAAAACCTTATCTCCTTTCTGATTTCAATATGGTCTCCAATCCAAACCCCTTCTATTTAATTCTATTAATTCTTCATGTTGATCTTTATACTATTGTCATCCTACGAAAATACTTTGTATCTCCTTATTTTAACCAAATTTATCTCAATTTTAATCTCCAAAATTTCTCTTACTCAAAATATTATGATATTCACTAAGAAACTTTCTTTCCTCTCAGCTTCAATTATAATGATCACTTTTTTTAGAATTTTAAAAGTTTTACTTACAGTTATTTCTTCTCAAAAATATTTCCAAAAGTGTTCTTGTTCCATTATTTTAATCTAGATGTCATTTATTTAATTTATTTTGGAAGTGTATACAACCCATCGTTTCTTGAAGAATTCCATGTTTGTGTTATCATATCAAAAAATTGAATATGGTCTTCCCACATCTGCTCATATTTAAATATGATTTTTTTTAATTCATTGACCACCATTTTTACTGATAATGGCCAGTGATCCGAACCAATCCTTGACAAGGTATTAATTTTAGCACAAGTTCCTTCATCTACCCAATGATATGAGAGCATGCATCTATCTATTGTTTATTTTATTAAGTTATAGCCTGTCCAATTGTTATTCCATGTATAGTTATATTCTTCAAACTCAATCTCCCATAGATTAATATTTTGAATAAAATATGAGGAATTTCTCATACTTTGGGTTAGTTTCCTAATTTCCCAAAAAAAATCATCTAGCTTAGTTATGGTATTAAAATCTCCTATGATTATAAATCAATTATCTTGGTCTTTACTTCTCATAAAGGATTCAATCCCACTCCATACTTTGAATATGTCTGATTGAGTTGTAGGTTCATAAACATTGATAAGAATGAAATGAATATATGCAAAGTAGCATATGACTAAAGAGGCTATTCAATGCCTTATTGTATGAATGGTTACACAAGAGGTTCTAATAGGATTCCAACATGTAATAATTTCCCTTGTCACTCCTTCAAAATTCGCAACATTCACCCATACTACTTTCATAGTTTTGAAAACTTCTTCCTTTTTCATTTTAGTTTTTTGGATACAAAGAATATCAAGCTTATTACTTAAATAGAGGTCATTGATATACCTCTACTTTGAGGGGGTATTAGAACTCATAATATTCCATGATATGGTAATCATGTCTCATTAGGGGCTATTGGCCTTGCTTGTGAATTACCAATATCATTTTGTTCTTTGGTAAAGAGGAGTTCAACCAACTTTGTTTTTGTTCCTTTCTACATGTTTGCTCTTGCTTCCTTGGATCTTGCATGATAATTTGAGGGTTTTCCTCATTTTGACTTACCTATGTCAAGAGTAGGTCTTACTATTCTATTCCTCAATATTCTTTCACAACTTTATTTTCAATTAGATTTATGCTCTTCTAGCTCTACTACGGAAGCTTTTGACTTGTCCTACTCATTTTCTAGTATTTCTTTATTAATGGTAGAGGTATTAACATCTAACATTGTATTTTATCTACCAAATTTCTTCTTGAATGGTGCATGGTACTTCAATAGAGTCTTCAAAATTAAATGAGACACATTCCTTAGGTTCATCGAGAATGTTCATCCTTGAATCAAGATCATACTAAATAGATGGTTCCCTGTTAATATTTTGAACTTGTTGTATTGTGTCCTCTAAAATCTAATTTGTTTTTTCTTCATAGGCTAAAACCCTTAAAGAATTGGTATTTCTTCCAATATCCTTCCTTACTGGTCTCCACTATTTATTTACTTTCATTTATCTAGATATATTTTTTGGAAGTTGAAAACCACCCTCGTACATATCCATTTATAAATTTCTCTTGCAATTTTCTACATATGTTTCTCATGGACTCTTCTTAAGGCATGATATCTCAATATGCCCTACCTCATAACATCTTATACATCTAAAAGATATGTTATCATAATATATGGTTTGTGTCCACAACTTACCCCCATACTTAAAAATAATTGATTTTGGTAAAGGTTTACTTATACCAATCATGATCAATATTCTAGCTTAAATAGCCAAGAATTCATCTTTTGTAGTTTTTTAAATCTCAAGGAATTCTCCTAGAGTGTTTTCTATTACCTTGAAGGTATTTATTTCTTAAAATTCAATAGGAAACCCATACAACCTAACCCAAACTAGTACTAGGGATAGATTTACCTTTTCAAGTGTAAAGCCTTCATACCAATGATAACGAAGAGTCCTACTCTTACCATAAACCAAGGATACCTTTTAGGATTCTATCTATTTCCTTCCTAGAACAAAAAATGGCTAGGAAGAAACCTTTGGTAAGAAAGGGTAGACTCACTTCTAGATGATTCCAACTCCTATCAATCCATTTTCTCAAGGTCGAAGCCCTTGGCCAAGACCCATTATATTTACCAAAAATTGCCCTATATTTGAGGAACAGGGATCAATCCTCTATGAGGCCCTCACTAACCTCTATTGCTAGATAATATTCTAAGGATTCAGTTATAATTTGATCCATAGGAAAGAAACTAAAACTCAAAATCTATTTAAATATACCAGAATATCCTATAGCAATTATCATATTTGATAAAAATAACCTATAATTATTTGCATGCAAAATTTATAAGATAAAGCAGGGGAAAAATAAACTTACCTAAAAAATTATATGCCTAGATAGAATATTTTACCCCATTTAAGTCCTAGCCCTCCATTGCTCCTTCTATCATCTGAACCCTAGCTGACAAATATTTGCAATTTTGTTTTTCATGACTTGAAAAATCATCACTAACCTTATTTTAAATGACTAAATTCATAGGGTTGTATCTTTCTCAAAATCGATCGGATTCCTTCATATGAGCACTCTCTTTAAAGCTCTTCAAAATCCAAACAAAATGGTCCAAGAATCAACTGAATCAGATAATCCTTTGAGAAGATATAGCTCCTAAAAGATGAGATTTTTTTTAGAAAAAATTACCTTAATGTTGCCCTAGTTTTAAATGGTTGTCTTCATATGGTCATATCTCCCTCAATACTACTTGGATTTTTTTGAATGACCACTCATTTCAAAGATCTTCAAAATCTGCACAAAATGGCACTAGAATCATTTAAATTGAAAAAATCTATGCAAAGATATGGTTCTTGAAAGATTATTCAATTTTCAAAAAAATTGCCCTAGCTCTATCAATTCATAATTTCTCCATAAGATATGAAATTCTTGACTTCCAACCAATTGCTCTAAACCCCATGGTTTTATGGTCTCATAACTATTATAAAAGATAATTTTACTATCTTTAATTTTGTAAAATTATTCACTATAGTTAATTTTGCATTTATTTACCATTAAACACTATATAAATTTACAAAATAAAAAAAATGCCTCCTGGGATAGTAAAATTGCAAAAAGGTCCTTATGTAATTTGACCCTTTTGAATCGTCTGAATCAAAAAAATCCTTCAATATTGCTTGGATTCTTTCGAATGACCACTCATTTCAAAGATCTTCAAAATCCGCACAAAATGGCACTAGAATTGTCTAAATCAAAAAATTCTATGCAAAGATATGGCTCTTGAAATATTGTTCATTTTTATAAAAAAAATATCCTAGCTCTATCGATTCATAATTTCTTCATAAGATGTGAAATTCTTGACTTCCAATTAATTTCTCTAAACCTCATGGGTTGTCCAGTCTCATAACTACTGCAAAAAAATAATTTTACTATCCTTAATATTACAAAAAAAAATAATGGATTATATGGAATTGAAATAGGCCCCAGTCGTATTACATCATCACCACATAGTGGTATTATCACAAAGCTTTGATATTATCCATATATCATTGGAGGTTTTGAAAATCTAGGAGAAACCTAGAGTGGTTGTGGAGATGAAATAGGGTTGGCGGTGGCCACAGGGATGCGCAGGGCCAGGATCGTGCGACTGAGATGGAGGAGAGAATTCGACAAGATTTTTAATGCAAGGCCACGGTGGGCTATGGTTATAGCAGGACCCGAATGAACATGCTATAAAAATAGTTTTTTAAAACTCTTTGAAGATGAACAAGAAGGTTGTCAAAATATCCACAAGGGGGTGACCCAGGGTGCAAAATTTTGTTGTTGGTTTAATAAAAATGTTGCAAAAATAGATGGTGGATAGGATATTGTAGGTCTTCGCCCTAAATCCTAACAATCCCATTTTGGGTATACATGGATTTGATCGTTGTTCATCCCATGAATCCAAGGATTTTTTAACATGCTTGCTAGCATGTGGAGTGAAGTGAAATTAAGATAACTCGAGGGGTGATAATATGTAGCATCATTGACTATGGAGAAGTGGGACATCAACTTTTATCATCGACTAAAGTCACAACATAGTAATGGGAAGGAAGTCTATGAAATCAGCACTAAAAGTGCAAATTTAGGGCTTTAGCATAGAGGATTAACAGGTGAAAGGTATATTTATAGTGAAAGTGATGACCCTGCCATTTGGAAAGCTTGTTATTATGGTCGGAGCAGGTATAGTTGGGTCAGTTTTTATTAATGAAGGATGTTTTTAATATTTCTACTACTGGCGGTGATGAACCTGGTGATTGTTGTACTTTGGACTTGTTTCACTACCAAATCACATAGTTTCCCCAGAGGATTATGAAGACACGGTTTTGCTTACCTCCAAAACTATATGTAGTCAGAGTGAATGAATTTGAATATTGACTTAATTGCTTATTTTTTATTGATTTGATTTCCATCAAGGTGTCCGAGCAGAGCATCAAATGTCTTGGCTATGAAGGGTTGCCATTATCTGAGGAAGAAAGAGGGCATTTGCAGTACAAAGGAGCAGCAGATACTTTGGGGTTTTTGCCTTTCAATCCTAATTTGATGGAAAAAAGGGCATTGTGCTATAAATTCTTGTGTCCTGGCTAGGAAAAAACCTAAAGGTACCTATTGCTTTCCCTTTGATGCATGGAAAGTTGTTTTTTGCAGTGGTTTTAGCCATTATTTAACCTAAACTCAAAGCCTTGAGAAGCCCTTATGGGTACTAGAAAAAAGGTTGTCTTCAGAAGGTGGAATCCTTGGAAGATTGTTTGGTTTACTCATAATCTCCTGTCACATTGAGTTTTAAGCTGCTTTGTGAAAGAAATACTTGTATAACAAATTGTTTGACGAAATGCCTGAACAACAAAATGATTTTTAAACTTAATCCCCATCTTTTCAATTATTTATTTTTTTCACATGATTCAGAGTTAGACTATGGATGATGTTGAATACATCCCTATTATTTTAAGCTTTCATGGTGTTGTGTAAACAAATACCGGTACAATGAAGTGTTAGATGAAATGCCCAAATGGCAAAATGCTTATTAAACTAGAACCGATCTTTAAAATTTAGGTTCTCTCCTCTTATGCTTCAGACTTAGTCCTTGGAAGTTTAATCCAGGAAATACATCTGTTTTTTACCTTGAGTTTAGGCAAGTTGTCATGAAAGGAAGTTTTTTACAATCAAGGAGTGGACAGTGAATGGGGGTTGTTGAAATGTGGGTGATGTGGTAGTTTGTGACACCAAATTGTAATTCTTAGGCACCAGGGACAAGTTTTTTTTGTAGTCTGTCATTACAGCAACCATCAATGGTGAAGTATGCTGGAGAAACCTAGATGCAAGATATAAAAATAATTGAAGTTCTCAGTAAACACATGGGCAGTAATTAACCATAGGCAGTTGGCTTAACAGTGGAGAAGAGACAAGGGGAGGATATGGTTGATCAGGTTGACTACTCTTCAGATCCAGTGGTAGGAATCTCTATTTTCCCTATGGAAAAATTTTTGAAAAACAAGTGGAAGTTGGAGAGGGAGTCCACCTTTTTGGTTGAAGACCCCTCAAGTCAGAACGTAGAGAGGAAGACTGTAGAGGTTTTTTTCTTTCTAGAGTCCTCTTCACAGAAGGATTTGTCTCCAACTGCTTACTCTATAAAAAACTATATTGTAGACCATCCTTTTAGTCCATATGCACTAGTGGACAATCCTTAGCTGGGGAGAGTCCCTGTTCAGAGGACTTGCTCATCAGATTTAAATTTATACTCTAACAACATGCCTACAGAGTTAATACCACACCCTATGGATATGTGCTTTGCTGATGGTGATTTAGGCTTTATGGAAGTGAGGTCCTGGGAGGTTTATACAAAGAGAAGTTCTCAAGATAATGATGGAGGAGAGTCTGGAACCTTTGTTGGTACAGGATTCTGTGAAGGGAATATGGATAGAGGGGAGTTGTTAGGTATTAGTAAGGAGATGCATATTTCAACTACTGTTAACAAAACCTCCACCAAGAAAAGAAAAAAAAAGTGTGTTAAGCTCAGAGAGGGATGAGTAAATTTGGTCTTAGGTGAAGATATTTTGTTGGACAGAGTTTTGGAAATGGAAGGTAAAACACTAACTGGGAGGTTCTATGGTAGATTATTCTCAGTTAAATCGCTTACTCAGTGGTTGGAGAGGGTGTGGAGCCCGATTTTGGGATATTCTCCTTCTTTTCATGTTTTGGTCAGAGGATGGTTAGCCTTCTCCTTTAGATCGGTGGAGGATGCAGATAAAATACTACAGAGTAGGTGGTACTGGGGTTCTTTTGCTTTATCCTTGAAATGATGGTCTCCATTTTTTGATCCGAGAAGGGAGTCTAAAGCAATACAACCTATTTGGATCAAGCTGCCGGGATTGCCTTTGGAGTTGTGGTCTACTAGGATTCTGATGGAAATTGGTAATTGTTTAGGGACTTGGGTGGATTTGGATCAAGCGTGCTTGAGTGGTTCTTCACGTTCTATTGCAAGAATACTGGTGGATATGGATCTAAGGGAGGGTCTTCCAGAGTCTATAGAGATAGATATAGGAAAGTGGCATTATGTTCAGATTCTTGACTATGTGAAGATACCTTTTCATTGTTTACGATGTCATGTTTATGGCCATCTGATGGAAGATTGTGGTATAAAATTCTCAGGAAGGGAGTGGAGAAGAAAGCGGGATGAAAATCACACTTCTAGGGTGAGAGTGGATGGATCAGTTAGTAATGTGGAGGGAGACCAAAGAAAATAGGATTGTGGGACAGGTAACTCTTTGGAAGGCAATGTTGGTTTGGAGGAAGGTCATAACATTATTTTAGAAGATTTACTTCCATCAAAGGATTGGGACAAGGGTGTTGATAAGGGTGTGAATTGTGGTCAGTTTAAAGGTCTATTTGAATCAGCACACATAAGGGAGGAGGGACCCTCACTTGGGCCAAAGAATTTTCCTCTACCTCATATCACATCCCTTGGTTCTTTGAACCACTCTTCTAACCCAAAGCAGACTCTTGGGGAGGTGACAAACACCACCACTAAGCCCTCGATTCTAGAGGAAGGTAGTCAAAAGTACCCCTCAAAGGGAATAGGCACAAGGCAGGATGACTCTTCGAAGTTACCTACAAGTCGCCCTTCTAACTTTTCTAAGATTTTTCCTCCTTCAAGGACTTCTTCTCTTTTGTCTTCCTCCCTTGCTAGTGGAGTGAGTTGTAAGGGACCTAAAAGATACTTCCTTAGATCTCAAAAATTAGCATTGTTTCCTAAGGAGTCTGAAATAGCAGGAGGGCTTAGCCTGGATGCTGGCTCCATTCCAGTTCTGGGGAGGAAATCAAATATCCAATGGGCTAAGGACAAAGCTCTGAGGGAGGTTAAGAGTGGTAAACAAAAGTCTATTGTAGGGGCACTTAGAGCATGCCATACCCCAAATATGGTAAATTAATGTTAATCCTTTCTCTTAATATCAGGGGTTTGGGTAGTAACTCTAAAAAGACTACCCTTCGTAGGTTAGTGCAGTTACATCAACCTGACATTTTGTTGCTTCAAGAGACTATGGGTGTAGGTGCAAAAATTGAAGGTCTACTTCATTCCTTTTTAAAAGAGTGGGATCTTCTCTCTTTGGATTCGGAGGGCAGATCTGGAGGATTGGTTTTGGGCTGGGAAAAAGAGGGCTTTTTGGCTCATCAATTCTGTTATTTTTACCTCTGGTTTAGGAGTTGAGCTTTTCTCATTGGAGCTGGGGAAATACTTAGTGGTAGCCAACATCTATGGGCCTTATGAGAACAAAAGGTAGTATTGGGATGCACTCTTAGCAAATGAATTTTTGTAGCAAGGGAATATTATAGTGGGGGGAGATTTAAATTTTACATTGAATAGAGTTGAGGTTTGGGGGACTGTAGCTAGATGTGACCCACAAGTTGGTTTTTTAAACATAAATTTGAAGAGGTGGAGCTGGTGGATGTGGAGCCTATCAAAATTATCCCTACTTGGCGTAATAATAGGGTGGGAGAGGATTATGTGGCAAAAAGGTTGGATAGATTTTATGTCTCTGGTTCTCTTTTGATGGTTGGTGAGAGAATTAGATCTTGGGTGGATATAGGAGGTATCTCAGATCATTGTCCTATCCTTCTTCAAGTTGGCAATCCAGATAGGAAACCTCCCAGTCCTTTCAAGTTTAATTCAAATTGGTTGAAGGATAAGGATTTCCAATCATTGGTTAAAGAAGAATGGAGCCCCTTTGATGCAAATCTGGGAAGTTCAGCATGCTTTCAATTTGCAAGTAGTCTGAGAAAAGTAAAATTTGTTGCATCAAAGTGGGCTTACAATAAGTCTAGACAGCAAAGGCAAGAACTTACTCTTTTAGAGAGGCAAATTGCTGATCTTTATGAGGCAGTGAATGAGGATGGTCTCTCAGAGGAATCCAAAGAAGTCATAAGAGCATTGGAAGAGAAAAAAAGTAATATTTTGTTAGATCAGGAGGCACAATGGAGGCTTAAGAGTAGAGCTATCTGGATGGATTTAGGGGATGAAAATACTAAATTCTTTCACAATTATGCCAATCATAGGAGGAATATAAACACCATTTGGGAAATGCCCAAAGGTGATGGGTCAAAAGCTAGGTCTTTCATAGACCTTGCAGCTCTCGGCATTAAGCACTTTAAAAATCTGTTTAAAGAACCTGAGAGGTTAAACTTGGCTGAGATTCTAAAATTCACCTCCTTCTTCCCTAGCTTTGTTGATGATGCTATAAATGAGAAGCTTCTTGAGGGAGTTTCCATAGATGAATTAAAAAAGTGCTTACCACTTTCCAAAAGAACAAAAGTCCTGGGCCAGATGGTTGGGGGGTTGAGTTCTTCTTGGGATTCTTTGAGCTGATTGGGGAAGATCTACTAAGAGTGGTGGAAGAGACTAAAGCTACAGGGAAGATTCCAGTAGATATCAATTCAACCTTTATTGTTTTGATTCCCAAGAAGGATACTCCTAAATCTTTTGGTGATTTCAGACCTATATCTTTGTGCAACTGCCTATATAAAATTATCGCCAAAGTCATTGCTTCAAGGATTAAAAGAGTTTTCTCGGACTCCATTACTAGTGAGCAATTTGGGTTTCTTAATGGGAGGTAGATTCATGATGTTGTGGGAGTGGCTCAAGAAGGCTTGCACATGATAAAGACAAGGAGACTTCTAGTTGTCGTTGTAAAATTGGACCTTTCCAAAGCTTATGACAGAGTTAGTTGGTTGTATTTGAGGATCATGCTTCTTCACATAGGGTTCAATCTTCAAGTAGTTAACTAGATTATGGGATGTGTGACCTCTGTGTCCTTTGTTGTACTTATAAATGGATCTGCTTCTAGCTTCTTTTCCTCAGAGCGTGGTCTCAGACAAGGTTGTCCTTTATCACCTATTTTGTTTCTTCTAGTGGCAGAAGGCTTGAGTAGGGCTATCAGGGAAGCTAGAAGATTGGGGTTGATTAAAGGGATCAAAATGGGTACATCACTCTTTTTAACTCATCTCTTATTTGTGGATGATGTGTTGTTGTTCTATGATGGTACTCTCAGGGATGTAAATAAGTTCAAAGACATCTTAAGGAGCTATTGTATTGCCACTGGTATGGAAGTTAATTTGGAGAAGTCCACCATGTCTTGTTTTGGTCTCATGGTCGAAGAGGAAATTCTTTTTCAGAGGATACTTTCCTTTTCTAGGATAGAGCTTCAAGTAGGTATTAAGTATCTAGGGTTCTATTTGAAGCCAAATGACTATGGTATTAGGGATTGGGATTGGCTAGTGGATAAGATAGACAAAAGGATTTCTTTATGGTGCAATAGGTGGCTATCAATTGGGGGTAGACTAACTCTTGTAAAATCAGTATTGGAGGCTATTCCTATCTACTGGCATGGGATGGCTTTCATACCAACAGGGGTGTTGGAAAAAATCAGAAAAAGGTGTTTTAAATTCCTATGGATAGGGAAAAGAGATAAAGTTAGCATAGTCTTAGCAAAATGGAAGCTTATAGCAAAACCTAAGGAAGAGGGAGGTTGGGGTTTAAAGAATATCCACCATTTTGGTAAAGCGTTGGCTGCTAGGAGTTTATGGAGACTGATAACACAAGAAAATCTTTGGAGCAAAGTCATTAAGACTAAATATATTGAACCTCTTTCAATGGAGGAGTGGATTCAAAAACCAGACAAGTCTATCAGCAAGGCATCCATCTTTTGGAAAGTTGTAGTCCAGGCCTTTCCACTTATAGGTAATTGGCTTGCTTGGAAAGTTGGTAATGGTACTAAGGTGAGAATTGGAGCAGACCCATGGGTTGGATGTGGAAATGAGTATAGACTTCCAGAGGATCTTATACTATCTATGCAATATGTTGGTTTTTGTACTCTCTCTCAGGTAGTGGACCATGAGGCTACTTCTTTGTGGCAGCAAGGTTGGAAGAGTGCCCACCAACTTGGTCTAGAAGGAAGGAATGGGGAGTTATGGAATGCTTTTGTGAGAGTACTCATAACCAGTCATGTTAGGATCAGAATGGATGAGGAGGATGAACTGGTATGGACTAAAAATCCTATGAAGGGTGTTTATTCAACAAAGATGGGTTATAAAGACATGTTTGCTCAAGACAGGCAAGGAGAACATAGTTGGTGGTGGAAACCTATCTGGAAGGTAAGGACACCTTTAAAAACCAAAACCTTTATGTGGTTGGCCCTTAATAATAGAGTCTTAACTTGGGATGTTTTAATGAAGAGGGGGTTTCAAGGTCCTGGGAGGTGTACTCTTTGTCATGTGGAGCCTGAAACTATCAACCATTTATTGGTTGGTTGTGCATTTACTAAGACTATGTGGAAGGAACTAGAGGTAATTATTGGAAGTTCAGGTACTTGGCAAGGGGTAACTTTGGAAGAGTGTTTGAAGGAGTGGTTTGACAAGAGTGATCTGAAGTCTTTTAGAGCTCTTCCTTTTGTGGTGGCATGGGGAGTGTGGTTAGCTAGGAATTCAGATATCTTTCAAGATACATTGTTGCCAGCCTTTCAAGTTGCTATCCAGATTCGTTCCTTGATTGCTGGTCTTATGAAACCAATCTTGCCTAAATGCCCAAGAGTGATCAAAGATGTCAGTTTTAACAAAATAGTTCCTTGGGGATATTTTGATGGGGCTTGTCAAAGTATTCCCCCTTTGTGTGGGGTAGGGGGAATCCTCTATTTTCATGATTCTCATTTCATAAATTTCAAGGCATGCTTGGGTGTGGGCACCAATAACTATGCTGAAATAATTGCTTTGAAGTTGTTGAAAACTGCACTAGATCATAATGTTCAGCAGCTCCAAGTTTTGGGAGATTCCCTGGTGGTCATCAATTGGATGAAGGATCAGTTCAGAATGGAGAACATAACCCTGCAGCCTATATTAGAACAGGTGAATCTCATAGCGGGTGTTTTCAGCCTCATCACTTACCAACATGTATATAGAGAACACAATTCTCTTGTGGATGCTATGTCAAAGGAAGGATTATTGTTGGCTCAAGGGAGTTGGGAGTGGAGTGAAATTAAGGATGGTGTGACTATCCAAGAGGCAATGATTTCAATCTATGATGTATAAAAAATAATAATAATAATAAAATAAAATTTTGGTGCCTTTTCTTTATTTAAGACAACTACTTGTTGACCCATAAATTGGGCACTTTTTACTGTAGGGTTCTCTTATGTTGATGGTGTGAGGTAGTTAGGACTGTCTTTGATTATCTTTGTAATCCTTGGGTAACTATACATTGTAATCTTCTTTTCTCAATTAGAATAGAATTTTTTTTTTCGTGGAATATATATATATATATCATTTGGCAAGATTCAAACTTGGTTCTCCTTGGAATATTGAGGAATATAGCTGATTGAGCTAGTGCCACTTGATAGTCTTGCAAACATATTCATTATAGTTAATTTTACATTTATTTACCATCAAACACTATAGAAATTTGCAACAAAAAAAATGCCTCCTAGGATAGTAAAATTGCAAAAATGGTCTTTCTGTAATTTGACCCTTTTGAATCATTTGAAATGGAAAACTCCCTTAATACTGCTTGGATTTTTTTGAATGACCACTAATTTCAAAGATCTTCAAAATCTACACAAAATGGCGCTAGAATTGTCTAAATTGAAAAACTCTATGTAAAGATATGGCTCTTGAAAGATTATTCGTTTTTTCGAAAAACAAATTGTCCTAACTCTATCGAATCATAATTTCTCCATAAGATATGGAATTCTTGACTTCCAACCAATTGTTCTAAACCCCAAGGATTATCCAATCTCATAACTATTACAAAAGAATATTTTACTATCCTTAATTTTGCAAAAATATTCACTATATTTAATTTTGTATTTATTTGCCATCAAACACTATATAAATTTGCAAAATAAAAACAAATGCCTCCTAGGATAGTAAAATTGCAAAAATGGTCTTTATGGAATTCGACCCTTTGACCTTTGTTTCAAAAAAATATTGTTTTTCTTCAACTTGTCTATCCTCCTAGTTAGCACTTCATGTATAGAAAAAGGAAAAATTGCTTCTTTTGACCCCTCTAGAATAATAAAACAATTTTTAAGTAAAATTTGAAGCACAAAGAATTGAACCTAAGACCTTCAAATTCTAAATATTCAATAAATACCTTGTGCAAACTACCTATCTACCTAGACACATCCACAAGATGAGGCCTTCATGCTTTTCACATGTTATTTTTTGCATGACTTAGTTTTCAATAATGCCTTGGATGCTTTATGGTAAGTTAGTGGTATAGTTTGCTTTCTCAGGAAAAATAATATTTACAATGCACTATCACTTGTCAGTCTGACTTGAATTTAGATGAAAAAAATTTAAACATCGTTTTTTTAACCATTTTGTCAAGTGATTCTGAATTATTTTTCATTCCATCTTTCAGTGGGCTAAGAGGTATTGTTTTTTTTTATTTCTTTGGTTTTAACACCCATGTAGTCCTTGTCATAAGGGCCCACATCATTTATAAATAAAAGTGATAGAATACACTTGTCATGTGGCAAATTTCCTTCAATGTTTACTTCATATTCGAATTAAGAATTAAAACAAATATACATTATTGTTGTGCCTTCACTTCTTATAGCAATTTTTTGCATGAGAATTTCAATTTTTTTTTTCCACCAAGATTTCATAACCGGAAAACTTGATGGTCAAGATGTTTAACAAGAAAAAAATGGAATGAGGTATGTCTTTCTATGATGCATGTACAAGTTGGAAACTTGACGAAAATTGGGCAAAGTTTACCTTCTACTTCACGTGCATGGGATATAATCTTTATTAGCAATTTTAAAGTAGTAATTCTAGACCAGGGGCACAATGGACTTATATGTTGGTGGGGTTTGATGAGAAAAAAATGCTCTCGAGTTTGGAGGTAAGAAATCATAGGGGTCTACAGAGTGGTTCTAGAGCTTTTTGATAAATACTCAAGAGAACGCTTCTAGAAAAAAATGGACATTAGTTTTAGGTTCTAGTTCGGGAAAGAACTGCTATACTACCAATAATGATACAAGCATAAAATGGAATGGAATGGTTTCAGAAGAATTCAATTAAACATTACCAAAGCATGTACATGGATTTATACAATGAAATGTCTCTTAGAATCCAAGAGACTCTTGGTGTTCCTTATTTTAATTAAGATCAAAGATGATGTTCCATATTATGTCTCTTCTATTGTTCCTAATAATTTAATACGCATTATCTAACATAAAATGGGTTTGTAGAGGATTCTAGCAGAAGAAATCCTCTATGTATTATTTGTTTTTTTCTTCTAGAATTGCAAACTAATATGTGTCAACTTTTGTTGCTAGATGACCTAAAATGATTCTCCATTTATACAAATTTGATGTTTGAATTCATCTTGTCAAGAGCACTAACTATAGGTGCTCATGTTGGCCCCAAGTCAAAAATGATAAATAATAACAAAATTGGCTTAATTTGGACCAAAATACCCTCGATATGAAATTCCATTGATTTTGGCCTTAATTTTGATGAGAGCACCTAAATGAGGCACTCTAGTCTAAAAGTCATGCATTAGATCAAAGGTATATTATGATATAGTGATGCTCTAGTTGAAAAGTAGACACTTTAGTCAAACTTTATATGCCATTATGATGCTTTGGTATAATATAAATTTATAATAACAATTAAGTAGTAAATGAATATAAAATGTATAATAAATGAAAGCATTTACTTTAATTTATATTATAAATATATAATTTTTGAGATGTTTGGGCATGGTTTTATGATCACAGGATCTATAATGGATAAACAATATTTAAACTTATGATTTTTCTAATACTTAGCCAATTTTTAGGATTCTATGCTTTTAGACCTAATCAAATGTTAGGATATTTATAAATAATATAAATATATGGTCAAGGATATTGTATGAAAACTATGTGACATTCTAATTCTATGAAAAGGGATATCATTAGAATCCTAAGGGAAATCTAAGGCTAACTTACATCAAGATCAATCCTTTGCCATTTATGGGAGCTCTTTGCAAAGTTGTATTTATCATGATTGTATGGATTTATACTTCATTAAGATGAACAATTACTATTATATAAAGTAACAAGATTTAATAACAATGAATTTTATTAATTTGTAATTGAAAACATTTGTTTTTAATTGCAAGTATAAAATTATAGATTGATTACCCCCTACCATTGTTAAATGTATTAGGTAATTAGAGATGTAGATGAAGAATAACTTTTTAATGGGTTGCCATGGATTTTTATTTATAACAAGGCCATGGAAACTTGATCCGTCTTCATGGAAAACAACTCGTTTTAACTACTTAAGCTCAACTCGACTAACTACATATGAAGAATTATTGCAACCATGTAACCATTATTTGATGAATCATTGTAATGTTCATTTTGATATCATTGTTTTTGTAATAAGCTATGCATGGCTTCTATTGGGGATCTCATTAAACTAACAAAATATTACATTATTATATGGTTATTTAAACCCTATCTAGTTGATATTTTATTAAATATATTCTTCATTTGCCTTTCTATCAAAGATATTCTTCATATTTTTGAAATTATTATTTTTTTACAATGAACTCTTTGTTATAATTTTCATTGAGAGATAAAATCTCACTTTGTTTCATTTCCACTAACAATTTCATCTTCATCAATCTCTTCATTATTTTCATACTTTTATAGTGAGACTTATCATCTATACGTTTGTCTTGCCCTAAAGAGTCTAAATATCAAGGAATAACTTCAAAAGTACTCTCTTCTTTATAGTGTTCTAGAAAACCTAAAGTGCAAGGACATTCCTCCATAGTCATTAGCTCCTTATGTTATACTAAAAATGTTAAATTGATATGGATATCCTCCATCCTCATTTCTTTATATGTCACTCTTGAAACCCTAAAGTGTAATAGATAACCTCTACACTACTTTTATTTCTATTGCAAAGGACTAATTTTATACTACTTGATGGAAATAAAGATAATTTACTAGTAACAAACTTGACCTCTTCCATGTTCTATTTTTTAAATTTTTCTCCTTGTTTTCCCTTACACCTTTAACTCCTCCTAAATTTAAACTTGCATATTGTACTTCCTTATCCCTTGTATCCTTAATTGTTTCTTCCAATAGTTGATTAGAGTGAACTATAATGATCTTTGACATATGATGTTATAGGCTTTCTTTACCTCTATTTTCATGGTGGAATAACCTTGATCTAATCCAACTTCTACTACATTATAATATCCTTGCTTCATCTTTAAGTTTATCTCATGACCATATTTTTTCTGTCTCTTTCTCCATCATTTTCACTTTGTTATCTCTTTGCATGTGTCCAATATTATAACCTTTGTGGTATCAAAATGCAATATTTTTATATTTCACTTGTTGATCCCATTCTCTTGATTCATATTTTATCTAAATAGATTGTGAAAAATATTATGAAATATCCACAGTGACACATATGTAGGTATATAAAACATGCTTTCCCTCCTTATTGGTTGGTCCCTAATGGATAAACTTCCATAGGGTTTTACCAATATTCTTCAAAACATCCTTATTAATAAGCTAATATGGAAGTCCAAAAAGCCTAACCCATACTAGAAGATTTTTAATTGACAAAAAAATCTTAATTCATGGTCTTAAATATAAGGAATCTCTCCCCCTAAACCATGGACCATCACCCATTATTTTAAACTGAATTCTAAACTAAAAAGATGATGAGAAAAATCTTTAGGAAAAAAAGTCATGGATTATTTGAATTCAATCCCCACTTCTACTTGATCCAATTTTGAATCTCCAAAAACCCTAGTTAGCATTCATGGAACTTACTTGTTAAACCTCTACTTTTAAAAACCATTATATCATGCCCAATCATCTCATCCTTGATAATCACAAGCCAATAGTCATAGGAATATTGTAAGGATGTAATATCATTAATTTCCTTGTAAGACAATATGGAAAAACTATTATAGAAATATTAGGTAGGCTATAACCCTTCCCTCATATTCAAAAAGAAAAAAGAAAAAAAAACAAGCATAAAACCAAAATAAAAAGCATGACCTCTCATAAAACACTAAGGATATTAGAGGTCTTATCACTTTTCAACTAAAATTGGTTTCAAAGTTAATTGTTGGTTTCCTCCAAAATAGCCTTTAATCACTTTCTAAAAGTAAACCATCCTAATTTGGACCTACGTCTTATCATTCTTCTTTGAGGTCTTCATTGAGTATATTTAGAATTTTATTTTTCAAGTCCCATGTAAGAATATACTTCTTCTCCCCAATTTCAAGTTTAACTTCTTCCTAAGTCAAGGTTATGCATAGTGGCGAATATTCGACAATTTGGTGAATATTCATATTTTCAAAATTGAAAATTGGCAAAAATGGGGACCCTAGGCATTGGCCCATTCACCCAATTTTTTTGGGATAAAAATTTTTTAGGGGTCGTTTCATCGTGCGTTGATAATAATATTATCGATTTTTTTTAAATCGCTAGCACTCCCACCTAAACTAAGGACCCTTTTCGCCTTGAAATTATAAAATTTTTAAATTATCCCACCAAATTCACCTCTTATAGTAGTATATAAATGTAACATGACAACCATACCCATACAACTAAAACATTAGAGTGTGGTCCGCGTACGTTGGATTGCACACCATTTGGACTAATTTTTGCACTCGAATTACATCTAGATCAATTTCTGCAATCGGATCACATCTATACCAATTTCTACACCCCAATCTAAATCGGACCACTTTCTGCACCCAAGCCGCATCCAAGGCACTTTCTGCATTGGGCTTGCAATCCAAATGTAAAAGTGCCCTGGATGTGACCTGGGTGTAGAAATTAGTCTAGGTGCGGGCTAGGTGTAGAAAGTGATCCGAGTACAAAAATTGGTCCGGATGCAGGCTAGGTGTAGAAATTGATCAGGATGTGGGATGGGTGTAGAATTTGATCTGAATGTAGATCGAGTGCAAAAACTAGTTTGGATGCGAGACAGGTGTAGAAACTGGATCAGATGCAGGTGTAGAAACTAGTTTGAATGCGAGACAGGTGCAAAAGTTGGTTTGGATGCGGGATGGGTGCAAAAATTGGTCCGGGTGGGGGATGGGTGCAAAATTTGGTTCGGGTCGAGGATGGGTGTAAAATTTGATCCGGGTGGGGGGCAAGTGCAAAATTTGGTTCGAGTAGGGGATGGGTGCAAAAATTGGTCTGAGTGGGGGACGGGTGAAAAAATTGGTCCGGGTGGGAGATGGGTGCAAAAATTGGTTCGGGTGGGAATGGGTGCAAAAATTGGTCCAGGTGGGGGACGGGTGCAAAAATTGGTCCGGGTGGGGGAGGGGATGAGTGCAAAAATTGGTCCAGGCGGAGGGACAGGTGCAAAAATTGAAGTAGGGGGAAAAATGGAATTCCTAGGTAAGCAACAAAATAATACATTTTTTTAGACCTCACAACCATAACAAAAATTTCAAAAAACCAAGATAAATGATGTTTTCCAACCCATCCAAAACTCCATAAGTAAGCATGCTCGACTGGAGTAGTACTTAGATGGGTGACCTCTTGGGAAGTCCCAGTTTTGCACTCGATCCGCATCTAGGCCCTGTTTTGCACCTAGTCCACATCTGGGCCCTGTTTTGCACCCGATCTGATCAAAACTATCAAATTCGCTAGTGTTTTATTATTTTTGGTGAAAATCAAGTAATTTTCCAGTGTTTTATTATTTTTGGTGAAAATAATGTAATTTGCCATGTCCTCCTACATGAAGTTGGCCAGGATTCGCCAGGGTTTCGAAATGGATTCGTCATTTTTTTACAAGTACATTTCGGGTCTGACCCCTTATGCATAACCCTATCCTAAGTGCATGCTAATTTTGCAAAGAAATCAACAACTTGATTTCATTCTATTCATGTATAATTCCTCTACACCACCTTATAACATTTGAGAAGGGATTTTATATCTTTCAAACATTTTCTTGATTACCAATGCTTAGATCTAGAGAGTGGTTGCTTCTTAAAATGGTCCATTTGAATCTTTGAATCATAATCCACTTCAATAGTGGTTAGCTGCTTTCTTTTGGCCTCCACAATTGCATGGTGAATGGCCATTACCTTAGCTAAATTATTGGTAGATCTTCTTAGGATTCCTACAAACAAAATATTACTTGGTCATTGTGGTCCCAACAAACACATTTTGTACTTACACCACCCATGTTTCTCAAAGAAACACCATCGATGTTTATTCTAACATTATCTAGAGAAGGCCTATTGTTCCCTTGATTTTGGATTATAAATATTGGAAGTTTAACACCATGTCCATGTAAATGTGAGGGTGGATTATAGGGATTCCAAATCTGTTCAAGATATTGAATTCCCACCAAAACTTGCTTGTGTATTTTGTGCCTAGGCTTAACAAGCTTCCTTAAGGCTTCCTATTATTTGACCCTGCACTTGGCTTATTAGCTTAGCTATGACTTGAAAAAAATGACAAATAATTAATATTTAATAGATGATTTTAAAGCATACTTCTAATTTTGGGTTCAAACTATCAGTTTAATGATTGTTGATCAATTCCTCTCATTTGATGTGATGGGAAAAATTAGATTTTAAAGTTTGTATAATAAACTTTATATTTTAAGTGGTCCATGATTAAGATTTATTAATCAACATTAAAAAATTTAACAAGAACGAAATTTATTTATTGATTTTTTTTAATTTTTGGTTATATGGGATTGAAATAAGCCCCACCCATATTAGATTGTCATCACATAGTGGTATTACAAGAGCTTGTCTATTATGCATGTAACTTTTAGCTAGATTCGAAGTTGGGTCTCTTCCTTGAAAGTCATGGAATTTAACTAGTAAGCTAATGCCATTGTGATTTATTATATCATTTATTTAATATTAACTTATCTAAACATTAATTTAACATTACAATTTAAATTTTAAATGTTTGTCCACCTCCAACCACCTTTACGATTTTTGCTTAATTTTACTTTTGAATTGTTTTAGCATTTTTTTTAAGTAGGGTTTTGAAAGGGTTGTCCTTTCCCTTTTACATCGATTTGGTCACATTGAGCTATTTCATGCCTCCAATATTTGAACCTTGGCATGGGCTACATCACTATTTGATTTAGTATACAGTAATTCAACTTTAAATAAATTTTAGCTAGTGATTTGTATCTTGTATTTTTCTTTCTTTATTTTTAATTGTTTATATCAGAGTGAAATGGGTCCCACTTGTATCAAATTATGGCCATGTCATCACATTTTCAAAAAACCACCTAGTGATATTACAAGTAGTCATATTATCATAACATCCATGGGTTTTTTGTGATCCAAACATTCTCACTAGTCAAACTTCAACCCTATGGGCAATAATGTTAAGGCTTATCCATGGGATTGAAATCTTAAAATATTAAGTGAAAGTTCTCACTTTCCACCGATTGTTTAAAACCCTTTAAATAAATGATAAGGTTCATCAATGGGCTTGAAACCTTGGCTTGTAATATAAAATTCCTTTTTGATTATTACATACCCCAAACCCATTAAGTGTCAAGGTTCACTAGGGATAATCTAAGAATACACATAACATTATTACTTACCTCTAATTGTCCCTAACTCCTTGAACAATTGTTAAGGTTCACCAATAGGAATGAAACTTTGGCTTACGAAGTAAAAATCCTTGCTCCTTACTACTTGCCCCAAACTCATGAAATGTTAAGGTTTACTCATGGAATTCAAAACTTGGCTTATGGTGTGAAAATTCTCACTTCCTACCCCTTGCCTAAAACCCACTAGGCTTAATTAGTTCATTCATAATTGGTTATATGGGATTGAAATGAGCCCCATTCATATTACATCATGATTGCAATACTATGGCATTTCAACAAACCATATTGTGATCTTGCAATACAATATTGGCAATTACGCACATATTGCCTAACAAGACTTTAATGTAGGCCTCCACCTTGAAACATATTTTTAACCTCTTGAGTTCATGCCATTTAATTGAGCTTAATTACTTGGTATGTCATTTAAATTTATATTTATTATCAACTTTAAAATGTTACTAAAAGTCTAAATCACTATTTAACATTTTTTATGTGGTTGAAATGACTCCTCCCATGTACTAATATTAATCACATTATTATGGGCTATTTTATCATGAGAAATATCATGGATATAAAACATAATTACATCATCATAAGTCATATTTTTTCAATTGGTTATATGGGATTAAAATGGGCCAAACCCATATTACATCATCACCACATAGTAGGATTACAACAAGTTGGCTATTATTCATGTATCATTTGGCAAGATTCAAACTTGGATCTCCTCCTTTAAATTCAAGGAATCTAAACAAAGCAAATTCTATTTGATTATCACAAGTCATCTTAGAATAGACTATAATAAAAGCATTTTAATGTCAATGAAGTTAGATAGCCTATGGGACTATTAAAATATAATATTACCAATCAACATATTTACTTCATTTATTCCTTTAGAAAAGAGATTAGATTGTGTAAATCTATGAAGTATGACCCAACATTCTTTCTTTTAAAGGTGTTGATATTTTGCTTATGATTCTTATGATGAATTCTCCTACTTTATTTATTCGTGACTTTTCAAACAATTCATACATAGAGTCCATTATCAGAGTGTCGACATAACTAGTTCATATGTCATCATAGGCTTTGCATCCCAAGATCAAATGCTTCTACTTTTATAAAAGGTATATATCGTGTTCTCTCATTTCTCTTTTTGGTATCTTCCATTTTTATGTCTCACATTTAAGCTCATGTGAGATAATCCTCAATTTGAACCATAAGCATTTTGCTCCTATATGTTCTTGATGATGGTGTTTAAATGCAAGATTGACTTGAATAAGGTAGTGTTCTCTCTTTGTTCCTAATTCGTTTGTCCACATCATTGTGGTATTTTTTTTTAATATAGACCTTTATATCCTTGTCATTGTTTAAGCATTAAGTTGAGTTGATATCCAATATATTCATCCATTTGTTATTTTGTCATGTCCGTGAGTCTTTTTTTGTTCAATTATTCTCCTTGAATAGCCTAAGGCCATCTATCTACATATATTTTTTTGATTTATTTTGGGTTATCTAAAAGTTAAATAATAACAATTGCCTTAAAAAAAGGTACATGTTTTTGCTAAAAAGTATTTCATATGGAAATAAAAAAATTATTTTGAATTTGGTTATGATCAAATGCACTTAAATCCTCTTTATTCATATCTATTTTAAGTCTAATTGGTAGCAACCCATATTGTACTTCGATAGAGTACCATTAACACCATCCAAAATCCAAAGAAGACTCATATGGACTTCTAATCTTATATGAAACTTATATCGTCGATGAAACTCATAATTGTGCTTCCCTACATCTATTTTGCAATGCAAAAAGTGTTCTTCACCCTCCTAAAATTATTTTCATTCTATATAATTCTTAACTAAGTTGATTATTAAAGTTTACAATTATTATTTTGTATCTTCTACTACCTTTTTAAGAGATCCCATCAAAATAAAAGTTTACTTGTTAAAATAATATTGATAAAATATGATGCAATGTAAAATGTGAACCTGATTTGTGTTGTTATCCATGTACTTCATCTACCATTTTTTAATTGATTATATAATATTAAAACGATTCTCGCCCATATTACATTATAACAATGTCACCATAATATTTCAACCTATATAGTGGTATTTTGGAAATTATAAATAAATCATAACATAAGATATGAACATGGGTCTTTTCCTTGAGATCCTATGTTTTTTAATCACATGAGGTCATGTTATTTGATGCATCTCATGTATCATTACTTTATAAATATTTAAACTACTCAACTTTTATATTTTTTCCTTACATTATGTGGGATTGAAACAAACTGTATTCATATTACAATATGATTGCCTTACCATTTTATTTTATTTTATTTTTCAATGAGTTTACATAGGTTTTTATGAGGGATCTCGGTCCCCTCATACCGATTGGGGTTTGAAACTTGATCCTCTCAAAGAGAGGCCAAAGCCCTTACCACTATAGTTCTTACTATTGTATTTTGACAATCTATATAACAATACTATTACAACAACATAACATTTTAACACTTATAAGTATATTAACTAACAAAATGTAAACATGAATCTCCATCTTAAACCACATAAATTCTTTTTTTCAGTATTCAATTGGTTATATGAGATTGAAATGGAATCTATTTGTTTTACATCATGACCACATAGTGGTATTATAACAATTTGACAATTATGAATGTATCGCTTGGCAAGGTTAATACCTAGATATCCTCCTTGAAAGTAAAAAAATATAACTAATTGAACTAATACCATTTAATACTTAATTGTTATTTTTATTATACTTAATGAGGTTTTTTACTGGACCCTCAAACCAGTTACAAGAACCCCCAAAAATGGGTACCCTTCTTTCCACTACATACATCAAAATTAACTTGACAGATTGATCTCCTTTGCATAACATAAACTAAAAAGCTACAATACCAACATGATAAAAATGATGCTTAGTCAACATAAAACTTTAGATAATACTTCAGCTAGAACATAAAAATTTTGGGCTAGGAAATATTTCTAGAGGCGAGAAACTCACCTTGCATTCTTTCTATGGGGAGGGCTCTACACTACTCTTGAGACCAACCAAATGCTCTTCCTGTAAGAGATAGATGCACCTAGCCTTCCTTCTATGGTGGGGATTTACCCTTGTTTGTCAGAAAGTACCTGAGACCTCACTTGCTCATCCATTATTGCCCCACACTTTGCAACTAGACATCTTTAGTCGTTGCACACTTCATATTATCCTTCTCGCTACTTAGGTCACTAATTAGTTTACTATATAAACTATGACTCTTTTCTCCAATATTTTTTGTCTAGTATTTTATTTTTCCTTTACTCATTAGAGATACTTGGATTTTTCTAGTCTTTCTTGGTCCCTCTCAATTATTTTTCTTACTACTTTTGGAAGTAGCTCATCTAGTCTCTAATACTAGCATGCTTCCTTGCTCACTCCTTTATTTGCTAATGCATTTACCAAACTATTTCCCTCCTTCAAAATGTGTTGTGCCTTATAATTGTTTAGGCTCCTTGGCTAGTCCCTAATTTCCTCTATGACATCCTTTATTTTCTAGTTACACTCACACTTTCTAGTGACCCAGTTAACCAAAACCTAAGAGTCACACTCTATTTCAAGTTTTTATCCCTTATTTTCTTTTCCAAAGCCATCTCCGTGATCAGGGTCTTAGCTTTTGTCATTGTGCTCAATGTTATATGGAAATTTTCTAAAAACATCCTCACCACCTTGATTTTTTCATCCCTTATAGTTCCTTTCTCGCCCACCAATCCTGGTTTTCCTTTTGTGGCACCATCGGTGTTCAATTTGAGCCACCCTATTGCGAAACAACTCCACCTAACCATAGACCTATCTAAGAAGGTAATTTTGGCAGGCTCCCTTGCACATAGTTTAATACCATGATTTTTAAAGGATTGATGCTCATAGTCAAGTGGTATATTCTCCTCAATACTACTTAATTTTTGAACCATTGTTGCTTTAATTTTACTGTAGATTCTAATTGCATTGTGTTTTTCTCCTTGGAAGGTCCAACAATTCCTTTCTAAACACACATTCCACATGAAGACGAATGATATCATTCTACACAAATATTTCAATGTGGCATTTGTAAAGGGACTTCTCCACTAAGTTAGTAAGTCCTTGACCCCCTAGGGTAAAACCCACTTGACCGATAAGCCCTTGAATAGACTGTTCCAAAAATTTTGAACTAAAAACACAATGTATAAATAAGCGTTGCCCATCTTCCTTTACCTCTTTGCATAAGGGATACCACGATGGATCCTAAAACCCCTACCTCTTAAGGTTTTTGTAATTAGTATTTTATTGTGTATCACTAATCATCCAAAGGCCTTGATTTTGGTATGGTTGAACTTCACCAAATTCTCACTTAGACCTTCTCTTTGTTGTCCAACTCCATACGATACCCATACCCTATATTTATTATGTACCCCTCATCAACTTCTCACCCAATTTTAGGTATTTTCTTCTTTTAGTGCAAGGAAAGAGGGTTTTAGCATAATGAGAACTACACCAATTTAGTGAGACCACTCAGCTCTAGTCCACTCCTCAAGCACATACCTTATATTATTTTCATCATCCTTATACATAGTATTTTATCTTTGACCCATAGATTTGTTGTATAACATCTACCAAAGTATTACATGTGTCGTCTTAGCGGGTTGTTCCCTAATCAAAGGTTATGCCAAATATGGTCTTCCATAAACCCATTTTCCATCTAATCCTTTTCTTGATCACCTCTTTACTCTCCAACAGGTGATTCCATAGAATGGAAGCTTTATATTGCTCCTCCTCCTTAAGGATATGACTTGGATCCTCCCCACCTAGGTACTTGTGTCTTAATATCATTACCCATTGGTTGGTGGGTTATTTGAGAAATCTCCAAGTGAGTTTACCCTCCCACTTGATTTATCCTTCGTAGGCCTACACCTCGCCATGCTTTCGATTAGTAAACTATCTTTGATTGGATAAGGAATACTCTTTTCTTTTCATCCATACCAGTACATTCAAATTGTCTTTACGGGCTCTTTAGATGATTTGTTGCTTTCATAAATTGAACAATGATAAAATATACATGGATAAGGATTGAAGAGTTTCTTGGATAATTTGGATCTTCTTAGCTTGGCTCAACCAATTCCCCTTCCATTTGATTAGTTTTTTTGAAAGGTTGTAGGAAGAAGGTGGCATAGAGACCACTTAGGTGGATTGGATTTGATGTACCTTGGATTATAAAGTTGTTATGTAAATGAGAGTTTGATTTGTATTACATAGATGAAACTTTCAAGTTATTAAATAGTTGTATAGTTTTGTAAGAAAATGAGAGCTTGATTAATGAACAAAAGCAAGGATTGTTTTCTTTGCTTAGTATTCTTATTGATCAAGAAAATTAAATGTTATCTTGTGATCTACTTTTGATGAGATGTTATTGTAGTCTTTAAGTGGAGTAGATAGCATTGTAATTTATCATTTTTATTTCTAAAGGAATGCTTCTTTACATAGCTTTATTATAGCACTTGGATAAATGGATTTTAAATTTGTGAGATGCTTCTTAATGGTCAAATTATGTTGAAGCTTAGGATATTTTGAGATGTAATGTATCATCCTCTTGTTCAAAATTGTGTTATAGCTTAAGCATGTTTTTTCAAGTGAAGCATTTATTTCTAGAGAGTTTATATATATATATATATATATATATATATATATATATATATATATATATCTTGTGAATTAATACACCTTAAATGTTGAGGATCGGGTGTTCCATAACTAGGAAGTTGTTGGAATCATTCATAAGACAATAGTGGTGGTCCCTTGAACGTGTAGATTCGGGTGATCGTGTTCATTTCCATATGAGTGGTAATGACCTTAGTTAGCCCACAAAGGTGTGGTAACTAAGCACCAAGGCTATACACTTGATTAACCTACCTAGATGGACTTAAGGTAAGGTTAGGGAATATGTATTTCCCTTTAAGTATTATGGGCCTTAAAGGATAATCACTACGTTGTGGTCACATTGTCCTATATTATGAGGGTATAGGAAAGGTGGGGGGACCACTTTTGCATCCTTCTAAACGATAAAATTTAGTAAGGTGAACCCTAGAAATACAGGATGTTGGCCACTCATGTCCATTGAGTGTCATTTGTAGCAACATTGAACTCAAATGTGGTGAAGCCTTGAGAATGCTGAACAAAAATATATTTGGGCTCTTGAGAACCTTGTTTGTGTTTGTTTTTTTATATAAATCATATCTCTCTCTTGTGTTGGTTTTTGATGGGTTACAATCTTTATATTGTTTTTCTTCATTTCTTTTGCTCTTGACTTAGTCTCTTGTAGCATTATTATATATACGATTTAAGCAACCTGTGTTTCCTAGGGATATTCAACCCCTTGATATTCCATGAGAGAAAAATCATTTCTACCCTCTAACTAAGGGTTTTCATGCCCCCATAAAGGCTTCCTTGATGCAGGCTTGTCTACCATCTGCTTTTTCCTTTTTTATGTTCATAGTCCATGATGTATGCCCAAGGGTTCCACCTCTACCCCTACCCATGCCTCCTATGTCTACTAGCTTCTTCTGGTTGAGTGTTCCACAATGAACTTGCTCTCAATTGCCTTCATCTACCAATGAATCTTCAACCTATTGTTGGTGCTCTATTTATTTTATTTTGATTATATTGTTACCCTCTCCCTTTTTTCTTGATGTTATCTATGTTTTTGGAATAATTTCACCCTCATAAATTTCTATTTTCTCCTCTTCCTTTGCATCCTCATATTGCTCTTCATGCCAATTTTCTTTTCTTGCACTTCGTCTGGTTGTGTTATTTCTCACTTTTTGCTTCATCCTCCTACCTTTCTATTTATTTATTTTACAAGGGAAATGAATGCTCCATGGAGGCCAACTCAATATTTGTATCATTTGATTGCTATTTGCCTATGGTATCTTATTCAATTGCTTTTTATTTTCCTCTTACCTCATTTGGCTATTGCTACTTTGTTTATTTGTTTTCCCACACCTTAGAAGGGCATGCATTCACTAGATATCCACATGCATGACATAAATGACAATGAAAGGGTAGGTTTTCATAGTCAATATCCTATCTATACTTCCCAAAGACAAAATCCAACTCCACCATCTTTACTAGTGGATGTTGAAGATCTACCTTAATGCATATTCATGCATAAATTGCTTGAGATTTTTTTTCTATTTCTAAGATTGTCATAACATATTCCCCCAAGACATTCCCAATGTTTTTTAGGATTTTTTCTAGTTAGAACTCCATTTGAAAACTAAATATTCAAGCCCAAACTAGGACTTTGTTCACAACCTCTCAATTTGGGTTAAACCCTAGTTTCCACGGCTGCATATAAAATCCTAAATGACCTAGGAACCATGGTCCACTTGCAAAAAACTTAATGCAGTCTTCTTCCTAAGTAAAATATACTAGAAAAAAACCTTGGTCGTTAGGGTCATAGAAGCTTCATCCCTTAACACCCATTTTAGGTAAATTTAGTTTATAATGGCCAATGGATATAGCCATGCTCCAATAAACTTATAAATCAGGTTATTTTTAACTCTTGTATCTTGTTTTGGATGTCCTCCTCATCCACTCGAACCATAGGGATATTGTCCTCCATTCATAGCACTTGAGTTGTCGTTTTTTGTCCAAAATGATGATTTCAAGAAGGGTTTCATTTACTAGCTTTGTCTTTTCCTTTCAAAGTATTTGCAAAAGATAGCTTTCTAAGGTTTCCCTTAGAAATATCTAAACCTAGAGATGATCCCTCTTTGTTTATGGATCCCAAACTAGGCTTTGAAACTAATCCTTTACCTTCATTGGTCCTAGAAATTGGATCATTTTGGTATTTTTTGACCTTTCTACTCGCCTGTTGCATCACCCAACCCTCCTACAACTCTGGTAGAACCCTGAAGGTTCTAGCAAATAATTAAATAATAAATAAATAAATAATATCTAATTTAAGAGAATCATTGTTGCATTGATAGGGGATCCCTCCAATGGGTATAAACCAAATATATGTTTTTATATTATTCATGGATGGTTTCAAATGAACGATTGTACAACAATTTATATCTACCCTAACCCTACCTACGTCCTTGCAATATGACAATTCATAATAATTAATATATTAATTATTATGACTATACTATCCCTCATATAATAATTAATTATTATAGCTATCCTAAAGCTAATATTATTATTAATATAATAATTAATGATATTATTAATAATAATGGATAAATAGAGTTAGGATATGGGATCCTAACATGCCACCCCTCCCGGGAAAAACTTTGTCCTCAAAGTTGGAACTTATTATGTACTGTTGTTCAAAGGCTGCTAAGCATCTCATTCACTGACTTTTTATAAGTTATTTATTGTGATGCTTTTCATCTGCTTTCAATGCTCTATGATTGGAACACCCATTTTTGATAAGAATTATCGAGAATGGAGATAAAAATACTCTATCAATTTGACAATGCACAATATCACAAGGAATACAAAAGTAGTTGAATTTCTAATGCTTTGTCTGCATTGCTATTGTTGCTCTTTTGCATATGGTGCTACATAGTATTTATAGATGAATATCGCTACCCCTCTATCCAAATCTATGGAACTGTTTGGTAAGTATTACAACCCAAAATCTATAAGAGTAATTCCTCATCAACGAAGTAAATTTATTTTCACTTGAGTAACGAAGGATGAAGGTTTATGTTATAATTGAAGGGAGAGGTGGATCTATATGCATGAGAATACCTTTGAAAAAGCAATGGGGTTTGAGTTGTTATTCAACATTAAGTAGAGGCACTTCCCATTTGCACATGGGACATGTGTTCGCCATCTTCAACCACTTACGCAGACACTCCTCATGGTAATCATGCCCATTCACACAGAGGCGTAACAGCTTCTCCTCCTTGTCTTCATGACAAATGTAGCACCACGCCTGCAAATAACCTCCGCTCCCATTCTCGTTCATTACACGCAATGTCCCTAAATACTTCTCCACTAGTTCTACATCATGAGAAGCAAAATTTTCATCTTCATCCTCAGTGTATGATAAAACACTTCTTCGCTCCATTCAAAATCATAAAAAT
The DNA here is from genome assembly GCA_028583015.1 of Wollemia nobilis. NCBI lineage: Eukaryota > Viridiplantae > Streptophyta > Pinopsida > Araucariales > Araucariaceae > Wollemia > Wollemia nobilis. Next base: position 1,994,712 of record JAQPPZ010002150.1, read on the forward strand.
CCCACACCAAATCTGCGACACCCGACTCCACATTTAGTTTTGTGATTTATGTTCAATCTCTCTACATTTTGAATAAATAAATATCCCACTAGAGGATGTTGGTAGTTGGAAAAAATGACCTGGACTACATTGAGTTTTGTTAAAGCTATTGATATCCATCAAACATTGAACGTAAATGATAATATTTTATATTCAATGCAAAGTGTGAGGCTTTGGGTATTCCTGACCCCATTTTGAATTAACGACATCCAGTTGAGTGCTTACAACGTTTTCCTCATTTCATAGCGACATTAGACTGCTACCAAATGAAATAGTCAACTAGCATGTACTTAGAATAGTCCATTTGTTGCCTTTTAATATTTTGTTGAGATACTCAAAATGCCTGCTTTCAGGCAAGTTTTTGCCCAGATAATTTTTGAAAACAATAGACGTCGGCATCTAGGTTAGAGCCACAATTCTAAATTTCTATTAGGCTATAGATAAATTGGCATAACCATCCTTTTTTTTTCCATCGTCATAAAAATCTAATTGAATATTTTTTAATTGCTTGTTACATAAAGATGATAGGTCAAAACCGTCATCCAATTTAAGAAATGAACTTTCACAGAAATTCCAGAGCTGGTCATCGTCCCCGACTAAGAGTAATTTGTAGGCCGCTACCGCTATTCTTAGAAGCTACATAACCCATTTAAATTATGGCTTATGTATTGTTGTTAGAATCACTGCTATTAGGAGTTAAGGGTGATGGTTGTGAGGGTGGTGTTGGCACTGGCCAGTTAACAGTTTGTTACAGTTTTCTTGGGTTCTTGAAACTGGAACTTTATTACAAACAAATCTGATTAACCATTATCACAGCCTATTGCGATATGAACTACCTAACCATAGTCACGTTGTCGATCACAGGAGTGCAAGTTACAGTGTTCATGTTGTTGATGAACGGGAGATTTGTGACTTCACTTACTATGGTGAAATCCAATGACTTGAGTTGCCATTCAAATTTATTATTTTATTTACATCTATGTTTGACCCTTTAAAGACTCCACCCACACAGTTCCCCGTCGCTTTTGTCATTGCAAGTATGTAGTCAGGATTATAAACTCCAGCACCACCTGTAGGACATAGGTTTGACCCTTTTGTTACCACTCAAAGATCCTTTACAACATTTAGATCCATAAAACTAGCCTGGTCTTATCACACCATTGAACAATGACCTATTTTTTCAAGTACTTGATCCCGGTATTTCAGTCCATAATCTTCTTTAATACAAATTCTCTGGTATGTTGGTGCTTGGTGAAATCCAACAATGGCCTGTGATTTTTAAGGATTCGGTGTGCAATTTGGATGACAACCAACATGCACACGACGACCAATATGGCATCATTTTCTTGCAGATTTGAGGACCAATCTCGAAAAGAGAAAATGAAGAGCAGAAGAGCAAGTCCAACCAAAACATAACTCCAAACAACCAAGAATATAACGGTTGAGCAAGGAAATCTGATATTGTTGACAATGTTATTAAATCTGAGCATGAGGAGGTGGCCATGGAGGAGGCCTACATAGGAAATGGCAGAGGTAGTTGATATAAAGTTTTCTATAATATGGATGTTTATCAATGGTTTTTGAACATTTTGGAAAATCTAACCGCTATCTGGAGTAGCATCTTCTAGCAAGTGAATGAGCTCCTCCTTGCTAAAGGGAACCAAAAACTCTTTTATTTCTTCTACATGGGACTTGTACTTGGTTTTATCTTTTTCGCTCACCTCAGATTTTTTGTTTTCTTTTTCTAAAAAATGAGCATTTTGGACTTGATTTTTATCCCATGGCTTTTCCTTAGTTGGAGTCATTTTGATAATTTCATCATTTTTATTTAATTCATTTTTAGGGTTTAATATAATTTCTTCTTTTTTCTTCGGAAGTACATTATGTACCCTTCGAAAATTTATGGTTTCGGGCTCTTCCAAAAAAAAAAAATTAGGGTTTGAATTATCTTCTTCCTTCGGAAGTGCAATGGGTATTTCTTTATTTTCCTCTGCTTCTACTTCCATTAGATCTTCAATGGACTTACTAATAATTTTTTCTAAATTTTGCCAATGTGCTTCCCTACATTCTTGAAATTCTTCCTTAAATTTTTGAACTTCTTGGTCCAATATGGCTGGATCCAACATGCTCTGATACCAGATGGTAGAACCCTGAAGGTTCTAGAAAATAATTAAATAATAAATAAATAAATAATATCTAATTTAAGAGAATCACTATTGCATTGATAGGGGATCCCTCCAATTGGTATAAACCAAATATATATTTTTATATTATTCATGGATGGTTTCAAATGAACGATTGTACAACGATTTATATCTACCCTAACCCTAACCCTACGTCCTTTCAATATGACGGTTCATAATAATTAATATATTAATTATTATGACTATACTATCCCTCATATAATAATTAATTATTATAGCTATCCTAAAGCTAATATTATTATTAATATAATAATTAATGATATTATTAGTAATAATAGATAAATAGAGTTAGGATGTGGGATTCTAATGAACTCTCTCTTCAACTCCAATCACTTTTCTCAATTCCTAACATTTTTTTCATAAACTCAATCTAAAAGTAAAAAATAAACTAGTACTTAAACTATTATTAATAATAAAACTACATTCTCTATTAATCCATATTTATTTTTCAATCTCAACATTCCTTACGAGACCATCTTATTCCTAACCCATCTAGTAAGAAATAATATCATGCTTTTATTATTAACATAATAATAATAATATAGATATGAAAAACATATAAAAGAGATATTTAGGTTCAACCCTCACAATTTATGTATGAGTTTCACTGAAGGAACCATAGTAATGAATGACTTCTATTTAGAAAAACAAAAGAAATATATTACAATGTATGGAATAAATATTATCAAAAATAAAGGTTCTTGCTTATAACACTTAGACATCATTAATCCACATATAATATAAGTCAAAGAGTGATAAATATGTAATAATAGTAGTAATCATATTAGACTTGAAACCTTATCAACTATTCGCTCTTACTTCACATCTCACTCACATTATTGATCCCAAGATGGTATATTCAAAAAAGGTAACTTAATCCTTTTAAATAAGGCCTAAGGTTTAGCAAATGATATCATACGTCAAACATCATAAGTGATAACAACAACTAGATCCTAATCTAATATATATATTATAAATATTCTATGCATATATTTCAATTCCTCAAAAGGATGAATATGAATATGCTCATGTACAAATCCATAAACCAATCCACCGATTTCCTAAATTTGTTGTGATTTGATCATTTCTTTTCATTTTTTGTAACATGTCCTTTGGCCTGTTCATTTGGAGCCATCCTCTAAATGTTATCACCTCCCAACCATAAACATTGTTTCATTATCAACTAATAAACAATACTTCCATTGAGAGAACATTTTTTATTACATTCTATAATATATTATAATAACCATTCTATTTGAATTTATTTCTAGGTCTACAACTATATTCCATGGGCATCATCTATGATTTGATGTAATAACCTATTTATAATATTTATTAGTTGGGAATTGCCAAGGTCAAGGTCCATTTTTTTTATCTTTTTATACTCCAATTCAAACATAAGATGAAGAAAACCAGACAAATCCAAAAAGAGATAGGTTGGATGGTAGCTACCAAGTGTTTGTCAGTTGACTGTTCCAATTCAATGTCTTGAAGGGTTAAGAGTCCTATTGATTTTTTCTTACCCAACAGACCTATATATAAAAAACATAAGATGAAGAAATAACATGATCATTTACATATATCTTATAGTTTGAACTTGAATTTTTAGAAAAACCCAAAGATATATTAATTCATTATTCCAAAAAAAACTTATGAATAAAACAATTTAAGGCTCTTCATGAAAATAACAAAATTTTGGTACCATATTCAAATCCATATTTGAAAAACGAGATTTGGTGATCAAGCACCCAAATATAATACAAGTCATTATACTCTTATGTTCCTTGAATAGCTAGAAGCATGTCTCACGGACTATAAAACTAGCCCCACCCTTACAAAAGGATCATAATCAACCATATGAAGAACAATTCTTTATATTTGCAATTTTCCATAAATAGGATTTTCCTATGTCCTTATCCATGACCCCACCATTCCACAAGGAACAAAAACACCAAAGAGAGCCATGGAGAGATGGGGCCTCCCTTGTCCTTAGAATTGCATTTTCCCACTCTTAGAATAAAATATTAGGTTATTTATGTAAGGGTATGATAATTAATATGTGTAAGGGTACGTCCCTTCATATTGTATTGTATAAATATTCATAATAGATATAATTAAATATGCGCTTCATATTTACATTCATATTCTGATATGGTATCAGAGCACTAGGATTAGAAAAATTAGCTTCCTTGTCTACCATCAACCTGTGAAGGAGGTTTGGTGCATCCAATACCCAAAACCAAATTTTTTTTGAGCCCAACCAGTTACCGTTAGAGCCTCAACAAGTTTGAAAAACAAAAGCATGACCAGCAGAAATTCTAGTGATAGTGCAGCCACTACACTAAACCCTAATCCTCTTACAAAGAAACACCATGAATGACAACACCCTTTCGGAAGACATCTCTTCAAGGATCAAGGAGATTCAAATCACCTCAAAAACATCAAGAAAATTCTCTACAACTCCATTCATAGCAAATCTAGAGCCACCCACAAGAAAAACAAGGGTGCAAGGTCCACAGATCGATCCCTAGGGCCAGCCCTTTTCGCCTAGTCATTGTCATCGTGTAGGAAAACAATGATTAATTACACTGCATTCGGTTGGATTGGATTACTTTGAACTCAAATTTGCATCACGTTAATCTGATATCTGCATGTTAAATAACAGATTAATCTTAGTGGCCAGGTGTGAAGTTTCCTATCAACGCAAGAGACCTGGTTAAAGAGTCATATGCTTAGATTTAATTTGAAAAACATTTATTCTACAAAGCGTATCACATTTAAAGATGTCCATTAAGCTGCTCAAAAATAGTGGAACATTACAGTGTATCACCATTTAACGTACATCATAGGAAGTATTGACGTTTACCAGCAATTCGAAGTAGCAACGTAATTAATCATCGACAACGCAATTAAGACGTCCATTAAACCTTGAAGTAGTACCCTTTGTTGGGTGAGTCCGCACATGGCTTAATATGGCTTATATTAAAACACAACTTAATGACAGGGAGTACCTTATTCTAAAATCCCTAATATTCCCAACCAATCAGAGGAGACATCGTAGAAATCCGTGATTCTCTGACGCAGCTCTGCATAAAGTTATAATATAAAACTTCGAACATAAATTGAATATAACATAACTTTATAAAATAAAGTTATCAATGTGAATATAAAGGCAATATCAAAGTGAATATAAAATCACTTTATAAAATAAAAGTTATAAACTAAAGTTATAAAATCACCTTATAACTTTATAATATAACTTTATACCAAAATTTTATAAAAACCCTTTATAAAGTTACAAATAAAAGTGAAGGTGAATATTTTTTTGCCCAAGTGAAATGGCGCAATCAAGTGCTCCCAAAATTTTGCTTTCCGATTCTCAAGTCCTCAAAGGTGACAATTATGCGGCCTGGAAAACGAAGATTCAAGCCATTCTTGAATTCGAAGGCTTATGGGAGATTGTTACTGGGACTGAGCAACGTCCATCAACAGCTGGCAAAGATCAGGAGGCATTTGATCAACGAAACCACAAGGCTCGTATGATCCTTTTACTTGGTATCTCGGACGATGTCCAACCTCATGTTCGGGATGCTAAGACTTCTACTGAAGTATGGACGAAGTTGCAACAAGTGTATGAGTCAAAGAACCAAAATCAAATTCTTCATCTTCAAGGACAGTTGCACACTCTAAGGTTGAAAGGTGGTGAGAAGTTGGAGTCATTTCTTCACCGAGTTGCGACGCTTCGTGCCTCCCTGCAAGCACTAGGAGAGACTGTGGAAGATAAGCTCCTTGTACCCATTGTCCTGAGAGCGCTCCCGGAGTCGTATCGCACCTTTGTGACATCCTTGAACATCCTAAAGCAGAAGCCAGATTTTGAAGAGTTAGTAAATCTGTTGCAACAAGAGGAAGCGTTCCATGAGAACTCAAATGAAGAAGAGCATGCCATGATGATGAATCAGAAGGGCAAGAAGTCGTTCCACCAGAAAGGACAAGGCAAACAAAATCCCAACAAGTCGCAGAAAAGTTGTTTGATTTGTGGTAAGAAGGGACATGACTTGCACGAATGTTGGTTCAATTCTTTTACTCAGGGAGATTCGAGTAACAAGAATACTAAGCAAAGAGGACCACCTCCTAAGAACAAGGGGGAGTGGAACCAATGAAGACCACAAAGACAACAACAAGGGAATGTTGCCAATACTGAAGACGAGGAGGAGACTGAGGATTTTGCTCTTGCTCATCAGGAGCAACCATCCACCACTACCACTTGGTATGTTGATTCAGGTGCTTCCAAACACATGACTGGTCGGAAGGATTGGTTTGTCTCGTTGGATGAGAAGTCTTATCCAGGTCAGGTACATTTGGGGGATGACACACCCTATGACATTGAAGGAATGGGAGATGTGCAAATCCGGCTTGGAAAGCATCATTGTCAGATAAAGAAGGTCTTGTATGTGCCAGGACTCATGAAGAACCTCTTGTCTATCAATCAGATGTTGGATAACAATTTGCGAGTGGAGTTTGATACTGTGGATGGAGAAAAATGTTGTCTCATTCGAGACAAAGCCAGAGATTCTCACATCATCGCTAGAGCATCAGGAGTTGGGAAGATGTTCCTGCTTGATTGTGTGGCTTCCAACAATCAGGCGCTCACTGTTCGTGTTGCAGATGTCACTACCCTTTGGCACCGATGATATGGACACATGAATCCCCACTACTTGATTACCTTGCAAAAGCAAGATTTGGTACATGGTCTTCCATCCCTTGCTCTTCCTTCTAACATTTGTTCTACTTGCATAGTAGGCAAACAACACAGAATTCCGTTTGAGGCTAGCACACATCGTGCTAAAGGACCTCTTGATGTGATTCACACCGATCTGTGTGGACCCCTAGAGGCTAGCCACACTGGCCTTAGATATTTCCTGCTATTTGTTGATGACTACTCTAGAAAAATGTGGGTGTATTGCTTGAGATCGAAGGATGAAACCTTTCAGTATTTCAAGGAGTTCAAAGCTCTTGTGGAGAATGCCACTAGTCATCATATTCATGTACTCCACTCAGATCGAGGGGGAGAGTACACATCAAAAGAATTTTCTGCATTCCTGAAGGAGAATGGGATTCGATGGCAATTGACCACATCATACACGCCACAACAAAATGGAGTTTGTGAAAGGCGAAATCGTACCATCATGGAAATGGTAAGAAGCATGCTGAAAGATGCACAATTGAGTCCAACATTTTGGGCTGAGGCAGTGAAAACTACAGTATATTTGCTGAACAGAGCACCTACAAAGGCTCTTCAGGGAATGACTCCTCAAGAAGCATGGTCAGGAGAGAAACCATCCATCTCTCATCTTCGAGTGTTTGGTTGTACTGCCTACATGCACATTCCCAAAGAGAAACGAAAGAAAATTGAAGAGAAGTCCTTGAGGTGTATTCTTCTCGGGTATAGTAGTGAATCTAAAGGCTATAGGCTCATGGACCCTACTACTCGGAAGATTTATGTTAGCAGAGATGTTATATTTGATGAAACTAGTGACCCTCCAACCAGTCCACCTGCAACACCATCTGATCCTGACAGTGGTCCAAGAATCATCCATGATGATGAAGATAATAGTAGAGGAGCTACTCCTGTTGCGAGTTTACCTCCAAATCATTCGAGTCAACCATTATGGTACAAAAAGACACTGCAGGATTCCCATCTGAGTGCTCCACCTGACACTTCTACCTCCAGACCAAGGACACGGAGCATGGCTCGTGAGGAAGTGAATTTGGCATTGATGAGCACCGTGGTGAATAGCCCTGAACCTGAAACGGTTCGTGAAGCTCTTGAGCTGCCACATTGGAAGTCAGCCATGGAGGCTGAGTATAATTCATTGATGAAGAATGGCACATGGGAGCTAGTTGATCTTCCACCAGGGAAGAAGGCCATAGGATGCAAATGGGTGTTTAAAACAAAGTATAAAGCTGACGGAACACTCGATAAGCACAAGGCTCATTTAGTTGCAAAAGGGTATGCACAGGAGGAAGGCATCGACTATGAAGAGACATTTGCACCTACAACCAAGATCAAGACCATTCGTATTGTTTTTGCAATGGCAGCACAGTTTGGTTGGAAGGTACATCAGATGGATGTCAAGAGTGCATTCCTAAACGGAGACTTAGCAGAAGAAGTCTACATGAAGCAACCTGAGGGATTTGTCATTGATCCAGGCAAAGGAAAAGTGTGTAGATTGATCAAGTCTCTGTATGGTTTGAAACAGGCTCCAAGAGCCTGGTACATCAAAATTGATGAACACCTCTTACAACATGGCTTTGTTAGGAGTCCGTATGATCCTAATCTCTACCTTCGACAACATGGGGGGAGACAACCATTGTTGTAGTTTATGTCGATGATTTGGTCATCACGGGGAGTGTTGAGGATTTGATTTTATCTTGCAAGGATGATCTCAAAAAATCATTCGACATGACTGACCTTGGTTTACTTCACTATTGCCTTGGATTGGAGGTCTGGCAGATGCAGGATCGAATATTTGTTTCTCAGATGAAGTACACCAAGACTTTGTTGGAGAGATTCAGAATGACAGAGTGCCAACCCATGCCCACGCCAATTGAACCTGGTCTACATCTGTCTCGCCATGATAGCTCTCCACAGGTAGATGCAACTCTCTATCATCAGTTGATTGGAGGGTTAATTTACCTGACATATACTAGGCCGGATATTTGCTATGTCGTTAGTTATCTGTCTAGGTTTATGCATGAACCTAAGAAAGCTCATTGGATAGCGGCTAAGCATGTGTTGAGATACATTCATGGTACTGATAGTTATGGCCTGGAGTACAAAAAGAACGATAAATTCTTCTTGACTGGATACACAGATGCAGATTATGGAGGATCCTTGGATGATAGGAGATCGACGATAGGATATGTGTTCTTCCTTGGATCTGGACCGATTTCTTGGGGTAGCAAGAAACAAAGTATCACATCAAAGTCTACCACAGAGTCGGAGTATCGTGCTGCTGCAGATGCTGTTTGTGAGGCAGTATGGTTACGTCGCATTTTGACAGACATTGGGATTCCACAGAGTCAGCCTACAATTCTGCACTGCGACAATCAGGGTGTTTTGAAACTGGTTCGCAATCCTGTTTTTCATGAGCGCACCAAACACATTGAGATACAAGTGCACTTCATTCACGACCATGTTTCATTGCACAATATTCAGCTCCAGTACATTTCCACGAAGGAGCAAGTTGTTGATGTTTTCACCAAATCTCTGGATCGTGGAAAGTTTGAATACTTTCGGAGCTTCCTCTCTTGTTCTCTGAAGACCTAATGTATTATGGGGGGAATGTTAGAATAATACATTAGGTTATTTATGTAAGGGTATGATAATTAATATGTGTAAGGGTACGTCCCTTCATATTGTATTGTATAAATATTCATAATAGATATAATGAAATGTGTGCTTTATATTTACATTCATATTTTGATACCCACATATATAACCTTCATCAACATGGGCCTACTTGGTCCTTGGAATTGCATCCCCAAAATATATATACTTTCAATATTAAAATAAGAAAACTTCTATTATCTTTAGACATAGGAAACATCATTTATTTTGCTCTTAACTTAATCTATTCTAGCATTACTATTTCTACCCCTAGACTACTTAAATATGATTTAAGCAGCCTATATTTCTTAGGGGCATTCAAGATCTTTACATTTCATGAGAGAAAAATCATTTTCACCCTCTAACCAGGGGTTTTGATGCCCTCGTAAAATCTTCCTCAACGTGGGTTTGTTTGTCATTTGCTATTTCTTTTTCTATATTAACAATCCATGATATATGCCCTAGGGTTCTACCTCTACCCCTACCTATGCCTTTCATGTTTGGTTGCTTCTTTTTGTTGATTATTTTGTGTTGAACTTACTCCCAATTGCCTTCATCCACCAATGAATCTTTAGCTTGTTGTTGGTGCTCTTTTTATTTTCTTTTGGATGTACTACCCTCTTCCTTTTTACTCAATTTTATTTGTGTTTTTGGAACAATTTCAACCTCCTTAGAATTTTTTATTTTCTCCTCTTCCTCATCTTCCTCGTACTGCTCTTCATGCCATTTTTTTCTTTTATTGCACTCCTTTTGGTTGTGTTATTTCCTCACTTGTTACTTCATCCTCATCCCTTACTATCTATTTCTCTTGTAAGGGAAATGAATGTTCCATGGAGGCCAACTCAATCTCTATATCATCTAACTATTATTTGTTTATGGTATCTTAGACAAGTGTTTTTTATTTTTATTTTACCTCCTTTGACTGTTGTTGCTTTATTTATTTATTTCCTTGCACCTTAGAAGGACAAGAATTTATGAGATATCCACATGCATGACATAAATGACAACAAAATGGTAGTATTTTTATAACCAATATCATTTCTATACTTCCTAAATACATAATCTAGCTCTACCATCTTTATCAGTGCATGTTGAAGATCTACCTTAATATATGTTCATGTATAAATTACTTGAGATATTTTATTTTTTTATGGGGCTATCATAACATATTTCCTCAAAACATTCCCCATGCCCTCTAGGGTTTTTTTCTAGTTAGAACTCCATTGGAGGACCAAATATTTGGGCCAAAACTAGGACATTGTTCACAACCTCTTGATTTGGATTAAACCTTGGTTCCCATGACCACATGTACAAACCTGAACAACCTAGGAACCATGGTCCACCTGCAAAAACCTTAATATAGTCTTCTTCCTGAGTAAAATATACTTGTAAAAAACCCTTAGCCATTAGGGTTATAGAAGATTCACCTCTTAATGCCTAGTTTAGGTGGTTCCAATTTTTAATGGTTGATGGACCTAGCCATGCTCCAATAAACTTACAAATTAGACTATATTTTGAATCTTGTATATTATTCTTGATGTCCTCCTCATCCAATCAAGCCACATGGATTTTGTCCTTCATTCACAACACTTGAGTTATCCTTTGCTATCTAAAACATGAAGAACACAAGCTTTTACTGAAAGGGGGGGTGAACAGAATAAGACCACTTTTTACTTTTCTTTCCTAATAAATATTATGCAATGTATAAATAGAAATATCAACAATAGTAATCAAAGCAATGCACAAATCACCACACACAATAGAGACACCGATTTAACGTGGTTCACCCAATGTGGGCTACTCCACGAAGAAAATATTTCACTAAAATTTTCTCAACAAATATCTTGGGAAACCTTTCCCTATTACAATGTTTATGGACCTCTATCCAAAGGAGACATCAATACCCTAATCAGGTTCATGTATCTCTATCCATAGGAGACACCAATATCCTTAGCTATTTCATGGATCTCTATCCATAAGAGAACTTCTTTCTCCTCTGCTTTGGCTGGTGATATTCTAGAATAACTACTACCTCCACTACACTGGCTAATGGATATCTATCCACTGAAGACTCCTATCCTCACTTAGAAGACCTGTCCTCACTGCCCTGGCTAATGGATCTGTATCCACTAGAGACTGTCTTCCTCTATACTTTGTCACCTCCAAAGCTTACTCTCAGCTCTGTCTCAAATTTGCACTAAACGCAACCTTCAATCTAGCACAAATTGCTCAATATTTGTTCTTTGATCTATATTAAACACAGTTCTTTGGTCTAACAAAAATTTATTCAATATTCATCCTCTAATCTATACTAAAAATAGTCCTTCGATCTAGCACAAATCTGCTCGATCTTTGTCTCTAGTTTGGCACAAACCTGTCCTCAAATCTGCACCAAAATCTATTCTCAAATTTGTCCTCAAATCTATCCTCAAGCCTTAACACAAAGCTTGACTCAATCACAAATCAACTCTACTAGATCTACTCCAAACCTTAACTCAAGGTTTAAACAAATAAATCAATAAACTCTGCTCATAAGTCTTCTCAAAGACTTACCTCAACTCTATCCACAAGTCCTCTCAAGCACTTATTCAATCTGCTCTCAATCTCTGTCTTCAGATATGTATTGTAAGATTCCACAAAAGCTCACACCAATTTGTCCATAAGTCCTCTCTTGAACTTGCTCTCACTGCTCTTAAGTCTTCACCAAGACTTACCTCAAATATGCTCAACAAGTCCTCACTAGAACTTATCTCAAACCTGCATTGTAAGCTTCCACAAAAGCTTACTCAACTCAATCTATCACAGAAAAACCTCTTCAATCACACTAACAAGCTTCACATAAAATCTTGTTCAATCTCACAGAAACATATAGAGAATTGTTAGAAAATCAATATGCTTCTTACTCACAACAATGCTCAATCACTTTCAATCTATCCTTTTATCACATAAACATATAGAGAATTGTTAGAGACTCAATATGCTTCTTACTCATAAACACTCAATCACTCCCAAACTCTTTCTCAAATTAATTCAGAATGTAGAACAATTTGTTTCACATAACTAGAACTATCACTTCAACACTTCCACTTGACTAGGCTCAATAAACTCCACTCAATCAATCACTCAATGAAACAATCCTTGCTCACTAACCCTAGTCCAAGCATATGAACACTCACTCAATTATTTCCAATCAATGCTTATCAAATAATCTCACATAACAATGATACTCATGTTCTTTCACAAACCCTAGTTCAAAATAGTTCACAACTTCACATAATAATGATACTCATGTTCTTTCACAATAGTAAAGCATATGAAAGCTTTACTCAATATTTCCAACAATGCTTATCAAACAAGATTTCTAGAATCAACTTTCTTTCCAGAAAAACCAAACTCAACAATGCTTATCAAACAACCCTTTTCACTCCAACTTAGCATTCACAACATCCAAAAATCACTCTCAAGGAATATGTGCCCATACCTTTTGTTTGATGAAGAAAATGACCTCAAAACCTGTCTTAAACACAATTTTCTTCTTTGCCAATTTCAATGGTTAGATGAAAAATTATCACACTAACACTCTCTCAGAAATATTTCTCAATTACAAAAATAATCAAACTCAAATACACCTTATTACTCCTTTGAAATTAGCAATAATCAAAGCATACATAAAAAAATAATTACTTAATTACTCCTTATAATCTCCAATCTTTAATCAACAACCTCCAAAATTGAAACCCTCAAAAATAATATTTCCTAGCCTTTTATCTCCCTCAAATACACAATAACCAATTTAAAAAATAAACTTTATAATCCTCCAAAATATTTTTCATCCAACCTTAGCAAATCCAAAATACCTTATGCAACCTTGGCAAACATTAGTGCATACCTTTTATCTCAAGCAAAAGGTCTCGATGGGTTTCGAACGCAAGACCACTCCCAGCCGAGTGCCTTATCAAGGCGCTAGCCCACCACGTGGGCTACGAGCCTCCACACGAAGGGGAAGGCTCAAGCCTTCCTTTTATCCCTTTCCGATCAACACGACACAAAACAAAACACCCTCTTCTCTTGTAAAACCAACTCGACAGGTTTCGAACCCTTCTCTCCTCGCTTGTCGAACGTCTTAGCGCTATCCACTGTCGCCAACTATGCTCCACAGCACCGTGCGAAGAGAAAGGAGACCCGCTCCTGTTTGTTATCTCTTCTACCATCGAATGCTTTCAAAACACGTGAAACCTTTATCTTTTTCTTGCGCATGAATTTTGGAGCTTTGATTAATCGATAGTGCATTGGACGTTAAGACTAAGGTTCTTGCCCCCTTTTTATACACAAAGGTCAATGCCTTAGGAACGTCGGTGCCACATTCAAATTAATAATTAACCTTTATAACCCAACCTTAGGGTTATTTAATTAATATAAATTAATTTTATAATTAAATTATAATTAATCTATAATTAACTTAATAACTTTAGAAGTTAATTAAATTAATTTATAATGAAATTATTTAAATTAATTTATAATTAATTTAAATCTCCCATTTTAATATTATAATAAAATATTATAATATTATTTTGCTTGGGCCTCTTCATTGCTCTTTGAATCTCATTTGACCACTAGAATTGGATCTGACCAATTAGAAGCAGACTTTCCTTTTGCACTGATTGTGGAACCGCTTCTTCTTGCACTGCTCACTAAAACTGATTATTGACATCAATGACAACTCAATTACTCAAAATGTCCAACAAAAAAATAGTTCCAACCAACTTTATCTTTTCCTCTCAAAGTATCTACAAAAAATAGCTTCTTAAGGTTTCCCCTAGAAAAAATAAACTTAGAAAGGATCCCTCTTTGCTTATGGTGCTCAAACCGGGATTGGAAACTTATATTTTATCTTTATTGGTCCTAGAACCTGAATCATCTCATATTTTCTGATCTCTTTGCTCACCTGCTCCATCATCCACCCCTCCTACAACTCCCTCTTCAACTCCCATTGCTTTTCTCAATTCCTAACCTTTTTTCCATAAACTCAATCCAAAAGTTAAAAATTTAATTAATACTTAAACTATTATATTTTATATATATTTTTATTTTTTAATAAGGTTATATGTGGCTTCTATTGGGGGCCACTCCCATCAAAATACCAAAATATTACATTTGTTGCAACATACCTTTTTATCACAAGTTTTTCATTTATTTTTTCTCTTAAATATATTCTTCAACTTCCTTGAAGTGCTATGTTTCCACAATCAGCTCCTTGACATCATTTTGATTAAGACATAAAATCTCACTTGGCCAGTTGCCTTCTAAAATTTGAATTTCACCGAGATGAAGATCAACACCATAATTCACTAATTTATCTACTACCCGATTTCCTTCTCTATAAATATGCTCACACTTCCAAGAGATTACCTCTAGTAATAGATGATGAACATCAACAATAATATTATTTTTTATCTAATCTCCACATCCATTTTTGTTAATAGCATTGATGATAATTTGTGAGTCCCCCTCAATTGAAATATATTTCCATCATTTTTCTACTACAATTTTAATCCCTGTAAGAAGTGCCCTAGCCTCTACATAGTTGTTAGTTGAAGTTCCATATGATTATGAATAAGTGAGGAGAATTTTGCCTTCACTATTTCTAAAAACACCACCTCCACCAACTTTTCCTAGATTTCCTTTAGAAGCACCATCAAAATTAATTTTGATAAACCCAATTTTTGGACATTTCCATTTTACCATAGATCAAAGTAGATCCTTTGTTTTAATTTCATTGTCGTAGATGACTCTTCCATGTATGTTCAAATCCTATAGCCAAGTTATTAGCACCTATTTTTCTACAATTGAGACTTCCCATGATGAGCACCATATTTGTAGACATTCTGCAAGAGAGGCAATAATACGGTTCCAAACTTGGGCATGATTTTGAGATTTATTTTTAAAAATTTGTTATTCCTTTCAAGCCATAAATTCCAACAAATAATGGTAGGGCCAATCCTCCAAAGAATACATAATGCTTTAGCTTTGAAATAATTTATCCAACATTTTATCAACTCTTTCAATGTTGATGGAGCTACCCAATATAATTTCATATTTTTAAAAAATAACCCCAAATGGTGTGAGCAAATGGACAATGAAGAAGTAAATGGTATGATGTTTCTAAATCCTTCTCACACAAGGCACATCTAAAGGGTCCATAATATCCTCTTCTTTGTAGACTCTCTCCTATAAGAATCTTACTTTGAACTGCTAACCAAAGAAATGTTGAGGCCTTAGGGAGAGCCTCTAATGACCAAACATTCTTCCAAGGAAAATATTTGGGAGAAGGAAATTTTGATTGTTCTAAATCCTCATATCCCAACTTGATCGAGTATCCACCATCCTTTGATAAATTCCAAACCAACTCATCCTTTCATGTAAAAATCGACAAATAAAACTCTTGAAGCATCTTTTGAAGTTCATCTGCAATTTGTTTGAGTTCCTCTCCTTCAACTAGGTTACTAAAAGAAATCCATGATCTAGAGTTTTTGCTCATAATAATATAATATTTGACCTTTGGACCTTTACATGCTAGGCATGCTTGAGCCAATGGTTTCCATTTTGAGTCAGAGATAAGAGGATAAGGCTTCAACCAAGCATCAGACCAAAAATTTGCATAACTCCCCTCATTGACTGACCATCTAATATGTTTCTTTATCAATTGCAAACTCTTTGATATGAAGTTCCATGTTGATGATCCTTTGGGTAGAGTTATTTTCCTAAATAATTTCATTGCATCAAGAGAACCTATATATTTTTGAAGTAATATTTTTACCCAATTCTTTCCTTGATCTCTAAATAATCTCCACCCAAGCTTTGCTCCTAATGCCAAATTCATAAGTCTACAATTCCACAAGCCTGCTCCTCCAATATTCTTTCCTTTGCAAACCCTATCCCACTTACAAAGAGGAAACCTAAATTTTTCCTCACAACCTTTCCATAGAAAGTCTCTTTGAATTTTATCAATTTCTGATGCAATACCTATTGGTAGTCTTGAAAGTGACATCATATAAATAGGAATGGATTGCAATGTAGTCTTTATGAGTTGTAGCCTTCCTACCATGGTTAAGAACTTACCTTTCCAACCTACCAAGCAAGCTTTCATTCTATCCAAAAAAGAGATCCAAAGCTCCTTTTTATTTCCTTTATCAAACAAAGGAATACCCAAGTAGGTTGATGGAAATTTTCAATTTTAAACCCTAAAATATTCACAATAATTTGTTGTAAATCTAGGGTAGTATTAATGAAAAATCCTAGATTTTGTAGTATTTACCAACTGTCCAGTAGCCTTCTCATAGCATGATAATATTGATTTAAACTCCATGGCCTCACTGACTAAGGGATGGCCCAAAAGAAAAGTATCATCAACAAATTGGAGATGAGATTCAAAGGGACCATTTTTTGCAACTTGAATACCCTTGATTTTTCCTTCCATTTTTACCTTTGAAAAGGCTCTCCCTAATGCTTCCACAAGAATAATGAATAGATAAGGAGAAAGTGGATCACCTTGACGAAGTCCACAAGATGACTTGAAGTAACCAACAGGAGAACCATTGATCAAAATAGAAAATTTTGCAGTGCTATAACAACATTTAATCCACTCACACCAACTATAATCAAAGCCAAACTTTCTGAGAATAACATGTAGAAAATTCCAAGAAACCCTATCATATGCTTTGTTCATATCTAATTTCAAAAGCATACCTAGTTTTTTCATGGAATGAAGAGAATGTATGGCCTCTTGTGCAATAATTATACCATCAAGAATTTGTTTACCATGAACAAAGCCACCTTGTTCCTCTGAGATAAGACACCCTAGAATGCCCTTCAACCTATTTGCCATAATTTTTGAAATGATCTTATAAATCATATTACAAAGGCTTATTGGATGAAAATTATCAAAATATTTTGTGTCACCTTTCTTGGGAACCAAGGTAATAAAAGTAGCATTGATCTCACTTATTATAGCCTTCCTTTTTTAGGCCTCTTCAACCACATCTAACATATCACTCTTCAATAAATCCCAAAATTTGAAAGAAAATTGTAGGAAATCCATCAAGGCTAGGTGCCTTGTTAGGATGGAAAGAGAAAACTGCTTCATGGAGCTCCTCCATAGATATCTTCTTCATCAAGCTTTCATTTTGTCCTTGAGTGATAATTGATGGAATATTTTGTAGAAGTTTTTCTTGTGCCTCCTTATCTTGCCTAGAATCTGACAAAATATTTTTGAAATAATTAATTGCTTCCTTCCTTATATCTTCTTCATCCTCAATATTTCTTCCATCTAGAGTTATAATATTTTTGATATAACAAAAAAAAATTATTTTTGTTGTAGCATGAATTTTTTTGTATTTCTATCTCCTTCCTTGAGCCATTTCTCTCTAGATTTTTGGAACCAATATGACTCCTTTTTCAATGCATTATGATAATAAAAAAGTAATTGTTTTTCTTTCACATAAGAATCTTGATCCATTCCATTAATTTCTACTATCTCTTGTAAATTTTTGAGCTTGGATTCAATTTATTTATTTTCTTTAAAAATGTTACCAAAATATTTGGCATTCCATATCTTCATTTGCTCCTTTAAATATTTCAACTTTTGAACAAACCTGTACATACATGATCCTTCAAATTTTGATTCATCCCACCATAACATAACCATCTAGAAAAAATTAGGGTCTTGGAGCCACATAGACTAGAAGCGAAATGGCTTTGGATGACCATTATTAGGTAACTCACAAGTCAAAAGAATGGGTTTGTGATCTGATCCTGCTCACAATAAAATATCTGAAGAGATTGTATACTTTGTTTGCAACCATTTATTGGATAACAAGAATCTATCAAATCTTTCTACTATATGATTTTTCCCAATGCATCTATTATCCCATGTATATTGAAATCTTGAGGGACTAACATCCCAAAGGTCATTTGAATTGACAAATGAAGCAAAATATTGCATTGATTTAGACCATCCTAGAATGCCACCCTTATTTTCCAAAGGAGATAGAACAATATTAAAATCACCCCCAAGAATCCATAGATCACAATGAATCATCATTGTATTTGACAAAAATATGCTAAGGTCCTTCCAACATCTTTCACGAGGAGTAACTATAGTTGGAGCATATACATTTATAACCCCAACTTTGATGTTTTCCTCTTTCTTACAAAATAATCCAACAACCCAATTACTTTTTGCTTCTAATAATTGTCCATCCCATTTGCATTTATCCCATATTATTGCAATACCACTTGAAGCTCCTATAGAAGAAACTACTAAACAATCACCTATCTTCCAAATCTTCTTAAAAGCATCCTTACATTCCTCACTACTTAATTTTATTTCTTGTATTAAAATAAACTCAAGACTATAACAACCTATTAATTCCTTAATAACTCTTTTTTAGGGGTTTTATTCATACCCCTAATATTCCATGATATCATTTTCATCATCAACACTTTTTATTTTTATTAGTGGGCTTAGCCCCACTTCTTGTTAACACCTATGATATTTTTATTTGGCTTCCCAGATCAATATCCTTTTGAGTTTATTTTTCTCTTTGTTCCTACTTTGATGGCCTTCCTCTCCTTCCATTCCCACCAACACTCTCATCTTCATCAATCTCTTCTATTTTTTCATATTGTTCATAATGAGACTTATCTTCTAAAGATTTATGTTGCCCTAAAGAGTCGAAAGTGCAAGGAATAGCCTCATTAGCATTTTCTTCTTTATGTTTCCTTGAAAACTCTAAACTGCATAGATGATCCTCCATAGTCATTACTTTCTTATGTTGGCCTAAAAACCCTAAATTTCCTTGGATATCCTCCATAATATTTTCTTTACTATACTACTCTTGAAATCCTAAAGTGCAAGGAATACACTTCATACTACTTTCATTTTTATTGTAAGGAGAATATTTTAAGCTACTTGAGGATAATAAAGGTGATTTACCTAGATTAAGCTTGACCTCCTTCACCTCATTTGCTTTAAAATTTATCTCCCCATATTCCTTTATTTTAAAATTTTCCTTCCCCTCTTCCTTCACACCTTTAGCTCCTTCTATATTTGAACTTGCACATTGTACTTCCTCATCCCCCATATCATTTTTTTCTTCTAATGGTTGATTCAAGTGAACTATAATGGCCTTTGCCATCTGATGATGTAGAGGGATTTTTCTAGCCACTTTCTTAGGAGTGGAAAATCCTTGATTTGACCTAGCTTCTCCTATGATATGATCTCCTTGTTTCAAATTGAAGCTACCCTCATGCCCAAAAATTCCATCTCTTCCTCCATCATTTTCACTTTGTAATCTCTTGCCATGTGCCCAGTTTCATGACATTTGTGACATCGGAATGCAATATTTTCATAATCCACTTGTTGATCCCATTCTCTTGATTCAGATTTAATCCTAATTGACTATGGTAAAGGTTTAGAAATATCCATGGAAACACATATTCGAGTGTATACAACATGCCTTCTCTCCTTAGTAGTTGGTCCCTCTTAGATGAATTCACCTAGAGTATTACCAATATTCTTCAAAACCTCCTTATTGATGAGTTGATAAGGAAGTCCAAAAAGCCTAATCCATACCGAAAGCCTTTTAATAGTTTCTATGTCCATAAAAATTCTCACTCCAAGGTCTTAAATATAATGCATCTTTACCCCTAAACCATGGGCCTCCATCCATTATTTTATCCCTTATTTTTGAACTAGAGAAAATAATGAGGAAAAATCCTTTTGGAAGAAAAGTCATGGAGTAATTTGAATTCAATCCCCACTTCCACTTGATCCAATTTTGAATCTCAGAAAACCTAGCCAATATCCATGAAACTTACATATTAACCCTCTAGTTTTAAGAACCATTATATCATGCTCAATCATCTCATCCTTGATAATCACTTCTAGTGTAGAATCTGCTACCTAGACTAGGTTTTCCATAGATTCACTCTTCCTCTTATTGCTAGCTAGGGCATCCATACTTCCAACTTGGTCATTCATACTTTTAGTAAGGACTTTCACAAATGACTTTCTTTCCATGTTACCTAGATTTTCTTCAAATGAATCCTTTAAATTCTCCTAAGATCTAGAACAAGAAGTGGCACTTGTTCCTTGATCACACTTTGCTTTCTACTTTTTACTTTCCTACTCACACTTCCTCCTCACTCTCGACTCGTGCTTGCACTCGCTTTTGGTTGCACTCACTCCTGGCTTGTGCTCACACTTGCTTTTGATTGCACTCACTCTTGACTCGTGCTTGCACTCACTTTTGGCTGCACTCACTCCTTGCTCGTGCTTGCACTCTCTTTTGGCTGCACTAGCACTCACTCCTTGCTCGTGCTTGCACTCTATTTTGGCTGCACTAGCACTCACTCTTAACTTTGTTCACACTCGCATTTGACTGTACTTACACTCACTCCCAGCTCGTGCTAACACTCGCTTTTGGTTGCACTCACGCCTAGCTCGTGCTTGCACTCGCTTCCAGCTGCACTCACTCCTAACTCACACTTGCACTTGCTTTTGACTACACCCACTTTTGGCTCGTGCTAGCACTCACGGCTCATGCTAACACTCATGACTTGCACTCACACTCACTTTTGGCTACACTCACTCCTGGTTGCACTCACACTCTCTTTTGGCTGCACTCACACTCACTCCCGGTTGCACTCACTCCTGGATACACTCGCACCCACTTCCCTCATTATGTCTTAAAATTTGAGTTTAAACGGGTTTTTATGAGGGGTCTCGATCCCCTCATACTAAGTGGGGTTTGAACCTTAAACCTCTCAAATAGAGGTCAAAGCCCTTACCACTACAATAAACTTGCAACTTAAACTATTATTATTATTATTATTTGTACATTGAGGAAAGGATAACTCATTAAATTTTTCATCGCCTCTTCAGGGGTTCGAATCCTACTCCTTATTGCCATATCAATATTGGCGCGATATGTCTTTTGGTACTATGAGGCCTTATACTTAAACCTTTTTTTTCAATTGGTTATATAAGATTAAAACGAACCTCACTTGTATTACATCATCACCATATAATTGTATTATAACAAAGCTTGAATATTATCCATGTATTGCTTGGCAAGATTTGAACCTTAATCTCCTCATTGAGTGTTGAGGAATCTAACTAGTTAAACTAATGTCACTTAATAAAAATAATTAAACTATTATTAATAACAAAACAACATTACTTTTATCTTCTTAAAGTTAATTATTAATCCATCTTTATTTTTTAATCTCAACCTGTCTTAAGAAACCATCTTATTCCTAACCCAATAATTACTAGCTTTTATTATCAACAATTATTAACCTAATATAACCATTATCATAATTATTATATAAATATGGGAAACATATAAAAGAGATATTTAGGTTCAATCCTCACAATTTATGTATGAGTTTCATTGAAGAAATCATAATTATGAATGAGTTTCATTTAAAAATCAATTTTTTTTTTGTGAGAGAAACCTTACAAACAATTAAACATCCCATCCCAACCATAATCTTAAAGATAAAAATTTAACTTATTAATAAAAATAAATATTATAAAAAATAAAGTTTCTTTTGAACATCATTAAAGCCACATATAAAATAGGCCAAAGAGTGATAAATATGTAATCATGTTAAACTTAAAACCTCATCAACTATGCGCTCTTACTTCACATCTCACTCACATTAATGATCCCAAGAAGGTATATTAAAAAAAAAGGCAACCTAATCTTTTAAATAAAGCCTAAGGTTTAGCAAATGATATCATACGTAAAACATCATTAGTGATAACACCAGCTAGAGCCTAATCTAATATAATATTATAAACGTTCTATACATATATTTCAGTTCCTCAAAAGGATGACTATGAATATGCTCACGTACAAATCCATAAAGCAGTCCACCGGTTTCCTAAATTTGTTGTGATTTGATAATTTCTTTCCATTTTTTGTAACGTGTCCTTTGGCCTGTTCATTTGGAGCCATCTTCTCAATGTTATCACCTCCCAACCATAGTGAGTGTCTCATTATCAACTAATAAACAATACTTCCATTGCGAGAACATTCTTGATTACATTCTATAATAGCTTATAATAACCATCATATTTAAATTGATTTTTAAGGCATATAACCATATGTGATTTGATTTAATAGTTTATTAAAATATTTGTAAGTTGTGAATTATCTTAATGCTCCAAACAAGTGGATGGTTCAAGTTTCAATCTTTTATACAAGTCAAAAATAAGATGAAAATCAAGATAAATTTAAAAAAGATAGGTTGGATGGTAGCGATAAGTGTTAGTTAATTGAATGATCTAGTTTAATGTTTCGAAAGGCTAAAAATCCTATCAATTTTATCTTATATATAAAATAAATACAAAATTATTTATATTTATCTTATGATTTGAAAACCCAAAAATATATTAATTCGTAATATTTAACAAAAACTTATAAATAAAACAATATAAAACTATTATTAAAAAAACAAAAATTTGGTACCAAATTCAAGGCCCTCTTTGAAAAAAACAAGATTTGGTGAACAACCACATACAAGTCTTTGTACTCTTATGTTCCTTGGATAGTGAGAGGGACTATAGAACCAACCCCACCCTTACAAAAGGGTCATAATCAACCATATGTAGGACAATTCTCTATATCTCCAATTTCCCATAAATAGGGTTTTCCTATGTCCTTATCCATGACCCCACCCCTCCACAAGGAACAAAAATACCAAAGGGAGCCATGGAGAGATGGGGCCTCCCTTGTCATTGGAATTGCATTTCCCCACATATATAACCTTAGTCAACATGGGCCTGCGTGGTCCTTGGAATTGCATTTTAAAATATATATTTTAAAAATTAAAATATAAATTTTTTATTTAGTTGTATAAGAAAACTTTTACCATCTTTAGTTGATTGAATATTTAGTTGATTAAATAAAGATAAAGTCAATAATCCATCTAAACAGTTCATTAACAAACACTTAATAAGTACCAATGATCTTATCTTTTCTATAAAATATAAAACATAAAAAAACTTTTCCATAAAAGAAAAATGGGATTCAATTTTTACCCGACTGAAAGTCTTGACCTTCGGTTGTTTCTCTCTCCCTAGAAAATGTCCCCGCATGTTATTTTAAATTGACTTTAATTCGGACGTGAAAAAGGAATGAAATTGGGTTAAGTTTATTTTTTTAACATTTGTTTTTACATGTTGAGAGAAAATGGTGTCGCCTGCTCTCATGGGTAGACCAAATTTCTCTTGTTGCGGGAAGTTATGGCAATTTGGACAGCCTCGGAGGACAATGCATGCAGAAAAACTCGCGCTTTCGAATCGATGTACGTCGTTCTGACATCGCAGTCTTCCGGACCCGATCGGGAGGTTGCGAACGCATCGAAACGCGGCCAAATTAGGTGCAAAATCGAATACGGTGCGCTCGTCTTCTACACTCCATGGCAAATTGTGTTCAATCTTTTAAAATTTTAACGCACAGTGAGGTTTTCATGGCGGGGCGAGCGGCTGTTTGATTTTTGCCTTTAGCCTTCGGTCGTTGTCGAAATAAATCAAAATTATGATCCAAAATCGCAGAAATTTGAGGGGTTTTACAAGTTTAAATTTTGCCCGGCGAAAGTGCGTCCGTGGGATTATGTGTCTTTATAGATTTAGAGCGTCTGTGGGGATTTTGTACCGCTTAACCCTATGTACAAATTGTGAACTTGTCCGGCGTTCAAATTATGGTCGCAGTTTTATGTTTAAAATAAGGGCATTGGCAAGGAAGGTGAAATTATGCAAGGATTATCTTTTTAAGCAATGGTTCCATCGTTGGATATTTTGGTAAAAGGGGAACCATTTTGACAGAGTCGATAAAGGGTTTGGGAGAGCCGATTAATGTTTTCATGTCGGCGAAATTTTGGAGCATTTAGAGATTATTGTCGATTTTAGGTTTTCACAGTTCCAACCTTGGGCAATTAGAGACCGATGTTCTGCAAAAATGGTTACTTGGTTATCATTTTCTGGGAACCGATGTCAGATTTGTCATGAGTGATACATCTGGATGGATTGTTCCATGAGAATCCTCGATGAGATAAGAGGCTTTTTAAGATCATGCTATTTTGTGGATTTCTTACCTATTGCGACAATTAGGCTTAATTACAATTTCTAGAGACTATGTTGACTGTAATTTGGTATATGATGGAATCTTAACGGGACGAATTACCTGTTTGGGTTGATTATAATTTTTGCAAATGAGAACTTCCTATTCTAATCACTTGAGATTGTTGACTTTGTGAAATAGCTGGGTGTGGGTTTTAGAAAATTTTCTCACATCATGGAAGTTAATATGGAGAATGCATGTGGTTGATGACATGCGCAGATATCTATAATCTATATGAATCCAATTACTTTTTCTTTTGCAGGTATCTAATGCAGCATCATTCAGGCAAAGCAGAGGCCAGTTATTCAATTATTACCAAAAATTGTGCATCAACGATGGAATTGAACTCACAATGGAGATGCTGAATCCAGAATAAAATAAGTAAGAAGTGTTTTAATACCTTTATTCACTCTTTTTATTCTTTCTAGATTGTATACGTATATTTGACATGACTTAGCTTCCGGTGAGCTTCTATTCTAGGTTGCGAAACGTATAATCATTGTTGGCAATTGTTTCCACCGATGCCAATCTCCATGGACAAGTACAAATAAATTTTCCAATTTGCGCCCTTAAATTAATACGACTTTGAATAATTGGACGCAATAAATGCATAGAATGTGTTTCTGTATGTCAGGTTTAGTTTTAATTCAGTGGAGACGTGGATAGAAAATATACAGAGATGTTTTTATGCAGCCTTGTCTTATTTTTAATTCACTGAATATGTACGGAAAAACACATTATTTATGGAACTCTGTCTTATTCATATTAAGACTTACCTAGTTAGATGTATCTTCTGTTACGCGTATGCATCTCTCATAGGTATGAAGGATAGTTTGAGTTGCCTCGGCTGGCAACGTTTTGGTTGTCAAATGTTCTGATTTTTAATGTCTCACCAACACTTGGTTGTGTAATGATTAGAAATATGCCGAACCAGTGGATATCCATCAAAGTAGATGATCGTTGCTTCAATAGTTGTAGTTTATTGATCAATTAAATAATGTCATGACCATTACTGCACTGCTTGGCATACTTTTTGACATTTGCTGCAACACAAGTTGTCCATCTTTATATGCCCCACTGGAGTGGGTGATCTCTAATGTACCAATCGGCACTAATATAGGCAGAATGGCTATAACAGATTCCCAACAAAAGATGGACATCTTCTGGTCATCCTTGCACTATTCTCGGCATGCCTCTCCCTTTCTCAAAACATTGGGCCCACTTATGGGGATGTGTACTTAGGGCATGCTGGTTTCTCTCCTACTATGTTAGTGCAATCAATCAAGAATATAATGTATGTACCTTCTGATATGAGGGTTTCTCTTCAAGCTCTTCTGGACCTGGGTGTAACATCATAAGAATTTCATTTTGGGTAATCGTTTGCTAAGATGGCTTCTTTACCATTGGAGAAGCAGTCATAAACAATGCCTTCATTAACATAATTGAGAACTAGCTTACATTTTTGTAGCAATAATATAGTGGGCTTGTAGTGCATATGTTTTCAGCCTTGCCTACAAATTTATAACATTAATGAGTATGGAGTGCCCTCTAGGGAAAAAAAAAGATTTCCTACATGAAAATGTTCTTGTTGCTTGAAAGGAAAACTGTTCTTGACAAAAGCTTGATTGTTGTTGGCAATCTGTACAACTAGAGGTGTTTTATCTTATTTGTGAGGATGTTTTATTGGTGTTATCTACTTCAAGTCACCTTTGGGCTTAGTGAGGGACTCTTATGATGAACAGGAGTCTTGAGTCACCTGGGCATGTCTGGCCATGCTGCCCTTTGATGCTTCAGAATGTATTATTGTGCTCTACGGTGGCTTTAGTCAACATCTTGGAACCCTTTAAGACTTGTGGTTCTCAGAAAGGATCTACCCTAAACTCCCATCTGAATAGTTTCTTTAAAGTAATAGTTGTCTGTGTTAGGATATTAAAAGCAAGCAAGGTAAACAACAATAAACAGTACACGAGATTTTACGTGGAAACCTTGCAATGTGCAGGGAAAAACCATGGGGCAAAAGGCAGCTTTTCTCTTTAATTATTCTGAGCTAGCTTTCATACATTTGCGTTCAATCTTCCCCTGCATTATCTTGAAGTCACCCAACAGTCGCTCTAGCTAAATTGCCTCTTTGCTAGCATGAGTCGCTGCAATATATTCTTCTTCAGTGGTTGATAAAGCCACCACAGACTGCAACTTAGAAGTCCAACTCACAACTCCACCAGCAAGAGTGAAAGTATATCTTGTAGTGGACTTTCGCCCATCTCTATCTCCTCCATAATCAGAATTCACAAAACTTTCAACTTGCAAATCTGCCGATCCAAAGTAAATGGCAACATCTGAAGTACCTCTTAAATATCTAAATATCCACTTCACCGCATTCCAATGCTCCTTACTAGGGTTCTCCTTGTACCGGCTGACTACTCCCATTGCTTGGGCAATATCCGGTTTGGTGCTCACCATGGCGTACATGAGGCTTCCTACTGCTGATGAATACTGTACAAGAGACATGCTTGTCTTCTCTACTTCTGTTCTAGGACACTGTTCAGATGACAATTTGAAGTGTGGAGGAAGCGGGGTATTGACTGGTTTTGCATTCTGCATATTGAAGCGCTGCAGAATCTTTTCTATATATGTCTTTTGACATAACCAGATCTTCCTTCCTGTTCTGTCCGTGTGTATCTTCATCTCCAGAATTTGGTTTGCTGCTCCTAAATCCTTCATATCAAATGTCCTGGCCAACTGAGCCTTAAGATCAATGATTTTCTTTATGCTAAAAAGCTTGATTGTTGTTGGCAATCTGTACAACTAGATGTGTTTATATTATTGTGAGGATGTTTTATTGGTGTTATCTACTTCAAGTCACCTTTGGGCTTAGTGAGGGACTCTTATGATGAACAGGAGTCTTGAGTCACCTGGGCATGTCTGGCCATGCTGCCCTTTGATGCTTCAGAATATATTATTGTGCTCTACGGTGGCTTTAGCCAACATCTTGGAACTCTTTAAGACTTGTTGTTCTCAGAAAGGATCTACCCTAAACTCCCATCTGAATAGTAGTTTCTTAAAAATAATAGTTGTTTGAACCCCAATTAATCATGAAACTAAAACAAAATGAGAACTCTCAGATTCATTATCTTTGAAAGAAAATTTATATCAACAATTTGAACTGCAAAGATAAAGAAAGCAGAGAAAAGTCTCTATCTTCTCTGCGGTATGGATTTTGAAGGTACCAAGCATATGGCTAGCTGAAATACTAAGGCTTGAATAGTGGTCTGCGAACCTTGGATTATAGTTATGAAGGTTTACACTTGCACATATGGAAGAAATAGCAAATACAATATTCTTATACTTGTAATTTGCAGTTTTCTTGCATGGGATTATGCATTAAAAGAAAATGTCCCACATGAGGGCCTCAAGATGATCCTTTCACCATCACCCATCTCATCATTTGAATTTCGGTCCCTACCTTAGCTTTCTTCTGCCCCCTCCTTGGGCTTCCTTGCATGTAAGACTGCTAGGTGCCTTGTCTTGGTCTCTTGTTGCTGTTTTCTTTGGCTTTCAGTGTCCAAGTGGAAGACTGCTTGCTTTTATGTGCATGTCTTGTTGAGCTGCTAGGTGCCTTGTCTTGGTCTCTTGTTGCTGTTTTCTTTGGCTTTCAGTGTTATCTTTTTGCTATTTTTTTCGGCTTTAATTGTTATCTTTTGGCTATTTTTTTTCGGCTTTCAGTGTTATCTTTTTGCTATTTTCTTTCAGTGTTATCTTGTTGCTGTGTTCCTGGGCTTTCAATGTTATCTTGTTTCTGTGTTCTGCTTTTGGTGTTTTGATGACAATGATTGTACCTGCGATTTGGTTCATGTCAGCAACATCTTTGCACAATGAACTTTCAGCGTGGGCTTTTAAGTTTTCACCATCTCTGATACAAGTGCTACATTTTATGTCATTAATTTGGTGCTGAATGAGGATTGATCTCTCTTTTTATTTTATAGTGGCTTTCTTTGTATGGTTATTTGCAATACTTGCAAAAGCTGGTCGAGTGCTTCAGAGGTGGCTATTTCAGCCTTAGATGCTCTACGGGGCTAACTGGTATGAGTTTTAGACTGTTAGTTAATCTAGCGATGATGGCTATGAATACCCATTTAAGGTGAGAGTGAAAAGAGTTAGCCCTTAAGGCTTCTCAATGCCCATGCACCAAGGCCTTCTTAAGGTTATCTATAAATTCGTCCTTAACAATGTTCCCCAACCTGAGCTATCTCCCCCACCCCCTGAGGATCCCCCGCGGGTTCGTGGTGAGAGTTCGAGGGGGAGAGATAGCCCCGGCTTACCCAAACCTTCCCCTGCCAAGAGGAGAGAGGGTGAGTCAAGTGGCAAGGGTGGGCCGGCCAGGAAGCGTCTCAGGACTGATGACCCGCCCCCTAGGTCCTCTCTGAGGCTAAAGAATAAACAAGTTCAGGGAAGCAGCTTAATCTTGGACATTACCTCCAAGGATGAGAGTCTTGACCCGTCTATTATGGAGCTGAAAAGGTTCGTCCTGAACACTGCAGCCAACATCAATCATCAGATGCAGGAGTTGCAGGAGGTCCTGACCAAGGTTTTCTTCAATGAGGGCTACCAGAGCAACAAGCCGGTGGTTTACAACCCGAAGACGGACGACAATGAAGACGACAAAGAGGAGGAACAAGAGGAGGAGGCTGAAGAGGAGGACTAGGGTCCTCTCTACTGTTTTGCTGCCCTGGAATGCCTGTTTTTTGCTGATTCTGCTGGTTACGCCGATAGGCGTCCTACAATGGCAGCCAGGAAGGTCAGCCACGCCGTAAACAATATTAATATTTTATTAAAAAAGCCGACATTAAGAAAATTATCCGCCGACATTAAGGGTTACGGTGGATTTAAAATATTTAAACTATTTAAACTAAAATGGTGCCCAAACTTTCTAATATTATTTGCTTCTCTCCTCGAACTCTTCTCTCCGCATCTTTGAAACCCTAAGATAGATAGGTGCCTTGAGATTGATAACTCTCGGCGTTTATATATATATATATATATATATTTTATATATCTAAGCTAGTGGTAAATAATGTTAAATTTTACGTTTTTTTTTTGTCAGGGCAGAGGGTTGCATGCTGCTTTCCTTTTTGTTGATGGGCTTTTTCTAGGTTTAGGTGGGATGCCTAGGGTGGGTCAGGCCGTGCAAAAGCCCTGTGTGTCTTTTTGCTTTAAGTTCTATCTGGGGTGGGACGCCCAGGTTGAGGGTTTCCAGGTAAGGAAGAAATGTTGGGGAAGAGGACGGAGGATCCTCAGTCTGTCTCTGGTTAAGTTCCTCCGCCGCGGGCTGCCTTTCGTAAAAAGGTTTTGGGTCAACCTGAAAAACCCATTTTAATGATAAATCTTTAATTACCAAAAAAAAAAAAAAAGAGAGTTAGCCCTTTAGAGGTATAGATTAGAATATATGAAGTTGAATGATACAATGATGACTGTGAATACCCATTGTTAAGGGCTATGTGATGAGATTCACTGAATTTTATTGATAAAGTTTGAAATTCGTCAAATTTAAACGTGTCTCGATAAAATTCACACAGTGCATATTTGCTGTATGGAAATGAACTCATTTTGGATATATTTGTTTAGATCTACAGGTAAAATCCATTCTAGTTCGGCACAAAATCATAAATAAGAGAGAGAACACAAAATAGAAGGAAATAATCATTTGGGCCTAATGGCATGTGGAGAAACAAAGCATCATGTGGAATTTTGACCATTGCATGTATCCTGTTTGTTGTGATAAGTTTTGCACCTATTCCTGTGTGTCAAAGAGCCTGGACGGTCACATAATTTCCTAAGCTGCAAGTTTACAATTTACTTATGAAAATTGTGAGTTGTAACCTTTATTTTAAGGTGTTTTTGGTTCTCCAACGTGGAGTGGAGTGGACCTGACCTGAGCCAAATGACAAGAACCTTTATTGCAATCTTTTGAGGCAAAGGCAGCAATGCTGGTTAGGTTAGATGGTATCTTTTGTTTTTATTCATTTGATCTGCTTGTTGACTAGTCTTTTTTTTTGAATACATATTGTATTTTCCCCCCTTTAATGGGGACTTGGTGATTTTGTCAAGGTCCTAATTTAACCCCCCCCCAAAAAAATCGGTAAAAACATGTTTTTTGAAGAGAAAAATACATTAAAAAGCCTACACTCTTTTGAAACATATATGGCATTATTATATCTTTAATTGGTTAAATGGGGTTGAAACCAACTCCCACCCATATCACATGCTTACCGTATTATCACGGTATTTTCAGCAAACCACATTATTATGGTACTGCAACAAACTGTATTATCATAGGCGACCTTATTGTGGGAGTGCCCATCACATTGTTGGGATTTGAAGTCAGGTTGGGCTCATATGATTGCGTTCCATTTATTATTGCTTTATAATGTGTTGGACAAATGTTAAGGTTCACTCATGGGATTAGAATCTTTGCTGAAGGTGTGAATAGTCATTTTAATTTTAAATTTTTTTCGTTTGAAATAATAAGCTATGTGTGGCTTCTGTTGGGGTCACTCGCATTAAACTAACAAAACATTACATTGCTCTCATTACCTTGCTTTTAAGTTAATTAAACCATATTCAACTCGTCTTTTTATCAAAGATATTCCTCTTTTGCCTTTCTAATAAAGATATTCTTCATCTTCCTCAAATGGCTACGTTTCTGCAATCAACTCTTTTATATTGTTTTTATTAAGAGATAAAATTTCACTTGGCCAGTTGCCTTTAAAATTTGAATTTTGCCAAGACAAATATCAACACCGCAAATGGCTATAAAATATCTGCTACTAAGTTTCCATCTCTATAAAAATGCTGGCTATAACAACCTATCAAATCCATAATACGTCTTTTTTTAGGGGTCTTATTGTTATGAAACTTTATTTCTCATAAACATAATCATTCACCATCATAAAGAAATAACAAATCATTTATCCACAAATAATATTCCAAAATGATAATCCACACAATGAGATAGAGATAGATAATACCCTTAAGGTAGGGCAACACCAATAATACTCCTTAAATAACTCCACAAAATCTCCCAATATGAGAGGCCACTCCATGGGTAAAGACGACAAGACAATACTCGATATGAATGATGATTATTACAATGACAATGTCCCTTCTTTTTACTCATCTTCTAATGCTACTTTGGGTAGGATATAATCCTAACCCTAGCCAACTCCTTATTGTTATGAAACTTTATTTCTCATAAACATAATCATTCACCATCATAAAGAAATAACAAATCATTTATCCACAAATAATATTCCAAAATGATAATCCACACAATGAGATAGAGATAGATAATACCCGTAAGGTAGGGCAACACCAATAATACTCCTTAAATTACTCTACAAAATCTCCCAATATGAGAGGCCACTCCATGGGTAAAGATGACAAGACAATACTCGATATGAATGATGATTATTACAATGACAATATCCCTTTTTTTTACTCATCTTCTAATGCTACTTTGGGTAGGATATAATCCTAACCCTAGCCGACTCCTAAACCCTATTTAACTCATTATTATAATATAATATTGTAATACAATCAACCTTGGGTCATGTGCGGCCCATGTCAACTATCTATAATACCCACATACAGTATAATATCATCTCCCAATACACATATCCCTAGGCACTATAACATTCCACCCTCCTTACAAATGTTTCATCCTTGAAACATGAGAAAAAACTAAATAATATAATCTTCTAAGCAATGTTGGCAACTAGTATCAATCTTGACCATCCATCCATCCATCCATCCAAGTGAAATCTTGATTGGTGGTGGTCTTCCATGATATGAACCTGCCCTTGTGCCACTTGAATATATATAACTGCTCCATTGGTTCCATGCGTTCATTGCTATGCTTTAATATTTAGAATGATTGCTCCTGTGGTTCCATGATGTTGTTGCACCACTCTGAAATCCAGAATTACTATGCTTTTTCTGCCAAACACTGCTGTCCTTGATGCCTTTTTGACTCCATGTAGGTTCATAATATTGATGCCCTATGCCATGCCTCCATGATTGTTGCCACTCATGGTGGTGTGGGTGGCGATGTGCTGTAATTTTAACTTGAGGTTTGGGTTCCCTTGACTCTTGCACATTTTATCTCAGTTTTAATTCTTCATTATGCTCTTCACTCATGTGCCCTTTATTTGGTGCGTCCTTGTGCTTTTCTAATAGAGCTTCCTTGGACTTTGCTGTTGCTTCTTCCTTGGACTCTGCTACTGCCTTTGTTGGAGACTCAGCTTTTGGTTCCTCTGTTGCTTCTTTCCTTTTTTCCTTGCCATAACTGCTTCTTGCTTCTCCTTGGATCCTTGCTTGTAAAGTTGAGAAATATCGTGCAGTGTTATCTTTTTTTTTAACCATAACTTAAAGAACTTCTTTTGCACATAAATGTTAACAAGACTTAAAGAATCCAACCAAGGACCAACAACAATATCCACATCATCCATGTCAATAGCGTGAAAATTTGAATGTAAAACATATTTTTCGATGGTCAATTTTAAATCTTCAAATATCTAAACATTCTCACCCTCAAGATGTGCGTTCTTACTATTTGTTACATAAACTTGCAATCTCTTAGCCAAAGCAATATTATTGAAATTATACCTGCTGCTAGGGTTAACGGAAATACAACCAAAAACCTTCAAAATAGAATTTTTAGATTCAAACTAATCCTTCTAACCGCTCTTCGGCTTATTTGATAAAGGTGTGGTTCCCTCAGCTTGCACGCTGTCATCCTTATTTTCCTTCTACCATGTAATCTCTATTCATTTCTTTTTGTTCCCCCTGAAACCTTTTTATTTCTTCTTCATAGCCATTGATGGTATCCTTTAAACTAGCTATCTTTTTATATGGGTCCCATTGACTTCAGAATGCATGCTCCATTTTGTTCCGAGTGTACTCATAATTCTTTTTAGTAACAAAACTTGCCCACCAAGAATGAGCTTCCTTTTTTAAAGTTTGGCAAAGGCAGTATTTCTAAGAATGATCACCAAAATTTAGGGACCTAAACATTATTCACCATTCTCTAACATCAATATCATCCTCTCTAAAAAACTTTGTTCACCCCCACAAAAAAGGACAATGCAAACAAGGGAATTATGAACTAGGATTTCATAAATAAATAAATACACACACACACACAAAAGTAAGTACACCCCAAAGATCCCCAATAAATAGGAGATGGTTTGCTTACCCCAACTGTAAGATAGCTCAAATTTCGTTTTTTGGAAAAATCGTGATTTGAAAAATTGTCACTGCCTTTGTTTCAGATGGCTGGCTTCATAGGGTCGTATCTTCGTCAATACTGCTTAGATTCCTTCATATTACCACTTGTTTTGAAGATCTTCAAATTTTGAATGAAATGGCATAAGAACCCTTTGAATTGGACAACTTTAAGCAAAGATAGGGCCCCAAAAGTTGAGATGTTTTCTGGAAAAAATTGACCAAATTCTGCAATCCACAAAAAAACAATCCCCACTTTGCCAGAATTGTTGCTTTGACACCACTTGTTATGAAACTTAATTTTTCATGAACATAAATCATTCACCTTCATACAAAAATAACAAATCATTAATCCACAAATAGTATTCCACAATGATAAGCCACACATTTAGACAAAGATAGATAATACCCTTAGGGTAAGGCAACACCAGTAATGCTTCTTAAGGAAGGAATAACTCCACAAGATCTTCCAAGGTGAGAGGCCACTCTGTGGGCAAAGACGATTACAAGAGAATACTTGATATGAATGATCAATATTACAACGACAATAACCTTTCTTTATATACCCACCTTCTAATTCTACTTTGCGTAGAGTATAACCCTAACCCTAGTAGATTCTTAAACCCTTATCCAACTCATTATTATAATATAATATTATAATACAATCAACCTTGGGTTATGTGTGGCCCATGTCAATTATCCACAATACCCATACACAATATAATATCATATCCCCATAAACCTATCCTTAGGTACCATAGCACTACTTATTCATGCCCCTATATTCCAAGATATCATTTTCATCATTGCCTTTTGTTTTTAATTGTGGGCCTAGCTCCACTTCTTGTTAACACTTGTGATATTTGCTTTTGTTTTCCATTATCAATTTCCCTTTGAGTTTCCTTTTCTCTTTGTTTTTGCTTTTTAGGTCATCCTCTCCGTTTTTTCATTCCCACCAATACTCTCATCTTCATCGATTGCTTCGATTTTTTCACATCGTTCACAGTGAGATTTAACACCTATAGGTTTGTCTTGCCTTAAATGATTTGAAGTGCAAAGAATAACCTAAAAAACACTTCCTTCTTTATGTAGCCTACAAACCCTGAAGTGCAAGGATGTTCCTCCATAGTGATTGCCTTCTTATGCTGCCCTAAAAACCCTAAATTACTATAGATATCCTTCGTGCTCATTTCTTTATTATGTTGCACTTGAATTTTCTAAAGTGCAAGGGATAATCTCTACACTCCTTTCATTTCTATTGTAAGGAAAATATTTTAATCTACTTAAGGAAAATACATATGATTTACCTAGAATAAACTTGACCTCTTTGGTCTCCTTCGTTTTAACATATTCCTCCACATCTTCCTTTGGAACTTTAATTCCTTTTGAATTTGAATTTACAAATTGTACTTCCCCATCCCTCATATACTGCTTTGTTTCTTCTAATGGTGATTTGAGTGAGCTATGATGGCCTTTGTCATATGATGCTGCAGATAAATTTTTTTTGCCTCTTTTTTGAGAATGGAATATCCTTGATCTAATCCAACTTCTACTATAGTATGATTTCCTTGCTTCATCTTGAAGTTTGTCTCATGACCAAATTTTCTGTCTCTTTCTCCATTATTTTCACTTTGCAATCTCTTGCCATGTGTCTAGTCTCATAACAATTGTGACATCAAAATGCAATGTTTTTATAATCCACTTGTTGATCCCATTCTCTTGATTCAGATTTAATCTTAATGAATTGTGGCAAAGGTTTTGAAATATCCATAGCAACACATATCCGGGTATACACATGTTTTCGCTCCTTTGTAGTTGCTCCCTTCTTGATGAATTCCCCTAAGATATTTCCAATGTTCTTCAACATATCTTTATTGATATGCTGATATGGAAGTACAAAATGCTACACCCACACTGGAAGCTTTTTAATAGTTTCTAGCTCGACAGAAAAATAATCACTCCATGGTCTTAAATATAGGGCATCTCTTCCGCTAAACTAGGGCCACCGCCCATTATTTAATCCCTGGTTTCCGAATTGGAAAAAATGACGAGGAAAAAACCTTTAGGAAGAAAAGTCATGGAGTAATTTGAATTCAATCCCCACTTCCACTTGATCCAATTTTGAATCTCCAAAAATCCTTTGCCAATATCTATGGAATTTACATATTAACCCTTTGCTTTTAAGAATCATTATATCAAGGTCAATCATCTCATTCTTTGTAATCACTTCTGGTGTAACATCTGCTCCTTGGATGAGGCTTACCATATATTCATTCTTCCTCTTGTCTCCATGTTGGGCTTCCATACTTCCAGCTAGGGCATCCTTACTTCCAATTAGGGCTTTCAAATATGGCTTTCCTTCCATGCTACCTAGCTTTTCTTTGAATCCTCTTTTTTTTTTTGTATTTCCGTAAAAATCAGAAGGAAGAAAAGGTGAGGCTCGCTTCCGGCTCATTCTCAATAATCATTTTATTTTTATTATTATATTTTTTGGTTTTATAAATTTGTATATTATTTTTCTTTTATTTTTTAATTGGGTATATGATATTGAAATGACCCCACCTGTATTACATCTATTTCAACAAACCACATTATTGTGGTATTAAAACAAACCGTATTATCATGGGTGACCTTATTGTTGGACTGCCTAATGAGGGGATTTGAATTCATGTTGTAGTCTTAGGATTGCATCCCGTTTAGCATTGCTTGAAAATACCATGGATATTTGTATTTTATTATTATTTTTAATGCTGATTTATGTTATTTTCATTTGAAACTTCAATATTTTAGCTTTTTATTTTTTAAAAAATACATATACTATTTTGAATTTTAGATTTTATTTTTAACTAGAGTTGTAGACTAAATATTTTAAGCCATGTAAATATCCAATGCTCTGTTAAAATATTTAACCCTTTATTTTTTTTGTTAGACATTTTCAAATACATTTTTTTAATTGGTTACATGGGATTGAAAGGGGCCCCACCTGTATTATATCATGATCACATAATGGTATTACTACAACATTTTGACAGCTATGCATGTATCGCTTGACAAGATAGGGTCTTCTCCTTGAAAGTCGAGAAATTTAACTAGGTGAGCTCATACAATTGGTAAATGTTAAGATTCACCCATGGCATTTGAACCTTGGTTTATGGTGTGAAACTTTTCAACACCAGGCCAGTTGCTCTAAATCCCATAGGCAAGATTTCAAATACATTTTATTTTTTATTTTAAAATTTGCTGAACATGTTATTTATGAAGTAATATATATTTGCTTATTTTTAATATCTTGAATTTTATAACGAAATTTACCAAAACAATTCTTGATTTTAATTTTTTTCAAACTTCACAGAGGTTGACTTTGAAGTTGAACATGAATCTTGTGACTAAGGTTATGGGTATAGATATGGTATATGTTTTAGTTAATACCGGGGGAGGGCCATGTTCTTCACTTGTGGCTATTTGAGCCTTATATGCTCTAAGGGGCTAAGCAGTGTGAATACAAAGGCTCTTAGTTAATCATACAATGATGACTATGAATATCCATCTAAGTCAAAGTGAAGAGTCAACCTCATAGTTGGAAGAAATGCAATGGAACAAGTCCGTTTCATGTTGTCAGCCTTGCGATGTATTTCTGATGGAAACGATCATTGCTGACAGGTTTGCCATCTTCCAGCATATTTCAAAGCTGCTGCAGTGGTTTCGGGATGAAGAGAGGAGGAAGAGCCTTTTGTACAACAATGGTTGAATTAAGTGTGACTTTTTATATGTTTATTCTCTGAGAGCTTCATCTACATGCTCTGCTGGAATGTCAAGAGCATTGAATCTATGATAGAAGCTTATGGTGTTTGTCACATCTTTGTCTGATACCTAAAAAATCTCCAAAACAAACAAAGAAACATGAACAGAAAGAAAATTGATGGATAATTTAATGGAATGTTTTGCTTGCTTTAATGAAAGGGTTTTGTGGTTTGTTATTCTACACACAGCAAAGCGTGAAAAAAATTGTTTACCTTGAAAGCTGTTGCTAGACACTAGGAGATAAATTCTTGTCTCTGTTGAATTCTTTTTGGTGTTCTCTAGAATTACCTTAAATATACTAATATGCCTAATATAAAATAGGTGCAGATAATTCTGGTCTTTTCTTTTTGATTTTAGTTAATATCTAAATTTTTTAGAAGTATTTAAAACAAAAATTAGTGGCAGTTGTTTAAGTTATTGTTATTTTTCTTTGTAAAATTGATTATATAGGATTGAAATGGGCTACTTCTGTATTATATCATGACCACATCATGGTATTACGATAGCCAATAGCTTGGCTATTATGCGTATATCGCTTGGCAAGATTCGAACCTGAGTCTTCTCCTTGAAATTTGATTTGATTTTTCTTCAGGTTCACCCATAGGATTGGGACCTTGGTTGATGTTATGAAAATCTTCACTCCCAACTAATTGCCCCAAATTCCATGGGCAAAATATTAAGTTTCACGCATGGGATTTGGACCTTGGTTTTTTGTGTGACATCCTTCTCTCCCAAGTCCCAACCACTTGCCTTGTAGGCTAAGTGTCTCTTTAAAAAAAAATTATTATATAAAATTATTTCATGAATATTCAAATTAAAACTCTCTCTACACACTCAATGGTAATCCATTTCTTATATGCAATCTCTAATGAGGTGGTTCTTGTTCACATTGTTGTTGTGGTCAAGATTCAAGTTTCTTGCAACTATGGCTGGTTTTTGGTCACATTGTTGTTGTGGTCAAGATTCAAGTTTCTTGCAACTATGGCTAGCCCTTAGAGGTAGAAAAAATATATATGAAGTTGAATAATACATTGATGACTATGAATACCCATTGCTATGGGTGTAGATAGAATATATGTTTTAATTAATACTTTATCTCCTGAACTGAATCCAGAGTAGATCTATGCCATTTCTTTTTTGGATTTTGGAATGGTGATGATTTTAGGAGCTGCTTGGGAAGG
Organism: Wollemia nobilis; assembly: GCA_028583015.1. NCBI lineage: Eukaryota > Viridiplantae > Streptophyta > Pinopsida > Araucariales > Araucariaceae > Wollemia > Wollemia nobilis. The sequence continues at coordinate 2,033,797 of JAQPPZ010002150.1, forward strand.
TTTCTAAAATTTCTGCAGCTTTTTATCCACGTGCTTGACTAGCTTTTCAGGTATGTTTAGTATTTTGGTTCTTAAAGGAGTCACCTAGGAAGGGATTGAATGTTACCTTCTCCTTGAAAGATGGTCTTTTCTTTGAGTGGATTCTTTTGTCAATTCTTGGTCTGCTGCAATTCTTTCATGCTCTTTGAAGGTTTCAAACTTTTTCCAGAGAGGTTTTGGTGGTTTCTTAGCATCTCTATCATCAGATGTTTCATAAATACTAAAATATCCATTTGTTTTCATTTCTGTTCTGCCTTCTCAGGCTTTGTAATAATGTTCTGCTTTACCAATTCATTTGGACGACTATTTAGGAATTTAATTGTTAATGGAATTTTGTTTTAGTATAAATAACAAAAAATAATAACCTACTGGAGTATAATGACATCATAATTAAATTATGTAACATGTTGTTATGAAGTCTTAAGAAAAACCTCTTCAATACTAGAGTTTCGACAGTCTTTAAAAATTTGGTTATCAGTAGGGCGGAGGTAGTAGACCATCCGGTTTTCTGCTGAGTGTTTGCCAGCTTGAGGTCGGCGGTTCCAATCCCAAGCCCCTCCAGGTCCCCCTCACTGGAGTAAAATGTTTACTGAGGTAGGGCAGGTGGTTACAGTAGTAGCTTTCCGATGGAGATGTTGCCCATTCCCCTGTATATTTAAAAAAATAATCTGGTTACCAGTAAAATACGTTGTGCTGTTTTGTTAGTTGAACTTCATATTAGTTAATTGTAAAACCAGTATGAACATGCAGAAGATGCGAATCTCAAAGGGAAAATAATTATATAGAAGCCTCTAGGGCTTACAATAGGGGGATTCTCATATGTGGATGGTTGGTAAAAAACTATTTCATGGCCAAGTGTGGAGCCCATCTTGCCCTTTGAAGCTAATCGGTGTAAGTTGGTTCTTATACCTTCTTAGCAATGTTTCCTGTCATCTTATGTAGTATTTTAAATGGCCATTTCTGATGATAATGAAGTTCCATTTGGTGATTTCTGCTATTCTCTTGTTCAATCTTGCTATTTCAAATATTTTACACCTGTATTTATTGATTCCAGAATCAGTTCAAAGAAAGAAAAACAAGTAGCAGCTTTTCATTTCAGGTTTTGCATTCCAGTTTTAGGTGTTTCTAAAATTAGATTATTTTAGTTGAGATTGCAGATTTTATATTAAGCAATATAGCAATAGGTTTCCTTATAGTGGCAGATTTGAGCTTTCAAATTCAAAATTTTCAGCATGGATTTCATAATTCAGATTTTGGGTACATTATTGTTTTAGCTATGACAAAAGTTTTCCTAGACTATTTTCGTGGTTTCCTGAATTTTTAGCACCATTTGTGAAGACTGATTCGAGGGTCCAAATTGTCTATCAGTGGATCAAACTGTGACTATTGCTTTAACAGGGAGGGAGAGAATTTAGACAAAATGAACCAGGCCCTGTACTTGTTAGACAGTGAAAGAGAGGAGTTGCTGAACAACATGACATTGGCCAAAATACCTTTACGGATAATAGCTACAACCAAAGGCATACAACCAGGAAGATTGAGCTAGTCACATTAATAAAAGGTTGCTGGAAAACTTTCCCATTTCTAAATATCATTATGTGAATCAGGATATATAGTCAAGGCGTTGGATAGTCAAGCTTTCTGCTTTATCAGAAGATGTAAGTGGTATCCTTGCATCATGAAGGACCTGCACTTGATCAGTTGTAAATAATGGAATACAAATTGGAAGAGGTAAAAAAAGATAACACGATAAGAATTGCCAGTTGGGACCTATTTCTAACAGCATTCTATTACAATTTTAAACATTGCACTCCAGAAGAGTGCTTACAACAATAAAAATGTGAAGCAACTAGGGGCAGTGGCCTACTATTTGAGATAATTTTTACAGGTTAGCCTTCTTTTGGAGAATATTTTGGCAATGTCAGGTTATTGGTGATGTATATTGAACCATTGCTGGATTCAAAGATTCTATTAAGGGCTATGTGAAGGGCCATGAAGCCTAGGAGACTGGAGGAGGCCTATGCATGTAAAAGTTTATTTGAAAGTTTCTTGAAGTTACCCTTCAGTAGTCGGATCCTTGTAGAATTCCCTTGTTCTTGAAGGTAGAACATCAAAGGGAATAAAAGTCAACTTTCTCTACTTCAATATTCCAGTAACCTAGAAAAAGGAGTGTAGATGTGATTGTTTTTGTTAGTTTGTGCTCAAGCAGCTTATGCGTTTATCATAAAGAGAAATGTTCAAAGGGAGATAAATGCAACCAACTTGCGAAGGCATATATGATTAGAATTGTAGAGGAGTACCGAATCTGAAAAAGCTGAAACTGCTGCATTGATGAACTCAAAGAAGTTCCTAGTCTGGAAGAGCTCAGTATTGATTGAGCACATTTGGAATCAACCATTTTGCAAGTTTCTTGTATATGGAATGAAATATGTGTTCCGGAAAATGTATATTTGCATTGACCATTTGGTGGAATGGCCATTATCCATGCATTTGCCATAGTTGTGGGGACTTTTTTGCGATGAACTGGCTGGTTAATGAGAGGCTGGTTAATGAGAGGGTGGATAGCAATGCTTTGAGACAAGTGGTGGCAAAACGACTATTTCATATTATTTCTTCTATTATGCTTACAAGTTACTGTATTGTAGTTGAGAAAATTGTATGATTAGCTGTACTTCTATTATGCTGTGCTTAATTCAATGGTTTCACTCATAGTTACAAAACTCAGCGAGTTTTTGAAAAACTTGCTGAGTCTGCACCCGAGTCAGCCCTTCTGGGTTCTTTTTGACCCGGCTCGGAGAGTTTTTCTGGACTTGCCGAGTTTTTTTTACTCGCGAGTCTGAGAAAAGAACTCAGATGCGACGGCCATAACACAGAAAAATGGCATCAGTTTTTTATTTTTCAAAATTGGCCTCATTTTTGCTGTTTCCACTTGCATAGAGAGCAGAGAGAAGGTGAAATCAGACCCAAAAAACACTCATTTGCATCCTAAACCTAAATTTTTCCTAGTTTTTAAGAATCTAACAGCCATCCAGCAGTTACATTTGAGGTAAAAAAAGAAGAACCAAAAGGAAGGGTAATGCCACAAGGCCAACCTGATTACAAAGGACCAGACAAAAGGAAAAGAAAAATTAGTCAGCAGAGTACAGGGATAAGGTCAAAGAAGATCAACTCTGGAAGTTGAGACCAAAAGGGTAGACAGCATTAAGAGGAATCTAAACCAATATGGTATGGAGTACCATGGCAATATGTCCAGCCCATGCAAAGTTTAACACCTTCAATAATCAAGAGCAAAGTTTCTTTGCACTTTCCTGTAATATACATTCTCTAGAACACTCATGTAACCACTGGGCCTAGGAACACACAAATGCTTCCAAAATCCTGACCAACACAGGAAACATTCACCATGTTTGAGGCCTGCTCAAAGGTGTCAAGAATTAGATATGAAAGATTGAAACAGTACAGTGCTTGGGCCCTCTCACAATCCCAGTGAGATTTATGAGACGCACGTAAAAGAGCAAGAGGCCATTTGAAGAAGCACAAAATGTCCTTGAGGTTTCTATCTAAGGAAGACAAGTTGACTAATAATTGTGATAAGTATATAACCTTCGAAGGATAATATACTCTCCATACTCTGCCAGAGAACAGCATCAACCATATTTAGTGTTGGTTTAAATATTGCACCTGTTTATGGCCACAAAACCAGAATGGGAGATAACATGACTTGAAGGATTTTTTAACAGTAGCCATTAGCCCATATAGAACCATTTTTCTATGGGAGGCATCCCCTAGTACAGCCGCAATCTGAGAACCACGGAACTTAGAAGGGATATGTACCAGCCTTATGTACTCTCTCTGGACTCTGACTCAATATGAAATATTAGCAAACACTACATATTCATCAGGAGTAAATAATTACAAATAAACAGCACGTTAAATGACAACAAAAGGACTTGTGGGTGCTTCAAGACTGAATCTAACAACCACCCAGCAGTTACATTGATGTGTGTTTTGTCACTTTCATGTGTAGTTTAAGGTTGCATCGCTTACAGTATAAATTTTGGATTTGTCTAATGTTAATTAGTTGTGATATGCATGAAAAAACCTTTTATCTAATGAAAACTTGCTTTTTCTTCCTTTTTTTTGGCCGAGTTTTTTTGTCAAGTCTGAGTACAAGTCAAGAATTGGCCTTGCCAAGTCGGTGCCAAGTCCGAGTTTCTCTACAATTTCACTTTTTATGTGTGTATGGGAGCTGAGAACCATAGGTTAATGCACAAAGGCTTGCATGATGGGCTTGTTATCAGAGTAGGTTGTCAGTATTACTCGGTGTGTACTCCAGGATATAGCTGAGATGTTGAAAAACATCAATTCGGTTGAGGAAAGGAAAGATTTACCAAGTCAAGTCAAGAATTGGCCTTGCCGAGTCGGTGCCAAGTCCGAGTTTCTCTACTATTTCACTTTTTATGTGTGTATGGGAGCTGAGAACCATAGGTTAATGCACAAAGGCTTGCATGATGGGCTTGTTATCAGAGTAGATTGTCAGTATTACTCGGTGTGTACTCCAGGATATAGCTGAGATGTTGAAAAACATCAATTCGGTTGAGGAAAGGAAAGATTTACCAAAGTTTCGAGTTTCCAGGAAATAAAGATTTGAAAGTATGCAATATTAAATAATACCTAATTTGGACTATCGTGTCTTATGATGATGGATAATAATATTATGTGTACATTGTGTAGATTATGCCATTTCTGGAAAAACTGATGTCGATCAAACCTTAGAAAATCCCTTCATGATCAAATGTCCCTCAATTGATTTTTTTAGTTGATGGCAAGAAAACAGACCTTTGTTTGACATAAATAAAAAATGCACAAAATTTAACCTCCATGGTAACCTTGGTAAAAGTTTTTGTTGAGCTAAAAATTATAACATTTTAGTTTTGTATATTCACATCTTTTCCTTGGGTTGCTGAGCATTTGTTTCAAGCAAAAAATTAGCAATGGGCAATTGGCTTGTGCACGCCACAGGCAGTTGGAAAGTTGATCAATCTTTTGATTGGGTGTTTCAACGTAAGTCTGGTTATGTTGGCTGGTTTATAGATGTCTACTCAAGTCCAGCTTAGATGGGTTAAGGGTTTGAGGCCTTGTGTATCAGACGTCCCAATGGGCCCCTTTTTGACCTCCAAATCTTCTGAGATACAACAATCACATCCCCATGTTTGGCTAATTTATTATGAGTGCTGGTAAACGGTCTGTATTGTCATAGCATTTGACTGAAAAGTTTTACCTAACTTGGGTGATTAGCATGTGGAATAGTACAACTGAGTGTAGCTACCTTCATATCGTATGATAATCATATATGGTCAATGAGCTTGTTGGGAAGATCATCCTTTGTAGATCATAAATATTGGGTAGATGAGCACTGGACAATGATGAATAGACTTTATTTTTTGGTTGCTAGAGACAACAATTTAATTAATATGTTAGGCAAACACCCTTAGGATATACAAAACACGGGCTTCTCATTTTAATAAATAAAACTTGTTCATGGCTTACCATGATTGAAAATAGTAAATGGCAACCTATGTTAACCAAGACACTAGTATGGGTATGCTGAAATACATTAGAAGATGGAGACAAAGTCCTTTATTTTGATATGTTATATATTAGACATTAGGTTTTTGTGTTTTAGTGTTATGTTGTTGCTAGGTTGTTAGTTATAGATTGTCATTAGTGACCCACGAAATGTTCTTTTTATGAAGTTCTATTTGTTATTTATATTTCTGGAAGTTATTATAGTTTGAATGCGTGTGTAGGTGCACTTGCTCTTTATGCTTTACGTCATTTATATTCAGTACAGTGGGAATTTACTCATCCTGACTTTTTTCTTTTCTTTCCCTCAGAAAAGCTTTGGTCTTTGTGCCTAGTTTCCTTGTTAATTGTTTTCATACTCCCATGCTTTGTGTTTTTCTACCTTTTGGGCCATTTGTCTTTGCTTTTGCTGTTCTTCTCTTTAGGGAATTAGAAGTCGATTTTCTGATCATGTTTGTGCCTTAGTGACTATTATTTCCTTGTCTCCGAAGTTTGGTTTTTTTATGCAACAGTGCTCCCTCATTGGCCTTCCCATTCCCAGGCTGTAGTTTCAAATATGCTATCAATTTATCTTTGTTATACAATGACTTTTTGAATCTCGGCATGATTCCTTTGCTTCCATTCTCTGCATAGGGAAGCTCTACTTTAGGTCAGGTCCTAACTAAGATTTTTTTTGTATAACAGTATGTATGTTAGATTATTTAGAAACTTTTAATCTCTCTTGAAAGTGTAGGAATTATTATATGTTATTGCTCTAGAACTTCGAGAATTTGCTTCCACTTCATGTACATTGCAATCAATTTGGATAATAGAGTTCACATTTCAGTCGGGCTATTATTAGTGGCAATGATTTTATTTTGGAAACAGTTCAATAGAGTAATAACATATACCATTTAAAAACTATTTTCATTCCTTTCTGAAAGAAGTGTGCCATCTGTCATGGTCTATTGTCCAACTTCTTAGTTATGGTTATTTACTCTGTAGGATTCTAAGAAGTGTTCTGTATTTGAAAATGTCCCAACTTTTATGGGATCTATGAAGTTTTTTGACCCAGCACATTTTCCCGAGAGCACTAAAATCGATAAAACAAAAAGTATTCAGAATTCCATGAAAATTTCAGGGTAAATTCTACTCAATAATGGGTACTCAAAAAACTTTATTTCACGGAAAAATACCAACTATAGAAAAAGTTATGAGGTCTGCAATGCGTTCTGAAATCTGGGCAGAAAAGACTAAAAACCGTTTTTCAGAGGTGAAAATGAAGTGCTTAACATATGTGAAATGGGGCATGTGATATATGGATGGAAAGTGCTTGATAAGAGCTTTCCAATGGTGTATCACATTCAACAACCGGAGCAACACAGAAAGAAATATTAAGCTCCAAAGTAGGCTGTTCAGACTTTTTTGTAAAATCTGGACTGCACCCTACAAGGAAACACAGCAGGCTGGAAAAAAACGGATTTTTCACTTTCAATTCATGTTTTCACACACTCCAAACTTGTACAGTGCAATAGTAATGATATTAATCTATCTTGGAACTCAAACCTAAAGAATATATGGCAGTTACAAACAAGGTAACAGTTCAAGACTGTTACAACTACAATATTCCTACACCTACACTTGTACAAAACTGTTACAAAGTGGTTACATATTCTCTTGTGTCTTCTAATCCGAAAATGCACATATGTCAGCATCATTTTCCAACAATTTAATGATAAAGGTCTCTGAATTGTAGAATATTTGTGTGATATGTTTATAAAACACATAAATATGCATAGGGCCAACTGCCTTTGTTCAATGGAAAGAGACAAGGGACCTAGGCATGGTAAATGACATCTAAACTATGCTTTATGTCAACTAGAGTAGTAGCTGATCGATTCCTTTGGTTTAATTAAAGCAGATGGGACCCAGTTATGAAAAATATTTGCTTTTACTTTCTTGTTTCTTGAGTGCTAGTGCAAACTGCACTTTGTACCATCAGTGCCCGAGAGAAGTAGCTGACCATGTTAAGATTTCTTACCTTTCCTTTCCAAATAAGAAGCACATATGTTCTCATGCAAGAGGATCATCTTGGGAAGCTGTTCTTTTGGGCTATTGCCATTTTGTCATTTGCCTTAATTGCTCAGCTTCTGGAGAAAAGTAGTTGAAACTCATCAAGCTTGTGGTAAGGGTCATTCCTCCACATCTCATTGTGCAGCTGAGTTTTGATACTTGGCCTTGTAGATGTCCCTTGCTGTGAGTGTATGGTTGGATTGAATGAGCACGTGCTATGGAAGATTTGAATTGTCAGGAGTCTTGATTGGTGAGAAGTCAACAAAGTTAATATTTCCATTCAGATTTCTGTGGCTTCTCCACGGCCAGGAACCAATTCCCATTCAGATTTCTGCTGGCTTCTCCACGGCCAGGAGCCAAAGATGCTTCACAATCTTTGTTGACTTCTCACCAATCAAGACTCCTGACAGTTCAAATCATCCATAGCATGTGCTCATTCAAAACTGAATGGGAATATTAACTTTGTTCTCTTATTCTGGCTTTAGGTGGTGAGAAGGCAGTAGAGAGGTAAATGGGAATGTTTGTTTTCCCTCCAAAGGTGTCTGTCTGGGAAAAAATCCATTCCATGTGTTTATGCATTGTACATACCATTTGGCCATGTAACAAGAATGAAGAAACGATGAGAGACTTGTGGTCCCATGTTGTTTGTATTTTTTGTTACTTGTTTTTTGGGTGCTTTGGTGCCTTGGGTGAAGCAGATCGTAATTAATATTTACAAATGTACTGCAAACATAATGTGGAATTACATACGTTCCATGGATGATGACAATGATGAGTTGCTTAGTCGGGCCTTTGCAAACAACGCAGAGACCTTCTTGATGGGTCATTGCATTTGTGGAGTAGAGGATGGGACGGTTATAGCAGCAGAACTACTAAAAGTTAGGGGTGGCCGTTATATATTTGAGGGAATGTATTAATTTTTGTTCTCTTTCAAGTAGTTAGTCTACTTTTTAAATTTAAATCATATTTTAAAAATGGCTGTGCCAGAACATTCTAGTAATGCAGACCAACTTTAGTTTGTTTACAAAGCCTTGGGGGGACAATTGTTAAATCTAAAACATGCAGACTTTTATGAAGATGTCCTCAAAGATGATCACAAAGACATTGATGATTTATCAGTGAAGGGAATGCCATTGAAGAGAATAACATTCAAGTGGATGCCATTGATGATGACCTTCTTGGACTCTCTTTATTAACGAGACACTGAAAAATAGGATTAAGGCAGGAAGATAATCCTGTTGAAGATGCTGACCTTGAGGTTTATTTCCTTCAGCCTCTTGCAAATTAGGAACCCTTGCAATTTAACTTGAACAGTTTGATGGTGATGCCTTCTTAACCAAGGTCCCAAATTATGAAGACACATTTGGACATTGGCTCCTCTTTTCATCCATTTGAGGAGTTTAACAAACATTTGATAAAAATGTCTTTATCATGACACATGATTTTTGTCAGCTTGCTATCCATCCGGCTTCTGACTTCTAGCAGATTACTTCAGATTCCTCTCCTTCAAATGTCAAAACTACAACAATTCATTGACAAGAAGGGGTGGACTCCACTCACACAAGTTCACTTTTATCATTGGAAACATCATTTTTCTTAGATGATTTTTTTGCTTCAAGTTTGGTCTTTAGAGATGCAGCTTGATCATGAAGTTGTTGGACAAATCCAGAAAAAGTCTCATTAACACGAACCGAAAGGTCTATTTGTCACAGGATCAAGCTCTGTATCTGCAAGCAAATGCAAAATGGTTATTGATGCTGCACTCTTGACCTTGTCACATAGGCATGAAGCATTCATCTTTATTGCTCTTCTTGCATAATTCTGACCTTCCATTTTTCTGCAATACATCTCTGCAATCAGTCTGTGGACTTATGCAACAGCTTTGATGTTATCCGATATCAAAGCATGCATGCATGGGAATGGGATGACATTGATGATAACAAATCGGAACAAAGTTCAGGCTGCAGGCTAATTTCTAAGTTCACCGATGTGTCAAGACATGGGTTTTGGCACATGATGGCATGTTGTAATGGTTTCTTGAGATAAAAGTTTAAAATGCAAATAATCAGCTTGATGGGAGTTTGAAAGTAGGCAAATTACAAGGTAAGGATCTTCCTCTTAAGAGTAAACCCCTAATGTCTAGAGGTAATGTTAATTTCATTACCAACAAGCAATGTTACCGGTTCGTTTTGGGTTCGGGTTCGAAGAACCCGGTTCGTCGGTACGGCAATTTTTTTTTTGACTTGGGTTCGTTTTGGGTTCGGCCGTACAAAAATTGATAAATAATTATAAATTTTCAAGTATTTATTTTTATTTATTAAATATAATCTATAATTTATGTAAAAAGTTAAAAAAATAATAATAAACAAATACAAATATAACTAAAGAAAATGAAATAACATAATTAATTTAACTTATCTATATGAAATTATAGTTAAGAGCATATCATCATCCAAATATATTACATTATAATATTATATAAAAACTCTACCTTAATTTTATATATTATAATTTAAATATTATAATGTTGGTGCTCAAATATTTATTTTTATTTATTAAATATAATCTATAATTTATGTAAAAAGTTAAAAAAATAATAATAAACAAATACAAATATAACTAAAGAAAATGAAATAACATAATTAATTTAACTTATCTATATGAAATTATAGTTAAGAGCATATCATCATCCAAATATATTACATTATAATATTATATAAAAACTCTACCTTAATTTTATATATTATAATTTAAATATTATAATGTTGGTGCGGGCAGGGCCGGGCGCGACTCCCGGGTGACTTTGATGATGTAGAACCCTTGGTCGTGGTATCTCAGACCAAGGCGACCCCACAAGGGGTTTTCGCTTAAACAAAAAAAATGGTTAATATTCCATTACAACTAATCCTTTATCTCCACTTGATATATTTTAAATATTTAGTAGGACTATATGGTGTTGTTTTCATTAAAATAATTTCTAATGTTATGACATGAATAAGACAAAAGATATATTTTAAATATTTAGTAGGACTATATGGTGTTTTTTCATTAAAATAATTTTTAATGTTATGACGTGATTGTAATCCACTTAAATATTTTACGACATGTTATTCCATTTTCTATTGTGGTGGGTTAATATTCCATTACAACTAATCCTTTGTCTCCACTTGATATATTTTAAATATTTAGTAGGACTATATGGTGTTGTTTTCATTTAAATAATTTCTAATGTATGACGTGATTAAGACAAAAGATATATTTTAAATATTTAGTAGGACTATATGGTGTTTTTTTCATTAAAATAATTTTTAATGTTATGACGTGATTGTAATCCACTTAGACCAAGGCGGCCGGAGGGTTTTTCACTTAAAAAATTATAATTTATTAATAATAATAAATTATAATTTTTATAATTTAAATATTATAATTAACAATTTTAATTTATTTATAAAATTCATAATAAATTATAATTTTATTAATGTGGATCACCTCTCCACATTAATAAAATTATAATTAATGTGGATCACCTAAATGTCGGGCCCTAGGTTTTCTTTCATTTATGCGAGGAGCCGGTTTTCTTTCATTTATGCGAGGAGCTGGCTATTTATCAACGCCAGGTCTACGATTATCTACCAACGCCAAGTCTCTGGTTCTTCTCTGCAAAGAAGAAGAAATTAAAAAAGAGAGTGATGGAGAAGTGGGTTAACGTAAGCGATCTAAGGTTCACCAATCCGGACATTGTGCCCAAGTTTCAGAGGTTCCCTGACCTGAGTGTATCAGACGTGTTGATAAATATTCGTAAAGGCCTCGTGGATCCGCTTGAAAAATTCCAGAGGGTAACGGTTCATGAGGACAATGAAGGCGTGCTATGGTGCGAAAATAACCGCACCCTTTACGTTTTGCGAAAAGCATCCGTGAAGCAGTTCAAAGCGAAGATCGACGTTTTGGTGAAGAGGAGAAGACGGAAACGATTTCATGTCTCGGCGTTATGGTGAAGAGGAGAAGACGAAGCACAATGATCCGGACTTCTTGCCAAAAGTCCGGATCATTGTAGGGAGACCCTCTTGAATATTGTACAAAGAAAAGGTGACATAAAAGTAAAGTGCTGCTTCATCTCTACCTAGGGTGAGAAAAGGTGAAATATCCTATCACCTTATGGAATATGGTGGTTGGTCTTGATTTGAAGCTCATGTTCATTTTCTAAACACCCCAAGATCAATCCTGAAGCCACAAGTCCACTGTTAGATAAGTTGTAATAGATGTTGATGCCATCAACAATTGACAAGAAACGGTTTATATGGAAAGTCATTTTGGGATTATAAGAGTACTGGGGAAAGACCCTCCTTGACTGCTTTCTTAATTATCATCTTTTCTAGGAGACGAGGGGCATTCACAGATTATCTAAAGGGAGTGAATCAGTGAACGGGGATACCGATATATTGGAGTAGGTTAGTCTTTGAGTACCATCCTCATCGATAAAGCAATTCGCTTTAAAAGTCTAAATATCACATATAGGAGCAGTTAGTTTAAACACTCGTAACGTGTGCCTAGTGATAAGCCTTATGCTCACATCCCAACATTTTGACCCCTAAAGAATAGTGTGTTTAGTGATAGAAAGTCAAAGGGATATATCTGTGTATGAGTATCTTGGAAATGCATTTTAAAATACAAAACATTCTAAAATCAAGAGGTAGGCATATCCTTTACAATGTTGTGATTGAGAGGCAAGCTTAAGATTAAGAGTGTATATTGGACCCTTGAGTATGTGTAAGCTGTTGAGGTTTCAGCAGGCTCAACTTTGTAGAAAATTTGGAACTTGGAGAGAGCAAATTTGAAGGATTATTAAAGGTCATAACCAACGGTTTTACTGAGTTTGCCCTCAAGTAGTTGAACCTCACAGTATTGAGAATCATTATGCAAGCTTCTCCACAAGTCATCTAGAGATTGAGTGAGTGGTGACATCATCAACAGAAAAACAGCATAGCAAGGAATATTTGATGTAAGATACAACCAGCCATCCTCTGCACGAGTTTGCTGCCAGTTAAAGTCTTCAAGCTTGTCTAGGTAGATTCCAAAGAGAGTCAACAAGAGAGGCCATCCTTGTTTGAACCTAATAGTACTCTTGACATTGTAAGAGGATCCATGTGTAGTCTAAAACCAGCCAACAAATATCTCATAAAGCTTCATAATAACATTAACAAAAGATCTCTGATTTGCCAATATCATTTAATTTCTGAAACAACAAATGCTCAGAAAATAAAAACTTAATTGTGTGTGAGTTATGATTATGGTCTGAAAGAGGTTCTCTTGCCATGTAGATCACTTCCACAATGCGATTTTATCATCATGAAACTCCCAAAATATCTTTTATTTTTTATTTTTGCAAAAAAGCTTGATACATTGTTCATTAGTCCAAATGGTTAATGTTGAATAAAATTTTGGTTGACAATTTATCGGCAAGACCCATAAAAATTTGGATTGGTAATTAATTGGGCGAAAATCTTGCCTTTTGTTGAAAATATTGGCAATTTTTTGAATATAAATTGAGGGGCTGGGAAAATTCATGATATACATGATAATCACGCTTTTGTTAATTTTTTTTCCAACCTTGCAAATGGTTGTACCAAAAGGTGTCAGAAGCTCCTTAAAGCTTTTGGTTTTTCATACAACCCTCAAGCTGATTTGATTTAAAAAGCTTGATTTATTAATTACAACTTTTGAATAGGAAAAGTGACCTTTCTAAATGCAAGCAAGTGTAACGTTTATATCAAAAGATGTAACACTCCCAATAAGCTTGTTTTGTGCCCACACAACATGTATCACGACTCAATATCGCTGCCATTGTAATAAATAGATATGGGGATAATGGATCACCTTGCTTTGCTTCTTTCTTGAATGTGTGCCCTATATACTGGCACTCCAAACATAGCCATAGTACTAAACAACAACATTCAAGATAGAATATGGACTTAGCAGCAGGAATGTGTCCCTGTGTCATGGATTCTGAATAATTTCAAAATATGTATGTCATATATTCTGACTAGATTTTAAAACCATAGCATTTATTTTCCTTAACTGCCCTTATAAAGATTTTCACATCCAAGGGGAAATCATAACAGGCCTCCACTGAAGGAAGGGACATCACATAAAACATGTACATAAGAGTTCTGTCAACTCTTTAACTGTCAATTTTGGAACAATATGTCAAAGTATACATCTGTGTCTATTATTAATTTCAGAAGTAAATTGGTTATCTAGATTGCATCTATTGATGTAGAGTCTATCACACACATGCATTTAAGGTTACATAATTGATATACACCCTAAATGCTCATGGATCAACAAAAAGGATATATGGTTAGAAAATTATAGCTACTGAAGTGATTGCATAGCCACACTTTGCATCCCAAATTTGAGAGATCAGACAGTAATTTAACTGAATTACCTGGTACTAATCCTATCTGGCACGACAATAAGGTATGAGGAGTGTTAACAGTTTTGAATAGCTTGCAATGTCTTAAAGTATTGGTGTCCATGCCTTTCAAAGCATAAGGGTTTGCCATCCAGCCAAACCCCGAAGGATCACTTCTTTTTTTCAGGTGTGCTGCACCATATGGAAGAATATATCGGCATGAGAAGGAAAGAAATTGCCAAGTCCTGGCTAAAATGAAACTACTGCCTCAAATATGCATATAAATTCTCTTGTCAATGCTGTGATGTGATTTTAACTTCTCAACAAACCCCACAAAATGTTGTGCACACACTCAATCTAGGTATAACAACTCAATTATTATTCCAGTTTTTGAAATCACACCTGATATTTTTACATCAAGGAAGGTAACAGGAAGTAAGGAAAGAAAGAAACAATATTAATGTTCACAGATAAAAGTAGGTCAACATGGAAATAAAAATCCAAAAATTGAACAACCTCTACAAGCGCATGCAAAAAAGACACAGGTATGAAGCCAAATACATGCACAAATTTCACTTGAAAAGCGAGCCAAAACAAAAAGGGAATTATGGATGAAAAGCTCTCTCCAATCACCATTAATCCTTCTTTATAATTAGCACTGAAGTAATAATATGTATGCCTGAACCAGCTCAATTCCTAACCTCAGACTCCCAACTGATAAGTTTAGTCCTCGATTTACATGGCAGAGAAAAATTACAAATGCTGTCAGGAAAGATCAATGTCGAAAATAGGTCTTAGACTCTACAAATTTCATGATTGAACATATCAAAAAGCGGGAGCCTTGAAAGTAGCATGCCATTCACTGCTTCTATTTCACCAAAAATCGTTGTGAAGCTCTAATAGTGTTGTTTGTATATCAGCTCTATCCTTCTATTTCATGGCTTTATAGTTGTAGATGATCTCCAGTTTTCTCTTTCATCAAGGGCCAAATACTTACAATAGTTAATTTGCATGTGGCATGGTTCTTTGGTTATATTTCACTGCAAAGTCCTTCAAGAATTGCCTTTTTGTGAATATCTGATATTGTTGGCGAATGTGTTGTACATCAGCTCTATCCTCTTGATCATTGCTTTATTTGCATGGTCGTGTGGTGTCCATGGTATGAGGATAACTGTTTTACCAAATTTCCTGGTTATACATGTCACTTGGGTGGGAGGACTTTGCTAGATTGGAACTATAGTGGATGTGCTGGCATGACCTTGAGTTCACCATTAAGCCAATACCCCTTCAACCTTTTTTCTCTATTTATTTATTTTATTTTAATTTTGTGAAAGTTGTCTCAATTTTATTACTTAACATATTTGTTGCTCTTGTGTTTTCTTCTTTTTGATTTGCTTGTTAAAAATTAGTAATTACCTATCTGCATTACTTTGGATTTTTCTTTCCTATCGTGATCCACTTGTTGCTCTTTTACTTCTTGAAGCCGTAAGGTTGAGGGAAATTTTATTTCTGAAGTTTCTATTTTTGTGAGGGTTGCTTGAACTTGCTTTCATCACATCAGGGCACCTGTTTGACATGTTGCCTCCAGAAGACTATGTTTTTAAGCAGTTTGAAGGGTTTCTTAATTTTGATAGCTTATTAAAGTTGCTTCATAAGTAGTTCTATAGACCTTTATAATATAAAGATAGTAGTAGTTATGTGATTACTGATGATATTTGGAAATATTTTTACAACCAATATAATAAATAGTGCTAAGAAACATATGATATCTGAAAAAGAGTATGGTTTATGATTTAAACAAGCTTGGAAATATATTTTATAACTTGTTTCTGGGCTTGGTTTTTTGCTTTGACAGTTATTTTTTATTTGGTTGCTAGTAATAGGCCTGTCTTATTGCTAGCACAAATTGCATTCCTTCTAGATTGCATATGTTCCGAGTCATGCATTGAGAGTGTATGATGCTTTACACATTGACTGGTTTCTTGCTGGAGAGGCTTTTCAACAAACACAGTTTTATCAGAGTTCAGTGAAGTATATTTAAATTTTAATCCATATTATAGTAATTTTGGCTTGTCAATGCATTCAGAACAATACAAAGAATGCTGTTTTGAAATTGTAATGACTTTCGTGCTTACGAAATGTTCCACATATGCCTAGCAGTTATGCTGCCGCTTTCATAAAAGGCTGCTTAACTACGATTATGTTCTGTTCAGTTAAACTTTATGTACCTTGCATCTCTTACGGAGTAGGAACGTATAATTGAGATTCAAAATTTTCTAATATCGATTAGAAACCAACTGATTTTTTATGGAACTATAGACAGATCACTTGCAAAGGGCAATGGACTGCCTTGGAGAATTCCAATACAGGAGGAAAAACTAATCAAGAGAACAAAAAATATGAGGGATATAATAAGTGATTAATAAGGGTAAAATAAAAGGAATGTGGACAGTTTAACAGAACCATAAATTGAGAACAGATACGATGCAGAAGAGAGTTTGTGTAGCTAGCATAGGCAAGAGTTATCAACAACTAAGATTCAAGTCACAGAATTTGTTGATGATAATTGTTGAATGACTTTGTTGGATTCCCTCCGTGGACGATCTTTCAAATTGATTGGTATAGTGAAGAAGATTATGAGGTCGCCTGTGACCTAGTTTTCCTGCAGGCTGGAACTTCCTAGAACATGTGGTCAATGCCATGTTAAGAAGGCATCATTTACAAAATCATAATTGATCAGGCTGTGATGCTTTCAGATGAGCATAATGAATTACTCCATAGGTGGTGTAGTCACTTGCAATGACAACATAATTGGATACTGTTCAAACTAGTACGACCAATTCTTTTTTCAATGAGTCTACACAGGTTTTTATGAGGGGTCCCGGTCCCCTCATATTGAGTGGGGTTTGAACCTTGGACCTCTCAAAGAGAGGCCAAAGCCCTTACCACTGCAGTAAGCTTGCAGCTCTTATTACGACCTATTCTTTATTTCACATATTATTATTTTTTAATTGCTCATGGGGTTGTAATGGCGCCACTTATATTATATCAGGAAAATATTATTGCGGTTTTTCAACTAACAGCATTTTCATGGTATTACAATAAACTGTACTATCATGGGCTGTGTTATCGCAGGACTGTCTATCATAGTGCGGGGATTTGAACTTGGGTTGCATGCATACGATTGCATTGCATTTACCATTTCTCTACGATGAGTTGGACTATATTTCATGTCTTATTTTTTTTTCTTCAATGGGCTATATGGGATTGAAATAGGTCCCACCTGTATTTTATCGTAACCATATAGTGGTATTACAAAAGTTTGAAAATTATGCATGTATTATGTGGCAAGATTCGAACCGGTTGAGCTAATGCCATTTGATATATTTCATATCTTTTGTATATCTTTATCAGTATATCCTATACTGATATAAGTCTTGCTGTGGGTAGCATTATTGAACCTTTGATGCTTTTTGAGAAAACACTTGTATCAGCAATTGTGCAACTTATATAGGCTTTATTACTTGTGTAGCATGTATTTTGCAATTTATCCCTTGTGTCCTTTTTTGTGGAACACACACAGATAGACCCTATATTATAACACACGAAAAAAGACACAGGATAATTTGCAATATATATATATATATATATATATATATATATATATATATATATTTTTTTTGTTATGTTTCTTACTTGGGACTTGGAAAATAAAATTTTAGATCTGCTTCACGAAGACATCTAAGAAGAATGACAAGACCTAGGCCCAAACCCCAAGACAAGGGAGCCATAGGATTACTTTTGGAAAGAGAGGAAATGCTATTTTGGAGGAAACTAGCAACTCACTTTGAAACCAGTCTCGGTTGAAAAGAGACAAGGCCTCTAAGCTCCTTCATGTTTTATGAGAGGTCATACTTTTTATGTTGGTTCCATGCCGTTTTTTTCTCTTAAATTTTGTGTGGGGGTGGGAAGGTCAGAGACTATCCAATGTTCAATGTTAGTTTTTCCATATTTTTTTTTTGATGAGGGTGGAAGAAGGGGTTTTGAAAGGAGCCTCAAACCTTTTACATGGGAGAAACCACAGACACTAAGCAATCACACATTCAAAACAAACATATATAGGAATTTTTAGTTTTTCCATATTGTCTGACAGGGGAATTGTAGATTTCACATCCTTGCATTATTTCCATGACTATTGGTTGTAAGAGGTAAGGTACTTTTATAGTCCACTTGGTTTTGGTTTGGGTTTGTGATACAGATTTACTGTTCCAAGAGCTTGTATAAGACAAGCAGAGTGTATATTTGTAATCTGTTTTAGTTCAATATAATTGTCTTCACTTTTTATCATAGAATAACAATAATCATTATTATTTAATGATATCATTCAAATGAATTATAAAACCTTACTTTGTTATTGTTATGTTTGTTGTAGATAGATAATATATTGATTATGTGTATCATTTTTTTAAATATGCTTTACTTTTAATCAAAGGATTTTTTCCCATGTTCTATAAATGTTCAAATTAAAATTTATTTTTTGATTAGCACCAAAATAATCAATGATATGAAATTGTAGATGATGCATTTAATCATGGTAGACAGATATTAATATTTGTTGAACGATACATTAAATAATTGTATCAAAATGAATCATGTTAATGATTGTTCAGATAATGGTTACATGGTTACAATAATTCTTCATGTGTAGTTAGTCAAGCTGAGCCTGAGTGGTTAAAATGGGTTTTTTTCCACGAAGGAGGATCAAGTTCAAGTCTTGACAGGCATAAGGGTCCTGTGTGTGTGCGTGAGAGAGAGAGACTTCTGATTTGCTCTCTCAAATGTAATGATGTTATATTATGACATAATATTGTATAACTCAAGGTGCAGCCGATACTGATGCCCTTTATGTTATTCAGGTGAATGAAGATTCTTGGAACTGTAGATCAAGTGGGGTTCTCTTTGCTATTTACCAAAGAAGGATCCAACTGTAAACAAAGCAGTTAGTCTTTATACAAGGAACTTATCTCTTGTTTCCATCTGAAAAAGTTCAGATGCAGTTTCAGACTGTAGAAACATGCAAGCAAAAGGAGTTTCTTCAGAAGCTTTTAGAGTAAGTATTTCAAGTGCCCCTAGTTCTTCAAGTCAAGGTTCGGGTCAAGATGATTCTGATGCCTTGGGGGATGTTTATGTTTGGGGAGAAGGTGTTTGGGATGGGTTTTTGGGAGGTGGAACTGAAAAAGGGGTGAGTGCTCCAGCTGCAAAGACAGATGCTCTTCTGCCCAAGCCATTAGAATCAGTATTCTTTCTAGATGTTCATCATATTGCTTGTGGTGTTAGACATGCGGCTCTTGTTACAAGACAGGGAGAAGTATTTACATGGGGTGAGGAATCTGGAGGCCGGCTTGGTCATGGAGTTGCTTCAGATGTTTGGCAGCCACGGCTTGTTGAAGCTTTGGCTAACAATAGTGTTGATTTTGTTGCTTGTGGCGAGTATCACACATGTGCAGTTACCATGACAGGGGAGTTGTTTACATGGGGTGATGGTAGCCACAACGTTGGCCTTCTGGGACATGGTAATGATGTGAGTCATTGGATACCAAAGAAGGTTTCTGGCCCTCTAGATGGAATCCATGTCTCCTCTGTTGCGTGTGGTCCTTGGCATACAGCATTAGTAACTTCTACTGGGCAGCTCTTTACATTTGGTGATGGAACATTTGGAATATTGGGTCATGGAGATCGAAAAAACATGCCATATCCAAGAGAAGTTGAGTCTTTAAAGGATTTAAGGACTGTTGGGGTTGCTTGTGGTGTGTGGCATACAGTTGCAGTGGTAGAGGTCATTGTTGGACATTCTAGTGCAGGCTGTTCCTCTGGAAAATTATTCACATGGGGTGATGGAGACAAAGGTCGGCTTGGACATGGGGATAAAGAGACCAAGCTTGTACCAACATGTGTGTCAGCTCTTATAGATTACAACTTCCGACAAATTGCATGTGGTCATAGTGTCACTGTAGGGCTAACTACATCAGGTCAGGTCTTTACAATGGGAAGTGCTGTTTATGGTCAGCTTGGGAACCCCCAGTCTGATGGCAAGTTGCCTTGTCTGGTAGAAGGAAAGTTGGCAGATGAAACAGTTGAGGAGATATCTTGTGGAGCATATCATGTAGCAGCCTTGACATCAAAAAATGAGGTTTATACTTGGGGGAAAGGAGCCAATGGAAGATTGGGCCATGGGGATGTAGAAGATCGTAAAACACCTATATTAGTTGAGGCCTTAAAAGACAAACATGTCAAGAACATCGCATGTGGATCCAATTTTACTGCAGCTATATGTCTTCACAAGTGGGTGTCAGGTGCAGATCAACCAGTCTGTTCAGGATGTAGGCAATCATTTGGATTTACAAGAAAACGTCACAATTGCTATAATTGTGGTCTAGTACATTGCCATTCATGTAGCTCTAGAAAGGCCTTGAAAGCTGCACTAGCGCCAAACCCAAATAAACCTCACCGTGTATGTGATTCTTGTTATTACAAACTAAAGAAAGCATCGGAACTTGCCATGGTATCATATAATAACAAAAGAAACATGCTTCCAAGGCATGTGATTGATGCCAGAGATAGACCAGAAAAGTCAGAAACAAAAGCTTCAAAGACACAACGGCTTCCTCAAGAAGTGAAGCCCCAAGCTAACAAGCGAGGTAAGAAGTTTGAGGGATTGCCCCAAGTGTCCACTTTGCTACAGCTAAGGGATATCACCATTACAAATTTACTTGAATCACATCAAGTTCTATCAAAACCAGCAGTTCTTTCGCTTCCACAGTTAAAAAACCAATCTCGATCAGTTTCACCATTCTCGAGGAGATCCAGTCCACCTCGTTCTGCGACACCAACTCCAACAGTGGGAGGCCTTGCTTCTTCCAAAGGAGTTGTTCAAGACCTTAAGAAGACCAATGAGGTTCTAAGTCAGGAGATTCTGAAGTTGCGGGAGCAGGTATTTCAACAATTCAATATCATTTTCACTGCATCAAAAGTAACTCTTTATCCCATAATGCTATATAATTCAAATTGGAAACTGTAGCATAGAGTGGAATCAGTGCCCAATATTGACGCACACCTGCATTTGGGGAATCTTGATTCTTCATATTATGTCAGTGGTGAGAGAGATTTGTTATTTTTGCATCTTGCTTTGTTCAGGTTGAGAACTTGAGACAAAAATGCAGACAACAAGAAGCACAGCTAGAACTGGCAGCAAAGCAGGCACAAGATGCTATATCTTTGGCTGGGGCAGAATCTCGGAAATGCAAAGCTGCTGCAGAGGCAATCAAATCCCTCACTGCCCAGGTAGTAAAAATCATCTTTAGGTGCTTAATGGTTCTGCTTTAAAGAATGTGTTTTAAGGACACTTCATTGCTTTGAGCTTATGATTCTTATGCACTTTGTTTCTTATTGCCCCTTGACCTTTGTCTGCCTTACCTTTTCTTAATGGAATCTGTGCTAGAGAAGAAACATATTCTGATTGCAAGATTCTTTTTTTAATATTTCTTTCAGATGCTGTTAAGTTTATCTAGCTGTGATATGATTGTTCATTGAGATTATTTATGATTTTAATTGCATTGTAGCATTGGTGCGATCCAGGTGTTCTGTCTAAAATCTGCTGATGTGAATCCTAGTCTCTCTTACTATTTTGTGTTATACCCTCACCTGATTATAAAATTTCAGGATAGTTCAAAGCTCAGGATAGAAGAAGTGGGGTTACCATTTTTTTCTTTGGAAACTGAATTTGGTGAATATGTCAATGACCACTATGATATTACTTGATTCATACAGGAAAATGGCTTGTTTGAATGACCCATACAAGCCTTTAGCCACTCAATTCAGAAAAAAAAAATTAGGAAGAAAATTTGATGGAATTCAAAACATGCCAATGGCATTTTGGAAAAAACAATGAGCAAGACTAAGCGAAAGAATATGCAGGTCTTGTTAGCATATAACTGAAGAAAGATAATCCCATGGCAAAGAACGGCTTAGAGGAATGACTATATTCACTTATGATTCAATGTTTATGACAGTCTTAATTTATATTACACGTGTATAATAGATGTGCACTGTACCTATATATAGAAAAGCCATAATTTTCTTTTAAAAATTTTATTATTATTAAATAGGGACAAGCCATTGCTTTGATTGTATCGGTTTTTTTGGGCGGTTGGTCCACTGTGCTCTGTCAAGCTTACGAGGTAAAGTTACCAGTTGTAATTTCAACAATAGTGTATTGTAATATTCATTTTTAGTTGCTTTGCTAGGATTATCTTACTATAGTAATTTCCTGTTTGAATATTTTACTAATAGAAGTGTGTATGACTTGTAACCGAGGGTTATTACCCTGTGCTGCTTCTTAATCATTAGCTTTCTACGTTGAAGTTTGAGGGAGCTAGTTTATTTGTAGGATATAGCATGTCATCCTTTATTTAGATAAAACGAAGTCTCTCTTAGTACTACCTTTATAGAGACCATTTGGAAATATTCTAGTCTCGCAAGAATTAAATGCTTTAAATGACTACTAATCAGACTAGAACTTGGCTTAACTAGCATATGCCATCATCTAAATAATTATGCTGCTCTTTTAATGAATATGGTTGTCTTTTCATGCTACATTTTACACACCATTGTATCATGTGTTGTTTTTGTGGTATGTCTGGTTCCATCTTACTGTTGGTATCTGTAAACCGTTTCATGATCCTAATTTGGTTATGGCGTCTCCAGATATTGGTGAACATCTGAATATGCTTTTGGATTTCCAAAAAAAATTAAAGTTTTGAATCTATTATTGGATGTTATAGGAGGATATTTTATTTTACTCTCTGCTAGTTCTCAGATTATTGTCTTTTTGATGTTTTATTAGTTTATTTTGTTTGTTCTTGAAAGAAAAGAACGTTAATTTTTTTGTTTTGTGATTTGAAAAAGCACACACTCAGTGGACTCTCTTATGTGACTCTGCTCTTTTACTTGTTTATTTATTCAGCTGAACTATATGGCGGAGAGGATGCCAGTTGGGGTATATGATAATGAGAGGTCAAGGCCCGTTTATTCACATCCCCTGTCCTTAAATGGTATGCATTATAGTACTGTTTTGAACCCAAACTACACGGGTGACACCAATAGTCAACATCTAAATGCTGCCCAACACGAACCTGTTGCTGATGCTTTGACAATTGATCATAGTGATGCGGGCAGTGTCACGAGTCAACATTCTTTGCACAGCGGTCCTTTAACTGTAACTCAGGACCGCATGGAACCACAAGTTATAAAGAATCTTAATGATGATGAAAGGGACTCTGCTGCCCACCAAAGCACAGAGAATTCAAGAAATAGGCTCTCTGGAACAGAAAATGGGCATGAAACTGAAACAGAGTGGGTTGAGCAAGATGAGCCTGGTGTTTACATAACCCTCATGTCACTCTCAGATGGTTCTAAAGGCCTCAAGCGTGTGAGATTCAGGTATTGGAAAAATTTCAATTTCATCTTTCAGCATCAATGGTTCTCTACTTTTTAAATTTAAAATTGTTTGGTTGACGATAAAAAACAAAATTCAATAAATTGTGGGGTGTGTATTGGAAGCATTTTATTTCTGATGAGTGTATAATATGAAAAGTGACTGCTGTAAGGATTGCATGGTAAGATTTTGGATTTCCTCTATTCTTTTCACCTTTAAATGCTCAATTTTCAAATGCCTGTATGCTGTATGCAGTCGTAAAAGATTTAGTGAGCGGCAAGCTGAAGTTTGGTGGTCACAAAATCGTGCAAGAGTGTTTGAACAATATAACGTCCGGGGAATCGACAAGTCAATGTCCGGAGGCTCATTGCAATCATTGTCTGTGAAAGAAGATAGTGTTGCTTCGTTACACTAATGCTGTGAATGTGATTTCAAGTTTTGATTCCAAGTCATCTTGAAATCTTCATCTGTTATTCAGTAATCTGGTGACTGCAAATTTTGATTGAGAGGAGATGCAATTTGTTTTTTTGTAGAGATGCCATTATGGTGTTTGAGAAATGGTATGACTTTTCAAACTATGCAGCACATTAGCTGTGGAAAACTTGGTCATTTCAGAAGATCGGAACAATGCTCATAGATTTTACAAGTAGCATAACCATGAATGAGACACCTTTGAATGGCACATAGTAAAGCGGCATGAACTGATCTTATTACTGCTGGCTGCGTTTCATCAGAAGTTAGCCTCTATTGGTCTTCATCTTGCTTGCAACTTCCATTTTTTCAGAAGCATTTGATTGTGCTTTTCCAGAGATGTTGAAATGAAAAACAGGTGCTCTAGTGTATTTTACATGCAGGATGATTCCAGGCAAGTAATGGCTGCAGTCAGCACTGTCATATATGTGTTCAGCAATATAGTTGCAGACAAAATGATCCATTGTGCTTCTGAAGAAAACGTGTTCCTAGATTGTAATTGGAGGCGTTCTTGTATAATATATATTTATTTAAATCACAGAACAAATTTAATTTCAATGATCTTAACCACCCTTTGTGGTGATTGTAAATTGTAATATAGGGCCCTGCAGGTTCGCTACACTACCCTGTTGTAAGCACAACACGATCAAATGCTCTGCTCCTGTGCAGCTTTTCTTGGCAATATGGTGTGCAACTGAAAGCTATCCCAATGCCTTTGCACACCCTTACCGTTAATTATACATTGGAATTCAGCTTTCTTTGGGAAAGATAGCGATCCTATTCTTTGTTCTTTTGAAAAAGTAGAGGAGAAAATAAGAACAGAATATGATTCTTGCCTTCTGACAAAGTTCTGTTATTTAAGTGTTGTCAAGTTCTTTATTGGAGCTTTGAATTCTGCATATCGAATCTGGATTTCTTTTGGTTTTTGCTGCATCTCAAAGGATTGCAGTGTGTCACAGCGTTATTAAAAGGCATTGTTTTCAGTGTTTGGAGCATTAGGAAGAACTGGTGCCGGCCCTTGATATGGGTCTTTGCAAGAAATTTAAAGGACCACAGCCTTTATTCATTCAGAGAGATGAGATCTTTGGGAATATATTTAGTTAAAACTGATTTCAGAATTTCACCTAGAAGAGTGGAAGAGAAAGGGGAGGTTAAATTTCTTATTTCTCAAATCCTAGCGAATATTTCTGATCAATAAAGCTAAGCTGCAATTCCTATGAAGATGGAGATGGTTGTATGCAAGATATGAATTGACTTGGATGTGTCATATTATAGATAGTGAACCTCAATGAGACACCATTCTTTATACCTGTAAATTGCTGTCTAGTCTTTACAACAGATTAAGAGTAATTTAAAGAAAAGATTGTTTGAAAAAAAAACTATTCATTTATTAAATTATGTTACTTTTAACGTACATGGATTCATGAAACTTTGTAGCTTGAAGGAAAATATTTTACAAGCATTATTGACCAACATAATAGCACTTGAAAATAGTTTTTATTTCTTTGGAAAATATAGTAGTCGCCTACATTAGGTTATTTGACTTAAAAATATTATCTAAAAATAAAAAATGATTATGAATGTTGTATCGTAGTACATACAATTATATTCCTTGCCTGTAAAACTTGGGTAAAAGGATAAAGGATGTATGTGAGGTGAAGGGAAACATGGTGGGAAACTTCAGAGGTTGCAATATGACCATAGACAACATCATCTTTATGCAATATTAAATTTTGAGTTATATAAACAGATAGATAAAAGGAGCAACTTTACAAGTGATAACTATGAATGGACATATAGATACCAGATGAATCAATTAAATGCCATTCGTGATATGACTTATGCTATTAAGTGGGCTTTAAAATTATTCATGAGAAGGCACTTCAAAGTATTCTTAATTTTTTAAGAGAAACGAGTTAGATTTGGGTTTTTCAAGGACTACAGTTAAAAAAAAAAAACATTTGTTAATAGATTAGGCAGATAATATTATACATAATTTCTTATTAAAAGAATAAAATAAAATTTTATATTTGCTATTACATTAAGTAGACCATATATATTTTTTAGGAATTGTTATTGGTTGGTTTTTTTTTTTTATGAGTGTTTCTTCTTGCTTCCTCTTCTGGAAAGCAACTACATTTCTTCTATTAGTTTTTTGAAATATTTTAATTGATTGATAAGATCCTATAATTGGTTTAGCTTGTACATTGCTTTCTTTCTTGTAGATATGCTGACATTTTCAAGATAATGTATCCACTAATAAGTTTTAAATCAGTTTGAATTCATCCTCAAGCTCCCTACTAATTTTTGCACCATATATTAAAGCAAATTGAAGGTCAAGATAGCCTCTTAATTCCTTGATAACTTTTTCCTTGGGACAGTATTTATACACTATCCCCATTATATAATTTGAGATTATTGTTTTTATACTTATTCCGTCTTTTGTTAACACTTTTAATATTTGCTTTTGGCTTCCTAAAACAGTCTGCTGATGTTTTTTCTCTTCTTGGCATTCCCATCAATATTTTCATTTTCCTTGATCTCTTCCATTTTTATGTACTATTCTTAATCTGACATATCATTTATATGCTTCCTTGGGAAATTCAAAGTACAAAGGACAACCTTCACACTATTTTTTTAACGCAAGATAGTTTGAAGAGGATGGAGATGATTTATCTTGATTATAATTACCCTCTTTTACCACCTCTTCTTTGAAAATTGACTGTAAAACCTCCTTGATAGTTTTTGACCCTTCAAATTTAGTCTCATAATCACATAGTTCGTCTAGTATCATTCTTGGTTTTTTATGAAGTTTGCTTTGGATAAGGTAGGGAGTCTTTCTTTGCCATCCTTATTGAAGTGGAAATCCTTGGTTTGAGCTGTCTTTTGTTGCTATCTAAAACCCCTTCCTTTAAATATTTTGCCATCTTTTAGAGTTGTTTCCATTTAGCAATCTTTTGCCATGTGTCTAGTCTCAGACATACATTGGAGTGCAATGTTTCCGTAGTCCTCTTATAGGTTCCACTTTCTTGATCTAGATTTGATAATGATGGATTCTAGCAAAGGCTTTAAAAGATACATGGTAACACGTAGCCATGAGTACACAACTAGAATCCACTCTTTGGAAGTTGTTGCCACCTATATGAACTCCATTAAGGGGTGTTGCCACCCATTTGAACTCCCCTAAGGGGTATTACCCATTCAAAAGTTGGTTGATAAGCTCATATAAAAGTCCAAACAATTGGTCCAAGAACCCTTTCAAGAGTTTTGGTCTCCATGTTTTTTTTTCATTGCATTGCCTTAAACTACATTCTAACTACACTATAACCATGGAGTATCACCCGTTACTTCATCCTGGCTTTCATATTGAAAAAATATTAGAAGAAAAATCTTTTAGAAGAGAAATAGAATATTGCAAATCCAATTCCCATTTGTTTCAATCCACTTTTGAATCTCCAAGAAACCTGACCAATAACTATTAAATCTAGAGATCAACCCTCTATTTTTAAGAATCATAATATCACACTTGATCACTTCTTCCTCGATAATCATTTTTTAGTGAATTCTCTAAAACCTCAATGGGGTTGTTATATAGTCATTCTTACCTTTATCCTTGACCAGTGAACGATTATTTATCTTAGGACATCCTTGCAACTATGTTTTCTTTAAATGATTTTTCTTTGGTACCCAACTTTTGCACATGGAATCCCTCCATTCTTTCAACTTCTTTCATGTGACATCCCGAATTTCTGGATAATTAATTATTTTACTTGGAGAATGTGATACTGCTAAAGTCATTTGTGAGTGCAGGAGTAGGTCTTCACCTCGTAGCAAGCGAGCCAGATGAGAAGAACACCCATCCCTGGCAGAGATAGAGGTTGAAAGTGTCAGGTAAGGTGGGGATATTGTTAGGATCTCATCCTAACCCTTAATGTAATAACTTCCATGATGTAATAATTCCTAGTGAACGTGGGTAGTACCCATGATTAATATTTTGTAATGTTCTAAGTTTTAGCTTAGGTAGTGCCTATGGCAAATGGCACCCTTTTTATGTAACACATGGTAGATAGGTTAGGTAAGGTGGCATTGTGCATGTAATTCGTGTGGCATTATGCATGTAATTCGAGTGGCATTGTGCATGTAATTCAAAGTGGCACTTTGCATGTAATTCGGGTGGCATTATGCATGTAATCCAGGTGGCATTATGCATGTAAGCCAACCTTGGAAGGAAACTCCTTAAATACCCGAAAAGGCACCAATGTAACCATCTTTTTGCAAATTAATGAAGTATTGAAAGAGGTTGCCCCCTCGAAGAGGCCTGCGATTCTGTCTTATTGTGAGATTGTTCCTTTATGCAAATTTCTGTTATATTAATATGATGTTTATGTGAGTTTATTTCCAAGCAATCGTGCGAGAGTGTGTTATTTGAGTTTATTTTATAGCAGGATCTTAACAGATATGATGTTGTGCTCTATAAAGCACCTTGGCCCGTGGGTACATGGAAGCCCACTCAAAGATTTCATATAGGTCATTCTGCTTGTTGCTGCATTTTTGTGCATATGTTTGATTGTGAAAAAAAGTGGATAATTTCCTTTTGCTGGGTAAAAATTGATTTTATGTGGTCTCTTTTCATTAAAAGGAAATTATTATGTTTATATTTATTTCAAATATTAATTTTAAAACATCACATAAAATATTAACATATAAAGCAAAATTTAAAAATTAAAAATAATAATAATAAAACAATAATAAATTTATATATATAAATATAAATAAAATAATAAAATTTTTATTTGCAGAAACTTCTAAGTGATGTTCTTTCATTCATTAGAGGAATGAAGACTCCACCACTTGGCAGTAAATTGGATAACCTCTTGCATGTTTAGGTGATAGGTGTCATCATAAAAATCATATACGGTTTCTATAAAATGGGGGGATTGCATTGCTTTAGGGGGATTGGAAATTCCGAAAATATATTTGTGAATGTTTGTGCAATTTGTGTTTCCTTGATCTCTGCAGAAAATTTAGCTTCAATTCGTATCCAACCGCGGCTTGATAACAAGTGAGTTCTTAATCATTTTGCCTATGTTTTGCTGGATGTATAATAGATATAATCTTGTTATGTTAATTTTTTTTTATTGCCAAAGAGCAAATCGTGAATTGTGCCACTTTGACGTGTTAAATATTTGAATTGTTGCCATGGAGTAAATTGTGATTTTCTGCCATATTGATGTTGTGTAAAACTTTTGAACAATTGCCATGGAGCAAATCATGAATTCTGCTACATTGATGTGTTAAATCTTTGAATTGTTGCCATGGAGTAAATTGTGATTGCCATGGAGCAAATCATGAATACTTTGATATTGATGTTGTTTTAAATCTTTGAATTGTTGCCATGGAGTAAATTGTGACTTCCTGCCTTATTGATGCTATGTTAAATTTTTGAGCTATTGCTGTGTAGGGTGTGTCTATGGAGTAAATCGTGTTTTCTGCCATAATGATGGCTTAATATAAAAACATGTAGGCTCAAAAATTTAATAGTAAAACCAAACCAGGTTAAATAATAAATCTTGTCGACTGGGTGTGTATAGTGGTAATGCCAAACCATGTTGGAAATTTGTATTAGTTTTGGTATGTATTCAATATTGAATTCTATTGTTGTGCTTGAGAAGTATATTGTTTGGTTGTTGCATTATATTTTCGTCTAGTTGAATGCATCCATTTTTGGGCCAAGCTGACCCAATTAGCTCTCAACTCCTCAATTCTCCACCTCCTTAGAAACAAAGGGAAGTGCCGTTGGTGTTGATGCTTGTCTAGGCATGGTAGCACGCCTATGGTGAAACGCCCGTTCCGATTAAGTTGGTTTGCCTGAATAGTTTTTATAGACGATGTTGTGTCTAGTATTAAATAATGAGAAACGATTACTAAAAGAGTCTTGTCTCTGACAATGGATTTATAGAACCAATGCAGTTCGATGTGGCAAGAAACCTGTGTACAAATAAATTTTGAAAGATGAAATTTGAAGCTTTATACCTTCTATAATATGTCTTGTTGCATTACAAAACTTTTCATATATTTTAAGGAAGCTAGTTTTGATTGCTTGACTTGGTTATAGTGCTCTAAAATTCCTTGTGTATGTGGGCAAATCTGTATATATTTTTTTCGAACGCACCGCCTGTAATGTTTCGTAGACTCTAAAGTATGGGAATTTCTTTTAAAAGTATAATTAAATCTGTTTCATATGCA
This sequence comes from Wollemia nobilis, assembly GCA_028583015.1. Lineage (NCBI taxonomy): Eukaryota > Viridiplantae > Streptophyta > Pinopsida > Araucariales > Araucariaceae > Wollemia > Wollemia nobilis. The sequence continues at coordinate 2,064,096 of JAQPPZ010002150.1, forward strand.
CTCACTGGTTGAAGGTTTGTTATGAGAATTCGGAACCCCTTTTTCAACTTTAGAAATCTTCAAATAGAAGTTAAGGTCCGGGTTTTTTAGAAAATCATATTAAAACAATTGCATGGAGCTGAAAGTATGTATATAGGAAATATATATATATATATATCCAGTTTTCTTTTATATACTGTTGGATTACACTTCTAATGAAAGCAATTCAGGTAACCTTATTATCAAAATAAAACATGTCTTTCTATAAAGAAATATGTATATTAAACTTCCGTCGACATCTTTCAATGTTTTTAAGTCCACCTCTCGTAGCAGCGTATCGTTGTCTCTTCCATAAATAGGTTTCCATTAACATTGATATTACCTGTCCTCTCTAAGCAGAGTGATGTAGAAATCATTGTACAATAAAGATAGTTGTTAAACCAAATTCACCTTTTGGAGTTTTGCTAAATTAGAGAATTATATTAAAATATACACTATCTCTTAGCCTTGGTAGTCGTGATAGGCGGCGCTCCAAATAGAATCAATGAGTTAATATTAATTATTTTCAGAATTGATAGGATTTATAAATATTAATTGAGACAATCAAGTAGAATGTTTGTGTTAGACCTTGAATGATAGAATAGATTCATGTTAATTTTACCTTCGTTTAAAGAAAAATAGATGGAGTAGAAAATATTTATGTTAATTTTATATTTGTTTAAAGAAAAATAGTTGAAGTCGAATATATTTAATGTAGCATATTAAAAATTTAGACCTCGATTGATAGAATGGGTTCATGTTAATTTACCTTTGTTTAAAGAAAAATATTTGAAGTAGAATATATGTTAATTTTACTTTTTTTTAAATAGTAGGATATAATTAGGATACATGGAAAAATAGTTGAAGAAGAATATATTTAATGTAGCTTATTTATATGTTAAGATAAGAATATTTAGATCTTGAATGATAGAATGGATTCATAATAATTTTTCTTTGTTTAAAGAAAAATAGTTGAAATAGAATACATTTAATAAAAAGATTTATAGCTTTATAAAATTCAATAATATGAAAGATGGTAAAAGACTTTTTCATAAGTCTTGAAAACTAAGTTTTGATATATTATAACCTATCTCTTGAAACTTGGAAAATAACCATATACCGAAACTTAAACATAGAAACAACATCTAAGCTTTAATTTTCAATACCATCGAGAACATAACACCCCAAAAAGATAAAACAAGAAAAAACACAAACAATAGAGAAAACGTTTATCTATAATTTTTTTTGACTAAAGAGAAGGATTCATAAATCCTCACCCAACCTTAGACCAACTTATCATTTGACATGCCCTAAGTTTCTCAAGAACTATACCACACAAAGTTTCTTTCACGCAAGTCCGTCTCCGTAAGCCTATATTATGTTGAGCATATAAGTCCATCCCTCTCATCAATATTGATGAGCTAGACTTACCACCTTCAATCATTAGAAGGTGTACACACATCTCCATATCCACACAAGCCATTATGTGTGGTATGCTACATGTACTGCAAGCTAAGCTATCGATCTTGTCCATTGACAAGCTATCTTAACTCTGGTACAATATTCTAAACCTAGTCACAAATCTCCCTAAGGGGGTTTCAAGCCCTTAGGGTATCCTCTAAGTTCACCTAGAACTTACTAATGATTCATTCTTTTAATCACACAAGAGCATTAAAGATCTAGATACTAAATCTAACAAAATGAATTATCCATCAACAAGAATAATCAAAGCATAAAGAAACAATCACCAAATAGGCATACATTAAAGATTTAAATGCAATAAAATGAATAAATAAGTACTAAACATAGTAGTTGCAATGTCCATTTAGATACATAAATAAGTATGGTACACCCCATACTTTCCACAATACTTTACATCCATTTCTTTAGGGAAATCTCCCCACAATCTAATCTATTGCATAAATGACAAGATGTAAGGTAGAGAGCAAACTTGTGAATTGGTCCATCTCATGATTCTGGTCTTCCCACTCTTCCATCGATCAAGTGAGGATATTAGGGGATCAGGACACATGGATCCGGATAGACATGCTTCTATATGCACTTAATTCATTGTCAAATTGCAACTATACAAATAACCCAAGCAATTCAACTTACTAATGCATAGTATTGATCATGGAAACTACCCTTTCCATTTTCCCCCTTAGTCAACTTGAGGGAGTCAGTCAACCATGCATCAACTCATGCACTCTATTTGCAAATAAATGAACTAACCTTCTCAACAATTAAAGTCCCATACCCTTAATTGCTAAGAATTAGGTTCACACATCTCATTACTTAAAGCAACTACCTTAATTCCCAATAAACCTTTTTCTTCATTTCATAACATAAGGTCCCATACCCTTAAATTACAAAATAACCATCATTCATTTTATTTCATAACATAAGGTCCCATACCCTTAAATTACAAAATAACCATCATTCATTTTATTTCATAACATAAGGTCCCATACCCTTAAATTACAAAATAACCATCATTCATTTTATTTCATAACATAATACCCTTAAATTACAAAATAACCATCATTCATTTTATTTCATAAGGTCCCATACCCTTAAATTACAAAATAACCATCATTCATTTTATTTCATAACATAAGGTCCCATACCCTTAAATTACAAAATAACCATCATTCATTTTATTTCACTAAAATCTACCATTTAAGTTAATGAGCAGTAAGTAGAGCTTTCACACAATCATTATCACAAAATCTATTCTTTAAATAATGAACAACACCTAAAGCTTCTACACCTCATTACTCTAAAACCTATCATTTAAATGATAAGAAACACTTAAAGCGTCCTACACATCCGTAGACAGGAAGATGACCAACCTTCAACGGATGGGTTGATGCATCCCAAAACGTGGGAGGAGACACAGGGTAGCTAGATTTCAACAGAAGTGGCTTCTGCCTTAGCAGCACCAGAGAATATGGTACTCACGCACCCGCGACACTACTAGTCGCCATGACAAATAGATCATTCTCAGTGCCGACAACATCCAAGGTGACTTCCCATCCGGTTGTGACTACAATGGGAGGGTTTACCTATGACGCTACTTAACTGGATTTCTCCTAACACACCTAGCCAGCTGCTCATGGTAGCGGTAAGGTGTTGGCGCCATTGCGCCTATCCTACCCATAGAGGGACGAAGACCACACTGCCAAGCATGGATTACACACAATCGTCCAAGGAATGTAGCCACACTACCATTGCATGGGCTACACACAACACTCAAAGGAACGTAGCCATACTGCCATCGTAGTGGCTAACACGACATTCAAAGGACGTAGCCATACTGCCATCGTAGTGGCTAAACATAAAACTTCAAAGGACATAGCCATACTACCATCGTAGTGGCTAAACACAACACTTCAAAGGATGTAGCCATACTACCATCATAGTGGCTAAACACAACACTTCAAAGGACGTAGCCATACTGCCATCGCAGTGGCTAAACACAACACTTCAAAGGACGTAGCCATACTGCCATCACAATGACTAAACATAACACTTCAAATGACGTAGTCATACTGCCATCATAGTGGTTAAACACAACACTCACAGGATCATAGCCATACTGCCATCATAGTGGCTAAACACAACACTTCAAAGGATATAGCCATACTACCATCGTAGTGACTAAACACAACATTCACAGGAGCGTAGCCACACTGCCATCGCAGGGGCTACTCGACTCACAAAGGACCGTAGCCACACTACCATTGCAGGGACTACAAACAACCTTTAAAGGAACGTAGCCACACTGCTAATGCAAGGGCTACACACAATGAGCATAGCCACATTGCCAATGTAGGGGCTACACACAACATACAAAGGGAGGTAGCCATACTGCCATCGTAGTAGCTAACACACATCATACAAATAAATAAACATCAACAAATCTAGACAAACCAACTTGGATCGCTTGTACCGCTCGTGTGGACGTTGTTAGAAAATAAAATACTTGATATTATTGAATGAAACAGACCTTGCTTAAATAACAAAGGTGTACAATCTGATCCATTGGATCATAACAAACTAAGCTAATCTCAGCCACACAAATTATCCTAGTAACAACTTAGGATATAATATATATTCTAACACCCCCTTTAAGTGATACTAGGAGGTAGTGAAAAACAACAAAACCAAAACAAGTGGCATATCCATAAGTATGAGTCCTAACAACAAGGCCTGATAAGGTGCTCATGTACAACATGTGATCAAAAAGATGAAAATGTCACTAAAGAAAAACACCCCGAAAACCAAAGTGTTTAAAAAAAAGGAGTGTGAATATAGGATGGAGAAAGAACCACAAAAATCGTAAGGGTAGTCCAAAATGACTCCACAAGCATGAGTATGTGGTTTCCACCTATATGAACACAATGGGCTGATAACAAGGTCCAAAACTTGTGGACAAACAACAAAACAAGGGGAATGAATAAATACCCCAAGGGAGAAAACCACCTGCTAAAATAGAAGAAGGAGGAAGATGTGCATGGAGGATGGAGAGGAAGGAAGATGCCCTCTTCAACCCCCCTAGGACAACTTCTATCAAGAAGCCTGCAAAGGATCCATGAGATGCCTCAAAAAGGTAGAGAAACCTCATCGCTGAACTGAATGAAATCTTACTCCCAAACTGATGCTTGTGACAAATATCAAGGTTGTGAACCATGAGAAAAGGTCACTAAAGAAAAACCCCTAAAACCAAAGTGTCTCACAAAAAGAAGAGTGTGAAGATAGTGTGAAAAGAACCACAAGAATCGCAAGGGATGTCCAAATTGACTCCACAAGCATAAGTAGTGGTTTCCACCTATATGAACACAATGGGCTGATAACAATGTCCAAAACTTGGGATAAACAACTTACTTCAAGGGAATCTAAAAAAGAAAGGGCACCAATTTAGTGTTTGAATGCGTCCTTATGGTGACCTCCTCATCCTATCTGAATGCATGGGTAACCAACCGTTGCAACCGCTAGGTGATATAGAGGAGATGACTAGATACTAGGATCACATAACAAATGTTTGGGAGTGTCGGGTTCAACCGAGAATGCACTCCATGATACAATAATATTTGAGCCACAAAAAAGTGTGGAAAATAGTTTCAAAAATGAAAATGGACTGCACCATATTGTTCGACTCGGAAAAACCTTTCCAACGACTATAAATACCCCTATAATGTGACCCTCATCTTGCAGGAAAATAATATTCTTCTTATTTCCCTTACAAAAGGAATATTTCGAAATGAAGCATGGTCCTTTTTTTTTTACATCGAGTGGTATAACATATGCCCAATATTTTTTTAAGCAACTATATAAAAAAAAACTTACATAGTGCAAAAAGCCTTTAAAAATATTCTCTCTTAAGTCATGCTCTCCTTAATGGATGGAATAAAAAACGATCATGAAATTAAAACAACCGCACCATCCTGCCATTGAAAAAGAAGCCATCGACGCTCTGCACTGCGTTATCGAGTTCAACTATCGCCGCCATCATCGACATCTTGCGTGTGGTTGAAGATGGCTCTATTGAAATCTAAATTAGTGGTTCACTATTGAGCATTGTAGTTGTTCGTCACGAAATCCGTATGAGACAAAAAATACTTCAACACAATCATAGACTGAAGGTGTCCCATATTTGGAACAACGCATCACCGCACCATCGTTGGAAAAAAATTGTACGATCACCGAGAGAAAAAATTTGCACGATGGCCGTTGACCCAAGTGTGTGGTAGAAGGCCCTCCTCTGACGAGCGCACAATTCCAACGATGCATCTATGAGTGCCGCTGCTTCCACAATCTGTGAAAAAATCTACAGTAGGAACATACCCCGTGCACTGTTGAAGGGCTCGAGGCAGTTGTGACAAAAAACAGAGGGGCTCCCCAGTATTAAATCCTGCCAATTGAAATGAAATCCCCCGCACTAAAACATGGTTGCATTAAAACTAATCGTATCATTGACACTATTGAGTGCGAAACGGGGCTATTCTAATATTTTTGACAGAGCACTGGAGGAATCAAATCAAATAATGCTCCACAAAAAACTAAAGCACATTGGATGTAGCTCTGCTTCATCACATACGAGAAAAAAATACAGAACCAGGCAACACTCCTTCCTTCACTGCGAATAAGGCACTGTTGGTATAGGCTTTTTCATGTGGGATCTGATCAGACAGAGTGCACAGATCTGAACCATGGACTGCTTTACCCACCACAGTCGAGTAGAAAACATAGAAATCGAGATGAAAAAGTAACAAACAGGCGAGAAAAACACAATATGCACAAAAATAACATATCTCCTCTCTGCTATGCATCATGTTGGCATACATTTAGGCATGGTTGTGTCATCCAGGTGGAGAGCATCGTAGCTGATGCTGTAACATGTGGCAGGCAGTTTGTTGAACTCCTTTGCTTTAACGTGTGTTAGAGCCATGCACCAACGCACCAATGTATGCGTGGTATTTTCTGCCACGATGAAATTTTCCTCCATGGCCATCGTCGTCTTTGCCATCGTGATGACGCCCCACACCACACTGAAAAATTCCACAACTATTCTAATGCCTGTAAAATATCCTTGAAATCCACAAGCAGCATAACAATTGCCTTCATATCCATGCTGATCTTGACATGTCGAAACCCATCAACCTACCATCGAATCTCTCCCTCGACTGTCCACGCTATGAAAGATAAGCTCGCCATCAACGATTTTATGGAAATATTAGTTTGAATACACAGTCCATATCGTCTTATGGTCATGTTGTAAAGAACTGAAGAGTCATCTTCTCATACGGCTCTATCGCTATTTTCGTTGTGCGGTTGATCCTCCAAAATTAGATTGCGATGAATAGAAAATTTACATCGATGAATATCCACAGCAGATCATACACAAAGGAACGTCGACCACTGCCAAGTTAGTTTTCTTTCTGACACCGCCCACTCCATGCAAAGCTATTTTTCTCGTTGGAGTTTTTGGAAATGCTATCATTTGCTGCTAGATTAAATACCATAACAATGCACAACTATCAATCTTCTCACTGGCTCCAACAAGGAGATCCGAACGAACTACAGGATACCCAATTGATTGCCATAGCAAAAAATTAATCTCAGGGAGGTGGCGTCTTCTATCCCTCGTCATAGCAGACTGGATCAAAATCGAGGAGTGGGCTCCATCATGTCCTCGGTGGAGCATCCCATCCTGCTGAGCAGATTTGTGCTCCAATTTGAATTTATAGAAAATGCTTGCCACTGTAATAGATTTTTTTGGGAATTGTGGTGCAAATGGACCACGAGAAAATAACACAAACAAAAAAAAAAAATTTGTGCAGCGATTCTATCGACCTTTCATTACAGTTTTCATTTCCTTCCTTGGTGGCTCGTAATATCACAAAAAAACATCAGAAAAAAATCATAATTTTTCGTCCGTCAAACCTTCAGATCACGGGATTATTCTCGGTAGCTTTAGGAGCCATTGATGACGTTCTGTTCAGTTGAACAGGCCTGAGTGGATGTATATCAGTCCATGGATCAAACAAATCACACCCCCATTAATTTTTGGCTGCAACACTACCTCCACGCCCTCAATCACCTCTAAGCGCCTGGAGTTGACTGTAGCTCCTTCCCGTCGTAGATTCTGCCCCATATTCTGCCACACCATCTTTACAGCCCACCGCCGCGAGTTCCACGTAGGAGCAATATTCCACAACCACACGAGAGATGGGTGCCAAATATTCCACACCATCTTTAGGCAGTCAGTTATTGCTACCGCCGTGGTGTTCATGGCCTTACACAAAAATATCGCAAGTTGGGATTGTACTAACACAAGCTAATCTCCAACTTCAATGTGCATTTGTATGTAGTGAAAAAATCATCGATTCTGGTTGTTTTCCTGTGGAAAATCTGCATCGGTTTGCGAATCAGTTTGACAAACTTCAATCATTAGTAGCTAGCCACCCAAAAAATTGCTACGACACACGATATCCATGCATTAAATTTAGTAATTTCCTTCGAGTTTGAGCTTCATTTGTGCCTAGAATTTTTGATGTTGGTGCAAAAAATTATAGAAAGCAGCACTCATTGCACTCGTTGAGATGAACAACTTCGATGAGATCATCGTGCACAAGCAAGAAAAAAATGAATGAAATGAAATTATGCTTCAGATCGACCTCCAGTCAATGATGCCACATCAGAGGCTGTGAGAGCACATGGGAATTTTGTAATTTCAATCTATGGGGAGACTGTAACACATCCTCACGTTACAGGAGCTACACTTCGTTGTATTTGTTCGATGCTTCCATCGCACCCAGTGCTCACAATGCACGTCTCTGCTCATTTTCGTCTATGAACATCAGCGCCATTATCCATAGTGTCAGAGAAAATAACAAAATTTCACCCACTCTCAGATCTTCGTCTTAGCACCATCACTTTGCCGTGGTGATTCCTATCTAGTACCGACCCATGCTCCAAAAAAAAAAACTTCACCGAGCAGTGAACAAGAAAATGTTGTCGATGCCGTTCATAGAGAAGAAACTCGACCTCCTCCAAATATCACGCTACGACTCATTAAAACACTGACCCCCTTGAAGACGACATGCAACTTTTTTATACCCAATTACAAATTGTGATATATGCACTTCCAGGAATAAATCAATAGTGGTGTGATATTTTGACAACGGGCATAAAACCATCTGGTCGTGCATTGAGCATAAATGAGAGATAAAAAAGGGAAAATTAAAAAAGACTTTATAGATTGGACTTGAAAACTCGATCAAGATCCACAGAAAGCCCCTCTGCTGAAGTCTCCATAGTGAACACTCATGGCTCGATGGCCATTTTCCAATGCTTCAAACTCTAGAAATGCTCGAGTTGACAACAACGGAGTAATTTTTCTTCAAAGTCTTCCTAGCCAGCCTTAGTCACACCTCATCGCAAGCTTCTAAAAAAATGAGGTTGTCCTTTGACTACACATGGAAAAATAATGCAAGGATGTCCGCTAACAATGGACAACAATGGCAGAAAAAAGGTGTGATAACCAGAGTACTACTTAAAAAAAATATGGAAACCTAGATCTACATTTAAGAAAACCCATAGAAAAAAATTGAAAAGAACTCCCAAAATTAAAATTTTAACCTTTTGGTTTTTGATCCATCAAAATATGGAGAGAATACTCCCTTGGTAAAACAAATAAGGGAAAAAAGGGGGGATTTCCATGAGGGAAATCCCCCATGAGGAAAAGCTCCTCAGGCTCATAGGGCAGGGAAGGCCTGCTCTGATACCATGTTAGAAAATAAAATACTTGATATTATTGAATGAAATAGACCTTGCTTAAATAGCAAAGGTGTACAATCTGATCCATTGGATCATAAAAAAATGAACTAATCTTAGCCACACAACTTATCCTAGTAACAAATTAGGATATAATATATATTCTAACAGACGTCTGCTACTCTTTGCTCTCCTTCACCGTTTTTCTCTCCTTTGCTTCTTTGCTCTACCTCGTTGCTTCGCTCCTTTACCTCCTTGCTGCCAACCTCCTTCACGCTTAAATCCATACGTGCCTTCTCTTCTTCTCGATCCACATCTTCGCCTACCTGCCATTACTCCTCGACCACCTCCAACAGGCGGTAGGGTGGGCATGCTTCCCCCTCTTCCCAAGGCGATCACCATAAAGAGATTTCCCTTCACGTCAGGGGAGATTTGTGTAACTTGACCCAATTGGATCTTCAAAGAGCAATCTGACCCATTCGATCGAGCACCGTATTATTGCATTTACACCTTAGGTTGATCGTCGGGTGAGCGGTGACTTCTTAGACACGCCATGGTAAAGTCCTTACCTTGGGGCTTCAAAAGAATTGCATCAATTTTCTTATTTTTTTATATTTCAAGGAAAGTTCTCCACTAACAATCATTTGGAAAATTGATTACTTCTTGCTTGCTAGTGCTATTGAATAAATCAATCCTTTTATTAAAAATAGCATCTACCAACATCTTTTAAAATGACCAATTGCTCATCATTTTTTAATGAGATCTTTGCTTAAAATAATTATTCATTTTAAATAATATATTCTTGTTTTTAAATAAATCAACCATTTATTTAAACAATGTCTTTTTGCTTTTTAAATAAATCAAACATTTATTTAAACAATATCTTATTGTTTTTTTAAAAATAAATCAAACATTTATTTGAATAAATCTTAAAAAAAAAAAAGAAAAAAAAGTCAAACATTTATTTAAACAATATCCTTTTGCTTTTTAAATAAATCAAACATTTATTTAAACAAGCACACACGAAGTTGTGAAGGTAAACTATTTACTCCATGCTCACTAATTATCAAGATTAATAATGCTGAAGTAAAAGACAATCATGCAAGTGCATCAAACAAAGAGGGAGTCTTTCCGTCAATCTAATCACCTGTCTCAGCCTCTAGAACTTACGATAGCTACTAGGCCATCAATCCGGGGCTCAAGGTGGTTAGATATTGACGATTATCCCTAACCGGATGATGCCTATATGAAGGTATCTATCTGTGTTACCTTTGAGTTACCTTATCATCATATCCCTTTCCTTAGGTACTCTCATATCCGGTGGATGACTCAATTCCTTCCAATATCGAGTGCACTTGATCCTACACATTGGTAATTTATTAGCAATATCATATCCTTCACTATCTATATATTATTATGAGGCTGCTTAATTGCACAAAATCGAGTATTAGTCACATTTTTTAATACATTTTTTTTTCATGTCCAAAGGTCCATCTAGGAGGGTCATGACAGAGGAGGATGGCACACTAATAAAACTTATTGGATTTTCAATACCATATCGGAGGATGACACATTATTATAACTTATTGGATTTTCAATACCATCGAGCAGGATGGCATATTATTGAATTTTCAATACCATCGAGAAGGATGGCACTATATTAAAATTTATCGAGAAGGATGTCAACCATCCAACTCTGACAAATTATAGAAGATTATTGTTGTGATTTCGGGGATAATTGTTCTCGAGTAGGGATTACATAAGGTCAAAGGACCTTCTATCATAGAGAGTAATGAACAACGATATGGAACATCATTCCAGGTTATCGTATGAGGTAGTACGTGAGGGTTCTCATGATTCATAAATCGCTTGCAGAATAGCCAACGATAACTCAAGACTAGGGATCTGATCCTTGGGGTTGGAAGGTCGAATGATAAATGGTATAGGCAACATTATCGTCAATCGAGATATGGTCTGAGAAACTTATTCCCAAAAGCTAGAGTATTGACAGGCCCTGGTTGTGTTCCAGAAGGTGATCTACAATCAGGCACTAGGTATAACTACGCTAACTCTAGTATGAACATAATTTCTTAATCACCAACATAGACGAGGATAAGGTTAGTGGACCACTAGGACAAAGAAAAGGTCAGTGGACCAACGTCCTCCATGCTACAATATGGGGAAAGTATGCATCCACCCTTTCAGGTATTATGGGCCTTGAAAGGATAACCCCTTGTCGAGAACCCAAAACTCAAGAATAAGAAAGGGATATCAATAAAATCGTAGCACTATTGTAGGATTTGGCTAATATTGAGCACTCGTGATTTCTTCTGCAACGGTCTTTTATATCGGAGTGCATAATTTTATGCCTATGTACTAATACAAAGTTGGGTGTACTTTTGTCAAATGGTGACAACTGTTTTTGAAATAAAATAAAATTTTGAATTTGTGTTTTTAGCAACTAGTGAGTAGACTAGGGTTGTTACAATTGGTATTAGAGCCTAGGTTGCAAAAACCCTATGATACAAATATGACTTATTAAGTTGACATAGCTCTTTTGTCACCAAGTAAAATGGCGAGGACCTCAAGAAGAGCAAACACTAATATGCAAGAGGAGGTTGCAGAGGTTTCGAGAAGGGGACTAAGGCAACTCATAAGAGAGTTAGATCGTGTACAAACCACCGAAGCACCACAACGAGTTTTGCAAAAATAAAAGGAGTTAGTAACCGAGAGAGCTGCACAAAATGATGAAAATATGACAAAAATGATTTAGCTAATGCAATAACAACTGAATCAACAAAAGGAACAAATGGAAATCTAAAAGGCTCAGATGAGTGAACACATGGAACAATAGAGAATACAAATGTCTCAACAATAAGAAATCATTACTCAACAACAAAAGGTAATAGAAAATTTGACTAAAAGTAAAGAACTAGAAATAATGAGTGAATTTCCTGAGGGATCTTCAAGAAGAAAAGTCGGTGTGGAATTGCAAAGAGAAATAAAAAAGTTAGATATTTCTAAATTTGATGAAAAAAGGGACGGTGAAGCAGCTATAAATTGGTTAAGTGAAGCTAAAGGGTACTTTTCCATTCAACCCTTGTGTGTGGAATCTAAAATTACATGGGCTATAGCACATTTAATAGGTCCATATAGGGATTGGTGGAACACATACAAGAAAACCAACCAAAAAGAGGTTGCTAACATTCCTTGGGATGTTTTTGAGAAAGAGTTCAGGGATAGATTATTTACATCGCAATTTTACTTTGAGAAGTACACTAAATTCACCAATCTACATCAGGAGAAGAAGTTGATGATAGAATATTATCAAAGATTTATCCAACTATTGAAATATGCATCGAAATATGATAAACGTGAGGAGTTTAAAGCTCAAAATTTTTTACTCGATTTACATCCTAGAATTGGATCTCCTTTTGGGTGAATTAAACCAAAGAATTTGACAGAAGTATTTAATGCCGCACATTATGAAGAGTTACGCCAGAGGAATAAGAAGATTTATTTTCAAAAGTTTGAAAAGGATGAAACTAAGAAAAGAAAATACCTAGAACCAGCTAAGGGGAAGAATCAATATAAGAAAAACCAAGATGATGACGAATTTAGAAGGGATAATAGAAATAGAGGAAAGTATTAGGATTTCAAAGGGCAGCAAGATAGAAGGAACTTTTTAGAAAAGGAGACACAGAAAAATGCAACACTAGGAAAAGGAAACAACACTGCAAATCAGAATAATGATGGATATAGATGGATGAAAAAGGGTCCTAATGTATGCTTTGTCTGCGAAGACAATGATAATTACACAAATCAATGCCCAGAGAGAGCTGATAAAAGAAAACTAGCCAGAGAAGCTCCTCATATAATTTATGCTACCATAGGTAATCCTAATATTTCAGGACAAGCCACTCCATTTTTATTAAAAGGGAAAATAGGTGAGAAAGAAGTTCATATTTGGATTGATAGTTGTGCAACTGATAGTTTTATCTTCTCTAGTATTGTGAGGGAAGTACAGGTAAGACTTGGGATTATGGAAAATGGGTGGCAAGTTGAGTATGGATCAGGACACACCTATATGGTCAACCAATGTTTATTTGACTCCCAAATAGATATACCCTAGGGAAAAATAAATTGGCACCTTTATGTAGCACCTTTGCATGCTTTTGATATTGTCCTAGGTGTTGACTGGTTAAAAGATCACAAGGCTCTATTAAAATTTGAAGAGAGATGGTTGGATTTCACGAATGATTCAAAACAATGAATCCGAGTCCATTGTAACCTCATGACCTTAGAATCACACCTTCTATCTGCTATGCAAGTTAAGAGGGCTGTGAGAAAGGACTATAGACTTTATGTGATCAAAATGAACAAGAAAGAAGAAACTAAGTCTTGCTCTGCTCTATATCAGCAATATCCAGTTCTAAATGAGTTCAAAGATGTTTTTCCTCAAGATCTGATTGGAATACCACCAAAGAGAGAATTTGACTTCTCCATTGAATTATTATCGAGAACATCACCCATAGCTAGAATCCCTTATAGAATGACTGCTCTTGAATTATAAGAACTTAAAACTTAGCTTCAGGATCTACTAGAAAAAGCACACATCAAGCCTAGTGTTTCACCTTGGGGTGCGCTAGTTCTGTTTGTCAAGAAAAAATATGGATCCTTGAGACTATGTATTGATTATAGAATGCTCAACAAGATGACTGTGAAAAATAAGTATTCTTTACCAAGGAATGATGATCTTTTCGATCAACTTAGGGAAGTAACTATCTTATCCAAGATTGACCTTAGGATCGGGTATCATCAATTAAGAATCAAAGAGGACACTTTTAGAACCCATTTTGGGCATTATGAGTTCACAGTGCTACCTTTTAGTTTAACTAATGCTCCTGCTGCCTTCATGAATTTGACAAACAATGTGTTTCAGGAATAATTAGATCAATTTGTGCTAATATTTCTGGATGATATATTGATCTATTCTAGGAATAAGGTAGAACATGATCTACTTATGGGAATAGTCCTGGAAATACTCAGAAGAATGGAAGATTACATTTGGTTAAGATGGCTAAACACATTATTTGTTTTAATATTAATTGCAATGGAAATATTTTTATGGTTGAAAGCAAGGGATAAGTTTAAACATCTACAATAATATTTACTTACAAAGTTTATAGTCTTCTAGTGAAATAAGATTTACCGTGATATATTTATTTTAAACAATTTTATGAAAGTGAAGTGATTTATAAAAGCAAAGTGATTTATGGAAGCATTCATATGTAAAATTATAAGTTCTTGTGTGCACATCAATAATTATTCTAAGTGGAAGCATTCAAACAAGTATTTATAAGTGTTAAAATGTGCATGTTTATGCACTAGTAACTATTCAAAGAGGAAGCATTTAAACTTATACTTTGATCATTCAAATGTACTAGTGAGTGCACTAGTGAGCATGAGGTGAGCATGGGATGTATATCGATGAACATGAATATTATCTGAGAGTGTCTACAATCTGCTTGTAAGTAGCAAACTAATTTATTTAGTATGAGAGAGCCTAAATAACTTACTCAAATCGAGAGCACGTAATGTATTCACTCGGTTTAAGAGTGCCTAAACAATTTACTTACCCTAAGAGCACATGAAGAATTTACTCAATTCAAGAGCACCTGAAGTGCTCTTGTAAGAAGTAAAAGAGTAGCAAGAGAATTTATTCATGGTCAAATCACCTATGAGCCCACAAGTAGTAAAAAAAAATATAAAGCTTAGGATTTCCTAGGTTCTTTTCTTTCTTAAAAGTATATATTTTTTAAAATTATATCTTTACTTTTAAAAAATTAAATTATTTTCTATAGTTGAAAAATTAAAAAAAACTATAGAAAATATATTGAAATGGAAAACCTTCTATAGTTGAAGAATATTTTTAAAGATTTAAAAACTATAGAAAAAATATTAAAAAGAAAACCTCCTATAGTTGAAGAATTTTTAGAAAGGTTTAAAACTATAGAAAAGATGATGAAATAAAAACCTTCTATAGTTGAAGAAATTTTTGAAAGGTTCAAAACTATAAAAAGTATATTGAAAAGGAAAAAAAAGTTCTATAGTTGAGATTTAAAGACCACTTAAGGGAGTTTTAAGGAAAAATTAAATGACTACTCCTAAAGTATTCCTCTCATAGTCACAACAATTAAGAGGTCCAAACTTCATTCCATGGAAAAACAAAATGAGAACTATCCTTGTAGTAGAAAGACTATGGGATATTGTATCAGGAGATGAAATACGTCTCAAAGAACCAATTGCACAAATAGACTATGATGAAAAAGATAACAAGGTAAAATTAATCATCTTATTAGGCATAACAGATGAAATTAAGTTTCATATTAGTAAAATGAATACATCAAAAGAGGCTTAGGATATTCTATGCACTATTTTTGAAGGTAGAAATCAAGAAACTATTCATCATTTGTAGTCTTAATTATACACATTACAAATGCAAGACAATAAAAGTTTAGAATATTTTCTTTGAAAGATTGCAGAATTAAAGGAAAAATTAGACACCTTGGGAGAACAAATTATTGATAATTTGTTATGCCCTAACTAATTCATTTAGTGTATTGGTAACTTTTTTGTAAGTTTCTAATCGTAGAGTATCATTTGAAGAGCTAATCAATATTTTGCAACAACATGAGTTTTGGAAATTTAATTAAGGGATGACTCTTCAAAAAATGATCTAATTTCTAGAAAAAGATATCAAAGAAATACTAGAACTCCTACTAATTCATCCTCATATTCTTCACAAAACCAATCTAAATGGAAAATAATATACTATTACATATAGGAAATCATGATACTAGATTCTCTAGATATAATGCTTTGAAACAATAGAATCAACCACAAACTTCTTCTCAAATAAGGCCATAAGAACAATATCAATCTAGAAATTCAAACAATTTATTCAAAATAAATCATGGGTATAGATCAACTTCTCCATAACAACAAGAGCATGTGGTATAGGAAGAACCTAAATCAGATCATGATGATGAACCAAAAATAACATATAAGGTACTAATGTCTCACAATAAGGAATAAATCAAAGATAATAACTAGTATATAGATTCTGGAGCTAGTAACCATATGACAAGGAATATACACTAGTTTGACACTTTTCAAGAATTATATGGGTGGCCAATGACAATGGCAGATAACACAAGCTATCAAATAAAAGGAATTGGAAATTTTCCTAAAGTTACCTTTAGTAGAATGCACCATAGAAAATGTGCTATATGTTCCAGGACTTACCAATAACTTACTTTTTGTTGCTCAAATGATGGATAAAGGAGTTATAGTTTTTTCAAGTTGTTAATGGATATAAAAAGTGCTTTATTTCAAGACAAGAAAAATTAGAAGGTATTGCATCATACAAAAATGGACTATTTGCTTTAGATGCCATTGCACCTCTACCTTTACTTTGAGAAATACAATTATCATCTCAAAATTACAAATATACTTCAAGAAAGACAAACACGAAGAGGGATAGAGCTCAAATGGTTAAAAAGATAAAAAATAAAAAGTTAAATCAAAATATTTTAGAGATAATAATAGAGAAACAAGAAGTTCCAATGCTTGACACATAAGAAGATGACTTTCTATATGAACATACAATGCTTAAGACTTGGATACAAATTATTTTCCAAAGAGTTGATAGTCCAAAAAACATGCAATGAATCTTCAAAGAGGTTGTTGATGATATGTTCATTATATTTAAGTCGTATATAAGTGTTCATATTTTTTTTTTAACATGGTGGAATCGGTAACCGCCATGAATCCGGGCAGGATATCCAACTTTTATGGTCATCACAGTATTCTACGCTGTCCACCCTGGAAGCTGCCACACAGATCTTCGTGCAGTCCGCCCCTATAACCACCATGCCACAATAATTTTAAACCTTTTATGCCGCTAAAATCACCAAGAAAGGGACAAGCGTTCAGTCCAACGAGGCCCGAGATTTGAACCTTGGACCTCCGCCCCCCTTATGGGGTTTGGATGAACCAATTGGTATACACCTTAGACCTATAAGTGTTCATCTTGATAAAGCAATTGACTACAATAATAAAGTTATTATAATGTCTATTGATTTAGTCAAGATAATATGTGTCACTCTATACTCTTGATATATTTAAAGAGAAGAATACAAAACTAGAAACAATAATAGCACAAATAAAGAACAAACCCTTGATGAAAAATAAAAATAAATTGGTTGTAATACAAGAAATTTGATGAAATATGCCATGTGTGATACTAATGATCTTATAAAATAGGAAGAAATTGGTTGTAATACAATCAATATCCAAAAAAAGGATTTCATGTGTGACACTAGTGATATAGAAGTTGTTTGAGAAAACAACAATGGTGCAAAAAGCAGTTGTATAAGCACTAATAAAGAACATATTGAATATATTGATGATAGATATTGTGAAGAGAATACACCAAGAATTACCTATGGAATGCATTAGAAAAACAAACAAGCTAGAAATACAACACTCTAGGTTGATATGTCTTCCTAAAAAAATAATTGTAAATATTGTAATTTTGGATATATATTAGAGAAATGTTGGAACATTCCTCAAAGAAACTACACAAAAATATACTAAAAATATGGATGGGTGGATATCATAGAATGGAATCTAATAAAATGGATGTTTTATGGATACTGTAAAAGAAAACTAAGTATTTTATTGATCTAGAGGTAATTTATAGAGATGACATAGAAAGCACAAATATTTCAAAATAGACATCAATGATAAAGTTGACTTCATTTAAAAAAAAATTATTTACAGATTCAAGAGGGGTAATTGTTCCATTATTTACTCTCTCAAATAATGTAATAAGGGGGGATGTTAGGCTATAGTTTCAAAAATATATTAAAGTTCTTCATTATTGTACAATCTCCTCCGTATTATGTTCCACTAAATATTGGAAGGTTTCTAGTTAGTTTTTTTGTTATCTCATTACTTAAATGGGTTCTACAATATTATTTCCCTATAGGACTCACATGTAATAATCATTAAGTACTTGCAAATGTACGATGAAATGCATATGAAATGATCAATAAATAATTATGGTTTTACTCTTTATCCAACAACTTCTAACCCTTGGGTTTATTCCATATGTCTACAACTAGGTGAAATATTTTAGCTATAGAGGCTAACTCATCAGATTTTGTATTTTGTTCTCTAGGTACTATTGTAATTTTATATGTATTAAAGCTTCAAGAAGATCCCACTCTTGATGTTTATATATTTTTAACTACTTATTCTTGGTGGCATACACTGACTTTACCTAATTAAATACCAACTTTAATTTGTAAAATATTTTAAAATATTGTGTCAATTTTTTTGCTTTTCTTAGTCCCACACACAGTGCTTCATATTACATAATTTTATCAATGTAATAAAAAATTAGTCTATATACATAATTCATATACCCACTCTATATATCTATAAACTATATGTCTTCACAAGATTTATTTATAGTCCAAAATCCATCAAGGTGCATCGTCCATACCCCTTAGAACCTTGGACATGTTCACTAGCTAGAGCTAGAATCTTGCTTGGCACTTTAGATATCATATATTTTTGTAGAATAGTTTTTTCAAACATACCACCTAGGTTATATTCATTATCTTATTGTAAAATATTGATGATCATGTGTAACTCAAAAATAAGCTTACCATCATCTAGTTATTTGTCTACAAATTTAGGTAACTCATTATAATTAACATTCCCATATTATATAAACTTGTATAGGAGAGAATTTCAAGATGACTCAATTTCAATCTTGATGATCTTGCCATATTTGGAAATTTTCATATGGGTATAATCCAATTCCAAGTATTCATCTAATAATTTCCTTTTTCACTCCCTTAACAACAACATTCCAAAGCATAGAGGAAGGTCTAACATAATTATTTCTTGGACCACTATGAGTTTTGGGTATCTAGGTATTATAATTACTCTCTTTTAAGATTCCAATGACATTCACCCTTGTCACATCCATATACATTGGTCATATAGTCATTTTAGTATAGATTAGTCCTATTTCATCATAGAAAACTTTGGGCATGATAGATACAATAGCTCTTAACTCCACTATAAAATTATGTAATAAGTAATTATCAATATATAGAGTAATCTAGAATGGTGATAGTTTAATAATTTTAGTTTTGGAGCATTTAGAATGTCAATTGCATTCATCTAAATATCAAATGGATCTTTAGCCATTAGATTTTGTTGTTCATATAGATTTGGATAGACATACCTTTGTATAGTTGAAATTTCTTTAGTGTAACTCCACTCCTACTACTTTAGATATTCTTACAATAAATCTCTTTTCCTAGGCAAAAATAATACCTCTAGCATGCTTATTTTTGCTAAAAAAATTAATTCATCAATGATGTTAAATTTTGACTTAGCAATATTTTTTTTGATAATTAAAATATTCCATTAATACCGGGTTTTAAAGGTTGACCCAAAACCTATGTACAAAAATTAGCATATCGCTAAGGAGCAAGATCCTCAACCACTTGAGGATCCTCGGTCCTCTAACCTAACTGGCCATCTTTGGCCTACACCAGACGAAAGCCTATCAACCTGAACTACCCCCGATAGACAAAAGTTCACACCCATTAACAATACTCCAAAAAAACCATGAAAGTACCCACCCACAAAAAGCCCAACCAGACAATCCTTAAGAAAAAAACAAAAAACCTCGAATCCTTTGCACAGGGCACAAACAAAACTTGGCTTTAGATAAGCTTCTGAGGCTTCACCACCCACCATTTATGTGCAGAGTATTGTATTGCATGGTGCTACTCCTCCTCGTCGTCATCCTCGTTCTGCTCATCATCCTTGTACTCCTCTTGATCATCAATCTTCGTATTAGCCTCCACTGGCTTGTTGCTCTGGTACCCTTCATTGAAAAATACCTTAGTTAACGCCTCAAGGATCTCTTGCATCTGATGAGTCAAATTAGCAGATGAGGTCAACACAAAGTGATTGAGGACCATAGTTGTAGGATCGGTATCCTCTTCCTTAGAGTCAATGTCGAGGGGTTTGGAACTCCCCTACGCTTGCTTGTTCTTTAGCCTCAGTGAGGATCTCTTGGGTCCTTTTGGTTCCTCAATTTTTAGCTTTTTCTTGGCCGAACCTCCTCTAATGGTAAAATACACCCCTATTTTCTTAGCCAAGGATGTGAAATGAGGCTTGGGTAGACCAGGACTATCCCTAACCCTAGAGATTTCCGCATGGTGACCACCCGAGGTTTTGTCTTGAGGTATAGCAAGGGGTTCATCTTGGGGAGAAGTAATCAAGACAAATTTGTATATGACCTTATACAGACCTTGGTGCAATGGCATGGCAAAACCTTTCTTGCTCTGACACGAGTTAATAGTGTAATTCATGGAATTGAGCAGGAATTGGGGTATACTTATGGGATTGACATCACAGAAAAATTTGACAAACGCATAATGGAAGCTAAGGAGGACCTTTCCAGGGTCCTCAACTGTGATAAAATCCATTACATTTTTCATAGTAGAGTTCCATGAGGTAGGGAGGTCCACCCTGGTCAATCCATTCTTCACCTCCTTGAAAATTTTGGGATTGTCCTTAAACTCGCGTAATTCCACCTCCTAGTTGTGTTTTTGCCTGTGGATGGATCTTCCTTTTATAGTCTACCCCGTGATGGTAGCCAAGAAAGTAACGTCGATGACAATCTCTCATCCCCAAATTTCTACCCTGCTGTCCTCCCATGAATCCATAACAATAAGGGTTATGTCCTCCTCCACTCCCAAAAACAAGTCAAAGAACTGGGTGAATCGTATCTCAGTGAGGATCGCTTGAGCCACAAGCTACATGACCACCATGCTTGGCTCAATGTAAGTCATTATTTACTTAAGATTCAAAGCCTTCACAATTTTCCAGCCCACTTGCGAGATGCTCGACGTCCTCCCACACTTGAAATTAATAGAAAGGTGGTGAGATCTTCGGGTGCCCTCGTGACTTGTAGTTGTATATTTATTGTGTCTCCTTCTACTATGAGTTTACCTTGAGTCTCTTGCATCAAATCCAATACTCACCACAAGGCTCTAGAAAAGCTTGCTTGGCAATCTTCATCCCAATTGAATGGGACCCTCTTGTATAGCAGTCAATTCATGGGTCGATATTTATCTGCTAACTATGCTATAAATTGATTTATGGATGCTACTTTACCATGAATGCTTCTTAATTTCTTGATGTTTGTGGGGGGATGCATTTATAAAATAGCCTTGATATTTGCTAGGTCAACTTTGATGCCTTGTTTTGAAATGATGAATCCTAAGAGCTTTCCTAAAGTTACGTCGAATACGCACTTCTTAGGATTCAACCTGATATTATGCTCTTCAACCTGATATTATGCTCTATTAGGTGATTGAAGACCTTCCTCAGGACCTCAGCATGCTCTGAACATAGTAATGAATTTGCCAATAAGTGATCGATATAATATTCTAAGATCTTATGCATGTAGTCATGAAAGATATATTTCATAGCCCGCTGATATGTAGCACCAACATTTTTAAGACCGAATAGCATAACCTTGTAACAGAATGTCGCCCATGGTGTTATGAATGCAGTTTTATGCTGGTATTTGGGCTTAATCCAAATTTGATTGTAACCAGAAAAACTATCCATTAAGGAGAGCATCTCATGACCCGCAATTGCGTCTACGAGAGCATCTATGTTCGGAAATAGATACAGATCCTTCCATAAGGTTTTCCTATAGGCACCATGTTTGATACCCATTTTAGATAGTCGATGGAAATGACAAAATCTACATCCAACAACTTTTGCAATTCATCCTTAACCATTAAGGCTACTGTTGGATGCATCTTCCTAAGTTTTTGCTTGAATGACTTCTTTGATATATCTAGCGAAAGTTTATGAGTAACCAATTTCGAATCTAGACCCAACATGTCCTTATAAGTCTAGGAAAAGATATCAGGTCTCTCTCATTAGAGGGATGATTTTGGCATGTTCATCAGGAGTTAAAATTTATCCAAATTTAACCTTCTTAGGAATAGTGGGATCATTACTGATATCCACTTCAAAGGTTTCCTCTACTGACATATGGGATCCCTCCTCAAGATGGTGAGGCGTAGGATACAAGTGGATGTCATCTGCTGGGTTTATAGGTTCCTCATTGGAAGCATCCTCAACATGATAGACATCATATGCACAACTTGGCATAAAATGGAAAGGTTGCAGACTTCATTAGGAAAGCAATATTCAGGTGGTGAATAAGTGCGATCCCAATCAATAACATCTACATTAAGACATAAAGGTTTGGAAGGATTGGTTGGATTGTGAAGTGGAGTGGTCAAATAAATGGAGATCATATTGATGGAATGAATCATATCTCTAGGACCACGTGCATGTGACTCAATATTAGCAAAAGTACCATCCCTGAGATGTGGTTCTAGGGGTATGGGGATCTCTAGATCCGGTCCATGAACAAAATGTCAGATGGGATCATTGGGCTCAAGGAGCTCCATGTATGTTAGTATATTGGAAAACACCATGTGATAAATCACATTAATATTCAGTGGCCTTTCCCTAAGGAGAGGATGGAGATTGATCTCTTTGTACATCTCCTCAGTAGTATATGGGGCATTACGATGGTGCAAGTAGGGAGGTCCTAAATCAGCTCTCTTAATTTCATCTTCACCATCACTATCATAATACAGAAACTCACCTCTACCTAATGGAATCGGGAGATGCTCCAAATGAGGCCCCATGTAGGCTATGTCTTGATAGCCATTATCATTGTCGAAGGGTTCTTCACTTGTATTTATTGATTCCAAAGGTAAAAGATGATGCAAGATCGTAGGGCCCAAGCAGGCCAACTCAGTCTCATCCTCGGATTGATCATTGTTTGAGGATAACTCAACATCATCTATTCCAGAATTGTAGTATGGTCCATCCATTTTGATGATGGATACTGCATGAACGTACTTAGAAGAAACTTATGATTCAGTGTCTATAGTTGTGTCTAGATTCTGGATGTATGTACCAAAATTTATTTTTAGATCCATGACTCTGATTGTCCAAGTTGGCTATTGGAATGGGTTCTGGGCCGGTATCCACTAATATGTTCACATGATATCTCTCGAGTGGCTCCACAGTGACATAAGTCACTATCAGGCTATCCCTATGAAGCACTGAAGGATTAGGGTGATAAGGATTGAAGTCAAATTCACCCCCCAGATTGAGGTACAAGTGGTCTAAAGATGCCATGAGAAGTTCATCTTGACCTTGAATATAGTATCCTAACCCAAACCTATCAGTTGGCAACTGATACTGCGGTTCATATGGCCTTCTACACCCTTGCTCGAATAGTCTAAGACCGTAACCATGCCAATGGTAACACTCAAAGTATCGCATGGTGTATTTTAGGTTGGAGAGATAATGAACATTCATGGTGAATGGTTCATTATCATCCTCATCCATGGGCGTGGGAGATGCAAACTGGTCTAGCCCTCCATAGATGAAGTTGGTTTGGTTAGGTGGTACCCCCAATGGTTCCACTGTCCCTACGGGAAGGCGATGGGCTCGTGGTCAGCCCATGTCTTGTGCAGTCTTGATAATCGGTGTGAACATCACATTCTGCATGATATATTCCCCTAATCCGGTATTAACCAAATGGATGGTCACCTGTGGTGCAGATGACCCTACTTAAGACGCAGGTGAAGCAGGCTGAGGTGCCTCTTCGACTTCTCCTTGAATTTCCTCTACTTCCATGGGAGTAGGGGCTTCAATGATAACTGGCTTGGGCATTTGCTTTATCTCTCTTTCGCCCATATTTGCTTTCAACTTCCTATCATCCCGATGCATCATAGATGTAGACGGTCTAGTAGAAGCAACTGTTGTGTGCTCCGATCATTGAGATGCGGATATTGCAGGCTTAGCACACATATTTTTTATTTTACCTCCTAGCTCTTTGATTGGTGATGTTGGCCGCACATCCAGGTGCATTGAGGGGAGCATGAATTCCCTTGACAAATATTCTAGATTCACGTATTTAAAGGGTTCTTCATCTGAAGGCACCACGTGAACCTATCCCTCATGAACGTATTTGATACATTGATGTAGAATAGAAGGGATGCAACGCATTTCTCTGATCCAAGGCCTCCCTAGAAGTATGTTATATTGCATAGCACCTTCGATTATGTGACACATCACCAGGATGGTCTTCAATCCTACCTAGATAGGTAAAACTATAGTACCGACCATTGAGCATAATGCATCATTGAAAGCTCTCAACGTGAAGGTAGAAGGGATGATATGCATCTTGGGAAACTTCAAGTGAGTTAACACCTTGGTAGTTATGATATTGATTGATGACCTCGTGTCAATCAAAACCTGCTTGAACGGTTTGTGATTCACACATGCAATGATATGCAACGACGGGTTTGTTATAACAATGGAAACCATCTTGACTTTGTGATCATGGAATTGTATGACCGGTTCCTGACACTATTGCACGTGCCCCATGAAGTGTGTAAATACTTCAGGATCCTGAGGCTGCACTTCTATGGACCTTAAGATGTCCATAAGCATCTCCTTATGCTTGGGAGACTACTGGATCAGCTCATAAATTGACAACTTTGTTGGAGTCATCTGTAGGTTTTGGACCAACCTACTTCTGATGGTCACCACCGATCTAGTTGGTGGGCTTGGCACATGTTAGGCTAGCCTTGGAGGAGGCGTAGCTTGGACTCTAATGGGTGCTGGAGGTTGATTTGGTCATTCATACCTTGCATTCCTTATGACAATGTTGACCATTCTTATGAACCCCTGGGTTGGTGGTTCGATGCGTACTTGTTTGACTTGGCCAACATTATTCTTTGGCACCTCATGATTTGGTAGAGGATTTTTGTAAATCCCCATATTTTGATTATCAGGTGCTTGTGGGTTGTCGACAAGAAGTGTACCTCTTTTGATCATATTTTGCACAAGATGTTTGAAAGACCAACATACCTCGATGTCGTGGCCTTTCGATTGATGAAATATGCAATATTGATCATCTTTGTAGCCCTTAGGCTTAGGCTGATTAGGGTCCATTAACTTGAATTTGGGTAAGTGTATAGCCTTAGCCTCGCATAATTGATGAAAAATCGAAGCCAACGACTCCGATAACTAAGTGAATATGCGAGGTGGGTGTTGTTCCTTATTTTTACCCTTATAATTATTGTTGTGTTGCTCATATTGCATAGGAGGAGGTTGGGCTTGATAGTTTCATTGTTGTTGCCCCTTATCCCCTTTTTGGAGGTTCAACACCACCTGATTAACATGGGTCGGCTTGGCCTGTTGTCTCTCAGTGCTTTTATTGTGCCACTCCTTATTTCTGAGCTTCAAGTTACCCTCCTGTAACTTGATGTCCTCTATCACCTTGGCTTGCACCAAAGCCTCTTTGAATGTCTGGTATTTCTACAACTGTAGCAATAACAAAATGTGCTTGGCGCAACTCTTCATGAAAATTCACGTTAATTCAGAGGATGGGATGGAGAATGGTAGCTTTACCATTATTTTCCTCCATTATTTTCCATAATCCATCACTGGCTCATCATCGTGTTGCGTTAAAGCAGCCAGGTCGGATAAGTTTACCTTTTTCTTGATGTCGAAGGAAAAGCGTTCAAGAAATGCATCGGCTAGTTGTTTGAAACTAGTGATGTTGTGCCTCTTTAATTGGTTGAACCACTCCCGAGTTGGGCCTGAGAGGGTGGTAATGAAGGTGCATAGGAGCAAAGCATCGTTGCTCTCAATCTGAAAGCACATATCTAGGAAACTCGTTACATGCTCCTGTGCATCTTCCTCTCCTTGAAACTTTTCCAGTCTAGGCATCTTGAAATGCTCAGGATAGGCTAGAATAGGCACTGACATGCATAGAGGTTCATTATAGATTTTGTTCAAGGTAGGATTTTGATAAGTCATTCCTTGCTTCTCTATGGCTTGGACCTTCTCTGCTAAGGTCTTATAGGCCTGCGAGGAAAGGAACTCCTCTTCTCGAGATTGCCTTGGAGGCACCTTTGAAGGTAGATTCTTCCTCGATCGAGGTGGCGGACTAGGCTCACCCTCCTCCTTGAATTGGGAGATTTTTGGATATTCTTGTTCTAATTCCTCTCCCACTTCTTCCTCATATTGCCTATGCTCATGTTGTTCAGATGCTGGACGTTGATCTCTATGTTGAGTCGTATGATGAGTATGTGTGTCTATGTACTCAGGGTGTAGCTCGAGTTGTGAAGCCACTCATCTATCGACACGCTCCCTGGTCTCACTACGAGGAGGTAAACTGATGCTAGCCAATCAATCCTCTCTCTCTACATGCTCCTTCTAATCGAGGATGCATTGTTCATGCATGCGCTGTTCATATAATTTTTGTCTTATGAACCTCTGCCTCTGAGAGTTCTCATTTTTGAGGCGCTCTTTCTCTATGTGAACATCCTCCAATTGGTCTTGGAGAATCTGCCATCTCTACTCTGACACTAGTTTATGAGCTCTATCAACATGATCGGCCATCTGAGGCCTCTGGTGAGTGCGCTCTATTCGAGCGACTTTATGGGTATGTCCTCCAATGGACTGATTTACCACACTCTTGCCTCTATCTATAAAGATGACATTCATGTCAGGTTATCTCCTATACTCTATGCCTGCATGAGATGTAGGAGCACGCATGTCATGAGAACACTTGGAGCACTCTCTAGGTTCTTAAGTGGTCCTAATGGTGCTTCCACTACACTCACTCGTAGGTCGAGAGGGTGTAGGCATAGGCTTATATCCTAGATGCCCTAGGACTCTATCTAGACCATCTAACTATTTGCTACACCATGGCTCATGAGGTGGCATACCATTAGCTCCCACTTTGGATATATCTATGGTGAACTTACAAGGTTCACCCCTATAGGGAGTTTACATGGGCCTACGATCAGAAGCGGTCCCATCTACTTGCCCTTGAATGGGTGGATCTCGAGCCTGTCTATACTCGGATGGTGGAGGTCATGAGCCTCCCTTAGATACAGGTCGAAGGGGTACCAATCTGGATCCCTCAATGACATATTCTTTGGCAGAACCCATGGATGCCTGTGGAATGCGGTCACGGTAAATGCTACCATGTGTGGAACCCCCATGCTGGGAAGTCCCATGCTCTGATCTGTGTCTAGAGGGATGTCTAGTACTTCCTCTAATCAGGGTATTCTCAATGGAATCCCCTCATGTGGAATTATCCCCTCTAATACTCATTGAACGACATCCAGGAGGATTCTATGATTGAGGGTATTCTACATCGTGTTGTGCATTAGGTGGAGCTTGGGCTTCGATCTCGGGTCTATGCCCAGATCGACCTCTCTGTGTTTGCACCATTATGTATCCTATGTCTAGATTTAACTTTTATTAACATGCAAAGAATACAATGATGATTATCTCCTTTTACAGTTTTAAAATGAGCCCTAAACTATTTGATATGTTTTTCAAATTTGTTGTATCAGTAAAGTAACTCTTGTCGTATTTTGCAATATGTTGATGATTTTCTCAATTGTTTAAAAGGCTTTCACCTGTATGCTCGTAGCTCAACAACCTGGCAATGAACTCCAGGTCACGTAATCCCCCCAAAATGTGGTGATGAGGTCCACACCTAGGCAGGGAGCACAGGTCCTCCTAGATCCTCACCCAATCTCACCCAATCAGCGTTATACCCTCCGAAGAGAAGTACATGCAAATTTTCTGGGCTACGAATGGTTCTTGGGTCTGGTATTGGTCTAGAACATAAGGTACGAGGGAGTTGGGCCAATGGATGGAAATCACTACCACCATCATTGAAACCCTACTAGTGGTTGGATATGACTTCCAACTCACTAGCGTTTACAATGTGTCATGGTGTGTGTGGTTCCTTTTACTTTGCATGAAATAAAAATGCATAAAACAACATTCAAATGATTCTACATGCTTTTCAAAAGAACATTTCACTTTTAAGAGAATGCACGACTATGCTAAATGATATTTAGAGAATGCAACTATCTATGACATAAATGGCCATTGATTGGGCCTCATGCATGCAAAATCTAAACAAGCAATGTCCTAGACCGCTGGAGACTAGGGCGGACTGCAATTAGAGGCCCACTATTCCTAGCAGCGACTAGTAGAAAACTAAGAAAACATCTAGGATTTTCCTTTTTTACCTTTTGCTATGTTTTCCTAATTAGCATCCATCTATTGCATTCTGCTTCTATAAAAACATAGACAGAAAAATATAGAGAGGGAAAATGACCCTACCTCAGATCCAAGTCTGATGATGGTGTTTGATATCTACTTTTTTCTATTTTCTGCTGACTACGTCTGTTAGGTGTGATTGCGACTGTTGCCCATGGGTGTCAGCCATGATGACAACTTTTAACCATAGTTGTCAACCATGGTTAGCACCTACAACAAAAACATAGAGAAAAAACATTAGTGATCATGATATTTTTGGGGTTTCCACCGTGATCGCCTTCTGTACCATGCAAAAGACTAACACCTAATGCTATAATCATTGAACATTATGTATAATTGGGTATGCACATATGAATTGACAAGAAATGACACAAAAGTAAAATAAATGCTTCTCTTATTAATATTTTAAATCAATCCAAATTACATATCCATCCCTCTTAGGGATACCCTTTTGATACAACAATTACAACATGATAAATTCCCTTCCAGGGTAGGTGTAATCCAAATGTCTTCCACAAAGACACGAACTGCTCCAAGGTGTCGATGACCTTCTTCTCCATGATTAGAGGCATTTGCTGCCTTGCATCCCAAAACCCTATTGATCCTGCATGCAATAAACAACAAGAAACATTAGATACAAAGGAGGCCTCTCTTGATGAGGCTTTTAAGAGAATCTTGCATAAAGGATGATGTAATTAACATGAAATCAAGAAAGTGCAAGAAACATATTAAACCTATGTTAAGCATGAAATAACACCATAGAACATGTAAAGGAAAAGCAATTGCATCTATCTAATGGTCTAATTACGTAATTGAAAGCATGGAAGCATGAAAAGATCCATTAGTAGCATAATTGCAATAATGAAAGGAAATGACTAAAAACCCTAATTGCACTGGTCAAAGTCCCTAATAAAGCTAATTAACATGAGATATAACTAATATAATAACAATAAGCAAATCCTATAGCTAAAGAATAGGGAAATCAGTGATACTACCTTGATGTCGGCTCTGAAGCGTGATGAGCACTGTTAGCCACGGTTGATAGCCATGGTGGAGCTTGAAGTGAGTTTGTACTCCAATTCAGGGGTTGAATCTCTAAATCTCTCCATCAAATTTGATGGTCAAGGGTCACCTCTGTGTCCTCTGATAGATTTGGTGGTTGAATTGCTCAGTTTGGTGATGGAATGGGCTCAATTGGTTTTCTTGATTCTTACTAGCCCTCCATAGCCTCCTTGACTCCAAATGCCATGTGATCTCCAATTGGGCAGCCAAAGTGTTCCTCTCAATGCACCTAGGTGAGTATGCAATTTGATAGGGCTTCATTGCATTTCAATTCGAGATTCATCTATATATTTCCCCAATTTGATGGGGGGTTAAATAGCATTTGCCCAAGGCTAGGGGTAGCTTCATGAGGAAGCCAAGAACAAGATTGGGCAGTTTGAGTTTGTTGAATGGAAGGATCCAGAACCTTCCTCACTCAAACTACTCCAATCCGCAACCAATTGGCCGTTGCAACCGATTTTGGGTCGGATGAAGGCCAACTGATTCTGAGTGTTGATCATGGATGATAGGCATGGTCAGCTTTGCTAACTATGGGTGTCAGTAATGGCTAGAACTGACTAGGCAAAGGTGCCCAAATTGAGTGGTAAAAACCACTGCTATACCTTGGAATCTATCCAAGGTCTTCCATATGGTCTTCTAGCATGTCCCATATGAGTAGTCACCTCGGAATGACACGTTTTAGGTGTCTACAAGATGTAGAATGGAGGGCTTCATGGACTATAATGACTCCATTAAGGATTGACCTCCCTTGAACAGAACTACCCTGGCATAGGTCGATAATTAAGGATAGGATTCCTTTCATGCGATTGCTATAGCAAAGGTGGCCAAGTTGAGTGGTAAAAACCACTGCTATACCTTGGAATCTATCCAAGATCTTCCATATGGTCTTCTAGCATGTTCCATATGAGTAGTTGCCTCAGCATGACATATTTTAGGTGTCTACAAGATGTTGAATGGAGGGCTTCATGGACTATAATGAATCCATCAAGGATTGACCTCCCTTGAACATAACTACCCTGGAACAGGTTGATAATTAAGGATATGATTCCTTTCATGTGATTCACTATAGCTTTGGTGAGGATTTTGTAAGACACATTGTAGAGGCTGACTGGCCTAAAATCTTCCATGGACTTGGGGGACGGTCCTTTCGGTATCAGGGCTATAAACGTTGAATTGTACCCTCGAGGAATGTGTTTGGAGGATTGAAATTCCTGAATTATGGAACAGACATCAGATCCAACTATATCCTAGAAGGATTGGAAGAACCTAGGTGGGAATCCATATGGGCCTGGAGCCTTATCAGGATCCATAGAAAATAAAGCCTCCCTAATTTCCTCATCAAAAAAAGGTGTGATGAGTTTTCCATTGATATCACCATTAATTATTTGGGGAATGGATTGCAGTAATGAATCTTTGGCTTTGGCCTGATATTGTGTTTCCTCTCCAAGGAGGGACCTAAAGTGAGACACAACTTCATCTCTGATTTCATAGATGTCTTGGGTGGTTGAACCATCCTCTTTGGCTAATTCCTTAATCCTGTTGTTACTCCTATTCCTCAAGGTAGTAAAATGGAAGAAATTGGAATTGGAGTCCCCATCCTTTAGCCATAATGCTCTTGACTTTTGCCTCCAATAAGTCTCCTCACAGGCTAGGATGTTGTGGTATTCTAAAAGTAAGCTTCTCTCCTTAGTTATGGTAGCCTCATCCATCATTCCATTTTGAATAATGTTTTCAATGGTTTTTAGTTTATCCCCCATCACTTTATTATTCCCAAAGAGATTTCCAAACACCTTGTTCCATATTCTGAGGATGTCTTTCACCAATCTCAACTTTTGAGAAAGTTTGTAAGAAGGACTTCCCTGGAAGGTTTGCTGCTACCAATGGTTGATGCGGTACTTAAGGTCATGGTGCTTTATCTATATTTCCTCAAACTGAAAGGTGGTGAGATCTTTGGGTGCCCTCGTGACTTGTAGTTGTATATTTATTATGAGGGGTGCCATGTCTAAGAGTGTGCCACAACCCACTTTTTGCCTGGATGACTTGCCACTTGGCATTTTTTGTCAGCAATTTGAGCATTCTAGCGTACCCCTTCTTGAAGCAATTGGGATCCAACCTCTTGGTAATCATGGAATATCTTGATCTAGCTTGCTTGGTGGAAAAAAACTATCCTTCCACCACTTCCAATCCACCAAGATCATAATTTGGAGTCTCCCACTCGTTTTGAGACCATGACCAACGATGAATGTATTTTCTTGGAAAAATACTATCCATTTTCCCACCGTGTTGCTGACACTCATACTTATTTTTCTAGATTTCCATACTGGCCACTCTCATGAGTTTGGAAGGATGACTACTCTAAATATGCCACCTCATATCATTTCTACATTGGGCATGGTCCCAATGTCCAGTGGGGATGCCAAGGGGACTCCACTTGTCCATGGTCCACGTCAGAATAGTCCTTGGTGCTATTTTTGGATGATCTCTTCCACATCATGCGGAGTATCCTGCATCCATGTGATCAGACTATTAGCTTCAACTCCTATGTTTGCCAACTTATCCGCTGCTTATTGGATTCTTGGAAGACATGTTGAGCCATCCTATATTTTTTGACTCTGAATAGGTTCCTAGCTTCCTTGATGTAGGATTCAATCCTCCATGAAGGTTCCTTGTCATTATTCAGAAGGATGATGATGTTTTGAGAATCTCCTTCCACTACGAGTTTACCTTGAGTCTCTTGCATCAACTCCAATACTCACCACAAGGCTCTAGCTTCAGATTCATTGTTGGTCATGGTTCCAAGTTGTTTAGCAAAGGCCAACACCATATGCCCTTGGTGATTCCTTACCACTCCTCTTGCTCCTGCTCTGCCAGGGTTATCCTTGGTAGCACAACCAAAATTTAGTTTGAGCCAATAAATAAGGGGAGGGATCCATTTGGATTCAATTCTAGATTAGTCTTACATGGACCATATTGAAGGGGAATGCTTAAGGAATGAGCTAAAATATTCTCACAAAGGGGGATCGGTTGTGCCTCAATAGGATGAATTAAAAAATTTTATTTCATAAAGGCTAGGATTTTGTTGGTGATTTATCCAGGATCTCGTTTTGACTCATCGAACGCTCTAAGGTTTCTTTCTAACCACATTTACCACAAGAAATGATGAAGACAAATATTCCACAAGAACCTAAGTATTAAGCTAACAAAGGTATTGGGCCATTGCTAAAAAAGTTCATGGATGGACGCTGGTCTCATTGAAGCAATATTAAATGCTTGGAATACCCCATTTAAAATAGTGACAACTATGGGGCACTCAAGGAAAATGTGTTGAATTGATTCCTAGATTGCCCTGCATAAATAACATCTATTAGGTACCATCATTCCTTTCTTTAGCATATTATCAATGGTGAGAATTTTTCCTTGAATCACTAGCCATGAAAAAAGGATATTTTGGGAATCAATTTCTTGATCCACACTAGCTGAGTCTAGAACCGAGGCTCTTCAGGATGGAGCCATAACTTGTAAGAAGATTTAATAGTGAAGTCTCCACTCTCGGTTGTTGACCACCTTAAGTGATCTTCTTTTGTTCTTATGGGGATGAATTTTTGTTTTAGAATATTTTCAAGTTTCTCGGACTCTAATTCCAAGCCCTGGATCTTGATTAGTCTCCATATAGATATGTTCCTATCCTACCTTATGAAATCAGCCACCTTAGGCCCAATATTCTTAGCAGTGTAGTCTATTAACCGGGCTAGGTTGGGGTCTTGAATTAGGGATTCTTCTCTTGCCCATTTATCTTCCCAGAACTTGATATTCTATCCATTCCCTAGAATCCATCTCATGTATTTTTTTAAAATGTCTTTGCTCATTAGGATGGATTTCCAAAAGGTTGATCCTCTGCTTTGAATGGTATTGCTCAGGAACTCTGTTCCTTAAAGATATTTTCTTTTAACAATCGATGTCCATTCGTTCTCCACGTTGGAAATCAGTATCCAAATTTTTTTGGCTAATAACGCTATGTTAAGGTGAGAAACGTTTCTTAGGCCAAGACCTCCATTATATTTGGATTGACACACCTTGTCCCTTACCACTAAGTGGATTTTTTGTCTTTCTTTCGATCCTGACCAAAGGAAATTTTTTTGATATTGTTCTATTTTTTGGTACACCTTGGCCGATGCCTTAAAAATAGATAGGAAATATACATGAATAATTTGAAGTGAAGCCATGGTCAGGGTTACTTTGCCTACCTGGGACAGCAAGTGTCCTTTCCAATAAAAAAATTCAAGCACATTGTTCCACATTGACTCAACTGTAGCTCCTATGAACAGTGGGAGGCCCAGGTAAGAAGTGGAGAGAGTGGATATGGAGCACTCCAAAATCCTAGCTATATTGATTTTCCTGAGGGGTGAGGTGTTAAGGAAGTAGATTTTTATTTTTTTGAAGTTTACCTTTTGTATTGCTGCATCCTCATAAAGCTTTAAGATGTGTTTAATATTTTTGACCTCTTCAAATGATGCCATAGTCAACATCAAGGTATCATCAATGAATTGCTGATGTGTGACTACATTGGTGAGAGATGTAGCTTTGATACAAGATATAAACCCTACAGAACATGCAACTTTAATTATCCTTCCGAGGGCTTCAACCACTATGATGAATATAATTGGGCTAATAGGATCCCCTTGTCTAAGACCTCTACAACTTTGAAAGTACCTTATCGTCGTCCCATTGACGAAAACTGAGAACCAGGGCTTGTGGATGCATCCTATGATGAGCCTAACCCACTCAGGGTGGAGTCCAAACTTGAGCAAAATAGCATTCATAAAATCCTAGTTTATGCGATCATAGGCCTTATTCATGTCTAACTTCAGAGCAAAAACAAACTTCTTAGTATGAGATGTGTACCATGCAAAAGACTAACACCTAATGCTATAATCATTGAACATTATGTATAATTGGGTATGCACATATGAATTGACAAGAAATGACACAAAAGTAAAAGAAATGCTTCTCTTATTAATATTTCGAATCAATCCAAATTACATATCCATCCCTCTTAGGGATACCCTTTTGATACAACAATTACAACATGATAAATTCCCTTCCAGGGTAGGTGTAATCCAAATGTCTTCCACAAAGACACGAACTGCTCCAAGGTGTCGATGACCTTCTTCTCCATGATTAGAGGCATTTGTTGCCTTGCATCCCAAAACCCTGTTGATCCTGCGTGCAATAAACAACAAGAAACATTAGATACAAAGGAGGCCTCTCTTGATGAGGCTTTTAAGAGAATCTTGCATAAAGGATGATGTAATTAACATGAAATCAAGAAAGTGCAAGAAACATATTAAACCTATGTTAAGCATGAAATAGCACCATAGAACATGTAAAGGAAAAGCATATGCATCTATCTAATGGTCTAATTATGGAATTGAAAGCATGGAAGCATGAAAAGATCCATTAGTAGCATAATTGCAATAATGAAAGGAAATGACTAAAAACCCTAATTGCACCAGTCAAAGTCTCTAATAAAGCTAATTAACATGAGATATAGCTAATATAATAACAATAAGCAAATCCTACAGCTAAAGAACAGGGAAATTAGTGATACTACCCTGACCGCGGCTCTGAAGCATGGTGAGCACTGTTAGCCATGGTTGATAGCCACGATGGAGCTTGAAGTGAGTTTGTACTCTAATTTAGGGGTTGAATCTCTGAATCTCTCCATCAGGAATTGATGGTCAAGGGTCACCTCTGTGTCCTCTGACATATTTGGTGGTTGAATTGCTCAGTTTGGTGATGGAATGGGCTCAATTGGTTTTCTTGATTCTTACTAGCCCTCCATAGCCTCCTTGACTCCAAATGCCATGTGATCTCCAATTGGGCAGCCAAAGTGTTCCTCTCAATGCACCTAGGTGAGTATGCAATTTGATAGGGCTTCGTTGCATTTCAATTCGAGATTCATCTATATCTTTCCCCAATTTGAAGGGGGGTTAAATAGCATTTTCCAAGGGCTAGGGGTGGCTTCATGAGGAAGCCAAGAACAAGATTGGGCAGTTTGAGTTTGTTGAATGGAAGGATCCAGAACCTTCCTCGCTCAAACCACTCCAATCCACAACCAATTGGCCATTGCAACCGATTTTGGGTTGGATGAAGGCCAACTGATTCTGAGTGTTGACCATGGCTGATAGGCATGGTCAGCTCTGCTAACCATGGGTGTCAGTAGCGGCTAGCACTGACTAGGCAAAGGTGCCCAAATTGAGTGGTAAAAACCATTGCTATACCTTGGAATCTATCCAAGGTCTTCCATATGGTCTTCTAGCATGTCCCATATGAGTAGTCACCTCGGCATGATGTGTTTTAGGTGTCTACAGATGCCCCTTTTGAGATGCATTGTGAGATCGAACAATGTTGAGCAAAAATAGACCTCCTAAAATGATGTCATAGGTTGCATGATGATCATTAGTCTGATCAACATTAGATGCCCCAGGTCCTGCAAAGAGGATGCGCATCCTAGAATCATTGCTTCCAACTAGATGGAAGGCTTAAATTTGAAAGAGTTTGCACTCATCATCAGACATTCGGGTAGCTTTGGTGCTACAATAGGAGTTAGGCCTATATAACTGAAAGGAGGAGAGCTACAAACTAACTATCATATTTGCTTTTTTCCCCAGCAAAAGGGTAAGCTTATGATAGTCTTTGGCAATGATTCATAAGATGAATGCAATTTTGACAAGATCAAGGGATCTTCTATTGAATTTGATTATGATTATTGATATTATGACTACCCCCTCAAGCGATGAGTCGATGAGGGTAATGAAAATTAAATGAAGTGATGAGGTCGCTTGACCACTATGAAATATTTTGAACAAATTAAGATTTAGCATTTGAATTATTGGCAAGGCCTAATCAGCTATGATTGCAACTATTAATAGTAATTGTCTATTTCTATCCCATGGAGCGGTCCAGCCACGAAGGCCTTCTTAGGGAATCGAAATGAGGACAATGTCACTGATGCTTGTGTTGAATCATATTGTCGATGATCTGCTAAAAATATCATAGGAGAATTGTGATGAATATCTCATTCCCCTGGAGCAGTCTGACCGTCAAGGCCTTCTTAGGGATTGAAATGAAGCATACAATTCAATGATGACTAATTTACCCCAAATGTCCTTATGGTAATTTACTCATCTTGCCAGATTGCATGGATCGCAAGTCGCTGCAACCGCCAAGTGTATAGGGTAAATAACTAGATACAGGGCGCATTTGGATTTTAATGTTATCTGATTTTTTTGTTAATTTTGTAGATTTTGAATTATCTGGTCTGGTGGGTATTTTTAATTTGTTATTTTATAGCTCTCCATGATTGGAATTGAGAGCATTTATTGTAGTTTGTTGACCGTGCTTATCAGAAGTGGTTAAGAAGGTCAAATTCCTTGATCATGGCTCAGACCCATGGGTAGAAAACCCTAATTCGGGGACCGCGGTTGTCAGACATGGTCCAAACCAAATTTGAAAAAGTATATAAGGCTTTTCCTATTTGAAAAATTTCATTATTTACCTAAAACTGCCAGTAAAACTGAGAGCTCTGAGAGGTAAAAAGTGAATTCTGACATGGAACGCTATCGCAAACTTCATTGATTCTCTTCTATCCACATCGATGGCCGACCAGCCGAAAGCTTCGACCAATGGGGAGCCGGTGCATCCAAGGTAACACACAAACCGAGACCACGCTTGCAAATTACCGAATTAAAATTAACCACACTAAATAATGGGTTAAACGAACCACATTAAACTATCGATAATGAACCTCACCCTAGTTAGATTTAGCATAGGTTAGGTTAGAGGGGAGGGTTTAATTTTAGGGTTATTTTGGGAAGGACGTGACCCTAAAAGGGTCATGCTCCTTAGCCATGGGTGGTAGACATGGTCCCCAATTGGCAAATTGGGGGCCATGGCTATCATCCACGATGGGATTTAAATCCCAATGGTCACATTTTTGATCATCACATCGACCATGGTTCTGACATGTAACGCGCAAACTTTAGAAAATTTTTCAAATTAATTTTTTTTTGGGTTTTCTGGGCAATTAATGCCATTTAATGCATTTTTGAAGTGCTTTTTTTATTTTTTTGAAATTTTTGATCATGTGTGTGCATGTTTTTGCTTTTTCATGAGATTTTCTGATTTGTTTGTCATTTTTTAGTTATTTTTAATTGTTTTTCATATTTATTTGATTGCTTTCACTCAGGCCTTGACGAACAGAGTGAGGGAGACTGATCTCCTTCGAAACTTATACCGCACTCTCACTACCATGGAGTGGGGTTGGTTTACTACCATGGGGTTTGGTTACGTCCTAAACCTCCCCACCATCAGAGTGGATCAGTCATACATGACTGCCTTGGCCCATCGTTGGGATGCGTGGACCAACACATTTCACCTATCGATGGGTGAAATGACTATTACTCTAGAGGATGTCTACCACATCTTTCGCCTACCTATTGATGGTGAGCCCATCACCTCCTCTCCTACCATGATGAGGAAGGTCATGTTTGATTCGATCTTTGGTAGATGGAGCATTGAGGCACAGGGCCGCATTGACCATGGAGGCATCCACGTTGAGGAGTGGTTCCAAGCTGGATTCTTTTCATAGTGGGAGGTGGTATTCATGCACCTGATTATCCAGATAGTCCTCCTAGACTCATCAGGCATGAGGTTCCCCTAGAACCTCCTAGCTAGGACCAGGGAGGTTATGGTTAGTTCGATCGAGTGACCTCTCATTCTGGCATGGGGGAGTACTCTTCTAGCACAACTCTATCATGAGTTGTATCAGATCACACGTCGTAGTAGAGTGGGCATCGACTACAGCATACTTCTACATATTTGGGGTTGGCAGCACATTTTGATAGAGCACCCTATTGATTTACCCCTAGAGATTACTACTATCCCTATAAATTCTCAATGCTATGCAGCCTGTTAGCCCTAGGAGCAGGAGGGTTTCAAGAGTAGGTCTCATGCAGGAGACCTAGACCACTATATCTCTCAATTTGCATAGCTCCACCCTCAACACATATAGTGGTGACCATACATGGGTTGCCCAACCTAGATAGAGGTGGATAGATACTTGCACTAGGTGCATCGAGATAGGTGGATTATCAATCGAAAGGTCGACATACATGAGTATCAACACTTCTCTCACATCCTGAGGTAGTTTGGGATTCGATAGGATGTCCTAGAGGTGCCTACTATCTATAGATACTTGGTCCTAGAGAGGGACCTAACCTAGCCCTAGGTGACTCCACTAGGGGATGTTGATGATGACTTCCAAGAGTCAAGCCTAGTGGACGCAGGCACGACTACTAATTATGATACATGGTGGTCTAGCTTATAGTGGCATAGAGAGGGACCTCTAGGCCGACCAATAGATGGCTTCATAGTAGAGGGTGTAGAGGGCGTAGAGGTGGACCCTCATGGGTGTAGGACCCATTAGAGGATAGAGGGCACATGGGGCGTAGGGGCCACTATAGAGGAGGGCCCATAGGTAGAGGTAGAGGAGGAGGCATCCGAGGAGGGTGAGGCACCTCTTGATAGTGAGGTAGGGTAGTTGAGGGCATAGGTTGTCGACCTCTAGAGCTAGGTTGGGAGACTTCAGACTTAGCTCCTACATAGGGATACTACTATCACCACTTTAGAGGTGAAGTTATCTCATAGCCAGAGCTAGTGGTGTGACTACGAGGGGGAGAGGTCCACTCTATAGGTGAGGATTACCATGATGGATGTAGAGATACAGAAGCTCATAGGGCAGCACACTCTTTTGTAGTCCTAGGTAGATGCTTCTATAGTACTACTCATCGCTTACCAGGTTAGGGGATCAGCTCCCCCATCTTCATAGGTTGCTTTAGTACCCCTAACTATTCCAATAGTACCAGTACCATATGAGGATTGGTAGGGCTTAGATCAGGGGGCGATATCAAGAGGCTTCAGGCTCTAGTTGAGCAGCACATTGAGGAGGCCTCACTCAGATCTGCCTACATTACCACCTTGAGAGGGTGGATTGGACTACTCGAGGGTGAGATTCTAGAGATGCCCATGGCTTCAAGGTCTCAGAGGACTCACACTCGGGAGACAGGATAGTCCTCAGCTAGCTCGAGTCGTAGGACTCATAGGTCTGAGAGATCTTCTAGTTCTAGCTCATGGAGGACCCATCAAGAGGGTGGAGGTGATGGTGGTGCCTCACAGACTAGGGGCGTAGGCCCTGGCTAGTACAGATCTTATAGATATCATTGTACCATTTTTGAGTGTAAGGTCGAGGACCTACACATATGTAGCCTACGAGTATTTTTGACCATGTCGATGTACTGTACATTATTATTATTTTTGGTACACACACACACACACACACACACACACACACAAAAATATATATATATATATGATCTGATATTTGAGACTCATTATATGTGTGGTTTATTATGATTTTTTATTGTTTATGTTTTATGAGATGCATATGGATGCAATGCGCTATTTGTTATGTTGATTTAATGCTATATGATGTGATGTATGGATGACATGCACTAGCTATATGATGGATGTATGATTTAGATGCGATGATATACATGTGTAGATGGACTACTTATGATGAATGTATATGAATGCCATATTTTGATGTTAAATGCATGTATAATTTGCTTCACTTGTATGCATTTAATTTATACTGCTATGACATAATCTATGCCATGTATGTATTGCATGTATTTCTTTGTTTCTTTGATAATGTGTTTGTGAAATGGACATGTATGCTTTAATCACTTAAAACATAATGTATGCAATATGAGTTTTAACAATCTAATGGATGACACCACCGAATGTATAACAATCATGGATTGTAGTTGCTTTATCTTTTTATGAAAGATAGTACACCCATATGTGAGATGCAATTATATATGGTTTCTATTCATAAGCTTTTGTAAATTAAAATAATATGGATAACATAGTCAGTGGCCATCTAAACATCATTTCTGACATCCATCCGGTATCTAACATATATTACAAATAGTTCTAATAAACAAACTCTCATAAAAGAAATTGATGTTTTGATGATTGCATTGAAAATTGGTTGTTGCTATTTGGGAATTTTTGAGGTTTTCCATGAGACTCAAACACCCTAGTTGACTTATCAAAAGTTGTATACTAACCATACTAGACTTCTGAAACATAAGGCTTTCGCTAGGATAGGCCCTAACTGTTCATTATCCCTGTGTGTGCAAATGAGTATATTTAGATAAGGCATAAGCATACCCCGATGTCAAGCGGGATTCTTTCAGCCCATTGCTAAGATTGGGGATCCTCAAATGTCTATCCAATCCTAGGTTTAGATTTCAGTTGGACTAGGCTACTAAGCGATACAGGACACCTGAAGCTAGCTCTTCCACATTCAAACATTGGTCTGCACAAAAGCAAGATGCTAATGTATCAGACATATCATCATGCGTAAGGTACAGTAGTGTTGAAAATTCCAGGGATTCAAGTTCACTCCCTTATTTTCTTCAATTTATTGGGATACTTGCTCATATAAAGTGATAAAAATCACTATTTATTTTTGTACTATACTATATCTTTCTTTTTATTTTTTTTTTCTTTTTATTTTTTGAGCAAGGGATTTGATACTGATTTTATTTTCTTTGTAAAACTTGATCTTCATTTGATTTGACTTTCTAGGATTTACATTTTGTAATTTGATTCAAAAACTTCCTTTGGGGATTTTTCTTTGGGGAACTATTTTTGGGATATCAATTTAGGATATCGATATTAGGGTATCAATCTGGAGGATTGATCTAGGATATCACTTGGGATATTGCTCATTTTAATGTAAGCAAGGGATTTATGGGTAGGGAATAAGCTTGTCCTTTTGCCAATTACCAACATTTCTCAAACCATCCGCACAGGGGGATAAGCAAGAATAAACTTTTCACCTCAGGATACCTGGTCCTGCTTCGTAGCTTTCATCTTCCCCTAGTCCTTATTAGGATTATTTAATTTGTTGATTAGTGATAGAATTCTAATATGCTAAGGGCTATACAAACTAGACCTCATCTACAAAAGCAAAGCAAGCTTTCTATCAACTCTTGAGAAGACCTCTAGGTATGGTTGAATGACCGAAAAACCCTAGTATATTCTTCATAGCAACAATTGGGGTTGTGTTGAAAAACACAATTACTCACAAGGGTGATAAATGGATGAAAAATATAATGCATAGATGCATGATTGAAACACACAATGTGGTGTCATTTGTAAGATTGTAAACACAATTGATTCTAATGCAAGTGCGGTGGATGGATATGCCTAATGCAATGCAAAAATGAAATGCATGTGGAAAATGAAATGCAAGATGAAGAAAGAATTGAAAGGGGAATATGGAAAGATGTTTTTTATTTTTGATATTTTTCCAAATTTTTATGGATTTTAACATTTTGACCAAGGGATTTTAATTTTGGAGTTGACCAAAGGGCTTATAGATGCCTTTGGAGCCTTTTTTGAATGACCAAAGGGCTTACAGATGCCTTTGGAGCCTTTTTAGAATGACCAAAGGGCTTACAGATGCCTTTGGAGCCTTTTTATGGTTTAGGCATAAAACACTTTAAGATGAAGGATATTGAGAGGTTCAGGCTCTTCAACTCCTTCAAGTGATGTCAAGTGATATGTCCTAGGTCCAATCTTCTCTGAGATCATA
Organism: Wollemia nobilis; assembly: GCA_028583015.1. Classification (NCBI taxonomy): domain Eukaryota; kingdom Viridiplantae; phylum Streptophyta; class Pinopsida; order Araucariales; family Araucariaceae; genus Wollemia; species Wollemia nobilis. The sequence continues at coordinate 2,106,487 of JAQPPZ010002150.1, forward strand.
TAAGGACCTAACTAGTTAGCCATAAATTTATCTCATAGTTTTGGTGGTAAATTTGAGTTCTGTTGGTTCTCTTTCAACACAAGATCACCAACCTCAAAGTCTCTCAGATGGACTTTGTTATTGTAAGCTCATTTTAAGCGCTCTTGATAAACATGGAGGTGCTCAAGGGCATTCACATGATGTTCATCAAGTAGCGTCAGTTGATCTAGGTGAGCTTGTCGTGTAGTGTCATCATCAATGAACTCTTTCAATGTGACGTGCAATGTTGGAATCTCCAACTCTAAGGGCATAATGGCCTCAGTGCCATATACTAATGAAAATGGAGTTGCCCCAATGGGTGTCCGAATACTAGTCCTGTAAGCCCATAATGCAAGGGGCAGTTGGATGTGCCAATATTTGTGGTGCTCTTGTACCATATTTTTCAAGATGGAGACCATTATCTTATTTGAAGCTTCAGCTTACCCATTTTCCTACGGATAATATGGAGTCACAAAACTGTGTTTGATTCTATACTTAGACGTCAAAGCTCTCATAGTTTTGTTCTTAAATGATGTTCCATTATCCAAAATTATCTTGGATGGTATCCCAAAATGACTTATGATATTAGTGAGTATAAACTCAGCAATACGTGCTCCAGTTGTCATTGTTAAGGGAATGGCTTCCACCCATTTAGTAAAATACTCAGTAGCCATAATAATGAATGTATGTCGACCCGATGATGGAGGAGAGATCTTACCAATGAGATCAAGTCCCCACTGAGAAAATGGCCAAGCCACTTGAATGGGTTGTAAGGCCTGTGATGGTAGGTGCATAAGATTAGCATGATGCTAGCATTTAATGCATTTCTTGACATACACATTGCAATCCTTCTCCATAGTGGGCCAATAATAACCCATGTGAAGGATGCGCTTGATGATAGCCATGCCGCTAAAATGGCCACCGCATGTACCATCATGAGCTTGTAAAATTGCCCAAGATGACTCTTGGGGCTCAAGACAATGAAGGAGAACTCCATCATAGCTTCTACGGTATAGGATGTCTACTAACAAGACATACTTTGTCACTTTCTATTTAAATGTGCGCTTCATGACATGCGAAAATCCTTGAGGGATTACACCAAGTCTAAGGAAGTCATGTATCTATGATGTCCAGTTATGATAAGCTTTAGATTCGATTGACAAGACAACATGTTCCCCCTATGGTTCTACATTTGCAAATGCAGACTAGGAAACAACCTTGTGGTGAATGGTAGTACCACTCCCCATCGGATCCTATGAGATCAAAGACCCCCAGGATGCTCTCTTGAGAAAGTCTCTAGCTCGGTAGAACCATTCATGGTTTGGTTCTACATGAATCATGTTGATTGACTCTTTGTTATCCAATGCTTCGTGCTACACAATAGAGTGTGACAATATTTTTACATGGATGGTAGTGAAATCAGTAGATAGATTCTAAGGGATTAGAGATCCCAAAGATGCCATTGTGTCTACAAATCTATTGGATGAATGAGGGATTGCCTCGATGTCATACCATTCTAGTTGAGCTAGATAAATGTCAACAAGATCCTTGTAAGCTTTCAATACTGGACATCGACATTGAAATAATCCCTTAACTTGGTTAACAATGAGAAGGGAATCACCAAAGATATTTAGCCTTTTTATCTTCATGGCGATAGCTATTTGGAGACCCAAAATTAGGGCTTCATATTCAACATTATTGTTAGTGCAAGGAAAGTCCAACTTGAATGACAAGGGCATTGGAGCTCCTTGTGGCGTGAACAACACTATTCCTGCACCACCCCCTTGCTCACACTTTGAACCATCGAAGAACAAGGTCATATCGACTTTGTTATCCAGTTCCTCGGGTTTGGGTGCTTCTGATAAGGCAAAGACTGCATCATCAGGAAGCTCTATGGTGAGGGGCCTACTATTTTTAAGAGGCACCTCAGCCAGTTGATCAGCTATGACTTGTCCCTTAATGGACTTTTGGCTTATGAATTCCAGATCAAATTCTATCAATAGCATGATCCACTTCATAGTACGTGTATTATGATATGTCTTGCTCATCATATACTACAAAGGATTTTGTTTTGATATGACATACATCGTATGACTCAACATATAGTGTCACAATTTCTTGGTAGCAAACACTACTGCTAAACACAACTTTTCAACGTATGCATATCCTAGCTCATAACTCACCAAGGTTCGGCTAATATAATATATGGCTTGTTCTTTATCTTGCACATTCTTTTGGGCTAACATAGTTCCCAATGCAAAGTCAGTCATCGATATATATAGCAAGAATGGTACATCTAGCCTTGGTGGAGCTAGTACTGGCGGCATCGCTAGGTATTGCTTAATCTCAGCAAAGGCTGCTTGATAGTCCTCATCCCAGTTGAATGGGACCCCCTTGTGTAGCAGTCGATTCATGGGTCAACATTTATCTGATAATTGTGTGATAAATCACTTTATGGATGCTACTTTTCCCTGAAGGCTTCTTAATTCCTTGATATTCGTGGGGGGATGCATTTCTAAAATAGCCTTGACCTTTTCTGGGTCAACTTCGATGCCTCATTTTGAAATGATGAATCCTAAGAGCTTTCCTGAAGTTACGCCAAATACGCACTTCTTAGGATTCAACCTGACATTATGCTCTATCAAGTGATCGAAGACCTTCCTCAGGACCTCAACATGCTCTGAACGTAGCAATGACTTTGCCAATAAGTCATCGATATAATCTTCTAAGATCTTATGCATGTAGTCATGAAAGATATATGTCATAGCCTGCTGATATGTAGCACCAACATTTTTAAGACCGAATGGCATAACCTTGTAATAGAATGTCCCCCATGGCATTATGAACATGGTTTTATGTTGGTCTTCAGGCTTAATCCAAATTTGATTGTAACCAAAAAAACCATCCATTAAGGAGAGCATCTCATGACCCATAATTGTATCTATGAGAGCATCTATGTTTGGCAATAGAAATGAATCCTTTGGTGTTGCCCTATTTAGGTCTCTCCACTTCAAAGGATCCTTTCATCTAAATTTAACCTTCTTAGGATTAGTGGGATCATTACTGATATCCACTTCAAAGGTTTCCTCTATTGACATATGGGATCCCTCCTCAAGATGGTGAGGCATAGGAATCAAGTGGATGTCATCTACTAGGTTTATAGGTTCCTCATTGGAAGCATCCTCAACATGATAGACATCATGTGCACAACCTGGCACAAAATGGAAAGGTTGCAACATTTCTTCATTAGGGAAGAAATATTTAGGCTCTAGAGGTGAATCAACATGATCCCAATCAATAGCATCTACATTAAGACACAATGGCTTGGAAGGATCGGTTGGATTGTGGAGTGGAGTGGTCAAATCAATGGAGATCATATTGATGGAATGGATCATGTCTCTAGGACCACGTGCATGTGACTCAACATTAGAAAAACTTCCATCCCCGAGATGTGGTTCTGGGGGTATGGGGATCTCTGGATCCGGTCCATGAATAGACTATCGGATGGGATCATTGGGCTCAAGGAGCTCCATGTACGTTGGTGGATCGAGAAACACCATGTGATAAATCACATTAAGATTCGGTGGCCTTCCCCTAAGGCGAGGATGGAGATTGATCTCTCTGTACATCTCCTCAGTAGTATATGGTGCATTATGATGGCGTAAGTAGGGAGGTCCTAAATAGGCTCTCTCCATTTCATCTTCATCATCACTATCATAATAAAGACACTCACCTCTACCTAATGGAATCGGGTGATGCTCCACATGAGGCCCCATGTAGGCTATGTCTTGATAGCCATCATCATTGTCGAAGGGCTCTTCACTCGTATTCATTGATTCCAAAGGTAAAATATGATGCAAGAGCATAGGGCCCAAGTAGGCCAACTCGGTTTCATCCTCAGATTGCTCATTGTTTGAGGATAACTCAACATCATCTATTCCAGAATCGTAGTCTGGTCCATCACTTTCGATGATGGATACTGCATGAACGTCCTCAGAAGCAACTTTTGATTCGGTGTCTATAGTTGTGTCTAGATTCTGGATGTGCATACCAATATCGTCGATAGCTCCATGACTTTGATTGTCCAAGTTGGCTCTTGGAATGGGTTTTGGGCCGGTCTCCACCAAGATGTTCGCATGATATCTCTCGGGTGGCTCCATAGTGACATAAGTCACTAGCCGGTTATCCCTCTAAAACATGGAAGGATTAGGGTGATAAGGATTGAAGTCAACTTCACCCCCTAGACTGAGGTATAGGCGGTCTAAAGATGCCATGAGAAGTTCATCCTGACCTCGAATATAGTATCCTAACCCAAACCTATCAGTTGGTAACTGATACTACGGTTCATATGGCCTTCTACGCCCCTGCTCGAATAGTCCAAGACCATAACCATGCCAATGGTAATGCTCGAAGTATCACATGGTGTATTCTAGGTTGGAGAGATAATGAACATTCATGATGAATGGTTCATTATCATCCTCATCCATGGGTGTGGGAGATGCAAACTGGTCTAGCCCTCCATAGATGAAGTTGGTTTGGTTAGGTGGTACCCCTAATGGTTCCACCATCCCTATGGGAAGGTGATGGGCTCACGGTCAGCCCATGTCCTATGTAGTCTTGATAATCGGTGTGAACATCACATTCTACATGATATATTCCCCTAATCTAGGATTAACCAAATGGACGGTCACCTACGGTGCAGATGACCCTACTGAAGATGCAGGTGAAGCAAGTTGAGGTGCCTCTTCGACTTCTCCTTGAATTTCCTCTACTTCCATGGGAGTAGGGGCTTCAATGATAACTGGCTTGGGCGTTTGCTTTGTCTCTCTTTCACCCATCTTTGCTTTCAACTTCCTATCATCCTGATGCATCATAGATGCAGATGGTCTAGTAGAAGTAGCTATCGTGTGCTTCGATCATTGAGATGCAGATATTGCAGGCTTAGCACACATTTTTTATTTTACCTCCTAGATCTTTGATTGGTGATGTTGGCTGCACATCCAGGTGCATTGAGGGGAGCATGAATTCCCTCGAAAAATCTGTTAGATTCACGTATTTAAAGGGTTCTTCATCTAAAGGCACCACGTGAACCTATCCCTCATGAACATATTTGATACATTGATGTAGAATAGAAGGGATGCAATGCATTTCTATGATCCAAGGCCTCCCTAGAAGTATGTTATATTGCATAGCACCTTTGATTACATGACACATCACTCGGATGGTCTTCAATCCTACCTGGATAGGTAAAACTATAGTACTGACCATTGAGCATAATGCATCATTGAAAGCTCTCAACGTGAAGGTAGAAGGGATGATATGCATCTTGGGCAACTTCAAGTGAGTTAACACCTTGGTAGTTATGATATTGATTGATGACCCCATGTCAATAAAAACCTTCTTGAATGGTTTGTGATTCACACATGCAATGATATGCAGTGGTGGGTCTACTATAACAGTGGAAACCATCTTGACTTCGTGATCATGGAATTGTATGACCGGTTCTTGACACTATTGCACATGCCCCACAAAGTGTGTAAATGCTTTGGGATCCTGAGGCTGCACTTCTATGGACCTTAAGATGTCCATAAGCATCTCCCTATGCTTGGGAGACTATTGGATCAGCTCATAAATTGACAACTTTGTTGGAGTTGTCTGTAGGTTTTGGACCAACCTACTTCTGATGGTCACCATCGGTCTAGTTGGTGGGCCTGGCACATGTTGGGCTGGCCTTGGAGGAGGTGCATAACTTGGACTCTAATGGGTGCTAGAGGTTGATTTGGTCATTCATACCTTGCATTCCTTGTGACAACATTGACCATTCTGATGAACCCCTGGGTTGGTGGTTCGATGCGTACTTGGTTGACTTGGCCAACATTATTCTTTGGTACCTCATGATTTGGTAGAGGATTTTTGTAAATCCCCATATTTTTATTGTCAGGTGCTTGTGGGTTGTCGACAAGAAGCGTACCTCTTTTGATCATATTTTGCACAAGATGTTTGAAAGACCAACATACCTCGATGTCGTGGCCTTTCGATCGATGAAATATGCAATATTGATCATCCTTGTAGCCCTTAGGCTTAGGCTGATTAGGGTCCATTAACTTGAATTTGGGTAAGTGTATAGCCTTCGCCTCGCATAACTGATGAAAAATCAAAGCCAACGACTCCGATAACTGAGTGAATACGCGAGGTGGGTGTTGTTCCTTATTTTTACCCTTATAATTGTTGTTGCACTACTCATATTGCATAGGAGGAGGTTGGGCTTGATAGTTTCATTGTTGTTGCCCCTTATCCCCTTTCTGGAGGTTCAACACCACCTGATTAACATGGGCCGGCTTGGCCTGTTGTCTCTCAGTGCTTTTCTTGTGCCACTCCTTAGTTTTGAGCTTCAAGTTACCCTCCTGTAACTTGATGTCCTCTATCACCTTGGATTGCACCAAAGCCTCTTCGAATGTCTGGTATTGCTACAACTATAGCAATAACGAAATGCATAAAGCAACACTCACATGATTTTGCTACATACTTTTCAAAAGAACATTTCACTTTTAAGAAAATGTACAAATATGCTAAATGATATTTAGAGAATGCAACTATCTATGACATAAGTGGCCACTGATTGGGCCTCATGCATGCAAAATCTAAACAATAAATGTCCTAGACCGTTGGAAAGAGGCCCACTATTCATAGCAGCGACTAGTAGAAAACTAAGAAAAATTCTAGGATTTTCATTTTTTACCTTTTTCTATGTTTTCCTTATTAGCATCCATATATTACATTCCGATTCTATAAAAACATAGATAGAAAAATATAGAGAGGGTAAAATGATCCTACCTCAGATCCAAGTCTGATGAAGGTGTCTGATGCCTGCTTTTTTCTATTTTCTGCTTACTGCGTCTGTTAGGCATGATTGCGACTGTTACTCATGGGTGTCAGCCACAACGACAACTATTAACCATAGTTGTCAACCATAGTTAGCACCTACAACAAAAACACAGAGAAAAAAACATTAGTGATCGCAATATTTTTGGGGTTTCCACCGTGATCGCCTTTTGTACCATGCAAAATACTAACACCTAATGCTATAATCATCGAACATTATGTATAATTGGGTATGCACATATGAATTGAAAAAAAATGACACAAAAGTAAAATAAATTCTTCTCTTATTAATATTTCAAATCAATCCAAATTACATATCCATCCCTCTTAGGGATATCCTTTTGATACAAAAATTACAACATGATAAATTCCCTTCCAGGGTAGGTGTAATCCAAATATCTTCCACAAAGACATGAACTGCTCCAAGGTGTCGATGACCTTCTTCTCCATGATTAGAGGTATTTGCTGCCTTGCATCCCAAAACCCTATTGATATTGCGTGCAATAAACAATAAGAAGTAATTAGATACAAAGGAGGCCTCTCTTGATGAGGCTTTTAAGAGAATATTGCATAAAGGATGATGTAATTAACATGAAATCAAGAAAGTGAAAGGAACATATTAGACCTATGTTAAGCATGAAATAACACCATAGAACATGTAAAGGAAAATAATATGCATCTATCTAATGGTCTAGTTATAGAATTGAAAGCATGGAAGCATGAAAAGATCCATTAGTAGAATAATTGTAATAATGAAAGGAAATGACTAAAAACCCTAATTGCACTGGTCAAAGTCTCTAACAAATCTAATTAACATGAAATATAACTAATATAATAACAATAAGCAAATACTACAGCTAAAGAATAGGTAAATTAGTGATACTATCTTGACGTCAGCTCTGAAGCGTGGTGAGCACTGATAGTTACGGCTGACAGCCACAACAGAGCTTATAGTGAATTTGTACTCCAATTCAGGGGTTGAATCTCTAAATATCTCCATAAAATTTATGATCAAGGGCTACCTCTGTGTCCTTTGACAGATTTTGTGGTTGAATTACTCAGTTTGGTGATGGAATGGGCTCAATTGGTTTTCTTGATTCTTACTAACCCTCCATAGCCTCCTTGAATCTGAATTCCATGAGATCTCCAATTGGGCAGCCAAAGTATTCTTCTCAATGCACCTAGGTGAGTATGCAATTTGATAGGGCTTCGCTGCGTTTCAATTTGAGATTCATCTATATCTTTCCCCAATTTTATGAGGGGTTAAATAGAATTTGCCCAATGCTATGGATAACTTCATGAGGATGTTAAGAACAAGATTGGATAGTTTGAGTTTGTTGAATGGAAGGATACAAAATCTTCCTCGCTCAAACCACTCCAATCTGCAACCAATTGGCTGTTGCAACCAATTTTGGGTTGAATGAAGGCCAACTAATTTTGAGTGTTGATCATGACTGACAGACATGGTCAGATTTGCTAACTACTGATGTTAGCAATGGCTAGAACTAACTAGGCAAAGGTGCCCAAATTGAGTGGTAAAAACCATTGCTATACCTTGGAATCTATCCAAGATCTTCCATATGGTCTTCTAGCATGTCCCATATGAGTAGTTGCCTCAACATGACAAGTTTTAGGTGTCTACAAGATTCAGAATGGAGGGATTCATGGACTATAATGACTCCATTAAGGATTGACCTCCCTTGAAGATAACTACCCTAGCACAAGTCGATAATTAAGGATAGGATTCCTTTCATGTGATTCACTATAGAAAAGGTGCCCAAATTGAGTGGTAAAAACCACTGCTATACCTTGGAATCTATCCAAGATATTCCATATGGTCTTCTAACATGTTCCATATGAGTATTTTCCTCAACATGACATATGTGAGGTTTCTACAAGATACATAATGGAGAGCTTCATGGACTATAATGACTCCATCAAGGATTGACCTCCCTTGAACATAACTACCCTGGAACAGGTCGATAATTAAGGATAGGATTCCTTTCATGTGATTCACTATAGCTTTGGTGAGGATTTTGTAGGACACATTGTAGAGGCTGACTGGCCTAAAATATTCCATGGACTTGGGGGCCGGTCCTTTCGGTATTAGGGCTATAAACGTTGAATTGCACCCTTGAGGAATGTGTTTGGAGGATTGAAATTCTTGAATTGTGGAACAAACATCCTATAAGGATTGGAAGAACCTAGGTGGGAATCCATATGGGTCTGGAGCCTTATCAGGATCCATAGAAAACAATGCCTCCATAATTTCCTTATCAAAAAAAAGTGCGATGAGTTTTCCATTCATATCACCATTAATTATTTGGGAATGGATTATAGTAATGAATCTTTGGCTGTGGCATGACATTATGTTTCCTCTCCAAATAGGGAGCTAAAGTAAGACACAAATTCATATCTGATTTCATAGATGTCTTGGGTGGTTGAACCATCCTCTTTGGTTAATTCCTTAATCCTGTTGTTACTCCTATTCCTCAGGGTAGTAACATGGAAGAAATTGGAATTGGAGTCCCCATTATTTAGCCATAATGCTCTTGAATTCTGCCTCCAATAAGTCTCCTCACAGGCTAGGATGTTGTGGTATTATAAAAGTAAGCTTCTCTCCTCAGTTTTGGTAGCCTCATCCATCATTCCATTTTGGATAATGTTTTCAATGGCTCTTAGTTTATCCCCCACCACTTTCTTATTCTCAAAGAGGTTTCCAAACACCTCCTTGTTCCATATTTTGAGGTTGTCTTTCACCAATATCAACTTTTGAGAAAGTTTGTAAGAAGGACTTCCCTAGAAGGTTTGTTGCTACCAATGGTTGATGTGGTACTTAAGGTCATGGTGCTTTATCCATATTTCCTCAAACTGAAATGGTCTCCTAAGGGAAGTGGCTTGAGGCACCTCCAGCAGAATGGGATTGTGGTCTGACCCAATCTTGGGAAGTGAGTGAAGGGTTGAATCCCCAAAAATTGTAATAGCCTCCTATGACAATAAGAACCTATCCAATATTTCCTAAATGAGGTGACTCCCTATACATCTATTGCTCCAAGTGTACTTGGCATATTTTAGCTTGACATCCATCAATTCGTTTGAGTTAACAAACTCATTGAATTCTTCCATGCTCCTGGAAGGAAGGCCTGATCCTCATATCTTATCTGATGGGTATAGAGGTGTATTAAAATATCCTGCTACCACCCATGGGATATTATGGAATGCTCCTTTCATGTGATTCAAATATTCCCATAGGGTTGTTATTCCTTGCATTGTGTTGGGCGTGTATATATTTGACAAGATTCATGACTTATTATTGTTAATGTCATGAAACAACACACTTAGGACCCTATATTATTCCTGAATGACACTACCTTCCACTTTATTAGGATCCCACAAGACCATTAGTCCTCCAGATGCTCCTCTTGCCTACTTGAAAGCTACTTTCCCTTGCTTCCATATTTTGCCTGCTAGTGCTTTTGACTGTTCTTCATCTGTTTTGTTTCCTATAATAATAGTATTGTAGGACTGATTTCTCTCCTTAATGCATTAACCATCCTTTGCTTTGGTGGGCTGTTAAGGCCTCTTACATTCCATGATATGACTTTCATTTGGATTGCTTTGAGTTCTTCCCTCTCCCCATGCCCTGAGGTGGATGAGGTTTGTTAGATTTGTTATCATCCATGCTTGTGATAACTTGAGTTAGAAGTGTTATTTGCTTCCCATTTGCAATTTCATTCTCGAATATAATTCTGTAGTGTTCAACCTTGAAAATCCTTCCTCTTTTTTTTTTCACTGCCATAATCTATGGGGAATTTCGTTGAACTAGGAGTCTATTTTGGACTAAAATTTGGAGGAAAAATTTGCTGTAGGACTAGGTTGGAGCATCCTTCAATCACTTTTGTAGCTATTTATATCCCTGTATCTTCTTTGTCCATGTTATTCCTATATTCACCTAATATTTGGGGCATGCTGTAAGGGAAATTTTGTGGGGGACCTGCTAGGGTGCCACTGGAGGGTCCTGATCTGGATGGGGATTCTAGGTTTTCTGGAAGGCCTATCTTGAGATCCTCTTCCTCTGTCTTGTATGCCTCAGCCTCAACTTCAGCTAGGATTTCAAACTTATTAAAGATAGGTATCAAAGGGCTTACTTGAGTCTCTTGAGTAGTTTTGACTTGTTGCTTTCCTTTTCATTTTTGCTGAGGTTGATATTCTTGCTCTCGTTGGTTTTGATCATTCCTAACCGCCTTGTAGGTTCCTTTGTTTGGTGGGAGTCGAGGTCCTTGGTTCTTTACCTACCCTCTTCCGTTTGTCCCTCTTGGATTAGGTTTTTTTTGTGCTTCCTTATTACCTGCTAGGCTTGGGCACTAGTTTTTGAGGTGACCTTGAGTTTTGCATTCCACGCATAAGGTGGGCTTGTTTTCACATTAAATAGATTGCCTTCTCAGGTATTCTCTATAACCAAGTTCCATGAAGGTTAGGAGCTTGGAGTCTAGGTTCACATTCACACATATCCTTGCATGTGTCATCCTTGACCTAGCTAAGGTGGAGTTTTTTATTGCTACCAATTCCCCTATGGTTTTGGCAATTACTCTTAGGAAGTACTCATGAAAAAACTGGGAAGGGATACTTGGGATCCAAACCCAAATAGGAGCTGTGTTAATGCTTTGCTTATCAGGATCAAAATATTCTCCCCACGATCTAAGGAATAGGCTACGCCTTCCTAGGAACCATGGCCCTCCTGTTAGTATGTGACTCACATATTTCTTGTTGTTGAGCTGAATGATAAAAAAGCCTTTAGCTAGAGAAAAAATCTCCATATTTCCTATTTTTCTCCACTTGAAAAAGGCCTAAGATCTTATGGTTTATATGTCATGCCTACCTCCTAGGAATTTCTCGATCAGGGAATGCATCTCTAGAGACAAGAAATCATCCATGCTGTTTGCTAGAACCCCTATTATATATTTTTTGGGATAGGGGCGAGAGTGATTCAAAGAAATCACTCCTTTTACATTTAAGGGTCTCTGCAAATGAAAGGTATTTTTTGGAGCCCACTGCTCATGGCTGGGTCTCTTTATTAGGATCTTTGTCGGGGGGATCTGTTCCCTGTACCTTACCATCAGGAATGAAATCCTGTCCATCCTCAACAACCTTACCTGCCTCTGGATCCTTGCCTATATTTTCTTGATGGCTTTGTTCAATGTTCCTACCCTTCCCCTTCATCCTTCCTCCTCCTCCTCTGCGACTCTCCTAATGCTCCATCATTCCTCCTCCTCCTCTGCTCCACTATCTTGTCGCATATATCATATTTTGATTGCATACTTAGCAATATTATCATCACCATGTTAGCAATTATGCTATGTTCAACAAACAAGTATGGATACAAGATAAATAATTCTCACAGTATAATGGACCACAACTCACATATAATCAACCCATAACTCAAGGTAAAATGAACACATTGTATTCACAAAAATAATAAGGTTACAAGGTATTACAGTACAATAATATGCACTGCAATTTTCTATCACAATCAACCTCACATGCTACTCTACAAATAGACTTTACAAAGAGGAACTTAACATTTCATCTTCAACTATCTCTTTATCTCCTCAAACTCCTAGTAGTTATGACTCTTCATATTTCTCATAGGATAAATATATTTATTGAATCTCTAATGATAACAATCATCTAATGATTACTAAATGCTAAATATTTACAAGACTCCTAGACACCAAATATTTACAAAGTATTTACAAGATACTTGCAAGGTACCAAATAATATATTACACTCCAACACACCCTTGTATCACATTATATGGTATGATGTTGATCTTTGATCTTGGATTTAACTTTATAGCTCTAGTTCTAGCACTAATTTTGGTGTTGACTTTGACTCTTACCTTTTTTATTCTATCTTTCTAATTTTGTCTTGAAATTTATTCCCTAATTAATTTCTAAACTATCATATTATTTATTTTTAGCATGTTTAAATGTTATTTCATCTATGAGCACAATCATTGTAGGGCATTTGATACAAATCACCATTTATGGATGAAACCAAGATCTTTAACATTTTGTAGAAGCACTCCAATATTTCTACTATTCCATTCTATATTTCATGTTTATCCATCCACATTGTACATCTTTTTTTTTGTTTTTATTTTTTTATATTGACAAACAATTTAGAATGAAATGAGTCAAACATAAACTTCTTTCCAACCTTGACTACAACCATGAAATCTCTATTTGTTTTATTGTTACTCATGATATCCTTCTAAGGGTTCCCTTGATTGGGAGTCGAAGCAGTAGGGTGTGGGAAATTTGAGCATGTTTTGTTGTCATTGATGTCAAGAGGTTGGATGTCCCAATTTGATGAAATTAATGTCAAAAGGGTTGATTAATGTCAAAAGGTTAGAGGTCCTAAATTGATGGAAATATTTGTGAGAATATTTCTCTTGATGGCATATGAGGTATAAGGCAACAAGAAGAAAGGAAGACCTCTCCATAATATTTGAAAAAGGATTTATAAATTACCTTAGTGGTAATTTGGAAAAGGTTAAAATATTAATGGTGGCAATAAATTACCTTGGTGGTAATTTGGCAAAGGTTAAAATATTTACTAATGGTGGCAAGGTTCTCCCTAAAAGAAAAAACCCAAAAGGTTTTAAATATTTAAATTATAATATTTAAATCCTTTAGGATTTAAATAATTATAATTAAATATAATAATTCAAAATATCCAAATTCAAATTAAAACAAAAAGGCAACCGATGTCAAATATTAAATTGGGCATGTGTATAAATAAGGCTAAGGTTAGCCTAAGCCTTGGAAGTAATTGCGCATTCGATATTTCCCCAAAGTAATAGCTTGCACATTTTATTTCTCACACGTGGTAGAGGAAGGAAGGTGTAGGTGTTCATGATTTTTGGAGCAAGCAAAAGGTCAAACCGTGGAAGGTGCCTATCCCCACCGAAGTGAGGTGGCAGCCGAGTTGGCTTGCATAGCGCATTGGGAGCAGCAAGGTGCGGAGTTCGAACCACACGGAGGTTGTTTTTTGGGTGTAGACCTTTCAAATTTTGCATCGGTGGAGAAGGACATTAAGGAGTGCATGCTCCTTGGTTCACATGGGGCAGCATAGCCCATGCAGTAGTGGCCCTTGTGTTAGGGCGCGTGGGGCTAGGAGGTCATAGGTTCGAGTGATGGCAACAACATTTGATTTTTGCATTAAGGTATGTGCATTTGCCATAGTTGGGAGTTATAAGGTTTAAATAAATTTTTATTAGTTGCCATAGTTGGGAGTTATAAGGTTTTGATAAAGTTTTTGTTGCCATGATTTGAAATTTATGAGGGTTAAATAAATATTATTGTGTATGCTCATAGTTGGGAGTCATAAGGGTTAGTGAGTAATACTTTGAATTTATTTAAAGTGCTTTATTGTTAAAAAGGAGTTATAAGGTGGATGTGAGAATTTTTGTTTATGTGATTAGTAACTCTTGTTGATGAAATTTATTTTTAAGATAGGAGTAATAAGGTGTATAAGTGATTTGGCATTGTATGGAGAAATATTTGTTGAGGTGAATATTCTTGTGAAGATTTTGAGATAGACTATTGCTATCTAACCTTGAATTGGAAAAAGGATTTGGTTGTGAGTAAGACAGGTTTTGTGGACAATTCTTCATCAATCAAATAAGAGGTATGGGTAAATCATATTTTGTTTAAAGTGATTGGAATGAGTGTGTGAAATATAAGGTGGAGTGAAAAGGATTATTTGATAAGCATTGTTGAAAATGTTGAGCAAGTTTTATGTACCTCATTGTTGAATGGTTTTGGAAATATTTAAGATATATTTTTGAGAAAAATCTAGGTTGTATTACTGAATGAGTTTTGGGAAGTTTTGAGATAAAGAGTGAGAATCATTTGTGCTAGGATTGCAAAACAAATTATCTTTGTGAGAACTTTTGAGTGATATTGAAAGTGAATGTGCAAACATTAGAAATCAGATTTGTGAAAGTGAAAGACTTAATGATTGAGTAGAACATATTGAGTTTTTGATAGAGTACATCATTCTCTATATGTTCTAGAGGTTAAATGAATTTTGAATAGAATATGTCTAAATGCTTCAAGTTAAAGGAATTACTTTGAAGATTAGACAAAGCATTTGATAGCATTGTGTGCAAGATTTGAGATTGATTGAGCATATCTTGTGAGATATTTTGAGCATGTGTTTGAGCAAATTTGAGCAAGTCTTTGTGAAGGCTTGAGAGTAGAATTGAGCAAGTTCTTGAGAGGACTTGAAGGTAGATTTGAGCAAGTCCTTGAGAGGACTTGAAGGTAGATTTGAGCAAGTCCTTGAGAAGGCTTGAGGGTAAAATTGAGCAAGTATTTGAGAAGGCTTGAGGGTAAATTTGAGCAAGTATTTGAGAAGGCTTGAAGGTATATTTGAGCAAGTCCTTGAGAGGACTTGAAGGTAGATTTGAGATCTTTGAGAAGTCTTGGAGGTAGATTTGAGTAGAGTTTATTTGTTCAAAATTTGTGTTAAGGCTTGGGGAAAATATAAGTAGAGTTGATTTGTGATTGGATCAAGCTTTGTGTTAAGGCTTGAGGATAGATTTGAGATAGATATTTATGAGTAGATTTGTACTACACTTGGGATAGAGTTTGGTGCAGATCTAAGATATATTTGAGAGCAATATTTAGAGGTGATAGAGTAGAGGATAATAGTCTCCATTGGATAGAGATCCATTAGCTAGGGTAGTGAGGACAGAGGTATTCTATGGAGAGAGATCCACAAGCTAGATTAGTGGGGGTAGAAGTCTTATAGAAGATCACAAGCTAGAGCAAAGGGAAAGAGTTCTCTTATGGATAGAGTTCCATGAACTAGAGAGGGGAAAGAGTTCTCCTATGGATAGATTTCCATGAACCAGAGCAAGGGGAAAGAGTTCTCCTATGGAGTGTGATCCATGAACCAGCTAGGAAGATAGAGTTCTTCTATGGAGAGAGATCCACAAACCAGTTGAGGAGAAAGAGTTCTCCTAGATCAAGTTCCACGAACCAAGAAAAGGGGAAAGAGTTCTCCTATGGATAGAGATCCACAAATCAGAGCATTAGGGGATTGGTGTCTCCTTTGGATAGAGGTCCATAAACATTGTAATAGGGAAGTGATTCCCAAGAGATTTGTTGAGAAAATTTTAGTGAAAATATTTTCTCTGTGGAGTAGCCCACATTGGGTGAACCATGTTAAATTGGTGTCTCTATTGTGTGTGATGATTTGTGCATTACTTTGATTACTATTGTTGATATTACCATTGATAATATTGGATAATATTGTTTGGGAAAGAAAAGTAAAAGTTGATCTTATACTGTTCACCCCCCTCTCAGTATAAGCCTGTGTTCTTCAATTGGTATCAGAGCGGGTTCCTTCAGAAGAGTTTAACAACTTGAAGGAAGAGTGTATAGGAACACAGATGGCATCTCAGAGTGGAGCTTCAACAAATAAGGCACCATTTTTCGATGGGAACAATTATGCATTCTGGAGTGTAAGAATGAAGACTTACCTGATGGCACAAGGAATTGAGATATGGTAAGTAGTTGAGGATGGGTACACACCACCAACTAGTCCTCCTACAGATAAATATGGTAAGATCTTACACATGTATAATGCAAAGGCAATGAATGTAATCTTGGGTGGATTACATGAAGCAAAATTTGTAAAAGTTATGCATTGCACATCAACAAAAGAGATTTGGGAAAAGTTGAAGAATGCATATGAGGGAGATAAAAAGGTCAAGATGGTAAAGTTGCAAAATCACAAGAAAATATTTGAAGATTTGAAGATGAAGGATGAGGAAGACATTGCTACATACTTACTTCATGTGGATGAGGTTGTTAACTCCATGCGAGGACTTGGGTTTAAAGTTGAAGAATCTGATGTTTGTCAAAAGGTTCTAAGGTCACTTCCTATGAGGTATGATGGAAATATTTCAGCCATAGAAGAAATAAGAGATCTTGAAAAACTAACTTTAGATGAGTTACAGGGAACACTCACAACATATGAGATGAGAATTGTAAAGGATCCTATCCCGAAGAAAGAGGTAACTTTCAAAGCAACAAAGAAAGCAAAGGATAAGAAACCTATTTCAAGTGATGAGTCAATCAGTGATGAGGAAGCTAACTATGGTAGAAGGAACAAGAGGGATTCAAGAAAGCACAAAGGTATGAAAATAGTAAAGTGTTTCAATTATGGTAAATATGGTCATTATGCATCTAACTATACAGAAGTCGAAAGTAGCAGTGGTGAAGAGAAACAAGATCATAAGAACAGGGAAGCAGGAAAATCCAGGTATCAAAAGAAAAGTAGGGATGGACAAAGCAAGCATGGAAAGAAGTTTTTCCAAAGACATAAGAAAAGTTTCTATGCAGACAAGACAGGCAAGAGTTCAAGTGATAGTGATGGAAGATCCTCAGATAATGAAGAAGAAGAAATTCTCTTCTTGGCAATAGAGGAAGAAGGAAGTGCTCCTATTGAAGATAAATATAAAAAGTATGAAGATGCTCTTGAAGACAAAGAAGTAGAGGAAGAATAAAAAAATGAAGAGGAAGGAGTTGTAGATCTAGAAGCTGAGCTTATTTCTGCTCTTAAGGAATTAAGAAAGGTTAGAAAATAGAATTCGAGGCTCAAGGCTCAATTTCAAGAATGTGATGAAGAAAAAGGAAAGCTTATACAAGATCTGACAAACTCAATAGCTAAGACAAGGAGATTTAAAGAAAAGTTAGAGGTAAAAGTCTTAGAATGTGAAATATTAGAGCATGAGGTAGTTTCACTAAGGAAAGAAGTGAAAGAGTCTAAAGACAAGCTACACAGGTTTGGGAGAAGCTCAAAGACTTTGGATAAGATTATCAATGCACAAAGATCTTCATCAAACAAGACAAGACTTGGTTTTGAAGAGGGACAAAGAGAACAAGGAGAGGAGTCAAGCTCAAGCTCCAAAGAAGAAGAAGCTTCAGAAGAAGAGAGTGAAGGAGAAAGTGAGACTTATGAGGATAAGTTGAAAAATAGAAGGTTCAACAAGGAAGGAAACAATGCACAAATAAGGAACAGGAAACATCATAGGGAAGAAAGGACTAAGAGACCAATGGGTTCAAGGCAATATTTCTTCAAAGGATGTTGCTTCTCATGTAACAAGTTTGGTCACAAGGCTATGCAGTGTAGGACACATGAAAAGAAGGAATATGGTTTCACTAAGAGAAATTTCAGAAATGGGCATCTCTTTCAAGGGTATTGCTACTCTTGTAATCATTTTGGTCATAAAGCAATTCATTGCAGGGTTCATGATAGGAATGGATATGGCTTCACCAAGAGGAACTTCAAGACATTTGCACCTTCTAGGAACCACAACATTAAGTGTTATAAGTGCAATAATGTTGGGCATATGGCCAAGTGGTGTAGAACAGAATTTCCAGAGACAAGCAAGAACAAGGATATTCAAAAGAATCAGAAGAGTCAATTGAGAAAGAAGGTGGACAAAGAAAAAGAGCATTGTATGCTGGGAGTAGAGATACTCCCACCCCAAAATTAATCACCTCAAGGAGAGGAGGTGGGGAGGGGGCTGAGCTAAGAGTCTTATCTTTAGCCCCAAAGGAGTCCCTTTGCCATTGATGTCAAAGGGGGAGAGATTTGAGTTAGGGGGAGAGCATTCAGTTAGGGGGAGCAATATTGGAAAAAGGTAAAAGGAATGCTTAAAGGAAAAAGGGTTACCATCAATGACAAAGGGGGAGATTATTGGAAATTTGAGCATGTTTTGTTGTCATTGATGTCAAGAGGTTGGATATCCCAATTTGATGAAATTAATGTCAAAAGGGTTGATTAATGTCAAAAGGTTAGAGGTCCTAAATTGATGGAAATATTTGTGAGAATATTTCTCTTGATGGCATATGAGGTATAAGGCAACAAGAAGAAAGGAAGACCTCTCCATAATATTTGGAAAAGGATTTATAAATTACCTTAGTGGTAATTTGGCAAAGGTTAAAATATTAATGGTGGCAATAAATTACCTTGGTGGTAATTTGGCAAAGGTTAAAATATTTACTAATGGTGGCAAGGTTCTCCCTAAAAGGAAAAAGCCCAAAAGGTTTTAAATATTTAAATTATAATATTTAAATCCTTTAGGATTTAAATAATTATAATTAAATATAATAATTCAAAATATCCAAATTTGAATTAAAACAAAAAGGCAGTCGACGTAAAATATTGAATTGGGCATGTGTATAAATAAGGCTAAGGTTAGCCTAAGCCTTGGAGATAATTGTGCATTCGATTTTCCCCAAAGTAATAGCCTTGCACATTTTATTTCTTGCACGCAGTAGAGGAAGGAAGGCACAAGTGTTCATGATTTTTGGAGCAAGCAAAAGGTCAAACCATGGAAGGCGCCTGTCCCCACCGAAGTGAGGTGGCAGCCGAGTTGGCTTGCATGGTGCATTGGGAGCAGCAAGGTGCGGAGTTTGAACCACACAGAGGTTGTGTTTTGGGCATAGACCTTTCAACTTTTGCATCGATGGAGAAGGACATTAAGGAGCGCATGCTCCTTGGTTCACATGGGGCAGCATAGCCCATGCGGTAGTGGCCCTTGTGTTAGGGCGCATGGGGCTAGGAGGTCATAGGTTCGAGCGATAATAATGACATTTGATTTTTGCATTAAGGTATGTGCATTTGCCATAGTTGGGAGTTATAAGGTTTAAATAAATTTTTATTAGTTGCCATAGTTGGGAGTTATAAGGTTTTGATAAAGTTTTTGTTGCCATGATTTGAAATTTATGAGGGTTAAATAAATATTATTGTGTATGCTCATAGTTGGGAGTCATAAGGGTTAGTGAGTAATACTTTGAATTTATTTAAAGTGCTTTATTGTTAAAAAGGAGTTATAAGGTGGATGTGAGAATTTTTGTTTATGTGATTAATAACTCTTGTTGATGAAATTTATTTTTAAGATAGGAGTAATAAGGTGTATAAGTGATTTGGCATTGTATGGAGAAATATTTGTTGAGGTGAATATTCTTGTGAAGATTTTGAGATAGATTGTTGCTATCTAACCTTGAATTGGAAAAAGGATTTGGTTGTGAGTAAGACAGGTTTTGTGGATAATTCTTCATCAATCAAATAAGAGGTATGGGTAAATCATATTTTGTTTAAAGTGATTGGAATGAGTGTGTGAAATATAAGGTGGAGTGAAAAGGATTGTTTGATAAGCATTGTTGAAAATGTATGAGCAAGTTTTGTGTACCTCATTGTTGAATGGTTTTGGAAATATTTAAGATAGATTTTTGAGAAAAATCTAGGTTGTATTACTAAATGAGTTTTGGGAAGTTTTGAGATAAAGAGTGAGAATCATTTGTGCTAGGATTGCAAAACAAATTAAGTATCTTTGTGAGAACTTTTGAGTGATATTGAAAGTGAATGTGCAAACATTAGAAATCAGATTTGTGAAAGCGAAGACTTAATGATTGAGTAGAACATATTGAGTTTTTGATAGAGTACATCATTCTCTATATGTTCTAAAGGTTAAACAAATTTTGAATAGAATATGTCTAAACTGCTTCAAGTTAAAGGAATTACTTTGAATATTAGACAAAGCATTTGATAGCATTGTGTGCAAGATTTGAGATTGATTGAGCATATCTTGTGAGCTGTTTTGAGCATGTATTTGAGTAGATTTGAGCAAGTCTTTGTGAAGGCTTGAGAGTAGAATTGAGCAAGTTCTTGAGAGGACTTGAAGGTATATTTGAGCAAGTCCTTGAGAGGACTTGAAGGTAGATTTGAGCAAGTCTTTGAGAAGGCTTGAGGGAAGATTTGAGCAAGTCTTTGAGAAGGCTTGAGGGAATATTTGAGCAAGTCTTTGAGAAGGCTTGAAGGTAGATTTGAGCAAGTCCTTGAGAGGACTTGAAGGTATATTTGAGCAAGTATTTGAGAAGGCTTGGAGGTAGATTTGAGCAGAGTTGATTTGTTCAAGATTTGTGTTAAGGCTTGGGGTAAATCTAAGCAGAGTTGATTTGTGATTGGATCAAGCTTTGTGTTAAAGCTTGAGGACAAATTTGAGATAGATATTTGTGAGTAGATTTAT
The DNA here is from genome assembly GCA_028583015.1 of Wollemia nobilis. Classification (NCBI taxonomy): domain Eukaryota; kingdom Viridiplantae; phylum Streptophyta; class Pinopsida; order Araucariales; family Araucariaceae; genus Wollemia; species Wollemia nobilis. Next base: position 2,127,501 of record JAQPPZ010002150.1, read on the forward strand.
ACTACACTTGGGACAGAGTTTGGTGTAGATCTGAGATAGAGTTGAGAGTAAGCTTTGGAGGTGATAGAGTAGAGGACAATAGTCTCCAATGGATAGAGATCCATTAGCCAGGGTAGTGAGGATAGAGGTCTTCTATGGAGAGATATCCACAAGCCAAAGTAGTGGGGGTAGAAGTCTTCTAGAAGATCATCAAGCTAGAGCAGAGGGGAAAGAGTTCTCCTATGGATAGAGTTCCACAAACCAGAGTAGAGGGAAAGAGTTCTCCTGTGGATAGAGTTCCATGAACCAGAGCAAGGGGAAAGAGTTCTCCTGTGGAGTGTGATCCATGAACCAGTTGGGAAGATAGATTTCTTCTATGGAGAGAGATCCATGAACCAGTTGAGGAGAAAGAGTTCTCCTGGATCAAGTTCCACGAACCAAGAAAAGGGGAAAGAGTTCTCCTATGGATAGAGATCCACAAATCAAAGCATTAGGGGATTGGTGTCTCCTTTGGATAGAGGTCCATAAACATTGTAATAGGGAAGTGATTCCCAAGATATTTGTTGAGAAAATTTTAGTGGAAATATTTTCTCCATGGAGTAGCCCACATTGGGTGAACCACGTTAAATTGGTGTCTCTATTGTGTGTGATGATTTGTGCATTGCTTTGATTACTATTGTTGATATTGCCATTGATAATATTGGATAATATTGTTTGGGAAAGAAAAGTAAAAGTTGGTCTTATACTATTCACCCCCTCTCAGTATAAGCCTGTGTTCTTCATAGGGTGGTCCATAAGGCTACCCTAAACTAGGAGGATACCCTTCTATGCCTCCTTATATAAGGTATGCTTGTAAATGATCATGTATAGGTCTTGGTACTTGGGGTGAGATGAGTTTCCTTCTCTGATATTTTCCATAATGAGATCCAAAGAATGAAATAAATATTTAGGGACATTAATGCATTTGATATCGCACAAATTATTTGAAAAAACTAGGTGGAAACTCTTAAGAGGAGAATTGATGTTGTCCATCATGAAGAATTGAAGAATTAGAATCATTACCCTATTCCAAGGAATAGAGAGGCTTTCTATGATGATCCCACCTTTCTCCTTGGTCAATTGTTTGCTCTTTTTTACAAAATGGTTGAGCTTAGCCACCAAAGAGTGCTTGTTGGGGTGAATTATGTCCTTGTTATTGGGGAGATGTATCACCTCTACCAAAAACAAGTAGTGAGCTTGAATTTTAGTTCTCGTAGAGTGACACGACCATTATCCTAGGAATTGATGAATTCAAGGGATAAATCAACGTCATTTTTGCTGAATTTATGAATGAATGGCACAAACCCATGATTTTTCAAGATCTCTTCGACCATTGTATTTATTTGCAGGGACTCTGACTTGAGAAGCTCCATTGCCACAATGAATAAACTCAAGGAAGTCCACCTTTCAATTGATATTACAAATGAATTTCCATGGATGCCACTGTTCCACCAGTTGAACTTTAAATGCATTCGAGAAGTCGAACGGGCTAAAGTTTCCTAGATATACATGTTGCAAAATTTGGAGAGCCTAATGCTCTATATCTATTGATGGCACACATTATACTGAGAAATACTTATCACATGTGCCAAGTCATCTTTTGGCACATCATAGCCAATGAAACTAGAGTTAGGTTTGAAATATAATCTCTCACTAATGAAAATATTAGGACTAGAGGTTTTTTGAAATATGGTGCTATGATGGGGCAATCTTCCATGGAATGTGGGAGAGAACATGAGCCTACTATAGCACCACACAAGGCTAGATATGAACGTTGGGTGGTTATTCCTATGACTGCATGGGTCCAAACGGTAGTGACACATAAGACCAAATATTAACTTGAGGTGCTAATTCCTACGAGTCTTGTTCTTATTTAGAATATTATTTTAAGTTTTTGATGTTAAACTTGTTTTAGATTTTTTCATAAATTCTTTGTGAGTTGATTCATAGTCTTCCTCATAGTTAAATTTTGATTCTTGTACCTCTTGAACCATATTCCCTTTTTTATTTACCCATTTTAGATATTGTTGTGTTCATGTATATCATTCTTGATTTGATTGATATTTTCTTTGTTGATTTATTTGAAAAGGTCTATGCATTTTATTTCATTGATTGAGTAAATTGTATCTGTAAAATATGCTAATGTGTCCTTTGTTACATACATGGCAATATCTTCTTTTCAATGTTGGTTGATTCTATGATGATGAGGTAGAATAATTTCTTGTGTTACTTGGTGATATTTCCTCTAAAATAAATGCATTGTTTAAAAATTCATCTCTTACTTGATTTTATATTTCATATTCCTAAAGGATATTAATTAACTCTTCAAATGACATTTTTATATTTGATACTTGGAGATATGTGACCAATGGTTTAAATTATTCTAGAAGTGCTCTAAGTGTAACTGAGACAAGAAAAATTTCTTCTAATTTTCCTCCCATAGTTTGTGGTTTTGATTTTGAATTTGCTATCCTTTAAAGAAAGTGTTCTATGTTTTCACCATCTTGAACTTCTAGGGAATATAATTGTGATTGCAAATGTACAATAGTGGATTAATTATTTCCCTCATATATGGTGCATAGTTTATCTGAAGTCTCTTGTAAAGTTTTGGCTTCACTTATATGTGCTTGTATTGTATCTAATATACCATTTGTTATTAGCATAAGTGCTTTTGCATCTTCTTATTTATATATTTTTTTATTGTAGCATCCTCTAGAAGGTTTTTATCTCCAGTTACTATTTCCTAAAGTTTTTCAACAATAAGTATTGAGTTTATATTATTTGATCAAGGAGTGAAATTCGGTACTTTTAGTAACTAAAATTTTGATATGAAGATTTTGTATTTATCATGGTGTTTTTAGAAAAAAATATTTCTTAAATTATAATCACTAGTAATTTCTTCCTGAATTATCTCAAAATATGATCAACTTTTCTAATTTGTAATTTTCTTGGATGATGACAACTTAAAATTTCTTTTAATCATCAAGTAGAAAACCCTTTGATTCCCTAGTTAAGTTTCTTTTGATGTTCAAATGATTTTTGGAGAATGTAAGCTGAATTAGAAATACTTCATACCTTATAGAGCTTGCTCAATAAGCCTGTCTCTACCCTAAAAATGTTTTTTCAACAATGTCCTTCCAAATATTCCCTTAATAATATCCTTTGAAAATAAAATGCACTTTATAAAATTAAATGGAATTCAATATTTAAAAAAATATTTGAATTAATTTTCCTTAAAGTGCAAGCCAATATTTCCTTTCTCAATTTACCCTTTTGTTTCTTTTTGCCTTGAATTTTTATTATAATCCTTTCTTATTATCAAATATTCCTAAATTTCATTTACTATGCTAATAAATTAAAATCTTCTTTCTCCTTTTACTTTCTTTGAACAAATCAAATATTCTCCTTAAATATTTTCTTTTATCTCTTTCAAATTTCTTCTTCTCAAATATTCCCCTTTAAGGTTATTCCTTCCAAGTCTCTTCTTTCTCTTCTTATGAATTCACTATGCCTTGAAACAAGGTTCCTTTTCTCATTCTTTAACTATCCCCCTTTAATATATATTGCTCTCTTAACTTTATAATATGTCTATTTTAATATTTGCTTCAATTGATCAAGTCTTTTTCAAATACCATGCATTCATTGTATGCATTTTAAATATCACACATTCACTGCTTATTTTTAAAATTAAACTTGAGGTAATAAAATGTGCCTTAGTGTGTGCTTTCATTCTAATATTTATAAAAGTGTGCCACACCTTTGAAATTTGCATGTTCTCTATGCTGACATGTCATCAATCATTATGGCATATATTTTGATTACTCCTTCTAGATTTTGTCTATTTGTAGACACCAAAACAGTGCCAATACGATTATGCTCCCAAGGCATTGATAAAATTGATGCATAAAGCCCTTAGGGCATCCCTCAGAGGTCAAGCAGTGGTTCTAACCACTCCCAAAGTAGTTTTGTAAGGTCCCTAGGCCAGTTGGGGGCTTGTTGAGGCTGATTTCCTATTCATCCCATCTCGGGACAAATGACAGTTCCTACTCATCCCACCTCGAAGCGAATAACAACATTCATCTTGAGGTGGAGCGAATAACAGGTTTGACTGGAAAAAAGTTAAATTTGGACAAGTGGCTTCCATAAAATGCCACTTGCCCTACTCTTCGAGGCATGCATATCATAACCCAGGACATGCCTATGATAGCCCTCATCAATGAGGTCATTTTGGGGAGATTCTCTTCCCCCTCCTATGCATGCCGCCCTGGTGGACAAGTGGCCCCTTGGGCCTTGCATGCCCTTGCATGTTCTTTGTACATTTGACCTCCTAGGTATATAAAATGGATGACATTCTCATCCAAAGAGAGGAGAGTTTTTGCTAGGATTTGTGACGAAGTGCTACCAAGTTGTTACCTCACCTTTATTGCTCCCTTTTCATCCATAATTTCTCTTTAGCAAGAGAGGTTATCGGGTGGTACAAGAAGGCACAATTTGACCCCAAAACTGAATCCATAGTTTGAATACCCACACCAAATTTGCCTAAAAAACTTCCCCTATAGTTTTGAATCAATACTCATTGGATTGACATGAAAATTTAGGAGATTTTGGTGGGCATCCTGCCCCCGGGCGTCCCCCAATATGTGAGAGTCGAATTCGTCCCACCCCCATATGAATAGAAATTCATGCATAATTTTATGAATATTTTTAATTTATTATTTTATAAATATCTATTATATACTTTAGTTCAAATTTTATTGCTTTCTGACATGTATTGACTGAGATATAGCTATTTTACAATTTTGTATGCATGTGGGTCCCACTTTTGCATGCAGGAGGATTTGGGAATAATATCTAGAATCTGATCATATGGGTTCTCTCCAAATATCATTTTCTGCTTACTCACTAGATTTTTAAGTTTTATGACATGTTTAGATAGGATAATCGCTCGTTTTCATTTTATAGATTCATCATGAGCATCAGGATCTAACGCAACGATCGGACGCAATAATTTTATAAAACTAGGTGATATCATCCCAAAAACATCTCCTTTACATCTATCTTAATTTTTGTCTCATTTGGAGTCCATTTTCTATCTATACCTCACATGCGCCTTTTCAAGTTGTGGGGATTACATGTTTTAATATCATACACATATGCTTTTGACTCTCTCTTGCTTTCCTATGTGTAGATTCAGGTGCCAAAATGTGATAGGAAACATTGGAGGACAAGGATAAAATTGATGTAAGTGGTGACGACATTGATCCTGCCCACTTTGAGTGTGGGCATGTGGAAGAACAGTGGATGTGCACCACGTTCTTTGAGAGATTGATATATCTTGGCACCCATTTATTGTAACAGATTGTATCAAGTTGATTCAAGTCCTTGAAGGGAGGAATTGTAACTTGGTTTGAAGTTATCTAATAAGGAGAACGCCCCATTTGCTTTATTACTTGTTATACATTGCCTCTTGCTTGCATGCTTTGATTTATGCTTTCATAGGACTTATAACACATTTACATTCTATTGCTTCGGTTGAGGTGCACCATTTTTCCATTGCTACACTATTAAGCTAGGTTATATCTATATATTAATGTCTTTCAATCTGTTTTGTAGTAGTTATTTAAATGCATTCAATGTTTGTCTTCCATTACAATAGTTAATCTTAGGCAATTGGCCTAGCTATCTTCAACAAAAAATTCTCGTTCAATAGACTTATTTATTTGGAAAATCACACTCTCCATAGGAATGAAAAATGGTCATGTTTCCTTGGTTATCTCTCAAAAATTAACAAAAGACTAATGTATATTTTCTACATGTAAAAAATATTTGGAAAACTCTCACTCTTCTCAAGGAAAAAATGCACAATTATCTTGATTCATTTAGCAGGTTTGGATGCTTATAACAATAGGTTCCTTACTTCCTCATACAAGAAAATTTCTCCCCTTGCACTCTTATTCCACCTCACATAGAGCTTATTGGTCTAACTTTATCCCTATACTCTTACAACTCATAAAGGACTATCCCTTCACTCTTACACCTTGTGTTCATAAAACAAAGGTAACTCAACCAAAAATTGAACTTATACTCATATACAACACCCTTACAAGATTAATGTTGCTCTCTCCTCTTGACTCACTTAATGTGGTTCACCAGGGTTATGCATAAGGGGTAATAAGAAAAATGTATTTATAAAAATTTGGTGAATCTTAATGCAAATCAAGACAAATTGTGTCTAAACTAGGTGGCAAATTTTTCAAAATTTTGCAAAAAAAGTATCAAATTTTGGCAAAATTTTAATTTTTTTTCGTAAAAACTATAAATATCTGGCGACTGGAAAATAGCAACTGATAGAGCATGACTGACAAAGCACAACTAACAGAGTGCAACTGACAGTGTGAGACTAACAAACAAAGACTCGTAGAGGACGACTGGTAGAGGGCGACTGGTAGTAGGTGTCTGACAATAATTTTATAGTTTTAGGCATAAATATATATCCAAATATAGGCATATTTGTACTCATTGGAAAGATATTTTTGATCTTGATCTAATGGTGCTAGATTTATGAAATTTTGAGATGATTTAATAGTTTAAAATTGGTCCCAAATATGGTGGTCAAGAAGTAATGTCATCTCTGGGGAATATTTTGACCTATTAAAGCATCTCAAAACTTCCTAAAAACACAACCATTAGACCAGGCTTGAAAACATCTTTCCAACGAGTACAAATATACCTATTTTTGGATATATATTGATGCCTAAAACTAAGAAATTATTTTCAGTCACCTACTCTCAGTCGCCCTCTACCAGTCACCAACGCTTACTATCAGTCGTGACTGGCAGAGGGTGACTAAAAAATAGGTGACTGATAGAAGACAATTGATAATAATTTCATAGTTTTATGCATCAATATATATCCAAACATAGGCATATTTGTACTCGTTGGAAAGCTCTTTTCGATCTTGATATAATGGTGGTGTTTTTATGACATTTTAAGATGATTTAATAGGTTAAAATATTACCTAAATATTATATTAATTTTTAAGGCTTCAAATAGTATGACCTTATTTATCAGTCACCAACAGTGATCGCCATATGTTAGTCACTAGTAGTGGTCACCATATGTTAGTTTCCAGCAATGGTTGCCATATGTTAGACACTAGCAGGGGTCACTTGTTATTAGTCATAAGTAAGGTTACCAGTTATCTATCACATGAAGGGTCACCAATTGTCTATCACAGGAAGGGTTGTTAGTTGTCTCTCATTTTAGCTATATATAATAGGGTATAAGAGGTAAATTTGGTGGGATAAATGAATTTTTTTATAATTTGAAGGTGAAAGTTAGGCGGGAAATTTTTTTATGCTTTGTGAAATAATTATCATAATGGGGCGAATTGACCCTAAAAAAAATTGTCCCAAAAATTTTGGGCAAATGGGCCGACGTCTAGGGTTCCTATTTTTAGCAATTTCCAATTTCAAAATTCAAATATACACCCTATTTGTGAATATTTTCCACTATGCATAACCTTGTGGCTCACTTAATGTGGTTTGTTAACCATGGTTCACTTATTGTGGCTCTGATACCACCGTTAGAAATTATGTTATATTCAACAAATAAGTATGGATACAAGATAAAGAATGCTTACAATATAATGGAATGCAACTCACATATAATCAACCCATAACTTAAGATAAAATGAACACACTATATTCATAAAGATAACATTATTACAAAGTATTACAATATAAGAATATGCACTACATTTTCCTATTACAAGCAGCCTCATATGATGCTCTACAAATAGCCTTTACAAAGAGGATATTGATATTTCATATTCAATTATCTCTTCATCTCCCCAAACTCTTAAGAGATACGACTCATCATATTTCTCATAAGATAAATATATTTATTAACTCTCTAATGATTACAATCATATAATGATTACTAAATATCAAATATTTACAAGACTCCTAGACACCAAATATTTACAAAGTATTTATAAGATACTTGCAAGGTACCAAATAATGTAATAGAATCCAACACACCAAGTAGAGAAAAATTTCTATACTACCTTGTAACAATAGCTTGGCCCCCATAGGTTATAAATGGATACTAAAAAATATTTTTAGCTTCTTTCTACATCTTATCCCATTTATCCTATTTATTTAATTCCCTAGTTATAATTTTCTTTATTATAGGCCTACTTATTTCAAAAGAATTTGTTCACTCAACGTAAAGTGGTGTCACTTATTGAACACCATTCTACATAGTAGGATGATTTGAAACAACTAGCACTTTATCCTTAAGATGTAGTGATGATCATTCCCTTCTCAAAATAGTGCTAATTTTAATTGATTTAGGATATTTTTATAAGACTACCTAGGACATTGAGGTTGAGGTTGTTCATCTCTTTTTTTCATTTTAGTCCTTATAGCAAATCCTTATTGCTAATTTACCTACATTGTCTAAACATTAAAAATAAAATCATCCTCTTCATTAGGTAATATAAATTTAGCAAACTACATTATTTAAATTTGATATGGTTGGAATATATTGTTGTACCACCCCAAATTGGTCTACCATGATAGATGTTGATTCACATGTTAGATCACCAAGGGTGCTTGAACTTCCATTGGTTGGTTTGCCATTATTATCTATTATATCTAGCACCAGTGGTTGTATATAATTGTTTGAGAATTTTGTATTGGCACTTTATTCTACCAAAATATATCCAACATTAGAAGTTAATCACTATAGAGTTTATTTTTAAATTTATTATAGGTCCCTTATATATTGTGTCAATGCCTACACATCTAAAGGCCTAATTTTTGTAGGTATAAGATGTAATTTTCATATAAAACTCAATGTGTTTGAATAACATTAAATTAAAATAACACAATACACATTTATTGGATTTCCAAACTACTTTATGAATGACAGGACAATAGAATTCCAATTGGTGATTAAGTTGTTAGGAAAGCTTCTATACAATAGTGTGGCCTAATATCTCAGTGAAAATACCAACAATCACACTATACCATCCTTTTCCTAGATTAAATGTATTAATTTTAGAGCTGATATCACATTAAGATGAACCATTATGATCTTACTATCATTTACATAAAAGGTTAGAACTAATTTTAATGTAGTAGTAGAAATTGAGTTGATAATTAGAATTAAAAGTCATTTGGTATGTCCAATCCAAAGTCATTGGGTGACCCCTTATCTCCTTATTTGTTCATAATTCTAGGTGAGTCTTTGGGAAGAACCCTCAAAGCTACTTTTTACTTTGGTGTGATCTCAAGAATCAAATCTACTTCCATCCTTGAACACGTAACCCACCAGCAATTCGTCGATGACACCATTTTGGCCATCCTTGCTTCTGTTGCTGAAGCTAAAGTGATTAAGTCAATTCTCAACCTATACGAGGATGCGACTGACCAAATGGTGAACTATATTAAGAGTAAATTTTTCTTCATCAACACCCCTCTTTCCCACCAACAATGTATAGCCCGTGTCCTTTATTGATCGATTGGTGAACTGCCCTCATACTACCTTGGACTCCCTCTCTTGTCTGGTACCCCATCTAAAAACATGTGGAACAATTTCCTTGATAGACTTCTCAAAAATCTTACAGAATGGAAGGAAGCCTTCCTTAGCCAAGCAACCAAAGCTACCCTTATCCACGCCTACCTCCAAATTATTCTCATTTATTTTTTGTTAATGTTCAAAGCCCCTGTAGCTATTTATACCAAAATTGAACAAATCCATAAGAGTTTTTTATGGTCAAGTTCAAACAAGAAGAAGAAGTTCCATTTGGTATCCTGGGATAAAGTTTGCAGTATCAAATCATAAGGAGGACTTGGTTTTAGAAGAATTGGCAAAATTAACTTATCCCTCATTGCTAAGAAAGCTTGGAAAATTTTCACCAATGCAAATTTTGAATGGGTTTCTATAATCAAGCATAAGTATTTACAGATCTATGGCTTTTTTGAGGAAGGGATTCCTCTTTTCTGGCTCAACTTTTGGATCTCTATCACTAAAGCCAAGGATATCATTATAAAGGCCATTAGATGGCAACTTGGTAATGGGTAGTCCATTTATTTTTGGAATGATCCTTGGGTCTGTGACCACCTTCTCATTGATGACCCCTTCCTTGCTGCCCTTTAACCCAAAATTGACCACCTCTTTGGCAGTAAGGTCTCTCACTTTAGAATATTTTCCCTTGGTAGACCCTCCTAGAAATCGATTCCACCCACATCTCTCCTCACTGATATTACCATCATCAAATTCCCTATCCTCCATCCTTAATTATTTCATCATTCCCATCTCTGTTGATATGTCTATATTTCCTATTTGGAGAGATTGTGGCGATGGTCTCTTATCTGTTAAAACTATTTATATTTTTCAAGACTACCCCCATGCTTACTCAATACCTATCAAGCAAATCTGGTGTAAGCACCTTATCCCCAAAATTTATTTCTTTTCCTAGTTGGCGGTTCAAAATAAAATTTTGACCATTGATAATCTTATGATCAGAGGGTTAATGCTACCCAATCACTATTACCTTTGTAATATCGGATGGGAGTCCACACATCATCTCTTTCTGGAGTGTGCTTTTTTTGACTCTATCCTTAGCTTCATCCTCTGCACCTTCAACATTTTTTGGGCCTGTCCCAGCTCCTTGGTTGACCTTTTCACTCAATGGTACAACCCCTTTAGAAACACCAAAATAAAATTCCTTTGGTTCATTTGGCTGCACCATTTCTTGTGGCAAATATGGCTTGAGCGTAATAATAGAGAATTCTAAAATTTGTATAGAGACCCTATCTCTGTTGGCAATAGAATCCTCTTTTTTTACCATTAAAAATGCTTATTTGTGTCCCTGTTCTAGGCCCCCTGATCCTGTAATTGATTCCTCCATAGCCTCATCCCTCCAAATTTCCATGGATCCTTTTAGGCCATACACCCACACTAATAATAGATCCAATTATAGGTGGAACCCTCCAGAATGATGGCTAAAGTTGAACTTTGATGGTTCCTCTTAAGGAAATCTTGGAATGGCTGGAGGTGGAGGCGTTGTTAGATATCACAAAGGTAGATTAATCTTAGCATTTTCTAAAAATATAGGCATTCAAACCAATCACATTGTTGAGGCTAAAGCCCTTTTTTGTGGTCTTTCCATTATAAACAACCTCCATTGCAAGCTTGTCATTGAAGGTGATTCCCTAAATGTCATAAACTACGTTAGAAACAATAGGAATCCTAATTGGAGAGTTAGAAACATCATCTATGAAGTTACAAGACTCCTCCAAATCCACCTAGAGACCATAGTCTAGCACATCTTCAAGGAAGCCAATATTGCTACTGAATACCCCCCACCCACCAGTCCCTTAGCATGTGGTATAATGATTTCCCTCAAACCCTTATTGATGATGTAACTTATGATTGGCTAAGGTCCCTTTGAACCTTATTTCTGATTCACCTACTTGGGCTAGATGAATCCCAGTAATCCCTATATATTTATCCATATCACTAGCCTCACCATGTTTCTGTTGTCCCCTCCCCTACCCTATGTCCCCTGTACCCATCCTGTCCACCTTGTCAACCTCAACCCTCTCTTTCCTCTTCCCTATAACCCTCACCTCACCTCACTATCCACCATCACCCTTCCCCATAATTTAATAATATCTCCTTTCATCCCCTAGAAGCTCCTATCCTCGTTACCATCATCTTAACGTGTTTGGCCTTCAAAACTCGCTCAAATTTCTCGTTGCGATCATTAGTGCCACCCTAGATTTTTTTGCTTAATCGATTCTCATGTTATTGGTCTATGAAACTTGATTGGTTATCCTAGTGTGATCATTAGTGCCACTTTAGTTTCTTCCAGTTGAATCACCTCTCATGTTCCTGACCTTCAAAACTTGCTTGAGTTTCCCAGTGTGATCATTAGTGCTACTCTGTATTTTTTTGGCCATTTCACCACCTTGAGTGCTGGTCATTTCTAAAGTGGTGTTTTATCCCTTGCCACCATTGCCAACCTTACCTCTATGGCTCCTTTCCAATGCAAAAATCATATTTTATTTCTTGGCCCATGACCCAAGCTCCATTGCCCTCTAAAAGCTACAACGGTCCCTAGAAAATATTTGGATACCTTCTTTGGCATACGGGTTGATCGTCCTTTTATTCCCAATCACCGTACAAGCCTGAACCACAACAATTACCCTCTCACCCACAAACCTTGTTTTAGGTTTCCCAACATCCATCCTTGTTCATCCATGGATTTTATTGAGCCCACTTCTCTTTAGATCGAACCTATCATTGAGGAGATTTTAAGGAGCCACACATTTTTACCCTTCCTGAAGAAATTTATAAAGAATGATGCTGAAGTTTTTGATGAAATAATCAACTTTTGGGATGGGGTACACATCAATTGCAGGGGCCTTGATTTACTGACCAATTTTTAAATTTTGGTCTAGGTTATAGGCTTCCTGATTGATGGTAAAACCATTAGGTACAACAAGAACACTATAGCAGTGGAGAAGGACTTATTCATTGATAAAGGTAAGGAACTAGTTGTGGTTGATGGTAGAATCGATAGAATTTCCCTACCTTGACCCTGGGATCATGTTATGATTCTATTTAGCCTTCCTAAACCATCTCAAAGGCATAAAAAATATTAATATCCTCTATTATCTATTCAAGTACATCGAGTTATCCATTAACAATGTTAGGAACATGAAATCCTTTCACCCCATCCATTAGGGTTATCTGTTCAAGTCCATCAAGTTTTCCATCAACAATATCAAGAATGGGAAATCCTCTCATCCCATCCATAAAGACCTGTATCTTATTTTGTACAAGCATACTCTTGAATTATATACCAATAAAGCTATGGTCACTACCTACCCTACCACTCCCAATCCCACCCAAAGCCCCAATCGACCTAACCGACCTGAGCCCATTGAAATCCATAGTTGTGAAAATCCTATCCATGAGGTCCCTAGTGATGATAATGACCCTAATTTTTCCTGCCCATATACCCTGAAGCAAACCCCTAGTTCTAATCTCAATGAGGGGTCTCTATATTTTTATTTTAAGTTCAAACATCGACCTGTTAGGTGCTCATCATTCAAGGCCAAACACAATCCTAGCCCAACTTATATTTGGAATTCTCCTTGCCTCAAAAATTTGAATATGGAGATACCTTCCCCTGGAAATGCCAATGATGCGATTCCCCTAGGGATCTTGAGTGCATCGATCCTCCTTAAACAACTATTCTTTAGAACTCCATCCTTAGCCACATCACCAACACTATGGTCACCTTGTCAGCAACTACTAATTCATCCAAGGTAGTATGGTCACTCTACAACTAGGCAACAAAGGTGATGGATGAAATCCATGGCCACCTCAATACTCTCTTCAAGGAAGCTGATGGTCCTCTAAATTCCAACATCGAAGATTAATACTGCAGTACTCTGGTTTTTAGGGGCCTCCCTCCTAGAACCACCCCTCTATCCCTAATTTTTTGGTCAAGATCGTCACTATGGGATCTCCCTTTTTGGCTCTTCATATTTTTGTAAGGCTGGTTCTCCCCTTGTGGGTTTGCCCTCTGTTCTGGTTTTTTGGGTTTGTTGACCTGTTGATTTTGTCCTTTTTATAAAAAGTTTTTGGGGCCCCTTTCAAAACCCACTTTTAATTAAATAATTTTTTTACTGATAAAATAAAATTGATTCTATAAACTCACTAACAACTATATTTGATAGCGTTGATATCCTTATCCATATGATATTCTATGGTCCATATTGTATTTGTTATTGTAGTGGGGCCAATAATGCTTGTTGCTATAGGACATATTTGATCATATGTTAATTATGTACAACTTGAGAATTTTAAGACGCCATTGGTTATTGTTGCAAATGTTGTTAGGGAACAAATTGGAGGCTTAGATTTTATATTGGTGGTGTATTATAATATACCTATGGGTTAGAATTTTGCATTATTTGTGGATTAGGTACATTCTATTACTTTTGGGAGGTTTGGGTATCATTAAAAAACTAACTAATTCTATAAAATTTATTGCAAAATATGAGGAAGCTAAAAATTGGTAGAAAGTGGTTGATTATAGGTCATACCTTGAATCGTTATATCTCCTTATTAACTTGGTGGGAATTGCCAATTTTGCATAGTATTTTGATTTTGTGAAGGTTTGGTGGGACTAACTAAAATTGTATAATATTTCGATTTGAATGGCTTTGTTGTAAATGTATCATAGCTTGATGTGATGGGATTAGTAGGCCCTGAGTACTTGATTGGATTTGCATAAATTTTTTATTGGTGTTGTTTTATAGATTAGATCCAACTTGTTGCTTTTGAATAAATTTTTGTATTGGTGTACCTATTGATTAACTAGTTGATGATTGAGGGTAATAATTTAGGGATTGGATTGACATAATTTGTGATATGTAGTAGTGATCCTCAAGCAAGGTTGTAGGTTAAATATCTTTAATTAGGTTTGTACTACAAATGACATATTATATAAGGGTTTTATTATTATGATCTAGATGGAAGGACTTGTGGTGGTCCAATTTTGGCTAGCAAGTTTTCCTACAAAAATATATGGGTTGAATTGTATCAAAGGGATCAAAGAAGATGGGTATACAAATATATGGAAATTTTGGGGGTTTATATTTACTTCAATTTGAGTTGCCATTGATTATTTTCCCTTTAGGACAAAATTAGTGCGTGGATTATCTTATGCCTCTTATGACTCCCAAATCCAAGCTATTGTTATAGTTATTTTCCCTTTGGTGACTTTTCTTTGACATGTGAGAAGTATTAGTAGAAGAAATTCTTTACTAAAATATTGAGATATAGATATGCAATTTTTTAATATCAATGTATCTCAAACAAAAGAAGATTATCTTAAAACCTTCAAAAAACCAAAATTTAGGGTTATTGAGAAAATCACTCTTTTAAGGAGCAAATTACCTTTTCCTTAGATTGAGTAGAACTTGACCTTTTATTAAATTTTAAGGATGAATCACCTTTCATCAAGGAAGTGAATCACTCTCTTAGTATTTAGAATAAAATTTGCTTATTTTCAAAGGAGGTGAGCAAATATCTATGTGGAAAGTTAATTGCCTTTTATCTAGAAAATGAATTGTCCTTTTATGGGTTTGTCAAAAAATTGCATGTTTTGAAAAATATTACAAAACAAGATTTTGTGAGTTTTAAGTGAATTTATCAATCAATTCAAAAGATCTGATTTTACAATTCAAAAAGTAAATTGCTCTTTCATGACTTGATGATTTTTTTTGAATAGAAGGAACAAATCATCTTTTTAGTACTATAAAATAGAGTCAATTAAAATGCATAAGAATTGGATGATCTAATCAAGGATCATAAAATAAATGTATGAAAATATGATAGGAACTATTGAATTTGAGTGAGTTTTTGAGTTTATCAAAACAAAAGAGTGCAAAAAAAAAACAAATCTAAAGCTAGCAAACATATCAAATAAAATAACTCTAGCTTATAACTAATTGATATTTCGAGCAAACATTTTTAAAAATTTGATGAAATTCTAATCCAATTCATGTATATTTAGAAAATAAGATACGAATAACTAGGTTTGATTTCCATAAAATCCATGCCCTTAGTCCCATTGGGTGTGCCATAAACAATTGAATCCACATAAGTCTATGTACCTATAGAGTCATATTTCAATAATTGGAAGAAAATGACTTATCCTTTCTAACCTTTGGATTCAAGAAAACTCCCCACTAAGCTAGCTACACTAAGGCTAATCAAATGCATGAAAGTAAATATAGAAGAAAAATGGATGAAAGAAATAAAGCACATGTGATAAAAGAAATATGGTATTTACCATAATGATATTAGTATTAATTAATCAACACATTTGGATGAAATTTAATAACATTAGTGTGATCCAATCTAAAAATAATCTATAATATTTGAAGAAACTTCTAAAAAGTGAGAGAGTAAAACACAAACACTCTTAATTCATAAATCAAAAGGTCAAATTACATAATTTATCCATAAATATCATGTATAGTCTTTCTATTATTAATAGTATTAGTTCATAAGCACAATTGGGTCTCACAAAGGGTAGCTCTAACTATTACAAATTACTGAAAGATATTTAGAATGGATCCCTTAGCTTCTATTTGTAGTAAAACATCCACCTAAGAGTAGTTGAATGTAAAAAATTTCTACTCCTAGTAAATGCTCTAATTTACTAGTATATTTAATAAAATTAATGCTTTATTAAATCTAATTGTATCTAAAATTACTCTAAATGATTTTAGTAGCTTCTAGCTCTACATTAACAACATTTGAGGATAAAATATCACTTTCAAAGTTATTTCTTCAAACTAAATGTAACCTTTTTCCAAACCTAAAAATCATAGTGATCCGCTCTTGTGAAAGAGTTATTTGCTTTTATAATCTTGAGTGAATCATCCCTTTGAATAAGTCACACTTTTAGACATAGTCAAATTTCTAAACTTTTGCCAATTTTTCATCTACATTAGTTCTCTTAGGGTTGAAAATTCTTCTTTCATTCACTTCCATGGATGATCCTTTGTTGGAGTATAATAATAGTAGCCAAGATACTATAATGAGTAAGAATAATTTGTATAATTTGTAGATCATTCTTATTTTTCCTCTACAAGTCACAATATGTACCCTAAAATCCTTAAATTTAGAAATATAATCCTTAAAATTATTAAAATATTGAAATTTGAGAGTAACAAATTCCATATTCAAGTAATTAATCTTTTTAGTATTCACTTTCCTAAAGTATTCTTCTATAGTGAGTTTTTTTATCTTTAATGTGAAAAAACAAATTTAGTTCAATTAGCAAGAAGAAAATACCGAGATTGTTTTATCTTGTAATGTCTTGGTGTTAAGGGTTATTATCATAATCATATTACTAAATACACTCTATAAGCTTTTACTTTGTAATAAACCAACCATCTAGTTGGACTAGGGAGGATGGCATATGCTTTAAGGTCCATTATGGTCCTTATAAATATTACTTCACAATTATATATTAGTCCAAAATATATATCAAAATGTTGTAGAGCTCAAAAAATAATGCAATCTAAAAAAGGGATTAAAATTATTTTTCATGGAAAATTTATGATCTCCTAAAGTGAATCGATATAAATAACCCCAATTTTTTTTTAAAAATATTAAAAACTAGAGTTCCCTAAAAAATTCAAACTTGTCATATAATATGTTAAGGTTGGAAGGAATAGAAATGGTCTACTTGAGCAAATGGAAGAAGAATATATATTGCTTTATAATTGGTATAAGATATTATGTATGTATGTGTGTATGTGTAGATATATTTTTTTCTCTAAAATGTGCCACATTGAACTTATAGTCAATCAACCATCCATATCAGACTCTCAACTTAAATAAAATGGATGCATCAATGCAAAGGAGGGAAGTTGGAGTTTTATATAAGTCACAAGCAAAATAATCTATGTAAGATAGTTGTTTTTTAGTGACCATGGTTGTTGATTGGTGGTGACCTAATTACTAGAATGGGTAGTGCAAGTTTTACCTAAATTTAGAGAAGCATAGGAGGATGCTTCTATTCAAATTCCCAATACTTTCCAAAAACATTTCAAAACATACATCCACCATATTAATATTTATAAAATAATAAAGAGTGAATTAAAAATGGAAATAATAAAAAAATTAGAGAGAAAAAGAGAGATAAATGACACAATTTGTAAGGTGAAATAAAATTTGGGTGTCCAGGGATGCCCCAACATTTCATATTTTATTCACACTTATGTTATAAATGATCATGTTAACTTACAATTATTAAATACTAGTAAATTGCACCCTTTAATCAAGGTTATCCATAAATGTATATTAACCAATATCACTAAGGGTGAGATGTGAAAGGTGCTCTTAGGATTACATGAACATGCATGTAGGATTATATAAATGATGCCTAGATTATTGACCTTGTAATGCAATTTTTGATGGAGTGTACTTCCTTTTTATGATACTCGAAAACATTTGACTTCTTTGAAACCTTAGAATTTCCCTTGGGAAACTAAGCATTATATTCCATTGATTTGAAGTACTTTGGATGATCCTATGTGTGAGAAAAAGCTCCACAAATTTTCATTATAACTTCGTAAAAAATATTTTTTTTGAAAAGGACTTCAAGAGAGATAGGTTGTAGATCCTTGATAGTCATTAATTTCACATAAACAACCAAGCCAACTGTATAATAATGAGGAGAAACATTAGAAGTAATATATTTGACATGCCCTTCATCATCCTTTACCTTTCCTACCACCATATATAAGTTATCTTTTAGATATTTGAAGTGAGATATGTAGTCTTCAACACTACTAAGATCTAAAATTTTGATATTGAAAAGCTCAATCTATATTTTGTTAACTTCATGAGAACTTTTTTTTTCATAGATATCTTTAAAAGTGGTCCATACCTAAATAGGGCTAGTTTTCTCTCTAATATAGAAAAATAAATTTGGTACAACTAACATGAAAAAGAGTCCAAGAGATTCCTCCTTCTTACCAAGTTCATGTTCATTGAAATAATCTTTTGATTCGTCATTGAAAATGAACCAAATATTGTTGTTTTTGATTAGTCCTACCATTTTACCGATTGAGATAAGTAAAATACCCTAAGGAATCCATTTTGGACATAAATTTCATGCAAAACTATAATAAGTTCATGAACTAATATCATCACTACATAAATCTTGGAAAACTATGCAATTTAGAAAAATATAGGCTCCGAATGCTTCTATATTCAAAAGTTATAGCCTCCAAAATTTTTGGTATATTAACACTTAAGAAAAAAAATTAAAATATAAAACCTTAGAATTTTTTTTTGCTAAATCAAATTTGGCCACTTGGCACAATCAAACTAGATGCTACCTTCTTCAATTGGTAAATCATGAATTGAAAAATTATTTGATATAATTGGTTGTAGATCCTCACACACACACACATATAGATTTAGAGAAAACATGACTTGAACCCATAAAATTCCACATTCAAATTAATAAATGGACTAATGTGCCATGTGCATCTTTGGAGGACAAAGAAAACGATAATAAAAAAACATCATTTAATGTAGCATACCTTGGAGGAAAAGAAAAAGGCTAGCATAGAGTTTTGTGTTAGGATTATTGCATTATTTGTAATAGTACATTATTATATTATTTGTATTTTATCCTTATTATAGGCTCTCAAGCCTATAAATATGTAACATTTCATCAATCAATACACACCTTTTTAATATTATACATTATATGAGTCTATTTTCAAGAGGATTTTTATCTCTAGGGGTTTTACCTTTAATGAGTATCCCTCACCAAATCCTCTTACTATGGCCCCATTATTTAAACCAAATTAGGAAACAAATAATCCCTTGACACCCACTCCCTCACCTAATCCTTCCTCTTCCATCATGTTAGTCTCACAATGACACTGAGAGGGGGGGTGAATCAGTGTAGCTCTTTAAAACTTAAATCTTCAACTCTTAAAGCCAAAACAATGAAAACTTAAAACCAAATAAAGCAAATATAACAAGAGAGCATCACACAACACAAGATGTACCGAGGTTCACCGATTTGGCTACTCCTCAAAAATTGACTGTTTGGACTCCCATCCAAATCCAGCCTTTGCAAAGCAACAACTTTACAATCAATTTACCAGCACCCACTGGAAGGAGCACCAACCCATGATTTATCTGCACCAATAGAAAGGAGCACCAACCCCTGATTTACCAAAAAGCACCACCCCATTTACCAACACCAACAAGGAGCACCAACCCCACACATTTATCTACACCAAAAGAAAGGAGCACCAACCCCTCATTTACTAGCACCAACTGGAAGGAGCACCAACCCCTGATGCCAAGCACCAACTTGGACTTCAATTTGAAACTAGAAGATTGACATAAAAATGCCTTCACTTTTACAAGACCTTGACTGGTCTATTGCTTACTCAACATCACCCACAATTCACACAACACACACCCTTCTCGCTCGCCTCTCGCTCACCTCTCGCTCTCCTCTCGCTCTCTTCGCAAGATAAAATCCTCATTCAAATTCTCCAAGCAACACTCCTTTTATAACCATCCTTTCTCTTTGTAACTCCAGTTGTAACTCCTTCTTTCATATTCTCATATGCCACTTGTCAATTGTAACTCCTTCTTTATGTAACTCCTTTTGTATATATTGAGAAGGCATTTCATCAAACACGTCACATGCAAATAATTGACACCATATTCTCCTACCATGACTATTCGTTTTCTCGGTCATGACTATTCATTTTCTCCTTCATGACTGTTCATTTTCTCTTTCATGACTATTCATTTTCTCCTTTGTGCATGCATGCATTTTGGTTTTCGAAAAGGCTTTTCATTTCTATTTTAATGACTATTCATTTTCTCCTTCCATGACTGTTCATTTTCTCCACATGGGCATGCATCCATTTCTTTCCATGACTGTTCATTTTCTCCACATGGGCATGCATCCACTTCTTTCCATGTGTAACGACCATCTTAAATGATTTCAAATCATTAAATATTCCTTATGGGTCCACGTCACTATGTAGTCTTCAGTTTCACCATCCTGGTGTTCATCACTAATATCAGACGCACTATCAACTACTCTGTTCTTTTGGCAAAACTGCAACATGTCGCGATATCGTGACACTTTTGCTTCTCTACCTGCCTACCCTTTTTGAGTCATGAAAATGTGACATGTCATGATATCATGACACTTTTGTTTCTCTACCTGCCTACCCTTTTTGAGTCACAAAAATGTGACATGTCGCGATATCACGACACTTTTGTTTCTCTCCTCCTGCCCTTTTTGAGTCACAAAAATGTGACATGTCACGATATCGTGACACTTTTTTTCTCTGCCTCCTCCTTTTTGAGTCACAAAAATGCGACATGTCACGATATCGTGAAACTTTTTTTCTCTCTCCTGCCCTTTTTAAGTTGCAAAAATGCGACATGTCGCGATATCGCGACACTTTTTCTTTCTCTCCTCCTGCCCTTTTTGAGTCACGAAAATGTGACATGTCACGATATCATGACACTTTTTCTTTCTCTCTTTCTCTTTTTTAAGTCATGAAAATGCGACATGTCACGATATCGCGACACTTTTTCCTTCTTGCTCTTTCTCTTTGCTTTGGCCCGTGAAAATGCAACATGTCGCGATATCGCGACATTTTTTCTCCTTGCTCTTTCTCTTTGCTTTGGCCCGCGAAAATACAACATGTCGCGATATCGTGACACTTTTTCTCCTTGCTCTTTCTCTTAGCTTTGGCCCGCAAAAATACATGTCGCGATATCGCGACACTTTTTCTCCTTGCTCTTTCTCTTAGCTTTGGCCCGCGAAAATACAACATGTCGCGATATCGTGACACTTTTTCTCCTTGCTCTTTCTCTTTGCTTTGGCCCGTGAAAATACAACATGTCGCGATATCGCGACACTTTTTCTCCTTGCTCTTTCTCTTTGCTTTGGCCGTGAAAATGCAACATGTCGCGATATCATGACACTTTTTCTCCTTGCATTTTCTCTTTGCTTTGGCCGTGAAAATGCAACATGTCGCGATATCGTGACACTTTTTCCTCTTTGCATTTTCTCTTCTCTTTTGGCCGTGAAAATGCAACATGTCGTGATATCGTGACACTTTTTCTCCTTGCATTTTCTCTTCTCTTTTGGCCATGAAAATGCAACATGTCGCGATATCGCGACACTTTTTTCTTTTGCTTTTTTGCTTTTCTTTGATCTTTTGCATATGGGCCACTTCGGTCTTCTTGGACAACCTGTAACAACTTCACCCAAACATCAAAAACATCCTCATAAGCATTTAACATCACTGTACATACTCTGAATAACCTCTGAACTCTCGTCCACTTTCATCAACCGATCTATCTGATTGTGTTGACAACAATGACAATACTATCGTTGCACCTTGCTCAACAATCTCCCCCTTTGGAATTGTTGGCAACACACGTGCAATTTCTTGTAACTCTTCTCCCCCTTTGACAACAATATCAAAGGGCTGCTCATAAACTCCCCCGAGTCCATGCACAACATTCTCAAGCAAAAATTATTACACTTAGCAAAAATCACAAACATGAGCAAAAAGATAAACAAATACACAAATGCTCCCCCTGAGAATGTGGTCCCGATAGCTAGTCAATTCTTGGGAAGCGTGACCACTCCCAATTTATTGCGAAGGTACTCAAAGACTTCCTTGGGCAATGGTTTTGTGAAGATATCCGCTACTTGCTCTGTTGTTGGAACAAAATCCAACTTAACCTCACCTTCCGCAACTTTCTCCTACGTACAACACGTTGTCACTGCAATATATTCTGCCTCTGCTATGGATAAGGAGACTGACTCTTGTTTCTTACTATGCCATGCGACCAACCTATCTCCAAGATAGAATGCACCTCCACTGGTACTCTTTCTGTCATAAAGTCTTCTTGGATAAGCACTCTAATCTCTGCTCATCATATTATAATTCTTGTTGTACCTTGCTTTTACTTATTTAGTATAGTTTGATCAACACGCAACTCTCAGCTGCACAAAAGTTACTCCCAAATCAAAAGTGACCGACTCTCCAGGCAGCCTACGCGTAATTTCTTTAGCCTTTTGACTGCCACCTCCTCCGTGACTGATGACTTTGCCTCGCATCCGTTGTGCAGCTCAATGTCTCTGGTTTCTAATGGCTGCCATGAATGTTTTCATCGTCTATGCAGGTATTGACAGTGGACCGTTACATCTAGCGTTGGAACCTCAATCTATGCATAGTCATCAACACTCGGTATTCTGCTTCTTGCTAGGGCATATGTCAGGGCTACTCAATGTCTTAGGTGAACGTTCTTCACGTGATTCCAGGGAGCATTTCTCCTCGTTGCGATCAAGGGATTCCTCGGGCAATATCTCGCATTTCTCAAATAATGCAAGACTTTCTTAGGTGCATGGGCATCTTGTCCTCCTTGGCGCTTCACCACCTGGGCGCTATTCTCTCAACGTCTCTGCCTTGCATGTGCCACTTGGCACTCTTGACGAACTGGGTGCTAGTGCCACTATTTGCTTTGACTCTGGCATCTCTTTGATAATGGCTACTTCTTTAGAGAAAATTAATGCTCTCTTATACCAAACGATGTGTTGTATTTTTGGTTAAGAAACACATGCCTTCCCACCTACACGTTGGCAGTAATTTTCATAACGATCATGAAGAGCTTTACCATAGTCCTCCCTCGATATTGGTAGATGAATTGAGACGTACTCACAACATGGATTCTATTTTATCTACAGATTGGGAATGTTACAGGCTTCAAAACCAGCACCTACCAGCTTATGCTTCCATGACACGTCGACCTGTGTTGCATGTTCTATCTCAGATAATGCCTATCAGCTACTGCATCGAAAACCTAGCTGTTCACCATGTTGTTCTACTGAAGCACATCAGTTTGACACTATCTGCTATTGTAACCGCCATCACCAGAGAGATTTCACAATAATTAAAAAAATGGCTCTATCAAGCCAATGTCTCATGCTCCTGCTTATTACCTCCACAAACAACTACATGAACTGAAACACACTTTGACAACTATACGACAACTCCCCCTGACTACTTGCCTTTCATCCTCAGATAACCAAACAACATAGGAGCATTAAAATAAAACTTTAAGATTGCTCCCCCTGAGGATGTGCTACCTGGAGCTGCTTAGTGCAATAGAGGAGTAGTCTCCTTCAGTCCAAGGAGACACGATTTCCTCTCTTCTTTCTTTCTCCAAACTGGTTTTATTACAGTTTTGGGCTCTTGTTTTGACTTTTCTTTTTCAGTAGCTTGTGCATGTTTTTCGAGAAATTTTCTATTTTGTCTCATTCCATTAGGTTGAAATTTTCTTCCCTAAAATTGATTTGATGCAAATGTACTTCGACAATTTCTTGCAATGTGCCCAAAATTATGACAGTTATAACATTCTACTGCATAATCCATCAAAGGTGAAAAAACATTTCTACTGGGTGGTTGTCTCTTGTGCATCCTTGATGGATGATTATTTTCCTTTCTTTGATGCACATGATTTCTTCCCTGTCTGTGTTGCATTCTTTGTGTCTGATGAAATCTACTTTCTTGCCTTAGATTAGATACAAAAGTTCTTGGACAAGACCTTGCTATGTGCCCATGACCATTACATTTAAAACATTGCACATGGTGTTCAACAGATGTATTTCTACCAACATAACTCTTTGATCTATTATTCAATCCACAATAAATTGCCTTGTGACCATAATGGTTGCATCTAAAACAATAGCCATTAAAAGCATTATTATGAATAAAGTGAGAGTGATAGAACCTCTTTTGTTGTGGTTGCTTTGTCTGTAGATCTCCTTTGAGATTTTCTTCCTTTTGAAGATTCAGACTTCAAGCTTTTCTTGCTTTGATCCTTCAGACGGTGGACTTCTTCTTCTCTGTAGATTTAGAAGATGAAGGTTGTTCAGCTTCATATCCAAGACCAAGCTTACACATGGGGCTTCTTTGTTGCCTTATCATTTTATCTAGCAACTCTGTGCTCTTCTCAAATTTGAGATTTGTATTGGCCTCTTCTAGTTGTTTCCTCAATAAAACAATCTCCTCTTCTTGTTTGCAGCAAACAATCTCTTTCTCATTGATCTATGACCTGAGAGTTTCTTCAATCCTTTTGGACTCTTCTACTTGTAGCTTTAGATCACTAATAACTTTGTTAGATTCCTCTTCACGTTTGCTACATACATCGCCTTTATCATCCAGGTGTGACTTCAAGGCTTCTTCTATTTTCTTGGCTTTATGAATTTGTAAGAAGAGATCTTCAATATTATCCCCATATTCTTCCAACTTCTTGGATAGTCTTTTGTTCTTTTTCCTTTCTATACCCAACTCTTCAAGTGCAGCGATCAACTCACCTTCTAGATATACTTCACCCTCAAGGTTTTCATCACATACTTCAGAATTCACTCCTATCTTTTCTAGTTCAATTTTCTCTTCCACAGGAACTGAAACTGATCGAGATGCCTTATTGGAGGAGGATCTATTCTTCTTACCCATTGCATACTAATCCAAGATCAACCCTAGCTGATTTAGCCTGACAAGGGAAACTGGCTCTGATACCAATTGTTAGTCTCACAATGACACTGAGAGGGGGGTGAATCAGTGTAGCTCTTTAAAACTTAAATCTTCAACTCTTAAAGCCAAAACAATGAGAACTTAAAACCAAATAAAGCAAATATAACAAGAGAGCATCACACAACACAAGATGTACCGAGGTTCACCGATTTGGCTACTCCTCAAAAATTGACTGTTTGGACTCCCATCCAAATCCAACCTTTGCAAAGCAACAACTTTACAATCAATTTACCAGCACCCACTGGAAGGAGCACCAACCCATGATTTATCTACACCAACAGAAAGGAGCACCAACCCCTGATTTACTAGCACCAACTGGAAGGAGCACCAACCCCTGATTTATCTACACCAATAGAAAGGAGCACCAACCCCTAATTTACCAACACCAACTAGAAGGAGCACCAACCCCTGATGCCAAGCACCAACTTGGACTTCAATCTTGAAACTAGAAGATTGACATATAAATACCTTCACTTTTACAAGACCCTGACTGGTCTATTGCTTACTCAACATCTCCCACAATTCACACAACACACACCCTTCTCGCTCGCCTCTCGCTCCCTCTCGCTCTCCTCTCGCTCTCTTTGCAAGATAAAATCCTCATTCAAATTCTCCAAGCAACACTCCTTTTATAACCATCCTTTCTCTGTGTAACTCTAGTTGTAACTCCTTTCATATTCTCATACGCCACTTGTCAATTGTAACTCCTTTATGTAACTCCTTTTGTATATATTGAGAAGGCATTTCGTCAAACACGTCACATGCAAATAATTGACACCATATTCTCCTACCATGACTATTCGTTTTCTCGGTCATGACTTTTCTTTTTTTCTCCTTTGTGCATGCATGCATTTTGGTTTTCAAAATGACTTTTCGTTTCTATTTTAATGACTATTCATTTTCTCCTTCCATGATTTCTTTTCTCCCATGGGCATCATCTTTCTTTCCATACTTTATTTTCTCCACATGGGCATGCGTCCGCTTCTTTCCATGTGTAACGACCATCTTAAATGATTTCAAATCATTAAATATTCCTTATGGGTCCACGTCACTATGCAGTCTTCGGTTTCACCATCCTGGTGTTCATCACTAATATCATATGCACTGTCAACTACTCTATTCTTTTAGTGAAACTGCAACATGTCGCGATATCGTGACACTTTTCTTCTCTCCCCTCCTTTTCCTTTTTTCTCCTCCTCCTTTTTGAGTCATAAAAATGTGACATGTCGCGATATCGCGACACTTTTGTTTCTCTGCCTGCCTACCCTTTTGAGTCGCAAAAATGCGACATGTCGCGATATCATGACACTTTTTCTTTCTCTGCTCCTGCCCTTTTTGAGTCACAAAAATGTGACATGTCACGATATCGCACACTTTTCTTTCTCTCTCTCCTCCCTTTTTAAGTCACGAAAATGCGACATGTCACGATATCGCGACACTTTTTCTTTCTCTCCCTCCTTTTGAGTCACGAAAATGCGACATGTCGCGATATCGTGACACTTTTTCTTTCTCTCTCCTTTCTTTTTAAGTCGCGAAAATGCGACATGTCACGATATCGCGACACTTTTTCCTTCTTGCTCTTTCTCTTTGCTTTGGCCCGTGAAAATACATGTCGCGATATCGTGACACTTTTTCTCCTTGCTCTTTCTCTTAGCTTTGGCCCGTGAAAATACAACATGTCGTGATATCGTGACACTTTTTCTCCTTGCTCTTTCTCTTAGCTTTGGCCCATGAAAATACAACATGTCGCGATATCGTGACACTTTTTCTCCTTGCTCTTTCTCTTTGCTTTGGCCCGTGAAAATACAACATGTCGCGATATCGTGACACTTTTTCTCCTTGCACTTTCTCTTTGCTTTGGCCCGTGAAAATGCAACATGTCGCGATATCGCGACACTTTTTCTCCTTGCATTTTCTCTTTGCTTTGGCCACGAAAATGCAACATGTCGTGATATCGTGACACTTTTTCCTCCTTGCATTTTCTCTTTGCTTTGGCCGTGAAAATGCAACATGTCGCGATATCGCGACACTTTTTCTCCTTGCATTTTCTCTTCTCTTTTGGCCGCGAAAATGCAACATGTCGCGATATCGCGACACTTTTTTCTCTTTGCTTTTTTGCTTCTCTTTTATCTTTTGCATATGGGCCACTTCGGTCTTCTTGGAAAACCTGTAACAACTTCACCCAAACATCAAAAACATCCTCATAAGCATTTAACATCACTGTACATACTCTGAATAACCTCTGAACTCCTGTCCACTGCATCAACCGATCTATCTGACTGTGTTGACAACAATGACAATACTGTCGCTGCACCTTGCTCAAAACATCACAAGTAAAAACCTTCATCAACATGAGGATCTCCCCACTCACGATCCATGTCCTCCTTCCCCTCCTACTCCTCCTCCATATAATGATAATACCTCCTACTTTGAAATGAATGAATTGGGCCTCATTCACTAATACTTAGCTATAAAAGTGTAGCAACATCCTGGTAAGATCTTTATATCCTAGGCTAGATATATTCAATCTCTTTTGGAGAGGTTTTGCATAGAGGAGTGTAAAACCTCCCTCACTCCCATATAAAATTGATTGAAATTGATCAATAGTGATGATGAATAAAGAGTTGATGACACCCTTTATAGAAAACTAGTTGAAAGTTTGATCTACTTAACTTTAACTAGACCAGATATCACCTATTCAATGGGATTTATTTCTAGATTCATGTAGTATCCCAAGAAGATCCATTAGATAGCAGATAAGAGGATTTTGATATTCCTCAAGGGGATACCTCACCATGGTCTATATACACAACATGTGATTATTTTTTATTGATTGGGTACTATAGAGGGGGAAAACTTCCCTACCACGTACAATTCCCAAACAAAAGGCTGGATCCGCAAGGAGAGAACCTTTTATGGGGTGAACCACGAGGGTATGTTGTGCTCTACACTCGGTGCTAGGGGGAAGGGTTCACCAGGAATGGTTTAAGGACTCGCTCCAAGTCCTCAGGATATTCAGGAATGTTTGATGTATTCAGTTTTAAGAAAAACACCTAAGTTTGGTCTTTCTAGTTCTAAACTAGGAAAGATAAAGGACAATGCAAAACATAGTATAATAGCTGAAAATAGAATGCAAGCATACAAGAGCTAGCCTAATATGATTCTTTATTTTGAATGCTCACTAACCTAGGGTTTTTTCCAGAAAACCTTTAAAGCAAAAACATACAAAATAAATGCACAAAATTATCCCTAGATGCAAACTAAATGCTTTTCACTTTTAGATGCCTAAGAATCAATAATTAGATCAGATCTTCAACCATAACAATAAATAGAGCACTTATCTAGACCGGTGGTTGATCCTAGCTTTCTTGCCTCTTGTCCAATGATATCAAAATACCTGTTCTTGCAAGATAATTCCAAAGATACTAAAGAATTATGATAAAAATTAGGGGACCTACTTAGGCCACTGTACATAAGTCCTTGAAGGCACAATAGTCAAGCCCCCTAGGTCCTTTTAGATGACCTTTTAAAACAAAAGCAAAAATTGACCTTTGGAGAATTAATCATAAAATAAAAATGCAGTAATAAAAAATAGAAAATAGAATGTAGCAGTATGATCTAGATGCAAAATGGAATGCAACAGTGAAAGCAGAATCTTGAAATTGCCCTCGATGTGCTCTTGGAAAAGTCATGCCTCGCCTAGAGTGGGTGTGATAATACAGAAGCAAAGTCATGCCCTACCTAGATGGGGCACGATTTCACTTCTACGGACTGGTTTACCCTAATATGGGCAAGCGAAGTCACGCCTCGCTAATACTGAGTGTGATATCACTGCAGATTAATGAAAAATAAAAAGTGAATGTAGGAAGTGAAATAAATGCTAAAAACTAAGTAATCAAACCCTAATGGACATCGCAGAAGTAGGCAGAGAAAATTGAAGTATCCAAGTGAGCACTCTATCTCTCCGAACCACACCATGAATCCACCAAGTCCAACAACAATCCAATCCAATCCATGCAATAGAAGATCAAATCTAAAATTCACACTTCGAGGTTAGCTTACAATAGAAAAAGCAAAGGAAGAAGAACGAGCTATCATAAAAATTTTGAGCTTAATCAATAATCAAAATTTTACATTAAGATCACATATAACTTGCATATATCTTATTAAGCAAGAACATCCTTCCTTTTATAGATAAAATCAAAGGGAAAAATGGGAAAAATAAACCCAAAGCCGATGCCAAAACACATTGGAGGGTTTAAACCTAGGTTTAAGCAAGCCAAAATAATAAAATAAAAATTAAATTAAAAATAGTGAAGTCATGCCTCATGATGATGGAGCACGATATCGCTTTAGCAAAGTCACGCCCGACCATGACGAAGCATGATTTCACTAAAGGCACTAAAAAAAGTAAGGCTAAGGGAGGAGAGGCCTATCCTTACCTTAGGCAAGGGTTAGGGACCTCTTAGAGGTTCTAAGGAAGATTACCCACTAAAAGTGGGTCAATTTTCTATGTCTACATTTTACCCCTCTTTGATGCATTTAAGGCCAAGTAAATGCATCAAAGAAATATGTAGACTCCTATGGGCAAGAACACACACAAGAAGGCAACAAACTCAAAGAAGGGGTGGCCAAGTTTGGGAAAGGGGAGTAAAAGGAGTATCACAAGGACATCCTAGACTCTTGCACACAAAATAAGGTATTACTTCCATTAATACCTCTATGGCTAGGGTACCCCTCGAGTTTCGAAAGGAAAGGAACGTCCTTAAGAAACTCAAAAAGGCAAAGAGAAAGAAAGCAAAAGGCAAACACAAAAAAAAAACAAAGTGAAACAAAGCAAAAGTTACTAGGTACAACATGAATCTAATGCAACTAGCATGAAATGCATGGAAGAAAAGGAGGGAAATAAGGGAGGGGAAGAAAGAGGAAGAAGAGTGGAAACAAAAAACTATGAAGTGGAAAAAGAAGAAGACAAAGATAAAACTCCAAAGGTCAACCATCTAAAATCGAGAAGGAAGCTAGATCAGAACCCTGACTAGAGGGTGTTATGCTCAAAATATGGTCCATGTATGGAGTGAAGAACCCGCTATGGGTGTAGTACTCACTAAATATGGACCAATAAGTGAAGTGTATAGTGTAACCCGCTATGGGTGGTTGCTCACTAGTAACTATTATGGGGTGATTACCCGCTAGGATGTATGTCGAGGCCTACTATCAATGGCCAAGGAGTTGATCCTATAATGGGGTGTTGAGCCCACTGAGTCAAAGAGAGACATAACCCGATAGGGGTGTTATAGTGTATGCTGATGTAAAATGATGTATGTAATGTATATGCTAGTACTACCTGAGAAGGTGTATGCGTATGTATGTATGGACCAATCAATATGAGCATAACATGATGTGAGTGTGTGCATGTGCTAGAAGAAATAAGAGGAAGAAAATAAGGAGCAAATAATTGTGCGTGTGTACCCCAACTTGAAGTTTCAACTAGTGAAAATTCAAGAGGGAGGAAATGTGTAATCAAAGAAGAGAAGAATGTATATCCTTATCTGAACAAAGAAGACAAAGGAGAAATAAGAATCATGCAAAAATACAAGGACATACCAAAAGAGGATTGCATTCCTTGACTTGGAGGAGAAATGATGATCATTGTAAAACTTTCAAAGTCAAGGAATACAAGAAGAAGAGAGAAGAGAAGAAAGAGCAAAGGAAGCAAAGAAGAGAAGAAGGGATGAAAATGCATGGGCCCTAGGTTGGGGCTTCGCTAGGCATCAGAACCCTAGTGAAAGTGCAATGCATGTGAGCTATGACCTAACTAGGTATCATCACATGCCATTATTATGAATCCCTAGAAGCTATATGAACAAGCAGTCATGAGCAAGCAATGATGCAAATATGACAAGCAATATGCAAGAATAGAATGATAGGCAATCATGCATAATATGATAGACAAGCGTGCAGAATATGTCAAGAAAACATGCAATATGATCTAACTAAATGCATATGCAATATGAAAAATGGGTCAAGCATAATATATTTTTAAATGCATTATATTCATTGGTTCTTTAAGTTCTTTACCATCCATAGAAGCCAACTTATAAGCACCTAAACCAAACTTAGCTATTATGACAAAGGGCCCTAACCAATTGGGCTGAAACTTACCTCGAAGATCAACACGAGCATTAGTGTTCTTTTGATTTTCTTTGAGGACAAGGTCCCCAACCTCAAAAGAATGATTGCAAACTTTTTAGAGTAAGATCATCGGAGCCTATCCTGATAGGCTCACAAATTCTCTAAGGCATGAATACGCTTCTCATCCAACAACTCCAATTGGTGCAAATGGTCCACATGATACTCATCATTGACCTCAACATCTTGCAACAAGATGTACAAAGAAGGAACCTCTAACTCAAAAGGAAACACTACCTCAGACCCATATACCAAGACATATGGTGAGGCCCCTATGGGAGTATGCATGCTAGTACGATAGGCCCACAAGGTAGGATAAAGTTGAGTATGCCAGTCATGACCGATCTTATTAACCAACTTCTTCAAAATCTTGATCAAGGATTTGTTGGATGCTTCAGCTTACCCATTACCTTGAGGGTAATAAGGGGTTGACCATCTATGCTGAATCTTGTACTTAGCACAAATATTATGGACATCCTTGTTCTTGAAAGGAGTGTCATTATCAAAAATAATCATCGAAGGAATCCCAAACCTACAAAGAATCTGGTTGAAGATGAACTTAGAAACCTGAGTCCCAATCACCATAGCTAGAGGTATGGCTTCAACCCATTTAGTGAAATACTCAGTCATAGTAATGATAAACTTGTGACCATCAGATGACACTAGGTTAACCTTCTCGATAATGTCCAATCCCCACATGGAGAATGGCCAAGGGGAAGATATTACCCGAAGGTCTTGAGAAGGAGCATGAATAAGATGATCATGGCATTGACACTTGTCATAGCACCGAACATAATCGCATGCATATTTCTCCATGGAAGGCCAGTAATACCCCATCCGAAGGAGCTTTTTGGCAATAGAATTACCGCTAAAATGGCCTCTACATGAACCTTCATGAGCATCACTAAGAGCAATCTAAGCTTCATCAGAGTTAAGGTATCATAAGAGGATACCTTCAAAAGAATATCGATATAAAGTATTGCCAATTATAACAAATCGACATGCTCTTTTGCACAATAGCTTACATTGATTGTGATCTAAACCATCAGGCATCGAGCCATCTTTAAGAAAATTAAATATGTCATTATACCATGGTTCATATGGGGAATATTCGATGGTAAAACACTCTAGGGGATCCAAACAAGAACTCAAAGATGCAGGTTCCTAGAGTTGTCAAATGATAATCGAAGCTTGATCATCTTCTAACTCCAAAGGGAACAAGGATGCAGTAGCAGCCATGGCATCCACATGGTGATTTGAGGATCTAGGGATAGACTCTATGGTTACCTACTCAAAAGAAGACAACAACTTGGTAACAATCTCCTTATATGGTTTAAGCTTATCATCTCGAGTCTAATAAACATCATTGATCTGATTAACCACAAGTTGAGAGTCACCAAAGACCGAAAGGACCTTAACCTACAAAGCTAAGGCTACTCTAAGACCAAGGATCAAAGCTTCATATTCTATAATATTATTTATGCAAGAAAAATGAATTTTGAAGGACAAAGGGATGAGCTATTTTTATGGTGTAACTAGAATGACTCTAGCTCCAACACCCTTCATGCATTGAGCTCCATCAAAAAACAAAGTCCAAGACTCAAACTCTTCAATTTCAACATTGAAGCACTCATCGAGAAACTCAACAACTATAGGATGGGTAGCTTCTAGGGGAGCGGAGGCTAACTGATCAACAATCACCTAACCCTTGATAGCCTTATGACCTATGAAAGTTAGATCAAACTCACTAAGGGCCAACACCCACTTAGCAGCTCGACCTGAAAGGTGGGGCTTAGACATCAAATAGTGCAAAGGATCAAACTTTGCAATCACCAATATCTTATGGTTGAGCATGTAGTGTCTTAAATTCTAAGAAGCAAACACTACGACAAGGCAAATCTTCTCTAAGGGAGTGTACCTAGTTTCATAGCTGACCAAAGTTCTACTAATATAGTAGATAGCTCTCTCTTTATTTTCATCATCATGTTGAGCCAACATGGCTCCCAAAGCATGAGCGATGGCTGCTATGTAAAGCAAAAGATGCCTACCAGGCACAGGAGGAACTAAAATAGGTGGGGAGGTGAGATACCTTTTGAGGTCATCAAAAGCTTTCGACACTCAAAATCCCATCAGAAAACTACATCCTTCTTAAGGAGCCGAAGGAAAGGCTGACACTTATCAACTAACTGGGCAATGAACCGATGAATAGACTACAACTTACCTTGCAGACTACGTAGCTCGATCAAGGTGCGAGGAGGAGGCATATCAATGATAGTTGCTACCTTAGCAGGGTCCACTTCAATGCCTCACCTAGACACTATGAAACCTAACAACTTGCTAGATGTGACTCCGAACACACACTTAGTGGGTTTAAGATGAACCTTGTATTGTCGAAGCCTTTCAAAGATTCATCTTAAGTCATGGACATGATCCTTTCATTCTAAGGAATGAGCCAAAAGGTCATCCACATAGTCCTAGAGAATATCATGCATCATGTCATGGAAAATATAAGTCATGGCCCATTGATAGGTAGCTCCTACATTCTTAAGGCCAAAAGGCATGACCTTCCAGTAGAAGGTACCCCAGGGAGTAGTGAATGTTATCTTGGCTTGATCCTTAGGAGCAATCATAATCTGATTGTAACCTGAGAAACCATCCATAAGTGAAAGCATTCCACATTTGGTAGTGAAATCTACAATCTGGTCTATGTTGGGCAAGGGAAAATCATCCTTGGGACATGCTAAGTTAATGTCCCAAAAGTTGGTACATACTCTGATTGTTCCTTCCTTCTTAGCTATAGGAACGATATTAGAGATCCAATCAGAATAGTCGATGGCTTTTATAAAACCGACATCAAGGAGTTTTTGGAGCTCCTCCTTGATTGAAAGGGTGACCTTCGGATGCATATTTCGAAGTTTCTGCTTAATAGGCTTAGCATTAGGCTTAACTACCAAATGATGCATGACAAGGGAGGGATCAAGCCCTAGCATGTCGACATATGACCAAGCAAAAATATCTTGATATTCTTTCAATAAATTGGTCAATTGCTCCTGCTCATCCATGGTCAAGGCTTTGCCTAACTTAAGGATTCTAGGGGCTTCCTCAGAACCTATGTTCACATCTATGGTCTCCTCAATAAGAATGGATAAATCATCCTCAAGAGGAGGTAGGGTAGGAATCACTCCTAATTTCTCAAGGTCCTCGGGAGACATAGAACCAAAGTCCACTTGAGAACTAGAAGACTCAACCTGCGCTGTGCAAGGGACAGACCCATCAAAGCAGATGTCATTATGAGATAAAGCCTCATCTATAACATGCAACTCTAGGGTTAAGACCTTAGGAGAGGGTGGACCCTCATCCTTAACACTCCATTCTAAACCTTGATGAGATTCATCAAAGAGAAGATCTAAACAAGAAGAGTCATCTTGATCCTATGATGAAACATTTGTAGAAAAATTTTTAGAGGAAGATTGTGATGAATTGATTTGGGCTAGATCTTCTAGTGAGAAAAATTCAAATGGATGAGGATCTCCCATGATAGAAATGATTTGGTTTTCAAATTCAAATTTTACACATTGGTGAAAAGTAGAAGGGACAACCTTCATTGCATGAATCCAAGGTCATCCAAGAAGAATATTAAAATATGCAGGACAAGACACCACATAAAATATTGTTTTTAAAATTTTGGGTCCAACCCTAAGAGGGAGTAATATAGTGCCACAAGCTTCTTGAGAATCATTGCTAAAAGTTCTAATGATGTCACTGGATGCAATCAAATCTTCCTTCTTCAATCCAAATTTCTGAAAGAAATGATGTGTACAAACATTAAGTGAAGAACCATTATCAATCATAACCCTTTTGATGAGAGTGTCCCCAATGTAAGCAGTGATGTATAGAGAAGAATCTTCCTATACTCCTAAGGAAGCCATATCATTATCTAAAAATGTTAGATGAGGCTTTCAGAGGGAACTTATAACCTTTGTCATATCACTAGGAGAAATATCTGGAGGTACTAGTTGCTGCTTCAAAATATTTATCATAGCTTCTTTATGGGCTTGAGAATTCTGTAGAAGTTCTAAGAGTGGAATCTTTGCTGAATCATCCATATTCTATACAAGTTTTCCTGGAGTAGCTGTTATCATTCCAACCATGTTGTTATCATACTGATGTGGTACACTTTTATAGGACACTTGGTTGGTTTATCTTGTTCTATTCTGATTCTGCTGGTTGTTGGAAGATTGAAAACTACTAGTGTCAATGTGACCAACATCAATTAAATCTTGAACCACATGTTTCAACCTTTTACAAGAATTAGTCCAATGTCCTTCTACTCTATGATATGCACAATGTTGATCTACTTTATACCAATGAGTTGTAGTATCTGGTTATCTTATGGGAGGTAATTCAATTGCCTTAGCATCCAATAGTTGTTTCAAAACTGCTTCCATAGGCATATTAAGTCTTGTGAAATTCCTTTGAGGAGGCTTCTAAAGTACAATATTTTGTAGGTTATTAGTGACATTATTAATAGGCCTACTATCACTATTACCTCCTATATGCTTATTCTTATGTTGAGACTTAATTGACTTATCTTCTTTAACCTTAAGTTGACCTCTTCTAATAAGAGCTTGTTCCACTTTTCTTGCTAACTCAATTGCTTGATCTAAAGATGTGATAGTAGTAGTTTCTAGAGCATAAGATAATTGTTCTTGTAAATTACCAATGAATATATCAAGCATATATTTTTGAGACACAGGTTGTCTTAATCGGCCAACTAAACTTCTCCAACGAGCTAAAAATTCTGAAAAGCTTTCTTCTTTACTTTGTTTTAAATCATATAAATCTCTCATAGTCACTTCCTTTTCAATATAAGCACTAAAATGATGAACAAACATCTCTACAGTCTTCTCAAAACTCTTCAAAGAATAGTTGGGCAACCGATAATACCATTCTAATGCCACTCCAACAAGACTCTTTGGAAATGTTTTCAATAAGAGCATATCATCATAAACAAGATCATGACAAGCTATCCTGAATCCTCTTAAATGCTCTATTGGATCTTCAATCCCTTTATAGATTGGTAAAACTAGCATAGAAAAATGCTTAGGATAAGGTCTAGCAGCAACAATAGGATCCAATGGTTGACTACACATTTCTTTATAACTGTATGTAAACCCTGAAGGTTGAATCATATCCATCCTTGAAACCAACTGATTCACTATACTTGCCAAATTCTGCATTTCTGAATTACTATGTATGTTTCCCATATTCCCTTGACTTAGGTTGGACATGTGAAGGTTGTTGTTATATGTGGTGCCTTGTGAGAATGGAATATTAACTTGTGGTGGAATAGAGGAAATAGTGTTGACATTAGAAGATGAAGGAGGAAATTGAAAATAATTTTGGGTGCCATTACTAGTTGGAGGAACTGGTGGATTCCATCCAATGTTGGTGGTCATAGTAGTGGCATAAGTAGGTTGACAAGTTTGATTACCATGATTCAAAGGTTCATTCAAAGGATTTTCTTGAGGTGGGATATCCTTTTCAAGTAATGCTTCTTCCTCTAAGGCCATATCCAAAGCATGTTTATGATACTTATAGAAAGTCCATATATGGTCAAAATATTTAAAGATGATATTCCCATTGGAATCTTGGATAGGATCAAGATGATTATCAACCTCTTCTTCTAGGTTATGATTTTCTCTATCAATTTGATCATTCTCATGAAAAATCTCATCAAACCTAAGAAGTCTTCATCCTTCCCCAAGGTCAAAAGCCATTGAGAAAAAGGAGTAAGACAAGGAGGAGAACTAAGACCAAAAGGAACCTATGCACTTATACACAAATGAATTATATTTTTAAATATTTGGCACACAATTTAATGATCTTGCTTATTGTTTAAAAGAAAAGGAG
Organism: Wollemia nobilis; assembly: GCA_028583015.1. Lineage (NCBI taxonomy): Eukaryota > Viridiplantae > Streptophyta > Pinopsida > Araucariales > Araucariaceae > Wollemia > Wollemia nobilis. The sequence goes on from JAQPPZ010002150.1 coordinate 2,164,841, forward strand.
GTGTTCACATCAGGTTCACCAAATATGTAGAGGGGGAAAACTACCCTACCACGTACAATTCCCAAACAAAAGGTTAGATCCGCAAGGAGAGAACCTTTTATGGGGTGAACCATGAGGGTATGTTGTGCTCTACACTCGGTGCTAGGGGGATGGGTTCACCAGGAATGGTTTAAGGACTCACTCCAAGTCCTCAGGATATTCAAGAATGTTTGATGTATTCAATTTTAAGAAAAACACCTAAGTTTAGTCTTTCTAGTTCTAAACTAGGAAAGATAAATGACAATGCAAAAATAATATAATAGCTGAAAATAGAATGCAAGCATACAAGAGCTAGCCTAATATGATTCTTTATTTTGAATGCTCACTAACCTAGGGTTTATTCTAGAAAACCTTTAAAGCAACATACAAAATAAATGCACAAAATTATCCCTAGATGCAAACTAAATGCTTTTCACTTTTAGATGCCTAAGAATCAATAATTAGATCAGATCTTCAACCAATAAAATGATTAGAGCACTTATCTAGACCGGTGGTTGATCCTAGCTTTTTTGCCTCTTGTCCAATGATATCAAAATACTTATTTCTACAAGATAACTCAAAAAACACTAAAAAATGGGATTAGCATTAGGGGGCCTGCTTAGGCCATTGTATAATAGTCCTTGAAGGTACAATAGTCAAGCCCCCTAGGTCCTTTTAGATGACATTTTAAAACAAAAGTGAAAATTGACCTTTGGATGATTAATCATAAAATAAAAATGCAGTAATAAAAAAAAAAATAGAATGCAATAGTATGATCTAGATGCAAAATGGAATGCAACAGTGAAAATAGAATCTTGAAATTTCCCCTAGTGTGCTCTCGGGAAAAGTCATGCCTCACCTAGAGTGAGTATGATAACGCAGCAACAAAGTCATGCCCTACCTAGATGGGGTACGATTTCACTTCTATAGACTAGTTTACCCTAATTAGGGCAAGTGAAGTCATGCCTCACTAATATTAAGTATGATATCACTACAGATTAATGAAAAATAAAAAGTGAATGCAGAAGATGAAATAAATGCCAAAAACAAAGTAATCAAACCCTGATGGACATCACAGAAGTAGGCAGAGAAAATTGAAGTATCCAAGTGGGCACTCTATCTCTTCGAACCACACCATGAATCCACCAAGTCACACAACAATCCAATCCAATCCATGCAATAGAAGATCAAATCCAAAATTCACACTTTGGGGTTAGCTTGTAGTAGAAGAAAGCAAAGGAAGAAGAGTGAGCTATCATAAAAATTTTGAGCTTAATCAATAATCAAAATTTTGCATTAAGATCGCATATAACTTGCATATATTTTTCTCTTTTTATTAAGCAAGAACATCCTTCCTTTTATAGATGAAATCGAAGGGAAAAATGTGGGAAAAATAAACCCAAAGCCGATGCCAAAACACGTTGGGAGGGTTTAGACCTAGGTTTAAGCGGGCCAAAAGAATAAAAATAAAAATTAAATTAAAACTGGTGAAGTCGCGCCCCGTGATGACGGAGCGCGAGATCGCTCCGGTGAAGTCGCGCCCGGCCATGACGGAGCATGATTTCGCCAAAGGCACTAAAACAAGCAAGGTTGAGGGAGGAGAGGCCTATCCTTGCCTTAGGCAAGGGTTAGGGACCTCTTAGGGGTTCTAAGGAAGATTGCCCACTGAAAGTGGGTCAATTTTCCATGTCTATAGGTACATAGATTCAGATTGCGCTAGTTGTTCTAAAACTAGAATATCAACTACTAGTTACTGCTTTCAGTTGGATCAGTGTAACACTCTAAATATAACAACCCCAAAGAGAAATTTATGACAAGTAATGAACTCAAAAAGGTTAAAAAAGATGTTCTCTTTTATTATAAAGTTGATAAGGCATCACCACATTATGAGATCTTGTTGTTGTAGATGACTCTTGAGTGGATAGGAGTGGCTAAAATCTCATGGGTTCTAGGGTTCACCTTCATATACTTCCATGGTAAGAATGATGCATTCAATGATTTTCCTATTTTTACTACACTCTTTTTGAGTGTAAGATAATTTAACCATAGCATAGAGATTATCCCTTCTCAATATTTATAGAAAAGGGCACCAATTTCTTCACCTTACATAAGACAATATATGTAGGTGTTCTTAAACATAATACCTTTAAGTCTAGTTATTGCACCTCCATGGTGGAATTAACTAGCACTTCAATTCTTAACTACCACATCTCTATGATGGGTAGTTAAGGCTATTATCAATCCGCATGATAATTTGCATGGAAACTTGGTCCTTTCCATTTAAGTAGCCATCATACAAACAATGAATTCCTATCCTCTATGGTAGGAATTATGATCCTAGCCTCACTACTTTGGATCTCTTCAAAAAATCCCTATTTTTGGAATATATCTGAGTTCCCCAATCTAGTTGTGACCATTGCAAATAGACCTAGGTTTTGCCTCCTACAATTTCCTCAAGTTATGGGACTCATCTTATTGAAGGGTTCTAACATGGCTACCAAAAGCACACCCTCCCAAAACCCTTTCATGACCCAAAAGCATAATACAAAATAAAACACTTACCATATCTCTCTCCTAATCAAAAGTACATCATGTCTAATTTGCTCATTTAAAAATGAATAGTTCATCCCTAATCCATCTCTCAAAAGCATTAAACATCTCATTAAAATCACACTTATTTTGTACGACATTAAATGTCCACTTTAAATTCATATTAAGAAATCATAAAAACCTTTCCATCATTTTAACAATAAATTTAATATTCTTATTTTGAATTGAAAGAATAAATATCAACTAATTAAATCAACTATATATTGTCTATTCATATAAAGGAAACTTCCTTTAACAATGTATTCCTTAAAATTAATGTCTCTACACTCATCATTAATTACTAAAGCAAGTCTCATATCTAAACATCATAATTTACATCCTTTTCCTTCTAGAGATCCATATTACATCATATTCATAAATATTGCATCCCCTTGATAAACACATAATTAAAACTATTCTATTCACATCATCCTTTGCTAACCTCCTTGATCTCCATGGTGTGGTGTTTGGAGTAAAGGATCAGGACAACTCATCATTATGAAAATGCATTCCTAAATGCTCTTTCAAAATGCACCAAAAAGATTCATATAGAAATGACCAAATACATTTCTAATTCTACTTCTTTCTTTATAAAAGAACATGTGAGGAAACCCCATAATTTCCTCATCATAAATGGACTCCACGTATTTTTTTAAAGAACATATAAGGAGATCCCATAGTATCCTCATAATAAATAAATTCCACACCCATTACCTTAATATTAAAATTTATTAAATATAAATACTCAAGTACATATCATAAATTAAAACATTCACTTAACATTCATAAACTCTTTTCTTGTTGAAAGCTATTGACTTTGTTGTCAAGAATTCCCAACTCTTCCCTTGTCCCAAACCACCTAATTCTAGACTGAAGTCTATTATGTTCTATTCTTTAAATATTTCTTGCAACTCCAGTTCTAATTTACCAGCCCCCCATCCCAGAGTGGGTGCCCATTGGATTCCTCCCCCAAGTGAGTGGCTAAAACTTAACTTTGATGGTGCCTCCAAAGGAAACCCAGGGGATGTTGGTGCATGTGGCCTAGTTAGGGATAGTAGTGGACAAGTTATTATGGCTTATGTTGAGTATCTGGGGTGCTAAAATAATCATTTTTTTGAAGGTTGTGCGTTGTGAATAGGGCTAGATCTTCTCAAGGATTATAAAGGCAACCTTTTTATTGAGGGAGATTATTCGAACATTATAAATGATCTTAAAAACAACAGGGTGTCCTCTTGGAATGTCATAACTATTATTCAGGAAGCTAAGAAGCTATCCCAAAATTTCAATGATATCTCTATCAACCATGTGTACAGCGAAGCTAACAGACCTGTAGATATTCTTGCCAATTGGGGAGTTATCCATAAATATTTGTCCATTTGGAAAGAAAGCTTTCCCAAAGAAGTTTTAAATGCTACTAATAATGATTTGGTTTGAAAGATGTGGTCACAAGTTTTGGTAGGTCAACTTCTCCAATGTTGACTCTACCCTTTTCAACATGATGTGTTTCTTTGGTTCCAGTTCTTATGGCATGTTTTTTTTGATTGGTGTGACTTTCTATCTTGCTATTAGTGCTAGCTTTATGTTCTCCTATTTCCATTTTGTGAAGTATACAATGTCCCAAGATAGGCCCTATCAGTGGGTTTATCTCGTGGTTGTCTTTTCCAAGTATGTCAAGTCCCTGAGTAGGTCTAGGCTGTGCAATTGGATGTTATCTAACAATGTCAATATGTGTCAAGTATCGAGATGCTTAATTTTATGTCTTGTAAATTTTGAGATTCATTTTTTTAGTAATTTGGCACTCCCAATCCTTTCCTAGCCCTATCATGTGCGAAGTTTATCCTGTACCATGTCTATTTTTTCTATGTCAGTTTCCTAAGGAGAATTATTATGTGGTCTGCCAATCACACCAACTCAGCTTTCGAAAAGAGCATCTATGGTGCCAAAAATTTCTATATTTACATCCTTTGTATGTGTCAGTACATCGTCGTCTGGTTTTGTTTACTATTGTGTGTCCTAGGTAGTAAGAAGCTACTATGGTCTTCCTTTCTCCTCAGTCTTGCCAACATGGCCTTGCTTGAGCCATCTACCCTTCAACTTGATCCCCTATCTCACACCTTTCTGGAAGCTCATGGTATCATTTTGTTTCTAAGCAAGTTCAAAGGAGCTGAGCAAGATATCACTGAAGCCTTCATCCACCTCAATTTAGGAGGTTAGCCTAGCTTAAGAAATCAAGGTTTGATACCAGTTAGAGCTATCCTTACCACATTTTGAATGAAGATAGTGACGATCCTTGCATTACTACTCACAACACAATCCATGTTACCATCATCAACAACATTATCAATGCCATGGATAAGATCAACGAGACTCTTAAGGTGCTACTCCCAAACCATCCTAGAGATGCTCTTACAAATGAAGATATTACAAAGGTCTAGGTATGGGTCTATTGAGTACTTTGTTTGTTCTCATGTTGGATCTCTCTATTTTTGGTCTTTTTATCCCCTACGTGGGATTTTAATTATAGTCTATAGTGCCCCTACATGGGCCTTTTTGAGCATTGTGTTTATTTCTGTTTAGGTGTCTATTATAGTTTTTATGGACCTTTTGTGAGCTTCCCTTGTGTGGGTTTTTTCATAGCTCCTTTATAGTTTTTTAGGTAGTTAGTTCTCTTAAGCAATCCCTACATGGGTAATGCTTGGACTGTATTTTTGTTTATCTAATGTCAACGTTCCATCCAGCCTTCTCTGCTGCTGTTTGGACATTTTTATTCAAGTTGTTGCTGGCCAATATGTAGGTCTATGTTATCTTATGATATTGGTTTAGTTACAAGTTTATGTACTTGGGTTTGGGGCCCATTTAAGCCCTACACTTAATCATTTTTACCTACCAAAAAAAATAAACGCGTTAAATAAATCAAAATTTCCTTTTTAATCTTAAAGTATACACTTCACAAGAAAAAAACTACCATTTGCATATAATAAAAAAATTTCTCCTTTTCAAAACCCCAAGAAAAACTAAACATTTACCCTGCCCATTTCAAGATGTACGAATGACATAACCATAGAAATTTTATTTATTTTTTATTTGTGGAAAACATCCCAAAAGGGATGCCACTTTCGGGTAATACCCAAGGAGGCAGGGGTATCCATTTCGTCAAAAATGCCCAGGACTCGGACCTGGCCTACCACCTTTGACATACTCAAGGAGCAAACAAACACACAAAACCAATTTAAAAATAAGTAAATAACAACAAAAATAATAAAATAAAATAAAAAACATGCTCCTTGAGTGTGTCAAAAACAAAAGCACAACCAAACACGCACAATAAGATAAAAGAAACCACAACACAAACCACATAGAAGATTTAATATTCAATCTTTGCATCACTTGATACCATATTTGGTGGGAGTTTTGGGGGTGATTAAGGAGTTGATGGACCGATTCAACTAAGTTGGCTATGGTATTTTTCCAAATATAGTGAATATCCTTCCTATCCTGATTAAAAATTTAGTTGTTCCTTTCATTCCAAATATTCCAAAGAAGAATGGTAGAACCCACCCAAACTAACTGCCTAATAAAATGATCAACACCCCATTGATTAGGCCAATCCCTCCAAAGCTGTTCAAAAGTAAAAAAATTGGACCACTGTAAGCCAAGTAAAGTGGCCATTCTCCTCCATAGCTCAAAGTCTAAAGTACACTCAATAAAAATATGGTTGACATTTTCTACATTCTCTTCACACATTTCACATCTAAAAGGGCCATGAAAACCACGCTTCATAAGTTGCTCACCAGTAAGCACCCTACGATGCAATAAAAGCCAATTAAAGAACCTCACCTTAGGCCAGAGATTTTGAGCCTACAATCGAGAAAATATGTTAGAAGAATGGTTGGGATTATTATGGCATAAGGTCAAATAACCTTGAGCAACTGAATACTCACCCTTAGTAGTGTTGTTCCATCCAAAACAATCTTTTTCATGGGACCAAGAGAGGGATCTCATATGAAGGATGCCTTGGATATCTTGTCTTTGTCTTTCTGGGATTTGAATAGGCCAGTCCTCAATAGGGATCCAATATCTACCAACATTTGAATTACCAGTATGGTACCGATAGTAATTAGCCACCTTTATCCAATTAGCTCGGTGAAGCTCCTCCATCCAAGGCCTCCAATCGGGAAATTGAGTTATCAAAGGCTTGTGACCATCCCAAGAATTTGTCCAAAAATTTGCATGTTGACCATTATGAATGATCCAAAATAATTTTTTCTTTATCAAATCCTCACTAGTTTTAAGAACTACTAAAATGGGAGAACCTTTGGTAGGATGTTGATAGCGAACAAGGTCTTCAGGAATTTTGTTCTCAACATATTTAGCACAAATATTATTGGCCCAAAGAGCATTGGGGTTATACAACATCCTCCAATATAATTTAGCAGCTAAAGCTTTGTTGTTATTAATAGAAGACCGGAATCCTAACCCCCCTTCACTCTTAGGAAGACATAAAGTATCCCATTTTACCAAGGCCCATTTTCTTTTCTCCTTAGTACCACTCCAAAGGAAACGATGACTGATTTGATCCAATTCTTGAAGAACGACCTTTGGGATATTCAAAATGGAAGAAACATAAATAGGAATAGCTTGAAGGACTGATTTTACCAAGGTGATTCTACCCCCAGAAGAAAGCCACTTGTTGGTCCACTTTCCAATTTTCTTCTTGACTTTGTCCAACAATCAATTCCAATCTTTATTTTTTTGCCTTTGAATATTTATGGGAATACCTAAATAAGTGATTGGAAGAGAGGTCTTCTTATATCTTAATTTATCCAAGACCATGGATTCTTATCTAGCAGAGCAGTGAAAGAAAATAACTTTAGATTTGTCTTCATTGATCAACTACCCAATAGCCTTAGAAAAACAACTAATGATTTGCTTAATATTAAAAGCTTCCTTAACTGTAGCTTTACCTAAAAGAGTAGAGTCATCCAAAAATTGAAGATGAGAGATAGGTCTAGATCCATGAGCAATGGTAACTCCCTCAAGGGTTTTTTTTCCCTCTTTTTGGTTATAGTCCTACCCAAGCATTCAACAACAATGATGAATAAATAAGGGGAAAGCGGGTCACCTTGCCTAATACCTCTGGAAGCTGGGAAATACTGAGAAGGCCTACCATTGATAAGAACTAAGTAGGAAACTAAAGAGATACATCCCATAATCCAATCCATCCAATCCTTAGAAAAACCAAATTGCCTCAAAACTTTGATAAGGAAGTGCCAATCCACTCTGTCATAAGCTTTGGATAAGTCTAACCGAATGAATATGGAAGGAGAATTTTGCATATCCATGGAATGGATGGCTTCCTGAGCAAGAACTATCTCATATACTATTTGACATCCTTCCACATAACCCCCTTTCTCTGGGGAAATAATCTTATGTAAAAGAGGCTTCAACCTTTTTGCCATGATTTTAGTAATGATTTTGAGAAGAACATTACATAAAGCAATAGGTATAAAAGCTGAGATATGATCAACCTCTTGAGCTTTTGGAACAAGAGTAATATAAGTTTTATTGATAACATTCAAAATTTATTTGGCTTTCCTGGCTTCTTCCACCACCTCTAATAAATCAACATGAAGGATATCCCATAACTCTTGGTAGAACTCAATGGGAAAACCATCAGGACTTGGGGTTTTCCATTTTTGCATTTTAAAAACTACTTGTTTAAGCTCATTGATAGTAACAGGAGCAGTCAAAATAGAGTTCTCCTCAAAAGTGATAAGAGAAGGGATTTCTTGAAGAACATTTTGTTGTGAAGCTGAGTCAAGAGGAGTAGTAGCAAAAATATTGGAAAAGTAATCAACAACAATAGAGTTCATGCCATCCCAAGTATAAACAACATCTCCAGAATCTAATTTTAAGGAAGAAATAAAGTTGTGAGATCTTCGAGATAAAAGAGATTTGTGGAAGAAATTTGTGTTTCGATCTCCTTCTTTGAGCCATTGAATTCTAGATTTTTGTTTCCATAAGATTTCTTCTCTTTTTTCCCATTCCTCCAACTGAGGTGTGAATTTAATTTCATCTGCACTTCTCTTATCTATGAGGCCATCTAAATGGATTTTCTTATTCAAATTTTCAATATGAGCAATAACTTCATGTTTTTTTATGAACATCCCCAAACTATTTCCAGTTCCAAGTCTTGATTTTGGATTTAATGTATTGCAGTCTTTTGGCAAAACATAACATCTTAGTCCCATACCTAGGTTTACCTTCCTTCCACCATTGTTGCACACAAGGTCTGAAGGAAATGTCTCTAAGCCACATTAATTGAAATTGAAAAGGAGAGAAAATCACATTGGTTTTCCATATTTCCACCATGACTGGCCAATGATCCAAACCAACATTATTAAGAGTCTTCACTTTAGGAATGTGACCATGGATTAAGAAATTTTCAGAGAGCAAAAACCTATCCAATCTCTCCATTATACAAGCTAAGCCTTGCCTTCTGTTAGACCAAGTCATAAGGCCATTATCTGGTTGGATATCCACAAGATGGAGGTTTGCAATATATTCGCTCATGAGGTTAGTGCTTTTGTCCAAATTTTTGTTTCCCCCCCTTTTCTCATCCGGAGAGAGGATGGTATTGAAATCTCCTCTGATAAAGATCCAAGATTTAGGAAAATGAGAGATAATATGAGTAATATCCTTCCACTGTCTTCTTTTTTCCTCCAAAGTAGTCAGAGCATAAACAGTAATGCAGAGCATAATCCGGTTGGAATGTCTACTTTGAATAACTATAGCTAACAAACCCCAACTGCCAACCATATGGTGAATAACTACCTCTTTTGGGTCCCAAAGACAAGCAATGCCACCCGAAGTCCCTTGGGAACTGAGGGAAACCACTTTTCTAGCTTGCCAAATTTTACTAGCAATTAAGTCCATATCCTCCCTTGACATCTTTGTTTCTTGAAGGAAAACAAGATGTGAATGATTTATCTGAATCATTCTTCTAATTTCATTTTGTTTTGAAAGACTCCCTTTGAGTCCTCTAATATTCCAAGTGATGATCTTCATTAATACCAGGGCTAAAAAAGTTTGGAAGGGCATTAATATTACCTTCCTCGACAAGATTTTCATCTTCTTTAACCATATGATATTGATTGGTCTTGCGACCTACTTTTTGATTAGAATCCATCTTCAATTTTTTTTTCCCTATTTCTTGACTTATTCCAATTGAATCTAAGATGGCTTCTAACCTTGAAGAATGCTCGTACATAGCCAAAATTTTATTAGATGGTTCAACGGAGTCTATATTGGGACCTGCATTATTTGAAGTTTTGATATTTGAAATATTGTTTTTCTTGTGTAAATTTTCTCCTTTTTTTTTTTTGTTGAAAACCTTTGATTTGTTGGTTTGTCTTTGAGTTCTTCCCTTCATATTTAAATTGTGTTTCTAAGATTTCAGTTTCCATTATTTTCTCTTCCTCACTTGGGACATCATTTGTGGAAAGGATTTCAAACATATTAGCAGATGACTTTGATTGATCCTTCATAACTGGATTTTTTTGAGTGTTCTTATTCTTAGGTGTTTGGAAACCTGTTGAGTTTATATCTTCTTTCTTTTGATCAGGAGTTTTATTTGGGCAAGCATTGGCCAAATGACCATATTCATGGCAAATTCTACAATGAAAATGAATGTTCTCATAGTCCACTACTTGCTCCCAAGTGTCTTCCCCAAATTGTAATGTGATATTTTTAGGTAGGGGTTTGTCAAAATCCATTAAAACACAAATTCGAGCATAAATAATATGTTCAAAATTTTGAGTACAATCAATAGTCATCATAAAAGTTCCTAAAGAGTTTCCAATTGAAGAAAAAACAGTAGGATTCCAAAATTCAATAGGGAGGCCAAAGAGTCTAACCCACACGGGAGCTATAGAAGGCATCTCTTCTTCGACTATAAATTTAGTATGCCAGGGCTTCATGAAAACCCCTTCCCTTCCAAAAAACCAAGCACTCCCTTGAAAAGTTTTCTCTCTATCTTCATTTTTAGCAAATAAAACAAGAAAATAACCATTTGGATGAATAGGGATTTGTAACTCACCTTTAGTTTTCCAGCTTTTTGCAGCCCAAAATTGGAAAGCAGATAGACTCGAACGAAAACCCATGAACCGACAAATTAGTCCTCTTTTTTCCAAATCTTCAATGCTAGTCTGAATGTTACCCATATCAAGCTTAACAATAGGAGTTCCATCAGCTGCTTTAAGACATCCTGACTCTGTTTTCTTGGGATCAATATTAGGCATTCTTAGAGGTTTATGGGAAGCCCTAATATTGATATTAGCATTGGGCTGAGGTTGTCCACCATGAAGGGCATCCCTAAAATTCATTTTTGGGATTGAGTCTTAAAAATTCTTACCCTTGACAGGGGTTTTCACAGTAGAATTATTTTGTGGGTGCACCTTAGCACCAGAATCACTTGAGATATGAGTCATTTTTTGATCAACTGCTTGAAACTTATTTCGTGATCTCTTTAATCCTTTCCCTAGACACCGTGGAAAGGTATGGTTTTCACTTTTCTTTTGTGCAGCAAATTGGAAGCCGTTGTCACTCAAGTTCACAACATGATCTGTTGAAAGACAAATTTCTAACCCATATTGTATCCCCTGTAACATTTCCTACTAAAATATTGAGCATAAACCACAAAAATATTGGCCGCTAGGGCCCGAAGGCCCTAAAAACCAACCTCTGGAGCTGCTTGCACTCAACCCAGATGAAACCCTCGCATAGCTGCTTGCCAAATATCTCGTTCACACATAGGGATGTTATAGGACTTGTGTTGCTCCAAATGATATGAAAATTGGTGGAGACGTTCTAGGGTTTTTCAGGCATCTACCCTCAAAATTTCAGCTCAATCCGATTCCGGATGAGTGAGATATGGCCGAAACGAGTTCGACATTTTGGGTAGTCCTGCAAAAAACGTCTAATCAATTTCGACTCTTCCGACATAACCTTAGAATTTTTTTTTTTTCTTTTTTAGCGAAAAACCCCTTGTGGGTCCGCCTTGGTCTGAGAGACCACGAACAAGGGGTTCTACACCGTCACCCGGAAGTCGCACCCAACCCTGTCCGCACCAAAATTATCAATTGGATTTTGGGTACCCAATTCAGCTTTTTGGTAGGGTGGAGATTCGAACCTGGGACCTCCCTTGGAGGATTGCCCTCTCCTCTCCAACTCACCTACAACACCTAGGTCATAACCTTAGAATTAATAAGTATAAAACCTAAACATTTCCATACTTCTAAAAACAATTCAATTCTTTTTTTAAAACTTAACAAGTAACTTCCTTTCCTTCATTATAAGCAAACTATAATGAATACATCATAAAGAAACCTTTTAATATTAAATCAAATCCATACCACTTTTCAACATAAAAATCTATAATGTTTACCCAAAGTCATCATTCTTTTCACACAAGCATTAATTAATCGACTTTAGAACATAAATGCTTGGCTTATAATTCTGTTAAATAAAATAAAATACTTTAATCTATTAAATAAAACTCTTGGTTTTCTGAGTCATAAGACAACAACCATTAATTTCCATTAATCATTCAAAATAAAGAGTGTGCAACACTGACGTAGGGAGAATTAAAACGATGTTTTCTACCCTTGAGTTTAAGTTTACTAATACTCTAAGCATTCCAATATATTCTAGCAAGTTTTAATAAAAGTGCAAGCATAATTTTTTAGCTAGATAGATGTCTAAAGTTCAATAACATCTCATCTATTGCTATTAAACACAAAAAAGCACAACTACATTCATCACAATAATTAGATATCACCTTCTATGGTTATTAAAATCTAACCAGACATTCTAAGGTTATAGCATAATAGAGAAAACATCATGGCAGCTATGAGACTTGGAGAAAGAATGGAACATTAAGGAATAATAAAGGTCCTCTAGGCTCCTTAGCTTTATTAATCACAAAGCATATTAAACTCAAGTTTTTTTTTTAAATTTTTAACACAACAACGTTTCTACAAATCCAGCCATGACATTAATTAGAACATTGAGCTTACCTTTAATTTTGAGTTTCCTTCTATGGAGACTTACACGTTGAAGGATTTACTCTAGTTCCAAATGCTCACACATAGTTTGAACTTGCTCTTCTCCACATGATAGATTCTCCAAAGCCTTCATAAAATAAATAAAATTTATTCCTTTAATTTATTTTTTATTTTTAAAACAAAGTTTATAACACCCTTTATTGCTCATAAAGCAAAAACATCAACATTAACCTTTAATAATTATTTTTCCAATGTTAACTATTAACATTAAAAAATAATTAAATTAATTTATTGCTTTCTAATAAATATTAAATATTATCAGTATCAAAAGCTAATATTTATTATTAGCCATGATATTAGTATATAGGTATTATTAAGTCCTCTTACTTAATAATTTCTTTTTTTGGTGGATTCTATTACTAGATCCATTCCAAAATATAAACAAACACATATAGTTCAAATACTTATAAACAAATATTAAAATACAATATACCATTGAAGAGAATATTTATCTTACTTCTTTGTGCATCCAACTTATATGCAATGAAGATAAACATTAATCAAACATAGACAAACCAAAAACAAGTATTTGTCAGCCATATATATAGAAGATTTTAAGATAACTTCCAGGTTATCAACTTCTTGCTAAAAATGACTCCATTGCTTGTAGCAACTTCCTTGTCGATGGTATGATCACTTTCAAACATGCAAGTATGAAGATGCAACTACATGAGGGTATATCCTACCCTGGAGCTATCATAGAATTTATAGTGTGGCCATCATTTCCCTTTATTTTGTCTCTTATTATTGGTGGTTAGACTTCCTCATCCCACCTATGAGAGTACCTGATCCTATAGACATACATACTATCAATAGTACCATATTCAAAATTAAATACAATTAGTCATAATACATTTAATATTAAACATTGAAAGACCAAATATCAGTATCATATCCACATCAATGATGAGTCCTGCCAAGGATGACCACAACATACTCACCTCCTTGGACTAAACACAATCCTCTACGTATTTTTGCAATGTAAAATACATATATTTTATTCAAATAAACAAGAAAAATGTTTTCTCATATCGTCCACTTTTTCCCAAGTGGCATATTACTTAGAATAGTGGTCCCACTAGACCTTGCACTATTATAGGGTACGTTTCCTCATAACCTTAGAATAAAACTCTAGAATATTCATTGGTATTACCTCAATGATTGAGGGATATATCATCTACAATTTAGAGACATTCCAAACATGATTAGGATCAACAATATATTTTCTAAGTAGGGATACATGGAAAGTATCGTGGATCTTTGACAGGTTGAATGGCAAGGTGAGTCTATAGGCTATTAGACTTATCTTATCAATGATCTCAAATGGCCCAACATAATGGGGATCCAAATTAGTTGACTTGATGGAACTTTTCATGGGTTTAACTCTTAAGAAAACTTTATTTCCCATAGAGAATTATCTAGGTGATTTTTTTATATCAACATAGCTCTTCTGACAATCGACAAATTCCTTAAGCCTTTGCATGATCACTCGAAGTTGATCCTCCATATCTTTGATAGTGTCCAACATGATCACCACTCAATCATTTAGATTATCCCATAATAGAGGTGTTCTATATCTCCTTTCATACAAGGATTCAATGGGGCCATTCCCAAGGAAGCATGATAACCATTATTATATGCAAAATCTACTAAATGTATAAAGTTTTGCCATTGAGACTTTTGGTTCATGCAGTACATGCAAAGCATGTCTTCTAGTACTTTGTTTACCTTCTCTATTTTTCCATCAATTTTTGGATCGTATGCATAACTAATATTCAAATTTTTTCCCACTACATGATGAAGAGCCTACCAAAATTTTAGCATGAATCTAGAATCTCTATATGAAATGATCACTTTAGGAAGCTGATGCACCTTGCCGGAGCCATAACTTGTGAACCGTACGCCCGTTTGCCTTGAAATTTAACAGGTGGTTCCACGTGCGTGTTCTGCATCAGGATGATCTTTGATCCTCCTGACCCTCCAAAAATCATGTTTTCGGGACCTAACTCCGACATCTAGTGCCCCAAAATTAGCTTTTAGAATAGGTTCCCGGGTTTTTTGGGTTTTTTTGGCTGTTAGAAGTTTATTATCTTTTGTTATACCTTAAGTTGAGACCTAATATTTTAAATTAAGGTTCATTATTGTAAGAGGGATGTGTGCACCAAATTTGGGCGCAATCCGACTCATTTCTATTTTTAGCAATTTTTAGGAAAAAGATCTATTTTTAGCAGTTTTAGAAAAAAGATATTTTTAGGGTTTCTTTGGTTTTCGGTTGCTATATGATGGATTGTAATATTTTGTAGAAGGGGTGTGAATTCAGGAATGAGAAGAATATCAATTGGTAGTTTTCTTCCATTATTGCATTTGTGTTATGTGATTGGAGTCCATTTTGTTGGTCTCTTGTAGCTGAGTTTACACCATTTGGTATCAGAGCGGGTGTGATCTCGCTAGTGAAGGGAAGATGCCACCTAGAAGATATGCCCAGATGAATAGGCAGATCGAGGATCTAAATGCAAAAATAGCATGGTTGATTGGTGTGATTGATCGCATGGGAGAGAGACGTCCCAGGGCACGTGCAGATCAAGGATCTGATGATGAAAATATACCTGAGGAACGTGGATCTGAGGTCCACGCAGAAGTAGAACCAGAGGGCCCAGAGGAAGAAGGGCATGGTTTTGAAAATCGACTGATACGAGCTCTAGAGGGGCTTAAGGGGAATCGATATGGGATCAAGATCGAGGTTCCCGAGTATGTTGGTGGGTTGAAACCAGAGGAGTTGATCGATTGGATCAATAGCCTAGAAAAATATTTTGAATGGAGTAACCTTGCTGAAGAGAAGAAGGTTAAGCTCGCATGCACAAAGTTGAAGGGACATGCATTGATTTGGTGGGATCATTTATAGACTACACGATAGAGGAATGGAAAGGAAAAGATCAGGGATTGGACAAAGATGAAGAAGAAGTTACAGGAAAAATTTATACCTGTAGACTACTCCCAAACCCTATTTCATAGATTTTAGAATCTTCGATAGAAGGATCAAAGCATTGAGGACTATACTAATGAATTCTACAAGCTATCCATTCGAGTGGAGCACAATGAGACGGAGGACCAAAAGGCTGCCAGGTATGTAAATGGCCTAAGTTTTGTTGTTCAAGATGAGATGAGCATGCATCACACTCTTACAGTGGAGGATGCGTATCAAATGGCCCTCAAGGCAGAGGAGAAATTGAAAAGGATTAATAGAAGAGGTAAGAAGGGATTCACACCCTCTTCAGGTCGGGGTCGAAGTGGATCTAATTTTCTCAAGGGAGAATCCTCAATACCTGCTAAACAAGAAGAAGATGGGCAGAATCCAAGAGGAAGAGGATACCAACGAGGTAGAGGTTACGGTGGTGGATGAAATGGGAATGATCCGAGGAGGTCGTATACCTATTATGGATGTGGTGAGGAGGGGCACAGAGCATTTGAGTGTCCCCAATGTGATGTCCAAGAAAGGGGTCAAGGAGGACAAGGAAGGGTCAATCTGGTTGAGATGGAAGAGCAGGATGAGGATGAAGTTGTTGCTGACATGGGGGAAGCACTTATGATAAGGAGGACATTGATTGCTCCTAAGAAAGAGATGGTGTAGAGCAAAGCAAAGGGGCAGACCATAGATGGTGAAGATTCTTGGCTGCGAACGAACATATTTCGAACAAGGTGTACATCAGGAGGGAAGGTATGTAACATTGTCATTGATGGTGGTAGCTGTGAGAATATGGTGTCAAATGTCATGGTTGATAAAATGCACCTGAAATGTGAAAAACATCCTTATCCATATCGCATCTCATGGGTTAAGAAGGGGAATGAGGTAACAGTAGATCAGAGGTGTTTAATTAAATTTTCAATTGGGAGCACTTACAAGGATGAAGTGTGGTGTGATGTGATCTCGATGGATGCATGTCACATTCTATTGGGAAGACCTTGGCAGTACGACAGGGATACTAACCATAATGGGAGAAAGAATACTTACACATTCTGGAAGGATGGTGTAAAGGTAGTTCTTGTACCTCTGAAGGAGGATGGGCCGAGTGAGAGCTTGTTGACGATGAAGGAGTTTCTTGCAGAGATCAGGGATGCTAGCTTATGTTATGCCTTAATAGCTAGGAAGCTAGAAATAGAGGAAGTGGTTATGCCTACAACAATAGCTAAGTTGCTAAGTGAATATAAAGATATCACACCATAGGAGTTACCAGATGGGCTACCACCAAAAAGGGATATCCAACATCACATGGATTTGATTCCAGGATCAGCGCTCCCAAATCAGGCAGCTTATCGGTTGAACCCGACACAGAATGCAGAGTTGAGTAGGCAAGTGACAGAGTTGATAAAGAAGGGATTAGTTAGGGAGAGTATGAGTCCATGTGCGACTCCAGCATTGCTGACCCCGAAGAAATATGGTGACTGGCGAATGTGTGTAGATAGTAGAGCCATAAACAAAATCACAATAAAGTATCGGTATCCTATGCCGAGAGTGGATGACATGATGGATGGATTGGCTGGAGCTAAATACTTTAGTAAAATTGATCTACGGAGTGGCTACTACCAGATCAAAATTCGAGAAGAGGATGAATGGAAGACAACTTTTAAGACAAAATATGGATTGTACGAGTGGATGGTGATGCCATTTGGGTTGTCTAATGCACCCAGTACATTTATGCGGTTGATGAACAGAGTACTACGAGAATATAATGGTAAGTTTGTGGTTGTGTATTTTGATGATATTTTGATTTATAGTAAAAGTGAAGAAGACCATTTGTTACACCTGAAATTAGTGTTAGACGTGCTCAGGAAGGAGAAATTGTATGTCAACCTGAAGAAATGTAGATTTCTTCAAGATAGTTTAGTGTTTTTGGGATTTGTAATCTCGAGAGATGGCATGAGGATGGATGATGAGAAAGTGAAGGTGATTCTGGAATGGCCTCTTCCATGATCTATAACAGAAGTAAGGAGCTTTCATGGACTAGCTACCTTTTACAGGAAGTTCATCAGGAACTTCAGTAGTATAGCTGCCCCTATAACTGAGTGCACGAAGGGGAAAGAGTTTGTATGGACTACGACAACAACAGAGAGTTTTGAACTCTTGAAGAAGAAGGTGTCGGAAGCCCCTGTTCTAGTGTTACCAGATTTCAGTAAGGTGTTTGAGGTTGATTGTGATGCCTCATTTGTTGGAATTGGTGGTGTCTTAAGTCAAGAGGGCCGACCTGTAGCATTTTTTAGTGAGAAGTTGAATGATGCAAGGAAGAATTATTCTACATATGATGTGGAATTTTATGCAATTGTGCAAGCATTGCAACATTGGAGGCACTACTTAATCTCAAAGGAGTTTGTGTTGTTTACTGATCATGAAGCATTGAGGTATGTCAATTCTCAAAAAAAGTTAAATAGCAGGCATGCCAAATGGGTTTCATTTTTGCAACAGTATACATTTGTCCTGAAACACAAGTCAGGAAAATAGAATAAGGTTGTTGATGCATTGAGTAGGAGAGTCTTGTTGTTGACCACTATGGAGAATGAAGTGGTAGGATTTGAGGGGATTAAAGATCTGTATGAATCTGATGCGAATTTTGGGAATATTGTGCAACAGTGCAAAAGTGCGGTAGGGGGCGAGTCCCGTACTATTTTTGAAGAGTATTTTTTATAGAATGGTTACTTGTTTAAGGGTAATCGATTATGCATTCCCAATGGCTCTATGAGAGAGAACATCTTGAGGGAATTACATAGTGGGGGTTTGGCTGGTCATTTTGGAGTAGCCAAAACTACCACTCTTGTAGAGGAGAAGTACTATTGGCCAAAAATGAAGAGAGATATAATCAAGTTTGTCTCTAGATGCAGAGTATGTCAAATGGCTAAGGGCCATGCACAAAATACAGGGTTGTATATGCCACTGCCAGTTCCTACAGGACCATGGACCGATCTGAGTATGGATTTCATGTTGGGGTTGCCCAAGACACAGAGGGGTAAGGATTCAATTTTTGTTGTGGTAGACAGATTTTCAAAAATGGTGCATTTCATTGCTTGTCAAAAAACTAATGATGCAACTAGGACTGCAGTCTTATTCTTTGATGAGATTGTGTGGTTGCATGGTGTTCCAAAGACTATTACTTCTGATCGGGATACTAAGTTCTTGAGTCACTTTTGGAGGACGTTGTGGAAAAATTTGAATACCAGGTTGTAGTTCAGTAGTGCTTACCACCCACAGACCGATGGGCAAACAGAGGTAGTGAACAGAAGCTTGGGAAACCTCTTACGATGCATAGTTGGAGAAAAACCAAAACAATGGGATTTAGCCTTGTCACAAGCCGAATTTGCATACAATAGTTCAATGAACAGGTCAACAGGTAAATCTCCTTTTCAAATTATTTATGGTCAAAATCCTAGAGGTGTATTAGATTTGGTTGAGTTACCAATTGGGGAACAAGTTAGTGATGATGTAGAAGCATTTGTTGAGCATATCCAGAAAGTGCAAGAGTCAGTGAGGGAAAAATTGCAGAGTAGTAATGCTCACTACAAAGAGTCTGTTGATGCACACAGAAGGGTGAAAGTGTTTGAAGAGGGTGATATGGTCATGGTTCATCTTAGGAAAGAAATATTTCCTAAGGGGACATATAACAAACTGAAACTTAAGAAAATTGGGCCATGCAGGATTTTGAAGAAGATCAATGATAATGCCTATAAAGTGGAGTTGCCCGATGAATTTGATATTTCACCCATTTTTAATGTTTCTGATTTATTTTAGTATCCTGGTACTTCTGAGGATGGTGAATTATAGGAGACAATAAATTGGGCATGACAGATGCCTAAGAAGAAAAAATATAGAGTTGCACAGGTGCTCGATAAGAAGGTGATCACCACCAGACATGGGAGCTACAACAAATTCCTGGTTCAGTGGGAAGGATTACCACAGTCAGATAACACTTGGGTTTCAGATTTAGAGCTAAAGAAAATTGATAACCAGAAGCTACAGGATTTCAATTCAGCTGAACTCGCAGGAGCTGAGTTCTTTTTCACCAGAGGAGAATGATGCACCTTGTCGGAGCCATAACTTGTGAACCGTACGCCCGTTTGCCTTGAAATTTAACAGGTGGTTCCACGTGCATGTTCTACATCAGGATGATCTTTGATCCTCCTGACCCTCCAAAAATCATGTTTTCGAGACCTAACTCCGACATCTAGTGCCCCAAAATTAGCTTTTAGAATAGGTTCCCGAGTTTTTTGGGTTTTTTGGTTGTTAGAAGTTTATTATCTTTTGTTATACCTTAATTTGAGACCTAATATTTTAAATTAAGGTTCATTATTGTAAGAGGGATGTGTGCACCAAATTTGGGTGCAATCCGACTCATTTCTATTTTTAGCAGTTTTTAGGAAAAAGATCTATTTTTAGCAGTTTTAGAAAAAAGACATTTTTAGGGTTTCTTTAGGGTTTCTTTGGTTTTCGGTTGCTATATGATGGATTGTAATATTTTGTAGAAGGGGTGTGAATTCAGGAATGAGAAGAATATCAATTGGCAGTTTTCTTCCATTATTGCATTTGTGTTATGTGATTGGAGTCCATTTTGTTGGTCTCTTGTAGCTGAGTTTACACCTGAAGCCCATGTAACTTAAAAATCTCTTTGGAAAACCTTTTTACCACCACCAATGCATCATCCTTGATATTCATTGGTATAAAATGTGCAACCTTAGTCAATTTATTGACTACCACCGGAATTACGTCATGTTAATACCTAGTCATAAGTAAACCCACAATGAAGTCCATAGATATAACCTACCATTTTTGCATTGGTATATCATATGGATATAATTTACTTGCTAGATGTATATGGTCAACTTTAACCTTATGACATTCTAAACATCTAGCAATAAAATCAATGATATCCTTTTTTATTCCTAACCAATAAAAGGTCTTTTTCATGGTCGCTCTCATTTTTGCTCCTCTAGGGTGAGTAAAGTAAGGATATCTATGTGCCTCTTACATAATGAACCTTCTTAAATCATCAATTTTGGGTATAAAACCCTATCATTGAAACATAAAAGACCATATTTTATGTTGAAACCCTTGTTTTTCCTAGGGTTTCTCTCCATTTTGACTTGAATTTTGGTGCAATACTGATCTTGTAATTATATATTTTTGACTTGGTCCATCAAGTCCATATGAATATGGGTCAATATTTCTTGTGCCTTCTTCTACTTAAGGAATATTCAAATTTATTCTCATTTCCTTTGATATACTCAATATCAAAGTCATACTCTGCTAAGAATTCAATCCCTCTCCTTTGTCTTGAATTAAGCATATGTTGAGTGAAGATGTACCTCAAAAACTTATGGTTAGTCCTTAAATCAAAGGGTTTTACTAACAAATAATGTCACCAGATCTTGAGAGTATGCACAAATTTTGCTAACTCTAGATCATGTGTAGCATAATTTACCTCATGTTTCCTGAGTTTCCTAGACTCATATGCTATAGTAGCTTCATCTTGGGTTAATACTCCTCCCAAATATTCTAGTGAAGCATCTGTATATACACAAGAATTCTTCTGTGGATCTGGTATTTTAAGAATAGGTAGTGTAGTAAGCTTTTTATTTAGATTTTCAAAGGTGGTTTCACACTTATCCATCCATTTGAACTCTTTTCCCTTGTTTTGAATTTTAGTGATATAATAGGTAATATTTGAACAATCCTTCAAAAAATACCTATAGTATCCTGTTATACCCATGAAGCTCTGCACTTTAGACAGATTGGTGGATGGTAACCAACTCATAATGGCTTCAATTTTCTTTGGATCCACAACTATCCCTTCTACAGATATGATATGTCCTAGGTACTATATCTGAGGAATATAAAAGTCACACTTAGACAAGTTTCCATAAAGTTGATCCTTCATCAACAATTCTAGTATGATTCTCAAATATTTTTCATGCTCTTCCTTAATTTGGGAGTATATCAAGATATCATTCAAAAATATCAAGACAAACTGATCCAAATACTTCCTAAACACACTATTCATCAGATTCATAAATTTTTCTAGTGCATTTGTCACCCTAAATGGCAATATTGTGAACTTATAGTGTCCATATATGGTCTTAAAAGCTATCTTGTGAGTATCCTCTTCATGAATCCTTATCTAAAAAGCATATTCTTCCCAATTTAATTATATTGAGGCTTCCTAATGCCTTAGAAGAACAATCTCATAGCATTTGCAAATATTATTCTTCCCAATTTAATTCAAGTGAACTACTTTCATGGATCATTTAATAACAAGGAAGTTGTTTGTCCATCTAGGTTCAAATTTCCAGTTGCTGCATAAATTTGGTGGGCTTGTTCCTCCACCTTGTTACTTGATTTTTGGTCTTTGAGGATATATTTTCACATATTGCAGACCTCCACAATTATAGCAACCTCCCTTGGGGCCCTTGGTTATCTCTTGTATTTGTTCTCCTAGTTTTTTGCTTGTGTTGGTTCTGGTTGCCTTCGAGGTTGAGGATTATTATTCCTCTTCTAAAATTTCTTCTTGAAATTCCCTTGTTTTATGTCATTCCTTTTCTTAAAATTTGGATTAACTCTATTTTTTTTTTTTTTTGCTTTTCATGAATCCAACACTTTTTATTTTCCTAAGTACCTATTGATCTTCCTTTTTCAACCCATCATAGTTGAAGAAGGTCTTCTTAGTTTGCGAGTTGGATTCTTCCTGATGAACCAAATCATATACCTTTTGCAAGATCTTGAGCTTGTACAAATTTATCACTGTTCTAATCTTAGTATCCACTCATATAATAGATGAAATTATATACCTACAAATACTTTTTTTTTTTTTGGTAAGTAACAGAATATTTACAGCGGGTTTTTTGAACAGGATCCCAAAACCTTAGTTACATCATAAGCCTAGGCTGAAAAAAATGAACAAAAAATGGGGCTGCGCCCAAAGGCAGTAATCCGGGGCCCGGGGCCCTGGGCCCTGGTGCCTACAAAAACAACTAGAACAAACAACAACAAAACCTTGGCTAGAAGCCACCAAAACCAGAAAATGCCACCGCCAAACGCGCAGAAGCTGGACGCCAGTGAACCGGTGGACCCAACGGCCGTTCCTGGCCAGGACGGGGCCCCACGCCGGTCAATACTACTCCCTATCGGGGCCGTCTCCCAACCTGCATCGAAGCTCAGCCAGGGCAGTGGCAGCGGAGGAGGCTGCTTGGGCAGCCGCATTCAGAGAGCCGATAGCCGCGTCAAGGAGGGCTCTGATAGCCAGATTTTGCATTCTGCTGCTTGACTCGGAACTAACATCGACGGGCTTCGGGGCTTCCTGATTGGTCCTCTTGGCACTGCCTGCAGCCCTGTTGCTGCCAGGGAAGGGGCCTTTGCGGGCGCCCCCAGGAGTCGGGGCCCCACCTGTGCCCTGGGCCGGAGTCCTGCACTTTCGGGTTGGTCTGCGGCGCTTCGGGGTAGGGGAGCCTTCAGGCGAGGGGGACTCCTTAGAAATGGAAGCAGCAGGGGAGCCAGCTGGGGAATTAGCCGCATTGGGGGGGACAGCAGACAGGGGGGAATGCGATGGAGCTACGGCTGGTTGGCCAGAGCGTGCCTGTACAACACAACCATGAGGCCTTGGTGGGAGGGCCGGGAATGGCTTTTGCGGGCACGGTCAATGGAAAGACCCAGGGAATACAACAGAAAATGGGGAGTGCTGACCACCGTGGCCCCTCGGAGGTGGTTGAAGTAGCTCAGGTGGAAGCTAAAAAGCCTCTGGTCCGGGTCATCGTAGGTAATGTATTGCATTACCGGGATGATGGCCTCATCAAAGGGGGCCGGGAGGTTGGAGCGGAATAGGTTTGCCTTGTCCCATTGCTGCTCCGGGAAGCGGGACAGCTCCTCCTCCCAATTATGCTTGTCCCGCCTGACTACTCGCCCCTTTTCCTCATGGTGGAGGCCTGTAACCTCTGTTAAAAATTCTTTGTTAACTTTAAAATGAAGCCCCTTGAACATAACCTCATCGTCGTTCCACGAGTCCAGGAAGCATTGGGTGATCTCATCATCAGCTCCAACGAATTTGCTGAAGAAAGGAGTGAAATGCTTGGCATTGGAAAACAGCTTGGCCGACTCGCTCAGAGTGAGCGTGGAAGGCTCGATGAAAACACTTTTGGCAGCCATGGGGCAGGGGAGGGAGGGGAAATCTGACCAGAAGCATGGGGCCAGGGGACGGGGGAAACAGACACAGCGGGAAGACTCAACGCACGATGGATTTAAAACCACACAGGGGGCCGAAGAAGGGGGGAGCCACCGACGTCGAGAATGGGCGCTCGAGGTCGGGTGCGACACGAGGGGGAGGGGCTGAGGGGGCGCGACTATAGGTTGCCATGCGGGGCAAGGGGGAGGGGCCACTGCCAGCACGCTAGGTGGCACAAACTGATCGGGGGAGCGACTTGAGGGTACAACACGGGATAATGCCATGGGCAGACTGACGCGGCATGGGGATCCATCCACGAAGCGATCGAGGTGGAAAAATTAGGGAGGGCCGACGTGGAGACAGTCTTGGAACTGCCAGAGGCGCCAATGGAGCAATGCAGGTCCACGTTGGAAACAACCGAACTTCTGGCGTGGCCGAGCACACCTGCCACCACGAGGGAGATCTGGGAGACCAACAAGGCGGGCAGGAGACGGGCCTGGAAGTCTTTTGTCCTCTGGAAACCATGCCAGTGGAAAGTTGGGGCCCCGACACGGGGCAAGTTAGACACCAGGGTCCTCCACATTGCTGGGCTGATCTTGCATGGTAATGTGAACCAGAGCTTCGGGAAAGTTCGTGGTCCAAGTAGTGAAGGCGTCAGCAGAGATGGCTTGGTTCGCCATGAAGTCGGTCGCCCTGTTGCCTTCCCTGTACACGTGTCGAAAGCTATGATCGGGGAATCCCTGGAGGACGGAGAGGGCTTCCCGGATGAAGTTGTGGATGCGCCAGAAGCAATTTCCCGGACTGCGGGCAGCTTTGATGATGACTTGGGAGTCGCCCTCAATGATGACTCATGAGGGAGACTCCCTGAGGGCGGTCAGCCCGCTTAGCAGAGCTGCTGCTTCGGCAAAGTTGTTAGTCTGGAAGCCGAGCGGAGCAGCAAACGCCATGATCAGGGCCCCGTGGCAATCACGGATGACCCCACCCACCCCAGAGGGCCCGAGATTGCCTTTAGACGCGCCATCAAAGTTGAGCTTGACCCATCCGGAGGGGGCAGTCCACCTGGTCAAAGATCGACAGGAGGGGGCGGGGGGGTCCGGGGGGGAGTTGAATGCCGAGAGAGGATAGGAGAGCGGCTTCGCCCAGCCATCGGGGTGCCTCGATCAAGGGGATGGATCAAGAATTCTCAAGGGCAAAGGTCACAGCCTTGGTCGCAATCCACTGGGGGGAATGGGCCGGGGAGGAAAAGGCTCTGCTGTTGCGCTCAAGCCAGAGTTGCCAAAGCATATGGGGAAGGCAAGAACTCCAGAGGAAGCGGGTGAAGGGATGGGCAAAGGGGTTGGGCCATTGCAACAGGAGGTCAGATATGGATTTGGGGCCCACCCACTGGATGGAGAATTGGGAGAGGATGAGGCCCAAGACTTTAGATGAAAAGGGACAGTTGATAAAGAGGTGGTTGGTGGATTCCTAGGCATCACAACAAAGGTAGCATCTATTCGGGATCTGGAAGCCCCTCTTGATTAGATTCTCGATCGTCAGAATCTTATTTTGGACGGCCGCCCAAACGAAGTGACTGATTTTGGGGATCAGCTTCTTGGCCCACACCTGCCGGGTTGGGAAGGGAGCCTCGTCAGGGACTCTCTAAAAATTGTATGCAGATTTGATAGAAAAGACTCCGCTGGGAGTCCCATGCCAAACGCATCTGTCATTTCCTTCGGAGGACGGGATGACAGTCACATTGAGGAGGCCCTGGAGTCTGGCAGCTTGAAGCGGGTGCCTGGGGTCCAGGATGGGCTTCCAGGTAGCATGCCCCAGGTTCTGAGAGAGATAGGCCGCAACCCTGGGACCTCTGTCCGCCAGTCCTGGTTTGAGAATGAGGAGCTCTCTGTCGGAAGACAGGGCCTCATCCTGAATCCATCTGTCATCCCAAAAATTGATCTTGGCTCCGTCCCCGAGGATCCATCTGCTCCCTTTCCGGATTATGTCTTTGGTGGAGATCAGGGACTTCCAAAAGGCTGATCCATCTCGGGGCTGAGAATCACTGAGGAAGGGGTGGCTATGGCAGTATTTTCTATGCACAATGCTGACCCACTCATCAGGGGTGTTGGTGTGCACCTTCCAGGCATGCTTGGCCATGAGAGCCTTGTTCATGGGAACCACCCTCCTGAGCCCGATCCCTCCCTCAGCTTTGGGGCGATAGACCAGGGGCCAGGAGACCAGGGGAATCCTCTTCTTGTCTTCACTTCCCGACCAGAGAAAGCATTTCTGAATTTGTTCGATGTGAGCTGCAATGGAGGCCGGGATTCTGAAGACCGACATGAAGTATATCGGGATGCTTTGCAAGACTGCCGTCAAGAGGGTGGCTCTGCCAGCCTACGAAAGGAGGTGACCTTTCCAGGGGGCCAGCTTCCTCTGAATCCGCTCAATCACCCCACCCCACAGGGCCCTGGAGGATGCACCTGTGAACAGGGGGAGCCCGAGATACGAGGAGGGGAGGGAACCAGGGGTGCAGCCCAAAATCCGCCCGATTCTGATCTGTCTAGCCAAGGGGGTGTGGATGAAGAAAATCATGCTTTTTCGGAGGTTGATTTTTTGGTCGGCCGCCTCCTCGTACAGGGTCAAAATATGCTTGAGAGTTTTGGCTTGGGGAATTGAGGCAGAGGTGGCAAGGATGGTATCATCCACGAACTGCTGGTGGGACACAGGGGGTAGGCCCGACGTAGGCCTGATGCCTAAAATGAGACCGTGGGTCACAGCGCCCGAGATGGTACGCCCCAGGGCCTCAGCCAGGATGATGAAGAGGATCGGGGACAGGGGGTCACCTTGGCGGAGGCCTCTGGAGCTGGGGAAAAATCCGGTAGGGGACCCGTTGACGAGGATAGAGAACCATGGGGAGGACACGCAGTTACTAATGAGCCTGACCCAGGAAGGGTGGAACCCGAACTTGAGGAGAACCTTGGACAGGAAATCCCAGTTAACTCTATCAAAGGCCTTGTTCATATCCAACTTGAGCAGAAAGGAGGCCTTTTTGGATAGGACAGCCGAGTGAATGGCCTCGTGCATGATAATGACCCCATCAGTGATCAATCTGCCTTTGACCGAGCTGCCCTGATAGGGGGCAATAATCAGGGGGAGGATATCCTTGAGACGGGAAGCCATGGATTTAGTCAAGATTTTGTACAGGACGTTGCACAAGCTAATGGGGCAGAAATCCGAGAGGGATCGGGCTGCCTGGGTCTTGGGGATCAGAGCTATGAAGGTGGAGTTGATACCTCTGGGGATGGATCGGGCAGTCTGCAGGTCCCGGATGGCAGCACACACTTTCGGCCCGACAATGTCCCAGAATGATTGGAAGAATCGGGGGGAAACCGTCCGGGCTCGGGGCCGCCTCAGCCTTCATGGAAAAGGTGGCAACATGGATTTCGGAGTCAGACAGAGGCTGCAACAACATCTGATTTGCCATGGGCGAGATAGAAGATGGGATGTGCTCCAGAAGGGAGTCAGCCGCATCTGGGGACATGGGGGGCTGTCACCCAGGAGCTCCTGGAAGAAGCGAGTGGTTTCAGCCCGGATGTCCTCTTCTTCCTTGATGATTCTGCCATCGCTGCCCACCAACTCAACAATTCTGTTGGAGCCCCTGTTCCTGAGAGTCGACGCATGGAAGAACTTGGTGTTTGCATCGCCATCTTGGAGCCACAGGGCTCTCGAATTCTGTCTCCAAAAGATTTCCTCCCGGGCCAGGATGTTATGATACTCGCTGAGAACAAGGCGCTCCTCATCCCTGAGCCCCGGGTCTTGGGAGCCAGCTTGAAATCTGGCCTCGAGGGCTTCGAGTTTTTCTTTGAGAATTGCTTTGTTTTCGAAGATATTGCCGAACACCTCCTTGTTCCATGCCTTGAGTTGGTCCTTAAGGCATCTCAGCTTATGGAAGATTTGCTCAGCGGGGCGTCCAGGGACTGGGGGAGCCCACCAGCACCCAACCTGGGCCCGAAAGTCAGGGTGATGCAGCCACATGGACTCGAACCGAAAAGGCCTCTTGGGGGAGGGCCTGTGGTCGGTTTCAAGGAGGAGGGGGCTATGATCAGACCCGATTTTGGGGAGGGCCAGCAGGGTGGCATCAGCAAACATAGGCAGGGCTTCCTTGGACAAGAAAACTCTATCTAGTCTGACCTGGATATGATTTGCTCCCACTCTTCTGTTGGTCCAAGTGAACCTGGCTCCTTTCAGGCTGACGTCCATGAGCTCGTTGAGGGCAGTAAAGGCACCAAAGTCCTCCATGCTCTTGCCCTGAGCCGCTGAGCCCCCACTTTTATCAGAGAGGAACAGGGGGCTATTGAAGTCCCCGACTAGGATCCAGGGCAGGGGGCGAAGGCTTCTCTCATCGAGCTAATTTCCTTCCATAAGGCCACTTTCTCGACGGGACTGTTAGGAGCGTAGACGTTGGACATAATCCATGAGCGCCTTGACTTTACGCAATGGACCAACATGTTGATGATTCTGGGGGACGAAGATATGAGTCTTCCTTCAAAGCACCGGGGGTCCCACATGCACAGCAGACCCCCGACTGAGCCAGCCATAGGGGTAGACAGGGACTCGCAGTTGCGCCAGGTAGCTTGGGCTACACGTCGGGCAACAACCTCATCTATTTTGGTCTCCTGAAGGAGGAGGAAGGACGAACGGTGATCCCTGCGGAGTTGGCCGAGGATCCTTTTCTTGGGGGCCCCATTGAGGCCCCTGATATTCTAGGTGATGAGCTTCATTTGACACCCTTGAGGGGTCGCTTGCCCCCCTTCCCGGAATGAGTGGGGGGTTTGGATCGATTGGCATCCGTCTTGGAGAAGCTTGCCCCCACGTCAGAAAGAGTTGCCTGGGAGCCATTGGCTATGTCATCTTCAGTGATCCTAGTCCGCTGATCGCCCAGGGTGGGGCGCCCTCTTTTGAGTTTGCTGCCAAAGTCTATGGCAAAAGACCTACTCCGGGTCATC
The DNA here is from genome assembly GCA_028583015.1 of Wollemia nobilis. Taxonomy (NCBI): domain Eukaryota; kingdom Viridiplantae; phylum Streptophyta; class Pinopsida; order Araucariales; family Araucariaceae; genus Wollemia; species Wollemia nobilis. The sequence goes on from JAQPPZ010002150.1 coordinate 2,193,746, forward strand.
TTAGGACTGACTTCGTCGGGCCCGGACGAAGAACTAGCTTCGATCTCTTCATCGGACTTCTCAGATCCGCACTCCAAGGGAGGAAGCCCAACAGGGATCATCGGGAGGGCCGGGAGGGGGTCAAGGGAGGAGCGGGGATGGGGGGGGGGAAAGGGGGCCCCGACCAAGGGAGCCGATGGGGAAGAGAGCCTGGGCGGCTCGCTTGCCTGGGCGCAAGCAGGGCCCTACGGGGAGGGGATCAAAGCGGGCTGGGCGGGAGAGCCTGGGATCAGGGCCACGAAAGACGCCCCAGGGGAGGGAGCAGAAGGGGAAACCTGGGGGAGATCGCCCTCCAGACCGAGGTCCATGTGAGAATCCTTTGGGGCCGGGGGGCCCCTTGGTGGTCCAGGCCTAGGATCTGGGGCCGTCGCGAGGGGGCCCGCGAGACGGGGCCCGACCTGATTGAGAAGGGGGGTTGGGGGGAGGGCCTTTCGCCTTTCTGGAAATCGGGCATTGGTGGGAGAGGTGGCCCTGAGTGCTGTAGGTGGGGCAGAAGGCGGGTTTGTTTTCGTAGATCAGGGGCTGGCTCCAGAAGTAGGACCCAGAGGAGATGGTCACCGAGGAGGGGAGAACGGATTCGAGATTGGCGTTGACGCAAAATCGGGCATGCACCATCCGGGATCCTGCCTTGGTAGCAGGGTCAAAGGCCACCAGGTCCCCGACCGACTGAGCAATGAGTCTGAGGACGTCTTCGTGCCACAGATGGAAGGGAAGGTCTGGGAGCCGAACCCAGACCGGGGCGAAGTTGATGCTTTGGGTGCTGGGGTGGAAGTCAGCTCCATACCGCCTGAGGAAGAGGCTCTTGCACCCCAAAAACTAGGGCCCGCCCGATAGGATATTTTTGGCATCCTCACTATTGTTTAATTTGATGATGAAGAAGCCCTTGGTCAGGGCAACCAGCTGGATGTGCCCGAAAACCTTCCATTTGGTAGCCGCCCACCTGCGGATGGTTTCCATGTCGGGACGCCCTCCCAAGAATTTCCCTACCAAGGAGGCAGAAGAACCAACTACCAAGGAGGAGTAGACCTCCTCCTGGATAGAAATGTGAGTGCCCTCGAGGGAAAGACCTAGCCCCGGGGCCCGGGAAGGGGCCCTGGTGCCCGCCAAGATCTGCTGATAGGAGGGTTTGGGCCCGCCCGGGACAAAGCCCCACTCAGGAGCAGGGGACTTATTCCCCAGCCCTACGCTCGCATCGAGGCTGGCCTATGGGCCAGGGCCCAAGACACCCTGGCCCCCAAACGGATCGAGCGCAGACCCATCCTCTGGGCCCGTCGGGGGTCCTGCAGGCCCGAGACCGGGCCCTGACGTGCCTGTCCCCGACCCCGAGCCCGATCCCGACCGGGGACCTGCACCAAGCACTGAACCTGCCCCCAGACCTGTAGCTAGTCCTGCTCCCGCCCCTGATCCTGCTCCTATGCCTACTCCCGCTCCAGCTCCCACCATCTTCATCCTTTTTTGTCTCTTCCTATTACTGTTGATATTACTGCCACCTACAATTACTTATTTACCTCATATTTTGATACATATTTTAGTAACTTTATAAATTTTTGATAATATATCTCCATCGTTTTGTTCCCTGGTGAAGTGTAGAGAATTACTCAAATTTCTCCACATAATATTGATCTAATAATAACCTTTTCTTAAAGGCTAAAACAAAACCATCCCATTGAAGATTCATTGTCTGGATCATTTGGCTAATTTTAAATGTATTCCATCATTCTAATGTAGTATCTTTCAAATGGAGGGTAGCCCAAACTGTTTGTATTACTAAAGAGTAACTCTTCATGGAAAATATATTTTTGATTCATTCAACTAAGCTTTGGATGAATCACCTCCATCCTTTACAAAAAAGTTGGATATTCTAGTTTTCTTCAAATCCTTGGCTAGCTTTGCTTCTACGTGAGCTCTACTTTCTTGATCTTTTGAAGTAGGATTCTCCTCCTATCTACCCTTAGAAATTTTGTTTTGGGAACCTTTAATTACTATAGTTTCCAACAATTACCTTTTTTGGTCCATCTATTCTCTATGTTTTTCCATCTGCTCCTACAATAAGGAAACTATAGTGGTGAGGTTCTCCACCTCTCTATTGGAATTCCTTGAACTTTCCCCTCACAATCTAGCTTTGGCACTACCCTACCTAGCTTGTCTCAAATATTGAGAAGATCCTTTTCTTCCTCTTAACTTGGGTGGCATTTCTCCTAGCCACACAAAGGAGTTGGATAAGATGAAATTTATTTTAATTATATTACAAATTGTTAGTTACATCTTTCCATGAACTAACCTAGACCATTAACATCCTTTTGGCAATGGTAATAATCACACTTGTATTCCCCCAAGATGCCATTTTGGTTATGACCATTATCACTTCCTTGGTAAGGATTTGGGTCACGCTTACCTTGTTGTAAGGTGCCATATCTGTTATAACCATTATCACTCCACTAAAAACGATCTTGGTAACACTTCCCCTACTACAAGGTTTCTTTTCCCTTGTCCACAAAGGGAGTTGAGTTAGGTTACAATTATCTCAAAATTGTGCTTCTAACTTTAGTTAATTTCCTCATCCCCATAAACTAACTTACATCATCATCACTCACCCAATAATGATTATGGTCACACTTGATCCATGCAAGGTGCCATTCCTAGTAAGATTTTACACAATTATCACTCATATTTTAATGATTATGGTCACACTTACTCCCCATAAGGTGCCATTCCTAGTAAGATTTTACACAATTATCACTCATATTTTAATGATTATGGTCACACTTACTCCCCATAAGGTGCCATAACCAATAAGAGACTATATTCTCTAGAATTTTTACTTCTTGGTCTGAAATGGTCCCATAGGTGTGCAATACTCAATGTACCCAATCCATGTTATGGTCTCTAGAGTAGCAAGTCTCCCCAAATTTGCACATCAAGTTGGTAAATCCTAAGTTCTCTCCATGAAAGCTTCTAGTCCTATGACCTGAGCTTTGATACCAACTATAACAACCCAAATAAACCAACCCCAAGGAGAGAATTGTTTTGGACAAGTAATGAACTCAACAAGGTTCACAAAGATATTATCTTTTTGTGTTAGAGTTGACAAGGCATTACCACATTTTGAGACCTTGTCATTGCAAATGACTCTCGAGTGGACAAGATTTTCTAAACTCTAATGGATTTTAGGGTTCACCTTTGTATACCTCCATGGTAAGGATATTTTAAATGGTTTTTCCACTTTTCTTACACTCTCCCTGAGTGTAAGATAATTTAACCATAGCGTAGGGATTATCCCTTCTCAATATTTAGAGAAACGAGACACCAATTTCCTCACCTTACATAAGTTAATCTATGTAAGTGTTCTCAGGTATAATGGTCTAGTTATTGCACCTCCACAATGGAATTAAATAGCACTTCAGTGCTTAACTACCACATATCTACGATGGATTATTAAGGCTATTATCACTCTGCATGATAATTCGCATGGACACTCGATCCTTCCTATTCAAGGAGCCATCACATAAACTCATTTGCAAATGGATTCCTATCCTTCACGGTATGAATTATGATCCTAGCCTCACTGCTTTGGATATTTCCAAACCATTTTTGAAATACATCCAAGTTCCCCACTCTAGTTGTAACCATTGCAAATAGACTTGGGTGTTACCTCCTTGCAACTTCCTCAGGTTATGGAATTCATATTATTGAACGGTTCTAACATAGCTATCAAAAGCACACCCTCCCAAAACCCTTTCATGACCCAAAGTATAATACAAAATAAAACAATTATCATATCTTTCTCTTAATAAAAAGTACATCATACCTATTCTGCTAATTTAGAAACAAATAGTTCATCCCTAATTCATCTCTCAAAAGCATTAAACATCTCATTAAAATTACACTTATTCTATAAGCATGAATAATCTCATAAATAATATAAGTACTACCTTAAATGTCCACTTTCAATTCATATTAAGAAATCATAAACACATTTCCATCATTCTAACAATAAATTTAATCTTCTTCTTTTGAATTGAAAGCATAAATATCAATTATTTAAATCATCAACTATATATATTATCTATTCATATAAAGAAAACTTCCTTTAACAATGCATTCCTTAAAAGTAATATCTCTACACTCATCATTCATTACTAAAGTAAGTCTCATATCTAAACATTATAATTTACATCTTTTTCCTTCTAGAGATCCATATTACATCATATTCATAAATATTGCATCCACTTGATAAACACATGATAAAAACTATTCTATTCACATGATAAAAACTATTCTATTCACATCATCCTTTGTTGATATCCTTGATATCCATGGTGTGGTTGTTGGAGTAAAGAATCAGGACAACTCATAATTATGAAAATGAATACCTAAATGCTCTTTCAAAAAAATATTCCTATAAAAATAACCAAATGCATTTCTAATTCTACTTCCTTCTTTATAAAAGAACACATGAGAAAACCCCATAATTTTCTCATCATAAAAGGACTTCATGCCTATTTTAAAATAACATGTGAAGAAACTCCATAGTATCCTCACCATAAATGAACTCCATGCCCATTACCTTAATATTTAAACTTATTAAATATAAATGCCCAAATTCATATCATAAATTAAAATATTCGCTTAACATTCATATACTTGTTAAATAAATAAATTTATATTAAAATATACACTTCACAAGAAAAACAAAACAAGTACGTACCATTTGCATATAATAAAAACTTTTCTCCTTTTCAAAACCCCAAGAAAAATTAAACATTTACCTTACCCATTTCAAGACGCACAACTCACGTAGCCTTAGCATTAATAAGTATAAAACCTAAACATTTCCATACATCTAAAAGCAACTCAATTATTATTTTTTAAACTTAACGAGTAACTTATTTTCCTTCATTGTAAGCAAACTATAATGAATACAACATAAAGATACCTTATAATATTAAATTAAAGCCATACCAAATTTTCAACATAAAAATCTATAACGTTCACCCAGAGCCGTCATTATTTTAAACAAGCATTAACCAGTTGACTTTAGAATGTAAATGCCTGACTTATAATTCTTTTAAATAAAATAAAAGACTTTAATCTATTAAATCAAACTCTTGGTTTTCTGATTCATAAGGAAGCAACCATTATTTTCTATTAATATTTCAAAATAAAGAGTGCGCAGACCAGCGTTGACGCAGGGAGAATTTAAATGACCTTTTTTACCCCTAAGTTCTGGTTTACTAATACTCTAAGCATTCAAATGCATTTTTTTTAGCTAGATAGACATATAAAGTCCAATAACATCTCATCTATTGCTATGAAACACAAAAATGCACAACTACATGCATCACAACAACTAGATATTGGATTTTAAAATCTAACCGAGCTTTCTATGGTTATAGCATAATAGAGAAAATATCATGGCAGCTATAAGACTTTGAGAAAACATAGAAAATGAATACTATAAGGAATAATAAAGGTCCTCCGAGATCCTCAGCTTTATCAATCACAAATCATATTAAACATAGTTTTTTTTTTAAATCTTCAACACAACAATATTTCTATGTATCCAGCCACGACATTAATTAGAACATGGAGCTTACCTTTAATTTTGAGTTTCCTTCTATGGAAACTTACACACTGAATGTTTTACTTTGGTTGCAAATGCTCATGCACGATTTGAACTTGCTCTTCTCTATACGTTGGCAGATTCTCTAGAGCCTTCTCACTGCCTCTTCGTTCTTTTTTCTTCTCCACACACACTACATATTCCAAGCTATGTCTGCACTTCTATTCCACCTCCCTCTTGTTTTACCAACAACAAGAATATATCTTCCCAAACCAAATTTCTAACTATAATATTCCCAATTAAACTATAAGTGAAAGGGATATGGGCTTTCTAACTATAAGCTTACCAATTAAAACCAACTTTCTAACTAGAAGTGTTTTGCCAAGAACAAGAAGATATCTTCCCAATTTAATTGATTTCATAAAAGAAATAAACTTTATTCCTTTAATTTAAAAGAATTAAAAAAATAAAAATAAAGTTCATAACACTCTTTATTACTCATAAAGCAAAGACATCATCATCAACCTTTAATAATTGTTTTTTTTCAATGTTAACCATTGATATTTAAAAAAAATTAAATTAATTTATTGATTTCTAATAAATTTTATCAATATCACAAGCTAATATTTATTATTAGCCATGATATTAGTATATAGGTATTATTAAGTCCTCTTACTTAATAATTCTTTTTCTGGTGGATTCCTTTGCTAGATCCATTCCAAAATATAAACAAACACATATAACTTCAAATGCTTATAAACAAACATTGAAATATGGTATACCATCGAAGAGAATATTTATCTTGCTTCTTTGTGCATCCAAATTATATGCAATGAAGATAAACATTAATAAAAAATAGACAAACCAAAATAAGTATTTGTCAACCATATACACAGAAGATTTTACGATAACTTTAAGGTTATTAACTTCTCACTAAAAATAACTCCATTGCTTGTAGTAACTTCCTTGTCAATGGTATGATTACTTTCAAACATGCAAGTATGAAGATGAAACTACATGAGGGTATATCCTACCTTGGATCTGTCACAAAATTTATAATCTAGCCATCATTTCCCTTTATTTGATCTCTCATTCCTAGCGGTTAGACTTCCTCATCCCACCTACGAGACTACTTGATCCTGCATATATACATACTATCAATAGTATCATATTTAAAATTAAATACAATTAGCCACAATACATCTCATATTAAACATTAAAAGATCAAATATTAGTATCATATCCACATCAATGATGAGTCTTACCAAGGAGGGTCGTGACAACTAGGGTACCATTTCATGGAGCATCAAGAAACAACATATAGTTTCCTTGTCTTGAGTAGAAACAAAGTATAAGGTAGCAGTTGAGGTAATTAAGGAAGACATTTGTCTAAAGCAACTACTTAAGGATATTGGGCTATTCATAGATGGTCCAACACACATATATTATGACAATCAAAGTACCATTAAGATGACTAAAAATCTAGTCTTCCATACCCGGACCAAGCACATTGAGATCCATCATCACTTCATTAGAGAAATGGTCCAAGAGAACTTTATACACATGGAGTATGTACCAACTCAAGATCAAGTGGTTGACATCTTCACCAAGTCACTTGGGCTTGAAAAGTTTTCCAAGTTTAGCAAAATGTTCTATGTGTGTTGTAATGAGCATCAACATTAAAGGGAGACATATCTAATGTTGAGCTATTTATATATATATATATATAAAAGTGCACATTAAGGGGGCATGTTAGAATATTTTAATGTGCACTTTGCCTATGCACTTTCATGGGTTGCACATGTTTAGGTTTAGGGTTTCCTTCCTACATGTGCATAGTTTAGGGTTAGGGTTTTCCTCTCTACAACCCTAAAACCCTTTTTTTTGCTATATATATGTATTGTAATCCATAAACATAATGAGGTCAATGCCCATTATTCAATAGGCTAAGGCATACACTATTTACCTTTGTATCATGTTAACATTTTGTGTTATGGTATAATCCCAACATCATTTTGAACTCAAGATCTAATCTCCACACATATTACTACATACCAGTATACCAAGAGCACTAGTAAATAAGGAGGAAGGTTCTTTTTGTATATGTTTGTGTGTATTCCATCCTTCACATGGAAAGAGAAAATGAATCTTTTTGAAAAAGCTACTCATGGGGACCAAACCATTGATCCATACACAACAAGAAAGTCATCCAACCACTTCACCATAGACACTTGGTTGAATATGAGGAGAGGGTAATACTCTCTAGATATGCATTGAGGAGACACTACATGCAATGAAAGGTATTTGTACGATTTGACCGATGATATCAATCCAACAAGAAAGATATCCAACCACTCCACCACTATCTTGAACTAGAGGAAAGTTGCAAGATCCATGTTTTAGTAGCATATGTCCATAAAAAAAATTATTTCAATTAGAAATTCAAGAGTTTCAAACCTATGACGTTTTCCTCCAAATATAATGATATTGTCATTGTTCCACTCTCTCTAGAATGGATGGAGACTGGAAAAGAACACCTCAAGATAGAAGAAAACTCTGAGCTCTAAAAAGAGAAAAATATTTTGTGAACAAGATTTGAGATTGCATCCTTCAAACTAATTCCAAATGCCTCTACTACTATGTTGTTCCTCTAGTCACATTTACTCCTACAATACCTAAAGTTAGTAAATCACATGACAAATTCAATGCACAATGCATGTGACAATGAATTGCAAAATGGTGCTAGAGACTTGGAAAGAAAGAATAACACCAAGAAAACTTTAAATTTAAAATTTTTAAAACTTACAAGCAATATCTTCAATTCCCTCAAAGTGTTGAAATATGTGGTGGTTAAGATTCTCTTAAGGCCACACTTGACTTTTTGTTATGTCATTTAGGCCCATGTAAGCCTTGAAAAAAGTATTTTTGTTATTTTTAAATATTTTATTCTTGAGGGTCGATCTCACAAACTTGAAATAAAAGGAACATGTAATTAGATATAAATACCCCTCCTCACCAATCATTTATTTATCGATTTGAGTATAATTTTCATTCTCTTTGAGTGAATATATTTTGGTGTCTACAACACCCATCATATACTATGTTTTTATATGACGTGTATTTCTTTTGATGAGCAATACTAGGTAATGTTTGATTCTATTTATTTCTAGAAAATACTTTGAAATATGATATAAAAGAGTTTTTTTTCTATTGAAAAATTCCATAGCTTTGGTCCTTTCTCTGATACCATGTTCAAATTTACAATACTTACTAAAAATATTCTAAAACATACATTCACCACAATCATATGTAGAAATGAAGTAGGAGTGAACTAAAGATAGCACTAACAAGTGAAGTAGAGAGAGAAACAACACTATTTGGAAGGTATAATAGAAGGTAGGTTCCTATAGGCACCCAAATATTTCATATTTTATTCACACTTATGTTATAAATGATCACTCATTGAGGGGTATTTATAGTGATACCAAAAACCCCAATGAGTAGTTAACCTTAGGTTTACATTGGCTTGACTTTGACGTTATCTTATAATAATAAAATAATAATAAATTACACCCTTTAATCAAGGTTTTCCATAAAGGTGGATTAGCTAATATCACTAAGGGTGATATGTGAAAGGTGCCCTTAGGCTTACATGAAAATTCCCACAGGCTTATGTAAATGTGTAGAGTAGCAAAAACCATACACCTAAACATGTAATATGAAATCAAATTGACAAGAAATAACATGTAATCATAATGACAAAAATATAGAGAAAATATGGTGCCCTTCTCATTAATAATTTGGAATTGTCTTTACAAAAGGTTACAAAATATCCCTCTTAGGGATTACACCAATTGATACAATATTACAATATGAAACCCCAAAGGGGAAGGTGCAATTCGTAGGATATTTGCTCTCCCAAAACTGATTATGGAGGGTTTCTTTACGATCTCTGCTTGAATGTAAATATTGAGGATATTTATGATGATTAGCTCCTGTGGAAACCTGAAATATACACACAAAAGTACTTACAAGAAATTAGTAGCACATGTGGAACCTCTCAAGATGAGGTCCATTTCATGATAAACCATTGAAAGGAAAATGCATAAAATAGTAAATAAATACATGTAAAACTGAAATAAAATGTGCTAAACTATGTTAGAAATCAAATTGAATGCTGCTAAAACTAATCTAACTAAGAAAAGATAGAAAATCAAGCATATCTGAGAGGCTATCCTAGGGTATATCAACTAGCTCTATTAGCCATCAGAGGGTCCAACGACTGTGCTTGCAGGTCGCTTCGATACAAAGCGGCCACTTAATAGAAAGCCTATTCTTTGTACTCAATGCAGGGTGGGCATTCGATTTGTCTATCAAATTGATGTTGAAGGATTGTGTGCTTCAAAGCACATCTAAATTGTAAGAATTGGATAAAATTCAAGATGAATTATGATGCACAATGGTGATATTTGACCTTCAAGCTCTCAAAAACTCCATTGATACACATGCAATCATCATAATGTGATTTGGGTACCACATCAATGCATATGAGAGAATGTTATCTCTGTTTCTCAAACCAGCAACACTTCGTTGTGAATAATTGAGGATCTATTCCTTTATATTTTGTGAAAATTTTGAGCACCTTTTATAATATCCCAATTGGCATCTTGGCTTGCAAAGGAAGACAAGATCAAGATTCAATTAGGATCTTGGCATCCCAAGCATCACTTTTGGAAGCTTATCATCGTTAATCATTACACACAACTGCTCTATAAAAAATTTGGCTCAGCTCAGGGAGCTCGAGTTTGTTACGGGTGAGGCCATCCTAGGGTGGAGTGACCAGGCTTGGGGGTCATCATAGGGTCCAGCGACCAGTCGAGGATGCTCTTGGGTATGAAGGCCTAGGCTGAAAAGGATTAATTACCCCTATTAGAGTGGTTAGAACCATTGTTAGGTCTTGGGAAGGCCAAGATGAGTCATATGGCCTGAAAAGGTGTCCATATGAGTAGCCTCCTCAACATGACATATTTTAGGTGTTTACAAAATGGTGCCCAAATATTTTACGTGAAGAATACCCATACGGTTACATATACACTTGCTCATAGGCTACATTAATAGTTCTTAGAATCACTTATTCCACACTTTTGGCCTTGGCCTAACAAGATTAGATTACAAATTATTCAACAAATTCACCCCATAAGTAAAGGAAACACTACCACTAATTGAAATCAATTAAAAATCCAATGATAAAGTATAAAATGGGGAAGGTTATATTGAAATCAAATATATACATGTACCTAGGGGGTGATCTAAGTATAAGATAAGTATGTAGAGAAGAGTTATGGTATTTATAGGTAGTAACAGACACAATCTAGCTAGTGTACATTAAATACTATGATACCAAAATAATAACTATGACAAGTTTAAAATAATATAAATACAAGATAAGATACAAGTAAAAGATAACAAAATATAAAAGAAATAATTTATACTAAAATTGAATGGTACTAATATTTTTTATGATACTTGTTCTTTAATGTTTTAATATTCTTGTTCAAATCCTTGAGCTCCTTTCTCGCTTGAGGGAGATCTAAAATGAAGTTTGATTAAAAATAAATTTCTTGATTAATGGCTTCTGATCATGAACTTATGATAAGGAACTCATTACAAAAGGAGAATAATAATTAGGGGTGAAAGAAGAATGATTTCTCCTTTGATTATATAGGAAATAATAGTGTTGGGTCTCTTATGCTTCCTTTAGTATCTTAAAATGATTGTAGTAGAGGACTAGAATAACTAATGTATTCTAATGGAAAGGAGATTTTGGTAGAAAATGGAATTTACCTTATTTATATTAGGACCTATGATATTTTGAGATAGACTTTTTTGGTAGTTTTGTAATATGCCACATTGAGTTTTTGATAGAAACCAATTTGATATATTGCAGTTATGTTTTATTTTTTCCTTATTTGTTTTCATGCATCTTTTGGCTTGGAAATAATGAGTGTTCTAAGGAAAATGGCTAGGAGAATGGATCGATGGCTTTAGTTTGGATCGCTCGCCAATCGGTTTTAAAATAAAGCATAAAATGTTAAGTGCATAAAAAAGGAGCTTCACCAAAAATGAAAGTGCGTTCACCCCAACTGAGGGGCAAAAGCCTCATGCACCCCTTGTTGGAGCAAAATATGAGAAAAGGAAATGAAAAAATGATGAAGTTTTAGAATTTCCTAAATAATGACGATGCCCGAATTTGGGTTTTGGGAGAATCACGTTCACCCTAAAGATGGGGTGAAAGCTTCATTAAACCCATATTGGGGTGAACATCTTTGAAAAACTAAGAAAGTGCTCGCCTGTCGCAACGAGAATAGGTACGGCAAAAGTCTTGGATTGAAACATACCTAGAAAAAATTTAGCTTGAAAAAAGGTGCATTCACCCCAAAGTTGGTGTGAAAGCTCTGTTCACCCCATATTGGGGTGAACATCCTTGGAAGTGGCATGTTGAAAATTCAATGTTGCATTCACCCTGGTTGAGGGGCGAAAGCTCCATTCGCCCCTCCCAGGGGTAAACATACCATAAAGAGTTAGAGTCGGGCGAACGTGCTGCGAAGGAGAAAAGTCAGGTGAAAGCTATAAAGGTCAAAGTGATGTTAAAAATTCAAAGTTGCGTTCACCCCAAGGGAAAGGTGATGACTCCCTTCACCTCTTTTGGGGGTGAACACACATTAAGAGAAGAACATGGTGGCTGTTGAAAATGTTTTTGCGTAGGAAAAATAAGGATGATTCTTGTCATGATCAATGAAGATAGGTGCTCCATTAAATTGATTAAGGAATTCCCCCCACCAATGCATATCATGAAAAAAGTAAATGTGCGTTCGCTTGTTATTAATTTTAGGTGAATTGCATTGTTGATGTCATCACAGGTTTTTAGGAAGAGCCTAAAGTAGGCAAATGGGGGGTATTGAATGATGGGGGCAACGTGCGGTCTAGGTTGTGGATCTCGAGAAAAGGGAGAGCAACAATATTAAAAACACCAAGTGATTTTCATAATTTCCAAAGCAGAAGCGCATTTTCAAGATGGTGAATGTATCCAGTCAATGACCAAGCCTTACAATTTTTCTTGCACCGACACCTAGAGATGCTATTTTTTTGGAGGAATTTTCTTTAAAGTCAGATCATTTTTTTGAAGGGATGGATTTTTAACATTTACAAGAAGGAATTTTCTTATTATGGTCCATGATCTATAAGAATTCTATCTCCATGTGCATTTAATAAAAGAGGCAAAATCCTCTATAAATACTACTCAATTCTCATTGTAAAGGAAGGTTAGACATTCTACGAGAAAACTATCCAAGTTTTTTGCATCAATAGAAGATATAGGGCTTCTAAATTTACAAGTGATCTTGTGTGTGTTTTCCTTCTGTCTTTATGCATTTCTATCTTAAGCTCATATTCATTATCCGCTGATTAGTTTAAATTCTACATCTAAATTTGAACATTGCTAGTGAGGGTGTGAGTTCTAGAATGTAATCCTGGAGGTTGTTTATGTGAGATTATAAGTAGATTCTATTGATATTTCTTTTATTATATGCAATTTCCATGCTTGGGTGAATTTCCTATTGCTAGTCTGCCCCAAATCCTATATCTTCAGCCTATGGCCATATTTTCCATCTCTTTATGCAATTTCCAATTTCTTTCTTGTAGCTCTAGTCTTAAACCTGTGTAGAATTTAGTAAGGGAGCCAACCCTCTCTAGAGATTGGAACGGAGGATATTCCTTTCCTCTGGCCTTTCAATTTTGGCCATGTCTAGGGTGCACAAATGAAGTTTTGTTAATTAGGCAGATATTTGACCAATAATTTTTGGCACACCCGGTGGGACCTCAAAAGTTCCACTTTCAACAGAATTGAGGTTTGATGTTCACCTTTGTGTTGTAGAATTAGAACATTAGGCGACTCGATTATACCCAAAAACCTCCAAGCATGAAGGTAGTGAAAGTTGTGCTTCATGATTACGAGATCAAAATCCAAAATTTTTGAAAATCCCATTGAGTTATATAAACTTGATACCTAAAGGTTAGGAGAAAATCCTCAGCTAGTTTCCTTACACCATACATCATCGTTCCCTCATACATATCATACATCATCTATGACATCCTCGCAATTATCTGGTGTGATTTTTTCCCCTACAAGTCTAGTTAGTAATTCTACTAACGTTCCCCAAGCTCAACCACACACACCAGTTCACATGGCTCAAAACCCATCACCACAGCAACAACAACCACCAAGGCAATTCCCAACATGGAATAGCTCAGGAGAATTGAATTTACAAGAACAAAATCTAGTACCTCAAGTAGCTTTTAAGGCTTTTCCTACCTATGATGGTATTGGTAAAACCGCTTATGAGAATATTCAAGATGTGGATTCTTTGGCTACAATCAATGGCATAGTTGATGAAGACATCATGGTACAATTGCTAGTGTTATCGCTATGAGAAAAGTTGTTGTACTGGTATCGATCCTTACCACTAGCCACTATCACCACATGGGATCAGTTGGAAGAACTATTGATCAAATTTTTTTGTGAACAAACTGACCCATTCTCCTTACTGCATCAATTTACAATGATTCAAAGGCATCCGTAGGAGGAGATAGTTTATTTTAACATCAGGTTCATCAAAATCTAGCAAAGGGTTCTTGATGGTCTTCAGCCCATGCATGAACAAGCTACATTCTACTACCTCAGATCTTTCAACTTTGACATTGGCATGGTTTTTTGGCAAACCAATGTGAATACATTCCCAGATCTATACACACAGGTGCATAAGGCTGAATTAGATTTTATTGCCATAGGCAAGCTTCCCCCAAAAATTATAATGCCTATTCTTCCTAACCTTCCACAACATTTGTATTCAAATGCATTTTCATAGCCCATGCCTTCTATGTACCTAGTTCCCTCATGGAGCTCGAGTCCACCTCAAGTCACTTCGATTCCTATCCCACAACTTTTTGCTCCAAGTTTTCCAAAGTTACCCGCTCCGACAATACCCCAATTGCTAGCACCCGCTCCTTTCCCAGCATTGCTAGAACCACCGGTTCTACTACCATTGTATGCCCCACTAGTACCTCTACCTTTATCGACACCTCCTATGTCTTTGAATCCTGATTCTTACATGATGTTGTTATAAGAGGTGAAGTCGACTAATTCAGCCATAAGGACAATGTCCAATGAAATTACATCAGTGAGAAAGAAGTAAGCTAAATATGATTTTTGGTCAAGGATATTTCAGATACTACCAATCACCAGAGAGTAGGTAACCACTAGCAAGGTCCTTGAGAAGAACACAACTGTGTTAACAAATGAAGAAGCCACCATGTATGAAAGAGCATATTAGTGCTCAACTTGTAATGAACCTCATGGAGAAGACACATTCATGGTTCATATGAACTATGTACAAACACTAACGAAAAGTTCTTCCAATGGTAAAGTCAACATGATAATGGAGATCAATCACAATTTTATGGTACCTTATATAGAACAAGTTTCAATTCTTATGAGATCTAGAAAGAAGCCAATGACCGTGGATCTAGCAGATTTGGAACCGTTGAAGGTTCTTGCAGCACCAAAGATGCAAAATGAAAATGTGCAACTACCAATAAAAGCATTTGGTGTGATGGTGAAGCAACCTAATACTATTCTCTTGAAATAGTTACTGCATAAGCAAGCTCAAGAAAATATAAAGGTACCAACTACACAGCCTGTAGCTGCCCCAAAACCAAATAGGGCAAAGGAGTAGGCCAAGGAGCACCTTCGGTACCCGTCGTTGACTAAGCGACAAAGAGTGGAAGCCACTCAATAGTATCAGGACAAGTATGAGAGGGGAATAGAAGAAAGACTCCTAAGATGTCTGATATAACATCATGGAAGAAATGAAGAATATTTCAGCAAAGGTAAGTTTATACGATGCATTGCAATTACTTGGGCAAGTTGACCTACTGCAAGAGTCTCTCAAGACTGCAAAGGAGTAAAATAAGAGTTATTCTTAGATAGTGTTGGCTAAAATGCTACCTACATCCACAACTAGAAAGAATAGGCCACCCCCATTCTATTTGTCATTCATAATGGAGGGAAGGATTATGCACAACTATATGATTGATTTCGGTGTTGCAACTACTATCATGTCGAAGGCAATATGCGAAGTAATGGGAATATAATATACGAGAAGTAGTCCTGGGGTGTTGCAGTTGGATGGGAATCTAGTCAAAATCATGGGAGTAATTAAGGATATTCCCATATTTCTACATAGCATGCCATAAATCACTATTATCTAAGAAGTAGTGGTGGTCGACTTGGAGTCATACTTTAGTATGTGTCTCTCTAGGGAGTTCACAGTGAATCTGGGAGGATATCTTTCTTTGGACTATTCACATATGGAGATCTCATTCAAAGGAAAGAGAATTCATATTTATAATGAAAATCCATCCACTTTTCATATCAAAAAGTTGGAAGAAGAAGAAAGATCTCTAGGCACAGTCCACATGATGACTGAAGAATTAGAGGAAGTCGACTTGATGGAAGAAGCGCTTGGTGAACTTCACCTTGAAGATGAATTTTCACTCATGTATTTCAATGCAATTTTTGAAATTGACATCGGTTGTTATACTATAACTAAGCCTGAGCAAAGTGAATAAAAGGTCCCTGAATCCCCAGATCATGTTACAGATCAATTATGGAAGCTGTAATTTGATGGTTCCAGGTGTAGAAATGGTGTAGGGGCTGGTATTATTCTTATCTCTCCTACAGGTTTATAGAAGACTTATTATTATATATTAACTTGGAGTTGCATGAATAATGCAACCAAATATGAAGCATTGTGTCTTAGCTTGAAAAATACTGAAAAGTTGGGAATTAAACAACTGCAAATTTTTGGTAACTTTGAGCTCATTGTCAACCAGACCATAAATAAGTGTGTGTCAAAGAAACACTAATTGAAGGATTATCGCTATAGAGTATGAGATTTATTTAAATCCTTCACAACCTTAAATATTCAAGTGATCTCACGAGAGGAGAATAAACATGATGATATTTTGGCCTCTCTTGGTGAAAATTTCTCTCCCATGGGACAAGTAGTCAGAAATCCCAATAATGTCAGGGTAATATATAGACCCTTAGTCCCTGATAAGAACCTTTATTGGAAAGTGTTCGATAATGATGAGCAAATAGTCAATTTCCTGATCAAAGAAGCTGCAAGTGCGGATGATAGAGTACTTGTCAAAGAGGAGATGGAAGGAATTATTCAACTGAAGAATAATCACATTCCTAGGGGACTGATTTCATCGAAAAGTCTATTTGACCAAACCGACAAAGTTGAGAAGCATAAAATCAAGGTAGATGCAAAGGAATACAAGGAATTGTAATTGGATCCTGAGAATATTATAAAGATCATAACTAATTGCATGTCAGAAGAATTAAAAGATATCAATAACTTGTGTTACGAGTATCTTGACATTGTTACATGGAGTTATCAGGATTTGAAGGGATATGACAAGAACGTGATATAACATACCATTGAGTTGTATGAGGGAGTAAAACCTTTTTGGAAAAAAAAATGACCTGTTAGTCCCAATATTGAGGTGCTCATGAAAGCGAAACTATTAAAGATGTCGTAAGCAAAAATAATATATCCAATCAAGCACTCAACATGGGTGGTGAACCTGGTCCTAGTTTGGAAGAAGAATGGAGATATCCAGCTATTCGTTGATTTTTGAAACTTGAACTAGGCATCACTAAAAGACCATTACCCTCTGCCACACATTGATCAAATTTTACATGTGGTTGTCCGAGTGCAAAAATTTTCATTTTTGGATGGTTTCTTTGGTTATAACCAAATCTGGATGAAGTATGAGGACCAACACAAAACAATGCTCACTACTAAGTGGGGCACGTTCGCATATCAAAGGATGTCGTTCGACCTTTAAAATGCTGGTGCTACATTTTAAAGGGCCATGGATATCACTTTTGGTGAGTTATTAAACAAAATTATTATATCTATCTTGATGACATGACCGTGTTTTCACATTACAGAGAAGAGCATGTTTCTCATTTGAGGCATGTGTTCAAAAAATACCAAGAGTTTGGGATTTCCATTAACCCAAATAAGTCGATATTTTATGTCAAAGAAGAGAAATTTTTGGGCCATGTGATCTCACAAGAAGGACTGGCGATTGATCCTACAAAAGCTGAAGCACTTTTGAAACTACCGCTGTCAGTAACAAGAAAGACTTGCAATATTTCTTCATTCAGATAAATTTCATTCAAAAGTTTACTGCTGATTTTGCTCAGGTAGTGAAACCCATGATCGAGCTCTTGAAAAAGAATGCAAATTTTAAATGGACCGAGGCAAGAAGATGAGATTTTAGGAAGATCAAGGAAATAATAATCCAAGCTTCGATATTATTAATCTCGACTATTCTAAGGACTTCATTCTCTATGCAGTAGGTGAACAAGAGAGTTATGTTGTAGTTTTGACACAAAAGCAAGGAGATGGAGATGAAAAGTTGATTGTCTTTTTGAGCCAAGTTATTGCACCACACTAGGAGAAGTATAATTGCATTGAGAAATAGGTGTACGTAGTGATGAAATCCTTAAAGAAGTTTCGGTACTTTGTCTCACAAAGCAAAACGATTGTTTATGTTATACACCCCGACGTCCAAAAATTCATTCTCCAAGGGGAGCTTGGCGACAAAAGAGTAGGTTGGATCTCAAAGATTCAAGAGTATGATGTGGATATACGACCAACAAAGCTAGTTCATGGGTGAGCTATTTTCTAGGAATTGGCCAAAAGTGTAGCATTTGAATCATTGGTAATGGTAAAGAAGAGATTGATGAAAGAATTTGTGCAAATCATGCTATAACGGATCATGACTGGATAAAGGACCTTGTTGAATTGTTTACCACTGGTAAATATCCATCACACCTTGATGCTTCATAACATCAGAGGTTTATGCTGCAAGCACTTAAATATGTCCTATTACCAAGCGGATTATTCTACAAGAATATCAATGGATTTATCCTCAGGTGTGTGAAGGAATAAAAAAAGAAAAATATATTGGAGGAATTTCATTTCAGTCTATCTTGCGGCCATTATGTAGGAAGGCCTATGGCCTTTAAGATCATTTGAGATGGCTACTTTTGGCCTACGCTATTCACCTACACGGTATGTTGGTAGAACCAAGAAAGGAGCACTGTCCCTACGCCCAATTCAAGTGGAAGTGCCATTTCAGTAGTGGGGCCTTGAATTCATTGGAGTCATAGACCCACATTATTTCATGAAGTACAAATACATCTCGACAACAATATATTATTTGACTAGGTTGGCGGAGACTATTCCTACCAAAAAAGTGGACCAAGCGACTATCATCTCTTTCTTGAAGGGACTAATTACCTGTTTTGGTGTCCTAGAATCTATTGTAACAGATAATGGAAATCCATTTATTAGGGCCAAGATTAATGAGTTCGCCAGTAAATACAGAATCTACCTTAAAGCATCGTCTAACTATTATCCATAGGGAAATGGGTTTTTCGTGTCTACAAACAAGAATTTTCTACAAATATTGAAAAGGACACTAGGTAGCAATAAAAAGAGTTGGCACTTGTTGAACCAGGCTCTATGGGCAGACCACATATCTATGAAAAAGTCTATTAAAGCCTCCCATTACTCACTAGTGTATGGAAAAGAAGCAGTTTTTCCTTCTCATATTGAGATTTTAGTACTCAAAACATTATAGTTGTTCAAAGATGAAGATGATGAATATGATGCGATGAGTGTAAGGTTGGCCCAATTATTGCAGTTAGAGGAGGACAGGGAAAAGGTATATCAAGCTTTCACCAAACATACCAAAATGATGCAGAAGTGGTTAGGAAAGAAGACAAAAAAGTGCAGGTTTCAGGTGGGAGACTTAGTTCTTAAATGGAACGAGAACAAAGCCAATACGGGGAAACACCACAAGTTTGATGCAATCTGGGAAGGCCCATTGCAGATCTCAGCAATAAATTTGGTAAATGGCCTTCATCTGAAGCCCTATATTCAATGATTGAATTTTAAGAGGGACCATTTTGTAAATATGTACAAATTTTCTTTTTAGTATTTTATTTGCTTTATATGGTAATAGATATAAAAAAATAAAAAAAGAAAAAAAAGAAAAGAGAAGTGTTTTTTTTTTAAAATTAGTTTCGCTCCAAATTCATTATTATGTTGAAAGAATTTGGCTAAAAGAGATGACTTTACAAGACTCTTAGCAGGGAATGCGCCTTTGAAAGACATGTTATACATGGTAAAAAAGCAAAGTACTTTCGCCCCAAAGCATACGATCGTGAATAAATGAAAATGCGCTTTTAGGTGCTTTCACCCAAGGAAGGGGCACAAAGCCTTAGTCGTCCTTTGAGAGAGAACAAGCAAGGAAAAAAAGAAGCCCAGGTCAATGAGCTATAAAAGTAGTCAAAGCTGTGTTCGCCCCAATGTTGGGGCAACACGTTTGTTCATCCCTAGTTGGGACAAACATGTTTATTAAAATGCGCACCGCTAAGTTAAAGGAAATTACAAGGCAATTAAAGGTATTTTTGTTTGATGTGGAGTGATGAGGATTTAATATGCAAAAAGCACATGCGCCTTGGTTTTTGTAGAAAATGACTTCAAATATTAGTGCAAGGTGCTCTTAAAAGAAAGAAAAATCTAAAAACAGAGAAGCCCCAACAATAATTATTTTTCATTTAAAATCATGCTTTTTCTAAATCTAGGTGAAAAAGAAAGACAAAGAAGGTTTTAAAAGAAGGCCAATCGTTGTGGAATTGTACCAAGCGAGTCAAAGGCATTTTTAGGAGTGAAAGAGAGGAAAACAAGTGTGCCTAAAAAATGCTTTCGCCCCATTGCTTTTTGGAAGCATTTGATTTCAAAAGAACTCTTTCAGAGCGATTTTGTCCCCCGATGTGTGGTAGATCTCGAGAAGTGTGCATGCAGGTTAAGATGCATTCTTGAGGTATTTAATTCAAATGTGCACCTAAATTTGCATGGGAGGAATATTTTATGTTCCCAAGTGGTGATAATACACATAATTGGTTTTCGGGTGGCCGATTTATCTTTCCAAGTAAGCTTTGATAGCCAGGGCACCTTTTACGAAAAAATTACACAACAAAGGAGGGCACACTTTCCAAGGATGATCTTGCAACAAATAAAATATGATATCGTTAAAACATTGAAAATAATGTCGGATGAGTGAATCAATGCACACATTCTTCTGAACGCACCTAAGGGAAATTCGACATTTACTGTAGTGTTTGGAAGGGCACTCTATATAAAGGACCAGGTAAAAGCTTTACAGTTTATTTTTCAAATTTTTACTATCACTGTGTTTTTGAGCTCTTGTTGCAGAACTTTCAAAAAATATTTAGAAGATTTATCAAAAAGAAATAATAGGAAAGTGAAGTAAAGAAGCTACAGAGGTGACAGAGCCCAAGAAGTCCAAGAAGAGATAAGGAGGGTTGAAATTCAAGAGGGCCCGAAGGAACGAGAATGTTGATTTGGACCCATATGCCGACACAATGGTAGAGATTGGAGACTGTGCAATTACCCACAAAGGCATGGAGAAACTACGTCAAGATGTGGAGTTTGCAGTGAATTGGGGGTTGGTGGTAGGAAGCCTATTGACAGTGCCATTTCACATGTAACTATATTGGTATTTATGTATGCCTGTACACCCTTGTCCAGAGTTGGTGCAGCTTATTGCTCAATTTTATGACCTAGTTATAAGGATAGTGTGGAGGGCAAATAGAGAGATATTATTTACTATTACCCTGGAGGAAGTGCGGGAGGCATTCACTTGTGGTTTGAAGCCTTCTTCTTATGTGATTACTAAGAAGTTACATACCAATGAGAAGGAGGATATATATGTCTCCATTGTAATGATGCATCGATTCATGGATACATAGTTGATTAAGGAGCCATCGATGGGGCATCTTCTGAACTTGCCCAAGCCGCTCACGAAATTTAAGAGCTTGGACATCTATTCAATGTTGGCATGGGTTGCTAGTTTACAGATAGATTCTACCATTCATAAGTGGCAGCCAGCCCTAGTGCAATGCATTTTCTAGGTTGAATTTTACTCCTCGTCGGCTATGAGGTAAGGCACCAATATGATTTTATTCGATTGGGTTGATTTAATTTCTAGAAAATTGCATTTTCAGTTGGAGAGGTTGCAAACTGGGGAAGATATGTCATTTAGGTACACTTATTTTTTGGTATGATATTTCTTCTTCCACCTACACCAATACTTCTCGTTCATCGCAGTAAGACAAATAGATGAGAAGGATGAACTTCTACCAGTTTATATGTGGAATTTTTTTCTATCCAAAAGGGAGTCATTTTACAGTTTTAATAGTTTTTTTTTGGGGCCCACAATTGAACTGATTTGTGGTACATGTGAAAGAGTGCCACGTGAGTTGAGAGAAGTAGTAATTATAGGAGAAAAAGGAGATATATTTTTTCTTACTCAGGGTGTGGTCGTAAGAATTTTTGGCTTCATAGGCAAGCCATTCCTGTTACCCTACTTCACCATCGAACATGTTTTTGCTATGGAGGTGGTACACCGATTAGACTATGTGAATGATGTATACGGAGTAGGGTGTAGCAAAAGGATGACTTGTAATATGTCATTTAAGTTTGACAACATAGAAGTGATTCAGGTGGGGTAGAATCGGCTGCTCATGGTGAAACTCCAAGACTTAGGGTTGATAGAGCTGCTGCAGTGTTGGAGGTATGACCCATTGTGAAAGTTTTTAGAAATAATTAAGGCCAAAATGTTCCACTATTATCCTCGACCTAACATTGAGAAGAAGAAAATTAATTTTTATAGACCCGATATGGAGTGGCACATTGAAGACATGACGATGCTCCCACCTTGGCATGACTGCTACGAACAAGAGGTCAAATATAATCTGACAAAGTACACAAATAAAATTCCTTAGCTTGGATTTTTTAGTTAGGTAAAAGAAAGTTAGCCCCTGTGGTCTGAGGAGAAAATTATAAACTGGTGGATAATGCGGGTCCATTGAAGAAAAGACCACATTCCCTTATGGGTTGAAGATGGAAAAGGCATTTTCGAAAATCTACGATGAGTTTGTTGATTCCTATCAACCCGTTGCTTTTGCTAAGATCTTTCCTCAGAGTTTCCAACATTTTAGTAGTGGTGAAAGTGGGGCAAAGGGAGAACACCTGATAGTCGAAGATGAGATTTCAGAAGAGGAATAACAACAATATATGTTTAGACAAATATCATAGTGGATGAAGCATAAAAGTGAGGAGGCACATTTTCTAAAGAAGTAGTCTATCTAAGATGCACCCTCATTTTCCAAAGATGCGAAGAGATCAAGGACTGCTGCCACTTCCTCCTCCACTACTGGAGTTTTAGTGGCTATAGTTTCCACTGTTTCAATTGTTTTGGTGACTGTTATTTATTATCCACCAGTGATAGAGGCTCCAATGATGCTGGTGCAAATATTCCTGATGATTCATGAACAAAAGGAGGACCAACAATTGAAGAGTCCTCATGTGGAGGTTGTGGACATCGAGGAGAATGCAAATATTGAGAAGAGAGTAGAAGAGCAATAGGAAGAGATTATTTCATAATCACTCCTATCATCATAGCACATGACGTTCATGCTTGAAGGTACGTCTTCTCTTCCCACTTCTCTTTCTTTAGAGCATGCAGTGGTTGTTAGCCTAGTTCCCTTTGTTTCCATGTCTATCTCTCTACCTTTAAAAATACCCTCCATATCCATTTTTCTTCCTTATTCTTCCTTTCCTAAAGTTACTACTACTCATTCTCTTCCCCTTTCTTTGACCTCCCTTTCTTTTAGTTAATTTGCATCAGGGCCGAACCCATTTTCATACCCTTCCTTTTCTATTGCTACCACCATTTTTTCCAAGGCTGTAAGTATGCAGGCTCCTCCCAGAATGAGTGTAACAACATCTAAATCTTATTCCTCCATCCATTCCACCATTTTTGTCCCTCCTCTTCTAGTCGTATCATCCACTTCCTTTGAGCCTAACCGCTCAGAAGTTTTGATACCATTCACACAATTTTTGGAGTTGTAAGCATTGCTCGACATTCAGGTGGCACCAAAAAAATCCAATGTGGAAAAAATAAATTAGGCACACCATAGTTCATTACAATGGTTGAAAAACAAAATATGAAAAGAAGCTTTGGCTCCAGCTCAACCGCTCAAGAAGGCTGCCTTCGATCCTATCACCATGGAGGCTCACACAACTAAAATCACTCCCTTGGTTCAGAAGCCACAAAGAGAAATGTTGTTGAGTGATTATATTTGTGAGACCATCATAGAGGACCTCAATAGGATTGATCCTACAGAGAATATGGGCAACGTATAGGTTGCTATGAGTTCGGTATACTTGCATGGCAAGTATTTCAAGCAAAAATATTTTGATAATGAGAATAAAATTATCGAACTTGAAAACACCTTGGCTAAAAGTAGAGCGCAAGAGGAGAGGACACCCACAAAAAATGAACACTTGCATCGATAGGTAGGAGTGTACTTGAAGGAAAGGGATGCAACAAGGATAGAAATGCATGCACTCTGAACGTAGCTAGAGGCCATATAGAATCAACTAGCGGAGAAGGCTGCATAGGCTATAGGTTTCTCTCCTAAAAGCATCAAGGAGCCTTCACTCAGCCCAAAACTATGAAAAGCTGGACGTACAAGCAGTTCAAGTGTTGCATTATTTATGGGCAGCCAGAATACAGATTCATATGGGGCAACAATTGATAGATACTACTGAGATGTTGGAGTTGTACATGGAGATGGCTATAAAAATTTAAGCTTTAGCTAATTCCAACATACATATTCGCCCCCTGAGCAAAATGGATCACACTTGGTCAACCGTAAAGGTCACCTTACGCAATTATTTTTAGAGAATGGACCTGGTGAGGTAAGGTTGGAAGATCCTTAATACCATTGAGTGAGAGCATACTATTTCCATGACTGATTTTGATGCTCTTACCGATATGGGCTTCTATGATTTCACAAATGAATGGGGTGAACCTCTATTGAAGGAACAAGTGGAAGCAACTTGGAAATTTTTTATAGAGAATACCTCAAAAATTGAAACATGGGAGGAGCCCATCACAAAAGCACAGGTACTACTTCTAATGCAAAAGTTCACCCGTATGGAGCTTTCACTGTTTGAGCTAGCTCAGTGAGCGAAGTGCCTCAGTTTAGAAGATGTACAAAATATCCATTTTGTTTATGAGTCATTGAGTACTCCCTACTTATTCACCACTCATGCTTGGGAGGAGGTGGTAAGAGTTTATGAGGTAACTTTTGAAAGCCTCAAAGAATAGGAGGAAAGAGCAGCAGCAGAGCGTGCAATGGTAGAAAAGGCAGCAGTAGAAGAAAAATGGGCAGAAGTACTCCGAGTAGCCGTAGAGGTTGAGGCCATGAAGAAGGCAGAAGAGGAGGCACAAAGAAAGACATCCACATAAAAAGCTTCAACAAAATAAGCTTAGATCCAATAATACCCAATGGATAAAGACCTTGGATCGCTTACATCCATGCGAGATGGATACACCATGAGCCGCTAGAAACGTTGGTAGTTTTGCAATATGCCACATTGAGTTTTTGATAGAATTTTGATTAATTTGATAAGATAATATTTTGACCAATTTGATATATTGCAGTTATGTTTTATTTTTTTTCTTATTTGTTTTCATGCATCTTTTGGATTGAAAATAATTAGTGTTCTAAATAAAATGGCTGGGAGAATAGATCGATGGCTTTGGTTTGAATTGCCTGCCAATCAATTTTAAAATGAAGCATAAAATGTTAAATGTATAAAAAAGGAGCTTTATTGAAAATGAAAGTACGTTTGCCCCAACTGAGGGGCAAAAGCCTCATGCGCCCCTTATTGGAGCGAAATATGAGAAAAGGAAATAAAAAATGATGAAGTTTCAGAATTACCTAAATAATGATGATGTTCGAAGTTGGATTTTGGGAGAATCACGTTCACCCAAAAGTTGGGGTGAAAGCTTCATTCACCACATCTTGGGGCAAATGTATTTGAAAAACTAAGAAATGCACCCTCCCGTCGTGACAAGAATAGGTTTGGCGAAAGTCTTGGATTGAAACAGACTTAGAAAAAATTTGGCTTGAAAAAAGGTGCATTCACCCTAAAGTTGGGGCGAAAGCTATATTCACCCCATCTTAGGGTGAACATCCTTGGAAGCAGTAATTGAAAATTCAATGTCACATTCACCCTTGTTGAGGGATAAAAGCTCCATTCACCCCTCCCGAGGGTGAACGTACCATAAAGAGTTAGAGTTCGGTGAATGCGCTGCAAAGGAGAAAAATTGAGCGAAAGCTATAAAGGTTGAAGCGACGTTGAAAATTCAAAGTCGTGTTCACCCCAAGGGAAAGGTGACAGCTCCCTTCGCCTCTTTTGTGGGCAAACACAGATTAAGAGAAGAACATGGTGGCTATTGGAAACATTTTCACCTAAGAAAAATAAGGATGATTGCTATCATGATCAATGAAGATATGTGCTCCATTAAATTTATTAAGGTGTTCCCCCCACCAATGCATATCATGAAGAAATTAAATGTGCATTCACTTGTTATTTAGCTCGGGTGAATTGCACCGTTAACATCATCACAAGATTTTAGGAAGTGCCTAAAGTAGGAAAATGGGGGGTATTAAATTATGGGGGCAAGGTGTGATATAGGTTGTGGATATCGAGCAAAAGGAGAGCAATAATATTAAAAGAACCAAGTGATTTTCATAATTTCCAAAGCGAAAGCACATTTTCAATATGGCGAATGCATCCAGTCAATGACCAAGCCTTACAATTTTTTGTGCACCAACACCCAGATATGCTAATTTTCTGGAGGAATTTCCTTAAAATCCGGATTACTATTTTGAAGGGATGGATTTTTAACATTTACAAGAAGGAATTTTCTCATTATGGTCCGCATTTAATGAAAGAGGTGAAATCCTCTATAAATACTACTCAATTCTCATTGTAAAGGAAGGTTAGACATTCTGTGAGAAAACTATCTAAATTTTTTGCGTCAATAGAATATACAGGGCTTATGAATTTGTAAGTGATCTTATGTGTGTTTTCCTTCTGTATTTATGCATTTATATCTTAAGCTTATATTCATTATCTGCTGATTAGTTTAAATTTTGCATCTGAATTTGAACATTGCTGGTGAGGGAGTGAGTTCTGGAATGCAATCCTAGAGGTTGTTTATGCGAGGTTATAAGTAGATTCTGTTGATTTTTATTTTATTACATGTTATTTCCATGTTTGGTTGAATTTTCTCCTACTAGTCTGCCCCAAATCCTACACCTTCGGCCTGTGGCCATATTTTCCATCTCTTTCTACAATTTCTAATTTCTTTCCTGTAGCTCTAGTCTTAAACCCATGTAGGATTTAGTAAGAGAGCCATCCCTCTCTGGAGATTGGCACGAAGGACATTCCTTTCCTTCGGCATTTCAATGTTGGCCATGTCTAGGGTGCACAAATGAATTTTTGTTAACTAGGTAGATATTTGACCAAAAAGCTTAAGCCAATAGTGGTATCAGATCTACCACTTAACTCTATCCATTCTTGATAGAGTTATATTTTAGAGCCATAATAATATTGAAGTCTGTCCACTTTGAAATTAGTGAAGACTTGGAATCTATTTTTAAAGGTTTGATTGAGTAGATATTGAGGGGATAAGGTAAAATCACCTTGATTTTGATTCTAGGTTCTTTGGTTCAAGGAAAACCAGTGAATACTAGAACTCAGCTTGAATTGATTAAGAGAGCCAATCTAGAATAAATTTGGGCATGTAGGGACATTCATAGTCACCTTGATATTGATTTTGGATTCTCTAGAAAAGAGGAGAATCATATTGTTCTTAGGTGTGACCTAAGACATCAAAGATAGATTTTAGGAGATTGAGAATTATTAAATCTTCTAGGGATAGAGAAGCAATATAAGCTTCCATAAATTAATAGAGCATAGAAAATAAGCTTTCAAAGATAAGGAATATAGAGGCATAGAGAAAATTTGAAGTTCTAGTTAATGAAATAAACATAAATATTAGGTTGACTAGAAATATCTTCATATCATTTCAGTCTTGGCCTTGGATTAGTTTTTTGAAGAAGTATTCTTTGAGGAGCCATTTCAATGTAAAAGAAGGAAAATGATATCATACAAAATCTACATAATAAGGTAGAGATTCATAAGTACCATCAAGAGTGCTACCATACAATGACTATCTAAGAGTCATAAGATCAGAGTATTATCCTACAACATAAAGTGAATATAAGTGCTCCTAGAACATAGTCTAGAATATCACAACAAGATTCAAGTGGCCAGCAAAACAAAGTGACTAGGAAACTTAGCAACCAACATTGAGAAAATGAAGTGGCCAGGAGACTAAGCAACTAGTGTTGAACAATGTGGTTAGGAGACTAAGAAGCCAACATTGAGAAAACAAAATGGCCTGGAATCTAATTGACATGTATTAATATTAGAGAAAAATAAGTAGAAATAAAAGTAACATAAGGTAATATTGTCTAGAGTAGCATCTAGAGATATTAGAGACCCAGTGAACATCATACATAAGATTTTGTCATCTAGAAGAGACCAAGTGAGCTCTAGAAGATATACATGCCATCTAAAAGAGATCGAGTGAGCCCATAGTAGACAAACATGCCATCCAAAAGAGACCAAGTGAGCTCTAAGCATCTTATCTAGTAGACATTACCCTAGCATACTTTTCATCTTAAGAAACTCAATCTAAAACCCTAGAATATTGAGTGCCATAGTTTGAAAATTTCCAATGCTAACTAACCTGAGCGATTGTAAGCATTGTAGTCAAAATCAAGCATAGGATTCATTAACATAGGTAATGCCCATACCTTATTGCTTGATTGCATTAATCAGAGGCATTATTATAATTTAAGTGCTTCAAAAGGATAGGTACGTTAATCACATTTTTCATTATTTGGAGGGAAAGTAAGTAAAATGAATTTGATTTTTATTAAGCTTTTTAAGGAGGAGTTATAAGGTTTTCCACACTAATTTTTTTTAAATTTTATATTTGGAATTTATTTATTTCAAAACTGATTTTTTTTTAAAGTTTTAAATATATTTAAGTTTTTGGGGTGAAAAGGATTTCTACTAAGTTTTTAAATTGGTTTAAATATTTAAAGGACTAGAATTTAAGTTTTTGATTTTTTGAAGAGTTAACAATTTGAGGAGTTAAAAGGATTGAAGATTTGAGATTTTTAGATTTTAAAGTTTTTTAAAATTAGAAGAAATTTGGTTTAAAGATTTTTTGAAGATTGGAAAATATAAATTTGAAGATATATTTTTTATTTTTGCAAATTTAATTTAGTATAGAGACAAAAGGATTTCTACGTCAAAGATTTAGAAAATATAAATTTACAAATTTTTTATTTGAGTGTTTTTTTAACTTGGGAGATATAAGGATTACAACTTCAAAGGAATTAGA
This sequence comes from Wollemia nobilis, assembly GCA_028583015.1. Lineage (NCBI taxonomy): Eukaryota > Viridiplantae > Streptophyta > Pinopsida > Araucariales > Araucariaceae > Wollemia > Wollemia nobilis. The sequence goes on from JAQPPZ010002150.1 coordinate 2,222,919, forward strand.
TCATTGAATCTATCATGGATTACTAGTATATTGATTCAGGAGCAAGTAGGCATATGACAAGAAATAAATAATCATTTAAAACCTTTCAAGAGAAACATGAAAAACTAGTTGTTATAGTAGATAGTATAATTTATGAAATCAAAGGAGTATGAGATGTTCTAATATTCTTTTAGTATCTCAATTAATGGATCAAAATTTAGCAATTGAATTCAAATTTATTAAAAATAATAAAAATATCGTATTACCAAACAAGGAAACATCATAGCTTCTAGTTCTTATAAAATAGCCTATTTGCTCTAGATACATCATTAAATATGGCTTTGAAAATAGGAATTTTAGAAACAAAATAACTTTGGCATAAAAGGATAGAACATATAAGTGCATCTTCAATGAAAGAGATGAGTAAACATCAAATGGTTAAATGTTTATCTAAATTCTCATGGGAATCTATAGTTTGTCCAGAATGTCCTATGGGAAAATAATATATAGTACCTTTTGAATGCAGTCTATATACAGCTCAAGAACCATTGGAATTAATATATACATATTTATGTGGTCCAATGTATGTTATTAGTCTTAGAGGACATAGATATTATCAACTATTTATTGATGACTATTCTAGAAAAATGTGGGTATATTTTATGAAATCTAAATTTTAAGCATTTAGTTGTTTCAAATAGTTCAAATAGTTAGTAGAAAAAAAATGGGAAAATCAATCAAGAGTCTTCGTTCAGATAGAGGGAGAGAATTTTTATCAAAGGAATTTAATTATTTTTTAGAAATAAATGGTATAAAATGACAACTTACCACAACAGATTCACCTCAACAAAATGATATTGCAAAAATAAGAAATAGATCTATTATGGAAATGGTTCATTGTATGCTAAAATAAACTCATCTTGATCATCCATTTTAGGCAAAAGTGGTTAAAAAAATTGTGTACTTACAAAATAGATCTCCCACAAGAATATTAAAAAATGTTACTTTTAAAGAAGTATGGTCAGGACAAATACCAACAATAGAACAGTTAAAAATCTTTGGATGTAAGGCATACATGCATGTTCTAAAGAAAAGAAGAACTAAACTAGATGATAAAATTATGTGTGGAATATTTCTTGGTTATGATGATGATTCAATAAGATATAGAATAATTTATCCAACTACAAAGAAAATTTACATAAGCAAAAATGTATTTTATGAGGGAAACAAAAATGTTATTAAAGAAAAAAAACTAATAAATGAACAATTCAAAGTTTTTCAAAATAAGAAGACTCGTCAAGTGAAGAATCAGAATTAAAAATATATGATAAAAAAATTGAAAATTTAGAAACTACTACAACACTACAAAGGAAAAAACCAACATGGATTAGAGATACACTTAAGGACTCAAAGCTAGAGAAAATGCTAGATCTTACTACTACAAGACCACAAACTCATAGCTTAACAATAATAAATAGGGGATTGATATGTTCTATAGTACAACCTACAACTACTCAAACTACTTTAAGTCATCCAGAATGGAAAATTCATCAAATGGATGTAAAAGTGAAGACTAGAACTAAGCTCAATTAGTAGATGATTCTCTTGAAAAATACAAAGCTCAATTAGTTGCAAAAGGATATACTCAAATAGAAGGGATAGATTATGAAGAAAACTTTGCACCAACAATAGGAATGACTACTACTCAAAATATTTGTGCTTTAGCAACACATATTGGATGGAAAATTCATCAAATGGTTGTAAAAGTGTATTTTTTAACAATGATATAGAAGTATATATGTCAAAACCAAAAGGATTTATGATCAAAATACAAGAACAAAAGGTTTTTAAATTGAATAGATTCTTATATTTTTTAAAATAGGCACCAAGAGCATGGTATATAAATATTAATAATAATTTGTTACAACACAATTTTAAAAGAAGTTTATCAGATCCAAATCTCTATACAAAAAAGGTTGGACTAGATATAATAGTACTTATAGTATATGTTGATGATATAGTAATCACAAGAAGCTCTAGAATTCTGATAGATGAAGTTAAAAGGGACCTAGAAAAGGATTTTGAAATGATAAATTTGGGACTTCTTCATTATTGTCTTAGTTTGGAAATTTGTCAAAGTGAAAACAATATCACAATAACACAAAAAAAGTATGCAAAATCATTACTTGAAAAATACAAAATGAAAATCTCAAAATTCAAAGATACACCTATGGAACAAGGATTACAATTGTCTAGACATAATGAAACATCTCTAGTTTGAGGCACTATCTATTATCAATAAATTGGAATTCTTATATATTTAATAAATACTAGACCAAACATAGTTTTTGTTGTAAATTATATTTCAATATTCATGCAAGAACCTATAGAAAGTCATTGGAAATCTACAAACAGAATAATACAATATATTAGCAAGACTATAGGATATGGGCTAATATATATAAATAAATGAATATGATAACAAGTTTTATCTATAGGGATATTCAAAGTCTAATTATATTGGGCCTATAGATGATAAAAATTCTACATCAAGCTATGTATTCTATCTTGGCTCTGGACCTATCTCTTGGTATAGTGAAAAATAATATGTAATAGCACTTTCATCTATAGAAGTAAAATATTGTGGAGCAAAATATGCAGTATGTGAGGCACTTTGGTTATAATATATATTGTTAGATATGAGAATCAAGATAACTCCTACAATATTAAATTGTGATAATCAAGGAGTACTTAATTTGATAAAAAAATCAATTATTCATGAAAGAACAAAACACAATGAAGCTCAATACCATTTGATCATAGATTATGTTTAGAATCATCATATTCAATTAAAACATGTTTCTACTGAAGATTAGATTGCAAATATTTTTACAAAAATACTTGGTTAGAACAAATTTCAGATATTCTAAAATCATCTATCAAGAGAATAATTCTAGTTTACTCGTGTTTTAAGTATTCTTCATGCATGTACATGAATGATTTTGGCCATATATATTCATTTTTGATATTATAAGTGAATATTTTTTCATTATTATATTTTCCTGGATATATATTTTATTGCTCATATATATAATTCTACTCTTGATTATTGATATTTTGACCTATAATATTGTGGCTTATTTATATTGGGACCTATGATATTTTGAGATAGTTAGGCTTAAAAGCCAATAAAATATTAAATCCCCTTTCCTAGGAGTTATTAACCAAGAAAGAAAATAATACACTTATCTAAATTTGGTTTGATTTGTTTATTATAAACGATTCCATTTGTGCTAACAATAAATAGGTCAAATCTAAAAATAGATGGAGATTCAATCATATAACCATTTGAGTTTGAATAACCTAGTGCAATTAATATATCTAGGTTACTTGAGCTTAGCATCAAGTGTGTATGGGATTCAATAAGAAGTGAACTCCCCATACTTGAACTAGTTGAATGATGCCCCAAGGGGCATGTAACCTACTTGAAATGACCAAAGTTATGAAAGGAAGATCCATTTGACAATAAATATCTTGTCCACATAAGTTTTAAATTTGGAAATTCAAAAATTTGAAGCAAATCCTATACCTCTAACTTGGATTTTAAGCTTTAAAATAAAAGAGTGATACAAAATGTTAAGTTGGGACCCCTATAATTTGATGTATAGATTCTAAAAATGTATTATTTTTTAAATAACGTTGTTGGTTTATTTTAAAGGATTATTTATTGCATAACTGCAAGGATATTGTAGTGGTAAGGGCTTTGGCATCTCTTTGAGAGGTCCTAGGTTCAAATCCCACTCAACATGAGGGAACCAATACCCCTCATAAAAAATTGTACCCAGGTGTTGTAGGTGAGTTGGAGAGGAGAGGGCAATCCTCCAAGAGAGGTCCCAAGTTCGAATCTCCACCCTACAAAAAAGTTGAATTGGGTACCCAAAATCCAATTGATAATGTTGGTGCGGGCAGGGCCAGACGCAACTCTCGGGTGATTTTGACGATGTAGAACCCCCTGGTCGTTGTCTCTCAAACCAAGGCAGCCCTGCAAGGGGTTTTTCGCTTAAAAAAATATTATTTATTGCGCTTGAAAATTATAGCTTCTTTTATTTGGTTGGTATTGTTAAAAGTTAGAACCTACAAAATATTTTGAACCTTCTTATAGCGTGTTGTCATCTATGGCGCTTAAGGTATTATACAAAAACCTATGTATGCATTGATATTGTTTATAATTGGATCTTCCATGATCAAAATTTATATCTTTAACTTAAAACTTAAAGTTATATTTAAAAAAATCTATGAAATTCATCCTTACTATGTTGTTTCTTAGTCTAGATAAAGAATGAATATAATATGAAGTAGCTTATGAAAGACATAAATAAGAACAATGTTGAATCAAGTGATAGAAGCTTGCACTTGATATAATACCATAAAAAATTAATAATACTTTGAGATGAATAAGTAAAGTTATCACATCACCTAAAAAAGTGCATTTAAGATATTAAAGAAACATGAAAACTAAAGAATTTCATGAAACATAAGAGGTGTTATTAGACATTAAATATATTCACTAACATAAGAAATGATCTTCAATTGATACTAAAAGTAATTGAATGTGTGGAGTATTCATAATTTCATGATAAAAATGTCATTAACCATTGTAATAATCAAATTAATATGTTATTGGTGCACATATTACATATTGATAATGTTTGCAAAGCAGGATTGAAAAAGTATCGAAATGGAATTATTTGATGGTCGAAATTGATTAGACATTTTTCGCAGGACTGCCCAAACTACCGAACTCGTTTCGGCCATATCTCACTCATCCGGACTCGGATTGAGCTGAAATTTTGAGGGTAGATGCCTGAAAAACCCTAGAACATCTCCACCAATTTTCATATCATTTGGAGCAACACAGATCCTAGCGCATCCCTATGTGTGAACGATATATTTGGCAAGCGGCTATGCGAGGGTTTCATCTGGGTTGAGTGCAAGCAGCTCCAGAGGTTGGTTTTTAGGGCCTTCGGGCCCTAGCGGCCAATATTTTTGTGGTTTATGCTCAATATTTTAGTAGGAAATGTTGCAGGGGATACAAGATGGGTTAGAAATTTGTCTTTCAATAGATCATACTGTGAACTTGAGTGACAACGACTTCCAATTTGCTGCACAAAAGAAAAGTGAAAACCATACCTTTCCACGACGTCTAGGGCAAGGATTAAAGAGATCACAAAACAAGTTTCAAGCAGTTGATCAAAAAATGGCTCATATCTCAAGTGAATCTGGTGCTAAGGTGCACCCACAAAATAATTCTACTGTGAAAACCCCTGTCAAGGGTAAGAATTTCAAAAAATAGTCCCAAAAATAAATTTTAGGGATGCCCTTCATGGTGGACAGCCTCAACCCAATGCTAATATCAATATTAGGGCTTCCCATAAACCTCTAAGAATGCCTAAGATTGATCCCAGGAAAACGGAGTCAGGATGTCTTAAAGCAGCTGATGGAACTCCTATTGTTAAGCTTGATATGGGTAACATTCAGATTGGCATTGAAGATTTGGAAAAAAGAGGACTAATTTGTCGGTTCGTGGGTTTTCGTCCGAGTCTATCTGCTTTCAAAGTCTGGGCTGCAAAAAGCTAGAAAACTAAAGGTGAGTTACAAATCTCTATTTATCCAAATGGTTATTTTCTTGTTTTATTTGCTAATAATGAAGATAGAGAGAAAACTTTTCAAGGGGGTCCTTGTTTTTTGGAAGGGCAGGGCTTTTCATGAAGCCCTGGCATACTAAATTTAAAGCCGAAGAAGAGATGCCTTCTATAGCTCCCGTGTGGGTTAGACTCTTTGGCCTCCCTATTGAATTTTGGAATCCTACTATTTTTTCTTCAATTGGAAACTCTTTAGGAACTTTTATGATGACTCGCTGATTGTACTCAAAATTTTGAACATATTATTTATGCTCGGATTTGTGTTTTAATGGATTTTGACAAACCCCTACCTAAAAAGATCACATTACAATTTGGGGAAGACACTTGGGAGCAAGTAGTGGACTATGAGAACATTCCTTTTCATTGTAGAATTTGCCATGAATATGGTCATTTGGCCAGTGCTTGCCCAAATAAAATTCCTGATCAAAAGAAAGAAGATATAAACTCAACAGGTTTCCAAATACCTAAGAAGAAGAACACTAAGAAAAACCAGTTATGAAGGATCAATCAAAGTCATCTGCTAATATGTTTGAAATCCTTTCCACAAATGATGTCCCAAGTGAGGAAGAGGAAATAATGGAAACTGAAATCTTAGAAACACAATTTAAATATGAAGGGAAGAACTCAGAGACAAACCAACAAATCAAAGGTTTTCAACAGAAAAAAAGGAGAAAATTTACACAAGAAAAACAATATTTCAAATGTCAAAACTTCAAATAATGCAGGTCCCAATATAGACTCCGTTGAACCATCTAGTAAAATTTTGGCTGTGTACGAGCATTCTTCAAGGTTAGAAGCCATCTCGGATTCAATTGGAATAAGTCAAGAAACAGGGAAAAAAAATTGAAGATGGATTCTAATCAAAAAGTAGGTCGCAAGACCAATCAATATCATATGGTAAAAGAAGGTGAAAATCTTGTAGAGGAAGGTAAGATTAATGCCCTTCCCAAATTTTTTAGCCCTGGTATTAATGAAGATCATCACTTGGAATATTAGAGGACTCAAAGGGAGTCTTTCAAAACAAAATGAAATTAGAAGAATGATTCAGATAAATCATCCACATCTTGTTTTCCTTCAAGAAACAAAGATGTCAATGGAGGATATGGACTTAATTGCCGATGAAATTTGGCCAGTGGAAAAGTGGTTTCCCTCGGCTCCCAAGGGACTTCGGGTGGCATTGCTTGTCTTTGGGACCCAAAAGAGGTAGTTATTCACCATATGGTTGGCAGTTGGGGTTTGTTGGCTATAGCTATTCAAAGTAGACATTCCAACCAGATTATGCTCTGCATTATTGTTTATGCTCCGACTTCTTTGGAGGAAAAAAGAAGATAGTGGAAGGATATTACTCATATTATCTCTCATTTTCCTAAATCTTGGATCTTGATCGGAGGAGATTTCAATACCATCCTCTCTCTGGATGAGAAAAGGGGGGGAAATAGAAATTTGGACAAAAGCACTGACCTCATGAGCGAATATATTGCAAACCTCCATCTTGTGGATATCCAACCAGATAATGGCCTTATGACTTGGTCTAATAGAAGGCAAGGCTTAGCTTGTATAATGGAGAGATTGGATAGGTTTTTGCTCTCTGAAAATTTCTTAATCCATGGTCACATTCCTAAAGTGAAGACTCTTAATAATGCTGGTTCGGATCATTGGCCAATCATGGTGGAAATGTGGAAAACCAATGTGAGTTTCTCTCCTTTTCATTTTCAATTAATGTGGCTTAGAGACATTTCCTTCAGACCTCATGTGCAACAATGGTGGAAGGAAGGTAAACCTAGGCATGGGACTAAGATGTTCTGTTTTGCCAAAATATCGCAATACATTAAATCCAAAATCAAGACTTGGAACTGGAAAGAGTTTGGGGATGTTCATAAAAAAAAACATGAAGTTATTGCTCATCTTGAAAATTTGAATAAGAAAATCCATTTAGATGGCCTCACAGAGAAGAGAAGTGCAGATGAAATTAAACTCACAACTCAATTAGAGGAATGGGAAAAAAGAGAAGAAATCTTATGGAAGCAAAAATCTAGAATTCAATGGCTCAAAGAAGGAGATCGAAACACAAATTTCTTCCACAAATCTCTTCTAGCTCGAAGATCTCACAACTTTATTTCTTCCTTAAAATCAGATTTCGAAGATGTTGTTTATACTTGGGATGGCATGAACTCTATTGTTGTTGATTACTTTTCCAATATTTTTGCTGCTACTCCTCTTGACTCAACTTCTCAACATAATGTTCTTCAAGCAATCCCTTCTCTTATCACTTCTGAGGAGAACTCTATTTTGACTGCTCCTGTTACTATCAATGAGCTTCAACAAGTAGTTTTTAAAATGCAAAAAGGGAAAACCCCAGGGTCCCGATGGTTTTCCTATTGAGTTCTACCAAGAGTTCTGGGATATCCTTCATGTTGATTTATTAGAGGTGGTGGAAGAAGCCGAGAAAGCCAAAGAAATTTTGAAGGTTATCAATAAAACTTATATTACTCTTGTTCCAAAAGCTCAAGAGGTTGATCATATCTCAGCTTTTAGACCTATTGCTTTATGTAATGTTCTTCTCAAAATCATTACTAAAATCATGGCAGAAAGGTTGAAGCCTCTTTTGCATAAGATTATTTCCCCAGAGCAAGGGGGTTATGTGGAAGGACGTCAAATAGTAGATGAGATAGTTCTTGCTCAGGAAGCCATCCATTCCATGGATATGCAAAATTCTCCTTCCATGTTCATTCGGTTAGACTTATCCAAAGCTTATGACAGAGTGGATTGGCACTTCCTTATCAAAGTTTTGAGGCAATTTGGTTTCTCTAAGGATTGGATGGATTGGATTATGGGATGTATCTCTTCAGTTTCCTACTTAGTTCTTATCAATGGTAGGCCTTCTCAGTATTTCCTAGCTTCCAGAGGTATTAGGCAAGGTGACCCGCTATCCCCTTATTTATTCATCATTCTTGCTGAATGCTTGGGTAGGACTATAACCAAAAAGAGGGAAAACAAAACCCTTGAGGGAGTTACCATTGCTCATGGAGCTAGACCTATCTCTCATCTTCAATTTGTGGATGACTCTACTCTTTTAGGTAAAGCTACAGTTAAGGAAGCTTCTAATATTAAGCAAATCATTAGCTATTTTTCTAAGGCTACTGGGCAGTTGATCAATGAAGACAAATCTAAAGTTATTTTCTTTCACCGCTCTGCTAGACAGGAATCCATGGTCTTGGATAAATTAAGATATAAGAAGACCTCTCTTCCAATCACTTATTTAGGTATTCCCATAAATATTCAAAGGCAGAAAAATAAAGATTGGAATTGGTTGTTGGACAAAGTCAAGAAGAAAATTGGAAAGTGGACCAACAAGTGGCTTTCTTCTGGGGGTAGAATCACCTTGGTAAAATCAGTCCTTCAAGCTATTCCTATTTATGTTTCTTCCATTTTGAATATCCCAAAGGCTGTTCTTCGAGAATTGGATCAAATCAGTCATCGTTTCCTTTGGAGTGGTACTAAGGAGAAAAGAAAATGGGCCTTGGTGAAATGGGATACTTTATGTCTTCCTAAGAGTGAAGGGGGGTTAGGATTCCGGTCTTCAATTAATAACAACAAAGCTTTAGCTGCTAAATTATATTGGAGGATGTTGCATAACCCCAATGCTCTTTGGGCCAATAATCTCCATGCTAAATATGCTGAGAACAAAAGTCCTCAAGACCTTGTTCGCTATCAACTTCCTACCAAAGGTTCTCCCATTTTAGCAGTTCTTAAGACCGGTGAGGATTTGATAAAGAAAAAATTATTTTGGATCATTCATAATGGTCAACATGCAAATTTTTGGATAGATTCTTGGGATGGTCACAAGCCTTTGATAACTCAGTTTCCCGATTGGAGGCCTTGGATGGAGGAGCTTCACCGAGCTAATTGGATAAAGGTGGCTAATTATCGTCGGTACCATACTGGGTAATTCAAATGTTGGTAGATATTGGATCCCTATTGAGGACTGGCCTATTCAAATCCCAGAAAGGCAAAGACAAGATATCCAAGGCATCCTTCATATGAGATCCCTCTCTTGGTCCCATGAAAAAGATTGTTTTGGATGGAACAACACTACTAAGGGTGAGTATTCAGTTGCTCAAGGTTATTTGACCTTATGCCATAATAATCCCAACCATTCTTCTCACATATTTTCTCGATTGTGGGCTCAAAAGCTCTGGCCTAAGGTGAGGTTCTTTAATTGGCTTTTATTGCATCGTAGGGTGCTTACTGGTGAGCAACTTATGAAGCGTGGTTTTCATGGCCCTTTTAGATGTGAAATGTGTGAAGAGAATGTAGAAAATATCAACCATATTTTTATTGAGTGTACTTTAGCCTCCGAGCTATGGAGGAGAATGGCCACTTTACTTGGCTTACAATGGTCCAATTTTTTTACTTTTGAACAGATATAGAGGAATTGGCCTAATCAAGAGGGTGTTGATCATTTTATTAGGCAGCTAGTTTGGATGGGTTCTACCATTCTTCTTTGGAATATTTGGAATGAAAGGAACAACCAAATTTTTAATCAAGATAGGAAGGATATTCACTATATTTGGCAAAAGACCATAGCCAACTTAGTTGAATCAGTCCATCAACTCCTTAATCACCCCCAAAACTCCCACCAAATATGGGATCAAGTGATGCAAATATTGAAGATTAAACCTTCTAAGGGCAACCAACTTAAAGGGAATGTGAGTATTAGTAAGATGGATAGGACTAGAAATTGGCAACCTCCTCCTAAGGATTTTGGAAAAGTCAATACCGATGGAGCCTCTAGAGGGAACCCTGGAAAAGCCAAGGTGGGAGGAATTGGTAGACTTTCAGATGGCTCCCTGGTTTTTACTTTTGCTGAGAATTTGGGTATTCTTTCCAATAACCTTGCTGAGGGGTATGGTATCCTCAGAGGTCTTCAGGAGGCTACTAAGGTTGGATGGGAAAAGGTGTTAGTTGAGTCTGACTCTCAACTTATGATTAATCTCTTGAAGACTCCTTCTAAGAATCATAAGGTGGATTGGAGAATAAAAAGAATTATTGAGAAGATTCAGTTAATCCAGATGGGATTTTTGAAAGTTGATTACAATCATGTGGTTAGAGATCAAAACAAGAGTGCTGATGCTTTAGCTAATTGGGCTTTGGACAAAGGTGATCTTACTTGTTATGGCCACCCTCCTATATGGTGGGCTTCTCAAATTAGGGAAGCTCTTCTTTCTATCATTTCTTTGGATGGCTCCAGTTTTGAAGGTACCTAGTTTCTTCTTGTTTTTTTTTTTGCTTCTCTTTGGTTCATTCAATTTTTTTTTAGTTCCCTAGCTCATTCTATTCTTTATTTTGTTTCCTCTGTTGATTCTTGCCTTAATAGTCTTCTGGTCTAGATAGGTCATTGTTTTGTTCATTTTTTTTCTTTTTTCTTTTTGTTTTTTTTGTTTAGTTTTTTAAGGTGGGTGGGTTCTTTTGTTTTGTTTTGTTTTTGTGTTCTTTGTGTTGTTTTTTGTTGTTCTTGTGTTTTTGTTGTTTTGTTTTTTTTTTTTTTTATGTTTTTTGTTATTGTTCTTGTGTTTTTTTCATTCTTGTTCTTGGGTTTCTCTTTGTTTGTGTTATTTCGTGTTTTTATGTGTGAGTGTTTTCTATGTATTTTGTTTTTGTTTATTGTCTGTTGTTGGTTGTTTTTTATTTTTATTTTTATTTTTTTTAATTTTTTAGGTTTTGGTTGTGTTTATTTTTCATGTTTTTTTGGGTTATGTCTTTGTAGTGTTCTGTTGTTTTTGTCTTGTTTGTGTTTTGTTATGTGGTTCTTGTGTTTTTCTATGTGGTTTGTGTTGTGGTTTCTTTTATCTTATTGTGCGTGTTTGGTTGTGCTTTTGTTTTTGACACACTCAAGGAGCATGTTTTTTATTTTATTTTATTATTTTTGTTGTTATTTACTTATTTTTAAATTGGTTTTGTGTGTTTGTTTGCTCCTTGAGTATGTCAAAGGTGGTAGGCCGAGTCCGAGTCCTGGGCATTTTTGGTGGAATGGATACCCCTGCCTCCTTGGGTCTTACCCGAAAGTGGCATCCCTTTTGGGATGTTTTCCACAAATAAAAAAAAAAATGTTTGCAAAGCATAAAATGCCCTTTAAAAATATATGATATATTAAAGCATATTCATTATGGATAAATGTTAAATGGATTACAATTGTATAAATACCAACTAAGTTCAAATCCTTACATTATGATGTAAACTTTTACAATAAAGTAACTCATTATATTACTTGTTGTCATATCAAATTGTGGTTCATTGAAATAAATGTAATAAGAGTGGGTCCCATTTCAACCCATATAATCAACATAAATAACATTCATTCATATATATATAGCCTATTATTAATCATATGTTTTACATGCATATAAATATTTAATAATAAAATATAATCTAAAATTGTATAACATACATTAACAACATTTATTAAAAAAAATTACAATAATACATTGATAAAATATTTGTTATGAAAAATTAAAAAATTTAAAACCTCTTAACCCTTAATACTCAATACTCAATCATACGTGCATGCCTAATCTTAACACTAAATATAATCATATTTCTAAAATGTGAACACACCTAAGAAAAAGAAAAAGTACAAAATCTCTTTGCTAATGGACCCCTCGTAAATTAGCTTTTCACGTGGTGGTGAGCTATGTTTATGTCATTCTATCTTAAAAATACTTTAATAATTGAAACATATAATCCATATATAATAAAATTATTCTATTTTTGTTATAAGCCTTGCACATGATTTTTCAAATAATTTGATCTTTCACAAATTAACAGTCCAAACATACAACTCAAACCATCAAAATCATTCTATTTTTGCTTATGCCCCTCACATGATTTCTCCCGTATCAAAATAATTTAAACTTTTATAGACCATATTTCTCATTATGTAAAAACTTAATTCCCTACAAAAGTCGAACCTCCTTTTTTTGGTGTTGGAGAAGAAACAACACTACCTTTAGATCTCTAAACACTGATGGATTTTTACCATATTTTCTTCTAAGGTTGCTTTTAGTCCAAAGAAAGTTTCTAAAGTCGATAGCCTTTTCACTTCACTGCACACATGATCATTGACGGAACACATGATCATTGACGGAACGGAACACTGATTTTACATATTACATTAAATAATTTTTTAAAGACTTTTTTTTTTAATGAAAAAGTCATTATATTAATAAAATAATGTTTAATCATACAAAAAAGGGTGGGTGGGATTAGCACACCCTAAACCAATACATTATCATACAATAATGAAAAAGTCATTATATTAATAAAATAATGTTTAATCATACAAAAAAGGGTGGGTGGGATTAACACACCCCGTAAACCAATACATTAACCATTGTGGTTAAGAGTATACAAAAGTCTCAGAAACAGCCCACAAACTGCCAATAACAACTGCCAAAACAATATTAAATATGCATTCGGAAAGAAAGAAGCCGAGAAATTATTGCCATCTGGAAGGGGAAGGAAGATACACATGACTCATAATGCAGGGTGCATTCCCCCAATGATCCATGAGGATACGCAAGTACTGCAGCTCCACCTGTCCTTTTTTAACCTATACTTGAATCTGTAACCAGCAATCAAAGAATATATCATATTTATCAGCAATAGAGAAGACATGTCCGACATCTTACTGAGAAAAAACAGCTCTATTCCGGGGTTTCCATAGATAAAACAAGGTACCAATTCTAAAAATATTCCAAACAACATCCAAGTTGAAGGAAAAAGCAATAGGGTCACCCAAAATAGCATGCACCCAAGTAAAATCCTCCTGCATAAAAGGTCTGAAAAATTCAAGAAGCCATTCCCAAGCTGACTGAGCCCGACCACAAGACCAAAAAACATGCAGTAAATCTTCCGTTTGTCCAAAAATCGAGCAAATGAGATTATGAACACCCAGATGCTTGAGCCTACTGCCAATAGGTAACGCTTGATGTAAGAGACTCCAAGCAAAAAAACTCTGTTTAGGTTCAATATAAGTAGCCCAAGCAATCCGAAACCTCTTATTCCATTGGGAGGGAAGAGAGACTAAATTCCATCTCGGAGTGAGCTTATCAACCATTGGAACTTATGGGGTGAGCCATTTGTAACCAAGATGAGCTTTATATTGCAAAACAGAAGCTCCCCAGTGCCAACACCAATCTGACCACCAGGGTTTTTGAAAATGCTTATGTAGTTTGCTCCAAATAGAAAACGGAATACTATCAATAACCACCTCATAAGTGTCTCTATCACTAGGATTTAAATTGTGAATTTTACGAAAACTTTCCTAAGGTATCCAACACCTGGCATGTCGGGATATTATTTGTACTCTTAGATTGAATATTCGCTACATTGTCAAACTAGATATTCTCTACACTATTAAACTATGACTATAGTAACCTCTTCTATAGTATGCTTAGATCCGATTTTGGTTTTGAATAAAAAAGGACTTAAAACAAGGATTCAATAGGGATAACTTAAGTCAAGATGTGTTTGATTTCATGGTATCTCTGATATACAATCTTGTTTATGATCAATGGCCGACCTAATATTTTAGAGCTCTAACAGGTTCCACCATATCTATAGCTACACTATTTATTTTTGAGGGTACTATGAGAGTAACTTCTTGGGGCTAATTGTTTTCTAATGCATCACAAAAATCAAATAAACAATATATTCCTATGGGTGAAGGATTCTCCTATTCCTAGGGGGTATCCTTATATACTTGAGGGTATGTTGGAGCTCGTAGTCATATAGGAGTGTTGTCTAAGGCCTAGTTATTGGACTGTGAGCACCCCTCACTTCACTAGACACTTTATGGGTAATCTAGCTTAGAAAAAATTATATCTCCTCCATGATATTTTAAAACCATGGCAAAAGGTTTCTAACCTAACCCACTAAAAATAGGAAAAAAATATGGTTTTATTGAAATATACTTAAATAGAAATTAAATAAAATGAAAAAAATTATAGAATAGAAAAATTAATAGAAGGATAATAATTGTTGTTGCTACTATAAAACATGGCCCTAGGAAGAGCTCTAATACCATTTGTTAGGAATATTCATATAAAAATAAGCATAACCATAGTAGCAATGTAGGAATTAATGGTAAAGCTTATAAATTAAATGACTATGAAAATAAAAATAACATAAGTGATTGAGAAAATAACTACATGGAAATACAACTTATATTAAGCAAGCAAATTAGATATCATAGGCCTCTTCGAGGTGGCAATCTCCTTGGAACTAGAGCTCTAATACAATTTGAGAAAAAATGACATACATTCTACTCCAAACCCATGTCCTTATATAGATTCTTATTTACCCTCACCCTAATGCTTAAGGGTTAGACCATAATAGGCCCATACACACTAGGCACCCAAGTTGCAAACATGCATCAACACTATACAAGCACATGACAATGGTTGTGTTAGGATAGGTTCTTGACACATCTTCAATTTATTGATTATATATTTTTTTTGGGTCATCTCTCAATCATTGAAACCATGGAACTTAAATCTTTATTATAAGGCTATGAGGAGGATATTGTATAACTTGTTAATAGTACGAAATATAGAATTTTTTATTAACAATGCACTATATTTACATTAGATTATGATGGGGTAGGAAGGTTATAACTCATAAAGACTATGTTGCAATCCATCCTTATTTATATGATGCATATTTCAATAATGCTAATAGGTATAGCATTAGAAATTGATAAGATTCAAAGAAAATTTCTTTTAAAAGGATGTGAAGAAAAACATAGGTTTTCTCTTTATAAGTGGGATGCATATTATATAAAAAACACCCCTATTGAAAAAACGAGTAAAAATAATTTAAAGATAAAAGAAAAAAAAAAAAAAAAATGTTACTTCAAAAATACAAAGGTTCTATTAATGCAATAAAACATGGATGGATTTTTACCATATTTTCTTGGTGGTTGCTTTCAGTCTAAAGAAAGTTTCTAAAGTCGATAACCTTTCCACTTCACTGCACACATGATCATTGACGGAAAGCTGATTTTACATATTACATTAAATAATATTTTAAAGACTTTGCATGCTTATCTCTTCTTCTCCTCCACCGACCATTATCTAAATTTTATGATTATTAACTAAATCTACTACCATAAAGAGTAAATATTCCCTCCGACAGATCGTCGGCTGTCTAATTTTAAAAATTATAATATGTTAATTTATTGTTTTATCGTAGGGTCATGTCACATCTCTTATTCAAAAACCTTTGGAAAATATCCAGGTGGTCCTAACTTTTGAAAGAGATAGATCGAAAAATAATGGTAATATATTTGTGAGTGAGGAGTTTTAATTTTATTTTCTAATTGGTTAAAATTCGTTATCTTTATTTTTACTTTACAAAATAAAATTTATAAAGATTATGGATAAATAAACGGTCCCATGCATCTGAAATGAAACTCTGTATTAAGTGCTCTCTATAAGAAATGAAATTCTTGCTTTTCTTTGGAAATGAAATTAGGCGCATTTTTTATAACAATTTTGTGTAAGTGTCGGCAGATGGTTGATTGGTTCAGGTCATAGAACGAGGTTTCGTCGGAGTTGTGGAAGAAGCATTCGTATAACGGAACGGCTACATATTGATTGCTTTGCTTGAGAAGAAAATCAGTTTATGGTGCGATCGACAGGTGTAGGAAGCATGCTGAGCTGCATCACCTGTTCCAAGCCGCTGAATGGCGGTTCACTCGACGCTAGGGCGATGAAGGCCCTGGCACTCCAACGTCTCCTGCCTCCAAAGAAGCCATCAAGAATCTGACCTCTCAGGTCTTTACGATTTGCTGCTATTTTTTAACAGTTTCTTATCTTTTGCAGGAAAGATTACAGGCTACTACATTGCTTCTGTAAAACTTTGTTTTTCAGGGCTTTCTTTTTAATTTATTCTAAAGTTTTCCTTCTTCTCTGGCCTTTCTTTTTAAATTCTTCAAGTTTTTCTCCTTCCCGCCCTTTCTGCACACATTAGGGAACGCATAATATGCCGATCTTTAAAAAAACTTCAGCTGCAGATTTCCATTAGAGTTGGAAACTTTTATGCTGCTTTGCCGGTTTAGTTATAAATATTTCTTCAATGACATGTTACTTTAGGGTTAATTCGGGAAACTTTCCACCTAGATCATGATTTTCTTCTTTTCGAGTTCTATGTTATCTTCAAGCCTTTTCTGAGGTAGTAACGGTGACGTTTGTTTGATATTGTGTCGGTCGCAATTAAAGGATATGGCGTCAAAGTTCTCTGGCTCGTATAGGTACTGCTGCTACTGCAAGCCTGGCGCTCCGTCTAACCTTAGCCGCGAGGGATCCGTGCAGAGACGAGACTCATGGCATCGGAAGCTGGTTCTCAAGGAGGAACTCCACGCTGTATAAGCTTCCGTTCCTCTCCAGCCTGTAACATGTCAAATACAAACAAAGGTCACGTTGATCTCCGCGATGGAGATCAACGTGACCTTTGTTTGTATTTGACATGTTACAGGCTGGAGCTCTCGATTATATGCCCGGGGGCACCGTTGTTGAGCTCTCAGCTGGGCCAATGGAGTTGTATGCAAAAACAAGCTCCTGCACCTCCCATCTTATATTCTTCGCGGATTCGGCACACGTACCGACGGCCACTCATGCCAACCTTCTACCAAAACATTTTTAAATTTTAGTTGCAAAGATAAAGTTAAGGGATTTTAAGTTTTGGAGGGTTTATAACTCTTATAAATGATGGAGATTGGGCTAGGGTTTTGAGTATTATTATGGTCCTCAATCTTGGCGGACCAACATGCTTGGTTAGTGGTCATTACTATGTCCATATCTCCAATACTGATACCACTAGACTGCCAGCACTGACACCAGCACTAGGCTGCAGTGGCAGAAGTCAGAGCCCATATTTGTAGGTTGTAGTTGCAGAAGTTAGAGCCCACATTTGCAGGCTGCAATGGTAGAGGTTTCAGGCTGCAGTTGCAGGGGTTGTTACTCCAGAGAAGGTAGGCTGGGAGGGATGCTGTAGTTATCCAGTTTTTCTTTGTAGTGCTTTGTTGCTGGGCTGAAATGAAGAGAGGGCAAAAAGACTCAGGTTGGGAGTTGTTTTGTTATGTTATTTTGTAATGCAGAGAGAAAGTTGTCACTCTGATGTGCAACAGGTATTGCATTGTAATAGTCATTGTTGGCTGAGTATTATATTGTAACAACCATTGGCTGGAGATTGCATTGTAATAGTTGCATATAAATAAAACAAACCCGAGTATCCCTGCTATTTTCTTGGTGTTCATTATTTTTCAGCTATTTGTTTGTCTCTAATTATTCATTTAGCTCCAACCTTTGTTGTTTCTTCTTCCACAAATGGTATCAGAGCTTGGAGCAACATAGGGAGTGTTGCTCTGTTGAGGAAACTCTACAGGTGTGAGGAACCTTGCTTGGGCATTCTGTGGTAACTTGTTGGAGCAGAGAATGGAGCACAAGAAGTCTATCATTGAAAAATTCAGTGGGCAGAATTTTAACTTGTGGAAGCTTAAAATGGAATATCTCCTTGTAGAAAGAGATCTGAAGGAGACTATCACCAAGGAGACAAAGCCAACAGCAATTAGTCAAGATGACTGGGACAAGATGAATGACAAAGCTATTGCCTTGATTGGTTTGAACCTGGCAGATTCAGTCTTGATGAATGTTATTGGAGCAAAGTCAGCAAAGCAACTTTGGGAGAATCTTGGTAAGCTCTATGAATCAAAATCTCTCATGAATTTAATCTTTCTGAGAAAGAAATTGTATGCATTAAATATGGCTGATGGAGGAAATGTAGCTGATTATTTAAACACCTTCAACACCCTAGTAAATCAGTTGAAATCAGCTGGTGATGAGATCAAAGAAGAGGAGCAATGTATTTGCTTGCTCTATAGCTTACCAGACTCATGGGATAATCTGATTGTAGCAATCAATGGGAGCACAAAAGTGGAGAATCTCAAGAAGGATGAGATCATTAGTCAGCTGCTCCAAGAAGAAACTAGAAGGACTTCTGAACCTACCAAGAACTCAGAAGCCTTGGTTGTTAGGGATAGAGGAAGAAGTAGAGAAAGAAAGGGGGACAAATTCTATGACAATGGCTACAGGTCCAAATCAAGAAGAAGATTCCCAAGCAAAGGAAAGAAGCAAGAGATTGTTTGTTGGAAATGCAAGCAAAAGGGGCACAAGAAAAGTGAGTGCAAGGCTGATCTTTCCAAGGAAAATGAAGAATCTTTAGTAGCTCCAACAACTAGTGAAAGGGGGTTGTATATTGTTGCATGCTTGACAATGAATGTCCAAGATGAAGCATGGTTAATAGACTTTGGAGCATCCTTTCACATGACACCACATAGAGAGTGGTTCAAGGACTATGCAACAGGTAACCATGGCAAGGTATTCCTTGGTGACAATTATCACTATGAAATTGTTGGCAAAGGTAGTGTAAGAGTTAAGCTTAGTGATGGAAGGATCAAAACCATACCAGATGTAAGACATGTTCCAGGCTTGACACGAAACTTACTCTCAGTAAGTCAACTTGCAGAGGCTGAAGTTGAGACTCTCTTTGGCAAAGATGGATGTAAGTTAGTTCGTGGAGCCATGGTCTTGGCTAGAGGTATAAGACATGGAACCTTATACATGTTAGATGTTGTCCCTGTTGATGTTGGTAGTGCAAATACAAGCTCAACAGAGAGTGGAAAATCCCATACAACAACAAAGATGTCAGAAATGATGTTGTGGCACAGGAGGATGGCACACCTTGGAGAGAAGAGCCTGTGTGAGATGTGCAACAAGCAAACTGTTCGAGGTTTGGAAGGTATGAAGTTTGGTTCATTTGATTTTTGTGAAGCATGTGTGATGGGAAAACAAAAAAGAGTTTCATTTAATTCAAGTGAGTATAGGAGCAAAGAAATTCTTGAATTAATACATTCTGATATATGTGGACCAATGGAAGTGGCTTCCATGGGAGGGTCCAAATACTTCATCACATTCATTGATGACTTCTCAAGGAAGTCATGGGTATACTTCATAAAATAGAAAAGTAGTGCTTTGGATATGTTCAAAGCCTTTGTGGCTGAAGTTGAAAGACAAACAGGAAAGAAGGTAAAGGCACTAAGGACTGATAATGGAGGTGAGTATTGCTCCAAGGAGTTTGATGCATTTTGTAGGTTGCATGGCATTGCAAGGCAAAAAACTACACCATACTCCCCACAACAAAATGGTGTTGCAGAAAGGTTAAATAGAACCTTAGTGGAGAAGGCAAGGAGCATGAGAGAGGATGCACACTTAAGCAAAGGTTTTTGGGCTGAAGCTTTACATACAATAAATTTAGTGAACAATTTGTCTTCTAGCTTTGTTTTGGGAGGAAAGACACCAGAGGAGGCTTGGAGTGGCAAGAAGCCCACAATAGCACATCTAAGAGTCTTTGGATGTGAAGCCTACATGCATGTTCCCAAGGAGAATAGAAGGAAGCTTGATAACAAGTCTGTGAAATGCATTTTTATTGGGTATGGTGAAGGAATCAAAGGATACAAGCTATGGATCCCATCAGAACACCACCATGCATTCAGTCGACATGTCATCTTCAAGGAAGAGTGTGCTAGTGAAAAGCAAGCAAATCTGGATACTCAAGAAAATGAGGAACAACATGGAGTACATTCTGAAATAAAAAATCAGCAAGCTGGAAATTTACAGCAGCAGTTGCCAAATACAAGTGTCACTCCTGTTTCAACTCCATTACGTGAGGTGCAACCGCTTGTAAGTGGGTCTAATGATGAAAGGCAAGTACAAAAACAAGAAGAGACTTCTATGGAGAGTAATCATGAGAGTAATCAGCCTATTCATGATGATGTACAACCAAGAAATGAGATAGAACTCAGAGGATCAGAAGTTGAACAAAGTGATCAAGTGACAAGGAGGAGTCTTCAGCAAAGAAGAGCACCTGATAGGTTTGGCTATGAACCAAATGATTTTAGTTATTTTGCATTGTCTTCCATGTGTGATGAGCCAAGAAGTGTGAAAAAGGCTCTTAATAGTGATGAAGCTATTCACTAGAAAAAGGCTATGGAAGAAGAAATGAGGTCACTTGAACAAAATCAGACTTGGGATTTGCAACCATTGCCTAAGGATAGGAAAGTAGTTGGTTGTAAATGGATTTTTAAAAGGAAGTACAAAGTTGATGGTTCAATAGAAATATATAAGGCAAGGCTGGTGGCAAAAGGATATACTCAAGTAGAGGGTATAGACTTTAATGAAACCTTCTCTCCTGTGGCAAAACTTGCTTCAATCAGATTATTATTGTCAATGGCAGCAACCTATGATTGGGAAATTGAGAAAATGGATGTGAAGACAACCTTTCTTCATGGTGAGCTCAATGAGGACATTTATATGCAACAACCAGAAGGGTTTGTAGCAAGTGGGAGTAGCAACTTGGTGTGCAAATTGAAGAAAGCACTCTATGGCTTGAAGCAATCCCCAAGACAATGGTACCACAAGTTTGACAAGCATGTGATTGAACATGGTTTCACAAGAAGTGATGGAGATCATTGCATCTACTTCATGCAAAAGGTAAATCACTTCATTATTTTGGTCTTGTATGTTGATGATATTCTTTTGCTTAGTGACTCAAAGGAGTTGGTAAAAAGGACAAAATCTGAATTGTCAAAGAAATTTGACATGAAAGACTTGGGTCCATTGCATTATTTTTTGGGTATTGAAGTCAAGAGAGATCGCATGACAAGAAGGCTTTGGATCAGCCAAAGAAAGTACATTGCGGATCTCCTTGAACTCTTTAGCATGGATAAGAGCACTCTTGTGAACACTCCATCTCAAGTGGGAGTGGCATTGTCAAATGAAATGAGTCCAAAGAACAAGAAAGAAGAGGATGAAATGACACATGTACCATATGCAAGTGCAGTTGGAAAGCTCATGTATGCAATGGTGTGTACAAGACCTGATTTAGCCCATGCAGTGGGTGTTGTAAGTAGATTCATGTCCAATCCAGGTAAGCAACATTGGGTTGTTGTTAAGAGGATAATGAGGTATCTACAAGGGACAAAAGACTATGCAATATGTTATGACGCAACCGGAAACAAACAATTACAGGGTTTTGTTGATTCAGATTTTGGAGGAGATGTGGATAAGGGCAAGTCCACAAGTGCATATATCTTCATGTTGTTTGGTGGTGCAGTTAGTTGGAGAAGTAAGAAGCAAGAAGTGGTTGCCCAATCTACAATAGAAGCTGAGTACATTGTTGCTGCAGAGGCATCCAAAGAAGCTATATGGTTGCATTTATTATGTGAGGATGTGGGATTTGAGCAAGGACCAATACCTCTTTGGTGTGACAACCAAAGTGCAATTGATCTTGCAGTGAATCCCAAGTTTCACTCTAGGACTAAACACATTAGAGTGAGGTTTCACTTCATTAGAGAAGTGGTAGAAACTGGAGAGGTAGAGCTACTCAAGGTGAGGACAGAAAGAAATGCTGCAGATGCATTAACCAAGTCTTTGGCTGCACAAAAATTCACTTGGTGTCAAGGTAAGGTAGGCTTACAACCTTGGCAGAGTAGTTGCCAAGTGGGAGATTGTTTGGTTAGTGGCCACTACTTTGTCCACATCCCCAACACAGAAACCACTAGACTGCCAGCACTAACACTAGCACTAGGCTACAGTGGCAGAAGTTAGAGCCCACATTTGTAGGCTACAGTTGCAGAAGTCAGAGCCCACATTTGTAGGCTGCAATGGCAGAGGTTTAAGGCTGCAGTTGCAGGGGTTGTTACTCCAGAGAAGGTAGGCTGGGAGGGATGCAATAGTTATCCACTTTTCTTTGTAGTTCTTTGCTGCTGGGCTGAAACAGAGAGAGGGTAGATAGACTCAAGCTGGGAGTTGTTTTGTTATGTTATTTTGTAATGCAGAGAGAAGGTTGTCACTCTGCTGTGCAAAAGGTATTACATTATAATAGTCATTGTTGGATGGGTAATATACTGTAATAGCCATTGGCTGGAGATTGCATTGTAACAGTTAGTATATAAATAAAACAGACCTGAGTATCCCAGTTATTTGCTTGGTGTTTATTATTTTCAGCTGTTTGTTTGTCTCTATTTATTCTTTTAGCTCCAACCTTTGCTGTTTCTTCTTCCACACAATGCACAACATTGGTGCCATAGAAGGGAATACATGCTCCTCTCAACCGATTGTGCAATTTTGTGCTGAGAATGGTTAACAAGGTAACTCTCGTTTGGTTGATGTAATTTTTCCCATTACCTAAAGTTGATTTTGCATATCATAGTTTAGAATCACTCACCCCTTATCGAAAATATTTCTTTAACTGCATCTCTAATAAATTTTCTAATTAATGCAGCTTGGACGCTAACGATGGTTAGGTCCTTAAATTGTGTTCGATTTCTTTTTTTCAAATAGATGTTAATTAATATACTTCGCTTACAAGGTCCAGAGAAGTTTAGCGAGATGCAATCGAGAGTATGGTGGGAAGAAAATCGCAACAGAATACAAGAGCAATACGTAAATTGCTATCCCATGTAAAGGGAATATATTTAAGAGTTTGTATTGTTTAAGGTATATTCTCCAAGCATGTCAATATTTGTTTTTGGAAGCTCGTCGGTAGAACAAAATTTTAATTATAAAATATGTAACTATCAAGATATGTTTAATATGCTCCGGTTACTTTTCCGTACCTTGTTAGTAAGCTAAGATGCTTGAGGTTTATTAGGTTTTTTTTTTTTTTTCAAGGTTTATTAGTTTTAGTGACGGGAGCTTCATATTGGCCCACCTAAATTTTAGGTCTCATGGACTTAATATTTGATTTTAAATGTGCTGCGATGCGAGTGGTTAGGGTTGTACATATACCTCTTGTGTAAATAATTTTCTCAGTGGAGGTTGTTTCATAGTTTTTCAATTTTATTTTTTATAAAATAAATTATTTATTTATTTATTATTTTTAATTATGTTTTTTTAATTCATATAAATTAACTTTTTAATTAATATTTAATTGTGGATTAATAACAAAACAAAATTTTATTAAGGTCTATTTCCATTTTATATATTACACCATTTTATATATTACACCACCCCAGTAAAGTTCAATGAAATAAAAAATTTCGAAGACATATGAAATAAAAAATTTCGAAGACATTGAATGAAATATTAGTGAAAGAGGCGGGTTTATCATTTAAGGGATAGGGTTATTATTAGAGGCCAGGGAAATAGACTGCCTACGCCCTGGGTAGGGAAAGGTTTATTAGTAAAGGGATGGGATAGAGTGGGTAATAAAGCTTGGGTTGATACTGCCCACACTTCTCTATCGAGAGAAGTTAATTTTCTTAACCATATCATATGTTCAAAATACTATTAAAAATACTATTAATTGAAAATTTTCGTAAAATATATCTTAAAGATGAACATTTTAAAAAATATATTATTTATTTATTTTAAATAGTTTTAATTAATTAATTTGAATGTGAATAATATTTAAAAGGTAAAAATAAAGTAGTTTTTAATGTTTACTAAATCAAAGTTATAAGATGATTTTTATATAGGATGTTATTTATCCAATTAAACTTTAGTTATCGAATATGGTGTATAAGTTTATCCTATTGGATTAAACCTTAAATATTTTATTTAGAATTTTTTTGGATGAAAAGACCATTATATTAATAAAATAATGTCTAATCATACAAAAAAGGGTGGGTGGGATTAGCACACCCCGTAAACCAATACACTAACCACAGTGGTTAGAAGTATACAAGAATGTCAAAAATAGTCCACAAACTTGCCAAACAACAACTATCAAAACAATGTCAAATATACATTTAGAAAGAAAGAAGCCGAGAAATCATTGCCACCTGGAAAGGGAAGGAAGAGGCACATGACTCATAATGTAGGGTGCATTCTCCCAATGATCCATGAGGGTACGTAAGTATTATAGTTCCACATGTACTTTGTCAACCTGTACTTGAATCTGTAACCAACAATAAAAAATATATCATATTTATCAGCAACAGAGAAGACATGCCCGACATCTTGCTGAGAAAAAATAGCTCTATTTTGGGAGACATGGGTAGTGGCTAAAACCTTAGAACAAATCTAAAATTTTCCTACCAAAGAAAGTTTCTTATTAGACTAGTAAGAAAAATTCTTTTCCACTTTATCAATAACATACTGCCACAATTGATCAGAGAAACCATGAAAAACAAAAGAAATTCTAAGAAATTTAACCACCTCACCTGGCTGAATCCAAGTCCATTGGAAATGATGCAACCGACATGGTAGCTAAGATTGAGATTACCGAAAACGAGAGTTTTTTTTCCATTGTATAGAAGAACCAAAGGCTAAACAGAACACCTCTAAGCAACTAATAGCTGACGAAAGAGATTGCTTATCTTCTTGAAGCATTAAGAAAGAATCATTTGCAAAATGACTATTGATCAACTAACAGTCAGAATTGGGGAGAGAAATACCTCTGATTAATCCTTGATCCATCTTATGGGCCAACAAATAGCCAAAAGCCTCTACAACAAGAATGAAAAGAGATGGAGCAAGAGGGCACCCCTGTCTTACAGAGCGATCAAGAGAAATTGACTGAGATTGACTATTATTCAAGGTAAGAATAGCTAAAGCATCTTGAAATAACATAAGAATGGTGCTCACAAACACTGGACCAAAATCCAGACCCTAAAGCATGGCAGTTTTGAAGTACCACTCCATCTTATCATAGGATTTCTCAAAGTCAATCTTAATGAATAAAGCATCTTGTTCAAAATTTATTGTCCACTCCATACCTTCCCAAACAGCAAGAACATTATCAAGAATGTATCTTCCCTTAACAAAGCCAGTTTGTTCAGGTCTGACAATCAAATGCAGGAGAGATTTAAGCTTAAGCGCAAGGGTTTTAGCAATAATATTTTTTAGAATTTTAAATAAATATTATATATAATATGATCATTGTGTATAAGGATGTATGATGGAGAAAGAATTTCATACCATACATTAAGGTTTTATTTATTTTTAATATATTTTATGGAAGACCTTGTGGAGAAATTATGAAAATTAATTGCATGAGTACCTTTAGATTAAAAAATAAAAATTATTTTGAAATACTATACTAATGTAATATAATTAGGCTCCTCTCAACCTCAAGATTGTTTTAACAACATGTTTTAAAAATTGACAAAGCCTTGAAGGCCACATCCTTGTGAAGTCTTAGATTTAACATTATAAACAAGGAGTTTACTATTGCACTAATTTAAGTTCATAAAATATAGAAGAAGTTGCTTTATATAAAATAAAATAAAAATGTATTTTTTATCATCTAAAAATATAAATATTAATAAAAATGCTTTGTAATTTTTCTAAGAAATTTTTATAAATTGATGATAAATATGACCATGAAGTACCTTATTACTTGAGGAGTGAAGGTGGTTTTAAGACACTTAAACTATACTTTAATATAGATGATATTATTTGTCATATGGTAGACTATTTCTAGTTGTACCTTTGAGGAGCATAAATGGTTTCAATTAAGGCACTTAATAGATGATATTGTTCATAACATGGCAAATTATTTTTCGTTGTACCTTACTTTGAATCTGAAGACTTTGTGATCTTAATTAGAATTTTTTTTAAAATTATTTTGAGCAAATCATATCTATATCCATTTCAATATAAATATTATTGTTAAGATATTTATTATCATTCTTACCATAATGGAATAAAAAAAATAGAATTCCAAGAATATTCAAGTTTTAAAGAAGTTGAATGACCCAATGATTCAATTTCTTAAATATAAAGCAATGGAGATAATTTTCCAAGCACTTGTTGATATTTTTAGCTTTTCTATCGATCTAGGAATGGTATACCAAGCTCATATTTGAGTTGTTTGCCATGTAACTTGAATTTATTAGAAATGACCAGTGAATGTGGTGTCATGATTAGATATGATGGACTAGGGATACCATGAAGGGAAAAAATAAAATCAAGGAATATTTGGGAATAATGGAGGCCTTGTAAGGGGTGGACAAAAGGATATAAATTAGCATAATTAGATATATGAACCACTACCATGAGAATGAATATTTTACCTCCAAAATTTGGGAGCCCTTCAATAAATTCTATAAAAATATTCGTACAAATGGTCTCCAAAATTAGAAGAGGCTAGAGTGTACTCAGTGTGCGAATAGTTTTTCCTTTGATGTGCTGATAAGTGTCACATTAAAAAACAAAGGTCTTGATATCATTTTTCATACCTACCCAAAAAAATATGCATTTAGTCCATTCATACATTTTTAAGCTTGAATGTTCTACAATCAAAGAAGTATGCATTTCTTGTAGTATGGACTTGTAGAGTGGAAATATTTTAGGAATAACAAGGCAACTCCAATATCATAGATATTGTCCATCCTATGTATGTCTTGGATGAGAGTTAAGATTAATTTAAAGTTGCTAAATTAATGATTACATTGTGGAATCTTAGGTCACTTCCCCTCAAATTTTGTGGATCCATTAAGCAATAGGGAAGGCAAATAACATACCCTAATTCTAATATTGGTAGGATAAGGTATCAAAGACTATTTATAGTCATATCCAAGAAATTTGGTAACCCATTTTTGTTGTTTGGACATAGATACATACTTCTTAAGAAAGTACTTAAGGTCATGGTGGTTTGTTTTAATGAAAGAATATCACCTAATAAAATAAGGCCACCATTGGTTGACAATATGTAATATCACCATCTCATAAGTCAAATTTCCTAGGTTTTTGTTTGATAGTGCCTTACTAGTGAAGGCCAATGGCCACCATTCTTGCATAAGCACCTACACCAATTACACTTTTTGAGATATCACTTTCAACCATAAATGGTTTGGAGAAATTAGCTATATCCAACATGGGACTAGATAACATAACTTGTTTGAGTCACAAAAATACATGTTCAATGAGTTTTAGCCATAGAAACAAGTTATTTTGCAACAAATTCATCAAAGGGAAGGTAATATTTCCATAATCATAGATAATATTTTGATAATAGAAAGGCCTAAGAAACAACAAATACTTTTGAGAGTGTGTGGGTTTGGGTTATTCTTGTATGGTGGTAATATTTTTAGGATCCACCTTGATTCTTTCCCATGAAACTATATGGCCTAGGTATTCCACTCCCTCTATCTCAAAAGAGAACTTGGATCATTTGGCACATAGTTGATTATTGTCTAGGAGTAGCAATGTCTAGTCTAAGTGTTGCAAATGTTCCACCCATGTACTGTAAACTAGAATATCATTGAAAAAGGCCAAAAATAAATTTACACAAAAATGGTTAAAATATCACCTACATGTTGTAGGTGATTTGGAGAGGGTAGGGCAATCCTCCAAGGGAGGTCCCTAGTTTGAATCTCCACCCTACCAAATGCACATTGGGTACTAAAAATACATTCAATTATGTTGATGCAATCAAGGCAGGGTGTGACTCTCGGGTGATTTTGATGGTGTAGAACCCCTGGTTGTGGTTTCTCATACCAAGGCAGCTCTGCAAAGGATTTTTTGGTAAATTAAAAAAAAAGGTTAAAATATTACATTCATGAAACTCTAAAAGGTTGATGGTGCATTGGTAAGATTGAATGACATGATGACAAATACATAATGACCTTTATTTGTGTAAAATGTTGTATTTAGAATATCTTCTTCCTATAATCCAATTTGATGATAACCTAAATGAATATCTAGCTTTGAGAATAAGTGAGCACCATGGAGTTCATAATAACTCATCAATGACAAAATGAGAAATTTATCCTTGATGGTAATTTTGTTGAGTTCTTAGAAATACCCACATAAACACCAAGAATTGTATTTCTTACAAACCAAAAGTATTGGGGAAGAATATGGGCTAAAACTCGATTGAATGATCCCTACTACTAATAAATTCTATACCATCTTCTCAATTTTAGTCTTCTACATATATGGGTATCATTAGAGATGCATGTTCAATCATAAACTTCCTAAGACAAGCTCAATGACATGATCATGGATGTGGCATGATGATAACCCTTGTGGTTCTACAAATATGACTACATATTTATTTATATTTTTTTGTAGGTCAACTGGTTGATTTGTATCATTGGTATTCGAGGTCTATAGTGTAAATAGTTGTGCCATCAACCCTTGAGATAATTTATTAAAAAAAATCTATTTAATGTGAGTTAATGAGTTGGGTAGCTCTAAGATCATGCCATGGAGAGTGTGTTGATTCTCATGTTTAGTGAATTGCATCCATAACTCAAAAGAATTCCTAAACTATCAATCCCAAGGATCAAAGCCATTGAGTTCCCAACACAATATCATAACCCCCTAAGACATCAAAGATATATTTTAGGATATCGAGAATGATTAAATATTCTAGGGATAGAAAAGCAATATAATATTCCATTAATTAGTAGAGTATAGAAAAGAAGCCTTCAAATATAATGAATATAGAGACAAAGAGAAAATTTGAAGTTTTGGTTAATCAGATAACCAAAAAGATCAGGCTGACTAGAAATATCTTCATATCATTTCAGTCTTGGCCTTGGATTAGTTGTTTGAAGACGTATTCTTTGAGGAACCATTTAAATTAAAAGAAGGAAAAGGATATCATACAAAAGCTACATAAGAAGGTAGAGAGTCATAAGCACCATCAAGATTACTATCATATAATGACTATCTAAGAGTCATAAGATTAGAGTATTATCCTACAATATAAAGTGAATATAAGTGCTCCTAGAACATAGTCTAGAATCTCACAACATGATTCAAGTGGTAAACAAAACAAAGTGACTAGGAAACTTATCAACCAACATTGAGAAAATGAAGTGGCTAGGAGACTAAGCGACTAGTGTTGAACAAAGTGGTTAGGAGACTAAGAAGACAACATTGAAAAAACAAAGTGGTTTGGAATCTAAATGACATGTATTAATATTAGATAAAGATAAGTAGAAACAAAAGTAACATAAGGTAATATTATCTAGAGTAGCATCTAGAGAGATTAGAGACCTAGTGAACATCATCCATAAGAGTTTGTCATCTAGAAGAGACCAAGTGAGCTCTTAGAAGATATACATGCCATCTAGAAGAGATCGAGTGAGCCCATAGTAGATGAAAATGCCATCCAAAAGAGACCAAGTGAGATCTTAGCATCTTATCTAGTAGACATTGCCCTAGCATACTTTTTAGCTTAAGAAACTCAAGCCAAAACCCTAGAAGATTCAGTGCCATAGTTTAAAAATTTCCAATGCTAACTAACTAGAGCTATTGTAAGAATTGTAGTCAGAATAAAGCATAGGAGTCATTGACATAGGTAATGCCCATACCTTATTGCTTGATTGCATTAATCAGAGGCATTATTCTAATTTAAGTGCTTCAAAAGGATTACGTTAATCACATTTTAATTATTTGGACGTAAAGTAAGTAAAATGAATTTGATTTTTATTAAGCTTTTTAAGGGGGAGTTATAAGGTTTTCCAAACTAATGTTTTTTGAATTTTATGTTTGGAATTTTATTTACTTCAAAAGTTATTTTTTTTTTGAAAGATTTAAGTATATTTAAATTTTAGGAGTGAAAAGGATTTTTACTAAGTTTTTAAATTGGTTTAAATATATTAAGGATTAGAATTTATGTTTTTGAGTTTTTGAAGATTTAACAATTTGAGGAGTTAATAGGTTTTTAGATTTTAAAGTTTTTTGAAATTAGAAGAAATTTGGTTTAAAGTTTTTTGAAGACTTGAAAATATAAATTTGAAGATATATTTTTTAGATTTGTAAATTTAATTTAGTAGAGAGTCAAAAGGATTACTACATCAAATATTTAGAAAATATAAATTTACAAATTTCTTATTTGAGTATTTTTTTAACTTGGGAGATATAAGGATTACAATTTCAAAGGAATTAGATCATTGAATCTATCATGGATTACTGGTATATTGATTTAGAAGCAAGTAAGTATATGACACAGAATAAATAATGGTTTAAAACATTTCAAGAGAAACATGAAAAACCAATTGTTATAGTAGATAGTATGATTTTATGAAATCAAAGGAGTATGAGATGTTCTAATTTTATTTTAGTATCTCAATTAATGGATCAAAATTTAGCAGTTGAATTCAAATTTGTTAAAAATAATAAAAATATCATATTACCAAACAAGGAAAAGTCATAGCTCCTAGTTCTTATAAAATAGTCTATAGGCTAAAAATAGGCATTTTAGAAACAAAAGAACTTTGACATAAAATGATAGAACATATAAGTGCATCTCCATTGAAAGATATGAGTAAACATCAAATAGTTAAAGGTTTACCTATACTCTCAAGGGGAATCTATAGTTTGTCTAGAATGTCTTGTGGAAAAACAATATATAATACCTTTTGAGTGCAGTCTATATAGAGCTCAAGAACCATTGGAATTAATATATACATATTTATGTGGTCCAATTTATTCTATTAGTCTTAGAGGACATAGATATTATCAACTATTTGTTGATGACTATTGTAGCAAAATGTGGGTGTATTTTATGAAATTCAACTTTGAAGCATTTAGTTGTTTCAAACAGTTCAAATAGTTAGTAGAAAAAGATATGGGATAATCAGTCAAGAGTCTTCGTTCATATAGAGGGAGAGAATTTTTATCAAAGGAATTTAATTATTTTTTAGAAACAGATGGTATAAAATAATAACTTACCACAAAATATTCACCTCAACAAAATGATATTGCAAAAAGAAGAAATAGATCTATTATGGAAATGGTTCATTGTATGCTAAAATAAGATCATATTGATCATACATATTAGGTAAAAGTAGTTAAAAAAATTGTGTACTTAAAAAATAGATCACCCACAAGAATATTAAAAAATGTTACTTTTAAAGAAGTATGGTCAAGACAAATACCAACAATAGATTAGTTAAAAATATTTGGATGTAAGATATACATGCATGTTCTAAAGCAAAGAAGAACTAAAGTAGATGAGAAAACTATGTGTGGAATATTT
The DNA here is from genome assembly GCA_028583015.1 of Wollemia nobilis. Classification (NCBI taxonomy): domain Eukaryota; kingdom Viridiplantae; phylum Streptophyta; class Pinopsida; order Araucariales; family Araucariaceae; genus Wollemia; species Wollemia nobilis. Next base: position 2,254,658 of record JAQPPZ010002150.1, read on the forward strand.
CTTGGTTATGATGATGATTCAATGAGATATAGAATAAATTATCCAACTACAAAGAAAATTTACATAAGCAAAGATGAGGAAAACAAAAATGTTATTAAAGAACAAAAACTAATACATGAACAATTCTAAGTCTTTCAAAAGAAGAAGACTCATCAAGTGAAGAATCAGAATTAGAAACATATGATGAGCAAATTGAAAATTTAGAAACTACTACAACACTACAAAGGAAAGAACCAAAATGGACTAGAGGCACACTTAAGGACTCAAAGCTAGAGCAAATGCTAGATCTTACTACTACAAGACCACAAACTCATAGCTTAACAAGAATAAATAGGGGATTGATAAGTTCTATAGTAGAACCTACAACTACTCAAACTACTTTAAGTCATCCAAAATGGAAGACAACTATGGAATCAAAATATGCAACATTAATAAAAATAAAACATGGAATCTAGTTTATCTATCATAAGGAAAGAAAGTAGTAGGATGTAAGTGGGTATATAAGATAAAATACAAAGTATATGATTCTCTTGAAAAATACAAAGCTCAATTAGTTGCAAAAGGATATAATCAAACAAAAGGAATAGATTATGAATAAACCTTTGCGCCAACAATAAGAATGACTACTATTCAAAATATTTATGCTTTAGCAACACATCTTGGATAGAAACTTCATCAAATGGATGTAAAAAGTGCATTTTTTAACAATGATATAGAAGTATATATGTCAAAATTAAAAGGATTTATGATAAAATCACAAGAACAAAATATTTTTAAATTGAATAAATTCTTATATGGTTTAAAATAGGCACCAAAAGCATGGAAAATGAATATTAATAATCATTTGTTACAATAATTTTAAAATAAGTTTAACAGATCCAAATATCTATACAAAAAAAGGTTGGACTAGATATAATAGTACTTATAGTATATGTTGATGATATAGTAATAACAATAAGCTCTAGAATTCTAATAGATGAAGTTAAAAGGAACCTAGAAAATGATTTTGAAATGACAAATTTGGGGCATCTTCATTATTTTTCTAGTTTGGGAATTTGTCAAAGTGAAAACAATATCACAATAACACAAACAAAGTATGCAAAATCATTACTTGAAAAATACAATACAAAAATTTCAAAATTTAAAGATACACCTATGGAACAAGGAATTTAGTTGTCTAGACATAATGAAACATCTCTAGTTCCAGGTACTATCTATTGTCAATTAACTGGAATTCTTCTATATTTAATAAATACTATGCTAAACATAGTTTTCATTGTAAATTATCTTTCAATATTCATGCAAGAACCTAGAAAAAGTTATTGGAAAGCTACAAAAAGAATACTACAATATTTTAGCAAGACTACAGGATATGGGCTAATATATAAAATAAATGAAGATGATAACAAGTTTTATCTATAGGGATATTCAAATTTTAATTATGTTGGATCTATAGATGACAAAAAATCTACATCAACATATGTATTCTATCTTGGCTCTGCACCTATCTCTTGGTATAGTAAAAAATAACATGCAACAATACTTACATCTATAGAAGAAAAATATCATGAAGCAAAAGATGCAGTATGTGAGGCACTTTGGTTATACTATATATTGTTAGATATGGGAATCAAAAGAACTCCTAAAATATAAAATTGTGATAATCAAGAAGTACTTAATTTGATAAAAAAATCAATTATTCATGAAAGAACAAAACACAGTGAAGCTCAATACCATTTTATCATAGGTTATGTTTAGAATCATCATATTCAATTAAAACATGTTTCTACTCAAGATTAGATTGTAAATAATTTTACAAAAACACTTGGTCAAAACAAATTTCAGATATTCTAAAATCATCTATCAAGAGAATTTCACATCAAATAATGTAATACAAGTGGGTGTTAGAGAATATTACATTATTTGCTTTATAATTTACTATTGCACTAATTTAAGTTCATAAAATTTAGAAGTTGATTTATATAAAATAAAAAAAAAAATGCATTTTTTATCCTCTAAAAATATAAATATTAATAAAAATACTTTGTAATTTTTCTAAGAAAATTTTATAAATTGACGATAAATATGACCATGATGTACCTTATTACTTGAGGAGTGAAGGTGGTTTTAAGACACTTAAACTATACTTTAATATAGATGATCTTATTTGTTATATGGTAGACTATTTCTAGTTATACCGTTGAGGAGCATAGATGGTTTCAATTAAGGAACTTAATAGATGATATTGTTCATAACATGGCAAATTATTATTTTTTGTACCTTACTTTGAGTCTGAAGACTTTGTGATCTTAATTAGATTTTTATTTAAATTATTTTGAGCAAATCATATCTATATCCCTTTCAAGATAAATATTATTGTTAAGATCTTTATTATCATTCTTACCATAATGGAATAAAAAAAATAGAATTCCAAGAAAATTCAAGTTTTAAAGAATTTGAATGACCCAATGAGTCGGTTGCTTAAATATAAAGCAATGGAGATAATTTTACAAGAACTTGTCGATATTTTTAGCTTTTCTATCAATCTAGGAATGGTATACCAAGCTCATATTTGAGTTGTTTACCATGTAACTTGAATGTGTTAGAAATGACTAGTGAATGTGGTGTCATGATCAGATATGATGGACTAGGGATACCATGAAGGGAAAAAAATAAAATCAAGGAATATTTGCGAATAATGGAGGCCTTGTAAGGAGTGGACAAAAGGATATAAATTAGCATAATTAGAGATATGAACCACTACCATGAGAATGAATATTTTACCTCCAAAATTTGGGAGCCCTTCAATAAATTCTATAAAAATATTCGTACAAATGGTCTCCAAAATTAGAAGAGGCTAGAGTGTACCTAGTGTGTGAATAGTTTTTCCTTTGATGTGCTGATAAGTGTCAAATTAAAAAATAAAGTTCCTAATATCATTTTTCATCCCTACCCAAAAAATTATGCATTTGGTCCATTCATACATTTTTAAGCTTGAATGTTCTACAATCAAATAAGTATGCATTTCTTGTAGTATGGACTTGTAGAGTGGAAATGTTTTATGAATAACAAGGGAACTCCAATATCATAGATATTGTCCATCCTATGTATGTCTTGGATGAGAGTCAAGATTAATTTAAAGTTGCTAAATTAATGATTACATGGTGGAATATTAGGTCACTTATCCTCAAATTTTGTGGATCCATTAAGCAATAGGGAAGGCAAATAACATACCCTAATCCTAATATTGGTAGGATAAGGTATCAAAGACTATTTATAGTCATATCCAAGCAATTTGGTAACCCATTTTTGTTGTTTGGACATAGATACAGACTTCTTAAGAAAGTACTTAAGGTCATGGTTGTTTTTTTAATGAAAGAATATCACCTAATAAAATAAGGCCACCATTGGTTGACAATATGTAATATCACCATCTCATAAGTCAATTTTCCTAGGTTTTTATTTAATAGTGCCTTACTAGTGAAGGCCAATGGCCACCCTTATTGCATAAGCACCTACACCAATTACACTTTTTGAGACATCACTTTCAACCATAAATGGTTTGGAGAAATTAGCTATAGCCAACATGGGACTAGACAACATAAGTTATTTGAGACATAGAAATACATGTTCAATGAGTTTTAGCCATAGAAACAAGTTCTTTTGAAAATAATCCATAAAAGGGAAGGTAATATTTCCATAATAATAGATAATTTCTTGATAATAGGAAGGCCTAGGAAACACCAAATACTTTTGAAAGTGTGTGGATTTGGGTTATTCTTGTATGGTGGTAATATTTTTAGGATCCACCTTGATGCTTTTCCATGAAACTATATGGCCTAGGTATTCCACTCCCTCTATATCAAAAGAGAACTTGGATCATTTGGCACATAGTTGGTTATTAGCTAGGAGTTACAATGTCTAGTCTAAGTGTTGCAAATGTTCCACCCATGTATTGGAAACTAAGATATCATTGAAAAAGACCAAAATAAATTTATACAAAAATGGTTAAAAGATCATCCACGTGTTGTAGGTGATTTGGAGAGGGTAGGGCAATCCTCCGAGGGAGGTCCCTGGTTTGAATCTCCTCCCTACCAAACAAACATACCCAAAATCTAGTTAATTATGCTGATGCGGTCAAGATAGGGTGTGACTCTCGAGTGGTTTTAACTGTGTAGAACCACCTAGTTGTGGTTTCTCAGACCAAGGCGGCTTCGCAAGGTATTTTTTGGTAAATTAAAAAATGGTTAAAATATTGCATTCATGAAACTCTAAAAGGTTGATGGTGCATTGGTAAGATTGAATGACATGATGAGGAATATATAATGACCTTCATTTATGCAAAATGTTGTATTTAGAATATCTTATTCCTATAATCCAATTTGATGATAACCTAAACAAAGATCTAGCTTTGAGAAGAAGTGAGCACCATGGAGTTCATAAAATAACTCATCAATGACAAAAATAAGAAATTTATCCTTGATGGTAATTTTGTTGAGTTCTTAGAAATCCACACATAAACACCAAGAATTATCTTTCTTACAAACCAAAAGTATTGGGGAAGAATATGGGCTAACACTCGATTGAATGATCCATACTACTAATAAATTCTATACCATCTTCTCAATTTTAGTCTTCTACATATATGGGTATCATTAGAGATGCATGTTCAATCATAAACTTCCTATGACAAGCTCAATGACATGATCATGGGTGTGGCATGATGATAACCCTTATGGTTCTACAAATATAACTACATATTTATCTATATTTTTTTGTAATTTAACTGGTTGATTTGTATCATTGGTATTCGAGTTCTATAGTGTAAATAGTTGTGCCATCAACCCTTGAGATAATTTATTAAAAAAAATCTATTTAATATGAGTTAATGAGTTGGGTAGCTCTAAGATCATGCCATGGAGAGTGTGTTGATTCTCATGTTTAGTGAATTGTATCCATAACTCAAAAAAAGTCCTAAACTATCAATCCCAAGGATCAAAGCTATTGAGTTCCCAACACAATATCATAACCCCCTAAGACATCAAAGATAGATTTTAGGGTATCGAGAATGATTAAATATTCTAGGGATAGAAAAGCAATATAAGGTTCCATAAATTAGTAAAGTATAGAAAAGAAGCCTTCAAAGATAAGGAATATAGAGGCAAAGAGAAAAGTTGAAGTTTTTGTTAATCAGATATCCAAAAAGATCAAGCTGACTAGAAATATCTTCATATGATTTTAGTATTGGCCTTGGATTAGTTGTTTGAAGAAGTATTCTTTGAGGATCCATTTCAATGTAAAATAAGGAAAAGGATATCATACAAAAGCTACATAAGAAGGTAGAGAGTCATAAGCACCATCAAGAGTACTATCATACAATGACTATCTAAGAGTCATAATATTAGAGTATTATCCTACAATATAAATTGAATATAAGTGCTCCTAGAACATAGTCTAGAATCTCACAACATGATTCAAGTGGTAAACAAAACAAAGTTACTAGGAAACTTATCAACCAACATTGAGAAAATAAAGTGGCCAGGAGACTAAGCAACTAGTGTTGAACAAAGTGGTTAGGAGACAAAGAAGCCAACATTGAGAAAACAAAGTGGTTTGGAATCTATCTGACATGCTTTAAGATTAGATAAAGATAAGTAGAAATAAAAGTAACATAAGATAATATTATCTAGAGTAGCATCTAGAGAGATTAGAGACCTAGTGAACATCATCCATAAGAGTTTGTCATCTAGAAGAGACCAAGTGAGATCTTAGCAGATATAAATACCATCTAGAAGAGATCGAGTGAGCCCATAGTAGATGAACATGCCATCCAAAAGATATCAAGTGATCTGTTTGAATCTTATCTAGTAGACATTATCCTAGCATACTTTTTAGCTTAAGAAACTCAAGCTAAAACCCTAGAATATTGAGTGCCATAGTTTAAAAATTTCCAATGCTAACTAACCTGAGTGATTGTAAGAATTGTAGTCAAAGTAAAGCACATAAGTCATTGACACAGGTAATGCCCATACCTTATTGCTTGATTGCATTAATCAGAGGTATTATTCTAATTTAAGTGCTTCAAAAGGATATGTATGTTAATCACATTTTTTAGTATTTGGAGGGAAATTAAGTAAAATGAATTTGATTTTTATTAAGCTTTTTAAGGGGGAGTTATAAGGTTTTCCACACTAATGTGTTTTGAATTTTATGTTTGGAATTTATTAATTTCAAAAGTTTTTTTTTTTTTGAAAGATTTAAATATATTTAAATTTTTGGAGTGAAAAGGATTTTTACTAAATTTTTAAATTGGTTTAAATATTTTAAGGATTAGAATTTAAGTTTTTGAGTTTTTGAATATTTTACAATTTGAGAAGTTAAAAGGTTTGAAGATTTGAGGTTTTTAGATTTTAAAGTTTTTTGAAATTAGAAGAAATTTGGTTTAAATTTTTTTGAAGACTTGAAAATATAAATTTGAAGATATATTTTTTAGATTTGTAAATTTAATTTAGTAGAGAGTCAAAAGGATTACTACATCAAATATTTAGAAAATATAAATTTACAAATTTCTTATTTGAGTATTTTTTAACTTGGGAGATATAAGGATTACAACTTCAAAGGAATTAGATCATTGAATCTATCATGGATTGCTGGTATATTGATTCAGGAGCAAGTAGGCATATGACATGAAATAAATAATTGTTTAAAACCTTTCAAGAGAAACATGAAAAACCAATTGTTATAGTAGATAGTATGATTTATGAAATTAAAGGAGTATGAGATGTTCTAATGTTATTTTAGTATATCAATTAATGGATCAAAATTTAGTAGTTGAATTCAAATTTGTTACAAATAATGAAAATATCATATTACCAAACAAGGAAAAGTCATAGCTTCTAGTTATTATAAAATAGTCTATTTTCTCTAGACACATCATTAAATATGGATGAAAATAGGTATTTTAGAAACAAAAGAACTTTGGCATAAAAGGCTAGAACATATAAGTGCATCTCCAATGAAAGAGATGAGTAAACATCAAATGGTTAAAGGTTTACATATACTCTCATGGGAATCTATAGTTTGTCCAGAATGTCTTGTGGAAAAACAATATATAATACCTTTTGAGTGTAATCTATATAGAGCTCAACAACCATTGGAATTAATCTATACATATTTATGTGGTCCAATTTATGCTATAATTCTTAGAGGACATAGATATTATCAACTATTTTTTGATGAATATTCTAGAAAAATGTGGGTGTATTTTATGAAATTCAAATTTGAAGCATTTAGTTGTTTCAAACAGTTCAAATATTTAGTAGAAAAATATATGGGAAAATAAGAGTCTTCTTCATATAGAGGGAGAGAATTTTTATCAAAGAAGTTTAATTGCTTTTTAGAAACAAACGGTATAAAATGATAACTTACCACAACATATGCACCTCAAAAAAATGATATTGCAAAAATAAGAAATAGATCTATTATGGAAATGGTTCTTTGTATGCTAAAATAAGCTCATCTTGATCATACATATTAGGCAAAAGTAGTTAAAAATTTGTGTACTTAAAATAGATCACCCACAAGAATATTAAAAAATGTTACTTTTAAAGAAGTATGGTCAGGATAAATACCAACAATATATTAGTTAAAAATATTTGGATGTAAGATATACATGCATGTTCTAAATAAAAGAAGAACAAAAGTAGATGAGAAGACTACATGTGGAATATTTCTTGGTTATGATGATGATTCAATGAGATATAGAATAATTTATCCAACTACAAAGAAAATTTACATAAGCAAAGATGTATTTGATGAGGGAAACAAAAATGTTATTAAAGACCAAAAACTAATACATGAAAAATTCTAAGTCTTTCAAAATAAGAAGACTCATCAAGTGAAGAATCAGAATTAGAAACATATGATAAACAAATTGAAAATTTAGAAACTACTACAACACTACAAAGGAAGGAACCAAAATGGACTAGAGGTACACTTAAGGACTCAAAGCTAGAGCAACTGCTAGATCTTACTACTACAAGACCACAAACTCATAGCTTAAAAAGAATAAATAGGGGATTGATAAGTTCTATAGTAGAACCTACAACTACTCAAACTACTTTAAATCATCCGGAATGGAAGACAACTATGGAATCAGAATATGCAACATTAATAAAAATAAAACATGGAATCTAGTTTATCTATCACAAGGAAAGAAAGTAGTAGGATGTAAGTGGGTATATAAGATAAAATACAAAGTATATGATTCTATTGACAAATACAAAGCTCAATTAGTTGCAAAAGGATATACTCAAACATAAGGAATAGATTATGAAGAAACCTTTGCACCAACAATAAGAATGACTACAATTCAAAATATTTATGCTTTAGCAACATATCTTGGATGGAAACTTCATCAAATGGATGTAAAAAGTGCATTTTTTAACAATGATCTAGAAGTATATATGTCAAAACCAAAAGGATTTATGATAAAATCACAAGAACAAAAGATTTTTAAATTGAATAAATTCTTATATGGTTTAAAATAGGCACCAAAAGCATGGAACATGAAGATTAATAATCATTTGTTACAACATAATTTTAAAAGAAGTTTAACAAATCCAAATCTCTATACAAAAAAACGTTGGACTAGATATAATAGTACTTATAGTATATGTTGATGATATAGTAATCACAAGAAGCTCTAGAATTCTAATAGATGAAGTTAAAAAGTGACCTAGAAAAGGATTTTGAAATGACAAATTTGGGGCATCTTCATTATTTTTCTAGTTTGGAAATTTGTCAAAGTGAAAACAATATCACAATAACACAAACAAAGTATGCAAAATCATTACTTAAAAATACAATATAAAAATTTTAAATTTCAAAGATACATCTATGGAACAAGGAATTTAGTTGTCTAGACATAATGCAACATCTCTAGTTCTACGTACTATCTATTGTCAATTAATTGGAATTCTTCTATACTTAATTAGTACTATACCAAACATAGTTTTCGTTGTAAATTATCTTTCAATATTCATGCAAGAACCTAAAGAAAGTTATTGGAAAGCTACAAAAATAATACTACAATATATTAGCAAGACTACAAAATATGAGCTAATATATAAAATAAATGAAGATGATAACAAGTTTTATCTATAGGGATATTCAAATTTTAATTATGTTGGACCTATAGATGAAAAAAAATCTACATCAAGATATGTATTCTATCTTGGCTCTGCACCTATCTCTTGGTATAGTAAAAAATAACATGCAACAACACTTTCATATATAGAAGCAAAATATCATGAAGCAAAAGATGAAGTATGTGAGGCACTTTGGTTATACTATATATTGTTAGATATGGGAATCAAGGGAACTCCTACAATACAAAATTGTGATAATCAAGGAGTACTTAATTTGATAAAAAAATCAATTATTCATGAAAGAACAAAACACAGTGAAGCTCAATACCATTTTATCATAGATTATGTTTAGAATCATCATATTCAATTAAAAAATGTTTCTACTCAAGATTAGATTGTAAATATTTTTACAAAAACACTTGGTCAAAACAAATTTCAGATATTCTAAAATCATCTATCAAGAGAATTTCACATCAAATAATGTAATACAAGTGGGTGTTAGAGAATATTACATTATTTGATCTATAGTTTACTTTTGCACTAATTTAAGTTCATAAAATTTAGAAGTTGATTTATATAAAATAAAATAAAAATGTATTTTTTATCCTCTAAAAATATAAATATTAATAAAAATGCTTTGTAATTTTTCTAAGAAAATTTTATAAATTGATGATAAATATGACCATGATGTACCTTATTACTTGAGGAGTGAAGACGGTTTTAAGACACTTAAATTATACTTTAATATAGATGATATTATTTTTCATAGGGTAGACTATTTTTAGTTGTACCCTTGAGGAGCATAGATGGTTTCAAGTAAGGCACTTAAACTATACTTTTACATAGATGATATTGTTCATCACATGGCAAATTATTTTTCGTTGTACCTTACTTTTAGTCTGAAGACTTTGTTATCTTAATTAGAAATTTTTTTAAATTATTTTGAGCTGATCATATCTATATCCCTTTCAAGATAAATATTATTGTTAAGATATTTATTATCATTCTTACCATAATGGAATAAAAAAAATATAATTCCAAGAATATTCAAGTTTTAAAGAAGTTGAATAACCCAATGAGTCAGTGGCTTAAATATAAAGCAATGGAGATAAATTTCCAAACATTTGTTGATATTTTTAGCTTTTCTATCGATATAGGAATGGTATACCAAGTTCATATTTGAGTTTTTTGCCATCTAACTTAATTTTTTTAGAAATGACTAGTGAATGTGGGGTCATGATCATATATGATGGACTAGGGATACCATGAAGGGAAAAAATAAAATCAAGGAATATTTTGGAATAATGGAGGCCTTGTAAGGGGCGGACAAAAGGATAGAAATTAGCATAATTAGAGAGATGAACCACTACCATGAGAATGAATATTTTATCTCCAAAATTTGGGAACCCTTCAATAAATTCTATAAAAATATTCGTACAAATAGTGTCCAAAATTAGAAGAGGCTAGAGTGTACCTACTACGCGAATAGTTTTTCCTTTTATGTGCTGATAAGTGTCACATTAAAAAACAAAGGTCTTGATATCATTTTTCATCCCTACCTAGAAAATTATGCATTTAGTCCATTCATACATTTTTAAGCTTGAATGTTCTACAATCAAAGAAGTATGCATTTCTTGTAGTATGGACTTGTAGAGTGGAATTTTTTTAGGAAAAGAAAGTCAACTCCAATATCATAGATATTGTCCATACTATGTATGTATTGGGTGAGAGTCAAGATTAATTTAAAGTTGCTAAATTAATGATTACACGATGGAATCTTAGGTAACTTCTCCTTGAAGTTGGTGGATCCATTAAGGAATAGGGAAGGCAAATAACATACCCTAATCCTAATATTAGGAGGATAAAGTATCCAAGACTATTTTATAGTCATATCCAAGCAATTTGGTAACACATTTTTGTTGTTTGTACATAGATACATATTTATTAAGAAAGTACTTAAGGTCATGGTGGTTTGTTTTAATGAGAGAATATCACCCAATAAAATAAGGCCACCATTGGTTGACAATATGTAATATCACCATCTCATAAGTCAATTTTCCTAGGTTTTGTTTAATAGTTTCTTACTAGTGAAGGCCAATGGCCACCCTTCTTGCATAAGAACCTACACCAATTACACTTTTGGAGACATCACTTTCAACTATAAATGGTTTGGAGAAATTAGTTATAGCTAACATGGGACTAGACAACATAACTTGTTTGAGTCACAGAAATACATGTTTAATGAGTTTTAGCCATAGAAACAAGTTATTTTGGAACAAATCCATCAAAGGGAAGGTAATCTTTCCATAATCATAGTTTTTTTTTTTTTTATAATAGGAAGGCCTAAGAAACACCAAATACTTTTGAGAGTGTGTAAGTTTGGATTATTATTGTATGGTGGTAATATTTTTAGGATCCACCTTGACGCTTTCCCATGAAACTATATGGCCTAGGTATTCCACTCCCTCTATCTCAAAAGAGAACTTGGATCATTTGGCACATAGTTGGTTATTATATAGGAGTAGCAATGTCTAGTCTAAGTGTTACAAATGTTCCATCCATGTATTGTAAACTAGAATATCATTGAAAAAGACCAAAATAAATTTACACAAAAATGGTTAAAATATCAACCACGTGTTGTAGGTGAGTTGGAGAGGGTAGGGAAATCCTCCAAGGGAGGTCCCTAGTTTGAATATACACCCTACCAAATGCGCATTGGGTACCCAAAATCCAGTTAATTATGCTAGTGCGATCAAGGCAGGATGTGAATCTCGGGTGACTTTGACAATGTAGAACCCCATGGTTGTGGTTTCTCAGACCAAGGCAGTCATGCAAGGGATTTTTTGGTAAAAAATGGTTAAAATATTGCATTCATGAAACTCTAAAAGGTTGATGGTGCATTGGTAATATTGAATGACATGATGAGGAATACTTAATGACCTTCATTTATGCAAAATGTTGTATTTAGAATATCTTATTCCTATAATCCAATTTGATGATAACCTAAACGAAGATCTAGCTTTGAGAAGAAGTGAGCACCATGGAGTTCATAAAATAAATCATCAATGACAAAAATGAGAAATTTATCCTTGATGGTAATTTTGTTGAGTTCTTAGAAATCCACACATAAACACCAAGAATTATCTTTCTTACAAACCAAAAATATTGGGGAAGAATATGGGCTAACAATCGATTGAATGATCCCTACTACTAATAAATTCTATACCATCTTCTCAATTTTAGTATTCTACATATATGGGTATCATTAGAGATGCATGTTCAATCATAAAATTCCTAAGACAAGCTCAATGACATGATCATGGGTGTGGCATGATGATAACCCTTGTGGTTCTACAAATATGACTACATATCTATCTATATTTTTTTGTAATTCAAGTGGTTGATTTGTATCATTGGTATTCAAGGTCTATAGTATAAATAGTTGTGCCATCAACCCTTGATGCAATTTATTAAAAAAATTTATTTAATGTGAGTTAATGTGTTGGGTAGCTCTAAGATCATGCCATGGAGTGTGTGTTGATTCTCATGTTTAGTGAATTGTATCCATAAATCAAAAGAAGTCCTAAACTATCAATCCCAAGGATCAAAGCCATTGAGTTCCCAACACAATATCATAACCCTCTAAGACATCAAAGATAGATTTTAGGGTATCGAGAATGATTAAATATTCTAGGGATAGAAAAGTAATATAAGATTCCATAAATTAGTAGAGTATAGAAAAGAAACCTTCAAAGATAAGGAATATAGAGGAAAAGAGAAAAGTTGAAGTTTGATTAATCAAATAACCAAAAAGATCAAGCTTATTAGAAATATCTTCATATCATTTCCGTCTTGGCCTTGGATAAGTTGTTTGAAGAAGTATTCCTTGAGGAGCCATTTCAATGTAAAAGAAGGAAAATGATATCATACAAAAGCTACATAAGAAGGTAGAGAGTCATAAGCACCATCAAGAGTACTACCATACAATGACTATCTAAGAGTCATAATATCAGAGTATTATCCTACAATATAAAGTGAATATAAGTGCTCCTAGAACATAGTCTAGAATCTCACAACATGATTCAAGTGGTAAACAAAACAAAGTTACTAGGAAACTTATCAACCAACATTGAGAAAATGAAGTGGCCAGGAGACTAAGTGACTAGTGTTGAACAAAGTGGTTAGGAGACTAAGAAGCCAACATTGAGAAAACAAAGTGGTTTGGAATCTAACTGACATGTATCAAGATTAGATAAAGATAAGTAGAAATAAAAGTAACATAAGGTAATATTATCTAGAGTAGCATCTAGAGAGATTAGAGACCTAGTGAACATCATCCATAAGATTTTATCATCTAGAAGAGACCAAGTGAACCCTTAACAGATATACATGCCATCGAGAAGAGATTGAGTGATCCCATAGTAGATGAACATGCCATCCAAAAGAGACCAAGTGAGATCTTAGCATCTTATCTAGTAGATGTTGCCCTAGCATACTTTTTAGCTTAAGAAATGCAAGCCAAAACCCTAGAATATTGAGTGCCATAGTTTGAAAATATCTAATGCTAACTAACCTAAGTGATTGTAAGAATTTTAGTCAGAATAAAGCATAGGATTCATTGAAATAGGTAATGCCCATACCTTATTGCTTGATTGCATTAATCAGAGGCATTATTCTAATTTAAGTGCTTCAAAACGATATGTACATTAATCACATTTTTCATTATTTGGAGGGAAAGTAAGTAAAATGAATTTGATTTTTATTAAGCTTTTTAAGGGGGAGTTATAAGGTTTTCCACACTAATGTTTTTTGAATTTTATGTTTGGAATTTATTTATTTCAAAAGTTAATTTTTTTTTTTAAATATTTAAATATATTTAAATTTTTGGAGTGAAAAGGATTTTTACTAATTTTTTAAATTGGTGTAAATATTTTAAGGATTAGAATTTAAGTTTTTGAGTTTTTGAAGATTTAAAAATTTGAGAAGTTAAAAGGTTTGAAGATTTGAGGTTTTTAGATTTTAAAGTTTTTTGAAATTAGAAGAAATTTGGTTTAAAGATTTTTGAAGACTTGAAAATATAAATTTGAAGATATATTTTTTAGATTTGTAAATTTAATTTAGTAGAGAGTCAAAAGGATTACTATATCAAATATTTAGAAAATATAAATTTATAAATTTCTTATTTGAGTATTTTTTTAACTTGGGAGATATAAGGATTACAACTTCAAAGGAATTAGATCATTGAATTTATCATGGATTACAGGTATATTGATTTAGGAGCAAGTAGGCATATGACACGAAATAAATAATGGTTTAAAACCTTTCAAGAGAAACATGAAAAACCAGTTGTTATAGTAGATAGTATGATTTATTAAATCAAAGGAGTATGAGATGTTCTAATATTATTTTAGTATCTCAATTAATGGATCAAAATTTAGCAGTTGAATTAAAATTTGTTAAAAATAATAAAAATATCATATTACCAAATAAGGAAAAGTCATAGCTTCTAGTTCTTATAAAATAGTCTATTTTCTCTAGACACATCATTAAATATGGCTGAAAATAGGCATTTTAGAAACAAAAGAACTTTGGCATAAAAGGCTAGAATTGAAAGAGGTGAGTAAATATCAAATGGTTAAAGGTTTACCTATAATCTCATGAGAATCTATAGTTTATCCATAATGTCTTGTGGAAAAATAATATATAATACCTTTTGAGTGTAGTCTATATAGAGCTCAAGAACCATTGGAATTAATATATACATACTTATGTATATATTAATTCAAATTAATATAGAGGTGTATTTTATGAAATTCAAATTTGAAGCATTTAGGTGTTTCAAATAGTTCAAATAGTTAGTAGAAAAATAAATGGGAAAATCAATCAAGAGTCTTCGTTCATATAGAGGGAGAGAATTTTTATCAAAGGAATTTAATTATTTTTTAGAAACAAATGGTATAAAATGACAACTTACCACAACATATTCACCTCAACAAAATGGTATTGTAAAAAGAAGAAATAGATCTATTATGGAAATGGTTCGTTGTATGCTAAAATAAGCTCATCTTGATCATCAATATTAGGCAAAAGTAGTTAACAAAATTGTGTACTTAAAAAATAGATCACCCACAAGAATATTAAAAAATGTTACTTTTAAAGAAGTATGATCAAGAAAAATACCAACAATATATTAGTTAAAAATCTTTGGATGTAATATATACATGCATGTTCTAAAGCAAAGAAGAACTAAAGTAGATGAGAAAACTATGTGTGGAATATTCTTGGTTATGATGATTATTCAATGAGATATATAATAATTTACCCAACTACAAAGAAAAATTACATAAGCAAAGATGTACTTGATGAGGGAAACAAAAATTTTATGAAAGAACAAAAACTAATACATGAACAATTCTAAGTCTTTAAAAAGAAGAAGACTCATCAAGTGAAGAATCAGAATTCGAAACATATGATAAGCAAATTGAAAATTTAGAAATTACTACAACACTACAAAGGAAGGAACCAAAATTGACTAGAGGTACACTTAAGGACTCAAAGCTAGAGCAAATGCTAGATATTACAACTACAAGATAACAAAATCATAGCTTAACAAGAATAAATAGGGGAATGATAAATTATATAGTAGAGCCTACAACTACTCAAACTACTTTAAGTCATACGAAATGGAAGACAACTATGGAATCAGAATATGCAACATTAATAAAAATAAAACATGGAATCTAGTTTATCTATCACAAGGAAATAAAGTAGTAGGATGTAAGTGGGTCTATAAGATAAAATACAAAGTATATGGTTCTCTTGAAAAATACAAAGCTCAATTAGTTGCAAAAGGATATACTTAAACAAAAGGAATAGATTATGAAGAAACCTTTGCACCAACAATAAGAATGACTACTATTCAAAATATTTATGCTTTAGCAACACATCTTGGATGGAAACTTCATCAAATAGATGTAAAAAGTACATTTTTTAATAATGATCTAGAAGTATATATGTCAAAACCAAAAGAATTTATGATAAAATCACAAGAACAAAAGGTTTTTTAATTGAATAAATTCTTATATGGTTTAAAATAGGCACCAAAAGCATGGAACATGATGACTAATAATCATTTGTTACAACATAATTTTAAAAGAAGTTTTACAGATCCAAATCTCTATACAAAAAAATGTTGGACTAGATATAATAGTACTTATAGTATATGTTGATGATATAGTAATCACAAGAAGCTCTAGAATTCTAATCGATGAAGTTAAAAGGGACCTAGAAAAGGATTTAGAAATGACAAATTTAGGGCATCTTCATTATTTTATAGTTTGGGAATTTGTCAAAGTGAAAATAATATCATAATAACACAAACAAAGTATGCAAAATCATTACTTGAAAAATACAATATATAAATTTCAAAATTCAAAGATACACCTTTGGAACAAGGATTTTAGTTGTCTAGACATAATGAAACATCTCTAGTTCCAGGTACTATCTATTGTCAATTAATTGGAATTCTTCTATATTTAATAAATACTAGACCAAACATAGTTTTTGTTGTAAATTATCTTTCAATATTCATGCAAGAACCTAGAGAAAGTTATTGGAAAGCTACAAAAAGAATACTACAATATATTAGCAAGACTACAAAATATGGGTTAATATATAAAAGAAATGAAGATGATAACAAGTTTTATCTATAGGTATATTCAAAGTTTAATTATGTTGGATCTATAGATGACAAAAAATATACATCAAGCTATGTATTATATCTTGGCTCTGGACCTATCTCTTGGTATAGTAAAAAATAACATGCAACAACACTTTCATCTATAGAAGCAAAATATCATGAAGCAAAAGATGAAGTATGTGAGGCACTTTGGTTATACTATATATTGTTAGATATGGGAGAGAACTCCTACAATATTAAATTATGATAATCAAGGAGTACTTAATTTGATCAAAAATTCAATTATTCATGAAAGAAAAAAACACAGTGAAGCTCAATACCATTTTATCATAGATTATGTTTAAAATCATCATATTCAATTAAAACATGTTTCTACTCAAGATTAGATTGTAAATATTTTTACAAAAACACTTGGTCAAAACAAATTTCAGATATTCTAAAATCATCTATCAAGAGAATTTCACATCAAATAATGTAATACAAGTGGGTGTTAGAGAATATTACATTATTTGATCTATAGTTTATATTTCTATTCATGTGCAAGATATGCACAAGTATCATAAGAGTAAAGTAATTAGAAAGTCAAGAGTCTTGATTACAATCTAAGGATTGGATTATGGGATGTATCTCTTCAGTTACCTACTTAGTTCTTATCAATTGTAGGCCTTCTCAGTCGTTCCCATCTTCTAGAGGTATTAGGCAAGGTGACCTGCTATCCCTTTATTTATTCATCATTCTTGCTGAATGCTTGGGTAGGACTATAACCAAAAAGAGGGAAAACAAAACCCTTGAAGGAGTTACCATTGCTCATGGAGCTAGACCTATTTATCATATTTAATTTATGGATGACTCTACTCTTTTAGGTAAAGCTACAGTTAAGGAAGCTTCTAATATTAAGCAAATCATTAGCTATTTTTCTAAGGCTATTGGGCAGTTGATCAATGAAGACAAATCTAAAGTTATTTTATTTCACTGCTTTGCTAGACAGGAATCCATGGTCTTGGATAAATTAATATATAAGAAGACCTCCCTTCCAATCACTTATTTAGGTATTCCCATAAATATTCAAAGGCAAAAAAATAAATATTGGAATTGGTTGTTGGACAAAGTCAAGAAGAAATTTGGAAATTAGACCAATAGGTGGCTTTCATCTAGGGTAGAATCACCTTGGTAAAATCAATCCTTCAAGCTATTCCTATTTATGTATCTTTCATGTTGAATATTCCAAAGGCCGTTCTTCGAGAACTGGATCAAATCAGTCATCGTTTCCTTTGGAGTGGTACTAAGGAGAAAAGAAAATGGGCCTTGGTGAAATGGGGCACTTTATGTCTTCCTAAGAATAAAGGAGGGTTAGGATTTTGGTCTTCTATTAATAACAACAAAGCTTTAGCTGCTAAATTATATTGGGGGATGTTGCATAACCCCAATGCTCGTTGGACCAATAATCTCCATGCTAAATATTCTGAGAACAAAAGTCCTAAAGACCTTGTTCGCTATCAACTTTCTACCAAAGGTTATCCTATTTTAGTAGTTCTTAATACTGGTGAGGATTTGATAAAGAAAAATTTATTTTGGATCATTCATAATCATCAAGAGGTAAATTTTTGGATATATTCTTGGGATGGTCATAAGCCTTTGATAACTCAATTTCTCGATTGGAGGCCTTGGATGGAGGAGCTTCACCAAGCTAACTAGATAAAGGTGGCTAATTACTATCGGTACCATACTGGTAATTCAAAGGTTGGTAGATATTGGATCCCTATTGAGGACTGGCCTATTCAAATCCCAAAAAGGCAAAGACAAGATATCCAAGGCATCCTTCATATGATATCTCTCTCTTGGTCCCATGAAAAAGATTGTTTTGGATGGAACAAAACTACTAAGGGTGAGTATTTAGTTGCTCAAGGTTATTTGACCTTATGCCATAATAATCCCAACCATTCTTTTGACATATTTTCTCAATTGTGGGTTCATAATCTCTGGCCTAAGGTGAGGTTCTTTAATTGGCTTTTATTGCATCGTAGGGTGCTTACTGGTGAGAAACTTATGAAGTGTGGTTTTCATGGCCCTTTTAGATGTGAGATGTATGAAGAGAATGTAGAAAATCTCAACCATATTTTTATTGAGTGTATTTTAGCCTCTGAGCTATGGAGGAGAATGGCCACTTTACTTGGCTTACAGTGGTCCAATTTTCTTACTTTTGAATAGCTTTGGAGGGATTGTCCTAATCAAGAGGGTGTTGATAATTTTATTAGGCAGTTAGTTTGGATGGGTTCTATAATTCTTCTTTGGAATATTTGGATTGAAAGGAACAACCGAATTTTTAATCAAGATAGGAAGGATATTCACTATATTTGGCAAAAGACCATAGCCAACTTAGTTGAATCAGTCCATCAACTTCTTAATCGCCCTCAAAACTCCCACCAAATATGGGATCAAGTGATGCAAAGATTGAAGATTAAATATTCTAAGGGCAACCAACTTAAAGGGAATGTGAGTATTAGTAATATGGATAGGACGAGAAATTGGCAACCTCCTCCTAAGAATTTTGGAAAAGTTAATACTGATGGAGCCTCTAGAGGGATCCCTGGAAAATCCAGTGTGGGAAGAATTGATAGAATTTCAAATGGCTCCCTGGTTTTTACTTTTGCTGAGAATTTGTGTATTCTTTCAAATAACCTTGCTGAGGGGTATGGTATCCTTAGAGCCCTTCAAGAGGCTACTAAGGTTGGATGGGAAAAGGTGTTAGTTGAGTTTGACTCTCAAGTTATGATTAATTTATTGGAGAATAAAAAGAACTTCTTTGTTTCCTTTGTTGTTTCTTGCCTTAATAGTCTTCTAGTCTAGATAGGTCATTGTTATGTTCAATTTTTTTGTTTTTTGTTTAGTTTTTTAAGGTGTGTGTTCTTTTGTTTTGTTTTGTTTTTGTGTTCTTTGTGTTGTTTTTTGTTGTTCTTGTATTTTTGTTGTTTTATGTTTTTTGTTATTGTTCTTGTGTTTTTGTCGTTCTTGTTCTTGTGTTTCTCTTTGTTTGTGTTAATTCGTGTTTTTTTGTGTGAGTTTTTTCTATGTTTTTTGTTTTTGTTTATTGTCTGTTGTTGGTTGTTTTTTATTTTTATTTTTATTTTATTTTTTTAATATTTTAGATTTTGGTTGTGTTTATTTTTCATGTTTTTTTTTGAGTTATGTCTTTGTAGTGTTCTATTGTTTTTGTCTTGTTTGTGTTTTGTTATGTGATTCTTGTGTTTTTCTATGTTGTTCGTGTTGTGGTTTCTTTTATCTTATTGTATGTGTTTGGTTGTGCTTTTATTTTTGACACACTCAAGGAGCATGTTTTTTATTTTATTTTGTTATTTTTGTTATTATTTACTTATTTTTAAATTGGTTTTGCATGTTTGTTTGCTCCTTGAGTATGTCAAAGGTGGTAGGCCAGGTCCAAGTCCTGGGCGTTTTGGCGGAATGGATACCCTTGCCTCCTTGGGTCTTACCCAAAAGTGGCATCCCTTTTGGGATGTTTTCCAGAAAAAAAAAGAGTCTTGCATACAAGTGACAAGATGAGAAGCCAAAAATCATGTAAGAATTGCAACAATCAAGAACTTGAAGAGACATCTTATACAATTATATTATCATATTAAGTAATAAAAAAAATATCATATACATGATACTTCATTTTTCAATTCGTATTGTAAGTATTCTTCATGCATGTACATGAATGGTTTTTGCCATATACATTCATATTTGATATTATAAGTGAATATTTTTTCATTATTATATTTTCTTGGATATATAGTTTATTGCTCATATATATAATTCTACTCTTCATTATTGATATTTTGACCTATAATATTGTGGCTTATTTATATTGGGACCTATGATATTTTGAGATAGTTAGGCTTAAAAGCCAACAAAATATTACCTCCCCTTTCCTAGAAGTTATTAACCAAGAAAGAAAATAATATACTTATCTAAATTTGGTTTGATTTTTTTCTTATAAACAATTCCATTTATGCTAAAAATAAATAAGTCAAATCTAAAAATGGATGGAGATTCAATTATATAACCCTTTGAGTTTGAATAACCTAGTGCAACTAATATATCTAGGTTACTTGATATTAGCATCAAGTGCATAGGGGATTCAATAAGAAGATCTATTTGACAATAAATATCTCATCCACATAAGTTTTAAATTTGGAAATTCAAAAATTTGAAGCAAACCCTATACCTCTAACTTGGATTTTAAGCTATAAAATAAAAGAGATAGAAAATGTTAAGTTGGAACCCCCTACATTTTATGTATAGATTCTAAAAATGTATTATTTTTAAAATAATGTTATTGGCTTATTTTAAATGATTATTTATTGCACTTCAAAATTATAGCTTCTTTTATTTGGTTGGTATTGTTAAAATTTAGAACCTACAAAATATTTTGAACCTTCTTATAGCAGGTTGTCATCTATGGCGCTTAAGGTATTATATAAAAACCTATGTATGCATTGAGATTTTTCATAAAATTTAGTGTAATAACTGGATATTCCATGATACAAATTTATATCTTTAACTTAGAACTTAAAGTTATATTTAAACATATCTATGAAATTCATCCTTACTATGTTGTTGCTTAGTCTAGATAAAGAATGAATATAATATGAAGTAGCTTATGAAAGGCATAAATGAGAACAATGTTGAGTCAAGTGATAGAAGCTTGCACCTGATATAATAATTTAAGATGAGCAAGTAAATTTATCACATCACCTAGAAAAGTGTATTTAAGATATTAAAGTAAACTAAGGAATGTCATGAAACATAAGATGTGTTATTAGACATTAAATATCTTCACTAACATACGAAATGATCTTCAATTGATACTAAAAGTAATTGAATGTGTGGAGTATTCATACTTTCATGAACCATTGTAATAATCAAATTAATATGTTATTGGTGCACATCCTACACATTGATAATCCTACACATTGATAATGTTTGTAAGGCATAAAATGGCCTTTAGGAATATATGATATATTAAAGCATATTCATTATAGACAAATGATAAATGGATTACAATTGTATAAGTACCAACTAAGTTCAAATCCTTACATTATGATGTAAACTTTTACAATGAAGTGACTCATTATATTACTTGTTGTCATATCAAATTGTGATTCATTGAAATAAATGTAATAAGAGTGGATCCCATTTCAACCCATATAATCAACGTACATAACATACATACATACATTCATATATATATATATAGCATATAAATATTTAATAATAAAATATAATCTAAAATGTTATTACATACATTAATAACATTTATTAAAATAATAAAAATCTACCAATAATACATTGATAAAATATTTCTTATAAAAAATTAAAAAAATTAAAATCTCCTAGTACTCAATACTCCATCGTACTCTCACATCCTATGTTCATGCCTAATGTTAACACTAAATATATGCCAAATCTTAACACTAAATATAATCATATTTGAACACACCTAAGGAAAAAAAAAAAAATACAAAATCTCTTTGCTAATGGACCCCTTGTAAATTAGCTTTTCACATGGTGGTGAGCTATGTTTATCCATTCTATCTTAAAAATACTTTAATAATTGAAACTTATAACTCATATATAATAAAATTAATCCATTTTTGTTTAAGCCTTTCACATGATTTTTCTTGTATCAAAATAATTTAATCTTTCATAATCCGTATTTTTCTGTTAACAGTCCAAACATACAACTCAAACCCATCAAAATCATTCTATTTTGCTTACGCCACCCACATTATTTTTCTGTTAACAGTACAAACATACAACTCAAACCCATCAAAATCATTCTATTTTTGCTTATGCCACCCACATTATTTCTCCCGTATCAAAATAATTTAATCTTTTATAGAACATATTTATCATAACGTAAAAATTTAATTCCCTAAAAAGGTCGAACCTCCTTTTTCTGGTGTCGGAGAAGAAACAACACGATCTTTAGATCTCTAAACACAGATGGATTTTTACTATATTTTCTTCAAGGTTGCTTTCAGTCTAAAGAAAGTTTCCTTTTCAATTCACTGCACACATGATCATTGACGGAACACTGATTTTTCATATTACATTAGATAATTTTTTAAAGACTTTGCATGCTTATCTCTTCTTCTCCATTAATCCACCAACCATTATCTAAATTTTATGATTATTAACTAAATCTACTACCATAAAGAGTAAATATTCCCTACGACAAATCGTCGGCTGTCTAATTTTAAAAATTATAATATGTTAATTTATTGTTTTATCGTAGGGTCATGTCACAATTATGCTTAGAATATCCCGGTGGTCTTAACTTTAAAAAGATAGATCGATAGATATATATTTGTGAGTGAGTTGTTTTATTTTATTTTATAATTGATTAAAATTCGTTAACTTCATTTTTATTTTACAAACTAAAGATTATGGATAAATAAACGGTCCCAATGCATCTGAAATGAAACTCTGTATTAAGTGCTCTCTATAAGAAATTAAATTCTTGCTTTTCTTTGGAAATGAAATTAGGGGCATTTTTTTATAACAATTTTGTTTAAGTGTCGGCAGATGGTTGATTGTTTCAGGTCATAGAACGAGGTTTCGTCGGAGTTGTGGAAGAAGCATTCGTATAGCGGAACGGCTACAGATTAATTTGCTTGAGAAGAAAATCAGTTTATGGTGCGATCGACAGGTGTAGGAAGCATGCTGAGCTGCATAACTTGTTCCAAGCGGCTGAATGGCGGTTCACTCGACGCTATGGACGATGAAGGCCCTGGAACTCCAACGTCTCCTGCCTCCAAAGAAGCCATCAAGAATCTGACCTCTCAGGTCGTTACGATTTGCTGCTATTTTTTAAAACTTTCTTATCATTTGCAGGAAAGATTACAGGCTACTACATTCCTTCTGTAAAACTTTGTTTTTCAGGGCTTTCTTTTTAATTTATTCTAAAATTTTCCTTCTTCTCTAGCCTTTCTTTTTAAATTATTCAAGTTTTTCTCCTTCCCGCCCTTTCTGCACAGCTCAGGGAACGCATAATATGCCGATCTTTAAAAAAGCTTCAGCTACAGTTTTCCATTAGAGTTGGAAACTTTTATGCTGCTTTGCCGGTTTAGTGATATATATTTCTTCAATAACTTGTAGATTTCCATTAGAGTTGGAAATTATTCAAGTTTTTCTCCTTCCCGCCCTTTCTGCACACCTCAGGGAACGCATAATATGCCGATCTTTAAAAAAGCTTCAGCTGCAGATTTCCATTAGAGTTGGAAACTTTTATGCTGCTTTGCCGGTTTAGTGATATATATTTCTTCAATAACATGTAGATTTCCGTTAGAGTTGGAAATTATTCAAGTTTTTCTCCTTCCCGCCCTTTCTGCACACCTCAGGGAACGCATAATATGCCGATCTTGAAAAAGGTTTCAGCTGCAGATTTCCTTTAGAGTTCGAAATTTTGCTGCTTTGCCGGTTTAGTGATAAATATTTCTTCAATGACATGTTACTTTAGGGTTAATTCGGGAAACTTTCCTCCTAGATCATGATTTTCTTCTTTTCGAGCTCTATGTTATCTTCAAGCCTTTTCTGAGGTAATAACGGTGACGGTTGTTTGATATTCGGTCGCAATTAAAGGATATGGCGTCAAAGTTCTCTGGCTCGTATAGGTACTGCTGCTACTGCAAGCCTGGCGCTCCGTCTAACCTTAGCCGCGAGGGATCCGTGCAGAGACTCATGGCGTCTGAAGCTGGTTCTCAAGGAGGAACTCCACGCTGTATAAGCTTCCGTTCCGCTCCAGCCTGTAACATGTCAAATACAAACAAAGGCCACGTTGTCGGCGATGGAGATTCCTGTAGAATCGGCACACCAAAGTACGATAACGCATTTGGACCAGTCGAACCAACGAAAGAAGAAGAGGAAGAAGAAGTGTGCAAGGAATCGATATCTCAAGTCGAACCAACGAAAGAAGAGGAGGAGGAAGACGTGTGCAAGGAATGGATATCTCAAGTCGAACCAGGCGTCCTCATTACCTTAGTTTCTCTCAAAGGAGGAGGAAACGACCTGAAGCGGATTAGATTCAGGTAATAATCAAGTTGTGCTTTGCCCTTAAGCTTATTTTGTATTTCAAAGGTTTATCCAGCATATTTAAGATCCGCAGCCAAGAAACGGCAATAAAAGCATAAAGTTATGCTTTTCACTCTTAGATTTTGCCCTCTTCATTATGGAATTTTGTTTCACCCTAATATCTGTCTATTTAACACGATCTTATTCCATAATTGGAATTTCGTTTCTCTATCTAGCACAATCTCGATCTCTTTCTGAATTTGTCTTTCGCTTCATGAAGATTTACAGGATCACATCACATGCCTTTCGACTAGTTTTTGCTAAATTTTGGCCAAACTTCGCCGTAATTTGTGTATCCTAGCTTCTTCTTCCTCAAATATTCGTCCTTACGCCCGCTGAATGCATGCAGCCATTGAAAGTTTTTGTTTATGACAAATGCAGTCGCGAATTATTTGACAAATGTCAAGCTCAGCGGTGGTGGGCTGAAAATAACGAAAAGGTTTTGGAGCTTTACAATGTCCGCCCTCCGAAGGAAGAATCTGCTGGCTTTCCCAAGTCAGAGGTCGAGGTAATATTAACTGTAGGCTGTTATAAATACATTTTTGTTTAATAATGTTAATGTAGGCTGATATTAGTACGACTTATGGGATACCTAGAGAGAGAGGAAGACGGAGGAATCAATGGGTGCAGACGGTCCTGTGATTCCGCCGCCACGGAAGATGAGACTTTTTCCACGGGGTCTGTATGCCGATGGCTCCAAAGATCTACAGGAGCGAGATGAATAGCAGCAGCAGCAGCGCCAATTCAGGTGAGCAAGAACAGGAGTGGGTTGAAGAAGACGAACCGGGCGTGTACATTACTATTCTCTGTTCACCTGGCGGGACAAGGAAAGTCAAGACCGTGAGATTCAGGTGAGACTTCCTTTATATTGTGTCTCCTTAAATTGTGTTCGATTTCTTTTTTTTTCAAATAGACGTTAATTAATATACTTTGCATACACAGTCGAGAGAAGTTTAGCGAGATGCAATCGAGAGTATGGTGGGAAGAAAATCGCAACAGAATACAGGAGCAATACGTAAATTGCTATCCCATATAAAGTGTGACAATATATTTAAGAGTTTGTATTGTTTAAGGTATACTCTCCAAGCATGTCAATAGGGTATACTCGCCCGTAGAACAAAATTCTAATTATATAATATGTAACTAAAAATATATGTTTAATATGCTCCGGTTACTTTTCGCTATCTTGTCAGTGAAGCTAATCTTGTATAAGATGGTTGAGGTTTGTTAGTTTTAGTGATGGGGGCTTCATATTGGCCCACCTAAATTTTAGGTCCCATGGACTTAATATTTGATTCTAAATGTGCTGCGATGCAAGTGCTTAGGGTTGTAAATATACCTCATAGTTGTGTAAATAATTTTCTTAGTGGAGGTTGTTTTATATAGTTTTTCAATTTTATTTTTTATAAAAAAATTATTTATTTATTAATTTTTAATTATGATTTTTAATATAAAGAGTTGAACAATATCTTTTCAATTATGATCTTATTTAAATTAAATTAATATTTAATTGTGGATTAATAGTAAAACAAGAGAAGTTAATTTTCTTAACCACATCATGTGTTCAAAATATTATTAATTGAAAAATTTCAATAGAATGTGAAAATATATTTTAAAGATGGACAAATTTAAAAAATATATTATTTATTTATTTATTTATTTTAAATTATTATAATTAATTAATTTGAATGTGAATAATATTTAAAACGTAAAGTAGTTTTTAATGTTTAAGTTATAAGATGATCCTTATATAGGATGTTATTTATCCAACTAAACTTTAGCGTATTCGATTCAAACCTTAAATCTCTTCTTTAGAATTTTAAATAAATCTTATATATAATCATGATCATTGTGTATAAGGATATATGATGGAGAAAGAATGTCATACCATTAAGGTTCTAATTTTTAAAATATATTTTATGCAAGGCCTTGTGGAGCAATTATAAAAAGGCAAAGGAAAAGTGCCTTTAGTTTAAAAAAATTCTTGAAAAATATTTTGAAGTATTATACTAATGTAATATAATTGGGCTCCTTTCAACCTCAAGATTGTTTTAACATGTTTTAAAAATTGACAAAGCCTTGAAGGCCACATCCTTGTGAAGCCTTAGGTTTAACATGATAAACAACGAGTTTACTATTGCACTAATTTAAGTTCATAAAATATAGAAGAAGTTGCTTTATATAAAATAAAATAAAAATGTATTTTTTATCCTCTAAAAATATAAATATTAATAAAAATGCTTTGTAATATTTTTACAATTTTTTTTATAAATTGATGATAAATATGATCATGATGTACGTTATTACTTGAGGAATGAAGGTGGTTTTAAGATACTTAAACTATACTTTAACATAGATGATCTTGTTTATCATATGGTAGACTATTTTTAATTGTACCCTTGAGTAGCACAGATGGTTTCAATTAAGGCACTTAAACTATACTTTAACATATATGATCTTGTTCATCACATGATAGACTATTTTTAGTTGTACCTTACTTTGAGTGTGTGTGATTTTAATTAGGTTTTTTTCAATTATATTAAGTAAACCATTATCTATATCCCTTTCAAGAGGAATATCATTGTTATGATATTTATTGTCATTCTTACCATAATGGAAGATTAAAAAAGTAAATTGGAATTGAATAATATTCAAGTTTTAAAGAAGTTAAATGACCCAATGAGCTAGTTGCTTAAATATAAAGTAATGGAGATAATTTTCCAAGCACTTGTTGACATTTTTAGTTTTTATATCGGTCTAGGAATGGTATGCCAAGCTCATATTTGAATTGTTTGCCATGTAACTTGGATTTTTTTAGAAATTACTAGTGAATGTGGGTTCATGATCAGATATGATGGACTAGGTATGCCATGAAGGGAAAATATAAAATCAAGGAATATTTGGGAATAGTGGAGGCCTTATAAGTGGTGGGCTAAAGGATAGAAATTTGCATAATTAGAGAGATGACCCACTACCATGAGAATTAATATTTTACCTCCAAAATTTGGGAGCCCTTCAATAAAATCTATAAAAATGTTCGTACAAATGGTCTCCAAAATTATAAGAGGACTGGAGTGTACCTAGTGTGCAGATAGTTTTCGCTTGATGTGATGACAAGTGTCACATTTAAAATCAAAGGTTTGATATCCTTTTCATCCCTACCTAGAAAATTATGCATTTAGTCCATTCATACATTTTTAAGCTTGAATGTTCTACAGTCAAGGAAGCATGCATTTCTTGTAGTATGGACTTGTAGAGTGGATTTTTTTTAGGGATAACAAGGCAACTCCAATATCATAGATATTATCCATTCCATGTATGTCTTGGGTGAGAGTCAAGATTAGTTTAAATTTTTTGAATTAATGATTACATTATGGAATATTGGGTCACTTCTTGAATTTTGTGGATTCATTAAGGAATAAAGAAGGCACATAACATACCCTAATCCTAATATTGGTAGGATAAGGCATAAAAGACTATTTTATAGTCATACCCAAGCAATTTGGTAACCCATTTTTGTTGTTTGGACATAAATACAGACTTCTCAAGAAATTACTTAAGGTCATGGTGGTTTTTTTTAATGAAATAATATAACCTAATAAAATAAGGCCACCATTGGTTGACAATATGTAAGATCATAATCTCATAAGTCAAATTTTCTAGGTTTTTGCTTGATAGTGTCTTACTAGTGAAGGCCAATGTCCACCCTTCTTGCATAAGCACCTACACCAATTACACTTTTGGAGATACCACTTTCAACCATAAATGGTTTGGATAAATTAGCTATAGCCAACATGGGACTAGATAACATAACTTTTTTGAGTCACAAAAATGCATGTTCAATGAGTTTTGGCCATAGAAACAAGTTCTTTTGCAACAAATACATCAAAGGGAAGGTAATATTTTCATAATCATAGATAATTTTTTGATAATAAGAAGGCCTAAGAAACACCAAAAACTTTTGAGAGTGTGTGGGTTTGGGTCATTCTTGTATGGTGGTAATATTTTTAGGATTCACCTTGACGCTTTCTCATGGAACTATATGGCCTAGGTATTCCATTTCCTCTATCTCAAAAGAGACCTTGAATCATTTAGCTCATGGTTGGTTATTAGCTAGAAGTATAGTGTCTAGTCTAAGTGTTGCAAATGTTCCATTCATGTATTGTAAACTAGAATATCATTGAAAAGACCAAAATAAATTTACACAAAAATGGTTAAAATATTGCATTCATGATACTCTAAAAGGTTGATGGTGCATTGATAATATTGAATGACATGATGAGGAATTCATAATGACCTTCATTTGTGCAAAATATTATATTTAGAATATCTTCTTCCTATAATCCAATTTGATGATAACCTAAACGAAGATATAGCTTTGAGAAGAAGTGAGCACCATGGAGTTCATAAAATAACTCATCACTAACAAAAATGGAAAAATTATCCTTGATGGTAATTTTGTTGAGTTCTTAGAAATCCACACATAAACACCAAGAATTGTCTTTATTACAAACCAAAAGTATTGGGGAATAATATGGGCTAACACTCGATTGAATGATCCCTACTACTAATAAATTCTATACCATCTTCTCAATTTTAGCCTTCTACATATATTATCATTAGAGATGCATGTTCAATCATAAACTTCCTATGACAAGCTCAATGACATGATCATGGGTGTGGCATGATGATAACCCTTGTGGTTCTACAAATATGACTACATATTTTTCTATAATTTATTATAATTTAAATGGTTGATTTGTATCATTGGTATTCGAGGTCTATAGTGTAAATAGTTGTGCCATCAACCCTTCAGACAATTTATTAAAAACAATTATATTCAATGTAATTTTATGAGTTGGGTGGCTCTAAGATCATGCCATAGAGAGTGTGTTGATTCCCATGTTTAATGAATTGCATCCATAACTCAAAAACATTCCCAAACTATCAAGACCAAGGTACAAAGCCATTGAGTTACGAACACAATGTCATAACCCCCTAAAGGAAGGGTAAACATGTCTACCTTGGGATTATAGTCATGCATCATCACCTTTACATTCCTACATTTTCCTTTACTTGATAGAGTATCCCAATTAGAAATAATTACTTCAAATAAATTGTAAGAGTTAATGTTACGAGATGCTTGTTTAGCTACCTAAGGATCAATAAAATTATGGGCATTACTAGAATTAATTAGGATGATGATTTGATAGCCTTTGAAATGCCATACCACTTTTATGGTTTAGGGAATAGAAATTCTAGCTAATGTATGCACTAACATAGTAGGTAGTTGGTTTTATATGAAGAACACAAGCTTATACTAAGAGGGGGGTGAACAGTATAAGATAAAACTTTTCTCTTTTCTTTCCAAAGAAATAACTTCAAATAATATCAATGCAATAATGAAACAATGCATAAATCACCACACACATAAGAGACAAATATTTTACGTGGAAAATCCCTCTTGGGAGAAAATAATGGCAAAATATAACTTATATATTTCTTCAATAAATTTCGTGGGCACCAACCCACAGGAGACACCAATATCCTATACAAGTTTGTGGACATCAATCCACAAGAGACACCAATCCCCTATACAAGTTCATGGACACAAATCCACAAGAGACACCAATCCCCTTGCTTAAGTTCATGGACACCAATCCACAAAAGACACCAATCCCCTTGCTTAAGTTCATGGATACCAATCCACAGGAGACACTAATCACCTTGCTCAAGTTCGTGGACACCAATCCACAGGAGACACCAATCCCCTTACTCAATTTTGTAGACACCAATCCATAGGAGACATAAATCCCCTTACGTTTGTGGACACCAATCCCCTTGCTCAAGTTCATGGACATAAATCCATAGGAGATACCAATCCCCCCTCTCAAATATACTCCAAAATATGCTCACAAAACCTTCTCAATTTTACTCTAAAATATGCTCACAAAACCTGCTTTAATCTACTCCAAAACATGCTCAAATCTGCTCCAAAACCTACTCATAAAACCTGCTCAAATATACTTCAAAATCTGCTTATAAAACTTGCTCAAATATTCTTCAAAACCTATTCACAAAACCTGCTCAAATCTGCTCCAAAACTTGATCAACAATGACATCAAGTTCTTCACATTTGCTTTTCTCAACTAAAAGCAATTTAGACATATTGTACCCAGAATTATTTTATCTTCATGAACATATAGAGAATGATATGCACTAATGTAGTAAGCTTCAAATGGCCAATATGTTCTTCACATTCATTAAGTCTGTCGCTTCCATATATCTCACATTTATTACATTTTAAAGGTAGCTCAAGTATAGCATTGGATAACTTACTTGTGTGTTGACTTGGAGATGCTAATACCTTGCTCTACTTCCACTATCATGTGCAATTATTCTTCTTCTTGAAATGGCTTATTTTTCTTCCTTATTAATTGAATGCTTGGGTGAATATGTGCACTTGATCCTCTTTGACACCTTGATTTATTCCAAATTTATCCCCTCCAAATCTGCCTCAATAATGATGATCTTCCTCTTGCATGTGCTTTTCTAATTTGGTCAATAATTCACTTTTTCCCTTCTTGGGTTAAATATCAAATCAACCACTTTAAAAACTTACCACTTCTTTCAAAAACATACACAATAAAGCTTAAAAATAACTCCTTATATCTACCTTTTAAAACTCACAATATAAAGTTTTATTCTAAAAAAATCTCCCTTTATTTAAATTGCAAAAATGAAATCACAACCTTACATCTTATATCTCCCCTTTTATAATTTGCAAAAATCAAATCACAAAATTACACCTTATATCTCCTCTTTTATAATTTGCAAAAATAAACTTTATACTATCACTATGACCCTTATATCTCCCTTTTATTTATATTGCAAAAATAAAACTTTATACTATCACCTTGGCCCTCATATCTCCCTTTTATTAAATTTAATAAAACAAAACTTTATAAATACCTTGCACAACCGCAGATGGGATTCGATCCCCTGACCTCTAGAAGTGCAACACCCTGACACGAGCTCGTGATAAACTGAGCTTTCGTAATAGTTGAAACCAAAAAGGGTGCATGAAATATTTAATTTTCTCATTCTGTTATCTAAACTACTTCAACAAAAATAGGTGTCGAAGATATTCTTCCCACTAACCTATAATGTCCCCTCTTCGGTGATGGAGATGAGTTAGATGATGATAACCTATTCAGAGTCCCTGTAGGTTGATCATCCAGTTGTTAAGGGTCTCATTATGCTATGGAGGTAATAATTTGGTGAGCTTCAGCATGGAGTTTTCAGTTGCAATGTCATATTCTTGTGTGGATGCATAATTTGGCTAAGTATGAGTTTATTTTCCCTTTATTATAATGTAATTTTATAATATTAAAATATAAAGGGAAATTATAATATAAAGTTTAAAAAAGGCCAAAAGTGTTTTAAAACAACGTTGTGGCTACTAGGACATGGTGGTCCACTTTTGGAGAGATAAGGATTAAAAATAAAATAAACCTTGGCCGACCTTGTGGAGCAAAAAAGATAAATAGAGGTGAGATGGGACATTTGTAGCATCCATTTTTTATATCATTTGAGTCTATTTTCTGAAGACATTGCAGGTCTTGCTGAAGATTGCATTGTTGAGGCTTGTGGAGACGTACACCTTCATAAGTAACAATGGTTTCATGTGTGAAAGATCACACCTAGCCATTATTGAGGAGAGTTTACTTCAGAACTCTCATTTGTGCTTCAGAGATTTCATCTAGGGTTTGCATATTTTGGAGGGTCAATCATTTGGCAAACCATTTCTGGGTTTTGTTGGCCTTCATCAGCCATACAAGAATCCATAGTTATTTTGGAGAACTAAGGACCTATTGAGGTAATTTCAGACTTTCATTCATGATTGGTTTTCCTACAGCTGATCCATATTTTCACTCATAACTTCAGATTTTGGCATCATATGATTGTGGGTATTTTTGCATTGGGTTCCTTGTGACTTGACAATCATTTCAAGCACCAATTTGGGATACTTTGGAGGAGGAATTATTTTAATTTGTAGGTCGTAGGGTTTGCTGGTCATATCTTGCCATGGTGACAATTTCATTCACAACTTCAGATTTTTGAGGTAGAATTTTGTGGGTACTTCACCAAACGAATTTCCTATTAAAGACAAAGAGAACAAGTATAAATTTGAAGGGTTTCAGTTGAGATATTATTTATTGGAAGAGGAATAACTACCTACAGGTCTGCCACCCTTTTGAGACACTTTGGGCATGTTAGAAGGGGTGATTTGGAGGTCTTATGGTTGCAACTTGGGCGGCTAGCATTGAAGATCATTTTGCATCCTTTTGATTGTCATTTCTCCATCATTTGCTACACCTAACAAGTCTGAAGTACACATAATAGTCCGCAGACTTCTCAGATCAGACCTTGCATCTTCAACAGTTTGGCTTCACCGTGGTCTCCATTCATTGGCCATTGATAGTGGACTTCACATATAATACCTAGAGCGATTTTGGGAGCGTTTGAGCATTGTTTGCACACTCTTACAAGTCTGAAGACAAAGTATACCAGGTCTGAAAATTAAAAATCAGAACTTGTAATTATTTCATTTGGTGATTAATAAAGTGTTGCAGTTGCTCTATCTTGCCTTGTATATGTTTTGCAATTAGTTTAGCGTTGTATTTCATGGTTTATGTTTCAAAAATCTATTGCAATTCATAAATACCAGCAAGACATCATTTTCAAAATAAATCAAACAAACACATCAAACTCAAACCAATATACATCAAGGGGTGTATATTACAGTGGTATCAGAGCACAGTCATTTCTTGCCAGCCTGTGGTTAAGTTTGAACTCATGATGGCATCATCAGTTGATTATAAGTTTTGGGGTGAAGTTCAACATGATATGCAAAATATCTTTGACATTATGAAGGATCCAGACTTCAAAAGGTATTTGTTTTCAAAGTTTGCAAGGGAAGAGTCTAAAAAGTTGAACGTAGTATCAGGACACCATGATAATGAAGCTGAAAAAACAAATGTATGTGCAGAAGAAGAAGAACCCAGAACAAAAGTTTGTCATGAAGACAAGAATTCATCACATGAGGTATGTATGGTTGAATCTCAAATTAATTCTATTGGCATGCATGCACCTACAAATGATGAAGTTGCGCATGATGAAGACATTAAAATAGCAATAGTGGATGTGACTGTGAAACAAGTTATTGAAGACCCTAAGATTGATAGTTGCTTTGATGAGACTAGTGGTATTGATGAATCAACTATTGATACAGTTGTTGATTTTGAGGATGAGCATGGATCTGTCATAACTTCAGAGTATGAGGTTGGTGAGTGCAGTGTTGTGAGAGAGGTTGAGCCCAATCAGGGTGCATTGGAGAGTGCTTTTGAGGGTTTATTGTGTGA
The DNA here is from genome assembly GCA_028583015.1 of Wollemia nobilis. NCBI lineage: Eukaryota > Viridiplantae > Streptophyta > Pinopsida > Araucariales > Araucariaceae > Wollemia > Wollemia nobilis. The sequence continues at coordinate 2,289,061 of JAQPPZ010002150.1, forward strand.
TGTCGATGTCGACTCATTGGAGAACCAGTTACAGGTTTCAGAGGGTCAGATTGTATAGACATTGACTCACTTGGATAGCACACATGAGTTGGTTGAGTGCCTTTTTTGGATAGCTCAGTTGGGGGAGAGACGACATGAGAGGACAGTTGGAGTTACTGCTACAGATTTGCAGGCCATCAAGCGAGCGTTAGAGGTGATCAAATCAGATTACTTGAGGCTACTATATGACAGGGATCAGGCTTTGCAATTGGCAGATAGACTTCATCGACAACTCACTAGGAAAGATGAGGAAATCGATGAGCTTTGCCTTGAGTTGTGTTTATCCCATCACTCAACAAATTAAGAATCCATTGCAGCTATTTCACGAGATTCAAAGACCATGATGGTCAAGTAGTTAATTGAGGAGATCAATGAGATTGCGAATGAGGAAGGTTTGAGCAGTAATGTAGATGATGTTTCCACACTCATTCAGGTAGAGCAGTATGAGCATGATCATGGTGACAACATGCTTTCTTTTGTGGATGCACATTCCTCATTTGGCACCTTGGATGATGATACTCCTATTGATTCTAGTCTTGATGATGACAACCATCATACCGATGATTGTTTGGAGCCTCATGGGGATCCAGTTAGTCATTTTCACATAGATGGCATTGTGAGGTATGCACATTGTTTTTCTTTCAGTCCTCATGTTAATGAATTGAGCATGACACATATGAGTGGGAAGAGAGGTTGTGATGATGGATTATATACTTCCCTTGGCTATGGGTCACCTCCCTTATCAGCAGGAGAGTTGGATTTTTTTGGGGTGATCAGTTGTTTCTCCAGGATGGGTCTTATGCAGGGATCGAGTTATGGCCGAGTTGTATTCCACCTATGTGCAGGATAGCCCAACAACATTCTTCAGTCAGCAGGAATGTCATATTTCCTATGAGTATGGGTTATCTAGGAGTGTCTATGCAGGACCAGGAGACACTTGGTTCAGGAGACAGTATTGATGTTATAATGTGGATATGGGACCCAGGAATTGCATTGGGACTTGTTGAGCGATTGCTTGAGGACAAGCAATCTTGGGAAGGGAGGACTGTAATGTCCCCTCTTCGGTGATGGAGATGAGTTAGATGATGATAACCTATTCAGAGTCCCTGTAGGTTGATCATCCAGTTGTTAAGGGTCTCATTATGCTATGGAGGTAATAATTTGGTGAGCTTCAGCATGGAGTTTTTAGTTGCAATGTCATATTCTTGTGTGGATGCATAATTTGGCTAAGTATGAGTTTATTTTCCCTTTATTATAATGTAATTTTATAATATTAAAATATAAAGGGAAATTATAATATAAAGTTTAAAAAAGGCCAAAAGTGTTTTAAAACAACGTTGTGGCTACTAGGACATGGTGGTCCACTTTTGGAGAGATAAGGATTAAAAATAAAATAAACCTTGGCCGACCTTGTGGAGCAAAAAAGATAAATAGAGGTGAGATGGGACATTTGTAGCATCCATTTTTTATATCATTTGAGTCTATTTTCTGAAGACATTGCAGGTCTTGTTGAAGATTGCATTGTTGAGGCTTGTGGAGATGTACACCTTCATAAGTAACAGTGGTTTCATGTGTGAAATATCACACCTAGCCATTATTGAGGAGAGTTTACTTTAGAACTCTCATTTGTGCTTCAGAGATTTCATCTAGGGTTTGCATATTTTGGAGGGTCAATCATTTGGCAAACCATTTCTGGGTTTTGTTGGCCTTCATCAGCCATACAAGAATCCATAGTTATTTTGGAGAACTAAGGACCTATTGAGGTAATTTCAGACTTTCATTCATGACTGGTTTTCCTACAGTTGATCCATATTTTCACTCATAACTTCAGATTTTGGCATCATATGATTGTGGGTATTTTTGCATTGGGTTCCTTGTGACTTGACAATCATTTCAAGCACCAATTTGGGATACTTTGGAGGAGGAATTATTTTAATTTGTAGGTCGTAGGGTTTGCTGGTCATATCTTGCCATGGTGACAATTTCATTCACAACTTCAGATTTTTGAGGTAGAATTTTGTGGGTACTTCACCAAACGAATTTCCTATTAAAGACAAAGAGAACAAGTATAAATTTGAAGGGTTTCAGTTGAGATATTATTTATTGGAAGAGGAATAACTACCTACAGGTCCGCCACCCTTTTGAGACACTTTGGGCATGTTAGAAGGGGCGATTTGGAGGTCTTATGGTTGCAACTTGGGCGGCTAGCATTGAAGATCATTTTGCATCCTTTTGATTGTCATTTCTCCATCATTTGCTACACCTAACAAGTCTGAAGTACACATAATAGTCCATAGACTTCTCAGATCAGACCTTGCATCTTCAACAGTTTGGCTTCACCGTGGTCTCCATTCATTGGCCATTGATAGTGGACTTCACATATAATACCTAGAGCGATTTTGGGAGCGTTTGAGCATTGTTTGCACACTCTTACAAGTCTGAAGACAAAGTATACCAGGTCTGAAAATTAAAAATCAGAACTTGTAATTATTTCATTTGGTGATTAATAAAGTGTTGCAGTTGCTCTATCTTGCCTTGTATATGTTTTACAATTAGTTTAGCATTGTATTTCATGGTTTATGTTTCAAAAATCTATTGCAATTCATAAATACCAACAAGACATCATTTTCAAAACAAATCAAACAAACACATCAAACTCAAACCAATATACATCAAGGGGTGTAAACTTTATAAATACCTTGCACAACCATGGATGGGATTCGATCCCCTGACCTCTAGAAGTGCAACACCCTGACACGAGATCGTGATAAACTGAGCTTTCATAATAGTTGAAACCAAAAACGGTGCATGAAATATTTAATTTCCTCATTCTGCTATCTAAATCACTTCAACAAAAATGGGTGTCGAAGAGATTCTACCCACTAACCTCCTGCACCGCAGCACTCCATGCAAGGCTAGGAAACCAACTGGGCTACCCCAAAGGATGAAACCAAAGATGTGCAATGTAATATTTACCTTCATCCTTGTGTTACTTTGAATAGTAAAATCCTCATCAAAATGGGCACCGAGGAGTTTTGACCCTTGCACCTTATGCACAGTAGCACTCCATGCGAGCTAGACAACCAACTAGGCTACCCTAGTGAATGAAACCAAAGGGGCGTGATGGAATATTTAACTTTGTTCTTTACTACTTTTGAATTTTTGCTCCTCTCCTCCTCCAAATTCTACTCTCTGCTCGCACTCACCATGATGAATTAATCAATTATTCCTTGCACCTTTCCAAAGTAAATCAATGCCTTATATTTATCATTTACACCCAAGCTCGATCCAAAATTTGAATTTGAATTTTAAACTTTACTTTTACATGGTGTGCTCAAGGAGGTCAGCCCACTTAATTTTTTAACCTTTTGATATTTAAATCCTTTTGATTTAAATATAACCCTTCTATTTTATTTAACTTTTATATATTTAAATCTTTTTTATTTAAATATAAACCTTCCACTTTAATATTTAAATATTTTATTTAAATATTAAAGCATATGAAAACACCTTTGAAGATATCTCTGCCTTTATTATCAATGACAACTCAACATTTCATCCTTGAAGATTTTTTTGCCTTTGACATCAACATTTCATCCTTGCATCAACATTTCATCCTTGAAGATATTTTTGCCTTTGACAACTCAACATTTCATCCTTGAAGATATTTTTACCTTTGACATTAATGACAACTCAATATTTCTAATATTATATTGGTTTAGAATATTTAGATTGATCTTCCTCTCAATGGTTCTCCCCTTCATCATGTGGTTCCCTAGTGGAAGGTTCACCCATATCAAGAAAATATAACTTTTATTGTACACACTTGTGGCCCAGAGAATATTTTATCATCATAGTTATAACATAGTCCTTGTACCCTACATAACTTTATTTATTCTTGGGTGAGATGTTTAACCTAGGGTGGTTTGTTTTCAAAGTTTGATGATGTGTAGAATAGAAATATGGTTTGAACTTATGGAGCTTTAAAAGTATATCTTTGTGCTGCAATTTTTTTTTTCAGCAAGCCTAGTCAATCCTACAATTGCCATCATGCTAACTGACTTGAATATTTTTACGTCACCATGGATATCTCCTTTTAATATACTAATGCAACAACTTTAAAAAATCTCAATATTCCCCTAGTGTGATTTATCAACTTTTCAAATTGTGTCTAGTAATCACAAACAAATATCTATCTTAACTTAGTGAGGACTCTGGTGAAATTTGTATACTCATTAGATCCAAAATGGGTGAGTAATTCTATCTCAAATTCATTTCAAGGGAGCCATAGATGCATATTATTTAACCATTGGTACCATTGGATTGATTCCTATTCGAGGTTGAAAGATTCAATTACAAGCCTTTGATTATGGTTAGTGGCATGGAGAGAAAAATATTGTTCGACCTAACACAACCAATTCATCACAATTAAAATTTTAAAAGTTTAGCTTGAAAATTCTATAAATTATATTTAGAGTTAAGGTATTTCGTGTTATGACCTCAAAAATACCATCTTGACTCTCTAGTGATTATCTTACTAGAATATCATATTTTGTATTTGGACCTATTAAATGACTCACAAGATGATCAATTTAATCCAATTTGGATAATTTGGATATGCTTAAAGGATTTGGGATTGAGAGTTTTCAATGTGTTTAACCTATTCACCTAATCACTCTAGCTCTTATGTAGCTCTAGTACCACAAACCATTAACTTTAGATCTCTAAAAAGGTTTATCAAAGTTATATGTCAAAATGATCAACTCAAAGAGAGGATACAAATGGACCAACCATAAAATGATAATTTTTGGAAGTTAGGGTTTGGAAATTGTGTTTTTAGAGTTATGTCTCAAAATAATTAGCTCAAATATATTAGACTAGTTATTCTCTACACTATCAAAATAGATATTATTTGTACTCTTAGATTGAATATTCGCTACATTTTCAAACTAGATATTCTCCACACTATTAGACTATGACTAGAGTAACCTCTTCTATAGTATGCTTAGATCCGATTTTGGTTTTGAATCAAAAAGGACTTAAAACAAGGATTCAATAGGGATATATTAAGTCAAGGTGTGTTTGATTTCATGGTCTCTTTGATATAAAATATTTTTTATGATCAATGGTTGACCCAATATTTTAGAGCTCTATCAGGTTCCACCATATCCGTAGCTACACTATCTATTTTTGAGAGTACTATGAGAGTAACTTCTTGGGGCTAATTTTTTTCTAATACACCATAAATCTCAAATAAACAATATATTCCTATGGGTAAAGGATTCTCCTATTCCTAGGAGGTATCCTTATATACTTGAGGGTATGTTGGAGCTTATAGTCATATACGAGTGTTGTGTAATGCCTGGTTATTGGAATTTGAGCACCTCTCACTTCCCTAGACACTTTATGGGTAATTATAGCTCCTCCATGATATTTTAAAACCATGGCAAAAGGTTTCTAACCTAATCCACTAAAATAGAAAAAATTATGTTTTTATTGAAATATACTTAAATATAAATTAAATAAAATGAAAAAATTATAGAATAGAAAAAATAATAGAAGGATAAGAACGGTTGTTGCTATTATAAAACATGGCCCTAGGAAGATATCTGATACCACTTGTTAGAAACATTCATATAAAAATAAGTATAACCATAGTAGCAATGTATGAATTAATGGTAATGCTTATAAATTAAATGACTATGAAAATAAAAATAACATAAGTGATCGAGAAAATAACTACATGGAAATACAACTTATATTAAGAAATCAAAATAGATATCATAGGCCTCTTTAAGGGGGAAACCTCCTTGGAACTAGAGCTCTGATAGAATTTGAGCAAAAAAATGACAAACATTCTACTCCAAACCCATGTTCTTATATAGATTATTATTTACCCTCACCCTAATGCTCAAGGGTTAGACCTTAATAAGCCCATACACACTAGGCACCCAAGATGCAAACATGCATCAACACTAGACAAGTACATGACAATGGTTGTGTTAAGATAGGGTCTTTTCACATCTCCAATTTATTTATGATATTTTTCTTTGGTTCATCCCTCAATCATTGAGACCATGGAGCTCAAATCATTATTATCAAGCTATGAGGAGAATATTGTACAACTGGTTAATAGTATAGAATATAGGATTTTTTTATTAACAATGCACTAGATTTATAATAGATTATTATGGGGTAGAAAGGTTATAACTCATAAAGACTACATTGTAATATATCCCTATTTATATGATGCATATTTCAAGATTGCTAGTACGTATAACATTAAAAATTGATAAAATTTAAAGAGAATTTCTTTGAAAAGGATGCGAGGAAAAATGTAGGTTTTCTCTTTATAAGTGGGATAAGGTTTTCAAAGGAAAGAATATTGGAGGAGTAGGCTTGCATATTATATAAGGATACCCCTATTGGAAAAACTTGGGTGGAGATAATTTAGAGATCAAGGAAAGAATTGGAAAAAATGTTACTTAAAAAATATAAAGATTCTATTGATGAATTGAATTATTTTGGATAATAACCCTACCCTTAGGGTGGTCAACATGGAATTTTATACAAAATAATTTGCAATTTAGTAAGAAATATTTTAGATGGCCACTCAATAAGGGAAATTATGCAAATTTTGGTTGATGCTTGGTTGAAGCCTTATCTTCTTATGTTTGATTTAAAATGGTAACCCATGGCTTGGGCATGTCTATCTTGTAAAGTTCTAGAGGTCAAATATTATATTAAAATGAGCAAATACTCCATATAATTTATTTCTATTAATAATCTAATTGAAGGAGAGGAACTCAAACAAATTGTAGATGAACTTCCAAAAATGCTTCAAGAGTTTTATTTGTCAATTTCTATGCAAAAGGATGAGTTGGTTTGAAATATATCAAAACATGGTGGATACTTGGTCTAATTGGGATGAAGTTTTAGAGCATTTAAAATTTCCTACTACCAAAAATTTTCCTTGGAAGAATGTTTGGTCATTAGAGGCTCTTCCTAAGCCCTCAATATTCCTTTGGTTAAAGGTTCAAAGTAAGAATTTTATAGGAGTCTACAAAGAAGAGGATATCATGGAAATTTCAAATGTTCCTTATATGAGAAGGATTTAGAAACATCGAATTGTTTACTTCTTCATTGTCCCTTTGCTCACACTAGTTTGCGTTACTATTTAAATAATATAAAATTATATTGGATAGCTTCATCAACATTGAAAGAGTTTATGAAATGTTGGATTAAATATTTTAAAGCTAAATTAATATTTATTATGTGGAGAATTGGTCCTACCATTATTTTTTGATATTTATGGCTTGAAAGGTATAATAGAATTATTGTGGCCATTCCATAACTAGCCCTAAACTTGGGGACCCACCTTTAATTTTTGGAATTTTTGTTGAATTTTAGTTTCTTTGCATGATAATTTTGATAGGCTGGTGTGTTGACTAATATCTCCTTTTGGTTTCTTTTAAGTTGTCTAGTGCATTGGTTAGGTTCTTTCTTATTTTTGTTATTTTATTGTTTTGGTTAGTTTTCATGTTTTCAATTAAACCAATTCAAACATTTGAAATTAATTAAATCAAATTTAAAATTAAAAAAAGAGATAAAACAAGTAAAATTTAAATAAATAAAGAAAATAAAATAAAAATAGAAGAAAAACTAAAAAATAAAAAAAAGTAAATAAGAATAAAAATATATAATATAAAAATAAAATGAATAAAATAAAACAAAAGAATAACATTTCTTTTTCTCATGGCATACTAATATTTCTTTACATATTGGTTTGGTTATGATTTTATTAAAGTTAGTTTGAATTATGCTTTATATTGATGTTGGCAGGTTTCTAAATAAAAGAAATGCATTATTTAATTCATTGCTGGCAAAAAACGCGTTATGGAAGAAGTGTTTCATTTGGAAGATACTTATCAATTTATTATTGGAAAAAAATATTATGGAAGAAGAGTTTCATTTAGAAGATACTTGCCAATTTATTATTGGTAAAAATTATTATGGAAGAAGCGCTTCATTTAGAAGATATTGTAGTTACAAAGAAGTTACACGACTAAGCCAAAGGAAAAGGGGGGAAAATGAAATTAAGAGTTTCTTTTAGGGTTGGAAAGCTTTAAAAAGCCATGGAAGCAAAGGAAATAGAGGCTGGTTCTTTTGGGAACAGGATGTGTGGAAGGATATTGGAAGCTTATTCAAACTACTGTGAAGCTATTTTTTTTCACCATTGTATGCAGAAAAGGAACTTGTGAATACAAATTTGTGTTTATTGAATATCTTTCTCACATGCACTAATTGTTTTTAATGCTGTTTATGCATGGATATGGTTGCACCATTTCAATATTTTTATTGCATGATTTTTTAACTCCTTAGACTCTCGCCATAATCGGATTTCAGATTGTGTGGATGCAGGTCTAACCTGGTTGTGTTTTGTATTTGGAATCTAACCTTTTTCTACAACATATGTTGGATTTTGTTTGCAGTAGTTTTTTTGGTCTTCTCCATATTCTGGTCCATATTCCAGAATTTCATGTTATCTTATTTTTATTTTCTAACCCTGTCTTTTTCATTTTTTTTAAGTTTTCAAAATAAAATAAAAATTAAAAAATATTTAATTTAAAAAAAAAGTTACATAGGTTGAAAGAATAAGATTTAATGTTCACATTGCAATACAAGATTTTGGTCCTGTAGGTGGAACATACTAGAGAGATCTTAGGACAAGTAACGATCAAACTTATGATAATGCATTGATTAAAGGTCAAGTGTAAATAGGACAAGTAACGATCAAAATTATTATAATGCATTGATTAAAGGTCAAGTGTAAGTATATTATAGATTTAAGCCCATGTTATCTAAGGTTTGCACAATGTTTACTTAAGATTTGAAGAAAAACTATCGGGCTAAGCTCAAGTGGAAGATAACTTATCTTGTAGAAAAGAATCAAATTCAAATTTCAATACGCATAAAGACCTAGTATGTATGAGTGATTGATGTTTGATCACTCATATGACCCCTCTAGTAGTTCCTAGCTAGGTTTGCATAGTTTATTTCTTGCAAATTAATATTGTAAGTGAGTCTCCTTCTCACATACACTTGTGGGCACTAGTTGTCTTCTAGTTGTCATTTAGGAGTGTTAGTTAGGAAGTGTGAACTCAAAGTAGGAAGAGTGAACTTCAAGTTAGCTAAAGGATCTTCTAGTTAGCATTTTTCCCTTCTTTCCTAGCTTAGAAGTTACGTGCATTCTTCTCTTGCACTTTTGTAGCTTATGGTTGAGGATTTGGGATCAAATCCATGATTTAGTGGGTTTGGTTATGTATTTTGGGCCATTAGAGCCTATATAATGAGCTTGTAAATAATATGAACTTAGTTGGATTTTCAATCCTTTTCATTGGTATCAGAGCCTAGTTTATGTTTGCACTAGGGCTTGTGAGGTGAGAGGGAAGGAGATAGATTGTTTTTCATGAGAAATTCTTTCTCATTGAGGACTCGGTTCAAGCTCAAGGGGAGCTTGAAAACCATTCGCAGAAGGAAGTTCCTTAGGCGTCAAACTCCTCGTTCCAAATTTTTACTTATGCTCAAGAGGTATAGGAAAATTTTACCCCGATTCCTCTCTTACAAAAATCCCTTGGCAGGTTTGGACTACTCCTACGGTGAAATACGCATTAGGGAGCCATTTGTTCCTGCCATTGAGGAGTCTTGAAGACTGAGGAGCATCTATACCAGGTCGTGTGTCGACTTGGATCTGGTGGCCTTTCAAACGCTGGTCGTGTGTCGACTAGATCTTGAAAGGAGTGCTACTGAAGTCTTGAATAGCAGGATTTTCAATCCTGCTGCTGGTTTGAAGAAAAATTTACAAAATTTCTTGAAATTTCTTAGGTCAAATTACCTTAGTTCTTTGAAATCATTGTAAAATTTAAATTTTAAATTTTTAAAATAACAATTAAGTTATTTAAATTTTTTAAATATATAAATATATATATATATATATATATATATATATAATTTATATAAATATAGATTTTTGGCCCCTCGACCCCATCTCAGCAGGAGCCGAGGGCCAATTTTATTGGCGTGCTCGGCTGACGCAGCGCCGACGCCTACCGACGTCGGCCACCGGACGTCCGTCGACCGACAGACGTTGACTGTCAACTGTCGACGAACGTCGACCGACGTTCAACATAGCCGACGGGACGTCGGTTGTGTCACATCGCAGGTCGACACTCAACAGGCGTTGTCCCACCTATCGACACTGACAAACGCCAGTGCGTGTTTGGGCCTGTCGTGGTCTGTCTGTTCACCTGTAAGAAACGTAGGCACGGACGACGACGTGCTACACAACCGATGGGACGTTGGCTGTGCCGCCTCACAGGTGCAACAGTCGACAGGCACTGTCACGCCTACCAAATTTGATAGGCGTCAGCACCCTGCCCAGTAATTGCTTGGCCAGGTAGGCTGCAGCCTGCACGCAGCCTAAGGGCTGCATCTGTTAGCCTCGTTGGGGCTGCCTTGCATCCGGCCTCAGGAGGAGCTGCTTGATTTTCCCCGTTGAAGAACAAAACTGCATATTTACCTTTCAGTTCATGCATTCTAGTTCCTCGAAAATCGTGCAATAGCAGTTTGCAAATTTTCATGCAGGCTAACAGGGAGTGCAGTGACAGGTTAACTTGGACATGATAGGGTAATATCAGTTATTTAATTTTTACTTTATCTAAGGTTTAGAATTGCATGTAATTTTATTTATTTATTTATTAATTTATTTTTAAATATCTTAATTAAATTTAATTAATCTTTTTGATTAATTAATTTCAATTTTTAATTAAGTTATTTTTAAATTAATAAATTATAAAAGACATTTTTAAACCTTAGGTTAAGTTAAATTTTTTATTTAGCCTTAGGGGTAATTTTCAAGGCACTGCATTGTAACAGGGTATTTTCAGATTTTACCCTGATTTTTAAGTGTTTTTGTCCTTGTTACTTCTGGCTTATACCCGGTTTCACATGGCTTCTGACTTGGCTGCCCAAGTGGCAGAACTGGCACATGTTGTGAATGCATTAGCCGATAAAGCTAATGATACTACCATGGCAGAAGTTCTTAGTGACCTTGCAGTGAAGGTAAATGACATTTCCATTCACAGTGCTTCAACTTCTGCTCATGATTCTCGCCTGAGAGTTCGTTGTGAAGTGCCACTTTATGATGGATCCCGGAACCCCGAAGTCTTGAATAGTTGGATTCTTGACATGAGTTCTTGGTTTTCTTACACTCAACTTTCATATGAGGATATGGTTCCATATGCTAAGCTAAAACTTTCTGGTTTAGCTAAAGTACTTGTTGAAAGAAAAAAAGGTCATGATGAACTCACCTCTTGGGATGAGCTTGTAGACTGTCTTAAGACCAATTTTTATCCTTCCAATTATTCTAAGGAATTGGTAATTAAGTGGTTTCGATTTCGACAAGGTACTAATATGACTGTGCAAGAATATATCTTTCAATTCAACAGGTACAAGATACTTTTGAATGTGGAGGAAGATATTAAAGCTTTGATTCTCAAATTTCAAAGTGGCTTGTTGGAGCATTTGTACAGGGAAATTATGTTTGTTTCTATCGAAACATTGGATTCAATTTTCAACCAGGCGCAACTTGCGGAGGACAAGTTCAAAGCACATTCGCAGGCATTCCAGCACTCACTCTGGTTGCAAACTCATCCAAAGGGAATAATTCTTTTCTCACAAAAGAAGAATTTTGCTCAAAAGAAGAATTTTTCTTCTCCATATCCTTCTTCTCCTTCTCCTTCCGCTTCTACTCCTTCTTCTTCTTCTAAAAATTTTTGTAACTATTGTAAGAAAAAAGGTCATGAAAAAGTAGATTGTTTTAAGCTTAAGAAGAAAAGTTTAGTCATCACTACTCAAGAACAGGATGCTTCCAAAGGTCCCCTTGAGTCAGTAGGAGAAAGTAGAGTATACACGAAATTACGAGGTAAGCTCAATGAGGTTACCTTGGTAAATGTAAGTTCATCAGGGGGCGCTCGTGATGCTTTGTTCATCACTCGAGCTCATTTGCTCCATAATTTTGCAACAGATTGTATAGTGGATAATGGCTCGCAGAAAAATCTAATTGCGAGGTCCATTGTCGAGCGATTGAAGTTACCTATGGAGCCTCATCCTCAACCTTATTCTTTGGGTTGGAAGGATAGTGGAAGGGGCTCAGAAATCACTCACACTTGCACATTAAAATTTGCACTTGGCCCACATTTCATAGATCAAGTCACTTGTGATGTGACTCCTATGGATTGTTGTGGGATTTTGCTTGGACAACCTTTTCAGTATGATAGGAGAGTTGTTTATGATGCTTTCAAAAGAACCTACACATTTCAAAAATATGGTAAGGTCTTCCTCATAAAAAGCACCAATACTCCTAATATCATTCTAAATTCCAAGCAAACACAAAAGGCAATTAAAAAGGGTGGTGAGGTTGCTCTAATTTTCATTCGCTCTCAACACACTCCTACATCCACATCCATTACAAAGCAACACTCTTCAATGGATAAAATATTGCAAAATTACTCACACATATTTCAAGAGCCAAAGTCTCTTCCTCCAATTCGCACAATTAATCACAGCATTGAAATCATTCCTGGTTCTTCACTACCTAATGCACCCATGTATAGACAATCTATTTTGCAAAATGAAGAAATAAAAAGGCAAATAGAAGATTTGTTGTCTAAGGGTTTCATTAAGGAAAGTACTTCTGCTTGTGCATCACCTATTTTGTTAGTTCTTAAAAAATATGGCACTTGGAGATTGTGCATTGATTTTCGTGCTTTGAACAAAATTTTTGTAAAGAATAGATATCCACTACCACGCATTGATGATTTATTAGATCAGCTCCAAGGAGCTAAGTTCTTTTCAAAAATAGATCTCAAAAGTGGATATCATCAAGTGCGTATCCAAGCCGAGGATACATGGAAGACAACTTTTAAGATGAAGATGGGCCTCTTTGAATGGTTGGTCATGCCTTTCGGTCTTACTAATGCTCCTGCAACCTTCATGAGGTTGATGAATGATGTGTTTCGTGATGTACTTGAAAAATTTGTAATAATATATCTTGATGATATATTGATCTTCTCAAAAACTTGGGAGGAACACCTTGGGCATATCCATCATACACTTGATCTTCTTGCGAAGAATCAATTATATGCCAATCCTTCCAAGTGTTCTTTTGGCAATACTTCAGTTTCTTACCTTGGTTATGTGATTAGTGAAAGTGGAATTCAGGTAGATCCCACTAAAGTTGATGTTTTACTTAAGTGGTCCCCTCCTTCTACTCTCACCGAGTTAAGGAGTTTTCTAGGACTTGCAAATTTTTATCGCAAGTTCATTCCTCAATATTCCACTCTTGCAGATCCATTGCATTATCTCACTAAGTCTAAAGTTCCATTTCATTGGGAGAAAATCCAAGAGATTGCCTTTGAGAAACTAAAAAAGAAACTTTGTACAACACCTATGTTAACTTTACCTGACCTCTCTCAACCTTTTGAGATTGAAACGGATGCCTCTAAAGTTGCCTTAGGAGTTGTGCTCAAACATAATGGTCATCCAGTTGCTTATCATTCAGAAACTTTTTCTACTGCTAAGTTGAACTATTCTACATATGACAAGGAGTTGTATGCATTAGTTCAAGCTATCAAATACTGGAGACATTATCTTTTGGGAAAAGATACAATAGTACACACTGATCACATGCCTCTCAAGTTTTTACAATCTCAAAGTAAAATTGAAGAATCAAGACATATGAAGTGGGCCTCTTACCTCCAACAATTTCACTTGGTGATCAAGTACAAAAAGGGGAAGAGTAATACTGTTGCTGATTGTTTGAGTAGGCCTCCTGCCGCTCTTGCCTTAATAGTTATGTCCACTTCACACTTGGGATTTCAGACTTGGCCTAATCAGTATTCACAGGATCCTGATTTTGGGAAAATATTTGAGCAAGTGAGTAAGCCTTCTTCTTCCAATTTGCATCCTTTCCAAGATTTCTACATCAAAGAAGGACTTCTTTATAAATTGGACAAGGTTTGTGTTCCTTGTGAGCCTAGAGTGTCACTTCTTAAGGAAGCTCATTCTACACTTTATGGTGGTCACTTTGGGAAGCACAAAACACTTCATCACTTGCAAAGATTTTTCTACTGGCCTAAAATGCAGAGGGATGTGTTGAGATTTCTCAAATAGTGTGCAGTTTGTTGTCGCTCAAAACCAGCTAATAGGAAGTTTGGCTTAGGCATGCCTTTGCCCATTCCTTCCCATCCTTGGGAAAGCATTTCCATGGATTTGGTTAGTGGTTTTCCCATGACAGTGCGACAACATGATTGTGTGTTCGTGGTGGTTGACAGATTCAATAAGATGGCTAAGTTTATTCCATGCCGCAAGACAAGTTCTGCAGCAGACTTAGCCCAATTGTTCTTTGATAGCATTTGGCGATCCTTTGGTCTACCTACCAGCATCATCTCGGATCGTGATTCACGCTTTGTGGGTCACTTTTGGCATTCTTTGTGGAAAATTTTGGGAGTTTCCCTTAACTTTTCCATCGCCTATCATCCACAATCCGATGGGCAGACTGAAGTGGTAAACCGTACACTTGTGCAAAGTTTATGAATCTATCATCACACTTCACCAGCAAAGTGGGACTTGAGTCTCACTCATATTGAACATGCCTACAATAGGGCACTACATTCTTCTACAGGTCACTCACCTTTTGAGGTTTGTATGGTATTTCAGCCCTTGGCACCTTATGAGTTACCTTTGTCTTTGCCTTCTCCTATCACTTCACATCTTCAGAAGGAGCAAGACAAGGCACACTCATTCATTCAACACTTGCACAATCTTCAATCAAAGGTGATTGAGATTTTGCAAAAGACACAGCAGCAGCAAAAAAATGCCATGGATCGACATCGAATTCCTCATCCATTTCAGGTTGGTGACAAAGTTTGGTTGCATCTTGACAAGCGGCGTTTTACTGATAAGACTCATAGTAAAATCAAACCGATTCGCTATGGGCCTTATACTATTCTTCAATAGGTGTCCGAGAATGCTTTTCGCCTTGATCTTCCCGCACACTTGGGGATTCATGACATCGTCAATGTAGATCTTTTGAAGTTGTACTTTGACTCTACATTGGAGACCACACCAACTATCAGTCATCCTGTGGACGTGGTTCTTGATTCTCAGTTACCATTGGATTCCGATCAGATCTATGACACGAAGACTCGACAGACTCACCAGGGGTCTACCACCTCATATCTTGTGGCTCGACGAGGACAACTGCCGCATCAGGCTCATTGGATTTCTTTTCATCAGATGTCCCGTGACTTTCCTACTCTTCTGAAAGCATTGGAGGCCAATGCTTCTATTGTGGGGAGGCATGATGAGGATTGATGTTTGATCACTCATATGACCCCTCTAGTAGTTCCTAGCTAGGTTTGCATAGTTTATTTCTTGCAAATTAATATTGTAAGTGAGTCTCCTTCTCACATACACTTGTGGGCACTAGTTGTCTTCTAGTTGTCATTTAGGAGTGTTAGTTAGGAAGTGTGAACTCAAAGTAGGAAGAGTGAACTTCAAGTTAGCTAAAGGATCTTCTAGTTAGCATTTTTCCCTTCTTTCCTAGCTTAGAAGTTACGTGCATTCTTCTCTTGCACTTTTGTAGCTTATGGTTGAGGATTTGGGATCAAATCCATGATTTAGTGGGTTTGGTTATGTATTTTGGGCCATTAGAGCCTATATAATGAGCTTGTAAATAATATGAACTTAGTTGGATTTTCAATCCTTTTCAGTGATTGATCCTTGACCATTAAGTAAATTTGAAATATCCTGTTACATGTCAATTTTATTATATTTGTCATAATAAGTACATAATATTTTCCAACACTTCATTACTAGAAGGGTGTTATTTAAATTTACCTTTTTTCCATCCCTTATTTCCCTTTTTGTCTTCAGTCTGAGGATTTTATCCATATTTTTTGGGTTTGTGCTTATGCTCATTCCCTTTGGAAGTGGTTTTTTTTCCATTTTTAGACCCTATTCCTATGCCACATTTGAGTGGAATCATATCATTTTGGGAGATCCCCTGACCTTTCCAACTATTTTCTTTGAAGTGTAGCACTTTTTTCATATGAAAACCCTGTACAACATATGAAAAGCTAGAAATAACTATATCTTTGGTAAGTGTTATTCTCTCCATAATATTGTTTCATATAGTATCCCTGTACAACATATGGAAAGCTAGGAATGATTGTATCTTAGGTAAGTGTTCTTCTTCTCTCCACATCTCTAATTTTGAGAAATCTAATATTATTTTGTTTGTGTATTTTTATTTTGTGGTTCAGGTCAATAAGGTGGCTATTGAGCTCTCTCATCTTCAAGAGTTGATTGATCATTGGGGAACACTCCGTGCACAGTTAGTCGGGTGTCTCCTGATCAATATTATTCCCAAATTCAGTTCAAGTCTAGGTAACATCGTCACTCAACCCCAAATCTCACTGCTAACCTCACTCAAGGTCCCCCCTTCTTACAGAGCTAGCCCTGGTAACCTAATTTCTCCTTTCTCTCCTTTGGCTCCTTGGCTTGATGCCTAGGACAAGTCAGGTGCTTCGATGTTTATTACCAATGAGGATTTGTTTGCTTGTGGCTAGGAAGTTGTTCTCAATAGTTCTTCTTTCGAACAAGGAAGGGGTTTGGTGCCAAAGTATCTTATGATAATGATGGGTAGGATTTGGTCCCAATGGTAGCCAAACCCATGTAATGGATCTTTACCATTGAGGATATTCCCTTTTTTTTTGCTTTTTCTTTTATGATGTGCCCTCAGTCGTCATTTTTAGTATGTAATCATTTTGTTCTGTTAGCTAGTTAATAGTGTCTGCCTGCTAGTTTTGTAAGGTAGTTTTGATTAGTTATTAGTTGGTTTCTTGGTTTCTCATGTTGTTTTAATGATGGTGGTTTTTTTATTGATAGTGTTAGCCACATGGCATGTTTATCCACCTCTTTTTTGTTTCTAAAAGTATATTCTATTTTTTCAACGATTTTACATAAGTTTGTATGAGGAGTCTCGGTCCCCTCATACTGAGTAGAGTTTGAACCTTGGACCTTTCAAAAAGAGGCCAAAACCCTTATCATTGCAATAAACTTACAACTCTTTAAAAATATATTCTATTAATCTATTAATATAAATACTTTTTTACATTTAAAAACATTTTTTTTCATCAATATATTTAACCTTGTAAAATTTTTATTAAATTTACAATAATAATATTCATTCATAAATTATAACAACACAAAATTATAAATAAACTATAACCTTTAATTAAAAATGATTTTTTAACTTTTATAATTATAATAATAATAAAAATAAATACAATTATTTATTTTGTTGATTATAGTTTGAATTACCTACGTACCACTAAACATTCTTTCATAATGGATATCATTATCATCGTATATTTCCGTATTATAGGAATTTTATCATTTGGATGGATAGATTCCATAAAGTGGACCACTCTACCATTTGGACGAATAGATACGATAAGGGAGGGCGTCATGTTGATGTTGAAGTTGAGTTTTGGAAGTTCTATCCATTGTCAGTTGTTAGCCTAACATATATTTCACCTTTTGCTTGAAAATGATGTTGAAGCATCTTTTAAGATATCAGACATGTGGGATCGAACATCAAGACAATAATTGTCGAAATTTTTAAAATATAAAAAATATGAGATTTGAATCTTTAAATATTTTAATCTTAAGGCTTTAACCATTAAAATAATTAATTAGGATTAAATATTTTCATTGTGTTTTTTTTTCACAAATCCATACCATATAAACTTTTAATGAAATCAATTGAAAAAGGTATATAGTTAAAGTTTAGAGCCATGTATAGCCAACCAAAAATTGAAAGGCCAATATTAAAAATTAACTACACTTTGTAGAATATATTTGGGTTTTTATTAAGGAAACTTAAGTTTAAATCATTTAATAGGTGTATAAATATTTATAAAAAATAAAAAATAAAATAAAATAAAACTATAAATTTATATTTACTTAAAATGAGTTTTTTTTTCTTAATAATTTTAGAAAATATACATTTAAAAAAATATTTTCTTAAGATGAGGTTTTTTTTAAAAGGTTTTTATTGTATCATTTTGAATGCTTTTATATTATTATTTTTTAACATGTATTATATATTAAAAACGTACTTTAAAAAAACTAAAATTTAAAGTGATGTGGTGATGTGGTCTACCGGCAAGGACACCACTTGCATTATCGATGATGTGATCCGGGTTCAATCCCCACAGTGGATATGTATATGTATAAGTAGTATTTACTCAATAATAATAATAATAATAAAAAAAAACTAAAATTTAAAAATTATATTAATTTATAATTTGATCTTCATTTTATATTTTATAGATAATAATAATATAAAGTAATGGTGTCCTTGGAGGGATACCATAGTGGTATGTCTTTGGGTTTTCACTCAGGAGGCCTAAGTTTAAACCTGAGTACAAGGTTTTAGCACCCTTTCAAAACTTATACTTTAACTTATTTTTTTTTGGTCCAAGAAGAAGTGTAATATGACAGGCATTGAGGAAGGGATGGTTAAAACTCAATTTTTATGGGGCATCTAAAGAGAATCCGCATAAGGCTAGGGTGAAGGAGTGATAGGGGATAGTAAGGGAATCCTAATTAAGAACAATGAAAAGTCATCAAGCAAAAGTTAGAGCAACATTGGATGGAATAAAATTAGCAAGTTAATTGGGAGTGGGAAAGTTGATAGTGGAGGGGGATTCACTTAATATTATAAATTGTATAAATAAGAGGGCTAAGGTGAGTTGGAAGGTGTCAAGTTCAATATTAAATACTTTAAATATTTTTAATTCATTGGATAACTTTGAAGTGGCCAACGTATTCAGAGAAGGGAAAATGGTAGCAAATTGGTTAGTAAATTGAGGGGCTCTTTATGAAGAGGAAAAAACATGGGTTCCCCTAGTTACTGTTTGTTCAAACGTAACTCAGCTAATGGAAATGAAAAAATCTAATATTAGGGGTAAATATATGATATTTTGAAAAATCTATCTAGAGATAGAAATTTGGAAGTATTGGGTGTTGATTGTTATGTTGTTACTATTTTTATGTTGGGATTGTAGTGTTTTTCTTGAGAAATTTAGTGTGAATGATAGAGAGATGGATATTTGGAAGTTTTGGGTTCTGAATAATATTTGTTACTATCTTTTGTGCAGGTTTTGTATATCATGCATAAAGTAGGGATAATTAAGATACATGTACTTTTAAAACTTTCTAGTGATTTATCTACAATTGTTGTAAAGGTATGCAATTATTGCAACACATGTTCCTAGATTTAGCTTCTTTATTTTTTTGGTGGAGAGCACAACCATTCAAAGCAAGAGGAATAATAAATTTCTTTCTATAAGTTATGTTTCTTAGGCCTGATAGGGTCTAATTCTTATTTGAGCATTGCATTATTACACAAAAATACTTGAACATGCACTAGTTTATTAAGTGATTGAGTGTGCTAATAATATCTATTTCAAAAATGTGTCAAAATATATTTAGTAGATTGCACCAAAAATTCACAATAGGGATGATCCATAGTTTGCTACAGTTTTTTATGACCAAAATAATTTGAAGATTTAATGCATGTGAATATATTAACATTTTGATAGCTGAAAAAAATATAATGTAAGACTAGATAGATCCGTATTAGCTTGTAAAAGGGTTCAAACCCTTTCAAAAATCCTAGTTAACCAATATAAAAAACTATAGAGTAATGATATTTTTTTATTGATGGAAAAAAGAAGGGGTTTTGAAAGGACCCCAAACCTTTTACAAACCTTTTACAAAGAGAAATCAAAGATGAGTTATCTCACACAATCACAAAAAAAAATAAAGATAATCAACACAACTACCAAAAGAACAACACACAAAAACTCAATGAAAAACATCACTAAGAAAACCACTAGCCTAACAAGAGAAAGACAAGAAAATAAATCACCAAAAAAAAAGGATTTCAAGACACAATCCAGTTAAATAGACCAAACAAAGCCATTGGGCCTTTAATCCTGATCATGATTCTCTACGAGATCCATCTCCAATACTTCCTTACCCTCCTTCAACTTCTAGGAGATCTCATTAGCGTACTAACATATTTTACTTCAAATAAACCAATAACACTCTCCAATTGAGCATTATGGGCAATGCTTAAAGGAGCCTCAGTGATAACATCCATCTATAAAATAGAGGTATTCAAAATTGTCTGTCTACCTCCTCTTAGAATCTCTTTATTACCATCAGCTAGGCTTGATAAGACCATAGGTCTAATATGAGAATAGTTACCTTGTTGAACATTATCTACAATTTTTTCCAATTCTTTAAAGAGAAATATGGGAATGTTCATCACCTTTTTCCACGAAAATGGTTGACCAAGACCAAATGGAGGCTCCTAACAACATCCTTGTTGCACTCCATAGTGAATAATTCCATGATTGCAAGGATAATTCTATCATAGGGTTCACGAAAAGAGGATCTTTGAAAACCATTATGATATTTAATTGGCCACCCCATCCTGTGTTTAAATAGGTCCATATCATTTACCGAAGAGTGCTTCTCTCTTAACACACATTCACCATACACAAGCACCCCAATGATCTCAAACAAGAGTTGAGTCATAATTGCAAACTCCATATCACCAACAGATACTACACCTCTATTTCAAGATAGAGCTATATCTTTGGCAAAGCTTGGGATCATGTCCTTTGAAAAGATTAAGAAAATTCAAGATTCTCCATTTCTAAAAAAACTCTGTAACATCATAATACAAGGAGTTAGCCACCAGTTCCACCTCTTTTAATTTGGATTCCATGACTACCATAATTTTCTCCTTAGCAAGAAATCGAAACAGAATGACCAGGTGCAACATGAAGATAATTCCAAAAATTCTCATCCACCAAAGAACTATCTAATGCCTTGTGGGGTAATAATAATGATTGATTATGAAGATCTTGTAGCACAAGCCTTCAGAGGTGCGCTCTCCCAAATTGCTCAATTTTATTATCATACCTTATAAAGTTTACTCTTGAAGTTGATATAAAACAACCCAATACTTGATATGAATGCATTTTTCAAGATTAAGATTTATTTTTTTTAAGTGATACTAAAAAAATATTGTAATGGGTCTGACAAAGCATAGATAGCATGAAAACAAAGCATGAAAGAAACATATATGGCTTTTACACAAATTTCTTTGACCAGTGGCATGAGCCTTAGTACCACCTAGACTTACCATGATGCACCAATAACCATGCGCACATAACTGCCTAGGCATCATTAGACAATGAGACCACAAGATAAAGTATTGATTTCCCCAAAGTTTTTTTGTTTTCAAGAAGACCGAGGTTAAAGAAAAAATAACCCTATTTAGATCAACAAAAGAGCACCCATGTCGACACTTAAGATCAAGAAATCATAAGTGATGATGGGAGATCAAAAAAACTACAACTAAGCTATCGTCCATGTCAACCAACAGAAGACTTAAACTTAAGAATGATTTCAACCAATCACAAGAATACTTCCATATCCAATAAAAAAGTTGCTTGTCATTCCGAATCTGAGTCCATCTATGCCAAACATGCCAAACCCAAAGGCACCAAGGATTCCACCTATCACGACAAAGTAATTTAATTTTCCACTTATTGAATTTGAATTTGGTAAGCTTAAAAAATAATCCATTCCTACCAAACAACAAACCCTTCCTACCTATTAGGGATAGAGATCCATATCTTCCCATGCATATTCCTCCTAGCATATTTAAATGATAAGCGTATCATGAGTGAACTAAAGTTTCATTATGAGTTATTATTAATAATTCATGCTGGAAATTATCATACCATATGGATAGCCCCGTCTGAGTAATGTCAAGGTTTGCTAAAATGTTAGTAACATGGTTTCCTTCTCTAAAAACATGGGAGCATCTATAGGATTTTGAGTTCAAAACAATAAAATTTTTAGTCATTATAATTTCCATGTTCCAACTTGATTTTGAGCTTTCTAATAGGATATTAATAGTATTTAAGAAGTCTCTTGGACATGCATTATAAGCCCTCTCATTCAATTTTTGTAGGTTGTTCAATGCTATGGATCATTGTTTAGTGTTGTCCATTGTTGTTCAAGATCATGTTGATTTCTAAGGAGAATTGTAGGTCATAATTCAACATTGTTGTGTATGTGCATGTTATCGGTTGAGTATGGATTGTAGACTTTCATGCAGTTTTGTAGATATACTATTGTATTGGAATGATTCTACAATGAGAATAAAGTATTGATTGATACCCAACTATGTATGAGAATTATGGATGAAGAATTATTCATTAATTTCTTCCTGTACATTGTAATTGCCATGTTTGCAAGGTGTTGTATGGTTTTTGGAATGAGTAGTACGTATTGTGGTTGGATCTGGAATAGGATTTGTGATTCCAAGTGTGCATGATGGATTACTAAGTTAGTAATCCCATCATTAGAGTTATCCAATTCTCGTTATGCCAAAATCTTACATCAAACATTGCAGATCTAAGATTGAGTAATTGCATTAAGGGTTTATTGTAACCATACAGTCAACCTCCCTAACCATACAATTGGTCAATAACTTTGCATTTGGATGGTAATTGCATATTTTGTACTTGTTAGAGTAGAATTGATGATTGCCAAAGTGAATGATTACAAAATGACCAATTTATTACCCAATAACTAAGTTTGGTAGATTGTACGATTGGAAAATCATACAGTTCAGGCTATTGTATGGTTATAACCATACAATTGAATGTTTTGTGACCGTACAATCACTAATTGTACATTTTTGGAATCATACAATTGTAACCATACAACTATATGGATTGGCCCATATTGAGTGCAAATTATTGGAATTCATCCCAAAACCTTCCATTTCACCTCCCTCATTAGGAATACCACCACCTATGCTACATTTGGTACCATTGCCTATCAAAATTGGGTCAAATTATCGTAGTCAAGAAGGACCTACGATTGATAATTTTTGAGAAGGAATGAATTAAAATTGGAGGTGAATGATAGATACAAGTCTACGAAGATGTGGGAGATGGGATCATAGAGAAGAACAAGTTCCAGTAAAGAGGAGTACCAGAATTGCTCAAAGAGAAAACATGAACAATTCAACACACGACACAAATGAACCAGTATTAGAACAAGTATGGACTTCAGATGAGGGAGACATTGAAAGGTGGGAAACATTGCTGATAGAAATGGAAGAGAGGGTACAAGGACCACCAAGAGTCGAGGAGAACGTTGATGTAAGGGAAGATGTTGACATAGAAATTGTGTGAGGATACGGTGAGTGGATGGTAACACCTAAACAAGTGGTGGATAGGTTGTCAAGGGGTGTAGAGGATGAGAGTCAGGCACCAGAGCAACAACGTATGAGGTCTCAGGAAGAAAGACCAAGACCATAACTAGGACACCAATGAAGGAGGTCATAGAGTGAGGATGCACAAGAAGTCGAGAGATGACTATTTGGTGAAAATAAGGTACCTTGGATAGAAACATCCGATGAAGAGCAACATATTGAATCATTCATAGGGAGGAATCAAGCAAGGAATTTAGGGGACACCTCATCAAGTGATGATGATGGAGGAACCCCACCAATGGCTAATGTAGCCATGAGAGCAGGAAAGTAGAGATGTCCACCCTTCACAGGAGAAGGGAAGGAGGATCTAGTTAGACATATTGGCACATGTATAACCATTTGGAGAGAAAATGGTGTAAATCAACCAGATGAATGGTTGCAACTATTTCCCACCACATTACGAGGACTCACGATAGATTGGTATCTAAAGCGAGAAAATACACCAACATTTTAGGTTTGGAACATGATGAAAGATACCTTCATCGAGGAATTTTATCCTTTGAGAGATGATACTAAAATAATAATAGAAATATATATCACAAAGCAAGGAAAATATGAGGATATTAAAACATATAACTGTTGATTAAAACAATTGGCATACAAGATGCAAATACCACCAATAGATGGACTTGTTAAGTGATGGTTTCTTGATGGGTTACTACCTAAATATAGAAAAATATGAAGGTAGTACCATCCTCAACATATGAAGAAGTGCTAGAAAAAGTAAAAAACTTTGAAAGTGAGGCAAAATAGATAATAGTAGGAATTGTGGCACATGCCAAACATGAGGACTCAGATAGCGATGAAGAGGATACGATGCATCATGCCATCCAATAATTTTGAAAAGAATTTAATAAGATGTTGAAGGAGGTTAAAGGTGAAACAAGGAGAGATCAAAAGGATATCTAGTGTACAGAATGCAAGACCGAAGGGTATACAAATGTAAATTATCCTTGAAATGCATACTATAATATATGTGATGTGATGGGACATGAAGTGGTGAATTGTCCATTCAATTTAAAAGTACGACATCAAACTCTATCAATTCAAGAGAATGAGGAAAAACCAAAACCTCAAGGGAATGGACAAGCCACAACCAATGGAGGTTATAGAAATAACCGTAGAGGGGGAAGGCCATATCAAGGCAATCAATAAGGAGGTCAAAGTCGGTTGTAGTATGATTCAGAAGGTAAGCCAATCATACAATGTCATAATTTCCAAGAGTGGGGGCACTTTGCGAAGAATTGCCCTTCTCCCTAGATACAAGAAACAACACAAAATAATGCTACACACATGTGTAGATGGTGTGGTCTTGGGAACCACAAGGAAGTTAATTATCCTAAGAAAGCAAGTACAAGTGGCTCATAGAATATTAATTTCTTGGACATTGATGTACCCTCAGTTAAGGAGGAAGGAAACAAAAAGGAAGTACTAGTCGTGACACAAAGTCAAGCTAAGAAAGATAATTACCTAGAACCTGCTAAGGAGAAGGAGAGATGGCAGGAGGTAAAAAGGTAATTATGGAAGAAGTACATAAGGCTAAGAAAATAAGGTTGGCAGAGTAGAAATAATTAAAGAAGCCAAGTGGTCCAGAAGATAAAGTATTAGTGAAGAATATGGTAGCACAAGTTTTGAATACAACAATAGAAATTAAAATGGCTAGTTTGTTTGAAGCCATACCATCCTTACATAAGGTGATAGGGGATGAGATGCAACCACAAAAGGTGATGGAAGTCTAGAGTGAGCCAATGCAAGAAGTAGAAAAGAAGGATTACTTTATGGATCTGACCATATTGATGATTGATGTGGGAAAGAAACCAGCATTGGTCCATATGGAGATAATGGGGCATAAGTTAACACAAGTTATTATGGATGGAGGATCCAATGTTAACGTACTACCAAAAAACTTGGAGAGAGATCGGGGCTCCATTTTTATGGGTACCTAGTTTTAGGTTGTATGGTGCTGACCAGTATGACATTGAGACTAAGGGGGTGTTGACAACATAGAAGGTAATAATAGCTGACCAAGAATTTATCTTGGATTTCATTGTGATTACAATGTAGAAGCCTGCATATGATGCACTGTTAGGGAGAGGTTGGCTATGAGTGGCCAAAGTTAATCACAACTAGGGAAAATATCAAATTACATTCAATAAGGGATAACATAAGTATATGATCAACCTAAAAAATCAAAGGATCAATGAGGATATCGCTACGATAGATGAATCAAGAAGTTCTTCAGGTGAAGAAGAGCAACATGAACCCAACGAAGAAGGGATGTTGTACCTTGAGGAATGTAGTGAGGATGAAGCTCGATCTGATAGTGGACTTCTCCATTGGTAGATGGAGGAGTACAAAGTATTTTAGTCCAAATACCTCTATATTAATATAGAGGAGATCATAGAAAGACAAGATGAGAAGAAGGTCAACAAGAAACCAAAAGAAGAGGAACAAGAAAAATGGATATTTCCTAAGAGTTTTATGGAATATACAATTGGAGATGCGAAGATAGATGCAAGACCAACACATATAACAAATGTGGTAAAGGCTAAGGTAGAGCAAGAGAATATTAAGTATGAAGGACCCCAAATAGTGGAAGTAAATTTAGGAACTGAGAATGAACCAAGGATGATTCATTACGATGAAGATTGGGATCTGGTATTGAAAGTAACAACTTTCAAGATATTTTTGGAATATAAAGATGTTTTTGCATGGACATATAAGGACCTAAAAGGGATACCACCAGAATTATGTGTCCACAAGATTACATTAATGCCTAGAGCACAACCAGTGAGGAGGAGACCCTATAGGATGAACCCAAAGTATGCAACTTTGGTAAATACAGAGATAGAAAAGATGTTGGATGTTGGCATTATTTTTAGAGTTACCACAAGTGAATGGGTTTCCCCTATTATGGTCACCTTAAATAAGGAGGTGGATAATATTTGTATCTGCATTGAATTTCATAGTCTGAATGCAGTAATGATCAAAGATCCCTTTCCTATTCCATTCATGGATTCCATCCTGGAGGAAGTCATCGATCATGAAATTTATTCATTCCTAGATGAGTTTTCTGGCTATAATCAGATTAGTATAGTCGAAGAGGATAAATTGAAGACCACATTTGTTGTGGAGAATAAAATTTATGCATATAATAGAATGTCATTTGGGCTATGCAATGCACTAGCTACATTTCAACAAATTATCTTGTATATATTTGACCAATTGGCAACAGGGAAATTCAAGGTATTCTTGGATGATTGGTCCATCTATGATAAAATCAAGGATCATCTACCAACTCTAAGTGAATGTATGAGCTGATGTAGGAATGCATAGATCTCCCTAAACCCAAGGAAATGTTACTTGATGGTGCCTTATGGGAAGATAATAGGACATATAGTGTGCAACGAAGGATTGAAGATAGATCTTGATAAAATTTATGTCATTCTACATATGGAGGAGCCATATGATGTGAGTTCATTAAAAAACTTCTTAGGATCCATGGGATATTATCGAAGGTTTATCAAGAATTATGCACACATGTCCTACCCATTGGACTCATTGATGAAAAATAATGTTTTCTTCAGTTGGATAAAGGAGCATCAAGGAGATTTTGAAGAGTTAAAAGCAAAGCTTGTATGTAGCCCCATTTTGGTATTTCCAGATTGGGATAAAGAGTTCCATGTCCATATTGATACTTTCAATTTTGCAATAGGATGCATATTGGCTCAAGAAGGGTAGTTTAGGCTGGACCAACCTATATACTTTGCAAGTTACTTATTGTCAAGAGTGAAAAGGAATTATAGTACAATAGAATGAGAGGCTTTGGGAATGGTATATGTAGTTCAGAAATTTAGGCATTACCTATTGGAAAACCCATTTTCCTTCTATGTTGATCACCAAGCACTATTGTACTTAATAAATAAACCGGTGATACAAGGGTGAGTCAGTAGGTGGCTCGTGACCTTGCAGGAATTTATATTTTGGGTAGTGGTGAGACCTAGCAAGAAGCATGTGATTGTAGACCAGTTATCTCAAATTTGATTAGGAGAACCTATAAGGATGATAATTCTAGATGAATTCCTTAATGCATAATTATTTGTAATTAACATTGTACCATCATGGTACAAGTTAATCAAAGAATATCTATCCATAGGGGAATTACCACAAGAGTTGGCAATGATAGAGAAAAATAAGGTGATCATGAAGTCAACACATTTTTAGTTGATAGTTGGATTGTTGTACAAAATGGGTGCAGATGACATATTACAATGATGTGTAATGGAGGAGGAAGTCAAATTAACATTAAAGGAAGCCCATGAAGGCTTGGTAGGAGGACACATGGGGTTGGATGCTACTGCTAGAAAAATAATTTTGGTAGGATTGTGGTGGCCTACATTATATCATGATGCAAAAGAATACATACAAGCATGTGACACTTATCAAAGAGTGGGAAAACCATTACAAAGAGATTTTATGCCTTTGCATCCATCGCAACCTTAGGAGCTATTCGAAATATGGGGTTTGGATTTTGTTGGACCATTGAGAACAATCCATCGAAAAAAATGTTGATATATCATGGTAGCAATGGAATACCTAACCAAATGGGTAGAGGCAAGGGTGCTACTAGATAATACAACAAAAAGTACAACCTGATTCTTGTATGAACAAGTGATTACAAGATTTAAAATTCTACTATGAATAACAAGTGATAGAGGTGATCACTTTGTTAATGAGGTTATTAAGAAGCTGACAATTAACTTTAGGATTTTGTATTCATTGTCAAGTTCATATTATCCTAGAGCAAATGGGTAGGTGAAGGCAACTAACAAAGTCTTAGTCTCTATGTTGTATAAAACCTATGGAATAGAAGAAAATTGGGAAGAAAGGTTGCCATCTGTTCTATGGGCTTATAGAACAACATTTAAACTAACAATGGACCATACACCATTTCAATTAATGTATGGTTAGGAGGTAGTAGTACTAGTAGAATTCTTGGTGCCTAGTTTGTGAGTAGTTATGGAGCATCGCTTGGGTGACCAGGAAAGTCTAGAGGAAATATTAGCAACACTCATCAAGTTGGATGAGAGGATAAATATGGCACAATGGGGATTGAGGTGGCCAAAAATGGGGGGGGTGGTGTTATAAAAATTTTTAAAATTTAAAATTTTATTTTGTTTTTTTTTTTATTTTTATGGAAAGAGGAAGGGGAAAAAAAAAATTTGGGCGCTCGCCCTTGTTGTGTTTGGGGGGGGTGGATTGTTTTTTAATTTAAAAAAGGGGGGGAAAAAAAAAAGAGGGGGGGGGAATACAATCATTTTTTTTTTTTTTTTTTTAAAAAAAAAAAAAAAAAAAAAAAAAAAAAAAAAAAAAAAAAAAAAAAAAAAACCCAAAAAAAAGGAGGGGCAGGGGGGGGGGGGGGGGGGGGGGGGGGGGGGGGGGGGGGGGGGGGGGGGGGGGGGGGAAAAGAAGAGGGGGGGGGGGCGCGCCGGGGGGGGGGGGGGGGGGGGGGGGGGGGGGGGGGGGGGGGGGGGGGGAGGAAAGGGGGGGGGGGGGGGAAAAAAAAAAATTAGCACTAAATTAGGAGTGACAAGAAGAAGCTACCCAATCAGAAGAAGTAGTAGTGTATCCACAAGTAGAATAAAGGGAGTTGCCTTAGCAAGTAGAAGGATGATGTAGGATATGACTAATGGTACAATATGAAGATAGAATAAATACTTTTGATATGGAAATTCTAAATTCAAATGAAAGTGGCATTGTAGAGGAGGAGTTAATAAGGCTTACCCCATTAGCCTAGATAGGTATGATACAATAGAGGATGTGCAATCAAGCATAATAATTGCAAGAGGAGTATGAAATATTACAAGCCCATAATCCATGACTCTGAGGGTAGATCATTCAAGAATTAGATGATACAATGCAATGACTTGATGAGAAATAGGTTGCAAGGCAAAGAGAACTTGAATCACAAAATGAGGGAAATAATGAGGAACCTCAATTACAAGGAAGACAATAAGAGCACCAAGTAGGTCCAAGTTCTAGTGAGGAGGGAAGATCACAAGTAGAACCAAGGGGCTTGAATCAAGACCCATCAATCATAAATGAAGTGGTAGAGATAGTTTGGTGGGAGATTGAAGAAGACCTCACATCACCTGAACCTCAAGGGAATCTACATAAATATTCAAGTGAATCTAGTGATGAAGGAATTCCCTTACTCATGAGGAATAGTAGTCAAGAGAATAGTAGTGATAAATTCTTAGCACAAGTACAAGAACCTCATGACCATCCCAATTTGGATGCTTATGTGATAACATACCAATAATTAAGAAGGAAGAGAAGGGAAGTGAGGAGGCTCCAAAGAATAATGGACTTGCCAATGGAGTGGTCAATGTAATGCAAAGATAATCATAATGATTCAAGCATAACTTCTAATTTTTTAGAAGACTATAGAGAAGCATTAGCTAGCTTCAACCCTCAACATCATTTTGAAGAATGAAGGTGGCTAAGGTGACTAAGGTGTGTGGAGAATAGACTCAAAATATTATGAAAAATATCACTAAGATCATGACATAATGAAGGACACCTGGCTAATATCAAGTTCATGGATGTGACCCCAATAATTAATAAATAGGAGAACCTAGTCTACAACAAGATCACCAACAAGGGATTCCAAGTACTACAGGGTGGTAGGAAGGTCATCAAATGGGAGTATGATAAGTGAATGAGGGTAGGAATCATTTAGATCCTTCACCTAGAGGAACAAGGGAAAGGAATCAACCTCCTACTCCAAGATGGCCTAGGCAGCCTAGGGAGACATCACACACACCCTTGAATGTGACCAGGAATGCACAACAAGGATATAATTGGCAAGGTGGATTCTTGCCAAACCTTAGGGGATGGCATCCACATAGAGGAAATTTAGGATGACCACCAATGCCCCCATGAGGACCAAGGAGAATAGAAGTAGGAAGAGGATTACTTCATAGAATAGAAGGTCCATTCAATACTCAAGGAGGTTCTATAGCAAGAAGATAAATTCATGGTAGACAGATGCGAGGAAGAGAACTTGTTAGCATGGGAAGAATATAATTTCAAGAGGAAAGAAGTTAAAGTAGACAAAGGACTCATTCACCAAGTTTAGAGGTCGATTTAGTCTAAGGGGATAGGAGTCAGAATCACCCAAATGAGAACCAAGTAACAAGGGTATCTCCATCAAATGATCAACCAATAGGGCAAAGGAGAAGCCTTGAATGAGCAAATATAACTTTGGAAGGAGGGAATTATGCAAATTCAAATTACACAAGTTGTAATTATACAATTCTAAATCATACAATTTGTAATTGTATGGTTCCAAATCATACAATTGATAATTGTACTTACAAATCATACAATTGACTAGCAAGGGGTAGCAAATCATACAAATGATCATTTAGAACTAGATTGTATGATTACTCAACCCTTGGTTGCATGGAATGAGGTGGTAGAACCTTTGATTGACACATCGATAGAAGGAATCATACAAGTGAATGTCATTATATGATTCCCATGATGGTAAGTTAGAAAAGTAGGTAATTTTGAAAAAAATATATGAAAAAATATATATATATATAATCTTGATTGTGAAAATTCCCTGAGAACATAATCAAGATAGAAGATGGTTGAAAACTAGAAATGGCAGCCTCTTATAAGAAAAAAAAAAAAGAAAAGAAAAAAGAAAAGAAAAAAAATAAAAAAAAAAAAAATAATAAAATATTAGTGAAAAAGCAAAGAAAAGGATAAAATTGCATGCAAAAAGGATTGAGTTGGTAGTCATCCATACAAATAGATAAAAACACATGCAAGGAAGGTTGAGGTGGTAGATTTTCATGCAATTGGATATTTTGGCTATAAAAGAGAGCGCCATGCACATTTTTTCACTAGTTGAACGAATTGAATAGGTAAAATTAGGTGATTTCAGGAGCAAGGAGCAGTGCAAATTTTATTTTTACCATATGGGCATGCAAACAAACACTAGTTAACTATTTTTTCACACCCATTATGAATTTGCACCATGGAGTTTCCTTTATTCCAAAATTGCAAGGAAAAGCAAGCATAACATAGAGTGCATTTGAATGGACAAAAGGATTTTTTTGGAAAAAAAAAGTTAGGGTTGCTTTTTCTGAAAAGCTAGGGTTTGTAAAATTTTTTTGAAGACAAATCCTAAGTTGTGGGTTTTAGAATTTTTCTAAAAAACTAGGGTTTGTTAGGTTGTTTCAGAAAAAGCAAAGGAAGGAGTATGAAGTTAAAAACCCTAATCACATATGGGAAAATTACCACAAAGAAGATATTTCAACCATTGCATGCATTGGAATACAAGGGAGAAGGTCGTACACAAAGTAAAAAATTGTACAAATTTTGAATTGTACATCTAAAGAATTGCACATTCGAAAGGAAAAAACTACACAAGTGAGCCAAAAATCATATCGAAGAAGCAAAAATTGCACAATGATGGTAAAAAGCAAAGGGAAAATCATACAAATTTGACCAATTTAGGGTCAAGAGCAAGTTTCAGTAGTATATTATATGATTTTGGGAAGCAATTGCATGAATTGAAGCTAATTGTATGATTTGGAAGTGAAATTGTATGATTTGGTATGCAATTGTATGATTTAGAAGTAAAATTGTATGATTTGGTGTGCAATTGTATGATTTGGTATACAATTGTATGATTTAGGGCACAATTATATGATTTGGGAGCTCAATTGTATGATTTGAGTGCAATTGTATAATTTTGAGGTATAATTGTATGATTTTAGTGCAATTGTACAATTTTAAGTGCAATTATATGATTATGGATACAATTGTATGATTTTAGGTGTAGTTGTACGGAATTACAATGTAATTGTATGATTTTAGGTGCAATTGTATGATTTTGGGAGCAATTGTATATTTTTGGGTGTAATTATACAAAATTAGGGTAGATTGTACGATTTTTGAGTGCAAATTGTCCAAAATTTGTTAATTGTATGAAATTGGTGAAGAAGAGGGGTTCCACAAATATGAAGGTCTATGAAGGATGAGCATCGAGTAGGAATTTTAGGCTCATATATGATGAATTGTGAAAACAAGAATAGAATGCTCACTAAGTCCACTACATCAGAGAGATCCATGGCCTAAGCAAGGAGAAGTGCCCTACCCTATACAAGACCAAGGATGAGGATTTTAGCCAAGAGGAGGATAAGGCTACCATCCTTGGAGGGGAAGAGGTTATAGGTCATGGAGGGGACACAAAAATTGGTGTGGTGGTAGAGGAAGGGAGCAACCACAATTTCAAGAGGAGATTCAAATGGAACCACCTAGAGCACACCAGAGGGAGCTTCAGAGTGAAATTCATAGAGAAGTTACCCTAAAAAATTAGATAGACCTACCCAACAAGGATGAAGGAGGATAGGTAGACTTGAATGATATCACCTTCACACAATCGATAGGTGAATTATGTCAAAAATGGTGGAATGAACATGATGAAGATCACTCATTGAAGGTAACATTAACTCAGGTAGGAGTGAGTGTTTTGGCATGAGTACCTCCACTAGACAAGGTTTTATTTAATGATTACTTGTTGTAGATGGTGCAATCTTATGATGCTAGTAAGAATTGCACCTTTGTTAGGATAGGGAATTAACATCTAAAGGTGGAGTTCTCAACTACCAATTTTTGGAGAACATTTGGGTTGCCAAAGGAAGGGCTCCCAATTAAGAAAGGACATGTGGATCCCATTGAGACCCATAGGTTAATTATGGAGTTGACATCACTTAAGTCTCCATCAACCACTAAGTATTTTAGTCCTAGAGGATGAGGGATCAAGTAGAGTATGTTGAAGACCAAGGAGCTTATGTGTGCTATGAATGTAGTCATGGCTCAACTATCAAGAGAGGCATGATATTCAAAAATACCAATCTGGATGGCATAATATATGGAAGGCATCACCAAGGGAGTGCAATATGACTAGGACACATACTTAACTCAATGATTCAACGGTTGTTGCAAAGGACAAGGAAAAAATTTCAATGACATTCCATGCAATCATTGTAATGTTGGATGCAATTTCTCAGGTAGGCATCCCATTCTATGGGTTAACAACTCCATGAGATCTATCGAAGGATCAACCTTCCATACTATGATGGGTAAATATAGTCCCAATCCACAAAGCTACTCCAAAAAAGCTAAAGTAGAAGAAGCACACAAGAAGACTAAAACCCACATTGGTTGAAGATACTGAGACTTCAGAGGAAGAAGTCCACCATCGATGAAAAAGATATTACCAACTACATCTAGAATCTTTATACAAAGGCTACAAGAGTAGCCATTATCTCACAAGGAGGAGGAGGCAACAACACCAACACCAAGTCTAGTGTGAACATGAAGGTAATGGGAGAGGTAAACATGAGAAAAATCTCTTATACAAAGTGAGCAATTACAAATAATGCTCATAGATCTAGCAAAGGAAATAAACTTGGGACTAGAGGTATTGGAGTTGGAAAATATCAATGTGCCAATGGAAATAGACTAGTTAGGAGAAGCAATGGGATCTCCTACATTGATCGATGCCAATGAGTTTGAAATATTAGAGGCATCCAAGCATTGGCTGGATAGAATGGTAACACCACCATAGATGAAAGCAAAAGAAGTGATGGTGGCCCCATCAAAAGAAAAAGGAGAAGAAGAAGCCACAAGTATGGATCATCATGAGAGGTGGCAATAGTCAGCCGATGGAGGGAAATGTGATACAAGCACAGGAGCAATATGATTTGGTACATGTAAATTATTGGATAATAGCTAAGCTATAAGAAGAAGAGCAACCATAGCCATAAGAAGAAGTCTAGGTGCCTAAAAAAGAACAACAGTTGGCTAAAGAAGTCATTGATGTCGATGAGATCAGATCAGAGGAAGAGGACCACGAAGCATAAACTATAGCTCAAATTTCACTATAGGAAGAGACTACAATAGGTCCCATTAAGGAAATTAGGGAAATATCACTTTTAGATGAGGAAGAGGAGGAAAAGACTCAAAAAGGAGATGGATCACACACTTTGAACAATATTTTTGCTCAAAGTACCATAGTTTAGAATTTTGGATGGAGAAGGAGAAGATACAGATGAACAAGTGGACCATTTCCTAGAGTAGATCTATGAAATATTCTTGAGTACCCGATTGTAGTTTTACATAGGTTGTATAGGATAGCTAAAGTAGTGGAGGGAGAGAACCTTCATGGAAATGGAGAAGGTCATGGAGTGGGTGTGTAGTGAAGATCAAAC
Source organism: Wollemia nobilis (assembly GCA_028583015.1). Taxonomy (NCBI): domain Eukaryota; kingdom Viridiplantae; phylum Streptophyta; class Pinopsida; order Araucariales; family Araucariaceae; genus Wollemia; species Wollemia nobilis. The sequence continues at coordinate 2,323,894 of JAQPPZ010002150.1, forward strand.
AAGGAGCATAGCACATATACATGCACAACACCCATGGTAGTTATCGAGAGGAGAGGTAACAAATATGTTAGGAATTGATGATTTTTTAGAAGGGATGAAGATAAATTATAGAGTACACCCATGAGTATATCTAGATTTGGACAAAAATCAGAGGTGTCCATTGAATAACATACAGAATACCGAAGGGCCTCACCGGAATTGACCTTCATTTTCTAAAAATTCAATTTCCTAACACATTGGATTGAATGGCTTAGCTTGGGACTTGAACAAATCTATCAAGCTAAGGAAGCTCAATAGGAAGAAGCAGAAGTGGCTAAGAAAGAAATGGTTACAATTGAAGAAGAATTAGAATGTAGCAAGAAAGAAGCTGAGGAGAAGTTGAAGTAGGTGGAAGTAGAAATGATGAGTATGAAGCAAGCCTATGAGGATAAGTTATAGTCACAAGAAAAGGAAAAATAACTTATGGTCCATCAAATGGAAGAATAGAAGAAGCAACTACAGGAACGAGATGAGTTGTTACAATGGTATGTGGCATAGATTAAACATCAAGAGGAGTAGTTGAGTTTGAAAAACCAACAACTCAAGTAGGAGGAAGAATAGTTGGTAGCCTAGAAGGAGCAATTGATAAAGAACGAAGATCAATTGAAGATGTATGAAGGGCAACTGCAACTAAAGGATCATAAAATTAAGGAAATGGTAAAATATGCCAACCACTACAATCAAATAATTATGGATCATAAGGCTATGCTTCAAGTCAAGGAAGAACTTCAACAGGCCCATCAATCTGAATTGCAGTAGAGAGATCAAGTGATTGCGAAGAAGAATGAGGAGCTCGCTATAGTCATTTAGATAGAGGCTTCTTTGAAAGAAAAGCTATGCAATGGTACAACTAAGAGGGAGAAAGAGTTACTACAACTCCTAGATACCACAGAAGAGAAAACCAACACATATGGACTAAAAGTTGTAGAGATCAATAATTATGCTAACAAGTTGTGAAATGAGTGGGCCATCCTCCAAGTTCAACTGCAAGATCTCTAGCAAGATCAATCATCTAAGACCAAGAAGGATGTGTTAGTAGGGACATTGACTAATTTAAAGGGGAGGGAAGATGTAGGTAGAAAATCCACCTCCCATAAGAAGAAGAAATGATAATATGTGGATTTGCACAATTTTGGTGAAAGTATAATTTTTGTCTAATTATACAATGTAGGGTTTGTCTAATTGTACAATGTAGGGTTTGTTTAATTGTGCAATGTAGGGAAATAAATGTGAATGCATGAAATGAAATGAAATAAGTTGTAATGTGCATGAAATGTAATTTGATGAAAATCAAATTAGAACCTTAGTAAAGCATTAATGAAATTAAGTTGGCTGGGAAGTTGCGGGTGGTAGTTGTAAATGATGTGATGCCTCAAGAACCACTTTGGAATGGCTTGGACATGCATTATAAGCCCCTCCATTCAATTTTTGTAGGTTTTTCAATGCTATGGATCATTGTTTAGTGTTGTCCATTGTTGTTCAATATTGTTGTTGATTGCTAAGGAGAATTGTAGGTCATAATTCAACATTGTTGTGTATGTGCATGTTATGGTTGAGTATGGATTGTAGAATTTCATGTAGTTTTGTAGATATACTATTGTATTGGAATGATTCTACAATGAGAATAAAGTATTGATTGATACCCAATTGTGTATGAGAATTATGGATGAAGAATTATTCATTAATTTCTTCATGTACATTGTAATTGTCATGTTTGCAAGGTGTTGTATGGTTTTTGGAATGAGTAGTACATATTGTGGTTGGATCTGGAATAGGATTTATGATTCCAAGTGTGCATGATGGATTACTAAGTTAGTAATCCCATCATTAGAGTTATCCAATTCCTATTATGTCAAAATCTTACATAAAACATTGTAGATCTGAGATTGAGTAATTGCATTAAGGGTTTATTGTAACCATACAATTAACCTCCCTAACCATACAGTTGGTCAATAACTTTGCATTTGGATGGTAATTGCATGTTTTGTACTTGTCAAAGTAGAATTGATGATTGCCAAAGTGAACGATTACAAAATGACCAATTTATTGCCCATTAACTAAGTTTGGTAGATTGTACGATTGGAAAATCATATAGTTCAGGCTATTGTATGGTTATAACCATACAATTGAATATTTTGTGACCATACAATCACTAATTATACATTTTGGGAATCGTACAGTTGTAACCATACAACTATACGAATTGGCCCATATTGAGTGCAAATTGTTGGAATTCATCCCAAAACCTTCCATTTCACCTCCCTCATTGGGAATACCACCACCTGTGCTATAGATAGTGCATACAACCTCGTTGGAATAGAAACACATGGCTCAGACTCATCCATATATCAAGACCAAAAACTTGTACCCTAGAAAATAATTGTAAATTCATTTAATCTAAATTGCTATATCTGAACTAATATCTGTAGTAGAAAAGAAAAAGTCTATATCTTCCAGTACACATGCCTAAATATGGCTCAAAACTGATCTCCAAAGAACCAATGGTTAAAATTTAAATGAAGATGTAGTTCCCTAGCCAATTACAAAACATGAATGCTATACCACAACCATTAAGGTGGATATCCAAAAAAATATGGTGAAGCTTAACTGATAAATCAAAAGAGTGTAGTTGGGGAATAAAACTTGTAGCATGTAAAGCTTGCTATTAATATATACATGAAGTGTTTAATATCCAATCACAGTAAGAATTCATAGTCAAAGCTACAAGTATAAGGGAGTACTAGTGTTGAAGAAGTTAGAGTGGGTAACAAAATGGAGAAGAACAGAAGAGAACAACTCTACCATGGCATCCTCAAGTGCCATTCCATAATTTACTCTTCCAATTGTTGTAGCTAGGTGTAGGCCTAAAATTTTTGCACTCCTTTCCTCTAGGCTGATGGATCCGTGCCTCAGAGGGGAATGGAAAATGATAGAGCTACACCTCGAAAGAGAGGCACTTGATCGTGCCTTCTTGTGGTGATTTTTCGACGAATTGTGGGTTCACCAGGAAACTTTTGATGGCAGTTTCCGCACCTAGGTTGAGAATGAGGTTTAATATGTTCATTTTCGGATCACTCATACAAACACCTAAGGTTGGCCTTTGAAATGCAACTAACCTATCTATGATGCAATTTTTTTTACTTTTTTGATGAAAACAACAGACAGGAATAGAAATGACAAATGCAATTGCTAATTCTATGCTTAAAAGAAATTCAAAACATACCTGAATCGAGATGTCTGATGAAGATTCTGATTTTTTGATGCAGAGCAGGATCGCTGCTATTTTGGCAGAATCGTTGTTGTTCCAGGCAAAATCGCTCAACAATTTGCTGAAATCGCAAGCGATTTCGTTGCAATTTTGTAGCAACAAAACACAAGACACAAAATGGTTTTCTTGGCACAAATATGATTCAAACTTTGATATGTTTCCTATTTAAGCATTCCTTTTCAACTAAATGAAAGATAGAAAAGGTTTGTAATAGATGTAAGTACAAGAGTCTAAATGTTCATGAATTTTATGTAAGCAAAATGCAGATTTAAATTAAAAATTGATTAACATGATGGTGAATACCCGAGATGCATTGCTGAATTAATGAAAATATAATTAAATAACTAAATAAAATGGAAGAGAAGGAAGAAGAACAAACAGAATAAAGGTTTTTGCCCCTAGATGATCTGTGAGCAAAATCGTTGCCAAGTCAGCAGGATCACTGCTATTTTCTATGAAATCGCACACCTACTCCGCCTGCTCGTAGCACGATTCTGTCGATTGTTCTACGATTTTACCGTTCATTGTGCGATTTTGACTGCAACCTGCAAGTGAAAATTTTCTAAAGAGGGTAATGGGACAATGATGGATTTTAGGCAAATACGGGCAAATTGAAGATGGGAAGATTATACTAATGGCTTCTCAATTCTGCTATCTGCTCAGGGGATCACTTAGCACGCTTTGCAATCAGGGAGTCAGCCCTAAAAAATGAATTAGAGGGGGATTAAATAGGATTAGGGGTAAATCTAGGAAATCAGGAGGTTAGGCCAAAATAGGGAGGGAGTTGGGATCCCTCCTATGTTTTCCCCTGCCTAATCTCGCTAGAATCCATCGTTACAACCTCTTTCCAAACTCAGAAACGTGGTTTGAAATGGATTTTTGGCATTTTGTAAACTTGGGAAAATTCTATTTTTGAGAAAAATCGCTTGACGATTTTGCTAGCCGCTCAAGCGATTTTGTTGAAAGTTAGGTGATTTTGCCCAACGGTCAAAACAACATTGGTTTGAGGGCACAAAAATCGAGGCAAATGGATTTTTGCTAATTTTGAATGATTTTCGGGTAGACTTAGGTAAATTTGATGTTTTTATCAATTTTAATGTTTTTACTGAGTTAATCAATTTAAGTGCGTCAAATTTAAGGTGCTACATTTTGCCCCCTCTTTAGCGACTTTTTGAAAAAGTCGTTAAAGATGAAATGGCACATTTTTTGAGGTAGCAAAAAAAAATTGTATGCATTTTTAGTTCATTGTTTTAACTTTGTTATTTTGACGTCTTATTATGCTGCCCCCTTCGATTTTTGCATTAATTCGACAAATTAATGAAAATTCAAAAAAAAGGAAATTTTCAGGTTGACTTAAATAGAGAAACAAAATAAGAAATTTCATTTTCATTTTTACTGTTCACTTTCCAGAGAGAAAAAGAGCTCTGAGTGCACGATGGCAGGATTGACACATAGAGCGGATCTAGTGCACGGAGGAGAGAGGGTAAGCATTAATTTAATTTTTTTTTTTTTTTTTAATTTTCATGCTTTTTATGATTTTCTTTGAATTTTAATTTGGACTTTAAATTCGGGTATGCCGTAATTTTTGGTGCGAGGCGAAATCGCCTCTATTTCGGTGAAATCACCTCGAGATCACAAAATCGCATAGGGTTTGGCAAAATCGCTACAGAAAAATGCAGCGATTTAGGACTTCCAAAGCGATTTTGATGAATCGAGGGTGATTTCACCAGAAACAGGAACGATTTCATCAAAATCGAAATGATTTTGACAACTTGAATGCGATTTTGGGTTTTAATGTAATTTTGGTAATTAACTTTAAATTTTTGACTTTTGTGTGTAGTTGGGCAGTTTGAAGAGCCGAGAGTGGCATTATGATGGTTTCCAAGTGGACCTAGGAAACCTGTCTGATGGTGATCGGGTGACCTTGGACGCGGTGGGACTACGTCATGTGGCTGAGATGCCACAAATTCCTATCGACCTCACTTTGCTTACAACTTTGGTAGAGAGGTGGTATCCTAGTTCATCCACCTTTCGACTACCAACTAGGGAGATGGCTCCCACCCTAGAGGACGTCTAGAGGATCTTGTGGATCCCCATTCAGGGCCAATGGGTTACAAGGTCAGATCACCAAGCTCGAGTGCTTCAGATATTATCTAAGGATCCTCAGATGAGGCTGGAGTCAGGTGGGGTCTCTATTACTACTCTGAGATAGATACCCAAGATTTCTCCTCTAACATCGGTATTGTCAGGAGTAGTTGGTGGCTTGCTGTTGTGCCACCAGAGCAGCTACAGATTGCCTTGGCTGCTTGCAGGGGTAGTGGCCGATATGCGGGACCATCGGATTCGATTTGCATGGGGTCCTTTTTGCTTGTGTCACTTGTATAGGACACTATACAAGATTGTCTACAGGGAGGGGGTGGCTCTGGTGCTTACCTCTTTTTTATAGGTCTGGTGCTGGGAGCACATCATAGTGCGGAGGCCTGAGGGGCTACCGATAGTAGCAGTAGAGGCAAGGAGGCCCCGAGTTTACTGTTGGGTAGTCTAGGTAGGAGGAGTTCGGAGGATTAGCCTGGATGATGCTAGGAATTTTTGATGAGCTGACGGGGGATGCCATCACCTGGAGACCATGGAGGGGCCACCCAAGATGGGTCGAGGATAGGGTAGAGCTAGCTCATGTCAGATGAGCTATCTGGTTGTGGATGCATGATGGGGAGATGGAGCCCCATCGAGCGGACCGGGTGCTTCGATAGTTTGGCTTACAATAGGGGATCCCTACTATTAGATATTTTTACTATGCTCGGACCACCAGGGATCCGACCTCTATCAATGGTGCACCTGACATGAGGTACTTCCTAGATACAGCTCCAGATGATGCCCCTATTGTTACAACCATTGGAGATGATGTAGGGGTTACAACGGACTACATGACATGGTATGCCTCAGTCTACCCTTCGATACTGATAGCACGAAGGGGGCCAATGCATAGGGACGTGGAGTGGGTGCTCCGACATCACAGAGTGGCCAGTGAGTAGGCCAGTGTAGAGTCCATGGCTCGAGGTAGAGGTGCAAGGACCAGGGGCGGTCACTTGCATGGCAGAGGGAGGATGCCAGATCCTCATACTATAGGACTATGGGGCCATGGTGGGCCTTCGCTAAGACCATTGAGGGTCCCATAGACCTGGGGGAGAGATGAGATGGAGGTACCCTCTCCTTAGGAGCCTAGACCAGATTCCCCTAGGAAGGGGATAGCCATGGAGGAGGAGGGTGAGAGCAGTGTGATGGCTACTCTTCGGGTAGAGAATGCCATGCTACGAGAGACTAATACCTCCTAGAGGATGTGCATTGAGATGCTAGAGGTAGAGTTAGCCCAGGTGAGGGTGCAGGCACAGAGAGGAGTGGGAGGGATAGCGGATATGCTCTCCAGGGCTTCTGGGTGAGCTACTTTCTACCAGGTGATGTACTTCATGACCATCCTAGAGGGACAGAGAGTACCTCTCCCAATGATGTACGAGCCATCGACTCGGGCAAGTCAGAGATCCCAGTCTTCCACTCGAGAGACTACTATGGCTCAGGCTCCTCCACCTCCTGGAGGTGACGATGCATAGAGCACCAGGGGTGTTGGACAATCATGAGGATTGGACTTTTGATGATGTATTGATGATGTATTTTTGGATGACTGAGTATGCCGATGATGGCTATTGTGGCATACCAATCTACTATTGTATATATATACTTTTTTGATGATATATATAGATTTTGATCTTTTGCCTTATGTGTCAATGTGTTTGATGATTAATTTTGCATTTTGATTTTAAAGAGTTGTATTTTAAATTTGATAAAATGATTTGATGTAAAATTGCATTAAGATGTGTAAAATGGTTTTGTTGTTTCTGAAAATAGGAAATGTGAATTTAGCAATAAACCTCGAAGGATGTGGCGTTGTTATGTGATTGTTGTGGAGATCTAAGCTCGTTAAGTCATGAAGTTGATCCTGTTATGAGGTGTATTTTGATATTGCTAAATGAAATGGTTGGGTGCTTAAGAAAATTCTTAAGGCTTTTTGATAGGATGAGATGTATTGATTGTTGATCAAAAAGATGTAATTTTGGGCATACAAACATCGAACGATGGCTTTTGCTAAGCAAGGAATCGCTAATTACTTAGGAATAATACTATCATCGCAAAAAGTCATCATGAAAATGCAGGATAAAAAATATTTTTGTAAAATGCAAAATTAATGTTGTGTAAATCATTGTATCACATATGCAAAAGGTTTTATAGATGCTTACGATGAATTTTTGGGCATGAAAAATTAGAAGGATGGTTTTCGCTAGGTAAGGAATTCCTAATCGCTTAGGAATAATACCATCATCGCGAGTAAAACCAAAATGCAATGCAGGATGAATATGTAACTTTAGATATAATATTTTTGAGTTATTTGGAATATTTTGTTAACATGACAAATTTATGAAGATGGTTTTCGCTAGGCAAGGAATCCCTAATTGCTTAGGAATAATACCATCATTGCGAAAAAGATATATTTTTTTGAATTTTTGTAATTTTAAGTTTGATATGTAGAAATTTAATAAAATATCAACGCAATATTTTAATTTATCTCAAAAAAAATAAATTCAAATTTATCTAGAACCCTTGTGTGTGAAGTGCATTTATTTCCATTTTGATGCTATCATAATGATACAAAATCTCTCAAATAGCAAATGTGTGTGCCTTTTGTAAAGTTCGTTTACTGATTTTAAGTAGATAAATGATGGAGCAAACTTAATGAAACCAATGTGTGTGCAAGTGAAATGTTCTTTAACCATGATTTTGTGCATGCATTAGGAATGAACTGCTATGTGAGTCAAATTACCATAAAGCTAGCTAATCCACAAGCGGACATTGGTCGTACAAAAGAAGGTCGCTAATGTGACATACATGTCGCCACGCGAAAAGGAATTACCCAATGTCAAGCAAGTTGGGCACAAATCACCTGTTATGGGGCTTACCTTCATGATTTTTGACTGAATGAGAAATTCCAGGGATTCAAGTTCCATATTCCTTCTTTTCTTCACTTTCAGGGGGTAGGGATTTTGTTCATTTTGTTTTGAACAAGGGGATTTTATTGCTTTTCTTTTTATCTTTTCATTCTCTTTTTTATTTTTCTTTCTTTCTTTTTCTTTTGATTTTTGACTTTTTCTTTTCTTGATTTTTCTTTTGGGATACTTGCTCAGCTTAGATGTGGAGCAAGGGATTTTTATTTGGGTAGGATGGAATCTTGTCCTTTTGCCAATTTCTCATTCATTCTAGATCATGCACATGAGAGGATAGCAAGGAAAACTTTTCGCTTAAAGCATTAAAACTCACTATGCAGTACCATTATTCGAAGATTGCAATAAATCATCTTTAATGTGTAACGTGTGGGTCTTGGTTCCAAAAAGTAGCAACATCATTCATAAACAGAAAATTTATTTAGTGAAAATAGTGTTCTTTGATATAAGAGAGATTTATAATCAAAATAATAGATATCAAAAATTATTTAATTTTACGAATTTTTAAGTGCGTGGTTCAAGATAACTTCTGAATTTAATCCTAGATAAAGGAAAATATTACTTGCTATTTTAGCAAAATTTGATTAAAGCTTTTGGGAATATTTTTGTATTTTTCTTATTTTGTAATTTGTTTGGCTATTTTGAGGAACATTTTTGAAAGTGCATGATAAACCTATTTACAAATATGTACAAAGATGAAGATTTGGATCTATGCATAATATCGTTTGAGGTGCATAATATTCATGGGTTCCTTGAGATCTTTTCCTTCCAAGGTAGCCAATCTATATGCACCTGACCCAAATTTAGCAGTGATGATAAATGGTCCCAGCCAGTTGGGCTGGAATTTTCCTTTAAGGTCTTTTCTTGCATTAGTATTCCTCTGATTTTCTTTTAAAACTAAATCTCCAATTTCAAATGATCTGTTATGAACTTTTTTAGCATATGATCTTTTAAGTTTGTCTTGGTAAGCACGAAGGTGCTCTAAAGCATGAATGCATTTTTCATCCAGAAGTTCTAGCTGACTGAGTCTGCTAGCACGATATTCATCTCCTACTTCAGCATCTTGAAGTAAAAGTGATAGGGATGGAACTTCTAATTGAAAGGGAAAAACTGCTTCAGCACCATATACCAAGACAAAAGGTGTAGCACCAGTGGGAGTACGAACGCTAGTTCGATAAGCCCACAAAGCAGGATATAATTGGATGTGCCAATCACGACCTATTTTATTAACCATTATTTTTAAGATTTTGATTAAGGTTTTGTTAGATGCTTCGGCTTGGCCATTTCCTTGTGGATAGTAAGGAGTGGACCATCTATGTTGGATTTTATACTTTTGACACAATTTCTTAATATCTTTATTTTTAAAACATGTTCCATTATCAGAAATAAGATTAGATGGAATTCCAAATCTGCAGATGATTTGATTAAATATGAATTTTGAGACTTGGATTCCTGTGCAAGAAGCTAAAGGCATAGCTTCGACCCACTTTGTAAAATATTCAGTTGCAGTTATGATGAACTTGTGACCATCAGATGAAACAGGGTTGATTTTACCAATAATGTCTAAACCCCATTTAGAGAAAGGCCAAGGGGATGCTATGGTTTGGAGTTCTTGGGTAGGAGCATGGACAAGGTCAGAATGCCTTTGGCATTTGTCACATTGATGCACATAATCATTTGCATCTTTCTCCATTGAAGGCCAGAAATAACCTATTCTAAGAAGTTTTCTAGAAATAGCACTTCCACTAAAATGTCCTCCACAAGACCCATCATGAGCTTCACTTAGGGCTTTCTTAGACTCTTCAAAATTTAGACACCTTAATAAGATACCTTCGAAGGATCTCCTATAAAGGGTATTACCAATTATTACGAAGTGAACAACTCGCTTGCGTAACAATCTACGTTGGTTTCTATCAAATCCTTTAGGGAAGGTTCCATTTTGTAAGAAATTAAAAATGTCTATGTACCACGGTTCTGGGGTAACTTCATTAATCAAAAAAACATCTAATGGTTCCATACATGACTTAGTAGAAGTAGGTTCCTAGAGTTTTTTGATGATAATAGTAGCATATTCATCATCCAACTCCAAAGGCAACAAAGAAGCCACCGCAGCCATAGCATCGACAACGCGGTTACTAGTTCTAGGAACAACTTCTAAAGTTACTTTATTAAACAATGATATAAGTTTTAACACATATTCCTTATAAGGATGAAGTTTCTCATCTCGTGTTTGATAAAATTCATTAATTTGATTTATGACGAGCTGAGAATCTCCAAAAACTAATAATGTTTTTACCTTTAGTGCTAAAGCGGCTCGTAATCCAAGGATTAGAGCTTCATATTCTACAGTGTTATTAGTACAAGCAAATTGTAATTTAAAGGATAAAGGGATTAGGTGCTTTTGAGGAGATTTTAATATAATACCTACACCTGCTCCACTCATACATCTAGCTCCATCAAAAAATAATGTCCAAGTTTTCGAGTGATCCTCTTCCAAGTTGAGGCATTCATCAGGAAATTCGATGCTCATAGGCTGAGTAGATTCCACAGGAGCAGCAACTAATTGATCTGCTATAACTTGGCCTTTTATAGATTTTTGGCTGATAAATATGAGTTCAAACTCACTAAGAGCAAGAACCCATTTAGCTATGCATCCTGACAGATATGGTCTACTCATTAAATATCTTAATGGATCAGATTTAGCAATGACATATGTCGTTTGACTTAACATATAATGGCACAATTTTTGCATTGAAAATACTACTGCTAAACATAATTTTTCCAATGGAGTATACCTTGTCTCATAATTTATTAAAGTCCTACTTATATAATATGTTGCTCGTTCTTTCTTTTCTTTATCAATTTGAGCTAACATAGCTCCAAGTGCAAGTTCTGAAGCCGAAATATACAAAATAAAAGGTTGGTCTGGTTTAGGCGGAACAAGCACTGGAGGATTAAGAAGGTATTGCTTAATGCTGTCAAAAGCTTCTTGAAACTCTTTATCCCACTGAAAGGATACATTCTTCTTAAGAAATTTAAGGAAAGGTTATGTCCTATCCGCCAACTTATCTATGAAGCGGTGAATAGCTTGTAATTTTCCTTGCAAACTTCTTAATTCTGATATATTCTTAGGAGATGGCATATCATGAATAGCTTTAATTTTTAGAGGGTCTATTTCTATACCTCTTATAGAAATGATAACTCCTAATAACTTGCCATATTTCACCCCAAATACACATTTATCTGGATTTAAGCGTATTAGATACTTTCTTAGTCTATCAAATACTTTCCTTAAATCTCTAATGTGATCATCTTCTTCATTGGATCTAGCTATGATGTCATCAACATAATCATGTAGAATATCATACATCATATCATGAAAGATATACGTCATGGCTCTTTGATATGTTGCTCCAGCATTCTTTAAACCAAAAGGCATAACTTTCCAACAGAAAGTTCCCCAAGGTGTGATGAAAGCCATTTTTGCTTGGTCTTCAGGAGCAATTCTGATTTGGTTGTATCCTGAAAAACCATCCATAAGAGATAACATTCCACTCCCAGCTGTAAATTCTATGATTTGATCCATATTAGGGAGAGGAAAATCATCTTTAGGGCATGCCGCATTAATATCTCTAAAGTCTGTGCAAACCCTAATTTTTGTGGCTTCTTTCTTAGTGACTGGAACAACATTAGAAATCCATTCTGCATAATCAATTGCTTGTATGAAAATGATGTTTAAGAGCTTTTCTAATTCACCTTTGACTAATAGTGTGACTTTAGGATGCATCTTTCTTAATTTTTGCTTTACTGGTTTAGCATCAGGGTGCACTACTAGATGATGCATGACTACAGAAGGATCTAAGCCAGGCATATCTGCATATGTCCATGCAAAGACATCTGAATATTCTATGAGAAATTCTATGTATAATATTTGTTTTTCTTCACTCAATTCGGATCCAGTTTTGACCATATGAGGATTTTCTTATGTACCAATGTTAACTTTTAGAAAATTGTCTACAACAATGTTCAAGTCTCTTTCAAAATTTGGTGGTGCAGGAGATACACCCATTTCTTGTAATTCTTCCAAAGTGCATTTAGCTAATTCCTCTTGAGGATTACATTCTTCTATATGGGCTATGCATGGCATGGATCCATCAAAGAAATATTGGTTTTGAAAAATTTCTTCTAAAGACACATCATGATATATGTCCCCTTCTAAACATTCATCCATAGAAGCAATCATGTCCGGATATACTAATGTTAACATGTTACATGTATGCACTTTTCTAGACATTGCTTTTAATTCTATGTATTCTTGATATGTCATGAGATTGTCATCATCCTTGTATGGAAATGGCTCAGTTTTTGTGGGGATGAGTCCAAGACCACATCGGGCTGGCCATTCAATAACTTCTAAAGGTTCTCTTATACCCTTTTGATAAGGTCCTAAGCCTTTACCTCTATATCCCAAATTGCACATTATTTCTTTTGGTATTACATATTTATCAGAAAAATAGCATTTGGCAAATTCATTTTGATCAATTGAAATTTGTAATATTGAATACTTTCCAAAATCATATCCTACAGATATAAATATAGAGCTCCCAATATGACAAATGCTCCCTTTCTTAGGTACTCCAAAAGTGTGGGGAGATGAGGAAGACTCAGATAATATCTTAGAATCTTGCGTAGCTAGATTAACTTCTTCAATTGGTGCCAAAATTGAGGATAAATCCGCTAATCCTTCATCTGAAACTGCATATGAGGTAGATGGCTTATGTTCTTTATCATTTTCCTTAGATGTTGAAAATTTAAACTCTGTAGGGTCTATAGGTAATTCAGTCACTACGGGTTTAGGAAAAGTATTAGATATTCCTTTAGAAGGGGATGGTTCTTTTATTTTTATTGATACTTTATCACATGCTTTAGGTGATGGTGATTTAGAATGTGATTTAGGCTTATAGTGCTTTATGGGTGTATTTGGATTCTGAGGGATAGAAGTCATGGCTGGACAAAATGGAACTCCTATGGGTTCTGCCAGAGCACACATGTCAAAAGGTCTAGGGTCTCCATGGATGATAACCAATTGATTTTTAAATTCAAATTTTACACATTGATGTAATGTGGAAGGAACTGCTCTCATTGCATTGATCCAAGGTCGACCCAAAAGAATGTTGTACGATGCAAAGTAAGGTACAACAAACACAGTCGTATCCAAAATCCATGGACCAACTTGCAATGGGATTTTCATTACTCCACACGTTTCTTGAGTCTCATCATTAAATGCCTTAATAAGCATCTCAGTTTTTTGCATGTCTTCTTTCTTAAACCCAAATATTTGAAAAAAATCATAAGTGCATATATTCAGTGAAGATCCATTGTCTATTAGAACTCTTTTAACTCCTACATCTCCAATAATTGTTGTAATATATAAAGGATTATCTCCAAACATACTTTGAGGAGGTATTTCCTTATCTTTGAAATCTATGAAGTTTACTTCATTTAAAGTTACAACATTTACTATAGCGTTTGGTTCAATATCTTCTGGAACCATCATTTTGTTTAGAGTTTTCATTAATTCATCTCTATGAGTGGGAGAAGTTCTCAAAAGGTCTAGAAGAGAAATTCTCATTGTAATGGTAGATAATTGTTCATTAATATCATAGGGTGTTCTCTGTTGCGAACCAAACACATTATTTCCTTTGTTAGGAGTTTTTAGAATAAATGGGTTTGCTTTATCACTTTGGTCTTGTGAATTCTGGTTTTGGGCCTGTTGCCTTGTAACCACTCCTATAGTCCCCACAAAATTGCTACGAGGTCTTGCATTTTGTGCTTGTTCATTTGAGAGCCATTGTTGTGACGATGGTCTAGTGGTCACTCTTCTTGGAAATGGTTCTTCTGGAACCATCTGATCTGTAATAGGAGTGATTGCTTCAGATTCATCTTCTGAACTATTTGAATTATTTGAAGTGATATCCATTTCACTTTCATCATCACTTCCTTCACTATTCCCTTCATTACTCTCTACAGTTGTTATTTGACAATCTCTTAAGGGTCTGACAGTCATCTGAGATGCCGTAGTAGCATATGGCTTTTGTAAATTTTGATGAGGCATAAAACCACTAATAGTTCCCACATATCTAGTTGGATGGGGAACATTATGTTGTTCTACTTGATTTATAGCTTCTTTACCATGTTTTGGTAAAGGATGTTGAAAAATATCCAGATTTTGATTTGCATTCTATTTTTGGGGTTGTTTTTTAGCATCATTTTGGACATTTCTAGGAGGAAATTTCTCTACCTCCATATCTCCTTTATCAATTAAATCTTGAATCATATGCTTTAACCTTTTACATGAATTTGTTGAATGTCCATCAACTCTATGAAAATTACAGTGCAAATCAGCTCTAAACCCCGCTACAGTTGTATCGGGTTGTCTTATTTCAGGCAACCGAATTAAGCCTTGTTCTAATAACTGAGGTAAAATCATATGTAATGGTTGATTTAATCTGGTAAACTCTCTTGGAGGTTTATCAAGAGCTTTTAGTATGAACTTCTTCACAACTTCAGTAAGGTTGATATTCTGATTATTCCTACTATCGGTAACTCCGTCACCGACTACTTGCTTGTTCTTATACTGATTTTTAGAATTCTTATCTTCATATTTATTTTTATATTGACCTCTTCTAATAAGGGTGCTCTCTACCCTTCTCCCTAGGTCAATAGCTTGGTCAAAATATGTTATAGTAGCCGTGGAAAGTTCATAGGACAATTGTTCTTGCAAATTATTTATGAATATGTCTAGCATTTCTCTTTGTGGTAATGCAAAATGCAACTTGCTTAAAAGTTGTCTCCACTTAGTTAGGAATTCTGCAAAACTTTCATCTTTACCTTGCTTAAGATTGTACAAATATTTAATAGTCACATGCCTCTCTATGTAGGCACTAAATTGATGTACAAACATCTCAGTTGTTTCTTCAAAATTCCTTAAGGAGTTGTTAGGAATTTGATAGTACCATTCCAAGGCTATGCCTCCTAAAATTTTAGGAAACATCTTAAGCATCAGTAAATCATCATGCGAGACATCATGACATGCTATTCTAAACATGCGTAAATGCTCGATGGGATCTTCAGTTCCCTTATATATAGTGAACACTGGCATAGGGAAATGCTTAGGGTAAGGTTGAGCTATTACGATGGGATCCAAGGGTTGACTACACATCTCTTGATAGTTGTATGAGGGATGGTAAGGATCTATTTGGTCTAAGTGGGAAGCCAATTGCTTTACCATTGCTTCCAACCCTTGATGTCCACCAAACTGGTTTGGTTGCATCGTATCATTATATCCTTGATAATAATTAGGTGCAACTGTATTAGGATTTCCCATTGAGACAGTGTTATGCAAAGTATTTCTTGGTGGAACTATCTTTTGATAATTATTCTTTTGCACTTGTTTGCCCTTCCGTTGTTGATTAAGGGCTTGGGAAAGTATAGAAGCAAAGGTCTATTGCTTAGCATTTGTTCTAACATTATTAAGAGGAATCTTAGAGGCTTGAGTTGTTTGTTTTTGAGGCCTCTGATTTATATGTATCATATTTTGTCTTGGTGTTTCGTCTTGATCCTCACTAGATTCTATGTAATGTAAGGGGTTGGTATGCACTTTAAGTGCGGCTGTAAAAGCATCTGCTAGGTTTCCTTTTCCTTGCTTCTCTACTTCTATTGCTTGATTAAGATCATCCATATTATCTCTCATAAAAGATATAAAATTTTCAATGGATTCAAACTTAAGATTACCTTTAGAATTTAATTTAGGTTGATTAAGTTCTACATCCTCACTTTCATTGTCATGATCTGAAGAAACATATTCTTCTTCAGACCGAGTTTCTTCATTATTATTTTGTTCTCGGTATGGTTCTCGTTCTTGCTCTAGTTTTTGATCTTCTATTTCATTCTCAGTTTCTTTACCATTCCTTAATTTAGGCATTTTGAATTAAGTTGATTTCAAGATATATATATGTTATATATATATATGTGCTAGGTTTTGGGGTATATATATATTATTTATATATACCTAACTAATTAAATTAAATTACTATTTTTAGATTGATTTTTTTTTGTTTATCTAGGACACGTAGAGCAAGCAATTAAACACACAAATAATCACACGCTAGGTAATAGTAGATTTTAATCTTCTTGAAATAATTTATGTATATCATTAATGGGCTCCAATTGATCAGGTGTCATGTAATGCTCTTCTTCAAATGTGAAGTTGTCTTGTAGGAACCTTATGAATTGTGCTAAGGTAATGCAATCTACTTCTAGGTTAGACCTATAAAAATATAGCTCGTGACAATACTCTCTATAGAATACAGCTCTAGGGATGGTATTAAGCCTTCTCTTATCGTCTAGGATTATTTCTTGACTTTCTACGTGAGCTAAAAACTTATGTGTCGCTACGACGTCGTCTAGGTAGGTTTCAAAGGAGTAGAAATTAGGTGAAATCAAGGCTCTCTTATTAGTCAACCACCTTTCGCAAGATCTTTGAAGGTCAAAATAGGTAGGTTCTCTATAAGGATCCAGGATTCTAGCCAAGTCTATCCTACGGATTTGTTTAAGTTCTTCTTGTCTACTTTCAATAACGTCTAGTCTTCTATCTAATTCAATCCAGGACTCTCCAGATGTTATATTTTCACTTTCATTAAAGTATGAGACTTCTTGAATTGCTAATATTGTAGTAACATTAAGATGAATAGCTCTCCTATAATTATAATCTACCATCTAAAATGCAAATGCAATTTAACTATTGTTTTTTGTTTTGATTTTGGTTTTTGTTTTGATTTTGATTTTAATATTTAATTTAAGAATCAGAAGATAATCTAATGTTTCACGTCGGGTTCACCAAAGAATGTAGGCCTAAAATTTTTGCACTCCTTTCCTCTAGGCTGATGGATCCGCGCCTCAGAGGGGAATGGAAAATGATAGAGCTACACCTCGAAAGAGAGGCACTTGATCGTGCCTTCTTGTGGTGATTTTTCGATGAATTGTGGGTTCACCAGGAAACTTTTGATGGCAGTTTCTGCACCTAGGTTGAGAATGAGGTTTAATATGTTCATTTTTGGATCACTCATACAAACACCTAAGGTTGGCCTTTGAAATGCAACTAACCTATCTATGATGCGATTTTTTTTTACTTTTTTGATGAAAACAACAGACAGGAATAGAAATGACAAATGCAGTTGCTAATTCTATGCTTAAAAGAAATTCAAAACATACCTGAATCGAGATGTCTGATGAAGATTCTGATTTTTTGATGCAGAGTAGGATCGCTGCTATTTTTGCAGAATCGTTGTTGTTCCAGGAAAAATCGCTCAACAATTTGCTGAAATCGCAAGCGATTTCGTTGCAATTTTGTAGCAACAAAACACAAGACACAAAATGGTTTTCTGGCACAAATATGATTCAAACTTTGATATGTTTCCTATTTAAGCATTCCTTTTCAACTAAATGAAAGATAGAAAAGGTTTGTAATAGATGTAAGTACAAGAGTCTAAATGTTCATGAATTTTATGTAAGCAAAATGCAGATTTAAATTAAAAATTGATTAACATGATGGTGAATACCCGAGATGCATTGCTGAATTAATGAAAATATAATTAAATAACTAAATAAAATGGAAGAGAAGGAAGAAGAACAAACAGAATAAAGGTTTTTGCCCCCAGATGATCTGTGAGCAAAATCACCCAAGTTTGCCAAGTCAGCAGGATCGTTGCTATTTTTTACGAAATCGCACACCTACTCCGCCTGCTCGTAGCACGATTCTATCGATTGTTCTGCGATTTCGTCGTTCGCTGTGCGATTTTGACTGCAACCTGCAAGTGAAAATTTGCTAAAGAGGGTAATGGGACAATGATGGATTTTAGGCAAATACGGGCAAATTGAAGATGGGAAGATTATACTAATGGCTTCTCAATTCTGCTATCTGCTCAGGGGATCACTTAGCATGCTTTGCAATCAGGGAGTCAGCCCCAAAAAATGAATTAGAGGGGGGATTAAATAGGATTAGGGGTAAATATGGGAAATCAGGAGGTTAGGCCAAAATAGGGAGGGAGTTGGGATCCCTCCTATGTTTGCCCCTGCCTAATCTCGCCAGAATCCGTCGTTACAACCTCTTTCCAAACTCAGAAACGTGGTTTGAAATGGATTTTTGGCATTTTGCAAACTTGGGAAAATTCTATTTTTGAGCAAAATCGCGCGATTTTGCTAGCCGCTCAAGCGATTTTGTTGAAAGTCAGGCGATTTTGCCCAACGGTCAAAACAACATTGGTTTGAGGGCGCAAAAATCGAGGCAAATGGATTTTTGCTAATTTTGAATGATTTTCAGGTAGACTTAGGTAAATTTGATGTTTTTATCAATTTTAATGTTTTTACCGAGTTAATCAATTTAAGTGCATCAAATTTAAGGTGCTACACTAGGATGTAGATCCTCATGAATGGTGTACCATGTAAATAATTGAAAGTGAAAGCTACCACTATAGATAGAAAATAATTCACCAAGAAATCAGGACCTAACCTAAAAATCACTCCTGCTCAGGAGTGGGAAGTAGAGCAAAATGCCATTTTTAGTTATGAGAAAACATAGGAAGATTATCAATGCCACCCATGGCTACTTGTAAGACTTTCAAAAGGGCATGGAGAGCTCAAAACTAGCCTAGCACTATCTACAACAAATGGACTTGTAACCTGGGCAAGTTAATATGCCTAAAATTTTATTATTCCTCAGACCTCCTATTATGGTTAGTGGCCACCTATGATTTGCAAACTAGAGAAATTAGAGATTTCATGAACCAACCAACATTCAAAATTATTCCAAAAAAATTAGAAAGTTCTTCACATTGAGTGAAGCTACGTTGACACTAAAAAGAAAGGTAATAACTTCTCAGTCTCCATACATGATTGACACTTCATTTTACATAAAGCTTTTGCATGAGAGAAAAGCAAGATACTTCTTCTTCACTGAAGAATTTACATACATTAAAATATGGGTACAAAATTTTGCCAAAGGTATTACCCAAGTTTTATCCCATGTCCATTGCAACACTAGAAATCATAAGATAAATAAATAAGAAAATGAAAATAAGAATTTCCAAAAAGAAAGCCAAGATTCCCTAGCTAGATTTCCCCTGTAGAATGGAACATTACACATATAAAGAACAATATAGTGTATTAGATACCCTATGGAAAATGGAATCATATGGGTTCTCTAAAATTACTTAGAAACCTTATGATCCTTTCAACTATTATAAATATGATGTTATTAATAAGCTACGAAATGCCTTAGTTTTTCATTGGGGAGATGAGTTTGAATATGCAATACAACTCGCTATAAGAAAGGGACAATCCTTAGAATCTATATGGAAAAATT
Source organism: Wollemia nobilis (assembly GCA_028583015.1). NCBI lineage: Eukaryota > Viridiplantae > Streptophyta > Pinopsida > Araucariales > Araucariaceae > Wollemia > Wollemia nobilis. The sequence goes on from JAQPPZ010002150.1 coordinate 2,343,671, forward strand.
GTTTGGGAAAAATACCCCACACTCAAATAGAAATGGTAGATAACCACCTAGCTAAACTAAGAATGTTGAGAAGGGTCTCAATAGAAGCCTTTGCTCCATTGGTCCCTTCCATACACCTTGAAGAGCTACAGGATCCAATATTGAAAGTTATAAAGCAAGAGCCTGAGTAGATGGAGATAGTCATGGAGGTAATTGATTCAACTATGGTAGAAATAGAAATATCTTTAGCTATTTAGCATATCATTAGAATTGTTAAAGAAACAAAAAAAGGTAAAGAAATTTTTATTGTTTCCTCTAAACCAGTTCAATTGACAATCCTAGATGTAGCCCAAATTATTATGACTCCCACACATAAAATATAGTTGGCAATAGAATTTCTTGAGATCATACCCAAATCTATAGTGGTGAATAAGGAGGATATTGACATTTCCTTAGTTATGCTTAATAAAATCCAAGAATATGGAGGATTGGTCAACCTGATACAAGAAAATTAGGTGAAAGCTAAGGACCCATCAAGCTCCCAAAAATGTAAGAAGACCAGACATGGAAACACCTTGGCCAAATCCAAGAGCTTTGTTCTGACCAGGATAGAATAAGTTGTACTATTTGATCCAAATGAAAAGATACATATTTAGGATATCGAGGAAGGAAAAAATCTAAGTGAAATGGATAGAAAATAAAATAATTTGGCATCCTACTTGAAGAACTCTTGGCAACAGAGAAAGTTATTGAGTTGATCTCTAAAAGAATACAAGAGTTCAAGTGTGATGAAAAGGATGAGCAAAAGTTAGCCCAACAACTTAATGACTTGTCAAAAATAGTTCAACCCATAGTCAGATTCACCAAGGAAAATGAATTTTCAACCAAATACTATGCCAACAAGTCATTAAACATGAAATACACAATTACATTTGTAGCCTCATTTTGTGAAGCATGGTAAAAATTTGGAAAACTACTAGGAATAAGTCAACCAAATATATATAAAAACATAGTGAGACCTAGTCCAAAAAAGGAAAAATGTCAAAGGAATAGAATGAGAAAATATAAATAAGTCCTACAAAGGACTATTCTTGACACAACTATACTCCAAAAAAGAGGATCAGAGCCTTGTAACAGATAGGTATCAATAAAACAACTCAATATGATTGTAATTTTGTTGTGGTGCACTTAGAAAATCAAATGACAGAGATAATACCACGTGGGAAAATATATTGAGCACAACTAAAACTAAAATAGGACACTCAAAATCTATAAGAATCATCACAACCAAGAAAATGATCAAGTTTTTGCATAGCCATTTTTCCTAGAGGTATACTAAGAGTGCCCTTATTTTTGTTGTTGTATTCCCCTTTGTGTCTTTTCTCTATGCCATTTCTCATTCCTCCCCATTACTGTGTAGGTCTTGATAGGGAAGCATTTAGGAAACTATGATCATTTCTAGCTACTAAATCAAAAGTTTGGAGGCCTACTATTACCATATTGGAACAGAGGTTGAAGAGTTCTTGTTACATCATTTGAACAAGAATTTTAATTGTATTCATTTACAGATCTTTATGCCAATTTAAGCTAGGCTCTCATTGTAAAATCCTTTGATATTAATACAATTCTAGCTTCTTCCCTTGGGTAATTATCTATGTTCAGTTTTGAATGTGTGTCTCTTTTACATATTACATGATTTGAATGTGTAATTGACGCTTTCTTTCATTGATAATCAATTGTGCTTATTACATTATTTGAATGAACATAATTGACTCAACATCTTCTTTCCTTTTTATTCTGATACATTAATGTGTTTATAATATTTGCTACAATGGTAATGGATAAGGCATCGATCTAGGCATAATTAGAGAATTATTGTAAATCTTGGTCAAAGAACATCAACTTTTACATTTTTTTATCTGGATGAACATGAGCATATAAAGAAATATTATAAGCTCACTTTAGGGGTATCCTAACCCAATTTAGTCTGTCTAGAGTCCCTTTGATAATATTTTCCTAAATTAAAGTGGCAGATCCACTAGAGTCTATAATATTTCTTGTGATCAAGAGATATTTTGTGGCATGACCCATAATTAAAGGACACAAAATATTTCCACAATATATTTTGGTATCATTTGTAGGGATAAAATATTTAATATTTTAAACTTGTAAATTTATTTTCATATCTTTGTGTGGAAATAGTCAGCCAACAGTTATAGGTATTGTTGCCAAGGAACAATTTTAGTTTTATTGTTGACAATTTTTGAATTTTTCATAGATTACCTTGTTTTAAAATTTTCAAAAAATTAAAATACAACGATCATGAAATATGTTGGTTTTTAAATTTTCTTTTATTTTACCATATTTCCCAAATCCCTTAAGTGTATAAAATTTTGTGAGGCTGAGAGTATCAAGGTCGAGCAATCTTGACTAGAACATCATGTTCTTTCTACACATACCATGTTGGTGACTCCGATTGGTTAATACCCAAAAATCAAGAAATCAAGAAAGGAGGAGATTATCCTAGTATCAACAAGAAGTATCACTCAAGAGATTCTTATAGAATTATCAAATCCAAAGGTACTTTTCTATACTTGTATCACAAGTCCCTCATCTAAAAGTTCTATTTCTAGAGATAATTTAGATTCTACTCCTATGGATAATAATTCTACTGTTATTCCTCCTACTATTATTACTATAAATATTGTTAAAAATACCCCTATAGTTAACATGGCCAACCCACCATCCAACTTGCATCAATGGAGAACCAATAGGTACCTCCCTTTTGTCTTACCCCTTATATTGCATCCCCTACCTGGAAAAGCTCATAAATACCTACCTAAGTTTCAAGGGAATAATATTGTCTCTAGTGAAGATCACATTAGATATTTCTTGTATGCTATGGATAGTCTTGAAGTAAATGAGGAAGATGTAGTCCTTAGGTTATTCTTACAAACACTAGAAAAAGATGCCAAAGAATGGTTTAACAATATTCCAACTGGTACTATTCACAATTTTCATGAAATGGAAGAAAGTTTCCTCAAGAAATATGGTGAAAGGAAGAATGAAAAATCCCTTTTAACAGAATTGGCTACTATGAAGAAGAAAGAGAATGATTCAATAGGATATTTTAATAGAATATTTATCAAGATTAGAAATAAAATCCCTGTTGGGTTAAAGACCCAATGATGTTCAAGTCAATCTATTTTTATAAGAATGCATTTCCAAAGGAGTTTAATTATGAGCTAAGATAAGAACAAGTAACTACTATTGATGCATGCATGGATAAAGCAATTTATATTGAAAGGAATATGATAGATAGTGGTAAAATGAAGCCTTATTCCTTAGAGCTAAATCAACCTGATAAGAAACCCAAAAAAGTGGGATTTACAATATTAAAGAAAATAGATCAAGACCCTATGGAAAGGCTAGCTAATCAGATGATAGAGATGTTTAATACAATGAATAATAGATTAGCAAGAATAGAAAGAGGAAAATAGAATAATGGTGAATCTTCACACTCTCAAGGTGAAAAATAATAGGGAGATAATAGACCTCCTTTTAGAAGAAATTTCAATAGAAATTGGAATAATAACAACAACATAGAAGAAGGAAATAAAAATAGAAATGATGAAAATAATTGGAAAAAGAGAGAAACTAAAAAATATGTAGATGTTATCCCAAATCCCATTCCTTCTATTAATGTAACAACAAATTTTCCTTTTTATTGCTTTGCTTGTGATGCTCCTCACAATTCAGTTGATTGTGGAATCTATTTGAGTATGCATAATAATGTAGATCTTGAGGATGAGTCCAAAGAAGATATAAGGATTAATGTTTGTTGGACTCAAGAAGATGAGTCTAGAGAAAAATTATTTGAAGAAAATATGGATTTATATGCTTCTAACCATCATCCTAAGATTCTAGTCACTGATAATGTAAAAATCATGCAAAGATCACAAGATTCTAGATATGAAATAATGAAACAAGGAAAATTGATCCCAACAATAGAAGAGATAGAGGAATTAGAAAGAATCCATGCCATAAATCTAAGGAATAGAATAGTGCCAGGAAAGGCAAAAAAAACATCTACTAGTGAAAATAAAGGGCAAATAGCTCCAAACAAATTTACCTATAAATAAAAACAACAAAAATATAAAAAAGTCATTCTTGAAGTAGTTGAAGTAGATGAAGATTTACAGAAACAACAAAAGGAGGAATATATAAAGACATTAGATGTCAAGAAAATTAAATTTGATGTTGGTTTAGAGATAACTAGACAAAAGGTCAATATAAATTTTGGTGAATTAATGATAGTCCCAAAATATAAAGATCAAGTCTACAAAGCCTTTGGGTTAATAGAACAGATAGGAAGTCATTCATGTAATGCCATCAAACCAAAAAATCATGAGACTAGAACACCTTCTTCAGTTAGACCATTTTATGTGTCCCTTAGGTATAAATCAGAATTAGGGGATCAATATGTGATTCATAATTGCATGCTTGATAGTGGTGCTTCACACAATATTATGCCTAAACAAATAGTAGATCAGTTAGGACTTATTTGCACAAGAGACTCTCCATATTTTAGTAATGGACAATAGATAGATACCATGTGTGGGAGTAATAATTGGCTTGCTAGTATTCTTAGATCAATATCCAAAGAAAGGCATTGTAATGGATGTAGCAATTGTGGATGTGGACCCTTTCTTTTCTTTACTTTTGAGTAGACATTGGGTTGAACAATTAGGTGGTTCTATTCAGTTAGATTGGTCTTATGCTACCATCCCTCTATTAGGAAAAGAAAATGCTACTCTCAGAAGAGAACCATTTAACAAGTATTCTATAGAATTAAGAAAATCTAATGATACTATGATTAATCTAGTTAATTCTATTGAGGAGAAAGAAATGGGAGTATATTTAGTTTGGCATACACCATTTCTAAAATAAGTTCCTGATGCTCAAGATATGGATCCAAAAATCAGAGCAAAGGTTGATGCAAAATCTACTAGGATTCTAACTACAAAAATGTGGACCATGACCTTTGATGGGGTAAAGTCATAGTCTGGGGCTAGTGTAGGAATTAATTTAATTGATATTAAGGGTAACTACTTAGGAATCCCTTATAGGCTTGAATTTCCTTGCACCAATAATGTGGCTGAATATGAAGCTTTACTATTAGGACTTAGAAAAGCCAAAGAGTTAGGCATAAACTACTTGATTGTTAGTGGAGATGCAAAATTAATCATTCAATAGGTTAAAGGAAAATATCAAGCTAAGCATCCAAGGTTAAAATAGTATAAACAAGTAGTGCTAGATGAAATAGATAAATTTTTAGCATTTAATTTATCGTATATTCCAAGAGAGAAAAATTATGTTGCAGATTTGTTGGCTATAAATGCATCTGGTGTAAGATTATCCAAAAATTGATATAGAGTACATGGACATATTTCCTACTATTTCTCTCTATAATCTATATACACAAGATAATGTTGTCTATCTTCAAGTATTTTAAGATGACATAGATATTAAAGACTTCATGAATCTTCAAAATCAATTTGTTGATGTAATATGTGAAGAAGGAGATGAAGAGAAATTAAAAGATGTAATTGGAGAGTTAGTTGAAGTTATTCAATTGAAAATAAATAGAATCCCAAGGGGGTTTGTTTCTTTAGAAATCTTTTTTGATGATTTTGACAAAGCTTATAAGCCACTCTTTCAGAAATTTAAAGCAGATGATGTTAATATTGAAATAGAGGAAGAGCCTAGGCTTGTAAAAATAAATAAATATTTGATAGGAAAAGAAAGACAATAATATATTAGCTTTCTAAAAAAGAATAAAGATGTTTTTGCCTGGAGCTATGAATATTTGAGGACATTCAACACATATGTTATGACTCATATAATACCTCTACAAGAATATGCAAAACCCTTTAAGAAAAAGCAGAGAAAATTCAACCCCACATTACATCCAATCATGCAGAAAGAAGTACAAAAATTACTAGATGCTAAAATAATTAAAAAAGTGAGATTTTCTTCCTAGATAGCAAATTTGGTACCAGTCAAGAAGAAAAATGGAGATATTAGGCTCTATGTTGACTTCAATAATTTGAACAAGATTTCACTCAAGGACAACTATCCACTCCCCAACATGGAGCAATTATTGCAAGTAGTAGTTGGGTCATCAAGAATGTCTTTACTGGATGGTTTTTTAGGGTATAATCAGATATTGGTTAATCCAGAGGATAGATATAAGACTACTTTTACTACACCTTGGGGAACCTTTGAATATCTCATAATACCATTTGGATTAATGAATGTAGGTGCCACATTTTAGAGGGCTATGGATTTTGCTTTCAAAGGTCTCATGTTTGAAATAGTTGTTGTATACCTTGATGATATAACAATATTTTCTAAGAATCCAGAAGATCACTTTGAACACTTAGCCATTGTGTTTGCTAGATGTAAAGAATTTGGGATATCTCTTAATCCAAAGAAATATATATTTGGGGTAAACAAGTTATTAGGACATGTAGTATCTAAAGAAGGCATCAACATTGATCCAAAAAGAACTAAAGCTATAGCTAAAATTCCCCTGCCTAAGAATCTAAAAGGAGTTAGATCTTTCTTTGGTAAGATTAACTTTGTAAGGAGGTTTATCCCCAATTTTTTTAAAATTGCAAAACCTATAAATGACATGATTAAAAAATATGGGGACATAAGGTGGACATAAGAGAATATCAGAGCTTTTCAAGGTATTAAAGATGCCATAACTACAACCTTTAAACTATCCTAACTACTCCAAAGATTTCAATATATACTCTTTTGCATCAGAGCATACTATTGCTACAGTTTTATCTCAGAAGGATGATGAAAATAATGAAATACCAATAGCATTTATGAGTATAGGACTAAAAGGAGGTCAATTGAAATACTCCATGATAGAAAAACATGCTTATGCCTTAATAAGAGCATTAGAGTATTTCAAGAGCATATTTGGATCTAGCAAAGTAATAGCCTACATCCCTTACATAACCATAAAAGATGTCCTTACTCAGTTTGAACCAATAGGTAGTACTGCTAGATGGATGGTTAAACTACTGTAGTATGATGTAGAGTTTAAAGTAGTTCAGATTGTTAGAGGGTAGGGTCTAGCAAAATATATGGCTAACAGAGAAGGAGAAGACATGAAAAATATTGTCATGGTTGATGAAATGCATGAAATTAGAATAATTGACAATGTTGAATGCAAATGGTATGATGACATATTGATGTATCTTTAGACATTATCTTTCCCAAGGGGTATGTCTCAAAATAAGATGATATCTATCAAACAACAAGCCCAAAGATACTATGTTCAAGAAGGTAAGCTCTATTGGAGACATCTAGATGGTGTGTTGTTGCTCTGTCTATTTGAAAAGGAAATCCTTGAGTTATGAAAGAATATCATTCTAGATTTTGTGGTGGTCATTTTGCACCAAATACTGTTGCTAATAAAATAATGAGTGTTGGTTATTATTGTCCTACTTTTTTAAAATATATTCACCAACTAGTAAGAGGTTGTCATAGTTATAAAGTATTTGAAAGACAAAAATATTTTGCAGCTATGCCTCTAAAGCTGGTAGTCATTGAAGCACCTTTTACAAAGTGGGGAGTTGATCTAATAGGAGAAATCAACCCAAAATCCTTTGGGGATCATATGTGGATCATAATAGCCATTGACTACTTTACTAAGTGGGTGGAAGCAACTCCCCTAAAGAATTCAACCATTGAAGTTGTAATAAAATCCCTAGAAGAAAACATATTGGATATATTTGGGATCCCCAAGAAGATAGTTATAGAAAATGGCAACTACCTCACCTATTTTGAAATGATAGAAATTTATGCCAAGTATAGTATAGAAGTTTCTCATGCTACAAATTATTATCCTCAAGGAAATGGTCTGGCTTAATTCTCTGTAACAACCCAAAATATAACTAAGGGGTTCCTATATTTTTTTAACAAGCACAACAATACTAAACACTAGCATAAACAATGATAAACACTAACACAAGGATAAAATATATCTATTTTAATTCTAAATTCAAGTTATCTATCCTTTCCCTCAACACCAACCTTCTATCTAGCATCTAATTTAGGATACACCCATCTCCATACCATGCACACATCAATATGTGTAGGTATACTATGCATATTGTGACAACTATAACCACATCCTAGTTAGGGTTAGCTTATCTCATTTGATCAGTTGAAGGGTATGTTCATCTCTTTACTCTACTCAAAACAGTTTGTGTGGGTATTGGCACATACAACAAACAGACCACTCATCTTATCATTATGATGGAGTAGCCCAATACTTTCATAGATAATTGTCTCATTTTAAAACAACTAGGTGATGCAAATAAGGTAGTTTAGTTGTTTAAAATGGCTTTACTTATTTGATCCTAGAGGATCCCATAATACCCTAGGTTCTCCTACTCTATCAACAACCTATAAATATAAAGAATTTACCTAACTATAACAAACATTTTAGAGTCAATATCATAGAAGAATAAATATGATCTAACAATTTAATTAAGCATGAAACATAATAAATAAGTGAAATAGGATGATGAAAGGAATTAATTTAAACTAATTTATTCATAGAAAAGAGAGTAACATAACCAAATAATAAAATGCATTGCAATTACCATTAGAAGATACATTTCCATCCATAATTAAATCATTACATAGAGTAAGTATGGTAGCAAAACCCATTTTTTTAAAAGAATAGAACATTAGAATAATACCTTTTAAACATAGATTACTCCAAAAATGTTTCATTCATATTAGTAGGTATTTATCATTGATCCTGGTAATCTCTTGGTCCTTTAGCTTGCTCATTTATTCTTTGATAGTAGTAAGGGATTAGGACAATTCATGAAACTATGAATCATGCATCTACTAGATGATCATTTAATCTAGTGCATTTAAAATTCCAAATTGCAACTATACAATCACCAATACATATTTATAGATCATTCACATGACATCTAGGAAGGTCTTCTTTTATTTCATCCTATCACCATTTAATCAATCAAAGGTTTTGGTTTGACTACAAAAAATTTCCTATAGATTTTATCATGCATTAACTCATTTTATTTCTCTAATTAACCAAGGCCCCATAAACCTTGATTAATTAAATACTTATAGTTTCCCATTTCTTCAAAAAATAAGGCCCCATAAACCTTTTTTAATTAAATACTTATATCAAAGGAAAATAAACAATCATCATCAATAATTTTTCAGAGAGAAAATATACATACATTATTAAATAATTTCCAAACATCATTTACAACAAATTACATTTACTTTAATTATAAATACTTTATAAAAACATGATTAAATTTACTATGGTTCAATCAATTAAATATCTAAATCAAGAGTATAAAACATAACCTATTTATTTAATTAACATGATTCTCTTAAGAAAGAATCTAAGTTATGCTTATCAACCAAAGGATAATCCAATTTAATTAAATAAGCTATCATATAACATCTTATCATATAACATGTTCTATAAAGAACATAGAAAATTCATCCCTTGAACTCGACCACACAAAATATTCTTTAACAGGGTTGATTTAGATCAAAGGAGATTCATTAAACCTAAACTAAACCAAAAGGTGGTTTCACAAACCAGAAACTAGGCTTCAAAAACCACAAAGACAACCCTGGCTAACAACTACAAGGTAAATAGAGGTGCACATGGAGGTTACAAGACATTTCAAGGTTAATGAGTGGTATTACTAACAACCAATGATGGACCTATCCAAGCACCCAATGCTTTGCTACAACCCCATAGGCACCGAACATATTTAAAACTATCGCCAACATATAACAAGACCTATATGGGATAAAGCTTAAACTGTGTCTATCACCAATCTGCCAAATTCATAACCAATGACATAGTGGAGAGACAAAATGGAGTCCACTAAAAAATCTACTAAAACCTAAAAATAGTCATAGAGGAGCCAAACTGAGGATTTAACTTTAAAAGGTATCAATGGATTTAAACTATCACATAGAGGACCCAAATCAAATATAGGGAAAGAAGTGCAATGCGACAATTGATCAATAAATGAAAGTGATCCTAAGAAGGCATAAATACATCCATCAACTACAACACTATAGAAATTGGGAAAAACTAAAATGACCTCACCATGGAGAACGCCTGAATAGAGGTATCTCAATGACATCAAAAAACACTCATTATTCTCAATGACATCAAAAAACACTCATGTAAAGCAGCAAGCTACAAAACACAGTCGGTTAAAGAAAAATGAAGATGAAACCAAACCTATCAAATACCTAGTCCCCACAACAAGACACACAAGAGCCTCTTCTCTTAGATTTTGAATGAAACTTGGGTGATAAGTTTTAATATCGACCACCCAAAGGGTGCTATCACAAAACTAGATGCTAAAAAACAAGCTAAAAGGAGAATAAAAATATACATAACGTTATTAGAAGCAGTGAAACCAACTATAGAGATTCCAACCTGGTAAAAAGAGATTTCTCCTATCTCCAACTGGTTTTAGATATATTCTTAAACTCCTTTTGGCCTCTTCCTTCCTCTCCCTTCTTTGTCCAATATTTTTTGTATGATAATTCCAACAACCTTTTTCAAAATACTCCCTTCCTTCTTATAAAGAGGAAACCTCTATCTACCCACCACCCAGGGTTTCTTCCCACATCCATTCCATAAACTGAATTGAATGCACTCTATCTGCCCATGGAGTTCAATTATGGCTAGGGGGTTTCTTAATATAAACATCTCCAACTGTCAAGTCTTCCAAGATATTTACTTATAAAAATAGTATTTCTACGATGGTGCCAGGAACGAACGTTCCTCTCCATTTGGATTCATACCACCTAAATATCTTTCTTTTATAACTTACAACAAGAAGATTATTTTATTAACTTAAACATAAAACATATAATTAAAGTCCATAATTAAAATAAAAGCCTTTTTTTAACAGTTTTTATTATTTAAATAAAAATACTTCTTTAAACAAAAGCCTTTTATTATTTAAATCAAAGCATTTAAATAAAGCATTTTTATTATTCAAATCAAAATATTTATTTAAATAAAAACCTTTTATTATTTAAATCAAAGCATTTAAATAAAGCCTTTTTATTATTCAAATCAAAATATTTCTTTAAATAAAAGCCTTTTATTATTTAAATCAAATGCCTATGCTAATATTAAACATTAGCATGGTGATTTGAATGGATTTCGGATAATGGATCCTCTATATCCATTAATCATTTTTTTTATGGAGTCTCTTAACCAATTATTTTTACACAACAAACAACCAAACAAAACAAACAATTAAGTGCATCAAACAAGGCGGGAGTTTTTCCATCAACCCAGTCACCCATCTCAGCCAGAGAATTTACGATAGCTTCTAGGCTACCAACTTTGGCTCTAGGTGGCTGGCTAGTTGATGATTATCCCTAAAGTGATAATGCATACCTATATGAGGGTAGTCATTCATGTTACCCTGAGCTATCTTAATCATCACTTCCCTTTTCAAGTACCCCATCCTTGGTGGTCGATTCTACCTCTACCACCCATGGATGTACCTGGTGCTACACATTGACAACACATTAGCAGTATCGTATTCTTCAAGATAAATCATTATAGCTAATGCAATGATCATTTAAGCATTTAAACAAAGCATCCATTAGTCATTCATAAATACATAGTCTATTAGCCAAAAATGATCCTTCCAGGGTGGGGTATGACATACTACCCCCTTGGACTAAACCTAGTCCCATGGGTTTCCTGTCATAAAAGTTATTACAAATTCTTCAAACAAACTCAAAAATAAGTATTACAAGTTTTCAAACAATAAGTTATTACAAATTTTCAAACAAAAAAGGAAAATATCTCTTCATTTCATCCACTTTCTCCCAAGTGGCACTTCTTTTTGAATAACGGTCCCATTGGACCTTACATTGCTCTAGAATTCGTTTCCTTAAAGACTTGGAATGGAATTCTAGGATCTTCATCAACATTACTTCAATAGCCTCTGGGTTTACCATCTATAGTTTAGAAACATCCCACACATGATCAACATCAACAACATATTTTCTAAGCAGGGATATGTGGAAGGTGTCATGGATCTTTGATAGGTTAGGTGGTAAGGCAAGTTGGTATGCAACCAGACTGATCTTCTCAGTGATCTCAAAGGGTCCCACAAATCGAGGATCCAAATTCATGGATTTGATTGCACTTTTCATTGGCTTGACCCTTAGGAACACCCTTTCCCCCATAGAGTATTCTCTTGGAGTCCTCTTTAGATCAACATAACTTTTCTATCGATCAACGACTTCCTGGAGCCTTTGTTTGATTATTTTAAGTTGATTCTCCATTTCTTTGACCATGTCTGGTCTGATCACCACTCGATCCTCTAAATTATCCCATGACAATGGTGTTCTACACCACTTTCCATACAAGGCATCGAATGGGGCCATACCCAAAGAAGAGTGATGCCCATTGTTGTAGGTGAACTCTACCAGATGTAGATAGTCTTCCCATTTAGACTTTTGATCCATGCAGTACATGCGAAGCATGTCTTCTAGTACTTGATTTACCCTTTCAGTTTGACCATCAGTCTCAGGATGATAAGTGGAGCTTATATTCAATTTGGTGCCTACAACACGATGTAGGGCCTTCCAAAATTTAGAAGTGAATCTAGAATCTCTATCTAAAATTATCATTTTAGGAAACCCATGGAGTCGAAATATCTCCTTGGTGAATCTATTTGCCACTACCTAAGCATCATCCATGATGTTCCTTGGTATGAAATGTGTGACCTTAGTCAATCTATCGACTATTACAAGGATCGCATCATGTTGGTACCTGGTCTTGGGTAAACCTACTATGAAGTCCATGGATATAACTTACCACTTTTGAGTGGGTATATCATGTGGATATAATTGTCCTGTAGGATGTCTATGTTCGACCTTCACCTTCTGACATTCCAAGCATCGAGCAACAAAATCGGTGATGTCCTTCTTCATTCCTATCTAGAAGAAGGCATTTTTCATATTTTCTCTCATTTTGTCTCCTCTTGGATGGGCAGAATAAGGGGTTCTATGTGCTTCTTGCATGATTAGTTTCCTCAAGTCACCCATTTTTGGTATGATGACCCTATCTTTATAGCACAATAGACCATATTTGATGCAAAAATCCTTACTTTTCTTTGGGTTTTTATTCATTTTGACCTGAATTTCATTGCAATACTCATCTTGAGATTGCTTTTCCCTGATTTGATCAAGTAAACTTATGTGACTTTGGGTTAGGGCTGCTATGTGCCTTCTTCTGCTTAAGGCATCAACCACTTTGTTCTCCTTCCCCTTGATGTATTCAATCTCGAAGTCATACTCTACTAAGAACTCGACCCACCTCCTTTGTCTTGCATTGAGCATAGGTTGGGTAAATATGTATTTCAAGCTTTGATGGTTGGTGTTCAGCTCAAAATATTTCCCCACTAGGTAATGATACCAACTCTTTAGAGCATGGACAACTACTACCAGCTCTAAATCATGTGTGGCATAGTTGACTTCATGCTTCTTTAATTTCCTTGAGGTATATGCTATGATAGCATCATCCTGTGATAACACTCCTCCTAGCCCTTCTAGCGATGCATCAGTACATACCACAAAATTTTCCTATGGATCTAGAATCTTGAGTATTGGCGCTATGGTGAGATTTTGCTTGAGCATTGCAAAAGCAGTCTCACACTTCTCAATCCATTTGAACTCCTTTCCCTTCTTTTGAAGGTTAGTTATTGCTATGACTATCTTGGAATAATCCTTTATATACCATCTATAGTAGCCTACCATACCCATGAAGCTTCTTACTTCAGTCACATTGGTAGGTGGTGGCCAATCCAAAATGGCCTTTATATTTTCTGGATCTACTACTATTCCCTCAGTAGATATGATATGTCCTAGATATTTTACTTCTGGAACATAGAAATCACTTTTTGCTAGGTTTTCGTAGAGCTGATTCTCCTTTAGCAATTCTAGTATAATTTTGAGGTGTTTGTCATGTTCTTCCTTATTCTTGGAGTAGATTAAGATGTCATCTAAGAATACGAGGACAAACTAGTCTAGATGCCTCCTGAATATGTTATTCATTAGATTCATAAATGCGGTTGGGGCATTAGTCAGCCCAAAGGGCAAGACTGTGAACTCATAGTGCATGTACCTAGTTTTAAATGTAGTTTTGTGAGTGTCCTCCTCATGTATCCTTAGTTGATGGTACCTTAAATTTAAGTCAATATTTGTGAAGATTGTAGCATCTCTTAACTGATCAAATAGATCTTCTATTCTTGGTAAAGGATACCTATTTTTTATGGTTTCTTTGTTGAGCATCCTATAATCAATACATAGTCATAGCGAACCATCCTTCTTCTTGACAAAGAGCATTGGTGCACCCCAAGGTGACACACTAGGCTTTATCAACCCTTTTTCCAATAGCCCTTGAAGTTGCACCTTTAATTCTTGCATTTCTATAGGGTTCATCCTATAAGGAGCTCTATGGATAGGCTCCGATCCTGGCATTAAATCAATTGTGAAGTCAAACTCGTGCATAGGAGGAAGTTCGGGTAGGTCTTCAAGAAATACCTCTTCAAACTCTTGTAGGATTGGGTGGTTTCCAAACACCTCTCTTTTTTGTTCCTCCTCGACTTCATTGATTTTTACTACATAAACTATCCCTCCTTTTCTGAGGGTCTTCTTCAATTGCATAGCAGATAGTAGTTGGGGTTTGAATGATCCTTGCTCACTATGGATCCTTATTCTTCCTTTACCCTCTTCTAGAAAACTCTATCCACCTATCCTAAAAGTTGATTAAGGCTTTATGAGCCTATAACCAATCCATCCCTAAGATGACATCGAAGGCATGAAGTGGTGCTACATACAAGCATCCTTCGATTGACTCATTTTCTAAGGTGATCTCCACCATAGGGAAACATTGATCCACAGAGTAGGTCTACCTAGAACCATACTCAACCTTCCACCCATGTGCCAAATACCTTGGCCTTTTCGACATATCCCTAGCTAGTCTAGAAGAAATAAGTAAATAAATCTAATTTAAAACTAAAGCTACTTTATTTTTAGAAGAGAGAAAGAAAATTTACACTCCCAGATCAATGGCATGGGTGCGTTGTTCCAATCCTACCTTCATGTTGTTACCTAAAATCCCTAGGGTTTATCACCCTTGCTTGAATACCTAGTTTCACTTTACTTGGGTAGTCGACCACATAATGTGGCCCTCCACACTAGTAGCAACCTCCCTTGGGGTGTTGTGGTTGTCCTTCCCCAATTGCCTTATTTGAAGTGGCTTTAGCCATTCTTTATTCATTGAGATTGAGCAAGTTTTGGGGTTGACCTGTCTATCCAATTACTCAATTTTATCTTACTTGGGCATTTGACCGCATAATGTGGCCCTCCACATATGTGGCAACCTTCCTTGGGGTCTTCATGGATTTTCTTAATCTTCTTTTCAATTTGTTCTACTTGGGGTGCCTTTAGTTGTTCTTGACTTCCCTTATAACCTGATTTAGCTATACTTTTATTTAGTTGAGTGGGCCTCCATTTTCCTTGTTCATCACCCTTCCTCTTCTTGAAGTAGGTATCATTAGCTAGTTTGAGTTGGCTTACTCAATCTTTCTGTTGACCTTTCCATTCTAGATAGCCCACACTTTCTCTTCCCTTTTGGGACTATTGGTTTTTCTTTATTAGTTCAACAAAATAGGAATCATTCAACTGCTTATGTTGTTCTATTTGTTCCTTTTGTTGGTCTATTAGCTCCCCCTATTGTTCTATCTATTCCTACAACACTGTGGCAATGGTGATGAGGTTTTCTACCTCCTTGCTTAAGTCTCTTGAGCCCCTATCTTGGGTTCTTTCTTTAACACTATCCCCTTGATGTTGTCTATTCGAGGGAGTAATCTTCCCTCCCCTTATATTAGGTGCCATTTATCTTGGTTTCATCCAAAAGAGAATATTATGTTACAGCTTCACCATCTCTAAACTATTAAACATAGAGTCTAGTTGCTATCACCATTTTTAATCCATGAGAGATAGTGCTCTAATCTAATAAGAAACCTTTACACTAAAATCCACACTTACTAATCGTAAGGTGTTTGTAGCTTAACAACTACTTATGGGGATTAATTTCCCCTTCTTATTTATCTTCTAGCACAACAAGAAGCTCTAGCACCTTGTGCCTAGATCTTTGATACCAAATGTAACAACCCAAAATATAACTAAAGGGGTTGCTTTTTTTTTAACAAACATACAAGACTAAACAATAATACAACAATGCTAAACACTAACACAAGATTGCAAATATATCTAAGTTAACCCTAAATTCAAGTTATCTATCCTTTCCCTCAACACCAACCTTCTATCTAGCATCTAATTTAGGATACACCCATATCCATACCATGCACACATCAATCTATGCAGGTATACTACACATATTGTGACAACTATAACCACATCCCAGTTAGGGTTAGCTTATCTCCTTCGATCAGTTGAAGGGTACATTCATCTCTTTACTCCACATAAACCAATCTATGTGGGTATTGGCACGTACAACAAATAGACCACTTGTCCTATCATTATGATGGAGTAGCCCAATCCTTTCATAGATAATTATCTCATTTTTAAATATCTAGGTGGTGCAAGTCAACTAGTTTAGTCATTTAAACTAAGTTTACTTATTTGACCCTAAAGGATCCCATAATCCCCTAGGTTCTCCTACTCTATCAACAACCTAGACATCTAAATAATTTAACTAACTATAACAAAAATTTTAGAATTAACATCATAGAAGAACAAATACGATCTAACAATTTAATCAAGCATGGAACATGGTAAAGAAGTAAAGAGATGATTGAAATAAATAAATCTAACTAGATCATGTATCATAGAAAAGAGAGTAACATAATCATTTAATAAGATGACCATTGAAATTACAATTAGGAGATATACTTCCATCCATAATTAAATCATTACATAGCTTGAGTATGGTAAAAGAGTCCATACTTTTTAAAAAGAATAGAACATTACAATAATACTTTTTAAACAAAGGTTGCTCTAACAATATTTCAATTCATCTTAGTAGGTATTTTTCTTTCATCCTGATGCTCTCTTGGTCCTTTAGCTTGCTCATTTTCTCATTGATAGTAGTAAGGGATCAAGACAACTCATGAAACTATGAATCATGCATCTACTAGATGATCATTTAATCTAGTGCATTTAAAATGCCAAATTGCAACTATACAATCACCAATAAGTCTTTATAGATCATTCACATGACATCTAGGAAGGTCTTATTTTATTTCATCTTATCACCATTTAATCAATCAAATTATTTGGTTTGACTACAAAATTTTCCCATAGATTTGATCATGCATTAACTCCTTTTATTTCTCTAATTAACCAAGGCCCCATAAACCTCGATTAATTAAATACTTATAGTTTCCAAATTCTTCAAAAAATAAGGCCCCATAAACCTTATTTAATTAAATACTTATATTAAAGGAAAATAAACAATCATCATCAGTAATTTTTTAGGTAGAAAATAAACATACATTATTAAATAATTTCCAGAAATTATTTATAACAAATTCCATTTCCTTTAATTATAAATACTTTATATAAACATGATTAAATTTACCATGGTTCAATTAATTAAATATCTAAATCAAGAGTATAAAACATACCCTATTTATTTAATTAACATAATTCTCTTACGAAAGAATATAAGTTATGCTTATTGATCAAAGGATAATCCAATTTAATTAAATAAACTATAATATAACATCTTTTATCAAAGGACATAGAAAAGTAACCCCTCGAACTTGACCACACAAAACATTATTTAATAGGGTTGACTTAGGTCAAGGGATATTCAGTAAACCTGACCTAAACCAAAATGTGGTTTCACAAACCAAAAACAAAGCTTCAAAAATCATGAAGACAACCCTTGCTAATGGCTACAAGGTAGACATAGGTATGCATGGAGGTCAAAAGAGGTATCAAGGTTAACAAGTGGCACTGCTAACAACCAATGATAGACCTAGATAAGAAACCAATGCTTTACTACAACCCCATAGGTGTCAAACACCTTTAAAACTATCACCAACCTCTAGTGGGACCTACGTGGGACAAAGCTTAAAATATGTCTATCACCAATCCACCAGATCCATAATTGGTGACATGGTGGAGAGATAACATGGAGTCTAATAAAAACTTTGTCGAAACCTAATGATAGTCATACATGAGCCAAATAGAGGATTTAACTTCAAAAGGCGACGATGGGTTTAAACTATCACATAAAGGACCCAAATCAAATGCAGGGTAAGAGGCACAATGTGATGGTTGATCAATCGGTGAAAGTTATCCCAAGAAAGAATCAATACACATACTTTCTACAATGCTATAGCAACTAGGAAAAACTAAACTGACCTCGCCAGAAAGAATGCTCGAATAGAGGCATCTCAATGACATCAACAAATGCTCACGTGAAGCAGAAAGTGGGGGAACAAAGCTAGATAAAGAAAAATGAAAAAAAGTAAATCTATCAACTACCCAATATCCATAACAAGGTGCATAGGAGCCTCTTATCTTAGAGTTCAAATGGAACTCAGGTGACAAGTTTTAATGTTGACCAACTGACTACCCAAAGGGCGCTATCACAAAACTAGATGTTGAAAGACAAGGTACAAGGAGAATATAGATAAGCATAACATTATTAGAAATAGAAAAACCAATTGTAGAGATTCTAACCTAGTAAAAAGAGATTACTCCTATCTCAAACTCATTTTAGATAGCTTCTTCAATTCCTAGCCTCTTCCTTCATCTCCTTTCTTTGTCCAAGATTTTTGGTCATGATAACCAATAATTTTTTTCAAAATACTTCCTTCCTTATAATCGAGAGTAAACCTCTATCTACCCATCACCTAGGATCTCTTACCACATCAATGCCATCAACTGAATTGAATGCACTCATATCCGCCTATGGTAGTCAAGGTTGGGGGGTCTTTTAATATAAATATCTCCTTAAATATCAAGTCTTCCAAGATATTTACTTATAAAAATAGTATTTCTATGGTGGTGCCAAGAGCAAACGTTCCTCTTCATTTGGATTCATATAAACTAAATATATTTCTTTCATAAATTACAAAAAGAATATTATTTTATTAACTTAAATGTAAAATCTTTGTAACTTAAGTCCACAATTAAAATAAAAGCCTTTTTTTTTTTAATTTAAATAAAACCTTTTTATTATTTAAATCAAAATACTTATTTAAATAAAAGCCTTTTATTTATTGTGATGTAACCGCGGAGTGCATGCCTAGCTAGGCGTACTAATCTATACCATCACAAAAGCACAAAGATCCACACAAATACATAAATTGAACAAAGAAAGCCAACGTATGCAAAGTTTCTTATATTAATATTTAAAGGATCTCGGATTACAAAAATGCCCTCTTAGGGTCACTCGAAAGATGATACAGATGTTACAATTGCCAATGCCCTCAATAGGGTAGGCACACTTATTGTGCTCCGATGATTACTCACAAACTGCCTTGGGGTAGAGCTAACCCCCTTCTCCATGATGTGGAAGGATTATGATATAGGCTCCTTTTTGCACCTATCTCTCTGTGAACAAGAAACAACAACACACGATTACAAATATTGATAGCCTCTCATGATGAGGCCCTTTAAAGAAATATGCATGTAAATACCATTAAACTAGTAAAACAAGAAAGCATAAAGAAAGACTTTAAGCTATTCTAATTACATCAAGAATTATGCTAAAACATACAAGACATGAATAAGCAAATGATGCGTAGATCAAATATCGAATTAGAAGCAATAAAGCACATAAAATATCCAATGTACTCCTACTTAATGCAACACATGAAATGTCTAATTCCTATGGTCAGAGTTTCCCTAAGATGCAATTAAACCTATAAAAAGACTAACATGACTAATCTATGCAATCAAAAGTAAAGTAAGTAAGGTGATCATTAACCTATTGCAAACCATAGTTGTGAGGGGCGGTCTGCATTGTGAACCATGGATGACAACCACGGTTTGACCTCTGATGGGTTTGCCCTCAGAATTAGGGGCAGTGGGCTTGACCTCCTTGTCCAAATTGATGTTCAAGGGTCACCTTTGTCGTCCTATGACATATTTGGTGGTCAAATCATTGTGAAGGGCCTTCATTTGCCCGGATTTGTGTTTCTTGATCCTCCTAAGCACCTAGGGCATCCATGGCTAATTGGTATTTAGATGGATAGCAAAGGGGCTCTCAAATGCACAAAGTCGGTATGCAATTTGATAGGGCTTCGCTGCTCTCTTGATCAGTTAGCTCTCGCTCGATAATTCTCCAGCACTTCACTATACAAATCATCTCTCTTTTTCATCCCCTTAGAGGGGGTATTTATAGCATGCCCCTAGGGCTAGGGGTGGCTTCATGGAGAAGCCAAGACCAAGAAGGTTGGTTAGGATAGTTGGGATGGAAGCCTTTGGAATCTTCCATCCTCCAACTGCCTCCTTCTAGATCTCTTGGTCGTTCCAACCGATTTGGCTCGGATGGAAGGCCTAACTGAACTCTAGTTCAGACCACAAGTCATAGCTATGGTCCAGACTGTAGACCATAGGTGTCAACCATGGTTCAGACTAGGAGACCGCAGGTCTGGGCTGTGGTTCAGACTGCTTAGGCTAGAATGCCTAAATTGAGTGGTTAGAACCACTGCTCTATCTTGGAGTCTATCCAAGATCCTTCATATGGTTTTGTAGCATGTCCATATGAGTAGTCACCCTCGACATGATGCATTTTAGGTGTCTACAGATGCCCCTTTTGAGATGCGTTGTGAGATCGAACAACACTGAGAAAAATAGACCTCCTAAAATGATGTCGTAGGTTCTATGATGATCATTAGTCTGATCAACATTAGATGCCCCAGGTCCAACAAAAGGACACGCATCCTGGAATCATTGCTTCCAATGTGGGAAGGCTTACATTTGAAAAGTCTGCACTCATCATCAGACATTCGGGTAGCTTTGGTGCTACAATAGGAGTTAGGCCTATATAACCGAAGGATGAGAGCTACAAATGAAATTTCATATTTGCTATTTACCCCAAGTAGAGGGGGAAGCTTATGATAGCTGTTAGCAATGATTCACAAGGACGAACGCAATTTTGACAAGATCAAGGGATCTACGATCTTCGGGATCTTCTGTTGATTTTGATTATGACATGAAATTATGACTACCCCCTCAAGCGACGAGTCGATGAGGGTAATGACAATGTCTGAAGCGACGAAATTGCTTGACCATAATGAATGATCCTGAACAACTTTAGATTTGAGATGTTTAATGCCTTGGCTAGGCCTAGTTCAACTTATGATTACAACACTTAGTAGTATTTGCACATCTCTCTCCCATGGAGTAGTCAGGCTATGATAGCCGTCTTAGGGAGTCAAAATAATACAAATTCAAGAAGACTTGTGTTGAATCATATTGTCGATGATTTGTTGAAAAGATGTCATAAAAGAAATGACAATTTTGCCCCAAATGTCCTTATTGTGATTTACTCATCTTGTCGGATTGCATGGAGCGCAAGTCATTGCAACCACCAATTTTATAGGATAAATCATTGAATACGAGGCGCATTTGGTTTTTCATTGTTTGATTTTTTTTTGTTTAATTTGGCATTTATTGGATTGATCCTGGTGCTTGTAACATCACCAAATTTGCAATTTTGATCATGTATTTTGATTTTTATCCACTGGGAGTCATTAATTTACCTTTTCAGACCTTCCCACGATGGGTTTTTAGTGCATTTATTGCTAGTTGTGGACCGCAGGTACGGTCTACGATTTACACTTCCAAATTTTGGGGACCGCAGGTCAGACCTACGGGTGGAAAACCCTAGTTTTGGAACCACGGGTGTCAGCTGCGATCCGCAGAGACTAGGAGGACCTATAAATTGAAATCCCATTTGAAATTTTTCATTATTTTCTTGCAACCCTTAGCAAATTGAGAGCTCTGAGAGAGAGAGAGAACATTCCTTGATACGGAACGCTATCAAAACTTGACCACCATTATACTCATCTTCCCTGATGGTGGATCCTGATCAGCCATCGACTAGCCGAGGGTAGGGTGCGGGTAAGGTAACTCAAAACTGAGACCTCGCACTCAATATCAGTAAAATGAACCACACTTAAGAAATGCAAAAATTGAACCTCATTAAACTACCGGTAATGAACCCCACTAGTCTAGGTTAGCTTAGGATTTAACTTTTATGCTTTAGTGGTCTAGGAGGGTACCCAAAATGGGTGCCACTCCTAAACCATAGCTGGTAGCTATGGTTCCCAATTGGCAAATTGGGAACCGCAGGTTTCAGCTACGGTCCCCAATTTCCCAAATTGGGGACCGCAAGTTGCCAGTTCTCAATTTGTAAATTGGGGACCGCAAGTTGCAGCTGTGGTTCCCAATTTGCAAATTGGGGACCGTAAGTTGCAAGTTGCAATTGCTAGTTTTTTTTTTGAGATTTTTAGTTTTCTTTAGCTTTGCTTAGCTAGATTTAGCTTACATTATGTTTTTTGCTTTTTTAAAAGTTAACTTCTAGAGCACGGGAGCCTGACCTGATGAAGACTCTCTGCGAGGCCTTATCGGATGATGACCGAGCGTGGTTCCGAGCCGTCAGGTTCGGTTATGTCATGGATCTACCCACCATTAGGGTAGATCAGGCCTATATCACTACGTTGGCCCAATGCTGGAATGCATGGACCAACACATTTCACCTTCCTCCCGGTGAGATGACCATCACCCTGGAGGATGTCTATAGGATATTTAGGATCCCTATCGATGGCGAGGCTGTCGTTTCCTCTGCCTACACGACAAAGGATGCTATTTTTGCTACCATCTTCGATGATCAGAGCGTCGATGCACAGGATGATGTGGACCATGGAGGGGTGCACATCGGTGACTGGTATCGGGATGATGTCTTCTCTATTCGAGAGGCCCTATTTATGCATCTCATCATTTAGATTGTCCTTCCAGACTCCTCGGGCATGAGGATTCCCTGGAACATGTTGGCCCCTGCTTGGAGGGTGCTTCAGAGCTCGACGGAGGAGCCACTGCTGTTGGCCTAGGGGAGCACCTTACTATGCCAGCTCTACAGGGAGTTGTACCAGATTACAGAGTGGATCCATAAGGGCATCAGCTGCAACCTATTGCTATAGATCTGGGGGTGGCAGCACATCTAAATTGAGTATCCTACTGATCTACCTCTACGCATCACTACCCTAGATGATGATCATCAGTGTTATGTCACCTGTTGGCCTCGTGCTGAGGAGGGTATCCACAATAGGGCTCATGCTGGGGACACGAAGCATTACATCATCAGGTTTGTAGCACTTGGACCGAGGGACATTGTATGGCGCCCCTACATGGATTGCCCTGCATGGCCAGAGGCGGACGAGTGGCTACAATGGGCCCATCGAGATAGATGGCTTATCTGGCGTAAGCCAGAGGTCCGAGAGTATCAATTTTTCTCTCATGTCCTATGATAGTTTGACCTGGTGTAGGACCTACCAGATATGCCCCTGAGGTACAGACACCTGGCTCTAGAGAGGGATCTCCCGATGATAGTTCCTCCACTGTTAGGAGATGCACCCAATGACTTCCAAGAGTCAGGGGTTGAGATAGCTGGGACCACACCCGACTATGACGGGTGGTGGTCTCTATTTAGATGGCATGGGATAGGGCCTCTGGGTCGAGAGCCAGCTGAGGT
Source organism: Wollemia nobilis (assembly GCA_028583015.1). NCBI lineage: Eukaryota > Viridiplantae > Streptophyta > Pinopsida > Araucariales > Araucariaceae > Wollemia > Wollemia nobilis. The sequence continues at coordinate 2,367,531 of JAQPPZ010002150.1, forward strand.
AGAGGTAGAGGTAGATCCTGATGGGTGTAGGGTGTGCCAACGTACTAAGGGCGGTTGGGGCATAGAGGCCACCATTGAGGACCTACCGAAGATTGACCCTGAGAAGGATGCTCCAGAGGAGGGTGAGGTCCCTCCTGACAGCGTAGAGGGATGGCTGTTGGTGTAGGTTGCTAACTTGTAGAGTCATATTGGGTGCTTTCATACTCAGCAGTATGAGAGAGATACTACCATCACCACTCTAGAGGTGAAGGTATCTAACAAGGAGCGGTGCCTGACTGAGGTGCAGGGCTAGGTATAGGAGCTCATGACTCAAGCTATCGATGCAGAGGCCCAGGTGTAGAGACTGTAGACTACCCTAGAGTTGGCACAAGCATAATGGACTATAGCAGAGGTAGAGCGAGGATCTTGCACGAGTAGCGAGGGGGGCTATGCCACCTCCTCAAGCTATCATGGGGTCTCCTATGGTACCAGTAGTAGGTACAGTAGCTACATAGGATCTGATTGCTGAGGTGATACGACTGTGCGGTATGGTCATGAGGACCAATGAGATGCACGCAACCCGGCTTGCTCATGTTGATCAGCTAGTTGGCTATATAGAGATGCATGGGCTACAGGTTCCTGAGGATCCTTTTACATCAGAGTCTCAGCGTACCAGGTCTAGGACCTCAAGGCAGTTGACAGCGAGCTCGAGTCACAGGACTCATAGGACTGAGAGGATGCACAGGTCCTCTAGTACACACATGATGAGGTCGTAGGCCAGGACTAGAGATCCAGGGCAGACATCAGGGGCCTCCAGTCAGAGGACTAGCCTACTATAGTTACCAATTTCCCATGTGCTGGGTGTGTTAGGCTTTGGAGGTAGGCATGATCCATAGCAGGATCCACCACAGGTGCCAGGTCAGCCAGGAGAGCAGGCTCCAGAGCACAGTGCAGAGGGAGGTGGTGAGAGCTCCAGTATAGGGGGAGCAACCTAGATTTGGGTTATAGCAGCTATCGGCTATAGTTTGGATGTTCTTATTTTGCGTGTAAGGTCGAGGACCTACATAGTTGTAGCCTACGGGCATTTTGTACTCCCTATGTACTCGTTTGGACACACATATATATGATATGATATTTCATGGCTCATTATGTGTACATGTTTATTTATTATTTTTGATTTTATGTTTATTTGATGCACATGGATGCAATGCTTATTTAAATGCTATGTTTATATGATGCGATGTATGGATGTCATGCACTAGATAGCTATTCTACTTTATGATGATGATATGCAGTGATCTAGATGAGTAGATGTGTGACATATGATGTATGTAGATGGATGCGATGTTTATTTTTAACGCATATTTATTTTTGCTTTGTGGGCATGCGTATATTTTATGCAGTTTATGATATGCTATGCAATGTATGGTAATGCATTATGTACATAATCATAATCTAATGGAAATGAACCTGTATGCTTTAATCACTTAAAACATAAGGAATGAATGTAAACTGTGTATATCAATTTTTAAAATATGACACCACAGAATGTATAACAATCATGCAAAATAATTGATAATTCTCATTACAAGAACTTAATCAATTAATCACCCATATATGAAATGTAGTGAAATGGATTGGTATAATGCTAATGAATGAATATGTCATTATGTATATTTCTTCTTTGTTGCACTATATAGTCAGTGGCCGTCTAAACATCATTTCTGATATTCATGCGGTATCTATCCTATATATTTGATTGTGCTTTGTAAAAATGCATTTTGATGAATGAATGACTCATATCTCTGAAGTCTAATGATATTTGGTATCTTGTTGCTATTGGAGCACTTTTTGGGGTTTTCCTTGAGACTCAAACACCCTAGTATACTTCTCCAAAAATCACATACTAACTGTACAAGGCTTATATTGGACAAGGCTTTTGTCGTGATAGACCCAACTATTCATTATCCCTATGTGTGCATGTGAGTATTTTTAGATAGATCGTAAGCATACCCCGTATGTCAGTCGGGACTCTTTCAACCCATATGTGAGATAAGGTTCCTCATACGATCGTACCATCCTTGTTTCAGCTTTGATTAGACTTATACAACTAGACAATCCTAGGTACCTAGAGCTAGCTCATCTTGCAAATTGATCGGGGCTACCCCTCCAAATGCAGGTGGGACTCTTTCAACCCATTGCTACGTTTGGGGATCACCCAATAGAACTACCCCTCCGATTGTAGGTGGGACTCTTCCAACCCATTGTTGTGATCGGGGATCACTCTATGGCTTTCGAAAGGTGGACAATCTAGGGATTCAAGTTCTCACCCTTCTTACTTGCTCAGATGTAGTGATAAAAATCACTATTAGTCCACGTGTTACCATTTTCTTTGAGCAAGGGATTTTTATAGTGCTTTTGATTCACTATGTCACTTTACATTTTGAACTTGAAATTTGTACTTTTTGTTGCACTTTGTAACTTGGGATTTAACTTTTGTGACTTTGGGATTTATAGGGGAAATTCTTGTCCTTTTGCCAAAGTACACCTTTCTAGACCGACTATTTGCAAGATAAGCAGGTCATGAAACCCATCTCTCTAGATACCTAAGACTGTTGTCGCAGCTTTCATCCTCTCTTGTCTTAGCATGATTTTATATTGTTTTGCTTAGTGACGAGATTCTGATATGTTGAAGCACTATCCCAACTAATGACCTTGTCTATAACAGCAAAGCAAGCTTTCTACAATATCTGAAGAACTCACTAGGTATGGTTGAGTGATAGGAAAACTTTAACATACATATATGTTTCTCCGCAATAGGTATCGTGTATGAATGCAATGAATTATGATAAATGCAAGGGTGCATGATTTTCATACAAACGTGTGACTGTTTGTAAAATTTTGATAAATGCATTACACTCTATTGTGGAATGCAATGGATGACAAATGCCTAAATGCAATATGATGATGTGAATGCATGTGTGAATGCAAATGAAAATGCAAAATGTAAATGCAAATGTTTTTGGATTTTAAGCTTTATCAATTTTTTTTGGACTTTTACACATTTTTCTTGATTTTTATAGATTTTTGAGCTTTCATATTTGACCAAACGATGAGTACATGTCCTTGGAGCTTTTTAGGGTTGACCAAGCGATTTTTAGAAATCCTTGGAGCCTTTTGAATTGACCAAAGGTTTTACAACCACCTTTGGAACCTTTTAGTTGACCAAACTCTCAGCAAGAGGGCGTGGAGCCTTTTGGGATGACCGAGAAGCTATAGGAACTCTCGGAGCCTTTGGGTTGACCAAGCGATTTTTGGAAATCCTTGGTGCCTTTTCTTGACCAAGCTTCTTAATCAGAGAGCTTGGGGCCTTTTGGGATGACCGAGCGGTTGAGACAAAACCCTCGGGGCTTTTGGGTTGACCAAAGGCTTACAGATGCCTTTGGTGCCTTTACTACACTCTCAAGCATAGAATGCCTTAAGATGGATGATATTGAGAGGCTCAAACTCTTCTACACCCTCTAGCGATGTTAGGCGATAGGTTCCTGGACCAATATTTTTAGATATGATGTAAGGCCCTAGCCAGTTAGCCACAAATTTGTCTCGCATGTCAGGTGACAAATTCGAGTTCTGTTGGTTCTCTTTCAGCACAAGATCCCCAACTTCAAAGTCTCTCTGGTGGACTTTGATATTGTAAGCTCATTTTAATCACTCCTGATAAACACGGAGATGCTCAAGGGCATTCACGCGATGTTCATCAAGCAATGTCAATTGATCGAGGTGAGCTTGTCGCGTGGTGTCATCATCAATGAACTCTTTCAATGCGATGCACAGCATTGGAATTTCCAACTCCAAGGGCATAATGGCCTCAACGCCATATACTAGTGAAAATGGCATTGCCCCAATAGGCATCTAAATGCTAGTCTTGTAAGCCCATAATGCAAGGGGTAGTTGTATATGCCAATCCTTGTGGTGTTCTTGCATTGTCTTTTTCAAGATGGCTACCATAGTCTTGTTTGAGGCCTCGACTTGCCCGTTTTCTTGCGGATAATATGGAGTTGCAAAACTATGTTTAATGCGGTATTTAGATGTTAAAGCCCGCACAATTTTGTTCTTAAAAGAAGTTCCATTATCCAAAATTATTTTGGATGGTATCCCAAAATGACATATGATATGCTCGAGAATAAATTTTGTGATGCGAGCTCCAGTGGTCATTGTAAGGGGAATGGCTTCCACCCACTTTGTAAAATACTCAGTAGCCATGATAATGAATGTATGTCGGCCTGACGATGGAGGGGAAATCTTGCCAATCAGATCTAGTCCCCACTGAGCAAATGGCCAAGCCGCCTGAATGGGCTGTAAGGCCTGTGATGGCAAGTGCGTAAGATTAGCATGATGCTGACATTTAACACATTTCTTGACATACACATTGCAATCCTTCTCCATAGTGGGCCAATAATAACCCATGTGAAGGATGCATTTGATGATAGCCATACCACTGAAATGGCCACCGCACGTACCATCGTGAGCCTCTAAAATTTCCCAAGATGACTCTTGGGGCTCAAGACATCGAAGGAGAACTCCTTCATAGCCATGTCGGTACAAAATATCTCCTATCAAGACATACTTGGTCACTCTCTATTTAAATGTGCATCTTGTGGCATGCGACAATCCCTCTAGGATCATACCAAGCTTTAGGAAGTCTTGGATTTGCAACATCCAGCTTTGACAAGCCTCAACTTCGATTGCTAAGATGACCTGCTCCCCCTACGTATTTAACTTTGCAAATGCAGACTGGGAAACAACCTTGTGGTGAATGGTAGTACCACTCCTCGTAGGACTCTGAGAAGTCAATGACTCCTAGGGTGCCTGCTTAAGAAAGTCTTCTACTCTACGAAACCAATCAGTTGTTGGTTCCACGACAATCATGTTGATTGACTCTTTGTTATCAAAGGCTACACGCTCCACTGTTGGGTGCGAGAGTGTTCTAACATGGATGGTAGTAAAATCGATAGACGGATTCTGAGGGATCAAGGACCCCAAAGATGCCATGGTGTCTATGAACCTATTTGATGAATGAGGGATTGCCTCGATGTCATACCATTCAAGTTTAGCCAGATAAGTGGCAACAAGATCTTTGTAGGCTTTTAGTACGGGACATCGACACTGAAAGAGCCCCTTAACTTGGTTAACTATGAGCAAAGAATCACCAAAAATGTTCAATATTTTAATACCCATGGCGATGGCTGTGTGGAGGCCCAAAAGTAGGGCTTCGTACTCAACATTATTGTTGGTGCATGAAAAGTCTAACTTGAATGACAAGGGCATTGGAGCTCCTTGTGGCATGAAAAACACTATTCCTGCATCGCCCCCTTGCTCACACTTCGAACCATCAAAAAAAATGTAATATCAACATTATTCTCTAGTTCCTCGGGTTCGAGAGCTTCAGATATTACGAAGACCACATCATCTAGAAGCTCAATGGTTAGAGGCCTACTGTTGGATAGTGGTGCCTCAACCAGTTGATCAGCTATGACTTGTCCCTTGATGGACTTTTGGCTGATGAATTGCAAATCAAATTTTGTCAATAGCATGATCCACTTTGCAATACGTGTGTTATGATATGTCTTGCTCATCATGTACTACAAAGGATTCTGTTTCGATATAACATATGTTGTATGACTTAGCATGTAATACCACAATTTCTTGGTAGCGAACACTACTGCTAAACAAAGTTTTTCAACATATGCATATCCTGACTCATAACTCACCAAGGTGCGACTGATGTAATATATGACTTGCTCTTTGCCTTGCACATTCTTTTGGGCTAACATGGTCCCTAATGCAAAGTCGATTGTCGATATATATAGCAAAAAAGGCTCATCTGGCCTTGGTGGAGCTAGTACTGGTGGCGTTGCTAGGTATTGCTTAATCTCAGCAAAGGCTGCTTGGCAGTCCTTGTCCCAATCAAATGGGACCCCCTTGTGTAGCAGTCAATTCATGGGTCAACACTTATCCGATAATTGAGCGATGAATCACTTTATGGATGCTACTTTGCCCTGAAGGCTTCTTAGTTCTTTGATATTAGTGGGAGGACGCATCTCTAAAATAGTCATGACCTTTGTTGGGTCTACTTCAATGCCTCATTTAGAAATGATGAATCCCAAGAGTTTACCTGAAGTTACGCCAAATATGCACTTCTTAGGATTCAACCTGACATTGTGCTCTATCAGGTGATCGAAGACCTTCCTTAAGACCTCCGCATGCTCTGCTCATAGCAACGACTTAGCTAGTAAGTCATCGATATAATATTCTAAGATTTTATGCATGTAGTCATGAAAGATATATGTCATAGCCTGCTGATATGTGGCACCAGTATTTTTAAGACCGAATGGCATAAATTTATAGTAAAATGTCCCCCATGGCGTTATGAACGCGGTTTTATGCTGATCTTCGAGTTTAATCCGAATCTGGTTGTATCCAAAAAAACCGTCCATAAGGGAGAGCATTTCATGACCTGTAGTGGCTTCTACCAGAGCATCGATATTTGGCAATATAAATGAATCTTTGGGTGTTGCCTTGTTGAGATCTCTAAAATCCATACAAATACGGACCCTTCCATCTAGCTTTCCTATGGGTACCATATTGGACACCCATTCTGGATAGTCGATGGAGATGACAAACTCTACATCCAACAACTTTTGTAACTCGTCTTTCACCATTAAGGCTACTTTTGGATGTATTTTTCTCAATTTTTGCTTGACTGGCTTCTTCGATAGATCTAGCGGCAGGTTATGAGTAACCAATTTCAGATCTAGACCCGACATGTCTTTGTAAGTCCAGAAAAAAATCCGCGCTTTCTCTCCGAAGGAGGGGCCCCCCCCCCCGCGAACCTTTATTTTTTTCCTTTAGTTATTTTCTCTCCCCCCCCTCTCCCTATTAACTATTCCCCCCCCCCACCACGAGAAGAAGAAAAAAAACAACGATCTCCACCTCCGTTCCTTCCCCCCGCCGTCCACCAACCCCAAAACAAACACACAACAATTAAAAAACCAAAAAAAAAAAAAAAAAAATCAAAAATTATTATTTGCAAAAAAAAAAGAAAGAGGGAGCATGGTATGAAACTAAATAGTGTGGGAAGAAGGATCATTTTTTATATTGAATCTCGCTTTTTGATTGTAAGGTAGAAAACCCACAATAGACTTAATTTATATATTTGTTCGATGATGCCTTATTATCATATTTGGATTGCATTTAAATACCTAGTCTAATAGTTGTAAGAGTGAAGGGTTGTGACCCTAGAATATAATTAATAAATAATATAAGTATTAGGACATGTTAGGAGGGTCCTAACATGCCACCCCCCTTAAAGGAGCTTTGTCCTCAAAGCTGGAAATTTGGAAATTGCTGTTGGATATCTTGAAAATTTTCCCACGTTGCATCTTCTAAAGGTAGACCTTTCCAATGGATTAAAACTTCTATGAGATCATGAGTACGAAGGTGACGAGAGTGAAAATCCAAGATAGCTTCTGGCTCGACTAGAAGTACTCCATCATCGAAGAATTCAGGGAGAGTGGTTTGTGTCATGATATGGGCTCCAACTACGAGCTTAAGGCAAGATACATGAAATACAAGGTGAAGTTTGGAAGAGGGAGGAAGCTCTAGTTTATAAGCAACGGTCCCAATACGTTGGAGAACTTTATACGGCCCATAAAATTTGGGTGCTAACTTCTGAGAACCTTTTTGTTTAAGAGAGGATTGACGGTAAGGTTGGAGATGTAATAAAACCATATCACCCTCGTGGAAACTACGTTCACTTCTATGTTGATCGGCTTGCTGCTTCATGCGATGTTGGGTGGTGTGTAGGTTCTCTTTTAGGATCCGTAGTATGTCATCTCTATTAGCAAGTTCTGTTTCCACCGCATGGACTTTTGTAGTCCCTGGAATATAGGAAGTGAGGGATGGTGGTGTTTGACCATATAGTTCTTCATAAGGAGTCATTTTGATGGACATATGGTATGAAGTGTTGTAGCACCATTCCGCTAGTGAAAGCCACTTTACCCAATGGAGTGGTTGAGTAGAAACAAAACATCGAAGGTATGTTTCCAAGCATTTATTTACAACTTCTGTTTGGCCATCGGTTTGAGGATGGTAAGCGGAGCTCATACGAAGTTGAGTACCTTGTAATTTGAGAAATTCCTTCCAAAAGGTGCTAGTGAAAGTTGGGTCACTGTCACTAACAATTGTGGAGGGCATACAATTTAATTTAAATATGTTATCTAGGAAGAGGTGGGCTATAGTGGTAGCGGTATAAGGATGAGCCACGAAACAAAAATAGGCATATTTAGATAAATGATCAACGACTACAAAAATGGTTGTTTTTCCTCCTGATTTTGGTAATCCTTCAATAAAGTCTATAGAAATATCTGCCCATGTTTTGGTGGGTATAGGAAGAGGTTGAAGTAATCCTAGAATAGCGAGGGTCTCCCCCTTTTGTCTTTGGAAAACTTCACATTCTTTTACAAAGTTTTTGATGTAATTTTTCATTCCTACCCAATAGAAGGAGGTAGTGGCTATTTTATAGGTTTTTAAGAACCCTGAGTGGCCTGCAGTGGGTGAGGTATGTAACTCATGAAGAAGTTTTTCATGATAAGTTGAATTGGGGGTGAGGACCATCCTCCCTTTGTATCTTAATATATTGTCCTTCCAAGTGTATGGAGGTTTTCTACTAGGATTATGTTGAAGTTGTTGAATTAAGGCGTGGATAGTAGGATCATTTATTCATTCTTCATGCACCTCATCTACCCATTTAGGAATAAGGGAGGAAAGAGCATGGACTTGAGGCATATCTTCAAATTTTATAGAAAGTGCATCGGCTACCATGTTGTCCTTTCCCTTTTTATATGTAATTTCATAATCATAGCCAAGAAGTTTAGTAACCCATTTTTGTTGTTTCGGGGTATTAGTCCTTTGTTCCAAAAAATACTTCAAGCTATGATGGTCAGTGCGTATAATGAAATGTTGGCCAATAAGGTAAGGCCTCCAATGTTGAATAGCATGGACAATCACCAACATCTCTTTTTCATACATAGAGCGAGCTGAATTCTTAGGAGAAAATGCTTTGCTTATAAAAGCTAGAGGCCTTTCATCCTGCATGAGTACGGCTCCCATTCCTATTCCTGAAGCATCACTTTCAATGACGAATGGTTTAGAAAATTTGGGCATGGCTAGAATAGGGGTGGTACACATTGCAATTTTCAAGGTGATAAAGGCCTCATCCGCTTTAGACGACCATTTGAAAGTGTTTTTCTTAAGTAATGTTGTTAGAGGAGCAACGATTTTACTATAATTTTGGACAAATTTTCTATAATATCCCATTAGTCCAAGAAACCCACGTAGAGCTTTTAAGGTTTTTGGAATAGGCCAATTTTTCACCTCCTCGATTTTGTAAGGATCTACCATAACTCATTCCTTCGAGACAATATGCCCTAAGTATTCAATTTCTTGTTTTCCAAAGGAACACTTTGATCTTTTTGCATAAAGTTGATTTTCCTTCAAGATTTGGAACGCTTGTCTAACATGGTCCAAATGTTCTTCCCATGTTTTGCTATAAATAAAAATGTCATCAAAGAAAACTAATATAAATTTACGAAGAAAAGGGTGAAATACCTTATTCATTAGACTTTGAAAGGTAGGAGCGTTGGTCAGGCCAAATGGCATCACCAAGAATTCGTAGTGCCCTTCGTGAGTGCGAAAGGTCATCTTAGGAATATCCTTTTCATTGACTCGTATTTGGTGGTAGCCTGACCGTAAGTCTAACTTGGAAAAATAAGCTGCCCCGTGGAGTTCATCTAATAGCTCGTCTATGACCAAAATAGGAAATTTATCTTTGATGGTCATTTTATTAAGCGCTCAAAAATTGACACATAAACGCCACGAGCCATCCTTTTTTCTAACTAAAATAATTGGAGAGGAGTAAGGGATTTTGCTAGGTCTAATGACTCCTGCCTTAAGAAGCTCTTGTACTAGTTTCTCTATTTCAGTCTTTTGGAGGTATGGATAACGATAAGGTCTAATATTAGGAGGTTGATGCCCTAGAAATAGTGGAATAGTGTGATCATGACTTCATTGTGGAGGTAGTCCTTTTGGTTCATTGAATACCACCTTATGGTGGTCTAAAATATTTTGTAACTCTGGTGTCTCATCTTCTTTGTGACTAGGTTGAATTGAAAATAATTGGGCGACCATTCCTTTGTTTCCTTTTCGGATAATTTTCTCCATTCTATGCGAGCTGACGATTTGGGAAGGTCCTGATTTTAGGCCTTGGATAATATAGGTTTGGTTCTTTGCTGTGAATTTCATCCATAGTTCATCAAATTCCCATTGGACTATGCCCAAGGTTTGTAACCATTGTACGCCTAGTACAATGTCGCACCCACCTAGGGGTAGGATGTACATGTCGCCTTTCATGTTATAAACCCCCATAGTTAGTTTTATATTTTTGCATTTTCCTTTGCATGCAATTTTTCCACCGTTTCCAATCATCACTTCAAAGTTATTGCAAGGGTATATAAAACAATTTGCTTGTTTAGCCACCTTTGGATCGATAAAATTGTGCATGCTACCAAAATCTAGGAGCACGATAAGGTTTTTTTTCTTAAAATACCCTTTTACTCGCATTGTTTGAGGGGCAAAAAATCCGGCAAGGGCGTTGAAGGAAACCTTTGGTGCATTTTCTTCGTCACTTTCAAGTGTGTTGGATAATACCTCTACTTTGAGTTCAGGTTCCTCTTCAGTAGAATTCCCTTCCTCTGTGGCATCTAGAATATATAATTTTCGTGAGGCACATTTATGATTTCTGTCAAATTTCTCATCGCAATGGTAGCAAAGACCCTTAGCTTGTCTTTCCTTCATTTCCTCGAAACTCAGACGCTTAATTGGTAGATCGAGGTTAATTTTGGGGGTTGTGTAGGAGTTTTGGGTTCATCCATTTTGCATTGGTTTGGGGTTGGTATAAGTGTTTGATGGTTTCTCCCAAGTTGGTTTTGTGAACCGATTTCGTGCCTTGATTTTGTCCTTCGCTAATTTTGCCAAGCCGATGGTCTCTAACATGTTTGTAGGGTTATACATTTGCACCTCTATTCGAATTTCTTCTTTTAATCCACTGACAAAACATTCTTGAAAGAAGGCAACATCTAATCTGGATGTTCGATTAGCTAGCCTTTCAAATTTTGCTTGGTATTCGCTTATCGAAGTGGTTTGGCATAATTTAGTGAGGGCCCTTGTAAAGCTTTGAAACTTGCTAGGGCCGAATTGCACTAATAGATTCTGTGTAAATTTTGACCACGTCGGAGTGCCGTTAGTTTTCTCGAACCATTGGTACCATTGGATGGCATCATTTTCCAAGTGGAAGGAGGTGATATGCACTTTTTGCATTTCCAAATTTTGATTTAGTGAGAAATATTGCTCTGCTCGGTAGATCCAGTTTATAGGGTCTCCTCCTTCAAATTTTGGGAAGTCTAATTTGGTCGTCCGTGGTAGAATGGAAGTTTGTGGACCTCCTAACATTGCTCGGTTTGATGACCCATGGTTGGGTGAATTTGCATGTGTTGTTGCCTGATTTTGACTGATGGCATCAAGTTTAACATCCATTGCAAATATTTTCTCGAAGAGTTCTCTTGTGTTATGGGTATTCTCCTCTCTTTCCTATTGAACTTCTTCAGCGAGCCTTTTGTGTTTCTCATGAATGGAATCCAGTGATCGTCGTCCTTCAGCCATTGCGGTTGGTGTAGGTAACGATCAATATGACTTGGTATAGGTGAGCAAAAAATTAAAAAAATAATTTTAATTTTTTTCCTTTACGTTTCGGACGTCGAAAACCTTGATGCTACGTTGAAGATTTTAGCTTTTTCAAAATAGCCACTAGTCACCACATGAAAGGTCGAGCAATTTGGGTGTAAGACAACTTAATTCGTACCTTAGGAGAAGGTTTAATTTTTTGTGAGGATTTTGACATGGATCCATGAAGCGTGAATGTTGTTTGCATCCTCGCGAATGTGGACTGGCTGAAATGTGCGGTGGGAAAAATTTTTAATGGTGAATTTGCTCCTTGATCTAGCTCTGATCCAGATGGTATGAAACTAAATAGTGTGGGAAGCAGGATCATTTTTTATATTGAATCACTTTTTGATTGTAAGGTAGAAAACCCACAATAGACTTAATTTATATATTTGTTCGATGATGCCTTATTATCATATTTGGATTGCATTTAAATACCTATTGAAAGCACGAGATTCCGGAAGTAAAAGGAAAACTATAACTATGCAATATAAGACGAAATGTAACGCTTTAATCCTATGCACAAAAACAAGGAAAAGAGATAAATTGGAAATGAAAGCACGGATGTAAGGAAATCACAGCCCTCTTTATTCAAATTTCTTTTCCTCGGTTACATATACGTCTCCTCCCCTTTTAGGGGCTAGGAGCGTTAAATTGGTCTTTGTTACAATTTGTGATTTTAGTCTTCCTCCTTCCGCATGCCCACGTTTGGAATGGGCGGGCCAAATGTTGCCGCCGCTTGCGTTGGTAAGGTAGACTCCTCGTCGCTCCTCTAATGCTGCAACTCTGCACTCAAAGAAACAAACAAGAAAGTCAGTAGCACCTGTGTATGAAACATAAAAGATGAATCTAACGATGGTTGAAATGAATCTAAATGAAATGAAAGACTTGACAAAAGCATAAACATGAAACTAAAAGAAATACCACGATTATGAAAGCACAAATCGCCAGTAAGTGAACTAGCAGCACTTCGTCGCTCAAAATGCTCCTTCTCTGTATATATCTTTTGGGTGAGAAAACTCACCGTTTTTATAGACCCAAGGGGTCTTTTTGAATTAACATGCAAAAGTGTTTCTTTGCATGAATGCTTTTGTTTGTGAAGAGAAGACTTCTTCTTGATCAAGGGCTTCTTAATTGCCTCTGTGCATGTCTTTGCATGTTTTAGAAAAACTCATTTGCACTCCCATGCAATGAAGGGATAGCTAAGTGGCAAATCTGAGTTGTCTTAACAGAACTCACTCGCACTCCTATGCCATGCAGGGAAAGCTAAGTGGCAGATGTGTGTTGTTAAAAGAACTCACTCGCACTCCTATGTCATGCAGGGAAAGCTAAGTGACAGTTCTGAGTTGTTATATGCCGAGATTTGACTTTTTTGCAAGTCAAACTCTACAATCGTCCCACCCCGAAGCGAGCGCCGGTAATCGTCCCTGGGTGACACGAGTATCAGTCAGCACTCGTCCCTAAGAAAGACGAGTATCTATCAGTCAGCACTCGTCCCTAAGAAAGACGAGTGCAAGTCAGCACTCGTCCCTAAGAAAGACGAGTGCAAGTCAGCACTCGTCCCTGGGTGGGACGAATAAGAAATAAGGTGTCCAAAAGGTGCCAAATTGGTTTCTGACTTGCAAAACTGCTGTGTGAGTGGTTAGAACCACTGTTTAACCTCCGAGGGCTGCCCTGGGGGCTGTGTGTGTTGGTGCGATCAGTGCTTGTCGTCACATAATCGGATTGGTGTTGTTTTGGTGTCTACAGATGCCCCTTTTTGGGAAGCGTTATGCAAGGCGCAGCGCTGAGCAAAAATATAACCAAAGCACTAATGATTAGGGTTTCTCAGTAACCTAACCAACTTTTGATGCCCCAAGTATAGAAAGGGCACGCATTCTTGAATCCTTGCTTCTGACGAGCTAAGGAACTTAAGTCAAGCATTAACCTGGTTCGGTGAGGTATTACTTGAACTTAGACATTGATCAGTCATGAATAGGCAAAGGGCGCAACCTTTTGTTGTGGGAACCTTGAGTTCATGATTCACGAATGCCAAGTATATGATTAGTTTGTGATGATTGCTTGTTTGCTGCCCCAAGCAAGGGCGCGATTGTCTTTTGCAATGATCCTTTGAATGCGTGTCTTTTCCAAGACTAGGTATAATGTTGTTGATTGGCAACTAAGTGTGACTACCCCCTCAAGCGACGAATCGATGAGGGAATGACCGACATGAGAAAAGCGACGAGTCGCTTGACCCAAGATGACGTGTGCAAGGGTGCCTTTAGATGGTTTACCGCTAAGCATGCTCGAGCAGTTCCCCGACTGTTTTGACCTATTTTTGATTTTGTTGGCATTTGTCATGTTTATGTTGTGGTTGTTTTTAATTTTTTTAATTTTTTTTTTGTTTTATTCGTCCCGGAGTGGAACGATTGTCTGTCGTTACTCGTCCTGGGGTGGGACGAGCATACCTCGGAGTATACTCGTCCCGGGGTGGGACGAGCGTACCTCGGAGTATACTCGTCCCGGGGTGGGACGAGCGCGCTGAAAAGCGCTCGTCCCTGTGAAGGACGATTACCAGCAAACAAAAACTATAAATATGCGAAAATGACGGATTTGGTTCATTTGCACTGTTCGTCGATTGCGATTTGGAGCTCTGGGAGGAGGAGGTAGATTTTTGACGCGAAGCACTGCCGGATCATCCAACCACCATGAGTGCACAGACCGGGTCGTCGAGCGGCGGAGCCGAGGCGAGACCAGTAAGTGCACTATCTCTTCGATTGTCAATTTGAAAAATGCAAAGTTGTTTTTATGGTGTTTTTCTTGTGTTTAAACATGAAACCCTAATTAATTAAAGTAAAAGGTAAATGAATGACACCGAATGAAACATGGATGCAAACCTGATGGAAACTTAGATGGAAAACTATAGGATAAACCCAAAATGAAACTTAGAGTAACACTTTAGGGTAACCATGGTTAGAAAAATGTTTTTCTATGTGAATGGTAAAACTTAGGTTGAAACCATAGGTAAACCATGCCCATATTTTTGTGTTATGTTTATGAAATAAAAAAATGGAAAATGAATGAATTTGTTTTTCATTGAAATGGTAAACTTAGGTCGAAACCGTAGGTAAACCATGTCGATTTTTTTTTTTTTGATGAAATTAAAGATGAGTTTTTTTTTGGTTGAAATGGTAAACTTAGATAAAACCGTAGGTAAACCATGTCAAATTTTTGTCATTTTTGATGAAATGAAAGGTGAATTTTTTTTTTTTTTGTTGAAATGGTGAACTTAGGTAAACCGTAGGTAAACCATGTCAAATTTGTTGTCGTTTTTAAATGAAAAATTGATGAATTGTTTTTGTTTTGAAATGGTAAACTTAGGTAAACCGTAGGTAAACCATGTCAAATTTTTATTGATTTTGATGAAATTAAAGATGCAAAATGGATGAATTTTTTGTTTTGAAATGGTAAACTTAGGAAAAACCGTAGGTAAACCATGGCAAATTTTTGGTGTTTTTGATGATGAAATGAAAAATTGATGATTTTTTTTTTTTTGGTTTTGATGAAATTAAAGATGATTTTTTTTGGTTGAAATGGTAAACTTAGATAAAACCGTAGGTAAACCATGTCAAATTTTTGTCATTTTTGATGAAATGAAAGGTGAATTTTTTTTTTTTGTTGAAATGGTGAACTTAGGTAAACCATGTCAAATTTGTTGTCGTTTTTAAATGAAAAATTGATGAATTGTTTTTGTTTTGAAATGGTAAACTTAGGTAAACCGTAGGTAAACCATGTCAAATTTTTATTGATTTTGATGAAATTAAAGATGCAAAATGGATGAATTTTTTTTTTTTTGGTTGAAATGGTAAACTTAGGTAAAACCGTAGGGAAACCATGTCAAAGTTTTATTGTTGTGGATGAAATTTAAAGATGAATTTTTTTTTTGTTGAAATGGTAAACTTAGGTAAAACCGTAGGTAAACCATGTCAAATTTTTATTGTTTTGGATGAAATTAAAGATGCAAAATAAATAATTTTTTTTTTTTTTTTTGGATGTACATGTGAATGAAAAATAGTACGGTATAGTTATGCATTTTTGTACATGTGATGGTGATGTGATGCATGTTTTTGATGTTTGTTGTTTTTTTTTTTTTTGTGATGTGCAGGTGGTGAAGAGTCGACATCGAGTGCCGACCATTTTTTCTAATGCCCGCGAGGCGTTGATCGATGATGATTGGGAGTGGCTTGATGCCCTAGGGCTCAAGCATGTGGCTCGGTTGGATGCAGTTGTGGCAGATCGGGCATACATTACAGCATTGATTGGCCTGTGGGATGCTCGTACGAACACCTTCCATCTTCCTACAGGGGAGATGACAGTCACCCTAGAGGACGTGTATCGGATTCTTCGGATTCCAATAGACGGGGTTCCCATTCGGACGACACCACGGAGCCAGAGGACGGCGGTACTGACGCGATACTTTGGACATGGAGGGGATGGGGATGGGATGACCTCGTTGGAGAGGGTGGAGCTGGATTGTCAGATTGGGGGGATATTGGTACGATGGTGGTACGCGAGGGGAGTGTTGGGAGTGAGGCATGCAGTACTCATGAGCCTCATTTCCAACATGCTCTTGCCAGATTCATCAGGAGCGAGGTTCCCATGGAACCTAGTGGAGGTAGTATGGCAGTTAGTGGATTGCCCGATGATAGAGCCGATTATTATGAGGTGGGGCCAGACGCTTTTGGCGCAGTTATATGATGAGCTGTACGAGGTCCGCTGTCGGAGGCGAAAGGGGTTGGGGTGCAGTTTCTTGTTGCAGTGCTGGGCATGGCAGCACATAGCCATAGAGCGACCACGAGGGTTGCCCTGGACTACCCGAGCGGAGATGGTGGACAGGGATATTGGGTATGGTGCTTTATGGTACCGATCAGAGGAGCGGGGGCATAGTCGGTGGTTCACGGGAGACGTGGACCATTACAGAGATGCACTAGCACGACTGACTCCCAGAGATGTGATATGGAGGCCATATCGGGATTGTCCCGCATGGCCAGAGGTAGATGATTGGCTTCGATGGGTCTGGAGGGGGAGATGGGTGATTGGGCGACATGGGACAGAGCAGGAGTACTTCCACTACCTCCGAGTGACGCGGCAGTTTGGGGTACGCCAGGGATTGCCTGGGGAGCCCGTAGCCTACCGGCGTCGGAGTGATGAGAGGACCCTAGCTGCGTCGATCCTCGAGCCACTAGGGGAGGAGTCAGATGCTGTGTTGGACATCTCGGATGTTGATGACGTCGGCGTGACAACCGAATATCAGGAGTGGTGGACGCTACGGCAGTGGCGAGGGGAGGGGCCCTTGGGAGGAGAGGAGGCAGCGGGAGGCGGAGAGGGTGCAGAGGCACCGGGGAGAGGGTTGGGGAGCACCTGCAGATGTAGAGATGGTGGAGGTGGCAGAGGCAGGAGATGATGTTGAGGAGGAAGAGCAGCCGGAGATGCAGTATGCTTCGGAGCAGGCTGATGCTCCAGAGAGGCCGATGCAGCCGATCGGGCAGGGGGAGACAGAGGCGGGGTTGCGTGCTGAGGTAGCGCAACTGACAGGAGAGCTTGCAAAGATGACACAGGAGAGGGATCGCCTGCGGTCATAGTTGGCAGAGCGGGAGAGCGCAGGGGCTGTGTCTCGCCAGCAGGGTGGTGATACGGATGCTGTACGGGAGAGGGATCTCCTACGGGTGCAGCTAGCACAGCGTGATGATGCCATTGCGTACTACCGTAGGCGAGAGGTCGAGTGGAGGCTACGGGAGGCAGACTTGAGACGACGAGAGGAAGCGTGGGGGCGGCATCGGTCAGAGATGGAGGCTGAGATTCTCCGCCTGGGTGGGCGAATACCAGAGCCTCCGACCAGTGGCTCGTCGCACAGGATGAGAGACAGCGGGACGGAGCAGTCGGCATCATCCCGGCGTAGGCGGCGAGAGGAGGGCAGTGCGAGTGGTCGGGATGCAGGGGCGAGCAGTCGCCCTGAGAGATCTCAGAGAATAGATACCATGGGGGGTAGCTCTCGTCGCACCGATCCTACGTGATCATGGTGGTCGACGCCCTAGGCTGGGGGTTTTGGGAGTTTGGATGATGGGAGGGAGGTCTGAGGACCAGTTTTGTAGCCTGCGGGCAATTTTGTTGTGATATATATACAGATGATTCTGTTTGGTGTGTATCTTTTTTTTTTGCATGATTTATGTTTATGTACATGTTTTTACATTGATGTATGCATATGCTAATATGAATGTGATGATGCTAATTTATATGATGTATGCATATGGAATGGATGATATGTCGATGCACCATAGACTGTACAAAATTGGAGTGGCTTGTTATAGTAATAAGATAACTTTGTGGAATGCTTGTACATATGAAAACTTTGTTTTTGTATTTTGTCTATTGTTTTATGGTGATGTATGGAATGAAATGTATCGGTTGTTTGAAAATGTAGTTAAGCTTTTCTGAAATGCAGATATTTTTAACTAACTAACCAAGACTGTTCGTTTATCTCACAAGACTTCTGAACAAGGTCTAAATTTGACTTGAATTTAACCAAGTTATTTCACATCCCTGTGTGTGCAATTGAGTTCATTTATGTGTTATTCATCAGGATACCGCCAGTGCCAGATGGGCTTTCAACCGAACTCGTACCGAGGATCACCTAATTAGCTCCACGAACCTCCTTTATTGTATTTAGTCCGATTTGTTTGCGATGTTATCTAGGATACCGTAAGCTAGCTCATCCACATGCAAACATTGATCCGTACACAAGTTAATGTGATAGATATATCGTCATGCGAGAGGTTTACCACCAAGTAACCAATAGGCTATCAACCAAATCGGCATCGAAGCTTGCCTCATGACCTGTCGAAATGCTGAGAATTCCAGGGATTCAAGGTCGACTCCCTTCTTTTCTTCAAGGGTATTGGGATACTTGCTCTTTGGTAGTGATAAAATGATAGTACTCGTCTTGTTTTTTTTTTTTTTTTGAGCAAGGGATTTGAATATAGAGTGATGATAATCACTATTATTTGTGTCTTTTGATGTGTGCACTGTAGGATGTCAAATTTTAGTGCTTTGACGTTTTGCAAATATTTGATGGTTTTGCAACTTTTGAGAACTTGGGATTCATGGGGAATTGGGTAGGGAGGAAGCTTGTCCTTTTGCCAATTCTCAGCATTTCTAGGGTCATTCGCACAGGGGGATAAGCAAGATAGCCGTTTCACTTATGGTAACCAGGATTACGGTGCAGGTTTCATCTTTCGTCTACACAACTTAGGAATTATTTTATGTGTGTTAATATGTGTTGGGATGCTACGTAACAAGGTGTGATCCAAGTAAAACTTTCCCATGTAAAATCTGCTTAATTGTGTACAGTTCTTGGCTAGAAATTTAAAGACATCTCAATGACGAAAACCCTATATACATTAGGCGACACTGATGATGCTAAAAATAAAAGAGTGATATGTTGGATGTAGGTGTTTATGAAAATAGATCTAAGGTGGAAATGAGGGAATTGCCAAATAATGACAGCCTATGGTGCTTTTGACTTATATGACCTAGCGGAGTATGCAATGTATGTATGCAATGCGGAATGCAAACTATACTTTTGTATTTTGATTGTTATGAGAATGCATGGAATGGAAATGCAAATGTTTTTTTTTTTTTTTTGAGAATGCATGGAATTGAAATGCGATTGTTTTTGTGATTTTGATTTTTATGTTGTTTTTGTTGATTTTTGAATATTTATGTTGACCAAGCAATTATGGTAACGCTTGGAGCTTTTAGGTTGACCAAGTGATTATGGGAATCCTTGGAGCTTTTGGGTTGACCAAGCGATTGGGAATCCTTGGAGCTTTTGGGTTGACCAAGCGATTGTGGTAATCCTTGGAGCTTTTTGTTGGACTATGGCTCTCTAGCCGTGGAATGACCTCAAATGAATGATATTCAAGGGTTCTGTTTCCTTGATTCCTTCAAGAGAGGCAAGCCGGTATGTTCCAGGTCCTATTCTACTATCAATGATGTAAGGACCTAACCAGCTTTGTCGCAAACTTATCCCGAAGATGGGAGGGCAAATTAGAATTCTCGTTGGTTCTCTTTTAAGACCAAATCACCAACCTGAAATTCCCTGAAGTGGACTTTCATGTTGTATGCTTTCTTAAGTCGCTCTTGATAGATACGCAAATGCTCGAGAGCATTAACGCGTCGTTCATCAAGCAACGTCAGTTGATCTAACCGGGCCTGCCGTGCAGTGTCATCATCGATGAACTCTTGCATTGAAATGCGCAGGGAAGGAATTTCCAACTCAAAAGGCATGACTACCTCGGAGCCATACACCAGCGAAAATGGAGTTGCCCCAGTGGGCGTCCGAATGCTGGTGCGATAAGCCCATAGGGCAAGCGGGATCTGAATGTGCCAATATTTATGATTATCTGCAACTGTCTTTTTAAGAATGGCGACTAGCATTTTGTTTGACGCCTCTGCTTGCCCATTTGCCTACGGATAATAGGGTGTTGAAAAGCTATGCTGAATCTTGTACTTTGTGGTCAAAGCACGCACATATTTATTCTTGAATGGTGTCCCATTATCCGAGACTATTTTGGATGGAATACCAAAATGACATATGATGTTATGCAAAATAAACTCCGCAATGCGAGCTCCAGTCGTAGTGGTCAGCGGAATTGCTTCCACCCATTTGGTAAAGTACTCAGTGGCCGTTAAAATGAACGTGTGACGACCGGACGACGCAGGGGAGATCTTTCCAATTAGATCAAAGCCCCACTATGAAAAAGGCCAAACCGATTGAATCGGTCGTAAGGCCTGAGAAGGTACGTGTGTCAAATTAGCATGATGTTGACACTTCACGCACTTCTTCACATATGCGCAACAATCTCGCTCTAAGGATGGCCAATAATAACCCATGCGAAGAATGCGCTTTGCGATGGCCATACCGCTGAAGTGGCCACCACATGTACCATCGTGAGCTTGGGTGATCGCCCAAGCGGACTCTTGCTGGTCCAAACAACGAAGGAGGATTCCTTCATAATTTTGATGATACAAAATGTCTCCTACCAAGACATGCTTTGCCGCTTTCTGTTTGAATGATCTTTTCATGGCTTGTGTCAATCCAAGTGGGAGAGTACCTAGCTTGAGGTAATCCCGAATGGGTGTATACCAGTCTTGCTGATCAGAAACCTCGATAGTATGAACGGCCAATCCCTTTTGAAGTTTATCCCGAACAAAAGCTGAACAAGAAAGAACTTGTAAAAACAACGTGGTGTTGCTAGCAAGAGGGGCCGGGGAGAACAAGGACCCCCAGTTGGCTTTAATCAAACAATCTCGAATTCGAGAGAACTTATCCGGAGATGGTTCAATCTGGATCATGTGGATTTTTGGCGTCGAATCAGAGCTTGCACGCTCCATCGTAGATTGCGATAATGTTTTAACCTGAATGGTTGTCATTTCACCAGAAGGGTCTTGCGGAATAAGTGACCCCAAGGAGGCCATAGTATCCGCAAAATGATTTGATGATCGAGGGAGTGCCTCGATGTCATACCATTCAAATTGTGCCAAGAATTTATCCACAAGGGTTTTATAAGACTTCAAAACTAGACATTTACATTGGTATATCCCTTTTACTTGGTTGACAATTAACAGCGAATCACCAAAGATGTTCAATCGTTTAATGTTCATGGTGATTGTTGTCTGAAGACCTATGAGCAAGGCTTCGTATTCTGCATTGTTATTGGTTAGCGGGAAGTCTAATTTAAATGACAAGGGCATTGGAGCACCTTGTGGAGTGAAGAATACAATTCCCGCACCACCCCCTTGCTCACATTTAGAACCATCGAAGAATAGGGTTATGTCATCCGTGACTCAGGCTCATTAGAATCTGGCGACTCTGAAACATGGAAGACCCCATCATCAGGTAGTTCAAAAGTCAGAGGCTGATCGTCTTCAAGAGGAGCCTCGGCTAGTTGATCGGCAATGACTTGACCTTTTATAGATTTCTGTCCAATGAACTCTATGTCAAACTCCGTCAACAACATGATCCATTTCGTCGTGCGGCTACTATGATAAGTACGACTCATCATGTATCGCAATGGATTCTCCTTAGACACAACATACGTCTTATTACTAAGCATGTAGTGGCGTAGCTTTTTGGTAGCAAACACCACCGCAAGCGAGTTTTTCAACATATGCATAGTTAAGTTCATAACTGACTAGGGTGCGGCTAAGATAGTATGTAGCCTGTTCTCTGTGAAGTTCATTTTTCTGGGACAGCATGGCACCCAGTGCCACCTCAGTGGCTGAGATGTATAAATAGAACGGCACTCCTGGTCTGGGTGGTGCCAGTACTGGTGGTGAAGCCAAGTACTATTTAATGTCATCAAAGGCTGACTGGCACTCGTCATCCCAATGAAATGTGACCCCTTTATGCAATAATTTATTCATGGGTCGGCATTTGTCAGATAACTGCGCTATGAAGCGCTTGATCGACGCAACCTTTCCCTGCAGACTCTTGAGCTGCTTGATGGTGGTTGGGGGATGCATTTCAAGGATTGCCTTGACTTTGTTTGGATCAACCTCAATTCCTCGTTTGGAGACTATGAAACCCAAGAGCTTTCTAGAGGTGACGCCAAAGACGCACTTCTTGGGGTTTAGTCTGACTTTATGCTCAATGAGGCGATCAAGGACCTTACTCAAGTCACCGATGTGATCTGGGCGCAAAAGAGATTTGGCCAACAAATCATCCATGTAATCTTCCAAAATTTTGTGCATGTAATCGTGAAAGATGTATGTCATGGCACGTTGGTAGGTAGCTCCGACATTTTTAAGGCCAAAAGGCATGACCTTATAACAAAATGTCCCCCAAGGCGTTGTGAATGCCGTTTTTAGCTGGTCCTCAGGATTAATACGAATCTGATTGTATCCTGAGAAACCATCCATAAGGGAAAGCATTTCGTGGCCTGCTGTAGCGTCTACCAACGCGTCGATGCTCGGCAAAGGAAAATCATCCTTAGGACTCGCTTTGTTAAGATCTCAAAAATCAGTGCATATGCGAATCCTCCCGTCGGGTTTCTTGACAGGAACCATGTTAGACAACCATGGCGGATAATCCACACAGATGACAAACTGGGCATCCAACAACTTTTGTAACTCATATTTTACCATTAAGGCTACTGTTGGATGCATCTTGCGTAGTTTTTGCTTTACTGGCTTGATTGTCGGATCAAGCATTAAATTGTGCGTGACTAGTCGTGGGTCTAGTCCCGGCATATCTTTGTATGACCATGCAAAAACCTCCTTCTTTTCCTTAAGAAGGGCAACATAATCGGCTCGCTCTTCGGGGGAAAGACTTACCCCCAGCTTGAGAATCCGTGGA
Source organism: Wollemia nobilis (assembly GCA_028583015.1). Classification (NCBI taxonomy): domain Eukaryota; kingdom Viridiplantae; phylum Streptophyta; class Pinopsida; order Araucariales; family Araucariaceae; genus Wollemia; species Wollemia nobilis. The sequence continues at coordinate 2,390,743 of JAQPPZ010002150.1, forward strand.
TTCATTGGATCTGTGCCGATGTCTACATCAGTCGTTGCTTCAACTGACATATGGGATCCGTCTTCCAACTGGTGTGGAATGGGGATCAGATGGATATCATTTGCTGAATTAAGATCGTCATTTGGAACATCAAGTTCCTCCTCAGCATGAAAGACATCCTGAGTCTGTCTTGGAGTGAAATGAAACATCCCACCGCAAGGCCAATACTCTGATGGAGATGGTGGTGTGTCAGTGCGATCCCAATCAATAGCTTCTATGTCTAGATGCAATAATCGTGTTGGATTGGCTGGATCATGGATGGGGGCGGTCAAGTCAATGGAGACCATGTTGATGAAATGATTGTAATCTCCATAACCGCAAATGTGACAACTGTGACATTCTGGATGTTCTTGGTGCTTTGGATCTGGCTCTGTGGGCACTGGCACAAAGGGATCAGCCCTATACGTAGTCCTACAAACAGGGTCTACCCTAGGCACTGATGAGTTGATAGGGTCTCTAGGCGGAAGATGTTCGTTGTATGCCTAGAGTGGGGGGTGCAGTAATTGCTATAACTGCGCCAGGGTGAAATGCCTCCTAGGTCTTGGATCTATGTGTAAGTGTTCCAACCTGTCATCTATGTCTAAAGGATCTTGCAACCTATGCTCACTAGGATAATTCAATGGGAACATCCTCAGGAAGCTTTCCTGATCATCATTCATTTGATATTCATGCGAATGATCGTCCTCCGACTCATTTTCAGAAGACCCTTCGTGGTCTTGTCCATCTTCCCCTTGTGGGTGAGTCCGTGAGGTTTCTCCTTGTTCAGCCGTAGGGAAAGGGTTGTTGAGGTCAACAAGGTTATTTGTGTGCAATGGGAAATAGTCCCCCAGTGTATAAGTCGTATTTGGATTGGCATATGGATCCGATGCCAACCCATCCTTGTTGCCTATCCCTAGGCCTTGCATGTTTTCGACCAAGATGTCGAGGGGCAAAGGGTGGTTAAACCCTACTCCTGACTTGTCATAAGGCATTTGGTATCTTGGTTGACACAAAACACGCATTCCTTGTTCATACCGGCCTAACCCATATCCATGCCAATTGCATTGGCTAAGATAACGTAATGCGAAGTCTGGGTTAGCCAGATAGTTGACATCTTCCATAAAGGGATCTTCATCTTCTTCTTCTTTTCGGGAAGGTTCAATGCCATGATCCAGGCCCCCAAAAATAAAATTTGTCTGATTAGGTGGGTAGCCTAAAGGAACCACGGAGCCTATGGGGAGTCGAGGTCTTCCCATGTCTTGCATAGATTGAAGTGTGGGCGTTGCAACAACATTTCGCACTATGTACTCCCCCATGCCTATGTTAGACATCTCAACAGTAATCGTTGGCGATTGAGGGGAAGTGAATGGGAGTTCTCCTTGAGTCCACTCCATGTGGGGTGCACTAGGCGTCTCAACTTCCATTCGATTAGGCGTCTCTCCTGTAGAGATGTTGGAGACTAGAGGTGGTTCCGCTTCCAGGGGCTTCTTTCCTTTGTCCGTTGGTGTGGCCATCGTAGGTGGCATCGTTGTGGGAGGACTGGATGAAGAAGATGATCCCGCTTGAGAACTTGATTGAGTTGGCAAGGGAGATTCTTGCTTAGTCGAACCCCGTTTAGATGGATTTAACTGGAAATCCACGTGCGTTGAAGGAAGGGTCGATCGCGGCATGATTTGCACCGAATTGCAGTACTTAAAAGGTTCCAAATCTGCAGGGACCACGTGCACTTGTCCTTCAAATGTATATTTCAAACATTGATGAGCAATTGAAGGGACACACTTCATATCCCGGATCCAAGGCCGTCCAAGCAAGATATTGTAAGCCATTTCCCCTTCTAAAATGTGGCACAATGTAGGAATGATCTTTTGTCCCACTTGTATGGGCAGGACAATTGTGCCAACTGTCGAGCATATCGTATCATTAAATGCTCGAAGGGTATAAGTGGAAGGTGCAATGTGAGAGGTTGGTAGTTTCAGATGTTTCAGTGCAGCGGTTGTAATAAGGTTACTGGAAGAACCAGTATCTATCAACACCCGTTTGTACGGAGTCCCGTTGACCCGCGCAATAATGTGCAGGGGCGGATCCGGTACATCTCCAGTCACCATTTTTAGCTCATCTTCCCTAAAGGTAATAACTGGTTCAGTACACTATTTAACATGCCCCACAAAATTGTTGAACGAATCCGCTTCGTGGGGTTGCAACTCAATTGCCTTTAATATCTCCATAAGAGCTTCCCGATGGGGCGCTGATTGTTGAATAAGCTCATAAATGGAGAGCCTAGCCGATGTGGTCCGTAGAATTTGAGTAAGTCTAGATCGAATCGTGACCACTGGTCTAGGTGGGGGCAACTGTGTAGGATTCGGTTGATGTTGTGACGTGGATGAAGCTTCCCTAGTGGCTGTCGCGGGGACAACTCCTGGGTGTCTCTTGTTTCTTGTCACAATACTTATCATTCCAACATACCCGTCCATGGGGTAACTCTGTTGCACTTCATTGACATGCAAAGGTTTTGTTTGTGCATCATGTGTGGGTAAAGGATCTTTGAAAACACCCATTTGTTGGTTGTTGGGTGCGATGGGGTTATCCACTACCAATGTTTGATTATCAATAAGATCTTGCACTAAACCTTTAAACGTCCAACAGACATTAAGGTCATGCCCTCTCCTCCGGTGGAATCTATAGAAAAGATCCTCTCTGTAGCCCTTAGACTTTGGCGCATTAGGATCGATTGTTGGAATATCTGGCAGATTAATCAAGTTTGCCGCTGACAAACGGTCAAACAAGGAATCCCTAGACTCAGTGTATGGAGTAAATTGTCGCTTAGGGCGACGCTGCTGATTTTGATCCTATTTTTTGTTATCTTTCTCATAATTAGTATGAGGCACCGCCTGATAATTAGCCTTTGAAGGCTGTGTTGCTTGGGCAGGCGTAGGGGCATTAATAGCAACTTGATTGACCGCGACGGGTTTCTGTTGCGTATTCCCTATTTTGGTGCTCTTGTTCCACTCTTTTTTCTTAGGCTTGGCAATTTCGCCATCCTGTATCTTGATCTCTTCGATACGTCTAGCTTGCGCCAGAGCTTCTTCTAAAGTGGCGTATTGCTGCAGCTGCAATAGCACAGAGATCGATCGCAAACAGCTCTTTGCGAACATTTGAGTTAGGTCGGACATAGGAGGGAGATAGGACAACTTTGAAAGCACCGTCCTCCATCGATTCCCATATGCGACCATGGACTCTTCCTCATACTATTTGAGGCTAGCTAGATCACTGAGTGACGCCTTTTTCTTTGTATTGAAAGCAAAACGTTCTAGGAACGCGTCCACTAGTTGATCCAAATTGTAGATGCTATGCTTTGGTAGATGGGTAAACCAATCCGAGGCAGACCCTGCAAAGGTGGTTATGAATGTTCTCAATAGCAATGCATCATTGTCTTGTATACCAAAGCACTGACTCAAAAATCGAGTCACATGTTCTTGAGCATCCTCATCCCCTTTAAAGAGTGCCAAGCTGGGCAGCTTGAAATGTTCGGGGTATGGAGGTGCTGGCACTGACGGATGTATTGGATGACTACGGAGTTGGCGCAAGGTAGGATTTTGAGGCCCACCAGTCTTAAGTTCCATATTCTCCAAGCGTTCTAACAACACTTTGTAGGCATCGAAGGATATAATTTCCTCCTCCTTAGCTTGTTCCCGTTGTGGGTTGCGGGAAACTTGAGGCCTTTGAATGACTAAATGGTTAGCATTCCTTCCGCCTTGATAGGGTGTTTCAACCCGCTCTTCTTCTTGGTAATAATCCTCATAATATTCGTGAGGAGTGTTTGGCCTAGGCCTATAAATATGGATGGGCGCCCGTGGAGGATACCCATCATGGTCACGGGGAATGGCCTCCCGCTCAGGTCTAAAAGGTCTTGGAGGCAATGCTTGCTGAAGTCGTGGAGACCTATCTCGCCCTAAAGGGTTGTGCCTCACATACATCTCGGAGTGTTGTGCACGAGGGATCGGGGCCCTCTCACGTGCATGGTTGTGAAACCTTTCAGCAGTCTGACGCTGAATGCGCTCTTGATCAAGGTGACACAAATGTTCTAATTCCTCGTTGTTCTTGCTTAAGCCGCATGATTTGCGCTTGGCGGGCGGCTAGTTGTGTAAATGCCAAGTTACTTTGTGCTGTTGTCTCTTGTTTGATAGGCCGAGATGTCTCTCCTACATATCTATTTTGATCATAGTACTCTGAGACCCCTACATGTTGCTTCCCTCTGTCGAGGTTGGCCGCATTAACTTGAAACTCTGGTCTCAATAAGCGATCTGGATATAATGCAGGTGTAGACGTGCATCTTTTTGGTATTGGACACTGGACTGGAGGGATGTAGTGATCCTCCTCTCTTTGTCTGTGATATGCATAAAAGGTGCGAGCAGAATTGCCTTGCTCTGTCGGGCGGACTTGTTGTTCTGGATGTGGTCTACTGTTTTCGACATTAATTGGGGGTAAATTAGGAACCACAACATTATGTAATTCTTCATTTTGGACCCGTTGTTGTTCCATAGCATTACACAATGTTTCATCACTAGGCCATCCATAATGAACTTCAAAGGGAGGCTTCGTGCTTAGACCAGGTGGTATATATAAGTTATTGTCCTGAAAAGATTCTTGTTGCTCATGAGTTTCCCTTAGAGAAGGGGTTCTAAAGTCTCGTCTATTGAAGGCCTGATTTGGAGAGCCACTCCTTGAGACACCTCTAGAACCTTGTTCTATGACTCGTATGGGTTGGAGTGCCCCGCCATGATGGGGCTCTAGAACCATGTTCTGCATGATGTGAACTAACTGTTGTATCCCGCCGGTGAGGCGGAATGACTAAGTCTTCAAGGCTATATCGGAGACGATTTGTCTCTCTTGGTGCATGTTCTACAGCTTCTGCCCGTGATTGGGCTTGGCTACGAGTATTCACCATGGTAATGCTATCCTAAAAATGCAAAAATTCTTTTTATGATTTTTTTTTTTTTTTTGTCTAAAACAGAAAATAGCATACACACTCACAAGCAATGCTTATCTCTTTTAAAGATTAATAGTGTGCCCTAGATCTGGTTTAGTGTGTTTTTGTTGTTTGTTTTGTTTTTGAAAATTTTTGTGAAACGTTTAAATGCAAGTATGAAGGCTCTTATAACTCCCAAAAAATGGTCGCCCCTTCAATATACCAGCCAAGCCGATATACCAACCTCTCTATATACCCGCCCTTACGAGAGGGAGACTATAAGTACGTGAGAGCAGATGGTACGTGGTACGTAGGCGGTACGGAAGGGGGATTGTCCTGTTAATGGAACCTACCATAGAAGACTTATCCTTGCGTGCATGGGAATCACCCCAGCAGCACTCGGTCAGCTTTCATCAGGATTTACGCCTAACAATAGTTGACAATCGGGGAATGGATGCAAAGCTAAGCCAAGGTGGTGATGAACCCACCGTTGGTCTTGCTCAAGGGTTGGGGTCTTACGACCAACGCCTTGGTTTAAAATGTAACGTGATGTGTGGGGTTCATTTTAATTTTGCAAAATTGAAACAAGCAAATGAAAAGAAATCTTTCCCTAAGCCATTCAAACTGAAAACCAGAAAACAGAAAAACAAAAATTTGACAGAAGCTATAAAAACCCCTACCTCTTCTCTGCCTAATCGGAAATTTCTGATTTGCTCTAAAAATTTGCACAGATCTATAATCGTCCCTGGGTGAGGCGAATAACAGAACCGTAATCGTCACAGGGTGGAACGAATAATTTATTCGTCCCGAGGTGAGACGAGTAACAATTCTATAATCGTCACTTGCAGAGACGAATAACAGTCCGATTGTTGAAAAACAGGTACCTGTAAAAAAACAAGCAATTTTTAGATCAGTAATTTAACCTAAACAAAAATAGAGGACAAAAGTCCCACCGTGATCGCCATTGAAAGCACGAGATTCCGAAAGTAAAAGGAAAACTATAACTATGCAATATAAGACGAAATGTAACGCTTTAATCCTATGCACAAAAACAAGGAAAAGAGATAAATTGGAAATGAAAGCACAGATGTAAGGAAATCACAACCCTCTTTATTCAAATTTCTTATCCTCGGTTACATATACGTCTCCTCCCATTTTAGGGGCTAGGAGCGTTAAATTGGTCTTTGTTACAATTTGTGATTTTAGTCTTCCTCCTTCCGCATGCCCACGTTTGGAATGGGCGGGCCAAATGTTGCCGCCGCTTGCGTTGGTAAGGTAGACTCCTCGCCGCTCCTCTAATGCTGCAACTCGGCACTCAAAGAAACAAACAAGAAAGTCAGTAGCACCTGTGTATGAAACATAAAAGATGAATCTAACGATGGTTGAAATGAATCTAAATGAAATGAAAGACTTGACAAAAGCATAAACATGAAACTAAAATAAATACCACGATTATGAAAGCACAAATCACTAGTAAGTGAACTAGCAGCACTTCGTCGCTCAAAATGCTCCTTCTCTGTATATCCTTTTTGGGTGAGAAAACTCACCGTTTTTATAGACCCAAGGGGTCTTTTTGAATTAACATGCAAAAGTGTTTCTTTGCATGAATGCTTTTGTTTGTGAAGAGAAGACTTCTTCTTGATCAAGGGCTTCTTAACTGCCTCTGTGCATGTCTTTGCATGTTTTAGAAAAACTCATTTGCACTCCCATGCAATGAAGGGATAGCTAAGTGGCAAATCTGAGTTGTCTTAATAGAACTCACTCGCACTCCTATGCCATGCAGGGAAAGCTAAGTGGCAGATGTGTGTTGTTAAAAGAACTCACTCGCACTCCTATGTCATGCAGGGAAAGCTAAGTGACAGTTCTGAGTTGTTATATGCCGAGATTTGACTTTTTTGCAAGTCAAACTCTACAATCGTCCCACCCCAAAGCGAGCACCGGTAATCGTCCCTGGGTGACACGAGTATCAGTCAGCACTCGTCCCTAAGAAAGACGAGTATCTATCAGTCAGCACTCGTCCCTAAGAAAGACGAGTGCAAGTCAGCACTCGTCCCTGGGTGGGACGAATAAGAAATAAGGTGTCCAAAAGGTGCCAAATTGGTTTCTGACTTGCAAAACTATTGTGTGAGTGGTTAGAACCACTGTTTAACCTCCGAGGGCTGCCCTGGGGGCTGTGTGTGTTGGTGCGATCAGTGCTTGTCGTCACATAATCGGATTGGTGCTGTTTTGGTGTCTACACATCCATTGCAAATATTTTCTCGAAGAGTTCTCTTGTGTTATGGGTATTCTCCTCTCTTTCCTATTGAAATTCTTCAGCGAGCCTTTTGTGTTTCTCATGAATGGAATCCAATGATCGTCGTCCTTCAGCCATTGCGGTTGGTGTAGGTAACGATCAATATGACTTGGTATAGGTGAGCAAAAAATTAAAAAAATAATTTTAATTTTTTTCCTTTACGTTTCGGACGTCGAAAACCTTGATGCTACGTTGAAGATTTTAGCTTTTTCAAAATAGCCACTAGTCACCACATGAAATATCGAGCAATTTGGGTGTAAGACAACTTAATTCGTACCTTAGGAGAAGGTTTAATTTTTTGTGAGGATTTTGACATGGATCCATGAAGCGTGAATGTTGTTTGCATCCTCGCGAATGTGGACTGGCTGAAATGTGTTGTGGGAAAATTTTTTAATGGTGAATTTGCTCCTTGATCTAGCTCTGATCCAGATGGTATGAAACTAAATAGTGTGGGAAGCAGGATCATTTTTTATATTGAATCACTTTTTGATTGTAAGGTAGAAAACCCACAATAGACTTAATTTATATATTTGTTCGATGATGCCTTATTATCATATTTGGATTGCATTTAAATACCTAGTCTAATAGTTGTAAGAGTGAAGGGTTGTGACCCTAGAATATAATTAATAAATAATATAAGTATTAGGACATGTTAGGAGGGTCCTAACACAACATGTCTTTGTAAGTCCAAGCAAAGAGATCAGGTCTCTCTTTCAGTAGAGAGATGATGCTATCACGCTCATCCAGAGTGAGACTCTCTTCAAATCTAACATTCTTTGGATTGGTGGGATCTTTACTGATATCCACATCAAAGGTTTTCTCTACTGACATATGTGATCCCTCCTCAAGCTGGTGAGGCATAGGAATTATATGGATGTCATCATCCGGGTTCACATGTTCCTCTTGGGAAGCATTCTTAGCATGACAAACATCATGAGCACAACCTGGCACAAAATGAAATGGTTGCAGCATTTCTTCATTAGGGAAGAAATCTTCATGCCAGACCGATGATTCAACGCGATCCCAATCGATAGCATCCATGTTTAGATGCAGTGGTTTGGATGGATCTGTTGGATTGCAAAGTGGCATGGTCAAATCAATGGAGACCATATTGATGGAATGGAATCAATATCTGGAACCACATGGACAAAACCCTATCCCTACAGCATAGCTTTCATACCCAAGATCTAGTTTGGATGGTACCGGCACAAATGGATCCTCTCTATGTGATGTCAGTATAATTGGATCCTCCTAGTGCACTAGATTCAAAATGGAATCTCTCATCTCAAGGAGCTCCACATACGTAGGTGGATCAGGAAAGAGTTCCTGATACCTCTCTTCGAGCTCTCTTCTTTCCCTCAGGCTATGATGGAGATTAATATCCCTACACAAACCTATAGCTATAATAGGTGGGGGACCTCTAGATGGAGGCCTATTACATAAGTAGCGAGGTCCCAAATAGGCCATCTCCACAAAGTCCTCATCATCACTGTATAAATACAATCTGTCACTTCCCCCCTCTTCTAAGGAGCGATTTGGCATATGTGGTACCATGTATTTGATTCTACGGTTGCTATCATCACTATCTGGATAAATCTGATAGAACGATCATATATATGATACTACCGCATAAACTAGCATTGCACTTTCCTTAGAGCGCTCAGTATTGGGAGGGACTTCCTCCATAACATGTTTTGATTCCCTAGGAAATAGATATTGCATATACACAAGCCTAGAATCGATCCTCTCATCTACATCATCATGGTCACTACCATGGATGGGCCACTGTATTGTGTCTATGCACAGTGGGAGATTAGTTGGGCGAGGCTTTAAGTAAGCCTCCTCTATTTCATCTTCATAATCACTATCAGCTATGAAGTGCTCGTTCATCTCTTACACTTGTTCCATAGGCAGCAGATGGCATGCAAACGCTCGTCCTAAAAAAGTTAGATTGATTTCCTCCTTAGATTGATCATCATTTGAGGATTTATCATCTGCATAATAACTAGGTCCACTCATTTTGGAGGTGGACTCATTTCCATCATCATCACAAATATCTCCTAACTTGAGATCACCTACAGTAGTGGGGTTATGCCCCTGCATACCAGTGTCGTTGGTAGCACCATGAATTTGGTTACCCAGGTTGTCTCTGGGGTTGTCCTCTAAGTAATCGTCATGGTATGAATCAGGTGGCCCTATGGTAACAAACAATGTCATCTGGCAAGTCCTCCAACAAATGGAAGGATTAGGGTGATATGGATTAAAATCCACATCATCCCCTAGACTTAAGTACATGTGATCTAAGGATGCAACAAGCAGATCATCATGACCTCATACTTGTAACCCTAACCTAAACCTATCAGTAGCTAACTGATAATGAGGTTCGAGCGGGGTTCTACGTCCCTATTCAAAAAGACCAAGGCCATGCCCATGCCAATGATACGACTCAAAAATGTGCATGGCATATTTTGGGTTTGAGAGATAGTGCACATTCATAGTGAATGGCTTATCATCATCTTCATCTATGGACATTCTTATGGGTGCTTGATCTAGCCCTACGTAGACGAAGTTGTTTTGGTTGAGTGGCTCACCCAACGACACTACAGATCCAATCAAAAATTGATAGGCATGTGGTCGGCCCATATCTGTGCAGTTTTTAGGATAGGTCCGAAAGTAACATTTTGCACAAGATATTCACCCAACCCTGTGCTGGCCAAATGAATGGTCACCTGCAGTGTAGATGACCTTGCTAAAGATGCAGGTGAAGCAGGCTAAGGTGCCTCCTCGACTTTGTCTTGAGGTTCTTCCACATCCATGGGAGTGGGAGTCTCATTGGTGACTGGTTCGGGCATATGATTTTCTACTTTCTTGCCCAATTTCACCTTTAGCTTCTTGACTTGCCGATGCAGTTGATTTTAGAGAAGTTGTAGTCGTATGCTCATATATGTGTGACACAGATGTTGATGATTGAGCATGGGCTACTGATTTGCCTCTTGGAATATTAATCGATGAAACAAGTCAGATATCCAAGTGCGTCAATGGGAGTACAAAACCCCCAGGCAAATCTACTAGGTTCACAAACTTGAATGGTTCTTCATTCGAGGACACTATGTGAACTTTTCTCTCATGAATGTATTTCATGCATTGATGCAAGATAGAGGGGATGCATCGCATTTCACGAATCCAAGGCATTCTAAGAAAAATGTTGTACTGCATGACGCCCTCTATCACGTGACACATCAGAGACATGGTCTTGAGTCCCACCTGAATAGGTAGAACAATTGTACCAACTGTCGAGCATAGTGCATCATTAAATGCTCTCAACGTAAAGGTGGTAGGCATAATGAATGATTTGGGTAGCTTGAGATGGCTCAGTGACTTGGTCGTAATTATATTGATCGAGGACCCAATTTTGATTAAGACCATTTTGAAAGGAATGTGGTTGACACACATGATAATATGCAGTGGTGGGTCAGCCATAATAGTAGGAACCATCTTCACTTCATGATTGTAAAATTGTATCATGGGTTCCTGACACTGTTGTACATGTCCCAAAAAATTTGTAAATGCATGGAAATCTTGGGACTGTATCTCAATGGACCTCAGAATGTCCATAAGAGTCTCCCTATGTCTAGGGGACTGCTGAATAATCTCATATATTGACAACTTCATAGGAGTTATCTATAGGTTCTGAACTAACCTACTCCTTATGGTCACCACCAGTCTAGCTGGTGGGACTGGAATATTCTGAGTTGTCCATTGATCCAGCATAGCTTGTATGCTAATGGAGCATGAGGTTGATTTGTTTGATCGTATCTCCCATGTCTAGTAACAAAATTAACCATACCTACGAACCCCCGGGTAGGTGGTTTGATTCTCACTTGATTGACCTGGCCGGTGTTGTTACGAGGTGCCTCATGATTAGGAAGTGAATTCTTGAAAATCCCCATATTTCTATTGTCGGGTGCTTGTGGGTTTCCTGGTACTACCAACTCTCCTTTTTATATCATGTTCTGCATGATGCATTTGAAGGACCAAAATGTCTCGATGTCGTGGCATTTCACTCTATGGAATATGCAAAACAGATCATCTTGATGCCACTTTGACTTTGGCACATTCGAATCTACTAATTTGACCTCAGGAAATCGTATGGCCTTGGCCTCACACAGTTGATGGAAAATCGAAGTCATCGATTCCATCAAGGGCATGAACTGGCGAGGTGGATGCTCTTCTTTTTTTTGCCCTTATAGTTGTTTTTGCGTGTCTCATAATGCGCAGGAGGAGGTTGGGCCTGATAATTAGGCTTTTCCTATCCCTTGTATTCTCCTCTGAGATTTAGTACTACTTGATTTACGTAGGCCTGCTTGCCCTGTTGTTTCATAGTACTCTTTTTAAACCCCTCTTTACTGATATTTAGCTTCAAGCTACCTTCTTGCAACTTGATGTCCTCGGTCACCCTGGCTTGCACCACAACTTCCTCGAATGTAGGGTACTACTATAGCTGCAACAATAGCGAGATGTGTTTGGCACAAAACTTTGTAAACATTCAGGTCAGATCGGCTGTAGGAATGGGGAATGGTAGCTTTACCATTATTATATGCCATCTCTTTTTGTATTGCTCAACAGGCTCATCGTCGTGCTGAGCTAGTGCCACTAAATCCAAAAGGTTGGTCTGTCTCTTGATGCCAAATGAATAGCGTTCAAGAAATGCATCAACCAACTTCTCAAAACTAGTAATATTGTGTTTCTTCAATTGGTTGAACCACTCTCGGGCCGAGTTGGAAAGTGTCATAATGAAAGTGCACAACAACAAGGCATCTTGACTCTCTATCTGGAAACAAGCGTCCAAAAAACTCGTAACATGCTCTTCTGCATCCTCATCCCCATTGAATTTTTCCAACCTAGGCATATCAAAATGCTCGAGATATGGAGGCGTAGGAACCAAGGGGTCTATAGGTTCATTGTATATCTTCCTCAGTGTTGGATTTTGCATAGCCACATCCTGCCTCTCTATTTCTTTGACCTTATTGGCCAAAACCTTGTACACCTTAGAAGATAAAAAGTCCTCCTCCCTAAGCTAATGTGGAGGCGGTCTAGGAGGTAATGTCTTCTTCGGGGGAGGTGGAGGACATGGCTCTTCCTCCTCAACTTGGTAACTCTTAGGATACCCTTGATCGTATTTGTTTGCATATATGTGCTCATGCTACCTCTATATAAGATCATTGAGTGATGACAGTCGCTCCCTCTACTGGGCACTGACATGAGTACGAGCGTCTCTTTGCTCCTCATGCATATCAGCTAGGGACACAACCCTCCTATGCACACACTCTCTATGCTCCTCCAGGGGGTATAGGCTAGCCCTGGCTAGATGATCCTCTTGCTCTATGCGCTCCTTATGAGCTAGAATATGCTCCTCGCGCATGCCCTACTTATATTATCTTTGTCGTAGGAGCCTTTGTGCTTGAAGATTTTCATCTTCAATACACTATCTCTCTAGGTGAGCATCATCCAATTGATCTTGGAGGAGTTGACATCTTTGCTTAGACACCAGTCTATGTGATATGTCAATCTGGTCGACTATAGGAGGCCTCCAATGTGTGTACTTTGTGCAAGATACATTATGGGTTTTGTACCCATCAGACAAATGTGTGTATAGTGGACGTGTGACATGAGGGTGCTTAGAAGCCTCTCCATGCTCTATAGTGATCTTGATACAACTGCCGCTATGCTCACTCGAAGCACAAGTGGACGGAGCTATAGGCTTGCAACCTAGCTACTCAAGAACACTACCTAGACCATCTAACTATTTAGACCTCCACCTCTCATGCGGTGGTGTTCCATTAGCTCCCACATTTGATATATCAATGGTGATCTTGCATGGTGAGCCATGCACGAGAGTATGGGTGGATCTATGCTTGAAAGCGAGCCTATCCTCCTGCCCCTGAATGGGTGGATCTCTGATCCATCTATACTCTGATGGAGGGTTAGAACCTCTTGTGGACTTAGTATGTATGGAAACCAACTTGGTCCCCTGCAAAACATATTCCTCGATCGATCTCGTGGATGCGTGTGTAGTGCGGTCTTGGTAATGGCTTTGTGGGAGAGCATCCTTGTGCTGAGAAGCTTCGAGCTCAGTCCTATGCCTAGAAGAGTGTACTGAAGCTCCTCTATCGAGGATCTACTCAACGAGATCTCCCCGTGTTGAGTTGTCACCTCTAATGCTTGTCGAGCGTCATTCGGTTCGCTCATGTGTATGAGGACTTGACACATGTTGTTGTGAACCAGTTGGGGGTTGATCATGGGCATCGGTCCGAGACCTTTGCCGATCACCTCATGTGTTCACAATTTGTGTACCTAACATCTAGATGTGTTTTATTATGCAAACAAAGTATACAAATGATGATTATCTCATTTTAAATTTTTATTGTGAGCCCTAAACTGTTTGATGTTGTTTTCAGATGTGTTGTATCAATGTTAGAAACTCTCACATGTTTTGAAATATTATTAGATTTTAAACTCATTTATATTGGCTTTCACCTATATACTAGCACAAGTCGAATATGGTAATGAATTCCATACTCAATGAAGTAGCATAGGTACTACCAACCCTCACCTAGCACACCGTGCATAGTGATACACCCTTTCGAAGAAGAGTGCATGCTATTTTGCATGGATAGACAGTTCTTATATCAGCCTTGGCAACGAGCGGGTCCCGATAATATAATTTCAAATGATCCAACCAAGTGGTAATGACATCCACTGTTGGTATCAATCAAGTGGGTTGGATGTGAGTGCCCAATGCCACTGATGTTTAAATGGAACATGGTATGTGTGGTTCCTTTTACTTTGTAAAAATGGCAAATGCATCGAAGAGCATAATGACCATTCCTACATGATATGCATGAAAATAAATGAACATTTCAAAATTAGAAAGAATGCATGCTAATGTCCTATATGATATTTTGATGATGCAATTACAATGACATGGTCGTTGATTGGGCCTCAAGCATGCAAACAACACACAATCCTTATCAAGGTCACTATATTTAGGGGCAGACTGCACTCAGAGGTCTGCTATTCCCAAAAATACCTTTCTATTGAACAAAAAATGAAAACAAACTAGGACTTGTTCATTGATCCCTTATATTTTATTTTAGTTCCTATTTTGCAACAGTTCAATGATTTCTGGAAAGATACAGAGCAAAAAATTCAACACAGAAGGTGAAATTGGGACCTACCTCAGCTCTTGCTCTACTGCCCATTGATTTTCTTGTTGTTTGCCTTTTCCTCTATGAACTACAAGTCTGATCTGTGGGCTGTAGTGGAGACCGTAGGTTACAGCCACGGGCCAAAAAATAATCATAGCTGAAAGTTGCGGTTAGCACGTGTAAAAAGAAATAGCCAAGAACAGTCAAAATCCAAGGATAAAATTGTGGTGTCCCACCGTGATCGCCATTTGACATAATCCTAGAGTGCACGCCTTGCTATGCGTATTGATCTATACCATCACAAAAGCACAAAGATCCACACAAATACATAAATTGAACAAAGAAAGCCAACGTATGCAAAGTTTCTTGTATTAATATTTAAAGGATGTTGAATTACAAAAATGCCCTCTTAGGGTCACTCGAAAGATGATACAGATGTTATAATTGCCAATGCCCTCAACAAGGTAGGCACACTTATTATGCTCCAGTGATTACTCACAAAATGCCTTGGGGTAGAGCTAAACATCTTCTCTGCGATGTGGAAGGATTATGATATAGGCTCCTTTTTGCACCTATCTCTCTACAAACAAGAGACAACAACATATTATTACAAATATTGATAGCCTCTCATGATGAGGCCATTTAAAGAAATATGCACATAAATACCATTAAACTAGTAAAACAAGAAAGCATAAAGAAATACTTTAAGCTATTCTAATTACATCAAGAATTATGCTAAAACATACAAGACATGAATAAGCAAATGATGCGTAGATCAAATATCGAATTAGAAGCAATAAAGCACATAAAAGATCCAATGTACTCCTACTTAATGCAATGCATGAAATGTCTAATTCCTATGGTCAGAGTTTCCCTAAGATGCAATTAAACCTATAAAAAGACTAACATGACTAATCTATACAATCAAAAGCAAAGTAAGTAAGGTGATCATTAACCTATTGCAAACCACAGCTGTGAGGGGCGGTCTGCACTATGAACCATGGCTGACAGCCATGGTTTGACCTTTGATGGGTTTACCCTCAGAATTAGGGGTAGTGGTCTTGACCTCCTTGTCCAAATTGATGTTCAAGGGTCACCTTTGTCGTCCTCTGATATATTTGGTGGTCAAATCACTATGAAGGGCCTTCATTTGCCCAGATTTACGTTTCTTGATCCTCCTAAGCACCTAGGGCATCCATGGCTAATTGGTCTTTAGATGGATATCAAAGGGGCTCTCAAATGCACAAAGTCGATAGCTTCGTTGCTCTCTTGATTAGTTATATCTCGCTTAATAATTCGCCAGCACTTCGCTATACAAATCATATCTCTCCTTAATCCCCTTAGAGGGGAGTATTTATAGCATGCCCCTAGGTCTAGGGGTGGCTTCATGGAGAAGCCAATACCAAGAATGTTGGTTAGGACAGTTGGGATGGAAGCCTTTGGAATCTTCCATCCTCCAACTGCCTCCTTCTAGATCTCTTGGCCGTTCCAACCGATTTGGCTTGGATGGAAGGCCTAACTGAACTCTAGTTTAGACCGCAGGTCATAGCTACGGTCTAGATTGCAGACCGTAGGTGTCAACCGCGGTTCATACTGGAGACCGTAGGTTTGGGCTACGATTTAGACTGCTTAGGCTAAAATTCCTAAATTGAGTGGTTAGAACCATTGCTCTATATTGGAGTCTATCCAAGATCCTTCATATGGTTTTGTAGCATGTCCATATGAGTAGTCGTCCTCGGCATGATGCGTTTTAGGTGTCTACATTATTTAAATCAAAGAATTTAAATAAAACCTTTTTATCATTCTAATCAAAATATTGCTTTAAACAAAAGCATTTTATTTATTTAAATTAGAGCATTTAAACAAAGCCTTTTTATCATTCCAATAAATACATTTCTTTCAACAAAAGCTATTTATTTATTTAAATCAAATCATTTTAAAAAACACCTTTTTATAATTCAAATTAAAATATTTCTTTAAACAAAAGCCTTTTATTTTTTCTGAATCAAATGCCTATGCTAATATTAAACATTAGCATGATTGTTTGAATGGATTTAGGATAATGGATCCTCTATTTCCATTCTTCCTTTTTCTGACAGAGTCTATAAACCAACTATTTTTATACAACATGAACCAAAAAAAGCAAACAATTAAATGCATCAAACAAGGTAGGAGTTTTTCCATCAACCCAGTCACCCATCTTAGTTAGAGGGTTTATAATAGCTTCTAGGCTACAAAATTCAACTCTAGGTGGCTAGTCAGCTAATGATTATCCCTAATCTATAATGCATACCTATATGAGGGTATTCATTCATGTTACCCTAAATTATCTGAATCATCACTTCCCTTTTCAAGTATCCCATCCTTGGTGGTCGATTCTACCTCTACCACCCATGGATGTACCTAGTGTTGCACATTGATAACACATTAGCAATACTATGTTCCACAAGATAAATAACTATAGTTAATGTAATGATTATTTAACCATTGAAACAAAGTATCCATTAGTCATTCATAATTACATAATATTTCAGCCAAAAAGGATCCTTCCAGGGTGGGGTATAACATCCTCAAATAAGAATCTGATTACCAAAATCAAGAGATATTAAAATATGCTTTATGGGAAGATAGGTTGTCTAGATTCTATGGTCTTTTTATTGCCTGGATATTTTCTATATTTCTTATTTCGTCCTTACCCAATATGCCACCAGAACAATACATTTTCTTCATGATTTGGGCACCCATATAGTATTGTTGTAATTGCTCCTGTGAAGACTCAAATACAGTTTGGGTTAAATCTGTTACTGATGGAGAATTTATCATTGCTTCTTGTACTTCCTCTTACGAAGGTGGAGAAGGAGAATCTAATGATACTTAATTTTTACTCTTTCCCTTTACTCCTTTTTTCTTGTAACTTAGCACCAAATTTCTACCATTTTTGTCCTTCCAATTTTTGATATTTTTTCATATAATTTAGAAAAATCAGTGCCTAATTGGCAGCCAAATCTAGTCTTTTCTATACCTATTTCAACTCTCATCTGCCACCATTACATAATTTTACCATTGTCTCATTTATGTTTATCCTTAAATTCTTTAATCTTGGACTCTTTCAATTGGTGGCCTTTGTTTTTCTTAGGATCATAATCAACTAATTGCTCATAAAAATATCTCCATAGGGGAAGTTGTTCCATTTTGTTGACATTCCATTCTAGTGGAGAATTTTCCTTGTTATTCCTACCTTTTTCAAAATGATACCTCGAAGTTTTTTCAAATTTAAGGGCCCTTTATCCATTTAGGGCAATATACCTTTTCAAGAACTTGTCATTCAGGTCATATCTCCATCTTTATGGAATATATAAAAGACCAAATCTCTCCAAATATTGAGTAATTTGTTCATGTTGACCCTTTTGTGTTATGGTTATATCATCTACATTGTGAGATTAAATCACAGTACCCTTCCTTCCCTTATTGGGTACCAAAGTTGATGTTGATAAAGTTAGCTTGTCTCAAATATTCCAGAGCTAAGAGCCGGTTAGTCATAAAATGAGATAGCAAGAAAGATTTTCCAGTGAAACCGTAGAGTCTGATACCAGTTCCTTCAGTGAGGATATACCAATATCCATCTTTAACATTATCTAATTATAATAATTCCTTAGCAAGGGGTGGCCACCTAGGGCATTGACCATACAGAACCTTGAGAGTTGACCCAAAAAATTCCATGTTGAATCTGTAGTATGACTTTGTGTTCCTCAAATGACTAGTCCATTGATAGACTGGTATAGAGTCTCCATTATCATTCTTATCCATCATTGGAATCTAAGGCATCATGTGTCTTACGACACTATAGACCATCCATATCATATTTAAGCAATACCAGAAAGATGGGTTTGCTGAGTCTCTTTTCATACTAACCAACTATTCATGCATTCTTTTAGAGAGATAGGTCAGCCAATAAAAATAAATCAACTTTATGCCCTCCTCTTCTACCAAAGCTTTATACATTTTCTCATTGGATATACAATAAATAGTGGCTATTTGCCAATCCCTTATATATCGATCAGAATATAAACCTTCTAGGTAGGCCAACATAGGAAAAAACTCTATGTAATCAAACTATTCATTAGAAATTGGGATTTTTGGCAAAGTACTCCTTGACTTGATGGTTTTAAAATGACTATAAACCCACTTTCTAAAAGGTTCACCATCATGAGAACATCCTTGCAATGAGTAATATTTACCTTGGAATGATGGGTCAAAGGGCTTAGGGCTCATAGGCGGGTCTATGCCTATCGTAAACAAATATTGATACGCTTTAGTGGTTATGCTAAGTAGGTTTTTACTCTTACTCATTTTTACTAATTTTTTTTTGGATCATAATATTTTGCTATTGTAGAAACTAATTCGAGGTAATGATAAACTAAATCACAAATATAAAATTATAGGAAGGAATTTATAGTGATAATACCTTGAAAGAAAATTGGGAGCCCTTCGAAGTACTCGCAGTCAATTTCTCTTCTGAACTTAGTCCTTCTCATCCATGTCATATTAGTGTTTACCACTACTTTTGATTTATCTACATAGCATTCTAGCTCAACAATCACCTATTGGATAGCTTTCTGATCTACATTCGATGCCATTTCTGAGAGAATTACAAGGGATTTGCTCTTATTTTCTACTTGATAGCTTCATATCACTACTTCTTTAACTTTTTCTAGTAATTTGACACTACTTGTGAAATGAATGGCAATTTAATTTTTATTTTAAACAGCCCTGCATGCACACATTCTACCATTAATGTGGTCAATGAACAACTACCCATTGCACACTTCTCAATTCAAAATATGAGTGACTTGGTGGTAGAAAACATCATGAGACTTACTGATTGGTCATGGTGTAGTGCACATTACAACTCATGGCTATCTTAATATTATTCTCTTAAGAACTGCATAGAGCACGATGCAGGAGAGAGCACATTCTTATTTTTGACCATATTGACTCTTGTTTAACGGTGTATTGTGAGCTGCTACACTACCTTTCATTTTTCTATATAGAAAAATTTAGAAAAGAAATAAAAGTATAATATAAATATATACATATGTTACATGAAATGAACTCTTACTCAAAGTATATTTTTAGATGGAATCCATTAACCAGAATCGACTGAATTTTTTCTTCTAGGTCTTGGAGCTGAAATTATTTGTTCTTTTTAACCTCAATTATTTTGAAAGGACCATCCCAGAAAGAGTTAAATTTTTTGTCGTTACCTAGTTTGGCTCTCTCTACATTCCACCTTAGAAAAAAATCACCCACTTTGAACTTTTTTAATTTGGCTTTCTTGTCAAACCATCCTTTAGTGTCAGTTGAGTGTTTCTAGAAATATTCATATGTTTGAGTCATTTTTTTTCAATTGTGGTAGAAGCATAAACCTAGTTCTAGCTATATTTTGATCATATTATTCCTCTTGGTTTACAAACCCTAAAGCTAATATCTCCATATGAATAGATAGGACTGCTTCTTTACCATACACCAACGTATAGGGGGTAGTCTTGATATATTTATTGATAGTAATCTTGTCTGCCCATAGATATTACTCTAAAAATAGATGCCAACTTCTTTTGTTATTATCCAATGATCTCTTCAAAATTCTAAGTAGATTATTGTTAGTTGACTCAACTAATCCATTCCCTCGAAGGTAGTAGTTAGAGGATTTTTTTAAAATTATACCATATTTGCTTGTAAACTCAATATATTTAGATCCTATAAAAGTTTAACCATTTTCACTTACTATAGCTTCAAGGATACTAAACCTTGTGATTATGATTTCCATGATTTCAATTACCACTTCCTGATCTGATTTATTGGTGGGAATGGCTTCAACCCATTTGGTAAGATAATATGTGGTAGTTGGGATATACTTATGTCCTATTGATGAATTGAGGTTTATCACTCCAATGAAGTCCAGACCCCACTATTGAAAAGGCTTTTCTACTTGAATAGGTTTGAGGGGGAATGATGAATTTCTATTACTTACCACATACCTTTAGCATTCACCACATGTCCTTGTTATCTTGAAGATATCAACAAAAATTATAGGCTAATAATAGCCTGCCTTGATAGTCTTCATAGCTATAAGCCTTCCTAAAAAATATCTTCCAGATAATCCTTCATGAAATTCCTTAATAACTTTTTTATTTTTATCATCTATTAAGCATCTTAGGAGGACTCCATAAAGGTTTTTCCTATATAATACTTTATGTAATAGGACATATTTCAAGGCTTGAAGCCTATATCTCCTCCTCTATGATGGGTTAAGACCTTGAGGATAAATTTTTGTTTGGAAATAGTTGGTCATTTGATAAACCCAATCTAAATATTCTTATGGAAACTCTTCAGTCTAATCTATTGTTGGTGGCTAACAAGCTGACATATGTTCTACAACTACACTTTCTGTTAACCCTTGGCATAGTGCTCTACCTCTGACTAGCTTAGTAGGATGGATTTCCACATCATACTCCTATATTTTAGTAATCTAGCCAACTCTTTTGTCTCCCAATTCTTCTTGTAAAATAAAGCTTATTACATCTAAGTGGACCACGTAAACAAGGGTTTTACTTTGACCCAAGTATTGTCTAAACTTCTTCAATGACTTCATCACTGCAATCACTTGTCTCTCAATAAATTTTTATTTGATCTGATACTCATGGAGATTTTGAATCCAAAAAAATATGGGATGTTCTTCTCCATCATAATTCTTCTGAGTAAGAATAGCTACATAGTTCTCTTTATCTTCATAAGCATATAAAATGAAATTCTTACTAAAATTAGGATTCACCAGGACTGGGGTAGTGGCAATAGCTTTTTTAATGGCTTGAAAGGCTTGTTTACTTACTTCTATCCACTTGAAATATGAATCCTTCTTTAGTAACACTGAGATAGGCTTTACTATTTGAGCAAAGTTTGAGATGAACTTCCTCACAAAGTTGATATTCCCAAAGAAATATTGCAAGACCTTCTTGTTCATGGGTAGGGGGAGTGATAGAATTGAATTTACCCTATCTAGTTCTATAGAAATTCCTTCTTTAGACACCACATGCCCTAATATCTTCCCTTCATGGATTGTAAAAAATGACTTCTTTGGGTTGAGAGAGATACCAAATTCTCTACATTTCTCAAATACTTTCTCTAGGTGCTCTAGATGAGCTTATTTCTTATGAGAGAACATAGTAATATCATATACGTATATGAGAATGATATTATTTATTAGCTCCCCAAAAGTGTAATCCATAGCTCTCTGGAAGGTGGCCCCTTCTTTGGATAGTCCGAAAGGTATCCTTTGGTAAGAAAAAGTTCTCCATTTAGTGGTGAATGTTGTATTGAATTGATATTCATATTTTACCCACATCTAGTTATATCTATAGAAACCATATGACAATGAGAACATTTTTGCTCCTACAACAATCTATAAAATTTGGTCAATATGAGGGAGAGGGTAGTGGTCCTTCAATGATGCCTAGTTGAGATTCCTAAAATCTACACACAGAAAAATGTCTCCATTCATTTTCTGATAGGGATCAAATTATCCACCCATATGGAGTGCTTAATTGGGTATATAATATTAGCCTTCAACAACTTGAGCAACTCTTTTCTCATTATGGATTCAATCCTAGGATCTACAAGTCTCTACTTCTATCTGAAAGGCTTTGCATCAGGCTCTGGCTCAATAGTATGTTGGATCACATTTTTATCATATATCTTTAGATATTCATATGACCAGGCTATGATGTCTTGGTACTTAGAGCATAGGATTTTGATCTCTTCTACCTCTTCTGGAGAATAGTGGATACCAACTTTGAGCTTCTTTTCTTTCTCAATATTGATCTTTTTATAGGTTTTTTCATTGATCTCCATGGTTCTAACTTTTCTCTCATCTTCATTATCAAATAAAATTTCTAAGGTGACTAGAAATTTAGGAATATGATTATTATTTAATTGGATAACCTCCTGTTGATATATATCATGGGGAAGCTCCTCCTGTATGCTGGATAAGCAAGGTTCCCTTACCAAGAAATCAATAATTTTGCCATCACTTTCAAAAACTGCCAAAAAATATATTTGTCTAGTATTGTAGGCTAAAAAATATCCTCCTATATTTAGGTGATCCCATATCTTAAGAATGATTGAAATTGGTACCTCTAACAGCCAAGGAGTCAACAAACATGTTCTATTTTTTAGGGATAAAATGAATGTTCAGAGCATCAAAATATTCCATCAAATCCTATACCCTATTTCTATAAGCTCTCAGATAATGATACTTACTACTACATCTCTCCCTTACCTATTTAACTATCAACTCATAGTCACTATATATGTTAAGCATTTTGATCCCCATACTTTCTGCTTTCATTAAAACTAATCATAAATATTCATATTTTTCAACATTATTTGTGCAAGACCATGTTAGTATATATGCTAAATGTTGTATGCCTCTGAGTGAGACTGCAAAAATACACTGACACCAACTCCATTTCTGCACCTTACACCATAAAAATGCATAGTCTAGGTCCCTATCTCTCAGGGATTGATTAAATATAGCAGGGATATTTTTCTCTGCCTCTAAAGAAATGTTGTATGTGCCCATTACTATCCCAAATTGGTTGTAATATTCTCTGAATAGCAATTCATCATCCACATCTAACTCTTCAAAACTTTCAACTAGTTCAAACTCATCTAGGGAAGTGAGGTTGCATATACCCTCTTCAATCTTCTCAATGTGATAGGACACAGGATTTTCAAGTGTTATTCTTACATATAACCTCCTAGCTTGATAGTGAAATCTTTGGTAAGGCACAAGCCAGAATAAGACTCTAGGTCTACCATGACAATTTCTTGCGCAATGGTCACTTTTGGGACTCTATGAAGTCTCATCAGTACATCTTTTATTACCTTAGTTGTATTAACTTGTGTCCCATCCAACTTCAAAACATTGGTACAAGATCAAGTATATTCCATACCCATATCTTTATAGAATACTTTGGGCATGACTATGGTAGAGGCCCCTGAATCAATCATATAGTTGTGGACTATCTAACCCTCCATTCTCAGGGATATATAAAAAAGAGGGGGTTTGTTCTCCATAGTAATAGGAGACATTTTATCTTTACCATAAGGTGTGCTAAGGATGGTGGTAGTCTAATTTCATTGGGAATTTTTACTCAAAGAAGTCTTAAGCATATCTATTTGACTAGGTATGAAGAGAGTATCATAGAGACTAGCCTTGAAGGGGGTTATTTTCATTTCTTCCACAATATTATACTTTGAATTTTCTGAAAGGGGTCTCTCATAATTATTTTATGGCTCACCATATTTCCTCTTATATTTTTGTGCAACTTCAATCCTTTGTCTTTTTATGATAAAAGGAAATATCAGTTTTTCTTGTGCTTCATTTTTGGATCTCATCCCTTCTTTGTCATTATCTTTCTCATATATATTAGGAAAATTGAATTCTCTCTCCTAGCTCTTAGGAACTAAGTCCCTCTTTTTAGCTACTTGAGGAATAGGAAATTGATAATTACTTTGTAGGGGAGGGCCTTTCTTCTTTTGACAGGGGACCTAAAACTAACCCATCTTCTGGGGATCAACTTGCAATATATTCTTACCTAATCCTATCATGACATAGATAGGTTATTCTTCATCAAGATATTTCTCGACCATGATCTAATATAGTTGTCATAGCATGTTAATATACCTTTATGGTTTCTCTCTACATTTTCCATGGCATGTCGTTGGTACATAACACATGAATTTGAATCATGAGGATAATTGCACACAAGGCACCATACATTTACAAGACTAGTTTTAGGATAATATTCTTGATCTTCTTGATTTGTGTTAATTTTGATCCCTACACTATTTTTGGTACCTAGATTTTGATCTCTATTGACATAGAAAAATATCCTTTGTTGAGACCTTTCTATCTCTCTTTTCTCCGACACATTATATTGTTATTGATTTTTTCAAAGTACTCTAAATATCAAGCAACACAGTGGATTCTTGAGGTGTTTGATATGGAAATGGTGGAAATAAAACTAAAGTAGATGGTATTTTAGGAGAAAAAATTTGACCCATCTAAGTAAGTGGGGATGACAAAGGAGGGGGGTCCATGTAAGAAGATGTAGTCATCTGAATTTGGATATGAGGAATATCAAAAAAGTAGGGCATCACAGTTTTTGGAGGTAGCCTTCCTATATTAATGAGGATATTCTCAGCCTACACAACTACATTGTAAACCTGAGGGAAGGTGTATACTCCTAACTATTGAGTTTGTAACCCAAGTTCTAACCCAAGGGCTCTGATATAGTACATAAAAATAAGGGGGTAACTGATCTAGATTTAGGTGGAATCCTTTTCCAGGTTCCATTGAATCTTAGATTAAAATCTATAATTAACTCTTGCTTATGCTTTTACATGGATGTGAACTAGTTTAGGAGAGAAAATGGATCAGTAGACTCATTGAATTCCTCTACGAAAGGCTCATCTAATGCAGCCTAGGAAGTAATATTTTTGTCCTCTAAGATCCTAAACCAATGTAGGATTTTCCCTCTAAAAGATAAGGCTAATATTATAACAATCACATCTTCATTTTTGATGTTATAAATTACTACTAGATTTAGGACACCTTGGAAATGCTTTTAAGCAATTTTTTCTTATCCATCATAAGTAGGTATAGCTTTGGATATAGCTTAAAGGATATCATGCATCTGGGTAAGTCTCAGGGTACTAGTTGTATCCTAATTAGGGTATTTCTATAGAGGCTGATTTGGATTCACATTTTGTTGTCCAACCATATTTCTTAGCACTATTCTTGTTGGAGGTGGTCTTGGAGTTATTTCAGGGGTTGGCTCAGTTTGTACCTCTCTTGAATGAAAATCTGAGGATAAATTTCTTATGATATTGGATCCTCTCAAATGGAGATCATAAAATATAATAGGATCTTGATTGTTCTTGATAGATGACCTAGTATTCATGAAAAATATAAGCTATTGGAATGGATTTTTTTAATTTCTTGTATTAATGGTTTCACCAAGTGAATTTATTTTCTCCACTTAATAAGGTCAAGGCAATCCACTAAATATTTATTCCTCTAGGAAAGGTAAAAATAAAATTATGTGGACCAGCTAGTGTTCTTGTAAACAATGTTCCACCAAGCATGCCAGAACTATTGGGATCTGAATTGGCATCAAGAAGAATTCAAAACTGTGACTATTATCTTCAACATTCTAATTAGACATGCACCCGCTAATCATAGTCCAAACACCAACATTGGATGGATTAAATATTACTTTAACCCAAACTCTAGAGTAGGCTGGTATACCTCGTCAACTGAGTAGGTGTTGACTCATTTAAGCTCAGTTAAATATTTTAAATATAGGGATATAAATGAGTTTAGGGTTAGAAAGGTAATGATTAAATAGTGGTTGGATAAAGCTAATAGTATATGCATCTACAAGAAAACCCTTTTCAATCAATTTCTTGTATCCCACACTTATGATTAACAACACTCAAAACTAGCAATCTTCATCAATTAAAGAAATAAAGACATGCTTCAATAAATCATTTCAAACATCTAAGATACTAATAATCCAAATAGCAAAATTAGATCAGTACCTAGACTAATAGAAAAGAACTCCTTCCAAGAATATGTTCAACCATGATATATTTAAAGGTGCCCTAAGTTAGTAATTCAATATCAACAAAATAAACTAACCATAGCAGCAGTAGCAGAAATGCATTCATAGATTAAATATTGTAAATGATGCAAAAAGACACCAACCTGAGGTAAACATCCAAGTAATGTTCCTTCTATTGATTGTAAGATTATTTACACAAAAAATAATTATTTACATAGCAGGGCAAGAAAACACTCTAGAGTTGACCCTAAAATATGAGGGTTTGACCTCTATTTATAGTTTTACATGTTTTACAGATTAAATAAAAAATGGAACATTACAAGGAATAAAACACCAGGTCAACCAAGTGTCGAGGTGGCAACCTCTTATTTATTTTGGATGAAATAAGAAATCACATGATATTACAGTCCTCTCAACTCAACCTCTACAAATTGCTAAACTTTCATAGTGTTTGGTTTTAGACTATGCAAAACTATCATCGATACCATTTATTGTTCTTGTAGATGATATCCAACCATAGATCTACAACTGTCTTCACTTCTTGGTTCTTGATATATTTGCTGCTTCACCTTCTAGTTCATTTCAATCGACCATTTCTTGCTTTTACATGCTTCGGAGAGCATTAGAACAAACAAACTGTCTATCTCCCTATGAATTATTGAGATTAGTGCTTCACCTTATCGTCAACCCCATAGCATAGAACCATGTCATAGCCTGCGCTTATTTAGCTAGCTTAGCAATGTAGAACCATGTTGTAGCCCACTCATGGAAAATGTTATTCACATGAATTGACCATGGGTTGGAGCAAGGGATTCTTTAGTATATAAATGTGCTCTGAACCAAACAGGGTAGATCATTATGCTAGCCCACATGTTTTAATATTTGGGTCATATTTTTTTTTTAACCATGGCATAGAAAAACATTCTAGCCATGTCATAGCCCACATCCTAAAATATTTGTATGCAAGTTTTACCGATGTTGATCGTGGGGTAGAGCATTGTGCTAAATCATACGATGTAGAACTTTCCTCTGGCCTACATGGGGTAGAACCTTGTGCTGGCCTACACCTTGGAATATTCATATGTAAACTTTGACTTCTTTGATTGTAGGTTGATGCACTGTACTGAGACACATAGTTTAGAATACACTATAACTTGTATAGGATAAAGCAGTGTTGTGATCCATGATTCAAAGAGTGGAGCCATCATATTTGATCAACGTTGACCATGAGATGGAACATTATTCTATGCCATGCAGGGTAGAACATGTTGAGAACCACTCATGATTTGACTATGTTGTGGCCTACAATCTTAAAATTGTTAAGTGTAAGGTTGACTACTTTGATCACAAGGTAGAACATTGTGCACT
Source organism: Wollemia nobilis (assembly GCA_028583015.1). Taxonomy (NCBI): domain Eukaryota; kingdom Viridiplantae; phylum Streptophyta; class Pinopsida; order Araucariales; family Araucariaceae; genus Wollemia; species Wollemia nobilis. Next base: position 2,418,283 of record JAQPPZ010002150.1, read on the forward strand.
GCACCGCTGCCATGGGGTAGAACAACCTTCTTCATGACTTAGAAATTTTTGCAAAATTTTTTCTAAGTATGTGGCCATTTTGGGCCTATAGTCCCATTTTATCATAGATAACTTTGGGCATGATAGTTACAACAGCTCTTAAATACATTATAACATTATGTAATAAGTAATTATCAATATTTAGAATAATTTAGAATGGTGATATTTTAATTATTTTTGTTTTTTGGAGCATTTATCAATTGCATTCATCTAAATATCAAATGGATATTTAGCCAGTAGATTTTGTTGTTCAGATATAAATAGACCTACCTTTGTATAGTTGGCTTTGCTTTAGTGTAACTCCACTCCTAAAAATTTAGATTTTATTACAATAAATATCTTTTACTAGGAAAACATAATGCCTATAGCATATTTATTATATCTATAAAAAATTTAATTCATCAATGATGTTAAATTTTGACTTAGCAACATTATCCTCACCATGTTAGAAATTGTGTTATATTCAACAAATAAGTATGGATAAAAGATAAACAATACTCACAATATAATGAAGCACACCTCACATATAATCAACCCATAACTCAAGGTAAAATGAACACACCGTATTCACAAAAATAACAAGGTTACAAAGTATTACAGTGTAATAATATACACTACAATTTTCTATTACAAACAACCTCATGTGCTACTCTACAAATAGCCTTTACAAATAGGCTCTTAATATTTCATCTTCAACTATATCTTTATCTCCTCAAACTCCCAGGAGTTATGATTCATCATATTTCTCATATGATAATTATATTTATTGACTCTTCAATGATTATAATAATCTAATGAGTACTAAATGCTAAATATTTACAAGACTCATAGACACCAAATATTTACAAAGTATTTACAAGATATTTTCAAGGCATTAAATAATGTAATATACTCCAACACACCCTTGTATTATATTATTTGGTATAATGTGGATCTTTGAATTTGGTTCTAACTTTCCAACTCTAGTTCTGACACTAATTTTGGTGCTAACTCTAGCTCTTTCTTTTTTATTATATCTTTTTTATTTTGGCTTGAAATTTATTCCTAGATTAATTGTTGAACTATCATATTATTTATTTTTAGCATGTTTAAACGTTGTCTCCTCTATGAGCACAATCACAATAGGGCCTTTTTGATATAAAGCATAATTTATGGATGAACCCAAGTTCTTTTTCTTTTTGTGGAAACACTTCAACATTTCTATTATTCCATTCCATTTTTTCATGTTTATCCATCCATAGTGTACATATATTTTGTTGTTTTTCTTTTTTTATATTGATAAAAAAATTAGAATGATTATTGTCTTCACAAATTTTACAACAATGGAGGTTCCAAAATTTCTTTGTTTTATGTCCATGTCCGTTACAACTATTTCTTTTTCTTAATTTCTTTTTAATAAATTTTTTCATGTTGTTATATTTTACACATTCAATGTAATATGTGCCAACAGTTCCTATTACAAAACTGATAGAAGTGTTCCCTATCACAAAATCACTCTCATAAGCTTTTTTATAAATTTGTGGTCTTTGTATTTTGATATTATTTTTGATACAATAAGTTCTTATATTTTTTTCTTTTTCATTATATCCCTATTTAGTACCAATTGATTTTGTGTGCCTGTCAAATTCATCATTATCTCGATTTGAATACAATAAGACATTACTAGAATAGTTATCACAACTTAGATCATTACTAATAAATTTTTAATGACTTATACCATAATTATCCCTATCACTAGTTGAAGACTTCGAATCACTAACACATTGTCTATTAATTTTTATAATTTGGCCTACATATTGACCAACCCACTCTACATAATCAAAGCAAGCATTTTTTGTATAAGCACTCTCGTGGACACATAAAATTATCACTATCAAACTCAAAAAAACTCAAACCATAATTCTCTTGAGAAACCCATCTAGTGCTATCCTTGTTAACATCAACAATATTTAAATGTTCATTAACAAAAAATGAACTAGCACTATCATCAACTCTAGTGATTTGGTTTTCATCATGACCATCACAAATATTGATTATCTCACAAACATTTTTGGAATAAAAATTCTTTGGCTCACAATCATTCTTAAGAGAAATATCCCTAGTGTCATTCTAATGTAGGTCATGTGTGTCATATTTTTCATTCATTATTTTGATTTTATTACTCAATATTTCATCTTGTTCTTGTTTAAATATTCTTTACAAGACTTTGATGTCAAATTTGTTTTAAATTTTTCCATAAGTGCTTTGTGAGCTAATTCATAGTCTTCCTCATAGTGAGATTTTATTCTTGTACCTCTTGAACCATGTGCCATTTTTAATTTTACATTTTGGATATTGTTGTTGTGTTCATGTATATTGTTACTAATTTGATTGATATTTTCTTTATTGATTTATTTGGAAATGTCTACGCATTTGATTCCATTGATTGAGTGAATTGTATTTGCAAAATTTGGTGGTGTCCTTTGTTAAATATATGAAAATATTCTCCTTTTTCATGCTGGCTAATTTTATGATGATTAGGTAGGAGAATTTCTTGTATTATTTGGTGATATTTTTGCTAAAATAAAAGCATTATTTGACAATTCATCTCATACTTGATTTTCTATTTCATATTCCTAAAGGATATTAACTAACTCTTCAAATGAAGCTTTTTTATTTAATAATTGGAGAGACATGACCAATATTTTAAATGATTTTAGAAGTTCTCTAAGTGTAACTAAGATAGAAAATTTTCTTCTACTTTATCTCCAAAAGTTTTGTAGTTTTGATTTTAAATTTGCTATCTTTCTAAGAAAGTGTTATATATTTTCACCATCTTAAACTTTTAGTGAATACAATTATTATTGCAAGTGTAGAATAGTGGGTTCATTCTTTCCCTCAAATGTGGTGCATAGTTTATCCCAATACTCTTGTAACGTTTTGGCATCACTTATATGTGCTCGTATATCATATAATATCCCAAATGTTATTAAAATTTGTGCTTTTGCATCTTCTTGATATTTTAATCTATCTGTGGCATCCTCTAAAAGGTTTTTATCTCTAGTAACTATTTCCCAGATTTTTTCAACAATAAGTATTGAGTTCATATTATTTTTTCAAGGAGTGAAATTTGGTCCTTTTAGTAACTGATATTCTGATACAAATATTTTTGTATTTTCCATGGTGTTTTTAGAAAAAAGGTTTCTTAAAGTAGAATCACTAATAATGTATTCTTGAATCACATCAAAACATGATCAACTTTTCTAATTTGTATTTTTTTGAATTATGGAAACTTAAAAATTTTAATCATCAAGAATAAAATATTTTGACTCCCTAATTAAGTTTATTTTGATGTTCAAATTATTTTTTAATAATGTAAGATAAAGTAGAAATATTTCATACCTCATGGAGCTTTCTTAATAATCTATCCTTATCTTTGCCTTCAATGTCTCTACTTTGAAAATATTTCTTCACCAATGTACCTTCCAAATGTTCATTTAATAATTTCCTTTGAAAATAAAATGCACTTTAAAAAATTAAATCGAATTTAATATTTGAAAAAATATTTGAATAAATTTTCTTTCCTAAAGTGCAAGCCAATATTTTATTTCTCAATTTATCCTTTTCTTTCTTTGTACTTTGACTTTTTATTATAATTCTTTCTTATTATAAAAATTTCTTTAATTTCATTTACTAAGGCAACAAATTAAAATCTTATTTATCATTTTAATTTATTTGAACAAATAAAATATTCTTGTAGACACCCAAAAGTCACACATTGTCTCTCCCCTCATCTTCATGGTCAATCAATTTGCAAAACCCTCAAAAATTGCATAAATTGACTAAAAACACTATTCATTTATCAAAATCACTATTCATCACCCTTAGCCCCCTTGGGCTAGCTAAGCCCCTTCCTACGCTTAACTCTAGGTCCTCATGTGACCTCATTCCCAACTCAACCAAGGTTGAATTCTCCACCATGGTCAAAAAGCACTTTATGGTCAAAAGTCAACATTTTTGGTCAAAGTATGCTTTATGGCTAATCACATGCTTAATTAGATCTAATCTTGATTTAATTTAAGCCTTCCACCTCACCTAGTCTACTTTGACTAGCCTAGCCTTCCCTCACCTAGTCTACTTTGACTAGCCTAGCCTTGCCACCTCTCACCCAGATATTTCTCCACCTCACACTCCCCTGGGTCATAAATGAAAGATGGAGACTTTTGCACACAAAAAGCAATTTTTAATTAAGAGATATTTCCAAAAAGGTGCTAATAAATGCCAAATGGATATTTTTATCTAGGTCATCATGACTTGTGGATGGGTGAGGGATTCTCTCACCCAACTTCATTTATAAGCCATGACACCTCAAGGGACACCTCTTAGGTGGACACCTCACCACACACACCTCACATGGGACACCTCATCCCCTCCCCCTCACCTTGGCCAAGTCTATAAGTAGAAGGCCATTTCCACCATTTTAGAGAGACCAACTTTAGCTTACATAAACTCTACAAAAATTACTCTAGACATAGCATCCATCACACATCCATCGTACTCACATTGCAATAGTATTTTAGTTGCTTTCATAGTATTCCTTGTGATTGAGACAGGTTATCAACATCAAAAGGACAATTTCTGAAGGTGACCCATCAAAAAAGTAAAGAAGCAGCAGCACCAAGACAACTCAAAATCACATCTTGTAGATTCGATTGAAAAAATATAGGTTCACACGCCCCTATGTGAACCTCCTAGTTCAAACCAGGTTCGCACCCCCTATGTGAACCTCTGCTACAACAAACATAGATCATAGGATAGGTAAATATGGCATAGTTTAGAGTTTTATACTATTTTTATTAGTTTTTACTATGTTTTAAGCCTATTTAAAGAGTCTTTTGTCTTTATAAACATGGGGTTTGACTGAGGCAAGCCCCCAAACACTCTAACCATATTTTGTAGGTCTAACAGGTACATAGAACACATCAATCCAATGGTGGCCCATGTGCAAGAAGCCCATCAACACTGAGGAACACCAAGAAGATAGATCCTGTTGCCTTTGTACACATCTAAAAGGGCTTCCTTAGGGAAGACCCAATTGTAGCCTTCAGGGCAAGAATTGTAAAAGGATATCACTCTATAACCTCATTTTTATTTCAATAACAAAAGTAGCAAGATTCTACAATTTTTGAATGAAGGATTGTAGTGTCATTTTGGTTGGTTTCATTCTAGCACGCTCGATGGGACCCCCACCAAGCACTAGCTTAATCGCCATCTAACACATCTTGTGGACTATTTTTGTATGGCAGGTAGTTATCATATTTGAAGGAACCCCAAATCAAAATGCCCTAAAACACATCTCAGGCCACATCGCAAAAGGTTTGTTGGTGCACCAACGAGCTTCAAAGAGGTTAGAGAGTACACACTTGGGCGTGTGAACTTCCCAATCTACCTCAAAATTGATCCTTGAAGCATAGGTATTGGTTTCAGACACCCCAACAACTGGCAAGGTAAGTCAGGGGAGGTTAAAAGCCTCATGTTCTTAGGGATTGCATGCCCCCATACCTAGACCCCAAACCACCTCTCACCATGGTGTATGCAAGGTGAAATCATTCCTTGTATTTTTGTGCGACAATAGTTAGCTTTACTTTTTAGTAATTTTCTTATTTCAGGTATATGCATGATATCTTAAGGTTTTATGCTCTCTTGTCACATTCATATTTGACTTTTGGACCTTTTATGTGTAGGTAACTATCTCAAGACCATCTAGGAGCTTCAAAATCATAACCAAGACCACAAAACTAGTCAGTCCAATCTTCGACAATAGGTTCGCATGGGCCCATGCAAACTTCCTAGTAGAGGATAGGTTCGCACCCTAGGGTGTGAACTTCCAAAATAAACACAACTTTGGAGAGGAGAGAGAGCCAAAAGATTTTGCATGCACCTGGATGTAGGTATTGTGCTAATACGATGGTTATCTTTACATTCTGAGGTAAATCTTATCATTTGGGTTGGCAATCGACCTATCGCATATGCTTGTTTGTTCTAGTTAGTTTTACCATTGCTTTTTAATCTAGATTTCAATTTCACAAGAAATTAAATAGATTTCCCTTTCAAAAGCATCTAGTTAAATTTCAATTTCAAAAGCATTAGAATAAATTTGATTTCGTGAGGAAGCAATTAACTAGATTTCCATTTCAAAAGCATTAGCATAAATTTGATTTCGTGAGGAAGCAATTAACTAGATTTCCCTTTCAAAAGCATCTAGTTAGATTTCCATTTCAAAAGCATTAGACTAAATTTGGTTTTGTGAGGATGCATCTAAATAGATTTCAATTTCAAAAGCATTTAATTATATTTCAATTCGAAAAGGCATCTTAGCGTAGATTTATTTTGAAAAGGCACTTAGGGTAGTTTTGCTTCTAAAATAGTTGCACACAACAAACACCACACACTCACGTTCCAACAAAAATAGTGTAAGGATTGGCTTTCATCTCCAATCCGAATTGGATTTCATCACCAATTCAACACTTGAGTTTGGTGAGGTCGGAGTTCTACCCTCCACCGGCTCACCCCCCATTTTAGTCACCATAGTATCCCCTAGGAGTGGTTGGTCGGACTTCATCACCGGATGATCCCCTACTCTTGAGAGATGGTTATCCAGATTTAATCACTGGAAGGTACCTTCAGAGTAGGTAGTTTTAGAAATCCCCTTTACCATAGGGCTTTTAAAAATAATTAGTGGGCACAACTGATCATTACTATGCATGCCTTAAATGTGAGGGTTAAGCGAAAGCCTTGATTAGGGCCAGTAGCAGCACATTGATAGCGTGACCTCTCTTCGTGAGAGTATATTGACTCATTTGAGCATCTTGAGTCCCCCATTTTGGATACCATTTTACTATACCAGATTCCATCTAGGTAGCCATTCGCCCATTGGAAACATAGTTCTATTCTGCATGCCCTTGGGTGTTGTAGGAGGTTCTATGCTATGACATACCTATTTCAAGTAGCATTCACCCATTCCCATGGTTTTTTCTTAGGGTGATTATAGTACTCTCATAAAAACACATGAAAACCAAAAATAAACACATTTGCTTATTGTTGAGTCTCATAAAAGTGGTTACAATAGCATACTAAAATTGCTATAACTCACTAGTTAGTTGTTCCACAGTTGCATTTCCATGAAAAACACTACATAGTCTATTTTCAGGTAGTTTGCACCCCTGTGCAAATTTCTTACACTCAGATAAATTCACACCCCCCGTGTGAACCTAGCTTCCAGGCTACAAAACTGCACAAAATAGTTCCACACAACACACAGAGGATCTCCACAATAGAAATCCATCCTCTATCCCTATTTCTCAAGGTTTGCATGACCCCATGCGAATTCCTGATTATAGAAGATATTCACACCCCCTGTGCGAACCTACTTTTTAGGTCACAGATCTTCCACACAACACACAGACACTCTATAGAGCACCTATCTATCATTTGTTCCTATTTTTTAAGGTTCGCATGACCCCGTGTGAATATTTTGATTGTAGGAGAGGTTCGCACCCCCTCATGCGAATCTATGTTTTTTGGAATAGAAAGTGTCAGAGTCAGCCACAGACATTCCTAGAGTCTAGATTTCATATATTTTGATTGTTACCACACTACTACACACATCACCATGCCAGTTATGCGTAGTCAGATACATGAAGCCCTTCACCATGCCATCGAGGCTGCTCAGCGGACTATCATGATTGTAGGTGCCTCTTCTTCTTAGACCACTAATCCACCTTTCAAGTCTGAGAAGGTTGCTTCCATTGTTCCACCTAATCTATTGATAGGGCCCTCAACCCCTAGGGCTAGTCCTATATCTCATGCTGCATCTTTCGCTCCATCTCATACCTTGGATGAGACCTATGAGGAGACCTCTCCTCTAGATGATCTCTCCTCCCCTAATCCCCCATCCACTTACTACCAACATGTCATCTACACCCCTCCTGGTCATCCTATGCTCGTTATTGTTGCTGATGAGTTCACTCCACCTCCTTCACCATCTACCACTCATCCCTTTCTATAGCATTCATCTCATCCACTTTTGGGGGATGACTATAATGTCATCATTTCCCAAATCATGCCTGATGTCATCACTACTATCCAGACCATAGGTATGATTTCTACACCTCCTTCTTCCACACCACCCCTTACCACATCCTCATCTCAAATCCCATCTTCACAGTAGGCTTCATCGAGCTCCCAGCCCCCATCCCAACCATCATCATCATTTCCACCTTCACATTCTTAGTATCCACCTCAATACTTCCAGATACCGACATAACATTCATCCCATCCTTCACAATAATTTCAATAGCAACAGGTCACCCCATCTCCACAGCCACCTCCATTCACTCCATAGTTCGCTACCCATATCCCTACCAACTACCCACCATTCTCATCATATGGACCCCCATTGGCACCTTCTTCATAATTTTTCTTACCTCCACCACCTCCCTTTCGACCCCCACTATCAAATCCATCCTATCTAGCTAATCCACCTTGCTATTTGGTCCAGCTTAAATCCTTGCTCGCCATTCCTTCTGTACCACCCTAGTTCTCATCAGTCGCTACCCCATATTCAAACCAATTCTCTTTCACCACACCCTCATCTCTTCCACCTCCATCTTCTACACCACTCACTTTCTTCACCTCGCCGCCCACTTGGTCCTCTACCACTACTGCTTAGGTGCAACTAACTTTCCAATATGCATAGCAGTAGTAGGTGCCCATGCCTAACCAATAGATTCCTGGATATTATGATCAGTAGCAACTACTACCCATAGCCTAATCTTCATACATTTCACCACATCCATCTCAAGTTCCTTTCCCACAATATCAAGCTATGTCGATACCTGATCCACAATAGGTTGCTTACTACAATCAATGGGAGGAATAGTAGTTGCAATACCCACCATATTTAGGTTATTTGTAGGTATCATCATAGCCACTACCTCCATATTCTTCTTCACATCCATTTCTAGCTCCACCAGATACCACCATGGTACTCTCTAGTGAACTTCAAGCTATGCAGGAGTAGATCCGTACCCTGGATTTGTGCATGACTAGTTATGGGCCTCAAAAACCCACATATGATGAGTTGTGCAATGAACCAATTCACCCGTATGTTCCCATGCATCCTTATCCTTACCATTTTGAGATCCCTAAATTCGAAAAATTCAAAAGTAAGGAAGATCCTAGAGAGCACCTTAACAATTACCATTTTTCTTGTTACCAACTTCATGGTAGTGATCCCCTTATGCTTCACACATTTGCACTTTCTCTTGGGGGACAAGCATTAGATTGGTACAATCATCTGCCTCGTCATAGCTTATTCACATTCAAACAATTGGCCAATCTATTTCTTGAGCATTTTTTGATCAACATCAAAACCAAGACTACATTATCAGATGTCTATGCTTTACACTAGTTTGATGATGAGCCCATTACTGATTTTATCTCTCGTTGGAGAGTGGTCATTCATGATCTCACTTTTACTCTCCCACCTTCAGAGCTCATCAAACTATTTTCCAAGAGTTGTCACAAGCAAATCTCTCAAACACTACAAATCCATCAGAGTTATACATTTGAGGAAGCTATTACCCAAGCTAAGGTTATCGAGGACATCAAGGTCCACATGGGTAAGATCAAGCTCCATTCGAAGCAGCCCTATCCATCCAATTACCGCTACAATCATAATCCATATGTACCACCCACTTCCAAACCACCTCAGACCAATCAGGTGCTCCTCGCTTCTCCATCCCCACCACCTCAAGTCACATCATCTCAACCCCCACAATCAGCACCACCTCGACCTCCCCAAAATGCATACCAAGTCAACCCTCCATCGCCTTCTAATCCATACTAGGAGCATAATCCTTGCCCTCCTCATCCACCATGCAATTGGATGCCTTTGTCTGAGCCCATGCTTGCCTTATTCCATCGATTATATGATGGAGGTCTCATCACTTTGCCTAACATCCAGCCTAATGATCCAAATCATCCACTCCCTCAGGACCACAATCCATAGGTATTTTATGATTTTCATCACCAACATGGCCATTCCCTTGATGCGTGCCATATTTTTCGCCATACTATGCAAGATATTATTGATCGTGGCACCATTCAGGTTTCTAATCCCCTCGCACCACAAAATCAAAACTTGGGGATCTATCAAAATCCATTGCTCGAGCATGGGGGTAATCCACCTCAATCTGATCCACGCCAGGTCAATCATGTCAATCGAGGTCCTTCTTAGCAAGGTTTTGTGGGTATGATCAACATTGCTACCCATAATCAATGCTATCCACCTCCTATTGAAACCTAGTGCCCTTCTACTTCTCTTCCACTACCTTCTTCAAATCCACCAATCCCTCCACTAGTTCCTCCTCCTACACCATGAAATGTCATCACTATCCGTGGTAGTATTTCCCATCATATTTGCACCACCCCTGCAAGGTTATCCATCTATGACCTCCTACAATAATCCCAACCTCATCGTGAGGCCCTCGATTCCATTCTTCACTCTCTCGATATTGAGACCCATGATACCTATGCCTTTGCCAACTTTGTTGGCAATGTCCAGAGATGCCTACAACCTTCTATCAGCTTCCATGACCATGAGATTACTAAATTTGTAGGTGAGGGAGCGGATCCACCATTGCATATTCAAGCTTCCATCAATTCCATCACTTATAAGTGTGTCCTCATTGACACCGGCTCCTCCATCAACATCATTTCTACCACCACCCTTGGCCATATTTGCCTTCCTCCTTCCCACCTCGCTACTCCTTCTATGGACCTTCAAGCCTTTGATGGCTCTATGCACCCTACCATTGGCACCATTGTCCTTCCCATTAAGGCGGGTGCCAAAACCATTTCCACCCTCTTCCATGTCATTGAAGGTGAGATGTAGTATAATATCCTTTTGGGATGCCCATGGATTCGGGACATGCAATGTATCCCCTCCATGCTACATCATTGTATCAAATATGTTCATAATGGATTGGTCCACTACATCCCCGTTGATGGTGACCCATTTAAATTTTGCAACATTATCGCCCTTCCACCAGGTTCATCCTTATCATCTACACAATTTGCTCCCACTCCACATCGTTCTTTGGATACCACCTATCCATCATCCTCACCTTCACATCCCACACCTAATTTGAGCAACATTGCATCATCTTCATCACATCCACCTCAAGCTCCTAGTGCTCCTAACTATTCCTACATTCTCACATCTTCCATCCTCATCCTCTACACCACTTCCCCCATTCACATTTTTTGCTACACCTCCTCTAGCTTCCACCTCCAACAACCCTCCCATTCTTCCTACCCCATCTCCATATTCCCATCACTTTGTGCCTCATTTCGCATGGGCACGGGTGGTCCCCAACCCACTAGTCACATATTCTATTCCAACCTCTCAATTCACCCATGCGAATCATCCCATCATTGGAACACCTGCTGAGTGCTATGAGTGGACACATCGTGCCACTTGACTTGATGACCAATTAGCTCAATCAGATCCTCCTACTTCATCCAATTCACCCCCCACTCCATCTACACCCATCCCATTGCCATCTTCACCACCCAAGGGGTCCTCCCCTCAACCTGAGCATCTAGACCCTCCTCATATCTCTATACTCATGACCACACCTGGTCCTGGTGAGTATCATATACGCAATGCTTGGGTTATTTCACCCACCATCTAGTCCACCCATGACTTTGGTCGACCTCATGACATGCCCTTGACTATTGGGGCTATTTTTCCTCTTGGTCCACTTGATAATTGCACAAATTTCATATATGGGGGACTTGACTCATCTATGGAACCTCATACAACCCCACCCCCACAAACCAAATTTTGTCGTAACCTTGATCATATGTCAAATCCTAATTTTTCCTAGAATTATATTTGCATGTACAACTAGCATGGTTATGGTCTAGGGAGATATGAACAAGGGTGTCACACCCTCATCAATCCTCCCTTATGCAAACCTACTAATCAATCTAGAATTGGTTACCATCCTGCAACAATCAATACCCTTGAGAATGATTTGCACAATCTTGATCTTGATCCCCTCGAGGTCCTTTTTGATGATGAATTTGAGCTTAATTTTTTGATAGATAGTTCATCCCCTCATTCTACAGTCGATATTCCATCTACTTTCTTTCATCCATCTCCACCCCATGAACCACTCTCTTCTTTCGAGGTTGAAGCTCTTGTTGATCAATTCACCAACCTATCACTCGATCCATCCTTACCCATTGATACACCTTTATCACCTCACCCAATTATTCCATTTATCCCCTTCTATGAGAGAGCACCAGTTCAAGGACCACATTCTCATTCTCCCTCTCCATCTATCATTTTTCTTCCTAGCCATCACCAACCATTTTCTGATTTATTGTTATCCTCATCTAAATCCTCCTAACCTTCATCTCCAACCTCCACCATATCTAGCATATTTTTTAACATGATATCTATTGACTTATATGCCCCACTCCGATATCCAAACCATCCTAATTACATCCCACCCCCCATCATCGACTTTGTCAATTTTGATGATATTTCCTCCACACCTTCACCCACTGAATTCCTTCCATCACCTCAATTGTTGTGATCCACTAATGCACCTTTGCCCTCCATTCCACCTCATATCCCATGGATTAATCATACAGATATTTATCTAGATGATGAATTCCAGCTCCTCGAGGCCATTTATGACCTTCATCTCATCCCAACACCTTCTCAACTTCATGATGGTTCTCACATGCTTATCGAGGACACTATTGAAGTTGACATTGGTAATGACCCTGATCACCCTCACATTGTCCATCTTGCTGCTAGCCTTTTCGATGATGAACGTGTCATTTTCACCAATTTTATTTGGCACTACATAAAGGTGTTTGCATGGTCCTACATGGATATGCCAAGCCTTGATCCATCGTTAGTTGTGCATAACTTAGTCCTGGATGACAATGCCAAACCTATCAGACAAAAGTTGCATTGAATGCACCCCATCGTTGCTCTTATGGTTAAAGAGGAGTTACAAAAACTTCTTGATGTGGACTTCATACAACCTATCGATTACCCTGAGTGGGTTTCAAACATGGTTCCCATTGAAAAATCCAAGGGGGGTATCCATATTTTCACTGATTTTAGGGATATTAACAAAGCTTGTCCCAAGGACAATTTTCCACTCCCTAATATCGACACATTGGTCGATGCCACAACCGGACATGAAATGCTATCACTCATGGATGGTTTTTTAGGTTACAATAAAATTCGTGTCAGCCTAGATGATCAGCATAAGACCTCTTTCACGACCTCCTGGGGGATATTTTGTTACAAGGTCATACCTTTTGGCCTTAAGAATGCTGGGGCAACATATCAGTATGCAATGACATATATTTTTTATGATCTCATGCACAAAATAGTTGAATATTATGTTGATAATCTCATTGCTAAATCCAAAACCTATGGTCAACATATTTAAAACCTTCACTAAATCTTTGATCATCTACTCGAACATAATTTTTGATTAAATCTAAAAAAATGTGTCTTTGGTGTTACCACAGGCAAAAAGTTGGGTTTTATCATTTTACAAAGAGGTATCGAAGTAGATCCCCAAAAAGTCCAAGCTATCATTGATATGCCTCCCCTATGAATCTCAAATAGCTACATAACTTGCAAGGAAGAATCCAATCCATCCGGTGATTTATCACCCAAATTTCTGACAAGTGTCAGTCGTTCAACCATCTCCTTCAAAAGGGGATCCCTTTCAAATGGGACAATCAGTGCCAAATCACTTTTGATGCCATCAAATCATACCTTACATCTCCACCCATTCTATCACCACACCATCTAGATTAACCTTTCCATCTCTATATTTCTACAATTGATTTCGCATTGGGCACGCTCCTCGCCCAAAAGAATAAAATGAACCAAGAACAAGTCATATACTATATCAATTACACATTGATTAGTTACGAGATACAATATGATTACATGGAAAAACTTTACCTTACCATTGTTTTTTCCACACAAAAATTACAATATTACATGATTAATAACACTACTTACATTATCACCTGCGATAATCCACTTTGCTACATGATGGGTAAGAGCTACCATAATAGTCACATAGCCAAATGGATCATGCTTCTTACAGAATTTGACCTCGAGTTCATTAGTTAAAAATCCATCAAATGCCAGGTCATTTTTGATCAGCTGGCTAAGCACCTTTACCAAGTGATGCCCCACTACTCATTCAGCTTCTTGACGATTCTATATTTCATACTACTAAAGCTGAAGAATTTATGGAACTAGAATCAACCACTGATTTAACCCTCTTTTTTGATGGCTCTCATTGTGAGCATGGAGGGGGTGTAGGTATAGTATTTTTCACACCACAGGGATATCCCCTCCCATTTTCCTTCAAATTAGTCTTTCCTTGTACCAATAATAATACCGAATATGAAGCCCTCATCCTTGGCTTGAAGCAAGCAATTTCAATGCACATTCGACACCTGGACATATATGGTGACTCCCTCCTCATTATGAATCAAATTAAAGGAGAATGGAAATGTCATTGCCTAGTCCTTCAATAGTACAAATAGGTCATTGAACACTTGTTGGCCTAATTCGAGTGGTATGACATCACTACCACTCCACGTTCCACCAATTATTTTGTAGACACTATGGCTTCTCTAGGTGCACTCATTCAGCAAAATCTACTTTTTGACACCACCCACGTGTCCATTCACACCCTTTTCCATTTTACCATGTCTACCACCCCACCCTCTCACGATGATGGTATCAATATCATTGAAGCTGAACTACATGACCCATGGTTTTCCCAAGTCAAATATTACATCAATCTCGGTATTTTTCCACCCGATCTAAATCATACTCACAAACAAGATTTCAAACAGTGCACAATTTGCTATACATTGATAGGTGATATTCTTTACAAGTAAATTTATGATGACATCCTACTGCATTTTCTTGAACTATACAAAGCCCAACGTATCACCCAAGAGCTCATGATGGCACTTGTGGTGGCCACTTCAGTAGTATGACCATTACCAAGCATATTTTATGAATGACCTATTACTGGCCCACAATGGAACATAACTACTATGCTTATATCAAAGAGTGTGTCAAATTCCAACACCATGCCAATCTTATGCATTTACATTCTTAGGCCCTTCAACCCATTAATCAATGTGGCCTTTTCCCAATGGGTTTTAGATCTCATTGGTACAATCACTCCCACCTCATCTGGCAATCATAAGTTCATCATCACAACAACCGAATATTTCATAAAATGGGTTGATGCCATCCCTTTAATTCAAATGAATGGTCCTAAAATTTTTGATTTCATCACACATCATATCATTTGTTTTTTCATCATCCCATATAAGATCATCTTTGATAATGGTACCTCATTTAAGAACAAGAATGTTCATGCATTATGTAAAAATTTCAATATTCAACATAGCTTTTCTACTCCATACTACCCATGGGGTAATGGAAAATAAGAAGCTACAAACAAAATCATTTTTGCCATTCTTCGTAACACCATTGTAGATTCACATCACGATTGGCACAATCAAATAACCTTGGACTTTTGGACCTATTGCACAAGCATTCATACTCCAACTGGGGCAACCCCATTTTCTCTTGTATATGGTGTTGAGGCCATTATGCCTTTGGAGCTCAAAATTCCATCTTTATGGATCTCTATGCAAAAATTCATTAATGATGACATTGCTCATCAAGCCAGGTTATATCAGTTGACTCTATTGGATGAATGTTGCATTCATGCTATTGAACATACACGCATCTATTGAGATCATCTTCGATGTGCCTATAATTCTAAGGTATGCCAACAAGAATTTCAAGTCGAAGATTTAGTCCTTAAGGAGAACCAACAAATTACTAGCCAACCACATCATCTCTATGATAAATTTACACCTAATTGGCTAGGTGCTTACATGGTTACTCAAAAATTTGGATCTGGGGCATATCACCTTGCCACGTTGGAAGGCATTGCTGACCTTGAGCCTATTTACATTATTCATCTTCATAAATTTTATGCCTAAGTATAGGCACTGCAACTCACCATTCCTTTTAAATATCATCATGGTTATAAAAAAAATAAAATAAACAAACAACAAAAACACAAAAATATAAAAAATACCTTTTGGTATTTTGCAGTATTTAATCAAGTTGCATTTACATCAAAATCTACTTCATTTTCATATTTTCTCCCCCTTTTCTTCTCCCCTTCTTCTTTAATAAATATTTTATGGTCACACTTCGAGCGACTACATACCTTTCCTCCCCCTTCTTCTCTTTTTTCCCTTGTCCTTCTTCCTCTTCTTGTGTTATTGTTACTCATCGATGTTGTATGGTCACACTTCAAGCGGCTACATACCTTTGATAAGTTTTTGTAACCACCAAAAAGGCTCACACCCGATCGGAATCCCAGTGTAATAGTGCAAATAATGACAACATGCATGAAATCCAAGAAATTGACAACAAGATAAACAATAAAAGACACTTTATTCCATTATGAAGTCATTTTGGGTTACAAGTACATCCCTCTTAGGGATAATCATGTTGATACAATATTACAATAAGATTCGTGCAATTGTTTCCCTCTCAAGGGTAGGTGTGATATTTCAAATGCCTTTGTAGGGTGACACAAACTGCCTTAGGGTGGAGTTGACCCTCTTCTTCGCGTTGAGGAAGGATTCAAATGTTAAGCTCCTATGAATGTAGATCCCTATGATCAAGAAACAACAGAGAATGATTAAAAACATAGGCAGCCTCTCGCGATGAGGCCCTTAAAAGGAAAGATGCATAAAGATGCCATTGAAAACATGAAATCAAGAAAGCATGTAAAAGATGTTTAAACTATGCTAAACTAACAAAGATTCATGGAAATACATAAAAGAGTATAGCAATTAAGATTTGCATGGTTCAATTAAAGGAAATGAAGCTTTAAAAGTCATAAAGAACCCATTAATGTCTATTTCATGCTACTATACTAAAATCATTCTAAACCTAAATCTATCGGTCAAAAATCTCTACAACTACAATTAAACTATGCAAATGACTAATCTAATCTAATTAGATGGACAAAAATGAAAATAGTAAGGTGGTGATACCTCTGTTGCAAACCGCAGCACTGGTGCGTGGTCTGCACTGTAAACCGCGGCTGAAAGCCGCGGTGAGCACTCAAGTAAGTTTACCCTCAAAATCAAGGGCAGTGGGCTTGACCTCCTTGTCCAATTGATGTTCAAGGGTCACCTTCGGTGTCCTTATGACAAGTTTGGTGGTTGAATCATTGAATAGGGCCTTCGTTTGCCCGAATTAGCATTTCTTGGCTCTCCTAGGTCCTTAGGGCATCCATGGCCTAATTCATCATGATGCTTGACAAATTGACAATGGGGATGGCAACAAGGCTCTCTCTATGCACTCAAGTGAGTCCATAATTCGATAGGGCTTCACTGCTTTGATCTCCAAATGCACTCTCTCTCATAATTCGATAGCGCTTGCTATTCAAATCATCTATATCATTGCCCTAATTCGAAGGGGTACTTATAGGATGTCCCTAGGGCTAGGGGTGGCTTCATGGAGAAGCCAAGATCAAGAAGGGGTGGTTAGGATAGTTGGATTGGAAGCTTTCGTCCTCTAACCACCATCTTCTAGAACAAATGGTCATTCAAACCAATTTGGCTCGGATGAAGGCCAACTGAACTTCAGTTAAGACCACAGGTTATAGCTGTAGTCTAGACTATAAACCGTAGGTGTCAGCCATGGTTCAGCATGTAGACCATAGGTATGGGCTGTGGTTCAGACTGATTAGGCCAAGGAGCCCAAATTGAGTGGTTAGAACCACTGCTCTATCTTGGAGTCTATCCAAGATCCTCCATATGGTCTTGTAGCATGTCCATATGAGTAGTCGCCATCGACATGACGCATTTTAGGTGTCTACAGATGCCCCTTTTGAGATGCGTTGTGAGATCGAACAACGCTGAGCAAAAATAGACCTCCTAAAATGATGTCGAAGGTTCTATGATGATCATTAGTCAGATCAACATTAGATGCCTCTTGTCCAGCAAAAGGACATGCATCCTAGAATCATTGCTTCCAACTGGGTGAAAGGCTTACATTTTGAAAAGCTTGTGCCCTTCTCATCTCATTCGGTGCAGTTGTGCATTCCATAGGTATCTTCTGACCCATAGATCCGAAAGGTGGAGAACAACAAGCAAAGTCATATTTGCTATTTACCCCAAGAAAAGGGGTAAGCTTATGATAGTTGTTGACAATGATTCATAAGGACGAACACAATTTTGACAAGATCAAGGGATCTACGATCTCCGGGATCTTCTGCTGATTTTGATTATGATTTGATATTATGACTACCCCCTCAAGCGATGAGTCGATGAGGGTAATGACAATGTATTAAAGTGACGATGTCACTTGACCACCATGGATGATCTGAACAAATTTAGATTTGAGCATATTAATGCCTTGGCTAGGCCTAGTTCAGCTTATGATTCCAACTATTAATAGTAATTGCACATTCCTATCCCATGGAGCAGTCGGGCTACAATAGTCATCTTAGGGAATCGAAATGAGGCAACTCCAATTAGATTTGTGTTGAATCAAGTTATCGATGATTTGTTGAAAATATGTCATAGGAGACATGACATGAAATGCCTCATTCCCATGGAGAAGTCCAGCCATGAAGGCCTTCTTAGGGATTGAAAAGAAGCATATCAGATCAACGATGACAATTTTTGCCCCAAATGTCCTTATGGTAATTTACTCATCTTGTCGGATTGCATGGATCGCAAGTCACTGCAACCGCCAAGTGTATAGGGTAAATTACTGAATACGAGGCGCATTTGGTTTTTTTAATTATTTGATTTTTTTGTTGTTAATTTTGATTTATTGATCAATCCTGGTGCTTTGAACATCACCAAATTTGCAATATTGATTGCTCTTTTTGAAAATTTGATCCATTAGGAGTCATTAATTTACCTTTTTAGACCTTCCCACGATGGGGTTTTAGTGCATTTAATGCTAGCTATGAACCATGAGTACGGTCTACGGTTGAACTTTTCAAATTTTGGGAACCGTAGCTAGGGCCTACGATCGAAAAACCCTAATTTTGGGACCACAGGTGTTAGCTACGGTCCACCAAAATTAGGCAAACCTTTAAATAGTCATTCCCATTTGAATTTATCATTATTTTTCTTGAAAGCAACTGCATTGAGAGAGCTCTGAGAGATAGGAGACATTCCCTGATCTAGAATGCTACCCAAAACTCTTCCATATACTGCACTTGATACCCCGATGGTGGATCCTGATCAGCCATCGACTAGCAGAGGCCGCGGAGCGGGCAAGGTAACTCGAAACCGAGTCCTCGCAGTTCAATACCAATTAAAATCAACCACATTAAGTAATGTGGTAAATGAACCTCACTAAATAGTTGGTAATGAACCCCACTAGATTAGGTTAATTAGGTTTTTAATTTTTTTAGTGAGAAAGGCTAGGAAGGTACCCGAAATGGGTATTCTTCCTAGACCATAGCTGGCAGCTACGGTTCCCAATTGTCAGATTGGGGACCACAACTATCAGCTACGGTTCACATTCAAACTACAACGGTCATATTTTGACCGCAAGTGGACCATAGGGTTGACCCGCGGTTCACCAACTTTAGAAAAAAATTATTAAATTTTTGCATTTTCTAAAGTTAATTAGGCAATTAATGTCATTTAATGCAATTTTGACTTGCCTAGTGAATTTTCTTGATTTTTATGAATGCCTTGCGACATGTTTTTATCTTTTTATCAGTTTTTTAGATGTTTTTGACATTTTTAAAGTTTTTAGCTATTTTTGCTTTTTTTAGCTAGATTTTAGCTTATATACTACTTTTATTTTAGAGGTTGACCTCTAGGGCTCGTGAGCCCGATCTACTTAAGACTCTCCATAGACAGCTCACTGATGGTGAGCGTGCATGGTTTAGAGCCATCAGATTTGGCTATGTACTAGATCTACCCACTATTAGGGTAGATCAGACCTATTTGACTATGTTGGCCCGATGCTGGAATGCGTGGACCAACACCTTTCACCTGCCTATAGGTGAAATGACTATGACTTTAGAGGATGTTTATCGGATCTTTAGGATCCCTATCGATGGTGAGGCCATCACCTCTTCCTCTTCTCAGAGGAAGGAGCCTATCTTTGATGCTATCTTTGATGATCGGAGCAAGGAGGCTCAGGAGAAGATCGATCATGGAGGTGTCCACATTGGATACTGGTAGGGTGAGCATATTTTCTCAATTCGCACGATGATCTTCATGATCCTTATGGTACAGGTAGTGCTTCTAGACTCCTCGAGTGTGAGGATTCCTTAGAACCTCCTGGCTAGTGTTTGGAGAGTGATTCAGAGTTCCACTACTCAGCCACTATGCCTAGCTTGGGGGAGCATGCTGCTATGTCAGCTCTATAGGGAGTTGTACCAGATTACGAGTCGAAGCCATCGAGGTATTAGTTGTAGCCTATTGTTATAGATCTAGGGTTGGTAGCATATCTAGATCGAGCATCCCATGGACCTACCTCTCCACATCATGGCCATTGATGATGCGCATCAGTGCTACACTGCATGCTGGCCATGAGAGGAGGAGGGGTTCCAGAGTAGGACCCATGTTGGAGACACTGACTATTACATTGCATGATTTATAGCGCTCGAGCTAGATGACATTGAGTGGTGCTCCTATATGGATTGCCCAGATTGGACCGAGGTAGGTGAGTGGCTATGATAGGCTCATCGAGATAGGTGGCTACTCGATCGTAAGGTCGATATTAGAGAGTATCAATTCTTCTCTCGCATCCTACGATAGTTTGGCTTGGTGTAGGACATTCTAGAGATTCCATTTGTGTACCGATGTCTCATGCTAGAGACACATCTACCATGGATTCAGCCTGTAGCTCTAGGAGATGAGGTTGATGACTTCCAAGAGTCTAGGGATGACACACCTAGGACCACCCCAGCATACGACACATGGTGGTCCCTCCTACAGTGGTAGGGTTCAGGGCCTCTGGGTAGAGTGGATGACCAGGCAGAGGCAGGGGCCGATCCTGATGGGTGTAGGGTGCACCAGAGGATCGAGGGTGGATGGGGCATAGAGGCCACCATAGAGGAGGCTCCATAGGTAGAGGTAGAGGAGGAGGAGGGGTCAGAGGAGGGTGAGGTGCCTCCTGAAAATGATGTAGGGGAGCTCCTCGCTCAGGTTGTTGACTTACAGAGTCAGGTTGGGAGGCTTCAGACTCAATAGTTGTAGTGGGATACATCTATCACCCTTCTAGAGGTGAAGCTAGGTCACAAGGATAGACAACTAGTAGAGGCTCAGGCATAGATTATAGCCCTCATAGCTTAGGCTACAATAATAGAGTCATAGGTCGATGAGCTTACTAGTGCATGAGATGTGGCACTAGCACAGTGGGGTGAGGCCATAGCAGAGAGAGAGCTACTCAGGGCATAGAGGGGGATCCTTCATCCTCCCATGCTATTATGGGACCTCCTACTACACCATCAGCTACACTTCTAGGAGGTGGTGATCCCATGGTAGAGGTTAGGTAGCTCACTTCCCTCATAGAGGAGGGAAATGACCTTTGCGATGCGAGGGTAGCTCGCATCTCCTAGCTAGAGGGCTTCATCATATTATGAGGCTTGGAGGTACCAGAGGATAGACATGCTATGGGGTCCAGAGGACCGGACCTCAAGATAGTCCACGATGAGCTCCAGCTAATGGATGCATAGGACAGAGAGGACACATAGGTCCTCTAGCACACATGGAGGTAGCTCTCATAAGAGTCACAGGGAGATGGGTGTGACCTCTAGTCATAGGTCTAGCCACTTAGACATACCAGTATCCCATGTGCTAGGCCTCTTTAGGTTAGGTGGTACACAGGGCCCTCAATAGGGTACACAACAAGCACCAGAGCCGACTATAGAGTAGGCTCCAGAGCATAGGGCTGAGGGAGGCGATGAGAGCTCCAGTTCAGGGGGAGCAGGCCAGAGCTAGGGCTCTACTAGATCTAGGCTACATTTTGCATATGTACCATTTTTGGTGTAAGGTCTAGGACCTACACGATTGTAGCCTACGGGAATTTTGTACTCTTGATGTACTCTTGAGACACACACACACACACACACACACACACACACACACACAATATATATATATGATTTATCATTTATGACTCATTATGTGTACTTGTATATTTTTAATTTTCTATTTATGTGATGCACATGGATGCAATGCTTATGTTAATTTGATGCTATATGATGTGATGTATGGATGACATGCACTAGATAGCTATTTAATTTATGATGATGATGACATGCAATGATCTAGATGCTTAGATGTGTGATGTATGTAATGCATTATTTACATGATGGTAATCTAATGTAAATGAACCTGTATGCTTTAATCACTTAAAACATAAGGAATGAATGCAATTATGTTTATCAATCTAATGGATGACACCACAGAATGTATAAAAATCATGAATGTAATTGAAAATCCTTAAGATAAGAATTTAATCAATTAATCACCCATATATGAAATGCAATGAATGCAGTTGTATGATGCGAATGATATAATGTGTCATTCTATTTTCCTTTGCAAATTTGAAAAATATGCATGATATAGTCAGTGGTCATCTAAATATTATTTCTAATATCCATCCGGTATCTATCCTATATCTTGATTGTGCTCTATATGATGATGTATCATGGACTCGATACTTTGCAATTTAATGATTTTATATGGTTTACGATATTTGATATTTTGTTGCTATGAGAGAGATTTTTGAGGTTTTCCATGAGACTCAAACACCCTAATAGACTTATCAAAAGTTGCATACTAACCACACTAGACTTACGAGATAAAAGGCTTTTGCTAGGATAGGCCCTAACTATTCATTATCCCCTGTGTGTGCACATGATTATTTTAAGATAAGACACGAGCGTTCCCCGATGTCAGGCAGGGATTCTTTCAGCCCATTGCTAAGATAGGGGTACCACAAATGTCTTATCCAATCCCAAGTTTAGATTTTAGTTGGACTAAGCCACTAGGCAATGCAGGACACCTGAAGCTAGCTCCTCCACATTCAAACATTGGTCTACCCACAAGCGAGATGCAAGTGTATCAGACATATCATCATGCGTAAGGTACAGTAGTGTCGATAATTCCAAGGATTCAGGCTCATTCCTTTCTATCCTTCAATTTTTGGGATACTTGCTCATATGTAGTGAAGCAAGGGAGTCGATTCCATATTCATTCTGAACTATCTCTGGATCTTCATTTGATCTCTCTTCGAACTGGATTTTGGATCTTCATTTGATCTCCACTCGAACTTTGATTTATGATCTTCATTTGATCTTCACTTTGAACTTGATTTGAGCCTATTTTCTGATCTTCATTTGATCTTCACTTTTTGGCATTTATACTTGATAATCTTCTTCAGAAACCTTCCTTTGGGGGATTTACTTGGGAAAACTATTTCTGGTATATCGATTGAGGATATCGATCTTATGATATCAATATGGGATATCAATCTGGGAAGTCGATCTATGATATCGATCTAGGGTATCAATCTTGAGGATTGATGTGGGATATCACTCTAGGATATTGCTCATTTTATCATAAGCAAGGGATTCTGAATAGGGAACTAACCTATCCTTTTTCCAACTACCAACATTTCCCATACCGTCCGCACAGAGGGATAAGCAAGAATAACTCTTTTCACTTCAGGATACCCGGTCCTGCTTCATGGCTTTCATCTTCCCCTAGTCCTTGTTAGGATTGTTTAATTTGTTGATTAGTGATAGGCTTCTGATATGCTAAGGGCTATACTAACTGAACCTCAGCTACAAAAGCAAAGCAAGCTTTCTATCAACTCTTGATAAGACCCCTAGGTATGGTTGAATGACCAAAAAACCCTAGTATATCTCCATAGCAACAAAATAGGTTGTGTTGAAAAACACAATTACTCACATGAATGATGGATTTATGATAAATGTAGAGATGCATGATTTAGACACAAACGTGGTGTCATTTGTAAGACTGACAAACATAATCCCTCCTACTATGGAATGCAATGGATGATGAATGCCTATATGCAATGCAATAATGCAACGGATGCATGAGTAAATGCAAAATGACAATGCAAAATTCAAATGCAAATGCAAATGTTTTTGGATTTTATGCTTTACCAATTTTTTTTGGATTTTATTGATTTTATAATTTTTATGAGTTTTGAGCCTCATATCTGACCAAACGGTGAGTACATGCCTCTGGAGCCTTTAGATTGACCAAGCAATTTTTAGCAAAATCCTTGGAGCTTTTTAGGATGACCGAGCGGTTTTAAGCAAACCCTCGAAGCCTTTTGGGTTTGACCAAAGGGTTTATGAGCACCTTTGGGACTTTTTGGGATGACCAAGTGATATTTTAAGAATCCTTGGAGCTTTTGGGTTGACCAAGAATTTTTCAGAAACTCTTGGTGCCTTTTGATTGACCAAACTACTCATAAATGAGCTTGGAGCCTTTTAGGATGATCGAGCGATTATAAGAAAACCCTCAAGACCTTTTACTGACATGACCAAGCAATTTTAGGAACCCTTGGAGCCTTTTGGGATGATCGAGTGGTTTTAAAAAAACCCTTAAAGATTTTTGAGTTTGACCAAAGGGCTTATAGATGCCTTTGGAGCTTTTTGATTGACCAAACTACTTATGGGAGTGTTTGGAGCTTTTTAGGATGACCGAGCGATTACAAGCAACCCTCGGAGCCTTTTACTATGCTCTTCAAGCATAAAACACCTTAATATGGATGATGTTGAGAGGTTCAGGCTCTTCAACACCTCCTAGCGACGTTAGGTGATAGGTACCTAGACCAATATTTTTAGATATGATGTAGGGTCCTAGCCAATTAGCCATGAATTTGTCTCACATATCTAGCGAAAAATTAGAGTTATATTGGTTCTATTTCAAGACAAGATCCCCAAATTCAAAGTCTCTCTAGTGGACTTTGATATTGTAAGCTCATTTTAGTCACTCTTGATAAACACGGAGATGCTCCAGGGCATTCACGCGATGTTCATCAAGTAGCATCAGTTGATCCAATCGAGCTTGCCATGCGGTGTCATCATCGATGAACTCTTTCAATGCGACATGCAACATTGGAATTTCCAATTCCAAGGGCATAATGGCCTCAACGCCATATACTAGTGAGAATGGTGTTGCCCTAGTGGGCATCCGAATACTAGTCCTATAAGCCCATAATGCAAGGGGTAGCTGGATATGCCAGTCTTTGTGGTTTTCTTGTACCATATTTTTCAAGATGGCCACCACTATCTTATTTGAAGCTTCAACCTGCCCGTTTGCTTGCGGATAGTATGGAGTCACAAAACTATGTTTGATTCTATATTTAGATGTCAAAGCTCTCACAGTTTTGTTCTTGAAAGATGTTCCATTATCCGATATTATTTTGGATGGAATCCCAAAATGACTTATGATATGCTCCAGTATAAACTCTGCTATACGAGCTCCAGTTGTCATTGTTAAGGGTATTGCTTCCACCCACTTTGTAAAATACTTAGTAGCCATGATTATAAATGTATGTCGACCCGATGATGGAGGAGAGATCTTGCCTATAAGATCTAATCCCCACTGAGCAAATGGCCAAGCCGCTTGGATGGGCTGTAAGGCCTATGATGGCAAGTGCATAAGATTAGCATGATGCTGACATTTAACGCATTTCTTGACATACACATTGCACTCCTTCTCCATAGTGGGCCAATAGTAGCCCATTCGAAGGATGCGCTTGACGATGGCCATGCCGCTGAAATGGCCACCGCACGTACCATCATGAGCTTGCAAAATTGCCCATGATGCCTCTTGGGGCTCTAAGCAATGAAGGAGAACTCCATCGTAGCCTCATCGGTACAAGATATCTCCTATTAAGACATATTTAGCCACTTTCTATTTAAATGTGCGCTTCGTGGCACGCGGTAATCCCTCTGGGATTATACTAAGTTTTAGGAAGTCTTTAATTTGTGACATCCAATTTTGATAAGCCTCAGCTTCAACTGCTAAGATGACTTGCTCCCCCTGCGTATCTACTTTTGCAAATGTAGACTCAGAAACAACCTTGTGGTGAATGGTAGTACCACTCCCCATAGGACTCTGAGAGGTTAATGACCCCTAGGGTGCCTTCTTAAGAAAGTCTTCAGCTTTGTAGAACCATTCAACTTTTGGTTCTACACTGATCATGTTGACCGATTCTTTGTTATCATAGGTTGCACGCTCTATTGCTGGATGTGAGAGCATCTTGACATGGATGGTAGTGAAATCAACAGATGGATTCTGAGGGATTAAAGATCCCAAAGATGCCATGGTGTCTGCAAACCTATTTGATGATCGAGGGATTGCCTCGATGTCATACCATTCAAATTTAGCCAAATATGTGGCAACTAGATCTTTATAGGCTTTCAGTACGGGACATCGACACTGAAAGAGCCCCTTAACTTGATTTACTATGAGCAAGGAGTCACCAAAGATGTTCAATATTTTAATATTCATGGCGATGGCTATGTGGAGGCCCAAAGTAGGGCTTCGTACTCAGCATTGTTGTTGGTGCACGAAAAATCCAACTTAAATGACAAGGGCATTGGAGCTCCTTACGGCATGAAGAACACTATTCCGGCACCACCCCCTTGCTCGCACTTCGAACCATCGAAGAACAGAGTCATATCAACATTGTTCTCTGGTTCTTCGGGTTTGGGAGCTTCAGATATGATGAAGACTGCATCGTCTGGAAGCTCTATGGTTAGAGGCCTACTATTTGATAGTGGTGCCTCAACTAATTGATCCGCTATGACCTATCCCTTAATGGACTTCTGGCTTATGAATTCCAGATCGAATTCCATCAATAGCATGATCCACTTCGTAGTACGCGTATTGTGATAAGTCTTACTCATCATGTACTGCAAAGGATTTTGTTTGGATATAACATATGTCGTATGACTTAACATATAGTGTCACAATTTCTTTGTAGCGAACACTACTGCTAAACACAATTTTTCCACATATGCATACCCGAGCTCATAGCTCACCAAGGTTCGACTAATATAATATATGGCCTGTTCTTTGCCTTGCATGTTCTTTTGGGCTAACATGGTTCCCAGTGCAAAGTCAGTTGTCGATATATATAGTAGAAAAGGCACCTCTGGCCTTGGTGGAGCTAGCACTGGTGGCGTCACCAGGTATTGCTTTATTTTAGTGAAGGTTGCTTGATAGTCCTCATCCTAGTTGAATGGGACCCCCTTATGTAGCAGTCGATTCATGGGTCGACATTTATCCGATAACTGAGTGATGAATCACTTTATCGATGCTACCTTACCCTGAAGGCTCCTTAACTCTTTAATATTGGTGGGAGGATGCATTTCCAAGATAGCCTTGACCTTCGTTGGGTCAACTTCGATGCCTCGCTTAGAGATGATGAATCCTAGTAGTTTTCTAGAAGTTATGCCAAATACACACTTCTTAGGATTCAGCCTGACATTGTGCTCTATCAGGTGATCGAAGACCTTCCTTAAGACCTCTGCATGCTCTTCTCATAGCAATGACTTGGCCAACAAGTCATCGATATAATCTTCTAGAATTTTGTGCATATAGTCATGAAAAATGTATGTCATGGCCCGCTGATATGTGGCACCAATATTTTTGAGGCCAAATGGCATAACTTTGTAGCAAAATATTCCCCATGGCGTTATAAACATGGTTTTATGTTGGTCTTCGGGTTTAATCCGAATTTGATTGTAACCAAAAAAATCATCCATTAAGGAGAGCATTTCATGACCTACAGTTGCATCTACGAGAGCATCAATATTGGGCAATGGAAATGAATCTTTGGGTGTTGCCTTATTTAGGTCTCTAAAATCCATGCAAATACGAATTCTTCCATCGGGTTTTCCCATGGGTACCATATTGGACACCCATTCTGGATAGTCGATGGAGATCACAAATTCCACATCCAACAACTTTTGTAGCTCATATTTCACCATTAAGGCTACTATTGGGTGCATCTTTCTAAGATTTTGCTTGACCGACTTCTTCGTTAGATCTAGTGAAAGGTTATGCATAACCAATTTTGGGTCTAGACCTGGCATATCCTTGTACGTCCAAGCAAATAAATTTGGTCTCTCTTTCAGTAGAGGGATGAGGGTGGCCCGCTCATCTGGAGTGAGACTCTCTCCAAATTTAACCTTCTTTGCATTGGCGGGATCATTACTGATATCCACCTCAAAGGTTTCCTCTACTGACATATGTGATCCCTCCTCAAGCTGATGAGGTATAGGAATCAAATGGATGTCATCAACTGGGTTGATAGGTTCTATGTTGGAAGCATTTTTGGCATGATAGACATCGTATGCATAGCCTAGCGCAAAATGGAAAGGTTGCAACATTTCTTCATTAGGGAAGAAATCTTTAGGCTCAACGGGTGAATCAGCATGATCCCAGTCGATAGCATCTTTGTTAAGATACAACGGTTTGGATGGATCTACTGGATTGCGGAGTGGAGTGGTCAAATCAATGGAGACCATGTTTATGGAATGGAATTGATCTCCAAGACCACACGGACCAACTTCTACAAAATCTACGTAGTCCTCATACCCACGATCTGGCTCTAATGGCACAGGCACAAAGGGGTCTTCTCTATGAGGACTACGAACAACTGGATCCTCCCTATGCACTGACTACAAAATAGGATCATTTGGCTCATGGAGCTCCATGTAGGTCGACGGAAGGGGATTAACCAACCGATAAATTTGATCCAGGTTTAACCGTCTTGCTCTTAGATGAGGACCAACACGTAACTACCGATAGACCTCATCTATGTCGATGGGTTGATGATGGTAATGCAAATAAGGAGGACCAAGGTAGGCCCTCTCTAACTCATCTTCTTCATCACTATCATAATAGAATCCTTCATTCACCCCTACTCCTGGGGGCGCTCTGGCAAGTGCGGCCCCATGAATCTGATAGCTTGATTGCTGTCATCACTATCTGGATAAACCGGATAATTATATCGCAAGTGTGACATCACCAAGAAATCTAGCTCTACTTCTTCCCCTGAATGATCAATGTTGGGAAGGATCTCTTCGATAACCTGTACCGACTCAATAGGAAATAAATGATGTGCATGCCAAGGCCTCACATAGGCACCTTCGACTTCATCCCTAGATTCATCATCATTTGAGGATTCCTCATCTGCGTCATAGCCTGGTCCACTCATATCGGAGGTGGACTCCACTCCATATTCATTACAAAGATCTCCTAGCTCGAGATCACCTACAATAATGGGGTTATGCCCCTGCACGTCTGTGTCATCGACTGCATCATGGGTTTGGTGTCCTAGGTTATCTCTGGGGTTCAGTTCTGTCTCAGTCTGCTCAAGGAGCCCTTCATGATGATCTTCGAGTGGCTCAATGGTGATGACAGATATCATAGGGTGATTCCTCCAAAAACTAGAAGGATCAGGATGATATGGATTAAAATCCACATCATCCGCCATACTAAGGTACAGATGATCTAGGGATGCTATGAGAAAATCATCCTGCCCTCGTATCTGTAACCCTAAACCGAACCTATCAGTGACTAACTGATAACGTGGTTCCATCGGAGTCCTACATCCTTGTTCAAAGAGACCAAGGTCATATCCATGCCAATGATATAACTCGAAAATACGCATGGCATACTCCGGGTTGGATAGATAATGAACGTTTACTATGAAAGGTTCATCGTCATCTTCATCCATGGGCTCTCGTGTTGGAAGCTGATCTAGCCCTGCATAGATGAAATTAGTCTGATTAGGTGGCTCTCCCAATGGAACCACCGATCCAACCGGGTAATGATGAGTGGACGGTCGGCCCATCTCTTGCATAGTCTTCAGAATTGGTCCAAAGGTTACATTCTGCACAAGGTACTCACCTAATCTGGTGTTGGCGAGATGTACTATCACCCATGGTGTGGATGATCCTACTGAAGATGTAGGTGAGGTAGGCTGAGGTGCCTCCTTGGCTTTGTCTTGGGGTTCCTCAACTTCCATAGGAGTGGGAACCTCCTCGATGACTGGCTCGGGCTCACGATCCTTCTCTTTCTCACCCATTTTTACCTTCAACTTCCTTTCATCCCGATGCATGACTGATGCCGATGGTTTCAGGGAAGTGGTAGTGGTGTGCTTCGATCTGTGTGACACAGATGGCATTGGTTGAGCATGTACTACTGGTTTGCCTCCTTGCTTTACTGATGATGATGACCAAACATCCAGGTGCATTGATGGGAGTATGAAACCCCCAAGAAAATCTGCTAGGTTCATGAACTTAAAAGGTTCTTCGTCCGATGACACTACGTGAACCTGTCCCTCATGAATATACTTCACACACTGATGCAATATCGAGGGAATGCAATGCATTTCATGAATCCAAGGCCTACCAAGTAGTATGTTGTATTGCATGGCCCCTTCTATCACATGACACATCACAGAGATGGTCTTCAGGCCTACCTGCATGGGTAGGATAATTGTGCCAATAGTCGAACATAGTGCATCGTTAAATGCTCTCAATGTAAATGTAGTGGGCACAATGTGTGATTTAGGCAGCTTCAAATGACTCAATGCCTTGGTCATTATTATGTTGATCGATGAGCCGGTATCGATCAAGACCCTTTTAAATGGCATGTGATTAACACATGCGATTATATGCAATGGTGGGTCAGCCATGGTTGTAGAAACCATCCTTATCTCATGATCATAAAATTGGATCATCGGTTCCTGACACTATTGTACATGTCCCATAAAATTAGTAAATGCCTGTGCATCCTGGGACTGTACTTCAATGGACCTCAAAATGTCCATAAGAGTCTCCTTATGCCTAGGGGACTATTGTATTAGCTCATATATCGACAACTTCATAGGAGTTATCTATAGGTTTTGGACCAACCTGCTCCTTATGGTCACCACCGGTCTTGTTGGTGGGCCTGGAATATTCTACGTCGATCGTTGATTCGATGTGGCTTGTATTTGAATGGGAGCATGAGGTTGATTCGGTTGTTCATATCTCCCATGTCTAGTGACAATGTTCACCATGCCTACGAACCCCTGGGTAGGTGGTTCGACTCGCACCTGGTTGACCTGGCCAACGTTGTTGCGAGGTGCCTCATGATTTGGCAAGGGATTTTTGTAAATCCCCATATTCTGATTATCGGGCACCTACGGGTTGTGTGGCACTACAAGCTCACCTTTGTCAATCATATTTTGCACCATGTGTTTGAAAGTCCAACACACCTCAATGTCATGGCCTTTCATTCGATGAAAAATGCAAAATAGATCTTCTTGGTACCCCTTTGATTTGGGTTGATTGGGGTCTATCATCTTGACTTCGGGTAATCTAATTGCCTTGGCCTCGCACAGTTGATGGAAAATCGATGTCAATGATTCCGTCAATGGTGTGAACTGGTGAGGTGGGCGTTGATCTTTGTTCTTGCCCTTATAATTATTGTTGCACTTTTCATACTATGCAAGAGGAGGTTGGGCCTGATAATTCTATTTTTGTTGCCCCTTGTCCTCCCTTTGGAGATTCAACACCACTTGATTCACATGGGCCTACTTGCCCTATTGTTTTGTGGCACTCTTCTTTTGTCCCTCTCTCCTATTCTTGAGCTTCAAGTTGCCTTCCTACAACTTGATGTCCTCGATCACTTTGGCTTGTGCCAAAGCCTCTTCGAATGTAGGATACTACTATAGCTACAACAGTAATGAGATGTGCTTGGCACAACTCTTTGTAAACATTCAGGTTAACTCTATGGTAGGAATAGGGAATGGCAACTTCACCATTAGTCTCCTCCATCTCTTTTCATACTGCTCAATTGGCTCATCATCACGTTGAGCTAGCACAGCCAGATCAAAAATATTGGCCTATTTCTTGATGCCAAAGGAATAGCATTCAAGAAAGGCATCAACTAATTGCTCGAAACTAGTTATGCTATGTTTCTTTAGCTGATTGAACCACTCCAGGGTTGGACCAAAAAGTGTCATGATGAAAGTATGCAACAACAATGCATCATTGCTTGCTATCTAAAAACAAGCATCCAAAAAGCTCATGATATGTTCCTATGCATCTTCATCACCCTTAAACTTGTCTAACCTGGGCATATCAAAATGCTCAGGGTAAGCCGGAGTAGGCACCGAAGGATCCAAAGGCTCATTATGAATTTTCCTTAATGTCAACTTTTGAATAGTCATGCCTTGTCTCTCGATGGCTTTGATCTTCTCGGCTAAGGCCTTATAGGCCTCCGAAGATAGAAATTCCTCCTCCCTAAGTTGATGTGGAGGTGGCTTAGGAGGTACTATCTTCCTCATACGAGATGGAGGGCATTGCTCTTCCTCCTCCTCAGCTCGGGAGCTCTCAGGATATTCTTGCTCGTATCTATCTCCCTCTTCTTCTTCATGCTGCCTCTGCCTCTGATCATCGAGCGATGGTGGTCGCTCCCTCTATTTGGCACTAGCATGAGTACGAGCATCTCTATGCTCTTGATGCATATCGGCTTGTGACAAAGCCTTCCTATATACATGCTCTCTATGCTCATCATGAGGATATAGGCCAGCCCTAGCTAGCCTATCCTCCTACTCCACGCGCTCCTTCTAGGCAAGGATACGCTCTTCGTGCATGCGTTGCTCATATAGCCTCTATCTAATGAGCCTCTATGCTTGAAGATTTTCATCTTCAATGTACTGCCTCTCTAGGTGAGCATCCTCCAATTGATCTTGGAGGAGTTGGCATTTTTGCTTCGATACCAATCGATGTGATCTATCGATCTGATCGGCCATGGGAGGCCTCTGGTATCCTTACTCTGTATGAGTGACCTTATGGGTTCTGTACCCATCGGAATGATGTGCTGCACCTTTGCCTCTATCTATGAAGATGACATTGGCATCCTAATGTGTCCTATACTATGAACCACCATGCACAGATAGTGGGTGTGTGACATGAGGGTGCTTAGAAGCCTCTCCATGCTCTCTAGTAGTCCTGACGATGCTCACGCTATGCTCACTCGGGGCACGAGTGGGTGGAGTGGAAGGCTTGTAGCCTAACTACTCTAAGACACTACCTAGACCCTCTAGCTATCTAGACCACCAACGCTCATGCGGTGGTGTGCCATTAGCTCCCACCTTTGATATATCAATGGTGATCTTGCATGGTGGACCACGCATGGGAGTATGGGTAGACCTATGCTCGAAAGTGAGCCTGTCTACCTACCCCTGAATGGGTGGATCTCTAGTCCTTCTATACTCAGAAGGTGGAGGCATGGATCCTCCTATGGACTTAGTACATAGGGGCACCAACCTGGTCCCCTGCACAACAAACTCTTTGGTCGATCCCGTGGATGCATGTGCAATGCGGTCTCGATAATGGCTTTCGAGTGGAGCACCCTCATGCTGAGAGGCTCCCTACTCTATCCTATGCCTAGAGGAGTGTACTAAAGCTCCTCTATCTGGGGTATGCTCTACGGGCTCCCCTCATGTCGAGTTATCTCCTCTAATGCTTGTCGAACGACGTTCGGTTCACTCATGTGGGTGAGGAATTGACATGTGCTACTATGAATTGGTTAGGGGTTGGTCATTGGCATCAAGTTTAGACCTTTTTTGACCACCTCATGTATCCACCATTGTGTACCTAGCATCTAGATGTATCTTTTATTATTAAGAAAACAAGGTATACAATGATGATTATCTCGTATTAAATTTTGAAAGTGAGCCCTAAACTATTTGATGTGTTTTCAAGATGTGTTGTATCAGTGTAGAAACTCTTATCATGTTTTGCAAAACTTGTTGGATTTTATTCTCAGTTTAATGGCTTTCACCTGTACGCTCGCAGCTCGACAACTTGGCTATGAACTCCAAGTCACGTAATCCAACCTATAATGTGTGGTAATGAAGCCCACACATGGTCAGGGAGCACAGGTCCTCCCAGATCCTCACCCATTTTCCCCAGTCAGTGTTATACCCTTCAAAGAGAATACATGCAAATTTTCTAGGGTACGAAAGGTTCTCGGATCCGGTATTGGTCTAGTATCCAAAGGTTCATAGGATTTGGGCCAACGGATGGAAGTTACGCCCACCGTCGTTGAACCCTACTAGTGGTTGGATGTCAAGCCCAACTCACTAGCGTTTAAGTGCCAAGTGGTGTGTGTGGTTCATTTTATTGTACATAAAATAAATGCATCATATAGCACTCATGCTCATTTTCTATATGCTATGCAAATGAAAGAACGTTTCAAATTCAGAAAATGCAAGCTATTCTAGATGCTCTTTTAGACAATGCACATTACGATGATAATTGGCCACTAATTGGGCCTCACACATGCAAACCAAACAAGACACTCTATCAAGCACGTTGTAGCCTAGGGCAGACTGCAATCATAGGTCCTATGTTCCTAGCAGCGCCTTTCTATGGAAGTAAATGCAAAAGCAAACTAGGACGATTGATTACCCCTTTTTTAATGGTTTTTCCTAATTTGCATTTGAAATTATACATGCTGTAAAAACACAGAGGGAAAAAAATGATAGAGGGCTGAAAATAGGGCCTACCTCAGGTCCTACAATGATTGGCTCTCTGATTTTTGTTGTCTGTGCTATCAGTTGGAAACCATAGGTCTGGTCTATGGTTCTGACTGTAGACCGCATGTTGAACCTACGGTTCAATTGTTGGCCCATAGCTGATAGCTGCGGTCTGTACCTACAAGTAAAAAAAGTCAAGAACACAAAGTCAGATGCTATTTATGTGGATTTCCATCATGATCACCTTCTGTAACCACCAAAAAGGCTCACACCCGATCAGAATCCTAGTGTAATAGTGCAAATAATGACAACATGCATGAAATCCAAGAAATTGACAACAAGATAAACAATAAAAGACACTTTATTCCATTATGAAGTCATTTCAGGTTACAAGTACATCCCTCTTAGGGATAATCATGTTGATACAATATTACAATAAGATTCATGCAATTGTTTCCCTCTCAAGGGTAGGTGTGATATTTCAAATGCCTTTGTAGGGTGACACGAACTGCCTTAGGGTGGAGTTGACCCTCTTCTTCGCGTTGAGGAAGGATTCGAATGTTAAGCTCCTATGAATGTAGATCCCTATGGTCAAGAAACAATAGAGAATGATCAAAAACATAGGCAGCCTCTCATGATGAGGCCCTTAAAAGGAAAGATGCATAAAGATGCCATTGAAAACATGAAATCAAGAAAGCATGTAAAAGATGTTTAAACTATGCTAAACTAACAAATATTCATGGAAATACATAAAAGAGTATAGCAGTTAAGATTTGCATGGTTCAATTAAAGGAAATGAAGCTTTAAAATTCATAAAGAACCCATTAATGTCTATTTCATGCTACTATACTAAAATCATTCTAAACCTAAATCTATCGGTCAAAAATCTCTACAACTGCAATTAAACTATGCAAATGACTAATCTAATCTAATTAGATGGGCAGAAATGAAAATAGTAAGGTGGTGATACCTCTATTGCAAACCGTAGCACTGGTGCGCGGTCTGCATTGTAAACCATGGTTGAAAGCCATGGTGAGCACTCAAGTAAGTTTACCCTCAAAATCAAGGGTAGTGGGCTTGACCTCCTTGTCCAATTGATGTTCAAGGGTCACCTTCGGTGTCCTTCTAACAAGTTTGGTGGTTGAATCATTGAATAGGGCCTTCATTTGCCCGAATTAGCATTTCTTGGCTCTCCTAGGTCCTTAGGGCATCCATGGCCTAATTCATCATGATGCTTGACAAATTGACAATGGGGATGGCAACAAGGCTCTCTCTATGCACTCAAGTGAGTCCACAATTCGATAGGGCTTCGTTGATTTGATCTCCAAATGCACTCTCTCTTGATAATTCGACAATGCTTCGCTATTCAAATCATCTATATCATTGCCCTAATTCGAAGGGGTACTTATAGGATGTCCCAGGGCTAGGGGTGGCTTCATGGAGAAGCCAAGATCAAGAAGGGGTGGTTAGGACAGTTGGATTGGAATATTTTTCTATAGGGAAGGGGTTGAATTCGTGGTATCTTATTACCAGAATGCCGCCACTCGGATTCGAACCGAGATGCTCTAGCACTGCTTCCTAAGAGCAGCGTGTCTACCAATTTCACCATGGCGGCTTGTCGGGTTGGTATTCAATATTATAAGGATAGATATGCTAATTTGTCAATAGATTCAAAGACTTTGGTCTTTTCCATTTATTATTATTTTTTTATTTGAATCAATGTGATGTTAGTCGTTATAACGGGGCATGGCGCAGTTTGGTAGCATACCATCTTGGGGTGATGGAGGTCGCAGGTTCAAATCCCGCTGCTCCGAAGGAGGAGAAATAATCCCATTCAATTCCGTCATTAAACAATATCTAACTAAAAAGGATTTCCATGGAATCAGAGCAGCTAGATTTCCAACATGAAAGAATGAGAAAGGAAAGGGTTTTCTATTATTCCCATCATAACCATTCTTTGGGAATGGTTGAAAAAGAGAGATATCGGGTCATTTTAAATAAAATGAAGAAACAATAAGAAATTGCAGATATCTTTCTTTTTCTTCTTCGATCGATTGTCTGCGCAATTAGACCTTAGAAATTGCGATGCAAATAGAGAGGTAGACATTCAAATAATCCTCTTGATATGATCGCAATAAATATCACAGGTTAAATAATCCCATTTTTGAGGTACTGAGATGTTAAAGGGGTTGAATTATTCATTGCTTATGAATTATGTCCCTATGTCTGTCAAAATAGTTCAATTGAAATGGTCTTGGCATTACGCATCACGGTAGAGCTATAAAGAATATAGTTGTGAGTCATCTTAAATAATTGAGAACTCCTTGTTATCTGACCATAAAGGTAAGAATGGATCATTTCATACCTAATCAAAATCAAGAGTGAAATTAATTTTTGGGAAGAAGAAAAAAGGATGAACTCAAGTCCCCCACCCTTGACAAATTACAACTCTCTCTTTTAGAACTAAGTTTACAAACAAATTCAATTCTCCTCTCAATTGAATTGCTTTAACTAAATACTCTTTTTTATAAAAAGTATCAATGCTTGATATTCATTTTTTAAATCTTCTTCAATTTTTTATAAAAATTTTAAATTGGTTCTAGCAGCTTTTTTTGGGAGACTCTTTAATTGGCCAAGAATCTCAGGGAAGAATCTGGAATTTTTAGTCCAAGAAAATTCTTTAGAATTTATAAGGATCCTAAATTCCTCTTCAAAAGTTAAGAATCTTAGTATACTATCAAACTCAAAAAATTTCTTAGGCTCACCCTCTAGAGTGTTAAATGGTTCACAATCCAAAGGAGAGATATTGATCAAGTTAATCGTTTTGTAAAATGATGTAAAATCTCCCTCCAAAGGGAAGAACCTTTTGGGATTCGAGTTGGCTACCACGGGCCCTATAACAAAAACCAAAAAAAAAAGAGTTGTGGATGTAGGAGTTGAAAGAAAAGTGGGTAAACCCTCAGAGAAAGAGATCAGGAAAAGGATCATATCCATGTGGGGGGGAAAAAGACGTTTATATTCGGCTACAAAATTCCTTTTGTACACTGCGGGTGGTTCTACTTTTATCTTAATGGGAGCTTTAAGTATGGGTCTCTATGGATCTGATGGACCCACATTCGATTTAGAAATATTAGCTAATAAATATTATCCAATAACACTCGAAAGAGTATTCTATTTAGGGTTCTTTATCGCTTATGCCATCAAATTGCCAATATTTCCTTTACATACCTGGTTACCAGATACTCATGGAGAAGCGCATTATAGTACATGTATGCTTTTGGCCGGAGTTCTATTGAAAATGGGGGGATATGGATTGATCCGAATCAATATGGAATTGCTACCTCATGCTCATTCTCTATTTTTGCTATGGTTGGTAGTAATAGGAGTGGTTCAAATTGTCTATGTAGCTCTAACTTTTATGGGTCAACGTAATTTGAAAAGGAGGATAGCCTATTCATCAATATCTCATATGGGTTTTGTAATTCTAGGAATTGGTTCTATGACAGATACAGGTCTTAAGGGAGCCATTTTGCAAATGATTTCTCATGGATTAATTGGTGCTGCACTTTTTTTCTTGGTAGGAACAAGTTATGATAGGATACGTACTCTTTTCCTTAACAAAATGGGAGGAATCGCTATACCAATACCTAAAATATTCACTATGTTCAGTAGCTTTTCAATAGCTTCTCTCGCATTGCCAGGAATGAGTGGTTTTGTAGCAGAATCTATGATATTTTTAGGAATAATTACCAGTAATAAATATTCTTCAATTTTTTGAATTATTATTACTGTAATAGCATCAATTGGAATGATATTAACTCCCATTTATTTTTTATCTATGTTACGCCGAATGTTCTACGGATATAAGGTTTTGGATGTCCCAAAATCTTATTTCATGGATTTTGGACCACTCAAAATTTTTATTTTGATATGTTTATTTCTAGAACAAATGGCTATTGAAACCTATTTGGCTCGGATGAAGGCCAACTGAA
This sequence comes from Wollemia nobilis, assembly GCA_028583015.1. Lineage (NCBI taxonomy): Eukaryota > Viridiplantae > Streptophyta > Pinopsida > Araucariales > Araucariaceae > Wollemia > Wollemia nobilis. The sequence goes on from JAQPPZ010002150.1 coordinate 2,457,052, forward strand.
CTTCAATTAATACCACAGGTTATAGCTATGGTCTAGACTATAAACCACAAGTGTCAACCGTGGTTCAGCCTGTAGACTGTAGGTCTGGGCTGCGGTTCATACTGATTAGGACAAGGAGCCCACATTGAGTGGTTAGAACCACTGCTCTATATTGGAGTCCATACAAGATATTCCATATGGTCTTGTAGCATGTCCATATGAGTAGTCGCCATCGACAAGATGCGTTTTAGGTGTCTACGGTTTTATTTCTTCTCTTATCTTATTCTTCTTCTTTCTCCTTCTCTTCTTCTCCTCCTCTTTTAAAAATCTTTTTTTTTGTCCTTTCCCCATTATCTCCCCGTTCACTTCATCACTCTATTTCATTGCACCTAATATAGGGGTAACCTTGTACATAAATTCCCACTTTCTAATCATTTGTATCATCACATCATTTACTTCATACTTTGATCCACCTTTCTACATTTTCACATACTCATAAATTGCATTCATGCATGTACCTATACATAATCATTGTGAATACCATACTTGGAGAATTAAATGTGCACATGCTAGTACAACAATTTTAGTGCCCAATCCCATTTTCAAGAGATAATATTATTGAAATGTTTTGAGTGCTTTGCCCATATACAGTTATGTAATAAACCACCATCCAAATTTGGCAAATTTCAATAGCATTTCAAGACTTACTTGGTTGACTTGCTCTTATTCAAGGATTAAATTGCATGTCCTACACACTATGCAAATTTTGAAAATAGGACTGGTAACACTGTATGCATACTGATCACCTAGTGAAATTCACCTTGCTCATCATATCATTTACATGATCTATATAAAACCTAAGGATTGAAAAAATGATAAGCCCACAAACAAAAAGGGTAGAAAACAAAAGCGAACTACCAAAAATCTTGAATCCCTACGATCCTCATGTCCATATTGATGAACTAGCTTACAGGATAATTTACCATGTAATTGAAACCATCCTTTATCAAAATGGTCAAATGAACATCACCTCCCACACACTAATCCATGATTGAGGTCTTGCTAACCAAGATAGCCTAAGATTTTTCAAATAAATTTTTCTCAGTTATTCAATGGGTTTGATTACTTAAGTCTGTAATATTTAAATCTCTATAATAACATCTTCATATCCAAATTCTTAGAAAAACAAAATAAATTACACTATCTGATTTTAGTAAATATGCAAACGCTTTATCCAAGCATTACTTTTGTCACTTTCATATTCATGTCATATACATATACATATATAGCATACTCTACATGAATACATATACATAGTTATAATCTACCACAAACACATCATTCATGCTCACACATTTCAAAAGCAGAAGCAAGCATACACATCAATGCAATATCACACAAATGTTATAGAATATCATGTATATATCTGTATATATCTCAAAAAGTGCCATCAAGCTACAATAAAGTGTGTGCCCTTACGGGCACATAACCACATGTCCCTATCATCTATGTATATATCTATATATAAAATATGCCATACGGCTACAATAAGGTGTGTACCCCTACCTATACACCACCACAAAAAAACTCATCATTTGTACATCCATAAAAATAAAAAAATGATGGGTCAATCCTCCATCGCTACCCTCATAGATCCTTCACATGCACTGCCCCGTGAGATTCTCTCCACTCCCCTCATATTCTATAACTCTCTCCACTTCTCCTTGTGTTGACTGCACATCCCCTACTTCGATGCCACTGGTGCCTCCATCTGCACTGCTAGTGCCAACCCCACTGCTTATGACGTTGCAGGCACAACCATCTACTAACTCCTTCCCACCACTGGTGGCAAACTCCACTGAATCTGATGTGAGTGAGCATGTGATAATTACATTGATCTTGAGTATGAAGGCACAGGTATCCCATGCATTAGTAGCTCCCCCTCACACTTAGCCCTCTTTGCAACCTCCTTCATGTGGGTTGCTACTAATATTGTATTTACCTAATAAAAATACCCCACATCTACGCGTTTCTACTCCAACTATGGTATTGTCACTCCCAAACCCTCAATATCCCTTCCCACCCACCTCTCAGTAGCCTCCATGTCATACACACGTTACTTTAGCTCTGTAATCCATGCTAGATGACTAGCCTTCATGGCCTCTATCTCTACCCTCACCACATCCAAAAGTCCCTAAAGTCACTCAATGGACTCAATAATATCATCCCTCTCCATATTATAATTATCTCTCACCTTTGAGTGTATCTCACTCATCAATGAGCACATCTTGCTCACTCCTCAATGCATCCCTCTTCTCGATCACCTACTAAAATATAACTCTCACCTCATCTCACTTCTCCAAGGTGATACTCAGCTTCATATCCACCTTGTACCTCTCCTCCTCTAATGTTGAGCAATCCGTCACCCAATCCAACTCTATGTCCAAAATCTTATCCTTAAGCTTCTTCACCTCCACTTGCAACTGCTACATCTCATCCTCCACTACCATCATCTCCTGTAGCCCTAATGCAAAATAAAAATCTATTGGCTTTGCCCCTATGTCTCCACCAATATCACCCTCATCCATCAGAGGTGACTCATATGATCCCACTACGACTTCATCATATGATAAATCATCAGTAGTATCCATAAATGGCACATCCTCCATCGTTGCTAAATCCTCTGCTATCCTCTCACCACTCTCCATCGATGACCCTGTGCTATTGTCACTCACCAATTGATATCGATCATCATGATGTAGCCTCACATGCCTAATCATCTGATCCAACTCTACCTCCTCCTCCTCATCAGGCTTGTTGGAGCCAAATTTGACTCAAACTTTGAAAGCCCCAAATTTAAATTTTTGGTTTCATCAAAATAAGCAAGCATTGTTGGTCTCTTTGCATCTTGTTAGAGAATTTGTTTTTCCATAAGTTTAACCTTAAACATCACTATTATGGGTACCTTTGAAAAATTGTTATATCTTGATATTGTTGCCGAATTCAATCCCTTTTAATAAAACTTGACCATAAAAATACAAGGTTTAGTCTTCCATATCAATAATCATACTTGGACCTAAGTCAAATTTTAAATCATTAAAGTCCTAAGGTATTAAAATATTTAATCAAGGGCCATGGTATAAAAAATTGAAAAACATCTAAGCACAATATTAAAGTCTAAAAACATAAGGTTCAAACTAATTTCTTAATTAAAACCATGAGGGTATGCACCCCGTTGCATTAAAAATTGAGTACCTCACATAAATCTAACAATAGCGCTTCATCAAAGGAAAATCCAATGGATGCACTTGATTTAATTAATTGACTCTTTAAAAATATGTGGTCAAAGGAATTAAAGTATAAAAGTTTAGAAAGAAACATTAATCAAAACCTCGATGGGTATGTTCCCCCATTAAAATAAACGTCGATCACATTGATACAAATCCGACAACAACGCTCGATCAAGATCTGATCGGATGGTGGTGCTCTCATAAAAGGTGCCTCAAAAAGGTAAAAGAACGCAAGACTAATTAAAATTTCTAAATAATATTAATAAGGGTCTAATGCATAGGGTAATTATCTCCCTTTCGGCTTAATCAAAGGTTAAAATCATGTCCCCCTTGGTAACTAACCCTACAGGTTGAAAAGAATCAATGACCATGCCGACGTTGATCGAGATCCAATGGATGCGTCGAAGTAAAAACCTAAATGATGAAATGGTAAGGATATTGGGTAAACATGAAGGTAAAACTAATATTAATCATGCATTAGTGAGGGTATAATACATTACTAATTACCCCCTATCGGTTATCGAATGTGCAGATTGTAGGATATATAACGGTAACACTTCATAAAAGAGAAATTGAACAGATGCACTCAACTTAATAAAGTATCCCAATATAAATTTTGAAGGCTTGAGTACCATGGTCACAAAGATCTGACGACAACACCCATGTCCACCTGGATCCAACAACAACGCATTGTTAAAAATGATCAAAGGTTAACTCACAAGGTTTTTGGTCAAATAATTAATTAAATGCATTATCAAGGCTAAGAAAAGCACTTAATCAAGTTTTATAAAGGTTTGATACATGGATAATCTTCCCCCTTCCATTTTTTCTAAACCTTGTGCATGTATGGGGAATCCAACGATCATGCCCCCATCATTGTATGATCTAATGGTGAGCGCATAGAGAGGTGAATTGATTATACAATACCTATGTTTAATGCAATGTTGTTAAGGTTTTAATCACTATATTAACCATGGTAAATCATGATTGTATGAGGTTTAATGCATCACATTATTATAAGGTCAAATAAACAATTGTATAAACTTCAGGCCTAAGTATCGCCGAATTAATTATTACTAATCAGGAGTTTTTGACTTTATAAACATGATTAATCTGATTAACTAGGCATAGGTTTATATAAATTAGTAGACTAAAAATCATGTAGGTTCTTGGACATCAACGACTATGTTAATCCTCCTTAGGATGCAATGGCAACATGCAATTAAAAGGTCCAAGTAATGAAATGATCACGAATGTCTCCCAATAAATCCGACGGTAGCACTCCATTGGGATTAAAAGGATTCGACGAAAATGATTAATTCAATGTAAAAATGATAAGATACAACCAGGGCTAATCTAACGGATATCTTCTGACAAATCTAACGAATGCGCTCTTTCTCAAAGTAATCCAATGATGATGCACGCTTCAAAGGTAAATCAAATGGTAAGCCTAAATCGACATTCGATTAATTAAATTTTAATCACATTTAACAAGGACCCTAACACATTATTAATCACCACATTTATTTTGATTAGTCAATATTAAAGAAAAGGGAAGGTTTGAAGTATGTTCTTTTGGTTACCTAACCCGTAGGTTATAAAGGAACCTACGATTGCAACTGCACCAAGATAGATATGACAACTATGATTATCTCAAAGAATGAATCATGTACAAGGAAATCAAGGGCCATGTTAAACCTTCCCAGATCCAACGACCGTGAACCAATCATCCAGACCTAAGTACCGAGACTAGACCAAGAAAAATCATAGAGATCAATGGTCACATTTTATCCAATCGATATGGTAGTAAACCACTAATGAAATTCAAAAATACTAAAATAATTCATGTGGAGCTTACCTAGGAAACTATTAGGACCTGTGTTGATCCTAAAATAACAGAGTTAGCAGAATCATGTTTTGAAGGGAATATTCGACGATATAAACTCATAAAAAGGATGATAACTTCACAAAATACCCAAAACATATATCGAGGTAGAAAGCAAAGAGGTGACTCATTCACAAAAAGGTATGCCAAAAGATGCTACGAAGATCAACATCCGAGACAAAGTCAAATAGTACACATAAGCACTGTGAATCCAGAAGGATACCCAGGGAAGGAAATATTCAAGCAATCAGAGTAAATCCTATGGACAGTTCTTAATAAGGATAATGAAGACTAACCATAAGATAAATCCTGATGCTCAATAATGCAACCAGATTATGTATATCTCTTGGGAATAATAATGTACCATAAAATAAAATAATACTGCAAGGCATAGTCATAGCTTATAAATAGAGACAGTAAAGGAGATCTAAAAGGCATCAGTGAGAAAAATTATGGAGTACAAATAACATAAATGTATTTATTTTCTGTTCTGTAAATACTTAAGATGAAGAAAGCACGTGAAGAATAAAATATGGTTTCAACTTGTAGAAAGTCATTCAGTCCACACTTCGACGGAATATAGTTACAAAGGGAACACTCTGATGGAGTATAGTTATGGAAGCAACTTATAGATGCTTCTAGATATTGTTTTCCATTCCTGCCTTCCTCCTACTTATCATTGCTTCCCTCTTTCTAAGCATTCTTCCTTAACCATCCTAACATTTTTCCTAACATTGCGCCATCTCATCACCTTCCATTATGTGAAGCCACCCCCTTCCCTCTTTTCTCCCTTCACTCTATCATATGATCAGTGTTATTCCATCCATTTTCCACTAGCATGACACCTCTTCTCTTCACCATCACGTCGGGTCCCCCTCCGTATTTCGTAAAAATCTCATGTTAACAGTCTGGTCGATCTCAAATGGCATATCATAACAACCAAGACAAGCTAAGAAAAATAATTGTATATAAGTAGAAGAACAAAAAAGTGAGTACACCAAATTCTTGCTATGAAATAGAAGCTCCCTTCAGACTAAGAGCAGACTATGATAGTTAGTTTAGAGCCGCATCAGCTGGAAAATATACAGAATATGTTCAATCAGTTGCTGACAAGTGTAAGGCTAGAACTAGACCAAAAATAATAGAATCAAGAATTAGTAGCTATAAAAGGAAGCAGACAGGTTCAAATTCATCATCAAACAATTAGAGAATAGCATTTTTTCTAAGAGGTATACTTGAGTGCCCTTTAGAGTTGTGTTGTTGTATCTCATTTTTGTGTCTATTTTTCTTATTCATTCTTCTTTCTTCTCTTTACTGTGCAGGATTTTGATAGGAAAGTGCTCAAGAATCTAAGATTATTTCCTGTCCTATTGAGCTTGAGATTCAGAGACTCTACTGTTACCAGATTAGAACAAGGAGAGTAGGAGAGACCTATTACATTATTTTAACAGAGTCTTCTTCATTGTATTGATGTATTTATTTGAGAAAAATAGAGTTAAAAGGCATCTTGCCTACTCTGAATGTAAAATTTTATGAAATCAATACAATTCTGAGTTTCATTCCTATTATATCTTTGTCTTGGTACTGTGTGTCACTTTTTAATGGATTAGATTATTTTAAAGCATTATATATATTTCTTTCATTGGTCAACTTTTAGTTTTACTACGATATTCAAATAAGTCTAAGAACGCTAATTTTCTTTTCCCCCTTCTCTCTGTTCATGTCAAAATTGTTGTTAAATTGCTATAACAACCCAATGAATCTAGGCATCGATTTACATAAGGCATAACAAATGGTTATTTATGGCTTGGTCATTTTAATACATATAATGTTACATTAATCTCGAGAGTGTAATCAATATTTTATCATATAATTACCGCTAGGGTTTCCTTACCCGTTTGTAGTTTTCCTTTAGCAATAGCCATGTTTATCAGAATGAAGAGGTGGTTGACCATAGCCTATAATAGCTCATTGATAAACACCCCAAAAAGGGCATAGTCATGGATGTTGCAGTAGTTGATGTTGACCCATTCTTCTCACTATTACTCAGTATACATTGGGAAGAACAACTAGGAGGTTCAATTCAACTAGACTGGTCCTATGCTACAATCCTCATATCAGATAAAGAGAACATAATATTATGAAGAGAACCATTTAACAAGAACTCCGTAGAGTTAATTCAAACTTATGAAACAATGATAAACTTAGTAAACTCTATGGAAGAAAAATGGATGGGAGTTTACTCCATATGGCACAACCCATTTTTGGTGGAAGTACCAGAAGCAAAGAACATGGATCCAAAAGTTATGAAAATAGTATATGCTAAATAAGATAGAGTATTAACCCTAGAAATGTGTACCATGTCTTTTGATTGAGCTAAATCCCAACCTGGAGCAGGTGCAGGTGTTAATTTGACTAATATAAAAGGAAATTACCTTGGTATTCCTTACATACTAGAATTCCATTGCACAAACAATATAGCTGAGTATGAATATTTACTACTAGGGTTAAGGAAAGCAAAATAATTAGGTATTAACTTCTTGACTGTAACAGGGGATGCATATCTTATTATAGAGCAGATAAAAGGTAAATATCAGACCAAACATCCTAGAATTAAGCAATATAAAAATGCAGTATTGGAAGAATTGATAAATTTTTAGATTTCTATATCTCATATATTCCAAGAGAAAAAAATCATGTTGCAGATATTTTAGCTATAAATGACTCAGGTTTATATCACCCAGAGATAACTACAGAATATATGGACATATTCCCAACTATTTTAGTTTATAAGCCTTATGTTCCAGATAACATAGTCTATCTACAAGTCTTTCAATATGATATAGATATTAAGGATTTTATGACTCTGCAAAATCAATATGCAAATGTAATATATGATGAAAAGGATGAAGACAACCTAAAAGACCAAATAGGAGAGCCAGTAGAAGTAATCCAATTGAAAACAAATAGAATACCCAAAGGACTAGTTTCTCTAGAGAGTCTATTCGATGATTTTGATAAATATTATAAGTCTTTAAGTAGAGAGGTAATATCTTAATACATTAACATTGGTTCAATGAAAGAACCTAGAATAGTGAAAGTAGACATGGTCTTACCTGCTAAAGAAAAATATGGATATATCAGTTTATTAAAAAAAACAAAGAACATTTTTCTTGGACTTATGAAGACCTTAAAATTTTCAAAAAAGATGTAATGACACACATAATACCCTTGAAAGAATATTCCAAACCATTTAGATAGAAACAGAGGAAGTACAACCTAACTCTACACCCAATAATGCAAAAGGAGGTACAAATATTGTTGGATTCCAAAATAATCAGAAAGGTAAGATTTTCTTCCTGGATATCAAATTTAGTACCAATCAAAAAAAAGAATGGGGATATTAGACTTTGTGTAGATTTTAGAAATTTAAATAAGAGTTCATTAAAAGACAATTACCCATTACCCAACATGGAACAATTATTGCAAGCAGTAGTTGGCTCAACTAGATTGTCTCTGTCAGATGTATTTTCAAGGTATAATCAAATTTAGATAAATCAATAAGATAGACATAAGATAGCATTCATTACACCTTGGGGCACATTTGAATATTTAAGAATACCTTTTGGACTAATGAATGCAGGTGCTACTTTTCAGAGGGCAATGAATTTTGCCTTCAAAGGATTAATGTTTAAAATTATAGTTGTATACCTGGATGATATCACTGTATTTTCTAAAAATCTAGAAGATCATCTAGAACATTTAATTGTAGTTTTTTCTCGATGCAAGGAATTTGAAATTTATCTAAATCCAAAGAAGTACATATTCAGGACTACACAAAGAAAGCTGTTAGGTCATATAGTTTCAAAAAAAGGAATAAGCATTGATCCAGAAAGAATTGAAGCTATTTCTAAAATTTTCCCTCTGTTAGATCATTCTTTGGAAAAATAAATTTTATCAAAAGATTTGTCCCAAATTTTGCAGAGATGACCAAACCCATAAATGATATGGTTAAGAAAACTGGAGAAATAAAATGGATGATAGAGAATATGAAAACATTTAACAAAATCAAAGAAGCCATATCAACCACTCCAACCCTAAGCTGCCCTGATTATGTAAAAGATTTTAATATTTACTCTTATGCATTTGAACACTCCATTGCTGCAGTTCTTTCATAGAAAGATGATGAAAATTAGAAAATACCAATAGCCTTCATGATTTCAGGTCTAAAAGGAGCACATCTCAAATACACCTTGCTAGAAAAATATGCTTACACAGTCATCCAATATTTATAACATTTTAAAGGTACATTTGGCTCAAATAAGGTTTACTGTTGCATCCCTTTTGTAACCATAAAATATATTTTTTCTCAATTAGAGCCATTATGAATACTAGCAAGATGGATGGTAAAGCTTTCGCAGTATGATGCTGAATTCAATATAGTTAAAATTATCAAAGGATAAGGTTTGGCAAAATTATTGGCTAACAAAGAAGAAATATTTGAAAATGTTCTCACAATAGATGAAGCATATGATGTCAGAAGAATCAATAATACCAAATTCAAATGGTATGAGGAAATTTTGTCATACCTACAAACCCTTTCATTCCCTAAAGATATGTCAAAAAATAGAATGAGGTCAGTCAAGCTTCAAGCCCAGAAATATTATATACAAGATGGTGTGTTGTACTGGAAACACCCTGACGGAGTATTATTAGTCTATTTATATGAAATTGAGATCCCAAAAATAATTAATGAATTTCTTGATGGTTTTTGTGGAGGAAATTTTTCTCCAAAAGCCATAGCTAATAAAATTATGAGAGCAAGATTTTATTGGCCTTCCATTTTTAAGTATGTATATAAATATGTTAGGAACTGTCATAACTGCCAGGTTTTTATAGGAAAAAAGTAGCTAGCAACAATGCCTCTCAAGCCAGTAATTATTGAAGCACCGTTTACCCAATGGGGCATTGATTTAATTGGAGAGATCAAGCCTAATTCATCTAGTCAGAACAAGTGGATAATAACTACAAAATATTACTTTACAAAGTGGGTAGAAGCTACACCTCTGAGAACATCCACTACTACCACTATCATCAAATTCTTGGAGGAAAACATTCTAACCAGGTTTGGAGTTCCTCACAAACTGGTTACAGATAATGCACAATATTTTGTTTCATATGAAATGGTAGAGTTTTGTGCTAAATATGGAATTGAGTTGTCCCATTCTGCTAATTATTACCCCCAAGGAAATGGTCTAGCTGAATCATAAAATAATAATGTAATAACTAGAATAAAAAGATCAATAGGTAAGAACAAAATATGGTGGGACAATGAACTTAAATCTGCTCTATGGGATGATAGGTTGTCTGTTAAAAGAAACACAACAAGAACCCCCTATGATATGGTATATGGAGAGAAAGCCTTAACACCTTTAAGAATAGAAAAATTGGCACTTTCCCTCTTATTTCAAGACCATGAAAACCCCAATCCCATACAAAGAAGGCTTGACCAAATTATCCTGTTATAAGAGAAAATAAGAGAGACCCTTAATAGAATGATGGAAAAAACCCATAAAACCATGACATTATTTAATAATAAATCCAAGGGTACTCCTTTTTCTCAAGGAGATATAGTCATATATTAGGATCCTAAAAATGATAAGCATGGTGAAAAGGGTAAATTTTAATCTAAATGGACTGGTCCATTCCAGATAGCCCATGTTATAGGGCATAATACTTACAGATTGTAGACTTTGTAGGGAGAAGTAATGGCTATCCCTATTAATGGCCAACACCTCAAAATGTACAATCCCTGTTGAAGGTAAATAAATAAATAAAAAAAGTGGAAAAAAAACCCAAAAATAGAGTGATGTATTTTGTTATTTTGTATATTAGATAAGATTTTTTTTATTGATTAACATAGTCCTGAGTTTGCTGTACACATGATATTCTTATTTTTATGAGTATACATTACTGTGGATTCCTCCAAAAACAATAATAAGGAGATTTATTTTAGAATATGATGAGGTTTACAATTTTTCAAATATGAGTGTTTATGCAATAGTTAATATGAGATAAAACAGGATGAAAACAAATCTGATTTAAACATCATGTCAAAGAATCACATTACAAATTATACTTAAAGTGGCTTCAAAGGTCCAAAGAACTGAGTTATCTTTGAGAGGGTGGTTAAGCTAAAAATTATTACACTCATCATTATAGCCAAAAAATAATACTCAACTCAGGCATAATCAGTGCACAATTTTCTTATATCAAATATTTCTCAAACAAGAAATAAAAATTACAATAAAGTAAAATTGAGTCACTGCCTGAGATATCTTGGAAAACCTCTACCAGGGCTATAGATGATTGACTTGTAGTAGGGTAAAATTGAATGGGATTAGAAGCAACTCCACCGAGGCTATAGATGCCTGATTGGCAGTGGAGCCCTACAGAATGGTGAAAATTTTTAAAGAGTGAAATCACATATTAGGCTTAACTATTTTGCTCATATATGAGAAAGTTCTGAAAGAATTAGAAATTAAAATAAATGCATGAACACACACATGGGCTTAAAAATGATGGAGCAAAAAGTTGTAACAAATTTTGTATAATCATATCTTATAACTTAGCTAGAACAAACATTACAATTTATCTAAAAAGCTCATCTATTTCTAAAATTCTGGCCCTATTTTTCCAAAAGTGAATTAAAGGGATCACAATTTTTAATGCTCTATTACTTTGATACTATGTTGTTTGTACAGTTTTTCAGTTTAAAAATTGTTATGTTTTGTTTTTCAAAAAAATTGTTTATCAGTCTTGATGATTTGAATTTGTGTCCAAATTGCAATAAAACCAGGAGATTCTGTGGTTCTCAAGTGCCTCATGTTTTCAACACATTGTCCTAGTCAGAGCCTATGTTGGAGCCAAATTTGACTCAAACTTTGAAACCCCCAAATTTAAATTTTTGGTTTCATAAAAATAAGCAAGCATTGTTGGTCTCTTTGCATCTTATTAGAGAAGTTGGTTTTCCATAAGTTTAACCTTAAACATTGCTATTATGGGTACCTTTGAAAAATTGTTATATCTTAAGATGGTTGCCAAAGTCAATCCCTTTTAATAAAACCCGACCATTAAAAATACAAGGTTTAGTATTCCAGATCAATAATCATACTTGGACCTAAGTCAAATTTTAAATCATTAAATTCCTAAGGTATTAAAAGATCTAATCAAGGGCCATGGTCTAAAAACTCAAAAAAAATCTAAGCACAATATTAAAGTCTGAAAATATAAGGTTCAAACTAAGGTCTTAATTAAAACCATGAGGGTATGCATCCCGTTGCGTTAAAAATTGAGCACCTCATAAATCTAACGATAGTGCTTCATCAAAGGAAAATCCAATGGATGCACTTGATTTAATTAATCGACTCTTTAAAAATTTGTGGTCAAAGGAATTAAAGTCTAAAATTTTAGAAAGAAACATTAATCAAAACCTTGATGGGTATGTGCCCCCATTAAAATAAACGTCAAGCACATCGATCCAAATCTGACGATAGCGCTCGATCAAGATCTGATCGAATAGTGGTGCTCTCATAAAAGGTGCCTCAAAAAGGTAAAAGAATGCAAGACTAATTAAAACTGCTAAATAATATTAACAAGGGTCTAATGCATAGGGTAATTATCCCCCTTTCGGATTAATCAAAGGTTAAAATTAGGCCCCTCTTGGTAACTAACCCTGTAGGTTGAAAAGAATCAATGACCACACCAACGTTGATTGAGATCCAATAGCTGCGTCGAAGTCAAAAACTAAGCAACGGAATGGTAAGGATATTGGGTAAACATGAAGGTAAAGCTAAGATTAATCATGCATTAGTTAGGGTATAATACATTACTAATTACCCGCTTTCAACTTAAACCGAGAATAATAAAATACAATAATGCACCCCTATCGGTTATCGAATGTGCATATTGTAGGATATCTAATGGTAGTGCTTCATCAAAGAGAAAACGAATGGATGTGCTCAACTTAATAAAGCATCCCGATATAAATTTCGAAGGCTTGAGTACCATGGTCACAAAGATCTAACGACAACGCCCATCTCCGCTCGGATCCAATGACAGCGCATTGTTAAAAATGATCAAAGGTTAACTCACAAGGTTTTTGGTCAAATAATTAATTAAATGCATTATCAAGGCTAATAAAATTACTTAATAAATTTTTATAAAGTTTTTATATGTGTATAATATTCCCCCTTCCATTTTTGCTAAACCTTGCACATGTACGGGGAATCCAACGATCACGCCCCCATCATTGTATGATCTAATGGTGAACGTGTAGAGAGGTGGACTGATTATACAATTCATATGTTTAATGCAATGTGGTAAGGTTTTAATCACTATATTAACCATGATAAATCATGATTGTATGAGGTTTAATGCATCACATTATTATAAGGTCAAATAAATGATTGTATAAACTTTGGGCCTAAGTATCATCGAATGAATTATTACTAATCAGGAGTTTTTAACTTTATAAACATGATTAATATGATTAACCAGGCATAGGTTTATATAAATTAGTGGACTAACAATCATGTAGGTTCTTGGACATCAACAGTTGTGTTAATCCTCCTCAGGATCCAATAACAGCACGCAAGTCAAAGGTCCAAGTAATGAAATGATCGTGAATGTCTTCCAGTAAATCCGATGGTAGTGCTCCATTGGGATTATTAGGATTTGACGGTAGTGATTGAGTCAATGTCAAAATGATAAGATACAAGTAGGGCTAATCTAACAAATATCTTCTGACAAATCTAACAGATGCACTCTTTCTCAAAGTAGTCCAATGGCGATGCATGTTTCAAAGGTAAATCAAATGGTAAGCCTAAATCAACATTCGATTAATTAAATTTTAATCACATTTAACAAGGGCCCTAACACATTATTAATCGCCACCTTTATTTTGATTAGTCAATATTAAATAAAGAAGGTTCGAAGCATGTTCTTTTGATTACCTAACTCGTAGGTTATAAAGGAACCCATGACTACAACTGCACCAAGACAGATCCAAAAACTACGATTATCTCAAAGAACAAATCATATACAAATAAATAAAGGGCCACGTTAAACCTTCCCAGATCCAACAACCTAAACCAATCAGCCAAACCCGAGTACCGAGACTAGATCAAGAAAAATCACAGAGATCAATGGTCACCTTTTATCCAACCAATCTGGTAGTAAGCCATTGATGAAGTTCAAAAATACTAAAATCATTCATGCGGAGCTTACCCAAGAAACTGTTAGAACCTATGTTGATCCCTAACTAGCAGAGTCAACAGACTCATGTTCCAAAGGGAAGATTCGACAGTCTAAACTCCTAAAAAGGATGATCACTTCATAAAAATGCTCGAAATATATATCGAGGTAGAAAGCAAAGAGGTGACTCATTGACTACAAGGTACGTTGAAATATACTATGAAGATCAATAGCCGAGATGAATTAAAAGAGTACACATAAGCACTGTGAATCCAGAAGGATACCCAAGGAAGGAAATATTCGATCAATCAGAGTAAATCCTATGGACAGTACCTTAATAAGGATAATGCAGACTAACCAGAAGACAAATCTTGACGCTCAAGCATGCGACCTAATTATGTATATCTCTTGGGTATAATAATATACCACAAAATAAAATAATACTACAAGGCATAGTCACAAATTATAAATAGATATAGTAAAGGATAGATAAAAGGTATCAGTGAGCAAAACAATGGAGTACAAAGAATATAAATGTATTTATTTTCTATTTTGCAAATGCTTAAGACGAAGAAAGCGCGTGAAGAATAAAATTTGGTTTCGACTTGGAAAAATTTATTCAGTCTACACTTTGATGGAATATACTTACAAGGGGAACACTCCAATGGAGTACAGTTATGGAAACAGCTTATATATGCTTCCAGATCTTATTTTCCATTCTTGCCTTCCTCCTACTTATAACTGCTTCCCTATTTCTAAGCATTCTTCCTTAACCATCCTAACATTGCACCATCTCATCACCTTCCATTGTGTGAAACCACCCCCTTCCCTCTTTTCTCCCTTCACTCTATCGCATGATCAGTGATATTCCATCCATTTTCCACTAGCATGAAAACTCTTCTCTTCACCATCACATCGGGTCCCCCTTCGTATTTCATCAAAATCTCACGTTAACAGTTTGGTCGATCTCAAACAACATATCAGAACAACCAAGATAAGCTGAGGAAAATAATTGTATATAAGTAGAAGAAAAAAAAGGAGTACACCAAATCCTTGCTATGAAATAGAATCTCCCTTCATACCAAGAGTAAAATATGACAGTCAGTTCAAATTTGCATCAGTTGGACAACATATAGAATAGGTTCAATCAGATGTTGACATGTGTAATTCTAGAACCAGACCAAAAATAATAGAATCAAGAACCAACAGCTATAAAAGGAAGCAGATAGGTTCAGATTCATCATAAAGAAAATAGAGAATAGCATTTTTGCTAATAGGTATACTTGAGTGCCCTTTATAGTTGTGTTGTTGTATCTCATTTTTGTGTCTATTTTTCTCATTCGTTCTTCTTTCTTCCCTTTACTGTGCAATATTTTGATGGGAAAGTGCTCAAGAAGCTGAGATTATTTCTTGTACTATTGAGCCTGAGATTCAGTGACTCTACTATTACCAGATTGGAAAAAGGAGAGTAGGAGAGACCTGTTACATTATTTGAACAGAGTCTTTTTCATTGTATTTATGTATTTCTTTGATAAAAATAGAATTAAAAGGTATCTTTACCACTCTGCATGTAAAATTTTATGAAATCAATACAATTCCGAGTTTCATTCCTATTATATCTTTGTCTTTGTATTGTGTGTCACTGTGTAACGGATTACATTATTTGAATGCATTATATACGTTTATTTTGTTGGTCAAATTTTAGTTTTATTATGATATTCAAATAATTCTAAGAATGCCAAATTTCTTTTCCCCCTTCTCTATGTTCATGTCAAAATTGTTGTTAAATTGCTATAATAGCCCAATAAATCTAGGCACCGGTCTACATAAGGCATAAAAAATGGTTATTTTATGGCTTGGTCATTTTAATACATATAGTGTTACATTAATCTGGAGTGTGTAATCAACATTTTATCATGTGATTACCACTGGGGTTTCCTTACCCGTTCTATAGTTTTCCTTTAGCAATAGCCTTGTTTATCAAAATGAAGAGGCAGGTTGACCAGAGCCTGTAATAGCTCGTTGGTTTCGAATGGATTTTTGCAGTGTGACAATTTAATCCTATGGATGCAAGAACTTGTTCCAATAAGGCTCAGGTGATCCCTCATCCTTATGTCCTCCCACATATCTTGACAACACTGCCCTCGTCTCCCCTAGAAATGCCCTAATATAAAACACTCCTATCACCTCATCCCATCCATTGAACACCTTGAGAATAGGCTCCCATCACTGCTTGGACCACTATACATCATACTCTAGCATGGTCCTCATGTTATATACATCTGGAAAAACTAATGACTCATTCAGTGTCAAATCAAGTGGTGGCAGCACTGGCTCTATCCTTGTATCACCTACCACTCTGTAGATCACCACGATGGATTTGATCACCCCTATTGCAACCCAAACTATCGTAACACCCATGATAATGGGAAATACTCTATCTATGATAGGTATTTACCCACCATCCATCACCCTCACCTAATGCAAACTAGCTTCTCTACATCCTTGAACCAATCAGGTGCTCCTCGCCAAGGTCTTCATCTCAGTTGATCCATCCTCAAACCTCTCAACTTCTCTCAGTGATACATCAGATCACCCTCATGCACCTTATTCACCTTATTCTCCATATCTACTCTTCATCTCATCGCATAAGGCACATCATAACCATTTACTCCATGTGCATCATGTGGTAACTTCGATAGCCATAAAATAGTGATATGCTCCCAATTCCACACCTGCAGTAGTAGACTAACATTGATGCCCATATGCTCCATCCTCACTACTCTATGGAGCTATCTATACACCTGTGCTAGTAACATAGGTGCCCATGCATATACAATACTCTGATCAACCATGTCACACACTATCCCCATCATATTCCAGGGGAATCTCACCCCTAAAGTATCTGGTAAAGTATGGTTGGCTATCATCAACATCGCCATTACATGGCGATTAGATAGAAACTTCTTCAGTCAATAATTTTTATAATCCACCCCACCATTTGTATCCATACTCCTCCATCTATGCCCAAACACCCTCTGCAATATGTCATCTTATGTATCCTTCTCTTATGTCATCATTGTAATATCTTCTATCGATAGTTGATAGATGCAGTAAATATCCTCTAGGATCACTGTCATCTACCCTATTGGTAGGTAAAATGTGTTTCTATCAGGATCCCACCTATCGCATAGCATAGAAATATATGCATGTTTCATATGTACCTTACACATCTCCCACACACCATAAAGCCCTACGCTGCACAACCAATCCTCATCCTCCGCACACCATACATCTTGCAGTGTTGTTCTGAATCTTCGTAGCCAATGTCGAGCAAATATCTTCTTCACCTACCATAGATCACATACCACATGTCCAATATCACTCATAGTTTCTCAAATACCATTGTAATTAACCTCATTCCATACATTACATTTTATTTTTCAAAATTTTCACACAAAAACATGCATTCTTACGATCCTGTGGAAACCAGTACGTTTACACGCCCCCGTGTGAACCAATCAGTTCGCACGACCTCGTGCGAAACTCCTATTTCTTAAAATTTTAATGCACATGATTTTGCCTCTCATAATGCAATCCAAAAATGTATTTCACACATGTGAAAAAACATCAAAAATACATCAAATTATGCAAAAACATGCTCAACTCCATCCATACATGCACGTAAAATGATGTCATCAACTAGAATTTAAAATGATAAAAAAATACAGATCTGGATATCCATTTGGTCCAATAATATTGTTCACTTGTCAGTTTTCACATGCATGCACTCTCACATCAAAACCCACACATCACATCTCATTCATGCTTTCCAAAACTCAACAATACTTGCATACAAAAACAAAAAGCATCTTGGAATACCCATTTGGCCTTTTTCACACAAAGTACATGTATTTCACTCCTATCTAGCACACACACCTAATATATTCCATTTTCAACCACATGCAACATTATTTTTCCCCTAACAATTCACACACATTTTGAAAAAGCATAATTCGCTTACCTTTGGCATCACCACCCCTGCACTCGTGCTCGTTGATGTACTTGCCATGCCATCCAGTCCACTCTAAAGCTTAGCAACACTTCTATTCCAATTTTCTTCTCCATAGACACTTTCTCTCCATCCTTCACACACAAATGACGTCAAACATGTTATTTTCACCATTTAAATGTGATTTGTACAGATTCGCACCCCAAATGTGTGAACCAACAGATTTGCATGCCCTCATGTGAACCACCCCTGTTCACATGATCCCATCCAAACCACATTTTCCCACTTAAATTCATTTCCCTCTCATCAAATTCCTCTTGGATTCCTCTCAATTATCATTTTTTGTTGTTTTTCCATTCAAAATTTTCCATTTCCTCTTCATCATTATCAATCATTTCACTGTCAATATTTTTTTCCTCCATCGCCAACTCATCGCTTGAGGGTGTAGTCATCCAACATATCAAAATATACCTTACACATGATCAAATAACCAAACATCCAATCATGGATACAATAAATGACTAAGAAATTTTTGCTAAAGATTATCTCAAGTCCTCATGCTAGGACAGGTACAAAAGTGAAACTTCTCTTCTCAATCAAAACTCCAATCCAAAACAAATCAATGTTTGATAAATCTCAAAATACCTTTGATTGTAGACATGTCATGGATTCCTCTCTTCATTGTGGCAGTTGTAAGATCGCTTTTGAATGAAGCTCCTGAAATTTCTACCCTATGTCTTCAACGATTTGTCAAATATTGTCAAAAGAGCTCATCAATAAATCAAAAGCAAAAATTGGCAAAGGCACTTGTTTCTTCCACAATTGAAACATCTCAAGTTGATCATAATGTAAGGTCATCATACGCCTTCCCTCAAAAGCAATCATTACAACACTGTAAAGTGTTGTATCCAATCACAAACTCTTTGCCTGCCAATCATTCCATTAATTCATATCATCAATTTTTATACTAAACTGTGTTTCCACACAATTCAATACAAAAAAGGGATAAAATATAGACACCCAAAAGCCACACATTATCTCTCCTCTCATCTTCATGGTCAATCAATTTGTAAAACCCTCGATAATTACATAAATTGACTAAAAATACTATTCATTTATCAAAATCATTATTCATCACCCTTATCCCCATTGGGCTAGCTAAGCCCCTTCCTACGCTTAACTCTAGGTCCTCAGGTGACCTCATTCCCAAATCAACCAAGGTCAAATTCTCCACCATGGTCAAAAAATACTTTGTGGTCAAAATTCAACATTTTTGGTCAAAATATGCTTTGACTAATTACATGCTTAATTAGATCTAATCTTGATTTGATTTAAACCTTCCACCTCACCTAGTCTACTTTGACTAGCCTAGCCCTTCCACCTCACCTAGTCTACTTTGACTAGCCTAGCCCTTCCACCTCACCTAGTCTACTTTGACTAGGCTAGCCTTACCACCTCTCACCCAGATATTTCTCCACCTCACACTCCCCTAATTCATAAATGAAATATGGAGACTTTTGCACACAAAAAGCTATTTTTAATTAAGAGATATTTTCAAAAAGGTGCTAATAAATTTCAAATGGATATTTTTATCCAAGTCATCATGACTTGTGGATGGGTGGGGGATTCTCTCACCCAACTTCATTTATAATCCAAGACACCTCACCACACACACATCACAGGGGACAACTCATCCCCTCCCCCTCACCTTGGCCAATTCTATAAGTAGAAGGCCATTTCCACCATTTTAGTGAGAACAACTTTAGCTTACAAAAAATTTGCAAAAATTACTCTAGACATAGCATCCATCACACACCCATCACATATCCATCGTACTTACATTTGCAATAGTAGTTTTAGTTGCTTTCATAGTATTCCTTGTGATTGAGAAGGTATCAACATCAAAAAGGATACTTTTTGAAAGTGACCCATCAAAAAATCAAAGAAGTAGCAATCTTACAGATTCAGTCACAAAAATATAGGTTCACACACCCCCGTGTGAATATCCTAGTTTAACTTAGGTTTGCATCCCCTCGTGTGAGCCTTTGGTACAACAAACAAAGATCACAAGATAGGTAAATATGGTATAGTTTAGAATTTTATACTATTTTTATTAGTTTTTACTATGTTTTGTACCTATTTAAAGATTCATTTGTCTTTATAAACATAGGGTTTGATTTAGGCAAGCCCCCAAATGATCTAACCATATTTTGTAGACCAATAGGTACATAGAACACATCAATCCAACGGTAGCCGACATGCAAGAAGTCCATTAACACTAAGGAACACCAAGAAGACAGATCCTGCTACCTTTGTACACATCTATAAGGTCTTCCTTAGGGAAGACCCAATTGTAGCCTTCAGGGCAAGAATTGTAATGTAACCTCCTTTTATTTCAATAACAAAAGTAGAAATATTTCTACAATTTTTGAATGAAGGATTGTAGTGTCATTTTTGTTGGTTTCAATTCCCTTTCAATATTTCTTTTTATCTCTTTTAAATTTTTCTTATCAAATATTTCTCTTTAAATTTATTCCTTCCAATTATCTTTCATCTTTTCTTATGAATTCCATGTCCCTTGGGGTAAGTCATGTGATGGACGGGGAGTGAGAGGCTCTCACCCATGTGGGATGCCTTCATTCCATTTGCTCACTCTCCTACTCCTCTCCCATGATTCCAAGATTCACCTAGATCCTTCCAAGCTAGTTTATGGTGTTTGAATATTTATATATAGCTATTTGGATCATCTCGATGATCCTACCCCAGCTATCCCAAGATGGTTTGGTTGATTTCTAGTTTGCCCAGTTGGGTGGCTATGGATTTTAGAAGAGGATTTGACATTTATTTCCTAAATATGGTGCTCGAGATCCCAATCTATGGGTTTTTCATGGCTTTGGGGGAGCCCTATTTTTATCATTCACAAATGGTCATCCCATCCTACTTCAGTTTAGTGTTTGCAGTGCTCGGTGGAACTGCATGCTTTTCTGTTATGGATGGTTGTATGGATTGGCTAGGTAGTTTTTTATGGTCCTTGGAAGGGGATCTCAAGTTTTATCATTATTGTAATTGTTGGTACCTGTTGACAATCCCTGTATCAAGGATTGCTCCAATCATAGGTATTCTTGGTGGTAGGTGTCTCTAGACTCTCTCTTTAGCTTGCATAGTCAGTCTCCTCTGTAGAGATATCTCATGGCCTATCAAGATCTTCGGTATCTATTGATCTACTTTCCAGGCCATGTTTTCTCCTTCAACTATTCATAGGTCTCTCCTTGTAACAACCCATGTCTTCTCACCTGGTTGTCCAAATCACAAATAAAAAAAATTCAAACAAATCAAGTCAACACCCAAATTTTAATTGGTACATAGATATTGAATATCCATTTCAAGGTGTTTGATTGCTACAGATAGTCCCTTAAATGTTCAATACTGGCCAAGTCCCACATTAAGTGCCATTATGTGAACACGTTTATCTCCATTACTATAGGTCTATGTTCATGGCATGGGGTTGTCCTTTCAGAGCCCATTTCATATGAAGGGGTGGATGCGTAATTCCCCACCC
Organism: Wollemia nobilis; assembly: GCA_028583015.1. Taxonomy (NCBI): domain Eukaryota; kingdom Viridiplantae; phylum Streptophyta; class Pinopsida; order Araucariales; family Araucariaceae; genus Wollemia; species Wollemia nobilis. The sequence continues at coordinate 2,479,032 of JAQPPZ010002150.1, forward strand.
ATAGCATGTTATACTTGGAATATCCCTTCCATTATCTACACTTGACACATGCTATGGTTTAGAATATGAATGCCAAGTGCTTAACTGAATACCCACCTTCCCAAGATTTAGATAAGGTCCACCACTTCTCTAGTTTTGGGACCAGGTAACTCAAACCTTACTACAAGTGACAAAGTGTTGTCCCATTCCAACACTCGCTAGACCTTTTAGCTCCAAAAGTCCAACTTCTCCTAAACTTTTTGGATGTCTGCTAACAATTCCCCACTTGATTCTAGATCATGATATACCCTCATGTACCACTCACATATCATTCTAAAGGATGTGTCCCATTCTCCATCTCATCACATGTTAAGCATTAGGACATTACTTGCCCTAGGTTGAAATGCCTGAAAGCGACTAATTACAATTCATGATGCCTACCTTTACTACAAACATCGAAGTTGGGTGATATTTATACTATTCCTTGAGAAGTTTTCAATTATCTTTTTGGATATTTTCTTGTGGTTATTTGACTTCCTAGCTATGGTTTATGTTTACATTTTTAGATTAATTAATTTGTAAACATAGAATAAGGATTTAAACTATTATTTTACTCTAAGCTTTTCCAAACATTTAGATTGTTCTAGGGACACCAATGATCTAGAGCTTAAACAAAATTTTAGGCCATATATTATTAAGAAACGTTTACAACATATTTTATTTTCTTCTATCTTCTATCTAACTACCGAATTCTATAGCTCGTTCCATATATTAATTCGGCTATGAGGTGAAAATATTCTAAAAACAAAAAGGAACTTTCATTTACACTTTCTTTTCTTTATGACCATAATGTCTTTTATATAAACTACTTCGGTACCATGTCTCTAGCAAAGCATGAACAACTACTTATTTTATGCAAAGACTATATATTTGAATAAAAACAATTATCTTTATAACGTAGGAACAACAAGGTTTTGGACATCAAATTGTGACGAAATAAACCCTAATAGAAAAATAATAATGGCAACCTCAAACAGTTAAGGTGAATACTCCAAAATTCATTTTGACACTGAATAATGAATTTAATTCTATTCATAGCTTTGGTATTGAACTAAGTTTTAAAGTTTAATTAAATAATATGGAACTTTTATAAGACATCCTAATTCACCCAAAAATAGGCAACACATGCATAAGACATGCATTCAGTTATTACACTCTTGATATACAGGTAGAATAGTCACATTTTATTATGAATTAACTTAAAATTCCAATTATTAACTTGGATACCAATTGGAAAAAGAATCTTGCAGTGGATGTAGTTTATTCCACTGCCAAACTTTGACTCTAAAGCAATGCAACATAGATGTGGGCTAAATTACATTAAGCTACGAGCACCATAGGAAGTTTTGTTTTTTTCCTTTCATCACTACAATAAGTTAAATATTTGAGTAGGAGATAGATCAAGCGGCTCATATAGTATCAAAATATAATTTTTCTACGTACTCTTTACATTCAAACCCAAACTCAAATACTATAGATGCTCTCCAAGCGATGCTATGAAAAATTTAAAAGGGTAACGTCTTTTGCATATGAACTGTCATCCAAAACCCAATAAAATTTTCTTATAAGGATTTTTTATATTATAGAGGAAGAAGATAATGTTTCCTTAATAAGAGTCGCCTTTCAAACATTGACCAGGTGATGTACTCGTTTTCCTATATTGGATGATTGTTTTTTTATTTGGGTATTTGAGACTAGGACCAAGACCATTTAGTAAATACATACAATAAACTAAATTTATTTTCCTATGAAATATTTCAATGTTCGAAGGTCCCAAACATATAAAACAAACATATATTAAATTTCTTCCTTCACTTATTTTAAAACCATCTACACCTTAGGTTTTTTTTTTTTTCCAAAACTAAAGTCACCGTAATCTGAATTATGTGTATACCATACATTGACTCCTCCCTATTAAAACTCACTTAAATATCTCAACACCTATGTCCAACTAATGTGATGCATCCTTCCTAAAATGACATAGGAAACTCAATTTTGACATTCGGTTGAAAACAATGAACAACATTAAAAATAAATATTTTGGAAAAAGCAACTATCAAATTACACATTGTCAATATGAATTGTGAATTCTATGATTTGTCCAAGAAAGGCACGATTCGTTTTAACATTATATAGTATATGTTGTAGTCAAGTAATGGAAGATTTAATAAAAACATCTACAATTTTGATTGAAATGTCACTAATGATTGGCAATTCATTTATTGATAGATATAAATCCAACTCTTTTATATGGAAATCAAATTATATCGACTCCTTTACACACTCCAGGAAAGCATCAACTTGGCCACTCTAGTGCATTCGTCAATATGGAAAAGTTATTTTGTTTTTAGAGAAAGATATTAATTCTGACATCGTTGATTTTATGGAGTGATTGACATATAGAACTATGTTTTCACTAGTTTAAATAAAAATTTATTGCTCTAAATCTTTATGATTCCTATTACATACTGTGTCTATTAAGAGAATTACATAAATGACTAATAAAAATAATTACGAAAAAAAACTAAACTTATGTTTATGGTTCAATGAAATCTGATTATTAATCTTAAACCAAGTTTTTTTTATGAACTGAAGAATAAGCTTTGATGGCTATTCAATCTATATTTTTGAAACAATGTTTACATGGTTTGAAGGTAATTTTAAAGTACAGTAAAATACTTATTAGTTATTCAGATATTCATCTTTTTATTCACAATAAAAGCCTATTAAATAGACTTTTTTGAAGATTAATATTTGCCATCACGTAACCTAATAGCTATGGTTTCATCGTCCAATAGAAGTGATGTAAGACGTCATGGGGAACCACCACAACCCTATCCTAGTGCTACAGATGTTTCATGGTTTCTTTATCCAAGCGTAAGCTACAAAAAGTAATTTTTCAATCACAATAGGGCACATCCTTCATTTTTGATAGTATGACAAATACAGGTCTTCAACTTTCCTATAGGGAATTCAGAGCGGTCATTACCCAAATTAATGCATACTATACTAACATACGTACAATTAATGCAATTCACATCATAAAAACTTTCACACCTAAAATCATCATTCATACAAAATATGCATATTATGATTTAATCATCATAAAATATTAAGCACTCATTCAGACAGTCATATTACTTAATCAAAAACAATATCTAAATTTCAACATCAACTCTCTTAAAATACAAACTAGATAAAAACCTGACCTATAACAAACAAAACACCTTACGAAGATTCTTTTGCAACACTTCCAAGATATCCAAGCAATGGTGAAGACGATGTCCTCTTCCAGATTTCTAATTGGTTTTATAGATGAGATAGGTAAAATGGTGCTTTACACCTGTGGGAATTCATGTGAATGTCCCATCTTCTCTCTTGCCATGTGGTCACCCATTGCATGAGTGGAATGCCATATATTTTATTTATACATTTTTATTTGTTTTTATTTTAAATTAAACATTCTTTCTATTAATTGCTAATTAATATAATTTTCATTATATGTTATTATTATTTTTAATTTTTTATAAATTACATTTTTATTTATTGTTTATTTTAAAGAAATAAATACTTAAAGAATTATTTCCGCATACAGAGACAAATACTTATATGTATCTACATGGATGCATATACATGGACTGCTGGATAGGTGTGTTGCTATTAGGGTCTTTTGCCATAAAACTACAAATACCCTATCGCTCATAATATATTCCTGAATTACCTTTACCTCTGCCCTCATCTTGCTGTTAGGAGGTGTCTGGTCCACTCATCCGATATTCCAACAAGTTCTACCTGTACTTGCATCCATCGATTTATCAACAATACCATATTCTTGCAAAGAAAGTAAGCAGACTAATTGATGAATTTAGGAGGGATGTTACATTCTCCCCCTCTCAAAGTAAACACAGTCCCTATTTTTTTTAATAATTAAATATTTTTTACAATATCATGGAATATTGAACAATATGACATAAAAATATTTACTATTCCATAAATGAGTAAAATTTGAATAAGCATTATCAACCAAAACATGGTTTATAGTCATAGTAATATCAAACATGCATATGGTGTATAGTTTTTAATAATACCACATTAGACATGCATTATTTTTTTTATTTTATTTTTTTTGTATTTACATGGTGGAATCGGTAGTCGCCACGAATCCGGGAAGGCTGTCCGGTTTTTATGGCCGCCACAGTATTTTGCGTTGTCCGCCTCGAAAGCCGCCACACAGATCTTCACACAGTCCGCCCCTATAACCACCATGCCACAATCATTTTAAACCTTTTATGCCACTGAAAGCACCAGGAAAGGGATAAGCGTTCAGTTCAACGAGGCCCGAGATTTGAACCTTGGACCTCCACCCCCCTTATGGGGTTTGGATGAACCAATTGGTCTACACCTCAAACCATCAGACATGCATTATAGATTCTAAAAATATGTATACAAAATTGTATCCTAATGTTTTTCCATATAACAATTTTTAAACAAATAAAATATCCATTGTTCTTTAGTAGCCACATCTTCTCATGTGGCTTGATTCTTGTTAGAAGACAAGGTTTCAAACTTGGGCATACATCAATATGTTACAGGTCCAACATCGGTTGTTGCATACATTTTATGTGTGGTCTGATCAGTAGATTACTACTTGTTAGCCCGCTATGGACACTAACTAGCATAATGAGCTTCTCTACAAACATAGCACTACAGAGGGGTCTTATCCCTTCTATTTTATTCATTCTTAATTTGGGATGTGTTTTCTTTTATTTACACCTTATAACCATCCTTATAATTTATTCTTTCAGGTTGATCCTTGTTCTGGTATTTGTTTTGATACCTGTCATCTTATCTGAAATGATATCCACCCCAAAACTTCTTGTTCTGATATTTTTTCCTTTTACGGGTCTAAAATTCCTTATCTTTATTTATTCTTCTCTATATTTTTCATTCTTTTTATAATGTGCCTTTTTATTCTTATAATTTTATTTCTTAAAACGGATGGTATCATAAGCTTCAGATAGATTTTTTGGTTTTACTAAGCCTACCAAATATCCAATTCTTGGATGTAAGCCCATCAAAAAATTTTGCACCTTCATTTTCTCATTTTGATCATAATCAGGAACATATTTTAGCAATTGGATAAATCTCTAATAATATTCGATAATTGTCATGTTTTCCTGGTGCAGATTTGTGAACTCCCTAAATTTCTCAATATAGAACTGCCATGTCAGGAAATAGTCCCTAAATTCCTTTAAAAATGTGTCCCATGAAACATCTGTAGCCTCTACATATTTATAATTTTTATAGGTCATCCACCAATCCATGGCTAATCGATTTAAATGAGCTACCACCCATGTCATCTTGGATTCAGAGGAGAGAGTACTATTAATAGCATAATAACTTTCAATTTCACTCAACCAATTTTCTATTGATTCATTGTCTCCTTTACCATAAAATTGCTTGATGTCCAATATTCTCAATTCCTTCCTCAATTCATTTCCTACTCACTTGTGATACGATCCTTCAGGCTATCCCTCTAGATTCTCCTCAAAATATTTCTTTTTAGATAGGCTTTCGATCAATATCTGTTATTGAATGAGGATTTCTTGTTGTTGACTCATTTGCACTCTTTTTTGTTCCATTTGATCCATCAATTGTACCCTCTACATTTTCATATGCTCCTTTTGCTAATTTAATTGTTTCTATGTCTGCTCTCTTTGAAATTCCATGTGCTCATGTTGTTGATTCATTTGGTCTTATAGCAACTGTAACATCTTGGTCAGGTTGTCCTCTCTTGATGGGGTTTTATCTATCATAGGTTCTTTATATTTTTGAAAAATTCATCAGGGTGCCTCTACTTTGGCTACCGTATCAAACTCCTTTATGAGCTTTTTGAGCCCCTTTATTGGGCCTTCAACAACTTTCTCCTACTATGCAATTATAGTTTTTCTAGAAGAACTTGCCATTAGTTGTATGCAACAAAAGAAAAATTAGTTTTATGTGATCAAAGTTTCATAACCCAGGCTCTGATACCAACTATAACAACCCAAGTGTTCTCACCTAGTTGTCCAAATCATAAATAAATAAAAAAATCAAGTAAATCAAGTCAACACCCAACATTTAATTGGTACATATGCATTGAATATCTATTTTAATGTGATTGACTTCTGCAAAAAATCCCTTAAATGTTTGAGACTGGCCAAGTATCGCATTAAGTGCCATTATGTGAACACATTCATCTCCATTACCAAAGGTCTATGTTCATGATATGGGGTTGTCCTTTCAGATCCCATTTCATCTTAAAGGGTAGATACCCCACCCATAGAATGTTATTCCTGGAATATCCCTTCCATTATCTATGCTTGACACATGCTATGTTTTAGCGTATGAATACCAAGTGCTTAACTGAATACCCACCTTCTCGAGATTGAGATAAGGTCCACCACTTCTCTAGTTTTGAGACCAGGTAATTAAGACCTTATTACAAGTGACGAAGTGTTTTCCCATTCCAACACTTGCTGGACCTTTTAGCTTCAGAAGTCCAACTTCTCCTAAACTTGCCATATGTCTTCTAAAAATTCTCCACTTGAGTCCAAATCATGAGATACCCTCACATACCACTCGTATATCAGTCTAGAGGATATGTCCCATTCCACACCTCGTCACATGTTAAGGCATTAAGACCTTACTTACCTTGGGTTAAAATACCTGAAAGCGACTAATTATGATTAATGATGCCTACCTTTCCTGCAAACATCGAAGTTGGATGATATTTATAGTATTCCTTGAGAAGTTTTAGGTTATATTTTTGGATATTTTCTTGTGGTTATTTGTATTCCTAGCTATGGTTTAGGTTAACTTGTTTAGATTAATTAATTTGTAGACATAGAATAAGGATTTTAAACTATTGTTTTATTCTAAGCTTTTCTAAACATTTAGATTGTTCTAGGGACACCAATGATCTATAGTTTAAACAAAATTTTAAGCCATATTATTAATAAATATGTGCAACATCTTTTATTTTCTTCTATATTCTATCTAAGTACCGAATTATATAGCTTGTTCGATATATTACTTCAGCTACGAGGTGAAAATATTCTAAAAACAAAAAGAAACTTTCATTTACACTTTCTTTTCTTTATGACCATAATGTCTTTTATATAAACTATTTCGGTACCATGTTTCTAGTAAAATAGCACAAATAAGTACTTCTTTTATGTAAAGACTATATATTTGAATAAAAATAATTAAATTTATAACGTAGGAACAACAAGGTTTTGGACATCAAATTATTACAAAAGAAACCTTAACAAAAAAATAATAATGGCACCCTCAACCAGTTAAGGTGAATACTCCAAAATTCATTTTGACACTAAATAATAAATATAATTCCATTCATAGGTTTGGTATTTAACTAAATTTTTAAGTTTAATTATATAGTATGGAACTTTTATTAGACCTCCTAATTCACCCAAAAAGAGGCAACACACACATAAGACATGCATTCAGTTATTACACTCTTGATCTACAGGTAGCACAAACACCTTTTATTATGAATTAAATTAAAATTTCAATTATTGACTTGGGAAGCAATTGGAAAAATAATCTTGAAGTGGATGTAGTTGATGCCACTGCTGAAATTTAACTCTTAAGCAATGCAAAATAGATGTGGGATACATTATCTTGAGCTACAAGCACCATAGGATATTTTATTTTTTTCCTCCCATCGTTACAATCAGTCAAATATTTGAGTAGGAGATAGATCAAGCGGCTCATGTATTATTGAAATATAATTTTTCTACATACTCTTTACATTCAAACCCAAACTCAGACACTGCAGATGCACTCCAAGCAATGCTATGAAAAATTTAAAAAGCTAACATATTTTACAGATGAATCATCATCCAAAAGCTAATAAAATTTTCTTATAAGGCTTTTGTTTATTTTATAGGAAGAATATATTGTTTCCTTAATAAGAGCCACCTTTTGAACATTGACCAGGTGACGTACTTGTTTTCCTACTTTGGACAATTGTTTTGTATTTGGGTATTTAAGACTAGGACCAAGACCATTTAGTAAATACATACAAAAAATTGAATTTAATTTCCTACGACATAATAAAATATTTCAATGCTCAAAGGTCCCAAACATATAAAACACTTCACAATAGTATCCATAAGAACATATATTAAATTTATGCCTTCACTTCTTTTAAAACCATCTACACCTTAGGTTTTTTTTTTCCAAAACTAAAGTTACCATAATACGAATTATGAGTATATCATACATCGAATAATCCCTATTAAAAATCATTTAAATATCTCAACACCTGTGTCCAACTAATGTGACACATCCTTCCTAAAATGACATAGGAAAATCAGTTTTGACATTCGGTTGAAAACAATGAACAACATTGATAATAAATATTTTAGAAAAAGTAACTAGCAAATTACACATTGTCAATATGAATTGTGAATTCTATGATTTGTCCAATAAAGACAATTTTTTTTAACATTATATAGTCCATGTTGTAATAAAGTAATGGAATATTTAAGAAAAACATCTGCAATTTTGATCGAAATGTCATTAATGATCGATAATTCATTTATTGATAGATATAAATCCAACTCTTTTATATGGAAATCAAATTATATCAACTCCTTTACACACTCTAGGAGAGCATAAACTTGGTCACTCTGGTGCAATCATCAATATGGAAAAGTTATTTTGTTTTTAGATAAAGAGATTAGTTCTCACATCGTTAATTTTATGGAGTGATTGACATACAAAACTATGTTTTCACTAGTTTAAATAAATATTATTTTTCTAAATATTTATGATTCCTATTACATACTACGCCTATTAAGAGAATTACATAAATAACTATTAAAAATAATTATGAAAATTAAAAACTAACTTATGTTTACGGTCTTAAACCAATTCTTTTTTATGAACTAATGAGTAAGATTTGATAGATATTCACTTTGTCTTTTTGAAACAATGTTTACATGGTTTAAAGGTAATTTTAAAGTATAGTAAAATACTTATTAAATAATCAGATATTTATATTTCTATTCACCATAAAATCCTATTAAATAAACGTTTTCGAAGATTAATATTTTCCAAGACGTAACCTAACAGCTATGGCTTCACCGTCTGACAAAAGCACTATAAGACGTCATGGGGAACCGCCACAACCCTATCCCAACGATACAGACATTTCATGGTTTCTTTATCTGAATGTAAGCAACAAAAATCAATTATTCAATCACAATAAGGCACGCCCTTCATTTTTGGTAGTATGAAAAATACAGGTCTTCGGCTTTCTTGTAGGGAATTCTGAGCGGTCATTACCCAAATGAATGCATACTATACTAACATGCATACAATTGATACAATTCACATCATAAACACTTCCACACCCAAAATCATAATTCATACCAGATATTCATATTATAATTTAATCAACATAAAATATTAAGCACTCGTTAATACAAAGTCATTTTACTTAATCAAAAACAATATCCAAATTTCAACATCAACTCTCTTAAATGAAAGACTAGCTCAAAACCTGACCTGTAACCAGCAAAACCCCTTACAAAGATTCTTTTGCAAAACTTCCAAAACATCCAAGCAATGGTGAAGATGATTTCCTCTTCCAAATTTCTAATTGGTTTTATAGATGAAACAAGTAAAACGGTGCTTTACACCTATGGGAATTCATGTGAATGTCCTGTCTCCTCTCTTGCCATGTGGTCCACCCATTGCATGAGTGGAATGCCATATATTTTATTTATATATTTTTCTTTGTATTTCTTTTAAATTAAACATTCTTCTATTAATTGCTAATTAATATAATTTTTCATTATTTGTTATTATTATTTTTAATATTTTTATTTATTACATTTTTATTTAGTGTTTATTTTAAAGAAATAAATACTTAAAGAATTATTTTCGCATACAAACACAAATTATTATATGCATCTACATGGACCGTTGGACAAGTGTATTGCTATTAGGGCCTTTTACCCTAAAACTGCAAATGCCTTTCCGCTCATCATATATTCTCGACTTACCTTTACCTCTGCCCTCATCTTGCTATCAGGGGGAGGTTTTTAGTTCACTCATATGATCTTCCAACATGTTCTACTAGTACTTGCACCCACAAATTTATCAAAAATACCATATTCTTGCGTAGAAATAAAATATACTAATTGGTACATTTTGGAGGGATGTTACATCGTCCCCCTCTAGAAGTAAACACAACCCCTGTATTTTTTAACAATTAAATATTTTTTTACAATATCATGGAATATTGAATAGTATGAAATCAAAATATTTACTATTCCACACATGAGCAAAATCTGAATAAGAATTATCAACCAAAACTTGATTTATAGTCATAGTAACATCAAACATGCATATGGTGTATAGTTTTTAGTAATACTACATTAGACATGCCTTATGGATTCCAAAAATATTTATACAAAACCGTCTCCTAATGTTTATTCATATAACAGTTTTTAAACAAGTAAAAGATCCATTGTTCTTTAGTAGCCACATCTTCTCATGTGGCTTGATTCTTATTAGAAGCCAAGGTTTCAAACTTGGGCAGATGTCAATATGTTGTAGGTCCAACATCAGTTGCTACATACATTTTATGTGTGGTCTCCTCAGCAGATTACTACTTGTCTGTCCTTTGTGGACACTGGCTAGCATAATGAGATTCTCTACAAACATAGCACTACAGATGGGTCTTATCCCTTCTATTTTATTCATTTCTAATTTGGGATGTACTTTCCTTTATTTGCACCTTTTAATCATCCCTGTAATTTCTTCCATCAGGTTGATCCCTATTCTGGTGTCTATTTGAATACATGTCATCTCATCTGAAACAATCTCCATCCTTGAACTTTTTGTTCTAATATTTGTTTCCTTTTATGAGTCCAAAATCCCTTCTCTTTCTTGATTATTTTTTATTCTCCTTTGTCTTTTTATTCTTATAGTTGTCTTCCTTAAAATGGGCGGTATCTATTAGAATTAATGTGCACTATGCCTTTTTTCTTGACACTTATCAGTTTATATTGAAACTTGTCATATTATCATATAGGCCTCCTGTCTATATATGTAACACGTATTCATTTGTAATATATCTCATCTTTCTCATTCCATTATAGTCCCAACATTTGGTAACAAAGCTCCAGGTGTTCTCTTGCCCTTGTGAGCTTGAGGGGGGATTTCCATTATGGAAATCCCCCCTCCCCCCACTTTTTCCCTCATTTTTCCTCCCATTTTTTCCCATTATTTTCTTAAATCAGGGAGTATGCTCTCCATTGTATACAATGGATCAGAAACCAAACATTTGAGAAAATTCATGGCTACCAAATCCGATTTTTTTTAGAGTGAAGGGTTGAGGAGAAAGAGAGAGAGTAGGAGGTTTCTTTTCTTTGCATGTTATATTTTTTATGCAGGTTTTGTATGCTGCCCAATCCAAAATTTCTTCCCATAGGAGTGTTGGATGATCGAAGAGGTTCTAGCTCACGATGGCGAGCCACCAAGACCCATTTGCAAATAACCTTGCAGATCAACGCATTTTTGATAGCTATGGAGTGGTCGTTGTCAAATAGTGGAAAATCTACCATGATGTAGGTTGTTTGTTTGTTCGATACAAACATCACGAGCACCATTTCTATTTTTGGTTGGTTAATATTAATTTTTGCTTGGTGTTGCCATAGATCAAAGTCATGTAGCAGTGCTACAGGTGTTTTTTTGTGCTCGATTACATTTCTAGTTTGATTGCTCTATTGTGTAAGAATTGATGATGCGCAGGCCCGTGTTGCAAGTGACACTGTAGATCAATGAAATAGGCACCAGTATATGATATTCGTAGTGATATACTAGATAAGCTTTAGTTGAAATGGGAAAATTTGATAGCTTGGTTGCATCTAAGAATGATAAAATGAGTGCTTCCAGGTGTACAACAGCACATGGGAGATCTCAAATAGCACTACCAGTTTACAGAGAAGATGACAACATTATTGATTGCACGACTTATTTTTTGTACCATAATTTGTAGCAGTTATTGTCATGATTGTCTCCTTATCTCCACATGGTGACTGTGACTAATGGTTCAACGGAGGATAACAACATTTTGCACCATTGGATCCTTCTCTTTATATTTCATCATCTATTGATTTTGGATCCACTGGATGTAATCACCAAAGGAGCGATGTTCGATGTGATGTCCACCAAAATATTCGCCAACGATGAGAAAACCACATTGTCATATTAATGTCATTGGTGGGGTGAAAAGTTTAATATGCATATTTTTTATTTGTGTTTATCATCCACAAAAACGGTATCGATGCTGGAGGAGATTGTGGCCAGTGATTAATTAGCGATGTGGCAAATATCAAGTTTTCTTCTGTGAGACCTATTTCAGCCATTAATGTCGTGCACTACTTTATGCTACTTTTGGAGTAAAATTTGGTTACTACTGTGAAGAGTTATAATTATACAGTTGTGTGAGAAATTTCACGTGTCCAATTTGAGCCCAAAATTCTCAGATCCTGTGCAGCGTTGTTGATGTTTTTCGCTTCAAAAATTTCTTTTGCTCTCATTTTGAATGTGGTGTGCAGTTTGAATGCGATGCTCAACGTTGAATGTAGCTTTGAATTAGTTGCACAAAACAATTTTTCCGCCCGTATGCCACAAAAAACTATCGAACAACACATGTAAAGGCTGCTATATTTTTTTGTTTGCCATATAAGACAAGAAGGGGAGTCCTTGTCATCATTCGATGGATGTGGTATGTTTTTCAAACCGGTCAAGCTCACTGTTGCAACAAAAAAAGCATCTATGAACTGATGGAGATTCCCCATCTATATTGTTGCCATTACCAAGCACTATACTTGATGTAGTAGTGCACCAATAGTTGTGTGGTGGAGATACATTTTTTTTACAATGTCGATGAGAAGCATGAGTTTTTGTGGCCATCATGAATTGTTTTTCTAAAGCATGGAGTAACGAGAGGTATGCAATGGAGAGCATATGGTGTGTCAGTAGGAAGAAAATCTACAGGATTGGATGAGCAGATGGCTCCAGGTTTTTCGACACAAAGATGTTGGTTATTTTTTAAATGGATGCACATGGCAAAAAGCGGCAATGAAGAAACAAGTAATATTTTTAATTTGCTAGGCTCACTCTGCAATGGTATACTAAGTTTTTAATTAGGACGTCGATGCGGCAATCATGAACAGACAATATATGATCGAATATTCTTGAAACTGAGGATCTATGGATAGCGAATGACATCCCATATTGAATATTGCCATTACCTGCACTGTTCTGATTTTGTTTGCCTACTTGAGGAAAATGACACCGCTTGAAAAACTGATTTGCTACACAATGTTAGATTTTCTTTTGCAAGTAATGTTTGGCCCAGATGATTGGTTGTAAATGGTGTTTTATTTGTTTGGAGTGGTGGACATAATCCGTGATAGAAGTGGACGTCATTTTTATTAATGAGCTTCATATAGCTAGACAACAGGTGAAGCGGTGTTAATGGCGAGGGCCAATGTCATAGAGCTGGAGATGATTTCATAACAGAAACAATATGTGAATAGCTGCAACAAGATTGAATAGTCGTGTCCTTGATTTTAGGTGAAGTGAATCATTTTCCCATTGATTGCATTCCAATATTCTATATGACGTGGATGTCCTTTGGAGGTTCACTCGAGGAAATCAAGTGCTTTGATTATGAGAAAATCAAGTTCAATTTTACAGTTAGAAAATGATGTTTTCAGATATAGTAGCCCAACCGTGATTGTTGTTTTGACCACATAATGGTACTTTTGGATGATTGTAACGAGGATGATTGCTATGAATTGGTGCTTGCCCCGTAGGATTTTTCTAAAAAATCATGTTTCATTACTGGATGACATCGCTAGTAAGCAACGCGAGTCTCCTATGGGCTAGTTGGAGCCACTTGTGTGGCAGTGGAGCGCTAGCATGAACAATAATATTTAAGCCCACACAAATGGGAGATGTCATGCAGTTTATCACTGGTGATTTAGCGATGATGGCACAATGTTGATGCTGAGTACGAGTCCAAGCCAACCATTGACATTAAATTAATCACCAATTTTTTTATTTTGTGATTATGAAAGTCTAAAAATAACCCACCATGCACTTTATATTTATTTTTCAATTCCATTTGAGAGAATATATCTTTGTGGATGCATGTTATATAAGGATCACTTTATAATTTAAAATTGTATGGAGACTTTATATTTTTCTCCACATGGCTCAAGTAATTCTCCTGAGGGAAAATTTGAGAAATTTATTTTTTCTGCCCGAGAGCAATGCCGCTAATGAGAAATGTTTCCTATTACTATCTCGGGAGGTATGTTGTTTTTCCACATGATGAAGACCCCATTGAAAATGGAACATAGGGGTATTTATAGTCATCAAAAAGGTTTTTTCGAGATGGACACATTGGTGGTGTCCAATTTTTATTTTTGAGGCAATCCACTATGCATGTTTTAGTCTCAAAGTTGTTGTACCTTGGAGTGCACTCTCGGTTTAACCCGACACTCCCAAGGAATTTGTAAGTGATCCTAATATCTAGTAACTTTCTCTATAGATCTAGCGAATGCAGCGACTAGTTACCCATACACTCCAATGGGATGAGGAGGTCACCATAACAAAAATTACTCTAGGGACTACAAAATATTGACACCCTAGACTCTATTTGAGGTCTTTTTTGGATCAACTTCTGAAGACTACAAACGAAGACACTTCAGAAGATTCTATTCTCTTCTTTCTTCTTCTCCTCCATATTTGGCTTCTATGGCTCATTTTATTGTATTGAGTGTATTTTTAGCAGAGACCGACACTCTTATATGGCTCGTATTTTCTTTTGTATTAAGGTGCATTTTTGCAGAGATCGACACCTTATAGATTGATTTCACCATGAGGGGATTTGATATTCATGGTGAATCTAGTCAGTGACCAAAGAGAGGCAACATACCTGGAGGATGACTTTCAAAGGCAACAGATCCAGAAGTGGTTGACCCTGAGGTACACAGGATGACCCTAAGGTACTTATATGGCTGACCCAATGGAAAAATACCCATGGAAGTGGTTGACCCTGTGGTAACAGACCGATATGTATACACCATTGATCTAGCATTATTCATAGTTGAAGAGCCAGGCACAAAGATCACGAACCTAGACCAAATCATGTAATAAGGGAGGATGATAGGTTTCTTTTAGAGAAGTCAACATTAAGGGGGAATGTTACCTAATGTTGACTTATGTTTTTCTATAGTTAGTATAGTGCACATTAAGGGGGAATGTTAGAATTAATGTGCACTATACCTTTCACACTTGTCAGTTTATATTGACACTTGTCATATTATCATATAGACCTCCTGCCTATATATGTAACACATATTTATTTATAATATATCTCATCTTTCTCATTCCATTATAGTCCCAAAAATATCATAAGCTTCAGGCATATATTTTGGTTTTACTAAGCCCACCAAATATCTAATTCTTGGATGTAGGTCCACCAGGAATTTTTGCACCTTCATTTCCTCATTTTGATCGTAATCAGGAACATATTTTAGCAATTGGATAAATCTCTGATAATATTTGATAACTCTTATGTTCCTAGTGTAGATTGGTGAACTCCCTAAACTTCTCAATATAGAACTACCATGTAAAAAAATGGTCTCTAAATTCCTTTAAAAATGTGTCCCATGAAACATATATAGCCTCTACATGTTTATTCTTTTTATAGGTTGTCCACCAATCCATGGCAAATCCAGTCAAATGAGCTACTGCCCATGCCATCTTGGATTCAAAGGAGAGAGTACTATTAATGGCATAATAACTTTCAACTTCATTCAACCAATTTTCTGCTGCTTCACCATCTCCTTTACCATCAAATTGCTTGATGTCTAATTTTCTCAATTCCTTCCTCAATTCACTACTTACTTGCCTACGAGATGATCCTTTAGGTAATCCCTCCAGATTCTCCTTAGACTCTTTCTTTTTAGAAAACCTTTCGATCAATTTCTAAGTTGAATGAGGAGTTCTTATTGTTGACTCATTTGTACTCTTTGTTATTTCATTTGATCCATCAACTGTACCGTCTACATTTCCATATGCTCTTTTTTTTTATTTAATTGTTATTGTTCCTACTCTCTTTGAAATTCCATGTGCTTATGTTGTTGATTCATTTGGTCTTGCAATAATGTACCATCTTGGTTAGGTTATCCTCTCTTGATAGGGTTTTATCTTTCATAAGTTAATTATATTTTTGAATCATTAGTTGGGGTGCCTTTGCTATGGCTACCATTTCAAACTCCTTTATGAGCCTTTTGATCCCCTTTATTGGGCCTTCAAAAAATTTCTCTTGTTGTGTCAATAGCTTGCTATTAGTTGTATGCAACAAAAGCAAAATCAATTTCATGTGTCCAAAGTTTTGCAACCTAGGATCTGATACCAACTATAACAACCTAGGTCTTCTCACATGGTTGTCCAAATCATAAATAAAAAAAAATCAAACAAATAAAGTCAACACCCAATATTTAATTGGTATATAGGTATTGAATATTCGTTTCAAGGTGATTAACTGCTATAGATAGTCCCTTAAATATTCAAGACTGGCCAAGTTCTGCATTAAGTGCCATTATGTGAACACATTCATCTCCATTACCAGAGGTTTATGTTCATGGTATGAGGTTGTCCTTTTAGAGCCCATTTAATTTGAAAGGGTGGATGCGTAATTCCCTTCCCATAACATGTTATGCTTGGAATATCCCTTTTGTTATCTATTTTTGACACATGATATAGTTTAGTGTATGAATACCAAGTACTTAATTGAATATCCAACTTCTCGAGATTGAGATAAGGTCCACCACTTCTCTTGTTTTGGGACCAGGTAACTCAGATCTTACTACAAGTGATGAAGTGTTGTCCCATTCCAACACTCACTAGATATTTTAGCTCCAGAAGTCCAACTTCTCCTAAACTTATCGAATATTTGCTAATAATTCCCCTCTTGGTTCCAGACCATGAGATACCCTCACATACCAATCCCATATCATTCTATAGGATGTTTCCCATTCCACACCTCGTCACATGTTAAGGCATTAGGACCTTACTTGCCCTAGGTTGAAATGCTTGAAAGCGACTGATTATGATTCACGATGCCTACCTTTCCTGCAAACATCGAAGTTGGGTTATATTTAAGGTATTCATTGAGAAGTTTTTGGTTATATTTTTGGATAGTTTCTTGTGGTTATTTGACTTCCTAGCTATGGTTTAGGTTAACTTGTTTAGATTAGTTAATTTGTAGACATAGAATAAGGATTTTAAACTATTGTTTTATTCTAATATTTTCCAAACATTTAGATTTTTCTAGGGACACCAATGATCTATAGCTTAAACAAAATTTTAGGCCATATATTATTAATAAATGTGTACAACATATTTTACTTTATTCTATCTTCTATCTAAGTACCGAATTCTATAGTTCATTCCATATATTACTTCAGCTATGAGGTGAAAATCTTCTTAAAAAAAAAAAGGAAATTTCATTTACACTTTCTTTTCTTTATCACCATAATGTCTTTTATATAAAATACTTTGGTACCATGTCTCTAGTAAAATAGCACAAACAACTACTTCTTTTATGTAAAGACTATATATTTTAATAAAAAAAATTATCTTTATAACGTAGTAACAACAAGGTTTTGGACATCAAATTATTACAAAAGAAACCTTAACAAAAAAACAATAATGGCACCCTCAAATAGTTAAGATGAATACTCCAAAATTCATTTTGACACTAAATAATAAATTTAAATCCATTCATAGTTTCGGTATTGAAATAAGTTTTAAAGTTTAATTAAATAATATGGAAATTTTATCAAACGTCCTAATTCACCTAAAAAGTGGTAAAACACACATAAGACATGCATTCGGTTATTACACTCTTGATCTATAGGTAGAACAGTCATATTTTATTATGAATTAAATTAAAATTCCAATTATTAACTTGGATAGCAATTGGAAAAATAATCTTGTAGTGGATGTAGTTTATGCCACTGCCAAAATTTGACTCTTAAGCAATGAAACATAGATGTGGGCTAAATTATATTAAGCTACGAGAACCATAGGAAGTTTTGTTTTTTTTCCTTTCGTCACTACAATCAATCAAATATTTGAGTAGAAGGTAGATCAAGCGGCTCATATATTATGGAAAT
Source organism: Wollemia nobilis (assembly GCA_028583015.1). Taxonomy (NCBI): domain Eukaryota; kingdom Viridiplantae; phylum Streptophyta; class Pinopsida; order Araucariales; family Araucariaceae; genus Wollemia; species Wollemia nobilis. The sequence continues at coordinate 2,497,352 of JAQPPZ010002150.1, forward strand.
ATATTTTTTCTACATACTCTTTACATTCAAACCCAAACTTAGACACTGCAGATGCACTCCAAGCGATGCTATGAAAACTTTAAAAGGCTGACATCTTTTACAGATGAACCGTCATCCAAAACCCAATAAAATTTTATTATAAGGATTTTTTTTTATTTTATAGGAAGAAGATATTGTTTCCTTAATAAGAACCACCTTTCAAACATTGACTAGGTGATGTACTCATTTTCCTACATTGGATGATTGTTTTGTATTTGGGTATTTAAGACTAGGACCAAGACCATTTAGTAAATACATACAACAAACTGAATTTACTTTCCTACGGTATAATGAAATAATTCTATGTTCGAAGGTCCCAAAAATATAAAACACTTCACAACAATATCCATAAGAACATATATTAAATTTCTGCCTTCACTTATTTTAAAACCATCTACACCATAGGTTTATTTTTTCCAAAACTAAAGTTACCATAATCTGAATTATGAATACAACATACATCGACTTCTCCCTATTAAAACTCATTTAAATATATCAACACCTGCGTCCAACTAATGTGATGCATCCTTCCTAAAATAACATAGGAAACTCAGTTTTGACATTTGGTTGAAAACAATGAACAACATTGATAATCATTATTTTAGAAAAAGCAACTATCAAATTACATATTGTCAATCTGAATTGTGAATTCTATGATTTTTCCAAGAAAGGCACAATTCATTTTAATATTATATAGTGCATGTTGTAATCAAGTAATGGAATATTTAAGAAAAACATCTGCAATTTTTATTGAAATGTCACTAATGATCGGTAATTCATTTATTGATAGATATAAATCCAACTATTTTATATGGAAATGAAATTATACCGACTCCTTTACACACTCCAAGAGAGCATCAACTTGGTCACTCTGATGCATTCCTCAATATGGAAAAGTTATTTTATTTTTAGAGAAAGATATTAGTTTTGACATCATTAATTTTATGGAGTGATTGACATACAGAACTATGTTTTCACTAGTATAAATAAAGATTTTCTTTGCTCTAAATATTTATAGTTCCTATTACATACTGCGCCTATTAATAGAATTACATAAATGAATAATAAAAATAATTATGAAAAACTAAACTTATGTTTACGGTACAACGAAAGCTGATTATTAATCTTAAACCAAGTTTTTTATGAACTAAAGAATAAGCTTTGACAACTATTCACTCTGTCTTTTTGAAACAATGTTTATACGGTTTGAAAGTAATTTTAAAGTACAGTAAAATACTTATTAACTAATAAGATATTCATATTTCTATTCACCATTAAAGCCTATTAAATAAAAAATTTCGAAGATTAATTTTTGCCATGATGTAACCTAACAACTATGGTTTCACCATTTGATAGAAGCACTGTAAGACGTCATGGGGAACTACCACAACCCTGTCCTGCTGCTACAAATGTTTCATGATTTCTTTATATGAGTGTAAGCTACAACAAGCAATTGTTCAATAAAAATAGGGCGCATTCTTCATTTTTGACAGTATGACAAATACAGGTCTTCGGCTTTCTTATAAGAAATTCAGAGCAATCATTACCCAAATGAATGCATAATATACTAACATGCGTACAATTGATGTAATTCACATCATAAATGCTTTCACACCCAAAATCATCATTCATACCAAATATGCATATTATGATTTAATAAACATAAAATAATAAACACTCATTCAAACAGAGTCATATTACTTAATCAAAAACAATATCCAATTTTCAACATCAACTCTCTTAAAAGAGAGACTAGCTCAAAACCTACCCTGTAACTAGCAAAACCCCTTATGAAGATTTTTTCTACAACACTTCCAAAACATCCAAGCAATGGTGAATATGATGTCATCTTCCATATTTCTAATTGATTTTGTAGATGAGATAGGTAAAATGGTGCTTTACACCTGTGGGAATTCATGTGAATGTCTTGTCTCCTCTCTTGCCATGTGGTCCACCCATTGCATGAGTAGAATGCCATAGATTGTATTTATATATTTTTCTTTGTTTTTATTTAAAATTAAATATTCTTTCTATTAATTGCTAATTAATATAATTTTTCATTATTTTTCTTATTATTTTTAAATTTTTATTACATTTTTATTTATTGTTTATTTTAAAGAAATAAATACTTAAAGAATTATTTTTGCATACAAACACAAATCCCTATATGCATCTACATGAATGCATCTACATGGACTGCTAGACAGGTGTATTGCTATTAGGGTCTTTTGCCCTAAAACTACAAATACCCTGCTTCTCATCATATATTACCAACTTACCTTTACCTCTACCCTCATCTTGTTATCAGGAGGAGGTGTGTGGTTCACTCATCTGATCTTCCAATAGGTTCTACTTGTAACTACATCCACTGATTTATCAGTAGTACCATATTCTTGCAGATAAAGTAAGTAGACTAATTTGTGCATTTGGGAGGGATTTTACACTCCTTGTTGCGGTTGGGGTTTTAGATTTACCCATTCAGATGGGTTATGATTTTCTTATGTCTTCTTGGATGGGTTTTCATTGTTTTTCTAGTCTGTGATGGTCCCATGTCTCTCTGGTTGAGATCCTCCTTACTATGATAGTTTCTATTGGTACCATGGATCTCTGGTCGGTATCTTCCTTACTAAGATAGTTTTTATTGGTACCATGGCTTCCTGGTTAGGATCTTCTCTGTTGAAACAATTTTTGGTGGTCCCATGGCTTTCTGGTCGGGACCTTCCTTTTTGAGATAGTTTCTGGTGATTTTGTGTCTTTTTGGTCAAGATATTATCTATTGGTGCAGTTTTTGTTGTTCCTGTGCCCTCATGGATGGGTTTATCCTTCAATATTGCATTTTATTTTCTTGGTTGGTTTCAGTTTCCCTATTTTGGAGGGAATTAAATTTTTAATTTTTAATTTTAAAATCTTCTAATATGAGCAGGATTTTTAGTTTTAAGGTTTTCCAGCTTGGGAGGGATTCTTCATTTTGATTTCTGGGCTCCTTTGGTGGGCCTTATTTGAATTATTATTGTGCAAGTTTCTCCTTAGTAGGTTTCATTTTCCCGGTGTGGGCAGGATTTTAAATTGTAAATTTTTATTTTTCTCCTACATGGGAAGAATTTTTTATTTCAAAATTTTTCTAGCATGGGCAGTATTCTCCGTTTTGATTTTTGGGCTCCTTTGGTGAGCCTTTTTTGAATTATTTCGGTATGGGCCGATACCGCATCCTTGTTTGATCTCACATACGAGTTTATCCTGCATCCCAGGTTTATACCATGTATGGGATGATCCTGTGTTCCAATTTTTTTAGTCAGTTGGTGATGATCCCTCAAGGACCATTCCTTTGTGCTCCTTTTGATTTTATTAAGGCCTAACCTTTGGCCCCTTGGATGGTCTATTGACCTTTTGTAAAAATATCTTGGGGACCCTTTCAAAACCCACTTTTAATGAAATTTATTTACCGATAAAAAAAATTCCTTGTCCCTTGAAACAAGGTTCCTTTTCTCATTCTTTAATTATTCCCCTTTAAAAGGTATTGCTCTCTTAATTTTATAATATTCCTCTTTTAATTTTTCCTTCAATAAATCAAATATTTTTCAAATATTATGCATTCACTAGATGACTTTTAAAATTATGCATTCATTGTTTATTTTCAAAATTAAATTTGAAGTAATAAAATGTGCCTTAGTGTGTGCTTTGAATTTTTAAAGTTGTGTTTTCCCTCTAATATTTAGAAAATAATGTCATATCTTCAAAATTTGCATGTTCTCTATGCTGACATATCATCAGCCATTATGGCACATATTTTGATTACTCCTTCTAGCTTTGGTACATAAATTTGGGTTCTCTCTATCTCTTAACATTTTTTAATTAGTTTTATAGTAGTTAATTAAATGCATTACATGTATGTATTTCATTATAATATACGACCTTAGGCAATTGGCCTAGCTATCTTCAATAGACATTTCTCTTTCAACAAACATCTTTGTTTGGAAACTTGCAATCTCCATAGGGATGAAAAAATGGTCATGCTTCCTTGATTATCTCTCAAAAATGATCAAAAGACTAATTTTTCTCTTCTACATGTTGTAAACAAGATTTTGAAAACTCTCATGCTTGTAAAGGATAAAAATTGGCATATTTATTTCAATTTTTTTATCAAGTTTGGATGCTTATAACAATAGGTTCTTTAATTCCTCATACAAGACAGTTTCTCCTCACACACTCTTATTCCACCTCACACAAGATATATTGGTTTGAATTTCTCTCTACACTCTTACACCTCACAAAGGACTATACCTTCACTCTTACACCTCACGTATTCATAGAAAAAAGGTAACTCAACCAAAATGTGGACTTAAACTCACATACAACACCCTTATAGGATTAACATTGCTCTATCCCATTATCTCACTTAATGTGGATTGCTTCCTATGGCTCATTTCCCATGGATAGTCTACTGTGGATTTGATACCATTATTAGAAATTGTGATATATTCAACAAATAAGTATGAATACAAGATAAATAATGCTCACAATATAATGGAATACAACTCACATATAATCAACCCATAACTCAAGGTAAAATAAACACACTATATTCACAAAGATAACAAGGTTACAAAGTATTACAATACAATAATATGCACTACAATTTTCTATTATAAACAACCTCATGTGTTGCTCTACAAATAGCCTTTACAAAGAGGCTCTTGAAATTTCATCTTCAACTACCTCCATCTCTCCAAAATCCTCAAAGATATGACTTTTCATAATTATCATAGGATAAATATATTTATTGATTCTCTAATGATTAAAATCATATAATGATTATTAAATTCTAAATATTTAAAAGACTCATAGACACCAAATATTTACAAGATATTTTCATGGTGCCAAATAATGTAATATACTCCAACACACCATGTGAAGCAAACTTTTTATACTACCTTGTAACAATAGTTTGACCCTCACATTACAAATGGATACTACAAATCATTTTTAGCTTATTTCTACATCTTATCCCATTTATCCTATTTCTTTAATTTCCTAGCTATAATTTTCTTTACTATAGGCCTACTCATTTCAAAATAATTTGTTTATTTGACACAAAGTGGTGTAGTTTCTTGACATCATTATACATAGTAGGATGATTTGAAACAAGTAGCTATTTATCCTTAAGATGTAGTGACAATTATTCTCTTCTAAAAATAGTGCTAATTATCATTTATTTAGGATAATTTTAAAAGACTACCTAGGACATTGAGATTGAGGTTGTTCATCTATTATTTTATTTTACTTCTTATAGCAACATCCTATTGCCAATTTACCTACATTTTCTAATCATTAAAGATAAAATCATCCTCTTATTTAGGTAACCTAAAGCTAGTAAAGACTACATTATTTCAATATGGGATGATTGGAATGGATTGTTGTACCACCCCAAATTGTTCTACCATGATAGGCGTTTATTAACAACTTAGATCACCAAGGATGCTTGAGCTGCCATTAGTTGATCTTCCATTATTATGTATTATATTTGGCACTATTGGTTGTATGTAATTGTTTAAACAATTCGTAATGGCACTTCATATTCTACCAAAATATATTAAACATTAGAATTTAAGCACTAAAGAGTATATTTTTAAATGTATTATAGGCCTCTTATATAATATGTTAATGCCTACACATCTAAAGGCCTAATTTTTGGAGGTATAAGATGTAATTTTTTTATAAACCTCAATGTATTTAAATAATGTTAAATTAAAATAACACTAAATACACATTTTTTAGATTTCCAAACTACTTTATGAATGACTTGATAATAAAATCTCAGTTGATGATTAAGTTGTTAGGCAAGCTTCTATACAATAACATGGCTTTATCTCTTAGTAAAAATACCAAAAATCACACTATGTCATTCTTTTCCTAGATTCAATGTATTAATTTAGAGTTGAAATCACATTAAGATGAAGTAACATGATCTTACTATCATTTCCATCAAAGGTTAGAAGTAATTTTAATGTAGTAGTAGGAATTGAGGAGCAAATCATTAGATTTAAAGGTCATTTGGTATGTCCAATCCATAATTTGAATTTATAGCCTCACTTATAGGTATAATTCATAGCATTGATTTCCTTGTTCATATGATATATTGTGGTCCATATTGTATTTGTTATTATAGTGGGCCCACGTATGCTTGTTGCTATAGGACATATTTATCACATGTTAATTGCATACAACTTGAGGATTCTAAAAGGCCATTGGTTGTTGTTGTAGATGTTTTTAGGGAATAAATTATTAGTTTAAATTTTGTATTTGTGGTTGATTATATTATACCTATGGGTTAGGATTTTGCATTATTTGTGGATTAGGTACATTTTGGTTCTTTTGGTGGGCTTGGATAGCATTGAAAAATTGGCTATTACAAAATATGAGGAGGCTAAATATTGGTAGGAAGTGGTTGATTCTAGGTCATGTCTTGAATCATTATATCTTCCTATTAACTTGGTGGGAATTGACAATTTTGCATAGTATTTTAATTTTGTTGAAGATTTGGTGGAACTAACAAAAATTGTATAATATTTATATTAGAATGACTTTGTTATAAATATCTCATAAAATGATGTGATGGGCTAGGTAGGCCTTGAGTCCTTGATTAGATTTGCATAAATTTTTGACTGGTTCTCTTTGTGGATTAGATCCAACTTAATTCTTTTGAATAAAATTTTGGGTTGGTGCACATATTAATTAACTAGTTAATGAGTAAGGGTACTAATTTTGGGATTGGATTGATATAGGTTGTGACATATAGTAGCAATCCTCAATAAATGTTGTACGTTAACTACCTTTTTTTAGGTTTTTATTATAGATGGAATATTGTATAAGGGTTTTATTATTATGATCTATATGGAAGGACTTGTAGTGGTCCAAGTTTGGCTAGAAAGTTCTCCTACAACAACATATGGGTTGACTTGTATCAAAGGGATCAAAGAATATGGGGATACAAATATATATGAATTTTTTTAAGGTTTATATTTACTTCACTTTTATTTTTCATTGATTATCTTCCCTTTAGCACAAAATTAGTGTGTGGATTTTCTTATACCTCTTATGAGTCTTGAATCCAAACTATTATTTGTAACAATATAAAAATCATACACATAACTAGTGCATCAATTGAAATCGAGTATTAAAGCAATAAAGAATAGACAACAATGAATTTAACAAGAAAGTAGGTTTTAGTTTATTAAAAATTTATCAAATCCAGATTACAAATACGTCCCTCTTAGGGATACTCAATTTTTGATACAATTGATACAATTTTGAATACCCTCTAAACGAGGGGGTGGTGTAATCCGTAGACTTTTTAGAAGGTACATAAACTACTTAAGGCCAAATATAGTCTTATTTCCCTTTGGTTGGAGGTATATGCTACCTTTAATACCTTCAAAATAATTAGACCCTATAAACCCTACTTTCAAAAAACAACATGAAAGGGATTAGTAACAAAGGAGGCCTCTCTTGATGAGACTTTTGAGACAGTTGCATAAATTGATGATAAAGAAAGCAAGAAAGCATGTAAATCTATGAAGATATGCAATGAATCACAAAATTCTTGTAAAGCATGTAAAGAAATCATGAAATCTAGAAATTAGGAAGCCTAATTAACCATTAAAATTTGAAAAAGCATGAAACTAGTCTAAATTGATGATTGCCAGGAAATGGAAGCAAATCTACCTCTAATTCCTAAATTAAATAGTCAAATATTTGATACAATGTGGATCTATGCTAGATTAAGCTAATTGCATAACTAGAAATGGAAATATACTGTTAAAAAAAAGGAAATTAAAGATCAAACCCTCACTGTGGGTCTAAGGGGCAGTTGGCACTATTAGCCATGACTGGTAGCAACGTTTGAGCCAAAAGTATTCTTGCTCTTGTAATCAGGGCATAGATATTTAGTTTCCTCCATGGAATTGATGATCAAGGGTCAGATCTATGTCCTAAGATGGATTGGTAGTTGAATTTGATAAGGTTCGCATTCAATTGGCTTGATTTTGTGATTGATTCTTCTTAGTAATTTGGAAGCTTCATTGACAGGTTCATGCTTTTCACTCCATAATTAGGCAACACTTCGACCCTCCTCAAGGGGTTGTTACTTCACTATCGATTTTGGCAGAGCTTATTGCATTTCAACTTAAGGTCATTCCAAACTTCTCCCCAATTTGAAGGGGGGTCTTATAGCATTTCTAATCTCTAATCTTGGCTTGCTTGGGAAGCCAAGATCAAGATCCAAGAGGTTGGATCAGTTGGGAGGAAAAATCTTGAAGCTTCCCTACCCAAAACCATTTAAAATTAATTGCCTAGAATGTTGTAACTAAATTTGGATCAGCTTAGGATTCAAAATAGTTTCAGTGCTAGCAATGACTTTGAGGCGCAACTAGCTCTATTAGCCGTAGGTGTCAGTTGGGACTAAGGATGAGTATGTCAACTCTGCCCAAATTGAGTGGTTAAAACCACTACTTCACCTTGGAATTGTCCAAGATCCTTCATATGGTCTATTAGCATGCCCATATGAGTAGTCCCCTTACACATGACTCATTTTAGGTGTCTACAGATACCCCTTTTGGGATACGTTGTGAGAATGAACAACGCTGAGCAAAAATAGACCTCCTAAAATGATGTTGTAGGTTGAATGATGATCATTGATCTGATCAACATTAGATGCCCAATCCTACAAAAGGATGCACATCTTAGAATCATTGCTTCCAATTGAGGAAAGGCTTAATTTGTAAAGTGTTTGCAAGCTCCATGGTGATCGGGTAGCGTTAGTGCTACAATCATACCGATAGGTGGAGAGCTACTAGATTAACTGTCATATTTGCTTTTTGCTCCAGCAGAGGGTAAGCTTATGATAGTTGTTGGTAATGATTCGTAAGATGAACGTAATTTGACAAGATCGAGTGATCTCCTATTGAATTTGATTATGATTATTGATATTATGACTACCCCCTCAAGCGACGAGTCAATGAGGGTAGGGAATTTAATGAAGTGATGAGTCGCTTGACCATGATGATTGATTTGAACAATTGAAGACTTTTGCACTTTAATATTACTTGGCAAGGCCTAATTCAATCATGATTTCAACCATTAATAGTAATTGTACATCTCTATCCTGTGGAGCAGTCCGACCGTAATGGCCTTCTTAGGAAATCAAGATGATAGCAATTCCAATTAGGCTTGTGTTGAATCACTATGTTCGATGATTTTTGAAACATGTCATAGAAGAATTGAGATAAATCTTTGTTCCCATGGAGCAGTCTAGCCATTATGGCCTTCTTTGGGAGTGAAGTTTTAATGCTAGGAATTGTGGTGTTAAAGAGAGAGTTGGCTCTCCACCGTGGCATGTGACATCCTTTAAATGTCATTGCACATGCATGCAGAATGATGTACCACCCTGAAGCATCTCAATTCGATCAATGACTAATTATTTTGCCCCAAATGTCCTTATGGTGACTTATTCATCTTGTCGGATTGCATGGATCGCAAGTCGTTGCAACCGCCAAGTGTATAGAATAAATGACTGAATATGAGGTACATTTGAATTTTGAATTATATGAATGTTTTTGTTATTTTTTGAAAACTTTGAGGTTCTAAACCATTAGATATTTTTTATTTTGCATTTTGAAGCTCCTCATGGTTGGATTTTGAGGGTATTTATTGTTGGATGCTAGCCGCACTTGTCAACCGTAGCCAGTTTTGGCAAATTCCTTAGCCGCAACTCTGATCCACGGTCATAAAACCCTAATTCTATGACCACAATTGCCAAAAGAAGCTACAGGTTGAATTAGAAATATAAAATAAAAATCTATCATTTTCAATTTATTATTTTCCAATTTGCTACAGCTGCCAAGAGATCTCTGAGAGGTGAGATTAAAAATTAATGCTATTGAAACACACACTCACTCATGGATGACCAACCAGAGGCATCTTCTAGTGGTAGAGCCAGTGCCACGAAGGTAGCATCGCAAACCTCACTCATTTTATTACCAACTTAAAATGAACCACATTAAGAAATGGGTTAAATGAACCAAATTAAACTGCTAGTAAAGAACCTCACCCTAGTTAGGATTAGTCTAGGTTAGCTTAGATGGGAGGGAATTTTAATTTTTGGGGTTGCTCGGGATGGGAAGTGACCTCAAAAGGGGTGCTTCTCTTAGCCGTGGGTGGTAGATGCAACTCCCAATTGGTAAATTAGGGGCCGCAACTACTAGTCATGGTGGAATTCAAATCCCAATGGTTATAAATTTAACCATTGTTATCGACCGTGGGTCCCATCCATGGCTGAGCAAATTTAGGAAAATTTTTCCAATTTTTTTATTTTTGACTTATTTGATTGATTTTTTTTGGAATTTTCTTGTGTATTTATGAATTTTTTTATATTTTGAATATTTTTTTGATTTTTTTTTAACTTTTGAAGTACAATTTTTGATGTTTTAAATTGATTTTATGTATTATTATTTGCCCTTTTATCTAACCACGAGAGCAAGGGAGTCCGACCTCTTTGGTGACCTCCTTCATCAGATTAGCGATGTTGACCAGGATTGGTTCATCACTATAGGCTTTGTTTATGTCATTTGTCTACTTACCATAAGGGCTGACCAGGACTACTTGACTACTTTGGCCTGTCGTTGGGATGCATAGACCAACACATTCCATTTGCTAACTGGAGAGATCAAAGTCACCTTGGAGGATGTCTACCATATCTTTCGTATCCCTATCGATGGTGAGGTCATCACCTCTTCGCCTACCATGGTGAAGGTTGCAGTCTTTTAGCAGATCTTTAGAACTTAGAGTGATGAGGCACTAGAGGATATTAACCATGAGGATATGCCCATTGATTTTTGGTATAGGGTGCATGTCTTCACAGAGCGACAAGCCATATTGATGTACTTGTGCATATATGTCCTACTCCTAGATATGTCTGGAGAGAGGTTCCCTTGGAACCTCCTATTCAGGATGTAGGAACTTCTAGGTAGTACTAGAGAGTAGCCACTAATTTTGTCATGGGGTAGTGCCCTGGTTGTATAGCTCTACGATGATTTTTATCAGATCACGCAGCAAGGCCGCATGGGAGTTGCCTACAGTCTGCTACTCTAGATATGGGTATGGTAGCACATCACCATTGATTTCCTTGGAGGACTTCCACATCATATTAGATACATTGTAGAGGGTTCTTAGTACTATGTTTTTTTTGGTCTAGATAAGTCGAGGGTTTCAAGAGTAGGTCCTAAGTACAAGATTTGCAGTACTAATTAGACCGATTAACTACACTACAGCCAGGACAAGTTCTATGGTGACCCTACATGGACTGTCCTGCATGGGTGGAGGTAGACCACTATTTGAGGTAGATAAGATGAGATAAGTGGCTCCTCAAGTGCAAGCTCGACATGTGTGAGTTATTCCATTTCTTACACGTCACTAGGTAGTTTGGAATCTACAAGGATATTCCACCAGTACCCACTATCTACCACTACATTAAGGTGGAGAGATATGACTTGGCCTCAAGTGACTCCACTAGGAAATGAGTATGAAGACTGGCATGATTAAAGAGTGGCAGACATGGAGACCACTGCTGATTATGATGCTTGGTGGACTAACAATATATGGCAGGGTGGTGATCCACTAAGCAAAGCTAGGGATGGAGCAGCAGGAGCAGAGGCAACTGAGGTAGTTGATGTAGTAGATCCTCAAGGGCGATGAGTTTAGCAATGGATAGATGATGGATGGGGTGAGGGTACAACCATAGATGAGGAGCCCTAATATGAGGAGGAGGGCAAGGAGGAGATGGATTATGATGCCTCATAGCTCAAAGTTTAGGTGGTTAATTTGTAGTCATAGTTGGGGATCGCTCAGATGCAAATTTTAGGGAGGTACACCTCCATTGCCACTCTATAGGCACAACTAAGAGTATCTTAGGATCATCTTGTAGAGGGATAGGCTCAGTGGTGCAGATACAAGGATCAGAGGACTCTTCACCTAGCATAGATTGATAGTGCCACCACAACTCTAGAGAATATGATGCTTGAGAAGGATCTTATATAGTCTTAGCTAGACTTGAGGACTCAAGAGAGGGATCTGGCAATCGTATGAGGTGAGAACTCAACTCCATAGGCTGATCCTATGGCTCTAGTTGTAAAATGACCTATAGGTTTAGACCCATCTGCATATATCAAGAGACTGTAGGCTCTGGTTCATACTCATATCAAGTAGTGTGCTTTAGATGTGTCCCACATTGCTCTTTTGGAGGGATAGGTCACACTCTATGATGGCAAGATTCTAGAGAGATATGGAGCTCCAGGGACTCAAGGGACTTGAACATGGGAGATAGGGTAGTCCTCAACTTAGCCTAGCCACAAGACTCATAGGTCTGAGAGGTCCATTGATACTAGCTCTAGGTGGACTCACCGAGAGGGTGGAGGTGATGGAGGAGCCTCACAAAGGGGGTGCAGGCCAGTCATGATTATGCATTGATCACATTGTATCATTTTTTAGTGTAAGGTCTGAGGACCTACACATTTTTAGCCTACAAGCATTTTGGGCACACCTATGTACTATTTGAGACACACATATTTATATGATTTTGTTTATGACTCATTACATGTGTACATTTATTTATTTTATATTTATGAGATGCATATGGATGCAATGCTTATATGTGATGTTGATTTGATGCTATATGATGTGATGTATGGATGACATGCACTAGCTAGATGATGGATGTATGACTAGATATTGTGATCTAGATGTGTAGATGGACTACTATGATGTATGCATATGGATGCAATATTTAGATGTTAAATGCATGTTTAATTTGATTTACTTGTATGCATTTAATTTATGATGTTATGATATGATGAATGCAATGTATGTAATGCATTATTTACATGATGTGATCTAATGTAAATGAACTTGTATGCTTTAATCACTTAAAACATAAGGAATGAATGCAATATGAGTTAACAATCTAATGGATGACACCACAGAATGTATAACAATCATGAATGTAATTGATAAATCTTATCATAAGAATTAACCAATTAGACACCCATATGTGAGATGAGATGATGATATTGTTTCTCTTCATAAGATTTTGTAAGTTAAAAGATATGCACAAAATAGTCAGTGGCCGTCTAAATATCATTGTTGATATCCATCCGGTATCTAACCTATGTTATGAACACCCTTTAATAAACAAAATCTCATAAAAAGAAATTGATGATTGATGGATTGATTTTATTTTTTGCTATTTGGGAATTTTTGAGGTTTTCCATGAGACTCAAACACCCTAGTTGACTTATCAAAAGTTGTATAATGACTATACTAGACTTTTGAAAGATAATTTTTTTATTGTGAAAGACCAAGCTATTCATTATCCCTATGTGTGCAAATGAATATATTAGATGAGACATAAGACTACCTCATTGCTAGGTGGGATTCATTCAGCCCATTGTTGTAATGAGGATCACCACATGTCCACCCGATCCTAGGTTTGGACTTAGTTGGACTAGACCACTAGGCAATACAAGCCACCTAAAGCTAGCTCATTTGTAAATTTCTTAGACCTACCCCAATGTCAGGCAGGATTCATTCATCCCATTGTTGTATTGGGGATCACTCTATGATTTTTGAGTATTGACCATTCCAGGGATTCAAGCTCTTCACCCCCTTCTTTTCTTCAATTTTATTGGGATACTTGCTCATATATAGTGATGAAAATCACTGTTTATTTTGTATTTTGTTTTTATTTTTGTTTTGAGCAAGGGATTTGATTTGATTTTGGGATTTTTCTCCTTTTTGTAAGCAAGGGATTTCTTGGGTAGGGGGGAACTTGTCCTTTTTCCAATGACCACTACTCTAGACCATTGCGCCTCACAAATGAGCAAGTAACAAAACCTTTCGCTTAAGGTGACTAGGACCACTTTGTAGTGTTCATATTTCCTTGCCCTAATTAGGATTGTTAATGTGTTTGATTAGTGATGGGATTTTGATATGCTAAGTGCTATCAAAACTAGACCTCATCTACAAAAGCAAAGTAATATTTCTACCAAATTTGAGAAGACCACTAGGTATGGCTGAATGACTAGAAAACCCTAGTATATTCTTCATAGCAACAGGAGGGGTTGTGTTGAGAAACACAATTACTCACAAGGGTGATGGAAGATGATGATGCATAGATGCATGATTGAAATACAAACGTGGTGTCATTTGTAAGATTGCAAATACAACCTATCCTAATGCAAGTGCGATGGATGAAAATGCCTAATGCAATGCAATTAAATGAATGCAAGTGCAAAATGAAATGCATGATGCAAATGTTTTTGAAGTTTTGAATATTTTGCAATTTTTTTAGATTTTATTGCTTTTTGATTTTTATGGATTTTGAAATTTTCCATGTTTTTGAATTTTTGAATTTATTTATGTTTTTAAGGGGAAGGTATGCTACCTTAGGTACCCCCAATGTGTGTGCCACTCAATGAAAGTGAGGAAGGTGTGATACCTTTAGAATCCTTACTTTGCTTCATTGACCTTGATGTGGATGATGGGGAAGGTACATTACCTTTAGGACCCCCAATGTGCATGTTGTCCACTGCAATGTAATCAACTTGCTTAGGAAGAGTGATAGAAATCAACTCTCCCAATTGGGGCACGGACCTCTGTGGGGTGCCCATGTCTTGGTGGGGAGAAATGAGTGAACCGTCTGCATGGAGCTCATTTCGTTCTAGCAGATATTGGACCACCTTCCTGAATGACTGGCAACCACGTATGTCATGCCCATTTATACGATGGTAGACACAATAGAGGATTTCATCCTATGACCTAAGTTTAGGTACTCTAGGTTTGACCTCTGGTAATACAAATGCATTTGCCTCGTACAAATTTTGAAATAAAGTCGTAGTAGTCATCTCAAATGTGACCACTCAGTGAGGTGGCTTGTTAGGCCCATGAGGATGCGACTGCCCTTGGGGTCTCAACTGGGATGATGTGGCCTCTATTTTGGTAGGCTGAGGCACTATGGATGAACCATCTATGGGAAAAGCCCCACTATCTATGAGATCTTGAACCACATTCTTGAATCCATAGCAATTGTGAATGCCATGGCCCTCTATTCGATGATAGAGATAAAAATGGTCCTCCCTATAACCTTTAGGTTTAGTTTTGTTCTGGTCCAAAGGGTGCCTATCTGGTAAGATAATAGCTTTAGCTTCTAACAACTTCTAAAATATGACTGACATGGGCTCTTTTAATGGAGTCCAAATGCGTTGCTACTATTGTGGGTGTGTAGCATGCACTGGCTGAGTTTGATGACTAGGTTGAGCCCTAGGTATGTTAGTTGTTGGCATAGGGGATTCCTCTTGCTTTTGTGGTGCAAGGGATGGCTTACCGACTATGCTTATTTTTTGATCATGAATTTGTAGATAATTCACTTCAAGCATGTCCTGTATCATGGTCCTGAAGGTGTAACATGATTGAATATCATGACCAGCTAGTTGGTGATATGGGCAATGTAAATCCTCCCTATATCCCTCAGGTCTTGGGTGGCTCGGATCTAAGGGATGAGACTGAGGTAAGGTGATGGCTTTGGCCTCATGTAATCGATTAAAAATTGATGTCATAGGTTCGGGTAATGGTGTATAACTATGAGGTTGTTGGTGTGACCGATTTGGTGCTTGCTTTTGCTAAGGTTTTTCTTGTGGTTGTACAAGAGGTGGTTTGACCTTAGATGTGGGTTGCTTTTGTGATTCCAGGTTTTCAAGTTGGTCCATGATAAATTGCAATACCTCATTTTTCTCATCCATTCGATGTTCCATTCTATCTAAATGATTTAGAATGGATTGCAAAACTGACAAGGATTTTATGTGCACCTCTAGCGATGAGATTGGAAGATCATCATAGATTGATAGGGGTGAAAGAGTGGATGTTAAAGATTCACCAGGTAAATGTAGATCTTCAATCTCTTTCACTTGAGATGATGTGGATGCTTCTTGATGATCCACTTTGATAATGGCATCCACATGCTCACATTTGTGACTCAGTTCATATTTTTGTTCTACTTTGTAGTTTTGAACTATGCCAACTTGAGTACCCCTAGTTTGATGTGGGGAAAACACCTATTCTTGCTCTTGAGGAGGCACCATGAGAAATGAGTCAGGGGTGACTAATTTCAATAGTTTTGGCTCCTTCAATGTGGAAGCAACATCTGATTGCACCATCTCTTATTTTATCTGCTTTAGAGTCACTTGGTCCTCTGACATAATGTTAACCATTCCCACAAACTCATGAGAAGGTGCTTCAATAGTTGGATGAGTTGTGAGTGGCTCCTCAACTTGCTGAGGTTGTTCTATTTCAATTATGACAATTGATTTTTCCTCATGTTCAGGTGAAGAATCAAGGATGGGATCAATAGGTAGTGACTCGATAGGAGGTCGACCTGAATCCTCAATGGACTCAATGATAGGCATAAACATAGTGTTTGCCTCTATATGCTCTCTGAATTCAATTTCATCTAAATGAACTATGACCTACGATGTGGTGGATGAAGATGGTATGATATGATCTGATTTATCCATAACCACAATAGGTTCTTCCCCTTTGATAGGAGTAAGAGAGTCCTCTAATGACATGTTTGAGATAGTTGTGAGCATCTTTGTGGTTGCCTTCATCGATTTCTCATTGCTTGGAGAGACCGAAGATGGAGGTGTAATGGGAAAAACCACAGGTGATGGCGGTGGTGAAGGTAACTTCACAGTAAACCATGGGGTTGCATCCAGACTCTGGATAACATCATCAAGTTTAGTGTTCAGATGCATGGGTGACATAATAGGCTCCTACGGATGGTCCACTAGTTTATAATACTTAAAGGGATCTATGTTAGCCTCAACTACATGGACCTTATTTTCATGAATGTACTTAATGCAATGATGCATTATGGATGGTACGCACTCCATGGCTCTTATCCATGGCCTTCCAAGTAGTATGTTGTACTATCTTGAACCCTCTAAAATGTAGCACAATGTAGGAATAGTCTTTTATCCCACCTCAATGGGGAGGACTATTGTGCCTACTATGGGGGATTCCACATCATTAAAGGCTTGGAGCGTGAAGGTAGATGCTCTAATGTGGGAAGGTGGAATGTTGAGATATTTCAATGTAGTGGTAGTGATGATATTGATGGATGAACCAATATCAACCAAAACTCACTTGTATGAAATCTGATTAATGCTAGCTATAATGTGCAATGGTGGATCAGATTCATTAATAGGGATTGGTTTAATTTCCTATTTGTGAAAAGTAATCATAGGTTCCTTGTATGGCGAAATAGGCTTTAATTGTTGTAAGGACTATGATAAATGTCGAGCATTGACCTTGCTCACATGCTCCTTTTGATCTTCCTTAGCCTCATGATTGGGTAAGGGATATTTGAATATGTCTATTCGTTGTTTATCGATAGCCAGAGGTTTGTCTATCTATCTAAGAGGATGGCTATCTACCTTCTTAGGAGGCAACTCTTGATGATGCGCAAGGCACCTCATGTTGATTTTTTGCCTATGAACTCTAGGTGTGGGTTTCTTTTTAGGAGTTACCCTACATGATTGTTCTTCACGTAACTTCTGTTGGAAAATCCTTTCTTCACGTCGTTTGAGCTCATCCCATATATGTTGTTGCAATATTTTCTCTTCCATGTATTCTTGCTCTAAACACTCACACTCAATGCACATGTCCTCCAATTGATCTTGGAGTAGCCACTCTCTCTGAACTATGTGAGGCCTAGGTTCCCAATATGATCGGTCCATTGTGCAAGACCCATGGCTTTCTATCTCACTATGGGGAGATTTAACTATGTTAGTTCTTTCCATGTATGTGGTAACCCTATCACCTTGATGAGTAGATCCCCTATGTGAGGAAGTGGCCTCGCAACGACTATCAGGGCGTCGTGCGGGAATGATGAGATCCTCAGGAGAATGATGGGTGTGATGACTACCAAGGTGTCATGCAAGAATGGTGAGATCCTTAGGAGAATATTGAAGGTGTTTAGGGCCTCTCCATGAGTTTTCTACTTCACTGGCTCATGATTGAGCTTGGCTATGCATAGTTGTCATGATGTGCTGACTAGGCAAACCCTGAAGGAAAACCTACCCAAAATAAAAATTTGACTTCCAAAAAAGGTTATGGGTGTTATATACCAAAATGATCAGCGCGATGAGCTGATCACAATGGGCTATGACTCCAAAAAGTGACTTTCGGGTCAAATTTTGTATTTTTGGAATATTTGGCCAACCGGGGCTCGTGGGGAAATGCCCAATTTTTGGAATTTTGGGAAAATGCGGATCCAGGCCTCAAAAATGCTATGAGGGGTGCCCAAGGAGCTAAATAAGACAAAAAAACAAATTTGGCAAATTTTGGGGTTGTCTAGGGCTTTTTATGACTATTTTAGTGCAGTTTTTCCCTATTTTTGGCTTAAAAATCACTCAAAAATAGAGTAATCATAAAACCAAAATAACTTTTTTGATTTGCACGATTTTTGATCCGTTGGATGCAGAATCAAAAAGTAGCTTTTTACTTATTTTTTAATAGAAAATAAATTATTAGGGTTAGGGTTTGGTCCCAGATCAAGGATCCTATGTTGATTACCCAAACAATAAAGAAACACACAAAGTAGACAATATGATTATCTCTTTTAAGGATTTTATTGTGAACCCTAAACTATTTTAGTGTGTTTGAAATTTGTTGAAAATATAAACTACTCTCATCGTGTTTAAAATTGTTGATGTAATGCTCAAATAGTTTAAGGTTTTCACCTGTATGCTCGTAGCTCGACAACCGAAAATGAAATTCATGGTCACGTAAACCCCCCAAAGTGTGGAGATGAAATCCACACCCAGGCAGGGAGCACAGGTCCTGCCGATCCTCACCCAACACCCCATGCACAGTGATACACCCCTTCGAAGAGGAATGCATGCTATTTTGCATGGTTAGGATAGATCTTGGAGTCGGTATTGGCCAATAGAACAAGGTTCGAGGGAGTTGGGCCAACGGATGGAAATCACTACCACCATCGTTGAACCCTACTAGTGGTTGGATATGACTTCCAACTCACTAGTATTTAAATGTTGCGTGGTGTGTGTGTGTGTTCATTTTATACTTTGCATAAAAAGGAAAATGCATCACCAAGCATACAATGCTCTTTCCTATATGCCTAATGATAAAAGTATTTTAATATTAAAAAAGATGCATCTAATTTATTTGAATGATCTTTAGATAATGCAGGTAAAATTATCTAATCAGCCTCTTATCGAGCCACCACAGGTAAACTCTACAAACAAATATTATCTGTTAGCTATAGGACAAAACTGTAGGTAATAGTAGTGGTCACAGGATAGAGCCCCAGGCCAAGAATTTAGACATGTTTGATAGGCACAGCTAATAGAGCTAGTCATGGTTTTTAGGCACAGTTGATAGACAGTATGGAAATTGCATGGAAATTCCTTCACTTTACTATTTCTCTAGGTTTTCTAATTACCTACAGTAGTGAAAATAGCAAGATAAAAAATTATAGAGGATTAGGGTTACCTAGATTTCTCATTTGATGGAGAGACAAGTTGATTATTGTTTGCTTTTCTGATCTACAGCTAGTCACAACTTTCAAGCATGGTGGAGACTGTGCATCATGGATGTCAAGCATGGTTGACACCTACAACAAGAAACATTCAAAAATCCATCAGTTCTCACAAATTTTATGGGGTTCCCATCGTGATCACCATCTGTAACTATCTAAAAAGCATACACCTAACTAGTGCATCAATTGAAATCGAGCATTAAAGTAATAAAGAATAGAAAATAATGAATTTAACAAGAAATTAGGTCTTTATTTTATTAAAACTTTGTCAAATATCGATTACAAATACGTCCCTCTTAGGGATACTCAATTTTGATACAATTGATACAATTTTGGAGACCCTCTAAACGAGGGGGTGGTGTAATCCGTAGACTCTTTAGAAGGAACATGAACTGCTTAAGGCCAAAGATAGCCTTCTTCTCCCTTGGTTGGAGGAATATGCTACCTTGAATACCTTGAAAATGATTAGACCCTATGTTCAAGAAACAACATGAAAGGGATTAGTAACAAAGGAGACCTCTCTTGATGAGGCTTTTGAGACAATTGCATAAATTATTGATAAAGAAAGCAAGAAAGCATGTAAATATATGAAGATATGCAAGAAATCACCAAATTACTGTAAATCATGTAAAGAAAGCTTAAAATATAGCAATTAGGAAGCCTAATTAACCATTAAAACTTGAAAAAGCATAAAACTAGTATAAATTAATGATTGTAAGGAAATGGAAGTAAATCTACCTCTAAATCCTAAATTAAACGGTCAAATGTCTAATACAATGTTTGATCTATACTATATTAAGCTAATTGCATAACTATAAATGGAAATATACTATTAAAACAAAGGAAATTAAAGATCAAACACTCACTGCGGGTCTGAGGCATAGTTGGCACTGTTAGCCACGACTGGAAGTCATGGTTGAGTCGAAAGTATTCTTGCTCTTGTAATCAAGGCTTGGATATTCAATTTCATCCATGGAATTTATGATCAAGGGTTGCCTCTATGTCCCAAGATGGATTGGTGGTTGAATTTGATAAGATTCACATTCGATTGGCTTGATTTTGTGATTGATGCTTCTTAGTCCTTTGGAAGCTTTATTGATGGATTCATTCTTGTCACTCCACAATTGGGTAGCACTTCGACTCTCCTCAAGGGTTTTTCACTTCACTATCCATTTAGGTAGATCTTCACTACATTTCAACTCAAGATCATTCCAGACTTCTCCCCAATTT
This sequence comes from Wollemia nobilis, assembly GCA_028583015.1. NCBI lineage: Eukaryota > Viridiplantae > Streptophyta > Pinopsida > Araucariales > Araucariaceae > Wollemia > Wollemia nobilis. Next base: position 2,518,284 of record JAQPPZ010002150.1, read on the forward strand.
GAATGGGGGTCTTATAGCATTCCTAATCTCTAATCTTGGATTTCTTGGGAAGCCAAGATCAAGATCTAGGAGGTTGGATCAGTTGGGAGGAAAACTCTCGAAGCTTCCCCACCAAAAACCATTTGAAATTCATTACCCATACCATTGTAACCAAATTTGGCTTGGCCCGGGATTCAAAATAGTTTCAATGCTAGCCACGGCTCTGAGGCGCAACTAGCTCTGTTAGCCACAAGTGTCAGCTATGGCTAAGGTTGAGTATGCCAAATATGCCCAAATTGAGTGGTTAAAACCATTGCTTCACCTTGGAGTTTTCCAAGATCCTTCATATGGTCTATTAGCATGCCCATATGAGTAGTCCCCTACACATGACGCATTTTAGGTGTATACATAATTATAGTCATTTTTCCTTTGGTGCCTTTTATTTGACATGTGATAAGTCTTGCTAGAAGCAATTCTTTACAAAACTATTGAGATCTAGACCTTGTATTCATATACCTTTGTTTAATATCAATGTGCCGCAAACAAAGGAATATTAGCTTAAAACCTACAAAAAACCAAAATTTGGGGTTATTGAAAAAATCGTGCTTTTAGGGAGCGAATTGCTTTTTCCTTAGTTTGAATATAATTTGACCCTTTATTAACTTTTAAGGGTGAATAACCTTTCGTGAAGGAAGTAAATCACTCTCTTAGTATTTAGAATAAAATTTTATCATTTTCAATGGAAGTGAGTAAATATCTTTGTAAAGTGAATTTCCTTTAATCTAGAAAATAAATCATCCTTTTATGGGTTTGTCAAAATAGCATGTTTTGAAAAATATTACAAAAAAATATTTAGTTAATTTTAAGTGAATTGCTCAATCAATTCAAAAGGTGTGATTTTACAAGTAAGAAATCAAATCACTATCTTGAAAGAGCAAATTGCTCTTTCATGACTTGATGAAAAATTTTGAATAGAAGGAACAAATCATCTTTTTAGTACTATAAAATGGAATCAATTAAAATGCATGAGAATTCAATGATTTAATCAAGGATCGCAAAAAAATTGTATGAAATTATGATCGAAATTATTTAATTTGAGTGATTTTTTGAGTTTATACCATGGATTTCCCCTTCCATAAGATACTTACAAATCAAAATAAAAGAGTGCAAAACAAACAAATCTAAAGCTAGCAAACACATCAAATAAAATAACTCTAGCTTCTAACTAATTGATTTTACGAGAAAATATTTTTTAAAATATGATGAAATTCTAATCCAATTTGAGTAGATTTGGAAAATAATATGTGAATATTATAGGTTTAATCCTCATAGAATCCATACCCATAGTTCCATTGGGTGTGCCATAAACTATTGAATCCACATAAGTCTATGTACCTATAGAGTCATATTTCAATAATTTAAATAAAAGGACTTATCCTTTCTAACCTTTGAATTCAATATAACTCATTACTAATCTAGCTACACTAAGTCTAATCAAATACATAAAATTAAATCTAGAAGAAAAATGATGAAAGAAATAAAACACATATGATAAAAATAAATATGATATTGACCATAGTGAGATTAGTATTGATCAATCAACACATTTGAATGAAATCAAATAATAGTAGTATTATTAAATATAAAATAATCTATAATATTTGAAGAAACAAATTCTAAAAAGTGAGAGGATGGACCACAAACACTCTTCATTCATAAATCAAAAGGTCAAATTACATAATTTATCCATAAATGTCATGTATAGTCTTTCTATTACTGATAGTATCAATTCATAAGCACAATTGGGTCCCACAAAGGGTAGCTTTGACTATTACAAATGACTAAAACATGTTTAGAATGGATCCCTTAGCTTCTATTTGTAGTAAAACATCAAATTAAGAGTAGTTGAATGTACAAATTTTCTGCTCCTAGTAAATGTTCTAATTTAGTAGCGTATTTAGCAAAATTAATGTTTTATTAGATCTAATTGTATTTAAAATTACTCTAAATGACTTTAGTATCTTCTAACTTTACATAAACAACATTTGAGGATAAAATATCACTTTCTAAGTAATCTAATAAAAATTCATGTAACCTTTTTTCTAAATCCAAAAATCAGAGATTGATTTGTTCTTGTGAAAGAGTGATTTGCTCTTCTAGTGTTGATTGAATTATTCCTTTGAATAAGTAACACTTTTAGACATAGTCAAATTTCTAAAAAAAATCCAAATTTTCATCTACATTACTTATCTTGGGGTTGAAAATTCTCCTTTCATTTCCCTCCATGAATGTTTCTTTGTTGAATTATAATAATAGTAGTCAAGCTACCATAATTGGTAAGAACAATTTGGATAAATTCTAGATCCTTCTTAATTTCCTCTAAAAGTCACAATATCTACCCTAAAATCCTTAAATTAGAAATGTAATCCTTAAAATTTTAAAATTTTGTAAATTGAGAGTAAAAAATTCCATATTCAAGCAATTGATATTTGTAGTGTTCACTTTCCTAAAGGATTTTTCTATAGTGATTTATTTTATCTTTAATGTAGAAAATAAAATTTAATTCAATCAGCAAGAATAAAAGTACCAAAACATTTTTATTTCTTATCTTGTAATGTCTCAGTGTTAAGGGTTATTATCCTCATCATCTTACTAAATATACTCTATAATATTTTACTTTGTAATAAACCAACCATCTAGTTGTTTAGAATAAAAAATGTGCCAATTTATTCATTACAAAAGATGTTACAATACATGATTTTGCAATGCCCCATGAGCTATAAGAAGGATTTCCAAGGTGAAGTATACCTTTTACAAAATGCAGATGTAATGGCACCAAAAGTCTTCTAGACCACCTCAAAGTGTGGGTGGGTTTTATGCTCGATGACCACCCTTGGTTGAATGAGTCTCTAAGAGCCCTACACAACCAACCACAATGGTTAGTAGCACCTCATAAGTCCATCTAAGTCAAACCAAAGTTTATGTAAGATGCAAATAATAAAAGAAAACTTGGATTAAAGCATGAATACAACTTAAAATGAAATAAAACACAAAAAATATTACCTTGCTCACCTATATCGACTATGTGTTATTGACTGGTTGACTATTATAGGTCTTGGAAGTTAACTGCCTAGGGTTAGGCAATCTATACTATGAACCACCTAGGGATAAGTGCTTGAGCTTGTGCTACTCAAAATATAACGAAAACTTTAGGAGGAGGTTCTATAGGCTATCAAAGGTCAAATGTCTAACTATGACCGGTTCTAAGAGGTAATTACCTAGGGTTGCACGGTTATAATTACGAACTACCTAGGAGTGGGTGGTTGAGCTTGTGCTATCTATAATATAATGAAAATTTTAGGAGACCTTCGATATGGTGTTAGGAGCCTCTAGTATAAGTATGGAGTCATCTAGAGCTTCCACCTGCAAGCAATTTTAGACAATCTAGATATGGTTGTAGGTAGTCTAGACTGTGAACCACCCAGGGATAAGTGGTTGAGCTTGTGCTACTAAAAATATAATGGAAACTTTAGGAGGATGTTCTATAGGCTATAAAAGTCCAAATGTCTAACTATGACCGGTTCTAAGATGTAATCACCTAGGGTTGCACGATTCTAATTGTGAACTACCTAGGAGTGGTTGGTTGAGCTTCTGCTATCTAGTATCTAATAAAAAATTTAGGAGACCTTCGAGATGGTGTTAGGAGCCTCTAGTATAAGTATGGATTCATCTAGATATTCCACCTGCAAGCAATTTTATAAAACAAATACATACAAATAGAGAGCTACAAAGTTATCCATAGCTAATATGCAAGTAACTATTGTGCACATAAGAGGATTCTAACTAAATTTTGATAGATTTTTGGCATGTAATATCACACTCATGAAAATAAAGGAAATAAGAGGGTATTTATAATATTTTCCAAGGGATAGGAGGTAGTGAGGTGGACATGACATGGCAACCAAGTGGCTTGGGTGAGGGGAGGAAAATCTAGGATTTCCAAGGTGGATGGTCAAATGGGCATGGTGTGCACCATGCCTCATTAATATCCTTGGGTGGGGAGAGTCCTCACCCCACTCAAGTGCTATGTGCACACCATACCTCATTAATACCCTTGGGTGGGGAGAGTCCTCACCTCACTCATATGCATTAAATTCATGGAGGGTTGTGTGAGTGCATGGGGATATAGATAATAGGAGGTAGATTAGAGTAGGGTGAGGTGGAACTAGGCTAAAGTCAAAAGGTATACTAGGGGAATGGGATAATCACATTGTGACCATGTGCTAGGTGTAGAATGGGGATTAGTGGTTAGAAGGGGATAAAAGGGGTGATTTGATGTTTCTAAGGTTGTATGCCAAATATTTAAATTAATTGGGACCTATGAAAAATTATTTATTATTGACAGACAAATTTTAATTTGACAATTTTTTGGTATCTACATTTACCCCTTTTTGTATTGTGTCATGTGAAAAAGGATGCAGTGCAAAAACACATGACACAACGATGATTGGATTGATGACGATGGATTTTGGTATACCACAATGACAATTGAAGGAGAAAACATAGGGTTGTCTCAAATCAATAACAATGTATGATACCTTAATTATAGAAGGGGTGAATATCCTTAAAAATTTACATTCGATAAATTTTTTAGATAATTTGATTTGGCAAGATGACTAGTCATTAGTATGGGTTCTCATGGTGCTTCGATTGATTATATAAATGGACTTGATGTTGCCACCTCAATGAAGTGAGTGTGTGAGTAATCATATAGACATTGGCATAGAGCATGCCAAATTGGATTGGATTAGAGTTTATGTTGAGAAGAAAAAATTTAATTTTTACCCTAGCAGAGGGGAGTTTAGTGATAGTCTCATGCAAATATTATTGGACAAACACAATTCTAGGATTCAGTATTTGGATATTGGATCTATTCAAGGTTGTATTTGATGCATGATATATACCCCCTCAAGTAGTGAGTTGATGGATGAAGGAACAAAACACAACAACAAAGCACTTGACAAAAATGTCATTGCACAATTAAGAAATGGGAACAAATTAGGTAGAGGGAAAAATATGTTAGGTGAAGGAAAAAATCAAATATTTGGGAACTGCTCAGGCATGGATGATAGTCCACTGCTCAAGCATGAGTGGTTTATGATCATCCTAGGTAGTCATAAATCATATGGTATGGTCATGTGCATACTAGGATAAAAGGGGGCTCACATGGTGTGAGGGATCATTTGCATCATGCATCATGAGAGGATTGAGAGTGAGAGTGATGGGTGCGAGAAAGAATTAGACATGAAGCACTCTCAAATTGGAGATGAGATCAAACAATATGGTGAGTGGAGGTGTTGGACCAATCTATAAAGGGATTCAGGGCTTGTTAGTCCTTTTTTACCCCTTTTCTTTTATTTTTGTATTTATAGGATAAAATGAACCATAGGAATTTATTTATTTATGGCCCTTTTTTTGTTTTTTTTAGATAAATGACATCATAGAAAATAGGCTAGCATAGGAATAGGAAAAATACATATGTTTTGTATTTTGGGTATGGGGTGTTCATTGTGCATGTTGTTGATGTTTCTTCCTTTTTTTAGGGTTTGGGGAAAAGGGTAGGTAAAACTACTAGTAGATGGGAAACTATATGGGTCTAGGCAATTGGTCCAACCATAAAATATCAGGTAGTTGGACTAGTCATTTGGGGATAGGTGGTTAATTTTTTTTAGGGTTTGAGGTTGATGGATTATGGATTTTGATGGGGAAAATTTATGATAGCTAAAGATTTTGTGGCCATGACATAGATTTAGGTAGTTGTTCTATAGGGTGAGGGATTTGGTGGAGGTGGATTATTAGGAGTCGCTAATGGATATAAGATTTTAGGGAGTGTCTCATCTAGAGCTAATTCATGCTAATAGATGAAATTTATCAATGTTGTGTAAGTGGTGGAATCTTGATCATTTATCGATAGGGAAATTATGGTGATATTGGAGGATATTTATAAGATATTATAGTTACTATTGGAGCGATGCACCATTATTGTAGTGAGTGAACCACAAAAATGGTTGGTTATGGAGAGGGTAATTGGGGCAGGTTTGGGATGGGTGAACATCGACAATGGGGGTGTTCTTTATGAGATCTATTATGATAGTACATTGAATCAAAGATAGGTCATGGTGATGTTGTTTATATTAAGTATTGGTCTACCTAATTCCTTAAGTGCATGGTTCCCATAGAACCTTTTGGGTGTGGTGGAGGCCTTGGTTGATATATTAGTGGTGTTTGCATGGGCTCCAGCCTTATTGGCTCAAACATACAAAGAATTATATGAGGTATGAAAGGTTAATCATACGGGTTTGAGTTGTAGACTATTACTATAGCTGTGAGCATGAGAGCATGTGGTATTGGATAGGCCCTAAGGGTTACCTTATGAGGTGCATAGGTGGATGGAGCCAAATTTTTCATATGTTCTAAGGTGGTAGAGAGACATGGAGGATGTTGTAATGTGAGGAGGTTATTTTGTTATAGGGTGTGCATATTCCATTAGATTTAGCATCCTAATCATGATAATATTATAGGAGTACACCATTAGTAGTCCTAGTAGTTTCCCATTTTGCAGTGTCCTATTTTGTAGTGACAACAACTTCTTAGATTTTAGGATCAGATATAGATCAAGGTGGTGAGAGGTAGAAGAGGAGTGGGGGTAGTGGAAATCGGAGATATGAGAGGATTAAGAATGAATGACCAAGAGGATAGGAAAATATTTAGGATTATCGACCAGGAGGATAGTAGAGAAGTGGGAAGATGATAGGGAGACAACCACAATTATGGATTTTTTAGGTGTGGTTGAGGGGCCACCATTTTGTATATTAGCTAGATATGAGATGATTAGGTAGGGTGTGGTATGCACTTATATGTAGCCTAAGGGAAATTTTTATGTAGCTTATGGGTATTGTTTATGATATACGTATGATGTATTTGTGATGATATATATACCTTTGTAATTATGGGATGCCTTTGTGTATATTATTGTGTATGATTTTTGAATGCATTTTATTAGATAGATATGTTATGTGATATGTTGATGTGCTTACTTGCTTACATGGTTTAGACTCATGTGTGTTTGGTTGATCACATTTTGGATATGTGTATGTACATTTCATAATCAAAATTAGTATAATTAATCAATTATAGCTTAATAGTCATAATCACACATTGATTTTACATAAAACATGATAATTACAATGTATATAAGATAAGACATGGATGATAATGTGATATGAAATAGAAAATAAATAATGATGAATGATACACATGGAGAATTAGGGTATATATGCAATGAATAACAACAAGCCAAGATGCTTGTTGGTCAAATATCTTAGGGTTTTTATATCGTATAAGTATTTTAAGAAAACTCAAACATCCTAGTTGTGACAATAAAACTCGTCTCATAGTCAATCAAAATCCTTTAGAAACCTAGACCATTCTAAAAATATCAAGTCAATCATGGACTGATGTGAGTGTGGTGAAGTTTATTTTCCATCTTGAGTGAGGTTGGACTAACTGATTGTGACTCAAGCCAATATAATCTAGCTCATCCATGAGTGTTCATAGGTTAATATAAAAGGTCACTAATGTGATGAACATGTTTCTACTCATAGGGTATAATCCACTACCAATCAGGTATCTATAGCCCCGATAGAGGTTAGCTCCATAATCCTTCGATGTAGCTCCACTACCATCCAAGCATCTATAGGCTTGGTGGAGGTGTCTAAAGTACTTGAGGGGACCAATATTTGGATCTCTTTTGTTTCTTATTTTTTTAAAACATGCGCTTTGGATCCTCAATTTTGGATTATGCAAATGATAGGATGAGCAAGAAAGATTTTGCTTTATGGAAAAAACTATGTATGGTTTCATATTTCCTAAACTCAAAATTTTATTAATGTGTAACATGTGTTTGGTCCAAAAAGAAACTCAAGTTAGCCAGGGGAGGCCAATATCTCATTAAGACATGATGATTTTTGATAAATATTAAGCAAAATACTAAGTATGGTTAAATAATAAAAAGAACCTTTGTTTCCAAGCAACCTAAGAAAATGATCAAACAAGATATCATGATAGAGGTGATGACTATTGCATGTTTACCAACACAATATTAAATATAAAACATGATGGACACAACAACATGATATGCAACAAAATAATTTATTTAGACTATTTACAAGAAGGTGTGCAATTAACAAATGTGAGACCCACATATGAATCTGACAAGTATAACTATTATATATTATTGATTAATTACTCTAATTAGGATTGGAAAGCATATATGCACACCTCTAAATAATGGTCAAATTAGTGCATAATGAGTTACCATGTTTATTGGTGTATGAATGGATGTGATGGATGCAAGATGATTGATTATGGGAGAAGAGTTAGAATTATGGATAGCATGAATATGGGACATGTGAAAATGGGGAGAAGGGGGATGAGGAAAGAATAAGAAGAGGAATAGAGTGGTGGGAAATAGGAGAAAGTGGAGAAAGGAGAGGGGAAAATGAGGAGAGAAAATAAACCAAACATAGGTACATAGTTTCTCGCATGTGACCATACACTTATGACATGAAACTGATGGAGGGAAAGGAAAGTGAATGAGGATAAGGTGTGAGAAAGAGAGGAGAAATGAGAAGGAAGGACCAGTCATAGGTACGTAGCCACTTATGCATGATCGTACAATAATGACATGGAACTTATGGATGAAGGGATAGAAAGAGGATGATAAGAGAGAATAGAAACAAAAAATTAGAGATGAAATAAGTAGAATGGTGGAAAAGGAGGTGAATGGAGAGAAGAAAGAGAATACTAGACTTGATGTGGATTTTCTACTATTATTGTTGGTCATTGTTTTAATTATATTTGTTTGTTTATTTGTTTATTTTCAAAATATTCATAAGAAGAAAGGACCTATCAAATGCTATTAGGAATAGAAAGGGTGAAGATGAAGGATATTAATGGGTTTAGATTCCTCAATCCTTTTGAGAATGAAAAGCTTGTAAGCACCAAAATCAAACTTGTGTTTGATGATGAAATAACCAAGCCAATTAGGAGTAAACTTATCCCATAAATGGCTAGGTAGGTTTGAGTTCTATTGATTCACTTTTATCATGAGATCATTGACTTAAAACTTTCACTCATGGTACTTGTTGTCATATGCACATTGTTAGCTTTTGATGATTAATAATTAATGAAAATAACCACAAGATCTCAAATAAAGTTGCAATATAAAATATATGATAATGGAAATATTTTAATCATATAAAAATCATATATAACTTCTATAACAACTCATAAAATGGACACTAAAAAATGCTCATAAAAATAGTAACATGATATTGAATAAAGGTCACATACACCACTTCATATCTTTACAATACTTAGTCACATATATAATAGAATGTGACTCTTCATATGGAGTACTCTTGGCCTTCACTCTTCTTGAGACTCTTTACTTTCCTATTCTAAGGACACATGTGCACTCTTACATAAAGGAAATTTGTGCACATTTACACTCACCACACTTGCACACTTAACTACATGACACTTGTATATTTCTTGGATATTATTACATTACATAAAATATTTACTCACACTATAATCTAGGACACACTCCTAATATAAATTTGTACCCAAGGTGGTACATTATCATTTACCAAATAATGCAATATAATCTAACATACGCTTGACCCAATATTTATAAACATGAATATGCTCAAGAGCATTGATCCAACATTCATCAAGAAGGGTAAGTTTATTTAGTCAAGCTTGGTGCACAACATCGTCATCGATGAACTCTTAGAGCAATATTTGTAGTGATAGAATTTAAATTTCAAGGGGTATAATGGTCTCAGTACCATAAACCAATGAAAATGGTGTTGCCCTAGTAAGTGTATCAATACTCATTCGATAGGCCAACAGTGCTAAATAAATTTGAATGTACAAATCTCTATTGGATTCTTTGGCAGTCTTACACAAGATGACACAAATGGTCTTGTTGGTGGATTCATCTTGGTAATTACCTTAATGATAGTAAGAAGTCAAGAAGTTATGTTGGATGTATTTTTTACACAATTTTTAGACATCCTTGTTCTTGAAGGATGGACCATTGTCTAAAACAATCTTGGAAGGGATATCAAAATGATAAATGATGTGATACAAGATGAATTTCACAATTCAAGGACTAGTCATTTTAACAAGAGGAATGGATTCTACCCACTTGGTGAAATATTCTATAGCCATTATGATGAAATTATGTTTTCCATATGAGGTTGGGGATACTTTTCCCATGAGGTTGAAACCCCATTGTGAAAATGGCCACAAGACCTAGATTTGCTACAAGACTTGCAATGGTGCATGGGTTAAATTGGTATTATATGGGTATTTGATACATTCCTTGACATATGTACAACAATCATGTTTCATTACGATCAAATAATAACCTATCTACAAAATGCACTTTGTGATGGTGATTCCACTAAAATTGTAACAACCCAAAAACTACCAATCCATTTTTTTAAAAGAACGATTATAAGTATAAGCTCACAAAGGAGACACATATTTTATTTATCTTAGTTTAGAGGGGGAAAACTACCCTCTTGCATATTATTCTCGGCCAAATCCATTGGGATTCGAGATGAACCGTAGGGGTATGTTATAAATCTACACTCAAGTTGGTAACCAGGGGAAGGTTTACTAGGAATAATTTTAATACTTGCTCCAAGTCTAGGGTGGAATGCATTTTGATGTGTTAATTAAGCATGCACCTATGTTTAGCCTTTTTAGATTACACTATGAAAATGGAAAAAAAAATGCAAGATGCAAGAAGACAATAACTAATCCTAGAACGATTATTTTCTTGGATGATTACTAACCCTAGGGTTGCAAAACAAAGCCTTTAAGCAAGGGTCCAAGAGATATGCACAAACAAAGTTAAAAACCCTAAATACACACTATATGCTTTTATTCTTTCAAAAGCCTAGAAATTTATTCAAATGAATTTTCTCACCTGCGATCTTTATTTTGAACAGAAATAGATAAAAGCAATTTACAAACAACCTAAATACATACTAGGTCACTTATTTGATTTGGTGGTTGTTCCAATCTTTTATATTGCATCCAACAATGTCCCACAACTTCTATCCTGCAAAATAACTTCACAAAAACCCTTAAAAAATATGATTAGTGTTAGGGCATGGCCTACTTAGGACATTGTATAACTATACTTGGAGGCAAAACAGTCAAATCCCCTAGGTCCTTTTAGCTAACCTTTAGAATGCAAAATTAAAAGTTGATCTTTTTGTAATATGAACAAGCAAAATACAATGTAATAGAATAAAATGATAAATAGAATGCAACATGTATAATTATACCCTAAATATATCATGAAATGTAGACCTAGTATTTGGGGGTAAACTTCTACCTCTAAGCTTAGTTTCGGTGAAATCATGCATTGTATGGGGTGATCATGATTTTAATTCTGATGAAATTGTGCCCTATAATTACGGGGCATGATTTTGCAATAGAAGAAAAATGCAATAGAACAATGTAAATAAACTAACAATAAATGTGAATCTAGAAATATGCAAAATGCAATAGAACAAAAACAACCTGGTGGTAGTAAAAAAGTAGATAAAAGGATGAAGACCTCCAAGATAATGGACTCCTCCTTAGGGCTTCAACACTCATCCAAAAATGGAAAGAACACACAATCAAATATAGCAGAAGAGATATCTACAAAAATCCAAAATATTCAATAAGGTTTTGTGAAGCAGAACTAAGATAACACACAGAAAAATTCACCCAAATTCATTAACAGAGATCTTAAATTCGGAAATACAGCCGTTTCATTCAAATGGCCAAGAACCCCTTTACAATGCGCATGTGGCATTTCTTATAACAGAACCGACCCTCTTCGGACATCATTACACAGAATGCGGGATTCCCTGTAACCACCCGCACGAATGTTCTGCCACCGCCTGCAAGATGCTGCCAGGTACCCCGAACCATCATGGCTTGTAATGGCGGAGTGCGCTGCAGCCGCCTGTCCATTCTCCATCGAGTCATCATTCATAGGAATGCGCCACAGTCCTCAGTAATCTGTACCACGTGTCCTCCTGCAATGGTCCCTGTAACCGCTTAGTGCTCTATGGCCACCTGTAATTCGATGCCACGTGCCCTGCTGTAATGGCCTCTGCAACCGCCGGCTGGTCTGGAGTCGTGAGCGTTCTGTCGCGATATCGCGACATTTTTGCTCCCAGACTTTCTCTCTCCTCTTTGGTCGTGATATCGCGACGTTCTGGCGTTTGGCTTCTCTTTTCTCCTTGGGGCCACGATTTCGTGACACGTCACGAAATCGCGACGCCTAAGCCTTCCGTACTTGCTTTTCGCCTTCGGGCCGCGAAACCGCGACATGTCACGATTTCGCGACGTCTTTGCCCTTCGCACTCGGTTTCTTCCTTCGGGCCGCGAAACCGCGACATGTCACGATTTCGTGACCATTTTGCCCCTTGGTGTCTTTGTCCCAAAGGTGTCATGATTTCGCGACGTCTTTTGCGCCCTTGAGCCCTTACTCCGAAAGAGTCACGATTTCGTGACCACTTTGCGCCTTCGAGCCTTGCCTCCGGAAGTGTCACGATTTCGTGACCACTTTGCGTCTTCGAGCCTTGCCTCCGAAAGTGTCACGATTTCGTGACCACTTTGCGTCTTCGAGCCTTGCCTCCGAAAGTGTCACGATTTCGTGACCACTTTGTGTCTTAGAGCTCAGCTCCCGAAAGTGTCACGATTTTGTGACCACTTTGCGCCTTCAAGTCTTTGGCCTGGAAGTGTCACGATTTCGTGACCCCTTTATGTCTTAGAGCTTTGCCTCCGAAGGTGTCATGATTTCATGACCATTTTGTGCCTTGGTCTCTTGGCTTTGAAAATGTCACGATTTCGTGACCATTTGGCGTCTTGGCTTCTGTGCCTTGAAAATGTCACGATTTCGTGACCAATTTGCGTCCAGGCTGCGTTGCTCCGAAAATGTCATGATTTCATGACCATTTTGTGCCTTGGCTGCTTTGCTTGGAGAATGTCACGATTTCATGACCATTTTGCGCCTTGGCCCCTTTTATCAAAAAGCGTCGCGATATCGCGACAGTTTGGCCCCTTGGTGCCCTTCTTCAAAAAGTGTCGCGATATCGCGACCGCTTTGGCACTTAGAGAAAAAAAACATTTTTTTTTTGTCTGATGCAAGATTGCTCCTTCGCCTCCGGATGCTCCTGCATCAGACACCCGGGGTGAGTTTGAGAAGTGACCTTCACTTCTGATCTGTCTGAGGTAGACCCAGGCGATCAACCTCTGCCTTTGACAACCAAGTCGCATCTTCTATGGGTCTGCCCTTCCATTTGACTAAATACTCAGAATAACTCCTGTTTCGAGTACTTCGGCCCTCACGCGTATCCAACACTTCTTCTATTTCATCTGCGACAGGAGTGACCGCAGGGATGCTCCACAAATCCGGGCTTGGTGTTGCACTGTTATCTCCTTCATGAAACTCGACCAAATCTGAAATGTTAAATACCGATGAGATGTTAAGTTCACTCGGCAACTCCACCTCATAAGCATTGCCCGAATCCCGTTTCCCAATGATCCTGCATGGCCCAAATTTCTTCATCTTCAGCTTGTTATAGGTCTTGGCAGGAAACCTCTCTTTTCTTAGGTGGACCATGACAGAATCTCCTACTTCAAACTCCTTAGCTCGGCGTTTCTGGTCTGCCCTTGCCTTATACTGAGTATTCATCTTAGCAATGTGTCGTGTGACCTCCTCATGCACTCCCTTCAGGTGTTCAGCAAAGTCTTCTACCTCGACACTGCATTTTTCTCTGGTATCTATTCTTCTCAACTCTGAAGCGTTTCTTGGGCTGCTCCCATAGATTATCTGGAATGGCGATTTATTGGTACTTCTATTGACAGAGCTGTTGTAAGCGAATTCTGCCTACGACAGAACTAAATCCCATCCCTTGGGCTTGTCCCCTACCAAGCATCGTAGTAGATTGCCCAAACTCCTGTTAACCACCTCTGTTTGGCCATCTGTTTGGGGGTGGTATGCAGAACTGAATTTTAAATCCATCTTCAGTTTCTTCCACAGGGTTCTCCAGAAATACCCTACAAACTTGGTATCCCTGTCCGACACAATGCTTCTTGGCAGCCCATGAAGGCGTACCACTTCCTTGAAGAACAAACCAGCCACATGGACCGCATCGCTAGTCTTCTGGCATGGGATAAAGTGAGCCATTTTTGAAAACCTGTCCACTACCACAAATATGGAGTCGTGTCCCCTCTGCGTCCTGGGCAAACCAAGCACAAAATCCATACTAATATCCTCCCATGGCCTTTCAGGTATAGGTAGTGGTTGATATAAACCAGTAGGCTGCCTCACACCTTTTGCCATCTGGCATATCCTACAACTCTGCACAAATTTTGCCACATCTTGTTGCAATTGCGGCCAATAGTAGTTTTCACTAACAAGGGAGATGGTCTTGTCACGACCAAAGTGTCCAGCTAAACCTCCACTGTGCTTTTCCTTGATGAGATTCTCTCTCATTGAGCTCCTCGAAATGCATAATTGGTTCCCCCTGAACAGCATTCCATCTTGAATCAGATAATTCAACCACTTAGTCCTGTCCAACGTAACCGGCGCAATGCAGGCTTTCCAAGCTTCTACGAAATCGGGGTCTGCAGGGTATAAACCCTTGAGCTCAGCAAACCCTACAACCTCCACCCTCATTTCCATCATCAGACATTGCCTCCTACTCAAGGCATCGGCCACCCTATTGGACCTTCCACTCCGATGCTTCAGCACAAAGGTATAGCTCTGCAGGAATTCTACCCATTTCAGATGCCTCTGATTCAATTTCCCTTGACTGTTAATATACTGCAGTGCCTGATGATCGGTATAAAGAACAAACTCCTTTGGCAACAAATAATGCCTCCATTTCTTAAGTGCTTGAACTATGGCATAGAACTCCTGATCATACACCGAATACTTCCTTCTGGCATCATTGAGCTTCTCGCTGAAATAAGCAACAGGCCTACCCTCTTGGCTCAATACGGCTCCTATGGCACTGCCACTCGCATCGCAGTCTACCTGAAACACCTTATTGAAATCTGGAAGTGCTAAGACAGGTTGCTCAGTGACCTTCTTCTTTAGCATAGCAAAGCTTTTGTCTGCTCCAGCTGTCCACTTGAATTCCTTCTTGTTCCCCTTCATTGTCTCCGTAAGAGATGCGCAAATACTGCTGAAGTTTCTAATGAACTTTCTGTAGAAACTGGCCAGACCATGAAATGATCTAACCTCGGTCACACTTCTTGGAGCAGGCCATTCTAGGATAGCCCTCACCTTTTTGGGGTCCATTTTGAGACCATCTGCTGAGATAACAAATCCCAGGTATACTAGCTCCTTCTTCACGAAGTTGCACTTCTTCAGATTGATCAGTAACTGCTCCTCCCGTAGTTTCTCAAAAACCCTCCTGATGTGCATCAGGTGCTCCTCTAGGGTTCTGCTAAAAATCAGGATATCATCCAAGTAGACAATAACAAATTTGCCTAGAAATTCCTTCAGGACTTCATTCATTAACCGCATGAAGGTACTCGGTGCATTGGTTAGCCCAAATGGCATAACCAACCACTCATACAGACCCCTCTCTGGTTTTAAAGGTTGTCTTCCACTCATCCCCTTCTCTAATGCGGATCTGATGGTAACCACTTTTCAAGTCAATCTTTGTGAAGTACTCAGCTCCACTTAAACAGTCCATGATATCATCCATCCTTGGCAGTGGGAATCTGTATTTGATGGTGATCTTGTTAATTGCCCGAGAGTCTATGCACATCCTCCATTCTCCATCCTTCTTGGGTGCTAGTACTGCTGGTACTGCACATGGACTAAGACTCTCCCTAATCAGCCCTTTCTTCAATAGATCTTGAACTTGCCGATTTAACTCCTCAGTTTCCACAGGCGTCATTCTATGTGCAGCCTTATTTGGCAAGCTCGATCCAGGCACCAAATCTATGTGGTGACTGATCTTCCTAACAGGCGGTAAACCTTCAGGAACATTATCAGAAATGATATCTGGGAACTCCTCTAACAGTCCCATGACTTCCACTGGAGTTTCCTTGCATTCTTCTTCCCTAACCCTAGGGATTATTGCATAGCACATATGATCTGGCTTCAGGCCTTCCAAAAATCTTCTGCCATCAACTAGACAGACTCGTGCACTGCTGCATACCTTCTCATCCGCCTCCTTCAAGGGTTTCAACTTGTGGCGAACTCCATTCTTTGACAAAGAATATGTGTTGGCTCGACCATCATGTACAACACTTCGATCAAACTGCCATGGTCTCCCAAGCAACATGTGACATGCATCCATAGGCAAGATGTCACATAAGACCTCATCTCGGTAAGTTCCAATATTGAACTTCACCAGGCATTGCTCACTGACTAGCACCCGATGGTCCTTTTGCAACCATGCAATTCGATAAGGGTGCGGGTGTTTTCTCCTCTCCAGCTGTAGCTTGGCAACCATTTCCTCAGAAACCAAATTGTCAGTGCTTCCATTATCGATGATGATGTTACAGACCTTGCCTGTGCACTTGCATCTTGTTCGAAATAGGTTGTTCCTTTGGTCTGCCTTTTTCTCTTCACTCAACAAGACTCTTCTGATGATCATTGCTTCTCCTCTTTCTGCCTCCTCAGAGTGCTCAGATTCTACACCTTCGTCTGCTACAGCAGCTCGGGCCTGACCCTCAGGTCTTCGATTTGGCCTTTCTTGATGCTGCGGGCAGTTGTATGCCCTATGTCCTTCTTCTCCGTAGTTGAAGCAGGTTCCTCGAAAGACACCTCTTCCAAACCCTCGCCCAGGCCTACCTCTTCCTCTCGGGTAGTTGTTGTTCTGATTGCGTGGGCGTTGGCTGTTCTCCTCCTTCTCTTCTTTCTGTCTCTGGCTACTGCTAGCTTCACCCATTTTCCCCAAATCTCTGTACCTTCCTCCATTGGTTCTTCCACCAGCTCTTCCACCCCTGTCCTTTCCTCTCTGCTTTCCATCAAATCTCCTATTCAGTTTCTCCTCCACTTTTAATGCAAACTGGTATGCATCCTCCACCGTGCCCATCCTAACCAGCCCCAGCTCTTCTTGAATGCTGGTTCGCAACCCATTGATGTATCGTGCGACTTTCTCCTTATTCGCTTCAGAATGGCCGGTCCTAATCGAGATCTGATAGAACTCCTCCGTATACTCCTTGACAGATTTACTTGCCTGTCGAAGACTCTGCATCTTTCTCAACAAATCCAACTCATAATCTGTAGGGATGAACTGCCTCTTCAATTTCTCCACCATCCTATCCCACCTGGTGATCTTTTCCTTTCCCCTCCTGTTCCTTTCCAGCTGCACTCCTTTCCACCAGATGCTAGCATGTCCTTTCAGCTTGGTTTTCATGAACCTGATCCGATTTGGGTCTGAGATCTCTTCATACTCGAAATACTCCTCCATGTCGTTGATCCAGTCTATCAACTCCTCGGGGTTGAGGTTCCCAGAGTAAGTAGAGACGTCAAATTTTGGCTTCTTCCCGATCTGGGATATGGCCCTATACAGCCTAGCCTCTGCTGGATCCAATGCTTCTTCCTCATCAGATGGACCCTCTTCTTCCCAAACTTCATCCTCACTGGGTTCCTCCCTTCTTGGCTCAACTCCCCTTCTGATTTCCTCCTGTAGGGCTTCAACTTGCCTCTGCAAGGCTCTAAGATCGACCTCTGCTTGTCTGTTCCTCACACCACCATGGTTCCTACGCGGAGGCATCCTGCTTCTTCTTCACAACCCACAACCACAATCCTGGCGCAAACTGCCTCACTTCCGACGATCGGTTTGCACACTCAGAACCTTCTGGCTCTGATACCACTTGAAGCAGAACTAAGATAACACACAGAAAAATTCACCCAAATTCATTAACAGAGATCTTAAATTCAGAAATACAGCCGTTATATTCAAATGGCCAAGAACCCCCTTTACAATGCATGTGCGGCCTTTTTTATAACAGAACCGACCCTCTTCGGACATCATTACACAGAATGCGGGATTCCCTGTAACCACCCGCACGAATGTTCTGCCACCGCCTGCAAGATGCTGCCAGGTACCCCGAACCATCATGGCTTGTAATGGCGGAGTGCGCTGCAGCCGCCTGTCCATTCTCCATCGAGTCATCATTCATAGGAATGCGCCACAGTCCTCAGTAATCTGTACCACGTGTCCTCCTGCAATGGTCCCTGTAACCGCTTAGTGCTCTATGGCCGCCTGTAATTCGATGCCACGTGCCCTGCTGTAATGGCCTCTGCAACCGTCGGCTGGTCTGGAGTCGTGAGCGTTCTGTCACGATATCACGATGTTTTTGCTCCCAAACTTTCTCTCTCCTCTTTGGTCGCGATATCGCGACGTTCTGGCATTTGGCTTCTCTTTTCTCCTTGGGGCCGCGATTTCGTGACACGTCACGAAATCGCGACGCCTAAGCCTTTCGTACTTGCTTTTCACCTTCGGGCCGCGAAACCGTGACATGTCACGATTTCGCGACGTCTTTGCCCTTCGCACTCGGTTTCTTCTTAGTTTTTTTCTTGCTTGCTTCTTAAACAATTTCTTGAGTTTGTTAAAGAGAGAGCATGTGTGAGAAGATTCGACCAACAGAAGAGATTTGAATCCTCAATTTATAGTATATTTAAAACAAGAATGGGTGAAAAAACCAAGGAAAATTTGATTCCAAATAAGGTTAAGCAAAAATTTATGGTTTCCTAAGAGAAAACCCTAACTAGAAAAAATTGTACCTTGCAAGGGCCAACCGTGATTTTCTCGGAGCAAGTAAAAATGGGAAAAGAGGGTGGAGAGAGGCCCAAATTTATTTTGGGAAAGTTGGAGGGTGTCTTTGAGGGACTAGTAAAAATGAATCACTCAAGTGGGTCAATTTTCCATGTCTATATTTTGCCCCCTCTTTGATGCATTTATGGCCTAATAATGCGTCAAAGAAATATGTAGACACCTAAGGATGAAGGATGAGAAATAGCAATAGAAAAGTATTTGTTGGTTTAGAAGAAAGGAGTGGTGCAAAAATGGTGTCATCCTGGATACTTTCATGTTTTGCATGTAAATCGAGGCATTATGGATATTAATGCCTCTCATGCCAGGTTGCCCCCTCGAGTTTCAGAAGGAATACCACATTCTTGATGAAACTCAAAATGGTAGATACAGAAGAAATAAGAGTAAAACAAAAAAATATAGAAGAGAGGAAAATAAAAGCAACAAGCAAGAACAAGAAAGTGGGAAAAATCATGAGTGTGTGCTCATGTGTGATTGCTTGTTTTTATGTGTATGTTATATTTTTATTTATATATAGTTTTTTTTTATGCATGGATGCAATGAACCTATATAAATGATATGGGATGATATGAATCTAACTAGATGCAATGCATCTAAAATGCAATCCTAAATGAAATGCATAATTGAATGAAAATAATGCTCCAAAAGACCAATAAAAAGAAAAAAATCCATGTGAGGGTGTATGTTTGCAATATGGATAATGGAGAGTTGAACTTGCTATGGGTGTAGTACTTGCTAAGATGGACAAGAGAGAAAGAGATATACACATTGGGATGTATGCTCACAAATGGTTGAATGGAGGTTACCCCTCGTTGGTGACCATGAAGCTATTTACTATGGGGTGTGTTGTGTGCAAGAGAGTAATGAAAAAGTGAGTGATACTCGATAGGAATGTGGTGTGTGTAATAAAGTGATTAACATGGCCTAATGGCGCAAAAATGATAACAAAATTTCTTGACCTAGAGTAATATAAGAAAAAACAATTGTCAAAGTCAAGAAATAATGGAAGGATGAGATGGGCAGATGAAATTATGGAAATACATGAAGGTGGACACTAGGTTGGGGATTTGCTAGGCATCAGAGCCCTAGTGAGAGTGCAATGCATGTGATATATGACCTAGCTAGATATCATCACTTGCCATAGTCACGAATCCCAAAAATATTATGAACAAGTAGTCATGCAAATATAAATAGGTAGAAATACATGTTATGTCAGGTAGAAATGCAAATTGAATAGAATGTTAGACAATCATGCAAAATATGGCATGCAACCTTGTAGAATGATTAGGCAAATAATGATGATATATAAAACTATTCTAAATGTAATATGAAATGTATATGACTGATCATGCATAATATATTTTTAAATGCATTATATTAATTGGTTCCTTAACTTCTTCAACATATAAATAAGCTAAACAATAGTTGCATAAGTCAAACCTAGTTGTTATTACATAGGGCCCTAACCAATTGGCCTGGAACTTACCTTTAAGATCATAAAAGGCATTGGTGTTCTTCTGGTTTTCCTTTGGGACAAGATACCCAACCTCAAAAAAATGATTGCAAACTTTCTTAGAACAAGATCGCTTGAGCCTATTTTGATAGGTTCGTAAATGCTCTAAGGCATGAATAATAAACTTTTCATATAGTAACTCCAATTGATTCAGATGATCTGAGTGATACTCATTGGTGACCAAGGCATATTGTAATAATATTCACAAAGAGGTAACCTTGAGCTCAAAAGGAAATACTACCTTAGACCCATATACTAATACATAATGTGAGGCATCTATGGGAGTATGCATGCTAGTATGATAGGCCCACAAGGTAGGATAAAGTTGGATATACCAGTCATAATTGGTATTACAAACCAACTTCTTCAAGATCTTGATAAAATACTTATTGGATGCTTCAACTTATCCATTATACTGAGCATAATCTAGAGTTGATCACTTGTGCTAAATATTGTACTTAGCACAAAGTTTATGAACATACTTGTTCTTGAAAGGATTGTCATTATCAAAAACAATATTTAAAGGAATCCTAAACCTACAAAGAATCTAGTTGAAGATGAATTTAAAAACATGAGTTCCAATCATTATGGCTAGGGATATAGCTTTGATCCATTTAGTGAAGTATTCTATCACTATTATGATAAAATTATGACCATCATATGACACTAGGTAAATCTTCCCTATAATATCCAATCCCCACATGGAGAATGACCAAGGGAAAGAAATAACCTGAAGGTGTTGAGGAGCATGGATAAGGTTGTCATGGCATTGGCACTTATAATAACATCAAACATGGTCACATGCATCTTTATCCATGGAATGCCAATAGTATCCCATTTTAAATAGCTTCTTAGAAATGGCATTGTCACTAAAGTTACCTCCACATGATCCTTCATGAGCTTCACTAAGAGGAAGTTGGGCTTCATCAGAGTTAAGGCATCTCAAGAGGATACCTTCAAAAGAACATCAATACAAAATATTTCCAATTATGAAAAATTTGTATGCTCTTTTGTGTAGAAGCTTACACTGATTGTAATCTAATCCATCAAACATCGAACCATATTTAGGAAAATTAAATATGTCAGTATACCATGGCTTAGAGGGGGTATCTCTGATGGTCAAAACATCTAATAAAACAAGATAAGAACCAAGTGATATGGGCTCCCAGAGTTTTCTAGTGATAATTGATGCTTGATAATCCTCTAAATCTAAAGGAAACAAGGATGTAGTAGCAACCATGGCATCTACATGGTAGTTTGAGGATCTAGGGATAGACTCTATGGTTACATGATTGAATGAGGACAAAACTTGATGACAATATTATTGTATAGTTTTAGTTTATAATCCTAATTTTTATAAGCATTTTTGATCTAACTGACCATAATTTGAGTCACCAAAGACCAAAAGGACTCTAACCTACAAAGCTAAGGTTTCTCTAAGGCCAAGGATCAAAGCTTTATATTCTACAATATTGTTTGTGTAGGAGAAATTAAGCTTGAAGCACAAGGGGATAAGCTATTTTTTTTGGATAGCTAGAATTAATCTAGCACCAACACCCTTCATGTAGTGGGATCCATCAAAAACAAAGTCCAAGACTTTGGGTCTTCAACTTCAACATTGAAGCACTCATTAGGAAACTCAACAACCAAAGGATGGGTAGCTTCTAGGTGATGTTAGAGTATATTACATCATTTGGATCATGTAAATGTACCACATTTGGTATATAGTTAGAGAAGGAGATTACTTTAGGGGGAATTTAGATATCTAATTCAAGTAATGTAATAAATGCACAAGTTTCAATATGCAAGTTGTAAATGTGCAAGGTGTCCCCTTGTACAACTAAGTAGAGTGTTGGCCAAGAAATCCATATTTTTATATAAAGGACCTCATAGTGAGTGATTAAATATCATTTTAGGTAGTAGTAGGTATATTGGGTACATCACCATATAGATTGGTGATGGAGTACAATGTAGTTCTTTAGAATCAATTATGGAGTGTTCATTTCCTTCATACTGCATTGTATCATTTTCATCACTTTCCATTAATAGCATATTTAAACATATTACATTTTTGCATATTTTATATCCTATGATTGCATTCTCCCTTGGCATACACCATCAAAATATAACAGTGGTATCAGAGCCATGATAGATCGATAGGATTAGGAAGAGCTAAAAGATAGAGAGAGAGAGGAAAAGTAAATCTTAGTTCTAAAATTTTTGATATTGCATTTGTCTAGAGTCTTTCCAAAGAGTTGCAAAAGAACTCGTGAAGACTAGGACTCAGCATTCATTCCACTATATTGACAAATCAACTAGTGAAGACTCATCATTGACAAGATTTAGAACCATCTTACTAAAACCTTATTACAGAAAAAAGAAACTAAAGGACGTCTGAGGTGTAGACCAATTGGTTCATCCAAACCCCATAATGGGGTGGAGGTCCAAGGTTCAAATCTCGGGCCTTGCTGGACTGAACACTTGTCCCTTTCCTGGTGCTTTCAGCGGAGTAAAAGGTTTAAAATGATTGTGGCATGGCGGTTATAGTGGCAGACTGCACGAAGATCTGTGTGGCGGCTTCTGAGGCGGACAACGCAAAATACTATGGTGGCCATAAAATCTATATAGCCTGCCTGGATTCATGGTGGCTACCGATTCCACCATGTAAAAAAAAAATTGCAGACTTGCACATTGTAGAAGAAAAGGTCACAGAAGCCTTATTGCATAAGAAAAGGCCACAAAAGCCTTATTGTAGAAGAAAATGCCATAGAAGCCTTATTGCAAAATAAAATTCCACATAAGCCTTATTGTAGAATAAAATGCCACAGAAGCCTTGATATAGAAGAAAATGCTATAGAAAGCTCGAACCTGAATAAGACTCTAGATAAGAGTTCTTGAGCCAGAAGAAGACTTCAGAGAATAGTCATTGAACTAGAGGAAGACTCTAGAAAAGAGTCCATAAGAGATAAGAGATTGGTGATCTCCTTTGTTGATAGAATACTTCCTCTGGAAGAAGCTAAAGAATACCCATGAAAGGTATCATTGAAGAACTTCTATACCTGGAAGAGATAGAGAAGGACTATCAAAATTCCTGCTCCAGAGATCCAATATGAATATCTCATTGCCAACACTTTTGTAGTTGAAGGTTTAAGGAAAGGTCTCATCCAGAAGACCAAAGAAGTTTCTATACTAAAGAACTTGGAGAGGTCTCAAGGAGAAGGCTTGGTGAGCCTTATTGTATAAATTGAAGAAGCCATAAAATAAGTTTTTAGGAGAACTCATTGGAGATATTCACTACTAAATATAGTGAAAGAATTGAGAAAATTGTTGCCATCTAACAACAAGCATGTTGTAGCCAAAATTGATACAACATGAATGTACCCATAATTTCAAAATTTTGGTCCTAGAAGGTACAATTTTTTTGATAGGCTAATAAAGAGTTCAAGTCTAAATAAAATAATCCCTATCTTCATAAACATCTCCAAACCCTAAAGCAACTAATTTTTTTCCTTTCATTAAAATTTAAGGGGTTCCCCACATTTTCCTTACAAAGAATTCACCCTTCGGTTGACTAACAAAAAGTAGCTACCAAAAATAGAAATTTTCAAAAGCTAAGCACTCTTTGACTGGTAGTGAAAGCAATCAGTCGACAAAAAATAGTGATTAGTCAAACCTAAATTTTTTTGAAAGATTTTTTAGTCGATGCCCATGAGAAAAGAGCCAACGATATTTTTACGACACAAAGAAAATTTTTGGTCGATCGGTAAAATGTTTTCGCTGACCACTTGGGTTGAAGATCCAAAGCAAGTAGAACACACAAATCTTGAGTTGGTCGATGCAAATAAAAATACTACCGAAACTTTTTCAGTCGACATTAAATAAATTACAGCCGATCAGTCGACTGTGAAAGAAATAAAAATTTTCAGCCATCCACAGTAAGTAATCAAATGAATATAAAGCAAGTTGCTCGATGGAAATATGCCATCAGTTGAAGCAAATTAAAATACAACAAAAAATTCAAAAAGTCAAATTTTATTTGGCTAGAAAAAATAAAAGACAGTCATTCACGTACAAGCAAAATTATCATTCGATTGGAGAAAAGCCTTTATTGATTGAATAATGGTAAGGATCGACCGATGATTTGGTCAAATCGCTACCATTGAAAATATTTCAACCAATGATGATTATTCATGATCGGTCGATCATTATGGGGGATTGAGATGGCGAGTTGAAAATAGTAACAATGTAATGATAGTTGGTATGACATTAATAAATATTCATGTGTAAACCAATTTAAATACATGGCCATAGTTGTAAGCAACTCACCGTGTTTAAAAAGTTCTCAAATATTTTTTGATGAGCTAATAAAATCAGTGATATATTTAAGTGATGGCCTCCAACAGGGTAGCCCTCAAAATGAGAGTTGAAGCATTAGATGAGAAGGTCCCATTTAAGAATTTGAATAACAGAATGACTGGAGAACAAGTATGGGGTGAATATGAACTCACTGAGTTTTGCTTCCAGTCCAACATAGAAGAGTGGTGACACCCACACTACCTATTGAATAACATCTTCAACCAAGCATACGAAGACAAAGATAAGAGAGCTCCCTACTGCAACAAATGGAGAACCAACCTAAAAAAACTCGTGTCCAAGAGTGCATTTCTCTCCTAAATTATTGACATGGTTATCCATCTAGTATGATCCAAGAACTAGGGCCATCATTAATGGGTGAAACAAGCCCATTTATAGGATTACACGAGAAAATATCAAACAGGTATTTGGGTTAGAAACAACCAAACTATGCTACGATGCAAAGGTAATTTAAAATAAGGAATGACACATGATCAACGCCACCTTCTATGAGAAGATATTTGACTATGACAAACCAATGTTGATGGATTTTCCAATTCATAAGAACCAGTTCCGCAAATGGGCAAGATACTACATCGATATGATTCATGTAGTGTTGGGAGTTGAAGACCTCAATTGGGTCAGCATCAAAGTAATGTATTTGATAGTACAATGCAAAAAGACCTAGAATATGCCCATGTATAGGTGGTAATACTTAATATTCAACACAATAGATAAATAATTTAAGAAATTACAAGATTCCATAAATAAAAATCTGGATTTTATGCCCCATTTCTTGCACTACTCATTCCTTGTACACCTAATCAATAGGCAGTTCAAATATGATGCTATCCAGTAAATCAGAGGAGTGCTAGAAGAAATTATCTAGGAAAAGTTGCCTTGAATCTATAATGGCACTTCCTCTTATTTAGAATTTTGTAGAACGTTCTTAGCATTAATGTACCATGTGCTCATTGAAAAAAACCACCCAAAATGAGCCCAAGTATAGTCAAGTATCTCCAATATATGGAAGTTGGATATTACTTTCTTGATGAATATTTTAGTTTTATTAGAACATACAGAGGTAAATTACCACCGAAATCCTTACCCACTTATTGCTCCAAATTTTTGGCTACCTTAGAGATAGTAAGGTAGTCTATAGAAGAAGCCAGACTAAGATGGAGGAAGAAGAAGACCAGATTTCCTTGGATCATAGCTCCAGGAAAAATAGGGGAGTATATATATCGAGGATATCCCACGATGATAAAATCTTTAACCTCAATGGATATCTTATGTTTTATAGAAATCACTTGGAGACCATATGATCCCAAAGGTCATTACAAAAGTATCGCTTTGGAGTCTAATCCAATGGAACATAGAGAAGATGAGTTCAAGAAAAATCTTCTATGGGCACAAAACAATGGAATTGATCTCAAACAAATATGGAACAACAAAAACCTGGTAAAAGCACATACTCACATAGATATGGTTGGGGACTACTCTGTGGACTTGAGGATGGTAATAAAATATACATTATATAAAAAGACACCTCAAGTAACCGCCATCCCACCAGAATATTTCATCAATCCTATTGTGGAGGTTATGATCCTGAATCTTGAGAAAATCAAAATCATAGTTGAGGTATGGGATCAAGCAATGAAAGAAAAATTTGGTACTTCTTATACCCCTCAGTCCCACAGTTTGAGTAAAGGAAAATAGATTGTGCCAGTTTCTGCTACCCCAAGGAGTCTCACAGCTAAAATTTTGACATTGGCTCTAATGGCCTCACAACATCAACAACAAATAGCTATAGATTCACCATGGGTATTACCAACAATATTCATGATAAACAATAAATAAATTAATATCTCTACCATGGTATGGGAGAGAATAAATAAATTTGGAGGATTCAATGATATATTTAGAAATTATCAGATAGTGATGCTTGATACTATTGGACCTCCTCCTCACAAAAGAGCAAGGATTGTATCAGGTGCCAGTGAGCCTATGAGCATCACTCTGGTCAAAAAATAAGACTTTACATAATTCACTATTGAATAGGAAGAGCAAATCAAAGCCATAATAGAAGACAGAGTGATAGGGATCCAAAGTAAAAGTGAAGTACATAATTTACCTCCATCAAGTTCACAACCTACTTCCAAAGCCACCATCATAATTCCCACTGATGGAATATAGTCGCTCCAAATAGATCCCAACATAGGTGATGCGTAAATAGGAAGAGAATTGATCTCACTACTAAAACATGGGGTACAAGTTCATGTATAGGATGCGCTACCCATCAAGAAAGAAGTTATTGCTTGAAAATCCAAAGTAGAATTATTGCAATTAGAAAATAAGAAGCTATGACCTAAAGTAAATAAGACTCAAAAGGAGATGCCTTTGGACAAATATTCATTACAAGTTCTAAATCTTGTAGCCAGATTCAAGGAAAATATGATTAAAATAATTGAGAAGGAAGTAAAAAATGATAGAGACCTATTGTAGGAATTTTGAAAAGATAATGGAGATAAATAAAGAGATAAAATCTCTATTAGTAAATGCAGATGAGAAGATAGTAGCTATATCCCTAGTATACAAAAAATGCAAGGCCAAGTACGAATAGATTAGGTCCATGCAAGTAACCACCATTGATGGTAAGACTCATAGCTACCAAGGAGAGTATGAAAAAGTTGCAAGTTTCAAGGTGGAAAGACCCAGATGGAAAAAATAATCCAGAGAGCTAGAAAAAGAAAAAAAATATATAGTTGTCCAGTTGAAGCATACCAATGTTGATCTCCATAAGTTACTCAGCATGGAAGGTTTTTGTCATATTATAATTCAAGATATCAAAAATTTCTCTTGCAAATAGGTTGATGAAGACAAGCTTTCCAACCAACTCATATCTTTGACCACATTCTCCCTAGATATCATCAGGTTCTAGAGTATGTAGCCATGCATAAGGGAAGATAAAATAAAAGGAATTAGAGCATTAGATAGAATTCACATGATCAATGAAATTGATGGAGAAATTTGGATCCTTATAGCAGATTCCATTGGGGTAAGTCAAGATGAGCGAGAGGCAATTAAGAAGAGTCAAAAGGTATCTGAGTCAACAAATAACAATGGGTCCATAATGATAGAGAAAGGAAAATAAAATATAAGTGATAACTAGGCCATATTTCAGCCAAAATTTGCTAATATATTTTGATGTAGTTAGATAAATAGACTGTATAGCACTCGACCGATGACAAGGCAGGAGATGGCACCAGGTGGATGGTTTAGATGCAAGTGGTTCAATAAGTTACAGAGCTACTACAACTATAAGAAGGATGTCTACAACCAGAATAAATATCGAGCTTTGACATAGCATATTTTTTCTAAGAGGTATACTTGAGTGCCTATTTTTTGGTATTGTATATCCTTTATTTTCTTTCTCATTTTCATCTCCTCATTCCTCCCATTGTTGTGTAGGTTTTTGATAGGAAAGTGCCCAAGAAGATGAGAATATTTCTAGATTGTTGAGCTAGAGGTCTAGAGACTTGATTGTTGTGATATTTGAATGGAAGAGTGAGAGGTCCTTGTTATGATATTCGAATGAGGATCTCTATTGTATTAATATTTCTAAGAGTTAAATGGTGATTCCAAGCCAACTCTTCATGTAATATCATTCAAATATTAATACAATTCTAGGCTTATTTCTTGTTATATTTCTGTGTTTAGCTTTGTGTGTGTCTTTGTTATGGGTTACATTATTTGAATGCATAATGAATGCTTCTCTCATTGGTCAACTATTATGTTTATTATGATATTTGAATGAACGTAATTGCATCAATTATTTTATCTCTCTTTCTTTCTATTTTCATTGAAGTGTTATTAAATATTGCTACAATAGCCCAAAGGATTAAAGCACCGATCATACATAAGGCATAATAGAACTATTATTGTTTTAGCTCGATCAAAATTTATAATTGTTAATTCATCACCATAAATATGGAAGAGCATGAACTTAAATAATTTAAGCTCACCTCAAGGGTATCCTTACCATACTTGGTATGTCTATAAAATATTAAAGAACTATATTCCCAAGTTAAAGAGGTAGGTCGACCAGAGCTTGTAATAGTTCTTGGTAGTAAGTTTTCCTATAGTGTGACAGCTTATCCTACAGATGCAGAAAAAATCCCTAACAAAGCCCAAAGGAGAAATATTTGGCAAACACTTTGTCAAAATTCAGAGAGAAGATTCACGAAGACCTCAAGGCCTCCAGATTCTTGAGAATAAATTCATGTTTGAAATCATAACTTAGATAGAATAAACCTACCAAATCCAATATTATTTGGAGATTGTCCTTCATATCTAAGAAGGCATATTTCAGTGAATAGATTGACTAGTAAAGAAAAATAATCAAGATAGCATTACTAGGTACAAAAGCTTTAGAGTTCTAGGCTAGATCATGAAGGAGAAGTTGAAATCATCTACTATAATTTTAGAGTAGTAGACTAGGAGCATTCACAACTACGAGAAACCACCATTCTAGACAAGAAATTTGGTGAATCAACTCATCAAGATATTCATCATCAAAGGTAAGCAACTTAGGTGCAAATGTTCATTACTTGAACACTTAATTTGGATTACTACTTAACTTCATTGAGCACCTTATTAAAATTTTGAAGTTGTAAAATAAAAGGTTGCATTTGAAGTCATAAAAGAAAGTGCAGAAGACAGTTTCTTTTTAGGTTCATTACCTGCACATTAATAGAAGTTAGATACATTATTCCTATTATCTAATTATTGAGAAAATAACTGCATTAAGAAATTTGCAGTGATCATTAGTGCATTTGAAATTACCTTGAGAGGTTATTTACAAGAGCAATAAGGTGATATTAGTGTTACCTTTAAATTGCATTAAGTTGAAGGTATTATTGATTCATTGCACTATACTAGTTTTTCATTAACTAGTTACTCAAAGAGTTATTTTGTGTATTGATTAAGATCAAGGACACAAAAATCTACAAATAAAAAAGTGTATGAAGATACTATATAGAAATCAGTACCTGCATGGTATTGTTGCCTATAGAAACCACAAATAAGATCAAAATTCCTCCAAGGAGTGAAGAAGAAGAAGGTAGCCATTAAATCAGTGATATAAGCTACAAAATGAAACTTGGTGAGTCTCAAATTCGAGGTGCACTAAAGACTTCATTAAAAGTAAAATTTAGTGCAAAAATTACTACTTCAAAAAGGGGCATGTTATGTGAATTATCTTGGATTCATTGTTACTAAATTATCCAAATGAAAAAAATAGACATAAATTGTATAATAAGAATTAGTGAAGGCATCAATACTTTTCTCAAGGAATCACCTCATCAAAAAGATAAAGAGCATTTTAGAAAGGGAGACATTCAGTCTGTCATATTTGTTAGAGTATATTACATCATTTGGATCATGTAAATATACCACATTTGATACATAGTTAGAGTAGGAAATTACTTTAGGGGAAATTTAGCTAGATACTTAAAGCAATGTAATAAATGCACAAGTATCAATGTGCAAGGTGTCCCCTTGTACATCTAGGTAGAGTGTTGACCAAGGAATCTATCTTCCTATATAAAGGGCCTCATAGTGATACATCAAATATATCAAGTTTATCAAGTTCATTATAGTAGAGAGTAGTAGATAGTGGTAGAACTCCTTTATGGAGTACAATGTAGTTCTTTAGCTTATATCAATGGAGTGACCATCACCTTCATACTGCATTGTATTTTCACCACTTTCTATTTATAGTATATTTTAGTCATATTGTAGAATTCTATTCTTTCATATTTTTTGCATCTTATTAGAACCTATGATAGATCTCTTCCATTGCATATATTCTCAAAAGCTAATAGTGGTATAAGAGCCATAGTGCATCTAAATAGGATTAGGGAAAGTCACAAGTAAGGACTAAAATAAATCTCAGTTACAAAAATTCTAAGATTACATTTGGCTAGAGTCTTTCCACAAAGTTGTAGGAAAACTCGTGAAGACTAGGACTCAACATTCATTCCACTAGTTTGATGAATCAACTAATGAAGACTATTGATCTCAAGAGATCTAGAATTTTTTCATTTTGGGTATTATCTAAAGTTTATTTCTTGCAGAAAATTAACTCTTATAAGTTGGGATACTTCCTACAATAGATAGAGAAGGATTTCACCTTCATTACCTAAAAGTTTATGTGCTTTCCTCATGTAGAGATTAGTTTTTCTATTATATAAAATAGACATTATATATCTATGTAGGAGAGATTCAAGGAGAAGATTCATGGTGAAGTTTAGGGATTGGAGATCTTCATTTCTAGATTGAAAAACTTCACATTGTAGAAAAAAAATGCCATAGAAGCCTTGTACTAGAAGAAAAGGCCACAAAATCCTTGATCTAGAAGAAAAGGCCACAAAAGCCTTGATACAGAAGAAAAATACCATAAAATATTTGATCTAGAAGAAATGGCCACAAAATACTTAATTTTGAAGAAGAATCCAAAGAAGAGTTCCTAATCCAGAAGAAGACTCCAAAGAAGGGTTCTTGATCTATAAGAAAACTCTAGAGAAGAGTTCCTAATCCAGAAGAATACTGTAAATAAGAGTTACTAAAGAAGACTCAAGAGAAGAGTCCATGAAATAGGATATTGGTGATCTCCTTTATTTATTAAAGACTTCTTTCTCAAGAAGCTGAAGAGATCCATATAATATCTCATTGTAAAATTTCTAGTTATGGAAGAGATAAAGAGGAACTAGAAAATTCCTAAACCTGATCACATAAGAAAAAAAAATTAGAGATCCAAGAATAATATCTCATTACCAACACTTCCACAAGTAGAAGGTTGAAGGATAGGTCTCATTTGGAAGACCATATAAGCTACAATATTGAAGACCTTATAGAGGTCGTAATGAGGAAAAATAAGAAGGTATGGAGAGCCTTTTTATAGATCTCATAGAAGCATCATCAAATGAGTTCCTAGAAGAAATCATTGGAAAAATCCACTACCAAGGAGAAGTTCCTAATAGTGAAGAACTTGGGACAATTATCACCATCTAAAAACAAGCCCAAGAGGACAAGAATTTGGTAAAGAGTGTCAAATATCGAAGAAGAATCTAGTTAAGACCTCAAGATATTTATAATATTGAGAAGAATATCCTATTTGAAGTCAAATTTCAACAAGAATATTGAAGGAGGATTTAGATATAAGAAGCCTACCAAATCCAAGAGATTTGGAGATTTCCTCTCATAGCAAGAAGAAACATTTCAGAGATAATATTTTTTTGAATCTATAGTAGAAAATAGAATATCACTTGAAGGATAAAGCCACCAAACCCTAGGCTTAAGACATAAGGTTTGAGACCACAATTTGGTGAAGCAAGAAGTTGTTTTGGACAACCAACAAGAAGCTACATAATTCATTCATCTCAAGGTAGAAACTTGGTGAATCTAAACACCAAGATCTACATCATCTACAAAAGCCATTAAAGGTAAGAAAATTGGGTGCAATTAGTTGAAATTTAAATTAGGGTTCATTATCAAGTATCATTAAGCACCATATTTGGATTAAAGTTGCAAAAATAAGGGCTCATATTACACTCTTCAAGAAGGTGCAAAATATAGTTATTTTAAGATATTTAATTGCACATTAAAATAGGATTTGGATGTATTTTGAAAGAAATAAATATCACATCTACCTATTATCTATCTAAAAAGCAAGAAGACTACATCCTACAACGTTGATTTTAGTGAAAAATTGCATATTG
This sequence comes from Wollemia nobilis, assembly GCA_028583015.1. NCBI lineage: Eukaryota > Viridiplantae > Streptophyta > Pinopsida > Araucariales > Araucariaceae > Wollemia > Wollemia nobilis. The sequence goes on from JAQPPZ010002150.1 coordinate 2,550,860, forward strand.
TTTTTTAAGGGTTCGTTATAATTACTCTTAAGAATTGTAGAGATTATTAAGTGCATTAGAAACTAATTTGAGAGTTTATTTACAAGAGTAATAAGGTGAGATTATTTTTACCATTAAAGTGCATTAATTTGGAGGTATTATTAATCTATTTGCACTATTTTAGTTTATCTTTAACTAGTTACTCTAAAAATGGTTAGTTTGTGTTTTTTGATTATTAATATCAAGGGCACAAAACCAATAGATTATCAAAGTGTCTAGAGACACTATTTGGTGCACAAAACCTACAAACATTTATGGTCAAAAGAAGCCACCAAAAATAGATCAGATTCCTCCAAGGAGTGGAGAAGAAAACCACCACCAAAATTAGTAAAAGAAGCTACAAATCAATATTTGGTGAGTCTCAGATTCGAGGTGCACTAAGGGTTCTTTATAGGTAAAACAATTAGTGCAGAAACTACTTTAAAAGCTTCTATCCATGTGGTTATTAGCTTGTATTTATTACCATATTAACCAAGCAAAAGGAGATAGTTGTCTAGCAAAAGAGACAACATCAAATCAGTCCTTGTGTACAATAAATTTGTCATTAGAACCAACAAAAAAATCTTGCAAAAGGAGGTGCCAAAATAAGGTATTCTATAATAAAGTTTATTTACATTATCTTGCACCATAATATACTATACTATGTAGGAAAAATAATAAGGTCTAAGTCTCATAAAGACACATTATTCACAAGCAAGGAACATCTCAAAGAATCCATAGAGAAGCATCATCCAAGCAAATTCAAAAGAGCCTTCAAAGAGCTCACATCACCCATGGTTTTGGATAGCCACAACAAGGAACCTACAAGCACACATAACATAGCACAAGGAAGGAGCCATAATTTACAAAGGGAGAAACACAATAACTTGAAAGTAGGAAGGAATCAAAGCATAAAGAAAGCAATACCAGAATCTAGACATCCATCCACAAGGAGCATCCAAATATACCATTGGAGTATCACAAAACTCCACCAAAGTATTGCTCAGTTGGAGCCAACTCACATACCAAGTGCAATTTAAGCATTGCGGGGAATATACAAAAAAGAAATATCTAGAAATAATATTTTGAAGCTAACAAGAATATATTAATGAGGCATCTAGAGGCATTGAATAGGAATATTCATGCAAAAGAGGAAAGGTACCAATTGTCACCATTTGAGCACTCAAAATCACACTCAATATTGCATGCGTGAAAGGAATAGTCCAAAGAAGTGTTACATAGGAGATAATTGGTTATGTTAGAGAAGGTGTGACACTTGTAACCAAGGCATACAAGCACTCACATAAATACTGTAATGTCTATCCTCCATTCTACAAAAAATTCCAAGTGTCAAAGAGCATCTACCTTCTTCAAGTGTTGAAATAAAACTACCATGACACTTGTCATTGTCTAAAAAATACTCTTCCTATTTAAGGCACCTAAAACCAAGGAGGAAAGAACATTCATAGCAACAAGGAGTTGCAACATGTAAGAAAATATAAGAGCATTTAAAGCTCTTGGTCAAGGCATTCAAAGCAGGTCAAAGAAACTATATTTGAGGCACCACCATTCAAGGATTGAAGTCAAGGAAGCATCAAAGTCTACCATTGGTCATAGTACCCAAGAGAAACATTAAATATTGTTCTCATCCACATTTGAATTTAGTTCCAATTACTTAAGGTTTCCAACATTATAAAGGTAAGAATTTACCTTATTTTAATTTGCTTTCATCAAAGGGAGTTATAAGGGTATAATATAAGGTTGAATCTATAGGGAAATCAACCACATTTGGAAGTAAAATTAAAGGAGAATTATAAACTAAAAATAGTTTAATATTTACAATTTAAAACATAGGAGAAATAAGGATTTCTACTTGGAAAAATTAAATTTATATTATTGCAAATATTATTGTTTTCTAATATTCCAAATTAGAGAGTAATAAGGAATACTACACCAAAATTAGATTATTGGAATTTAGAGACATTAAAAGGCTTTAAAACTAAGTTCATCAAGGAATATCAAGGGTTGGAATTTATTGGTATACTTGTATCAAAAACACATTAAAGGGATAAAAGAAATCCAACCATTAAATCTTCATAAAATTAATAAGTGCTTAGTTCAATAGGATAAATAAGGAGTAATAGAAGTTGTTTTTTGCTATTTACAAAACTTTATAAAATCAATCCAAAATTGAACTACTATTCCCAAAAGCACTTTATCACTCATATAGCATAACTAGGGAGTCATAAGGTAGACTACTTAGAATATTCTATCTAATAAGATACAAGCACTTTATATTCTATACTAGGGAATTTAAAAGGGGACCACAAGGATCATCATGGCATCAAACAAAATATTTCTTGCAAAATCTCAATCACTTAAAGGTCTAAACTATTTATACTAGAAAAATAAGGTAAAAGCAATTTTAGTATATGAATAACTTTGGGAGATAGCTCAAGGAACAACAAAAAGACCAAGCACAAATGATACTGAGATTCAAAATTCTAAAGAAAATGATGCAAAATCCCTAATGATAATAACCTTTGCTATCAATGATGAAATACAATATTATATTAGTTCATCAAAGACATCTACAGAAGCTTGGAAAATCTTAGAAAATATATTCAAAGAAAAAAATAAAGCCACTATCCTTCATCTTCAAATTCAACTACATTCCTTAAAAATGAACAGTGGCGAGAGCATAGTACTAACTATTACAGATTTAATCCCAAAAATTAGAATCAAGAAAATTAGTTGAACAATGGAAGCAAATTTCAACCACAACAATATTAAAATAATCCTCATCAGTAGTAATTTTAGCATCCAACTATTTATCCCCAATTGGAGTATCAAAAAGGGAATCAGAAAGGATACCTAGCTCAAAGGATAGAAGAAATCAAAAAATTGGAAGAACCTAAATATGGTTATAAATTCAAATATATTTTAGCAAGAACAATAGGTTATGAAGACACTAACTACTTGCTTGAACAGGTTACAGAAAATAGATAAGGAGAATACAAACTCCAAGAGCAAGAAGAAGATCCATATTGAATATTGAAGTCTTCAAATACCCAAATAATGTAATATAGGGGGGTGTTAGAGTATATTACATCATTTGGGTCATGTAAATGTACCACCTTTGGTACATAGTTAAAGTAGGAGATTACTTTAGGGGAAATTTGGTTAGTTACTTCAAGCAATATAATAAATGCACAAGTGTTAATGTGCAAGTTGTAATGTGCAAGGTGTCCCCTTGTATAGATAGGTAGAGTGTTGGTCAAGGAATCTATCTTCCTATATAAATGGCATCATAGTGATGCATCAAATATATCAAGTTCATCAAGTCTATTATAGTAGAGAGTAGTAGATAGTGGTAGAATTCCTTTATTGAGTACAATGTAGTTCTTTAGCTTATATCAATGGAGTGACCATCACCTCCATATTGCATTGTATTTTGGCCACTTTCTATTTATAGTATATTTTAGTCATATTGCATATTTATATTTTTTCATATTTTTTGCATCTTAATAGGACATGTGATAAATCTATCCCACTGCATATATCCTCAAAATCTAACAATATTGGTGCAAAAATCTAACTATTACAGGCACCACTTTTGTCCCTTCAATAAGGAAAAAATATATCATATTACAGGAAGAATCACGATCGTCATATCAATAGGTATAAGGGTAGAGTTTGAGCAAGATAAGAGAGCCACCAAATATCTCAAATTTCTCAAGGTTCAAGGTGCCTAAATACACCATTGCTTCACATCAAATCAAGCACCTAGTAGCAAGCATTCACCTGCAATATCAAAATCAACACAAGAAGGCTATTATTGACCAATATCTACGTGGAGAAAGGGCAGCAATAAGGTCTTGTTAGTCAAAAAGTGACTAACTACAGAAAAATAGCTGATGCACCTTTTTGCATATTTTCCAAGAAGACCGAAGTGGCCCATATGCTAAAGATCAAAGAAAAAGCAAAACACCGCAAGGAGGAAAAAGTGTCACGATATCGCGACATGTTGCATTTTCGCGGTCCAAAGCGAAGAGAAAGAGCAAGGAGGAAAAAGTGTCGTGATATCACGACATGTTGCATTTTCACGGTCCAAAGCAAAGAGAAAGAGCGAGGAGGAAAAAGTGTCACGATATCGCGACATGTTGCATTTTTGCGGCTAAGAGCAACAAAAGGGAGCAAGGAGGCAAAAGTGTCGCGATATCGTGACATGTTGCATTTTCATGGCTAAGAGCAACAAAAGGGAGCAAGGAGGCAAAAGTGTCACGATATCGCGACATGTTGCATTTTCGCGATCCAAAGCAAAGAGAAAGAGCAAGGAGGAAAAAGTGTCGCGATATCGCGACATGTTGCATTTTTGTGATCCAAAGCAAAGAGAAAGAGCAAGGAGGAAAAAGTGTCGTGATATCGTGACATGTTGCATTTTCATGAGCAAAAGCAAAGAGAAAGAGCAAGGAGGAAAAAGTGTCGCGATATCGTGACATGTTGCATTTTCGTGGCTAAGAGCAACAAAAGGGAGCAAGGAGGCAAAAGTGTCGTGATATCGTGACATGTTGCATTTTCACAGCTAAGAGCAACAAAAGGGAGCAAGGAGGCAAAAGTGTCACGATATCGTGACATGTTGCATTTTCATGGTCCAAAGAGAAGAGAAAGAGCAAGGAGGAAAAAGTGTCGTGATATCGTGACATGTTGCATTTTCGTGGCCAAGAGCAAAAGAAAAGGGAGGAGGAAAAAGTGTCGCGATATCACGACATGTTGCATTTTTGCGAGCAAAAGCAAAGAGAAAGAGCAAGGAGGCAAAAGTGTCACGATATCGTGACATGTTGCATTTTCATGGCTAAGAGCAACAAAAGGGAGCAAGGAGGAAAAAGTGTCACGATATCATGACATGTCGCATTTTCGCTGCTAAGAGCAACAAAAGGGAGCAAGGAGGCAAAAGTGTCACGATATCATGACATGTCGCATTTTCATGACTAAGAGCAACAAAAGAGAACAAAGAGGGAGAATGTCACGATTTCATGACATGTCTCATTTTCATGGGCAAAAGCAAAGAGAAAGAGCAAGGAAGAGACGAATGTCGCGATTTCGTGACATGTCTCATTTTCATGGTAGGAGGCAGCAAAAGAGCAAAGTAAGAGATGAATGTCGCGATTTCATGACATGTCTCATTTTCGTGGTTGGAGGTAGCAAAAGAGCAAAGCAAGGAAAGAATGTCATGATTTCATGACATGTCTCATTTTCGCGGCTGGAGGCGGAAAAAGAGCAAAGCAAGGAAAGAATGTCACGATTTCGTGACACGCTAGCTGTAAAGGAATAAAATGTATTTTTGGCAATCAAAGGCATGCACTGACACCAAGAAGTGATTTTTGACATGATTATCAGAAATCTAGGATAGAGCAGGCTTGCCAGATGATTGAAAATGTGACAAGCTCGTCTAGAATCTAATCTACAGAGAAGATATCTAATTCATAGAAGACTTGTTGTGTATTATTAGAAACTATAGATGATTGCTTGTAAAATAGTAAGATGTACTTAGAAAAAGATACTCTTTTAGGGTATATATAGGGGTGAGCGACTCCAAAAAAAGGGTCGGCTCTTGGACGTTTACAAGCTTGATGTACATGTACTGGATTACAAGCAATAAAATATTTCTTCTTCTAGCTTTCGAAACTTCTGTGTGCAAGTGTATGTATCTGGTGTTTTAACTTTTATTCATTCTAAGTTTTATAATGTATCTGTTCTAAAATCTGGACTGTGCACGTATAAATCTTGTTTCTAGAGTTGAACATTAAAAGATATTTACATGCTTTTAGACGAACATCTAAAAGTCACACTCAGGAATTCATGTTTTCTATAAAGAAGATATAAAGAAAACTCTGAAAGTAGTAATCTGCATCATCAATGTTTGTTGTTGTCTAATCTGTACCATGAGAAAAGTTCTAGCTTAGGCTATATTTCCCTTATCTCTTGTTCCCATTTTCTCTAAAAAACTCAAAGGAACCAGCCTTCTCTGGAGACTAGACAGATGATCTCAAGCAAGATCTGTCTATTCAATGTTGGCAAAGTCTAAGGTGCAACACTATTAACCGAAGGCAGATTTTGTTCCAATAGTTTTTGGCATGCCCGGTGGGACCAACAATCCCACAGTATTGTATAAGTTTTGGTGTTTTACCTTAAGAGCCTTTTTGTTTAAAAATCTCAAGAAAAACCACCTGGCGACTCCGTTGCAATTTAGACCATAAAAGAAAGACCTTGTCTAAAAACCTTCCGGTTATATAGCCATATGATAACCAGATCCCGAGCTAGAAACTCTGAAGAACCTATCGAGTTCTTTGAACTACATCTCGGAAGCCTAAAGGCACACCCTGTGCTAGCCGCACGATCAAATCCGCCCGGCACCATTAGCACCTCTTTAACACCCATTGTAGGAGCATCTGCAAGCAATCCCATAGCGGTTGTAACTCCTTTAGCAATCATGGCAGCCGCCCTTGCCCCAACGCATCTTGTGTGGAATCAAACTGGCCCTTTGAACTTGGGAGCACACCACCAAATTCCACAAGCTGCACTAAAAGCATTACCGACCTTTGACGAAATAGGAAAAATAGTAGATGAGCACTGTTTAGATGTATCATCGCTAGCATCTATTTACAACATCACTCAGGAAGATGTAATGGTCAGATTGTTGATTATATCTTTGAAAGGAAAGATGCTCTATTGGTACAGAGTGCTTCCCGTTGGATCCATTACTTCTTGGGCAGTACTTGTCGGCCGTCTGGTCGATGAATTTAATATACATGCAGATCCTTTCACATTGTTGAATCAATTCACTATCATTGAGAGGCATCCACAAGAAGAAATCCAAGATTTCAACATCAGATTTACCAGAACTCGTGATAGAGTACCGCAGGGCCTAAAACCCATGGAAGAACAAGCTATATGCTATTACTTAAGGGCTTTTGATTCAGATCTCAGTATGATAATAAGGCAATCCCGTGTAACCACTTTTCTTGGGATCTATCTAGAGGTAGCAAAGGGCGAAGCTGATCTCATCGCTACAAAAAGATATCCATCAAAGAGTCTATTGCCAATTGTACCAGAGCTTTCCCAAGCATCAATTTCTAAACTTCCTGTACTCCCATCAACACAGGCCCTCCCATCTATAGCCGCACCTCCTACATTCCTTGCATTACCAGCTACACCCCTTGCATCAACTCCCCCAATGATCAATACATGACCATAATTGATACAATGAAGACATTGTCAAATGAAATGGCATCCATGAAAAAGAGAGAGGCTGAAAGGAATTTTTTGCCAAGGAGGTTCCCTCAGGTAACGAGAGATGCAGCACAATCAAGCAATAGGGGACAAGAGAGACCGAGCACGATATATACAAATGAGACAGTGGAGGCCGAAGAGCCTCCCACTGATTCTAACTTTTGGTGTACTACATGTAACGATCCACATGGGGAAAGTTCGTGTATGATACACCAACATTATGTACAAAGTATAGCAGTTGAAAAGAGTAAAGAAAAAATGAAAGGCCATGTAAATATAATTAGAGAGAAGGACCACAACTTCATGATGCCTACAGTAGAACAGGTTTCAGTTTTGACAAGATCAGGTAAGAAACCACTGCAAGTAGACCCTAAAGAGCTTCAGCCATTGAATGTTTCCCCTGCTCCCAAGGAAGTTCCCAAAGAAACTCCTAAGGGAAGTCTCCCTCAGGAAAGAAAATATCAGTTTCCAGCCAAAATTCAAGGGCAAGAAACACACAAAGAATTTATTCCTCGGGGGGAAAATGAAACCCAAGAACAGGCTAGGGAAAGGTTGAGATTCCCCTCACTGACAAAAAGGCAAAGAACTGAAGCTACCCAGGGATACAAAAATAAATATGAAACTTTTGCCAAAGAAAGAGAAAGAATAGTTGATTCACCTACATTCAGTATAGTAGAGGAAATGAAAAAGACTCCTTCTAAGGCAAGTATGTATGATGCTCTTCAAATCCCAGGTCAAATCGATCTCCTACAGGAATCCCTAAGAACAATGAAAAATGGAGGTGGGACTGCATCATCTTCAAAAATGGTTCTAACGAACTTGACGTCTGCCATTGGTAAGAATAGGCCACCACCCTTTTATTTGTCCCTTCAAATGGAAGGATGGGTTGTCCACAACTGCATGATAGATTCAGGCGCTGCTACCACTGTGATACCCAAAGCAGTATGTGATATTATGGGAATGGAGTACACTAGGAGCAGCGTAGGCGTCCTACAGTTAGATGGTACTCCAGTAAAAACTGTAGGAGTGATAAAGGATATTCCCATACGGCTGCATAAAATGCCTCAGATGACAGTCATACAAGAGGTAGTAGTCGTAGACTTGGAGCCCTATTTTGGTATGTGTCTATCCGGAGAGTTCACAAAAAATATAGGAGGATACTTATCCTTAGATTATTCTCATTTGGAGATACCTTTCAAAGGTAGAAGGGTCAAGATTTTTAATGAGAAACCATCTACGTTTCATGTAGAAAATATTGGTGAAACTGACCGTGTAAATATGATGATTGAAGAAACAATAGAAGAAGATCTAATGGAAGAAACATTAGAAGAGCTCCAAGTTGAGGATGAGTTTTCTCTACAGAATTTTAATGCCATGATAGAAACAGAAATAGGAAACTATTCTATTGAGAAACCAAAAAGAAAATTGATACCCTCCCTAGAAAAGGATGGTTCTGTGAATCAATTGTGGAAGCTTTTCTTTGATGGGGCTAGGTGCAAGAATGGAGCTGGTGCCGGAATAGTTTTGATTTCTCCCACCGGAGAGGAAAAGGTTTTCTCTTACAGGTTGACTTGGAGTTGCTCCAATAACGCAGCAGAATATGAGGCCCTATGCTTAGGGTTAAGAAAGGCTGAGAAATTGGGAATCAAACAGTTACTCATCTATGGAGATTCAGAACTTATTGTGAATCAAGTCACCAAAAAATGTATAAGTAAACAACATTATTTGAAGGCTTACAGGAACAAAGTGTGGGATCTCTTAGAGGCCTTTGAGGCCCTAAATATAAATTTTATCCCTAGAGAACAGAATACCCACGCAGATTTGTTAGCTTCAGTGGGAGCTAATTTTTGTCCTGTAAGTAATGTTATTCAGAAGTCTAAAACTGTTAGACTTATATACAGGCCTTCAGTGCCTGATAAAAATATTTTTTGGCAAGTTTTTGAAAATGATGAACAGATACTGGATTTCTTAATCCATGAAATGAATTGCTCAGCCAACCGGGATCTGCAGGATGAAGAGGAAGAGGATATTATTCAGTTAAAAAACAATCATATTCCTAAGGGTCTCATCACCCTTGAAAGCCTGTTTGATAACAATGATAGAGCAGTTGGCCAGAAAATCAAGGTCGATAAACGAAGATACAAAGATGTAGAGTTGGAGCCAGGAAAAATGATTAAGGTTGGAATCAGTTGTACAGAAGAGGAAGTGAACCAGATCAGAGAATTGTGTAAAAAATTCCCTGACATCATAGCTTGGGTGTATAGTGATCTAAAAGTGTACAATAAAGATGTTATTCAACATACCATAGAATCAGAAGAAGGAGCTAAGCCTTTTAGGCAAAAGCAAAGACCAGTGAATCCGAAGATAGAATCTTTGATGAAACAAGAACTGCTAAAACTCCTTCAAGCTAAAATAGTATACCCTATTAAACACTCCACCTGGGTGGCAAACTTGGTACCAGTCAGGAAGAAAAATGGAGATATCAGATTGTGTGTAGATTTCAGAAATCTGAATAGAGCATCACTCAAAGATCATTACCCGCTACCTCAGATTGACCAAATTCTACACAGTTGTAGGAGCAATGCAGCTCTTACAGTTAGAAGAACAAAGAGAGCAATCATACAATCACAATCGAAGCATATGGCGAGATCCTGAAGGATGGTTCAACAAAAAGACAACTGCCAAAAAATTTAGAGTGGGAGACTTGGTTTTGAAATGGAATGTAAAGAAAGCTAAGCCAGGTAACCATGATAAATTCGATGCTTTCTGGGAGGGACCATTTGAAATTGTTTCAGAGAAACAGTTCAATGCTTTCGAGTTGAAAGATCAAGATGGATTGGTTCTTCCCATCACGGTGAATGCATTTCACCTAAAGTTATATTTCTGTTGAGAAAGAAGAAAAGGAATTATATGTACAGTATAATATAAGTATATTCAGACAATATTTGTAAATATTACCATTTTTTGGCCTTAACAAAAAATTTCAGTCGCAGCCAATCAGAAGTCGACATTTTTTTTGAATAGAGATACTAAGGTATAAAGGGAGTTTTGATGAGGTAATGTTCACTTTTAATCTAAGTGCATTTTCCTATGTTCTTTGTCTTTCTCTGAAATATTCTTTTTACAACTGCATTTTTGACTCCGTTTCCCAATGGATGAAGGCCTGGTTCAAAATTTTTGCAAGCAAAAAATCCCCCAGAAGGCGCCAAGAATGTTAGTCAAAAAGTGACTAACTACAGAAAAACAGCTGATGCACCTTTTTGCATATTTTCCAAGAAGACCGAAGTGGCCCATATGCTAAAGATCAAAGAAAAAGCAAAACACCACAAGGAGGAAAAAGTGTCGCGATATCGCGACATGTTGCATTTTCATGGTCCAAAGCAAAGAGAAAGAGCAAGGAGGAAAAAGTGTCGCGATATCGCGACATGTTGCATTTTCGCGGTCCAAAGCAAAGAGAAAGAGCAAGGAGGAAAAAGTGTCGCGATATCGTGACATGTTGCATTTTCATGGCTAAGAGCAACAAAAGGGAGCAAGGAGGAAAAGTGTCGCGATATCGCGACATGTTGCATTTTCGTGGCTAAGAGCAACAAAAAGGAGCAAGGAGGAAAAGTGTCACGATATCGCGACATGTTGCATTTTCACGGTCCAAAGCAAAGAGAAAGAGCAAGGAGGAAAAAGTGTCGCGATATCGCGACATGTTGCATTTTTGGTCTAAAGCAAAGAGAAAGAGCAAGGAGGAAAAGTGTCGCGATATCGCGACATGTTGCATTTTTGGCTAAAAGAAAGAGAAAGAGCAAGGAGGAAAAGTGTCACGATATCACGACATGTTGCATTTTTTGTCTAAGAGCACAAAAGGGAGCAAGGAGGCAAAAGTGTCGCGATATCGCGACATGTTGCATTTTGGCTAAGAGCAACAAAGGGAGCAAGGAGGAAAAGTGTCGATATCTGACATGTTGCATTTTCACGGCTAAGAGCAACAAAAGAGAACAAAGAGGTAGAAGTGTCACGATATCGTGACATGTTGCATTTTCGTGGGCAAAAGCAAAGAGAAAGAGCAAAGAAGAGACGAATGTCACGATTTCATGACATGTCTCATTTTCACGGCGGGAGGCAACAAAAGAGCAAAGTAAGAGACGAATGTCACGATTTCATGACATGTCTCATTTTCACGGTTGGAGGCGACAAAAGAGCAAAGCAAGGAAATAATGTCATGATTTCGTGACATGTCTCATTTTCACGGCTGGAGGCGGCAAAAGAGCAAAGCAAGGAAAGAATGTCATGATTTCATGACACGCCAGTTGTAAAGGAATAAAATGTATTTTTGGCAATCAAAGGCATGCACTGACACCAAGAAGTGATTTCTGACATGATTATCAGAAATCTAGGATAGAGCAAGCTTGCCAGATGATTGAAAATGTGACAGGCTCATCTAGAATCTAATCTACAGAGAAGATATCTAATTCATAGAAGACTTGTGTATTATTAGAAACTGTAGATGATTGCTTGTAAAATAGTAAGATGTACTTAGAAAAAGATACTCTTTTAGGGTATATATAGGGGTGAGTGACTCCAGAAAAAAGGTTGGCTCTTGGACATTTACAAGCTTGATGTACATGTACTGGATTACAAGCAATAAAAGATTTCTTCTTCCGGCTTCCGAAACTTCTGTGTGCAAGTGTATGTATCTGGTGTTTTAACTTTTATTCATTCTAAGTTTTATAATGTATCTATTCTAAAATCTGGACTATGCACGTATAAATCTTGTTTCTAGAGTTGAACATTAAAAGATATTTACATGCTTTTAGACGAACATCTAAAAGTCACACTCAAGAATTCATGTTTTCTATAAAGAAGATATAAAGAAAACTCTGAAAGTAGTAATCTGCATCATCAATGTTTGTTGTTGTCCAATCTGTACCATGAGAAAAGTTCTAGCTTAGGCTATATTTCCCTTATCTCTTGTTCCCATTTTCTCTAAAAAACTCAAAGGAACCAGCCTTCTCTGGAGACTAGACAGATGATCTCAAGCAAGATCTGTCTATTCAATGTTGGCAAAGTCTAAGGTGCAACACTATTAACCGAAGGCAGATTTTGTTCCAATAGTTTTTGGCATGCCCGATGGGACCAGAAATCCCACAGTATTGTATAAGTTTTGGTGTTTTACCTTAAGAGCCTTTTTGTTTAAAAATCTCAAGAAAAACCACCTGGCGACTCCGTTGCAATTTAGACCATAAAAGAAAGACCTTGTCTAAAAACCTTCTAGTTATATAGCCATATGATAACCAGATCCCAAGCTAGAAACTTTGAAGAACCTATCGAGTTCTTTGAACTACATCTCAGAAGCCTAAAAGCACACCCTGTGCTAGCCGCACGATCAAATCCGCCCGGCACCATTAGCACCTCTTTAACACCCATTGTAGGAGCATCTGCAAGCAATCCCATAGTAGTTGTAACTCCTTTAGCAATCATGGCAGCCGCCCCTACCCCAGCGCATCTTGTGTGGAATCAAACTGGCCCTTTGAACTTGGGAACACACCACCAAATTCCACAAGCTGCACTAAAAGCATTACCGACCTTTGACGAAACAGGCAAAACAGCAGATGAGCACTGTTTAGATGTATCATCGCTAGCATCTATTTACAACATCACTCAAGAAGATGTAATGGTCAGATTGTTGATTATATCTTTGAAAGGAAAGATGCTCTATTGGTATAGAGCGCTTCCCACTGGATCCATTACTTCTTGGGCAGTACTTGCTAGCCGTCTGTTCGATGAATTTAATATACATGCGGATCCTTTCACATTGCTGAATCAATTCACTGTCATTGAGAGGCATCCACAAGAAGAAATCCAAGATTTCAACATCAGATTTACCAGAACTCGTGATAGAGTACCGCAGGGCCTAAAACCCATGGAAGAACAAGCTATATGCTATTACTTAAGGGCTTTTGATTCAGATCTCAGTATGATAATAAGGCAATCCCATGTAACCACTTTTCTTGGGATCTATCTAGAGGTAGCAAAGGGCGAAGCTGATCTCATCGCTACAAAAAGATATCCATCAAAGAGTCTATTGCCAATTGTACCAGAGCTTTCCCAAGCATCAATTTCTAAACTGCTTGTACTCCCATCAACACAGGCCCTCCCATCTATAGCCGCACCTCCTACATTCCTTGCATTACCAGCTACACCCCTTGCATCAGCTCCCCCCAATGATCAATACATGACCATAATTGATACAATGAAGACATTGTCAAATGAAATGGCATCCATGAAAAAGAGAGAGGCTGAAAGGAATTTTCTGCCAAGGAGGTTCCCTCAGGTAACAAGAGATGCAACACAATCAAGCAATAGGGGACAAGAGAGACCGAGCACGGTATATACAAATGAGACAGTGGAGGCCGAAGAGCCTCCCACTGATTCTAACTTTTGGTGTACTACATGTAACGATCCACATGGGGAAAGTTCGTGTATGATACACCAACATTATGTACAAAGTATAGCAGTTGAAAAGAGTAAAGAAAAAATGAAAGGCCATGTAAATATAATTAGAGAGAAGGACCACAACTTCATGATGCCTACGAGTAGAACAGGTTTTAGTTTTGACAAGATCAGGTAAGAAACCACTGCAAGTAGACCCTAAAGAGCTTCAGCCATTGAATGTTTCCCCTGCTCCCAAGGAAGTTCCCAAAGAAACTCCTAAGGGAAGTCTCCCTCAAGAAAGAAAATATCAGTTTCCAGCCAAAAGTCAAGGGCAAGAAACACACAAAGAATTTATTCCTCGGGGGGAAAATGAAACCCAAGAACAGGCTAGGGAAAGGTTGAGATTCCCCTCGCTGACAAAAAGGCAAAGAACTGAAGCTACCCAGGGATACAAAAATAAATATGAAACTTTTGCCAAAGAAAGAGAAAGAATAGTTGATTCACCTACATTCAATATAGTAGAGGAAATGAAAAAGACTCCTTCTAAGGCAAGTATGTATGATGCTCTTCAAATCCCAGGTCAAATCGATCTCCTACAAGAATCCCTAAGAACAATGAAAAATGGAGGTGGGACTGCATCATCTTCAAAAATGGTTCTAACGAACTTGACGTCTACCACTGGTAAGAATAGGCCACCACCCTTTTATTTGTCCCTTCAAATGGAAGGATGGGTTGTCCACAACTGCATGATAGATTCAGGTGCTGCTACCACTGTGATACCCAAAGCAGTATGTGATATTATGGGAATGGAGTACACTAGGAGCAGCACAGGCGTCCTACAGTTAGATGGTACTCCAGTAAAAACTGTAGGAGTGATAAAGGATATTCCCATACGGCTGCATAAAATGCCTCAGATGACAGTCATACAAGAGGTAGTAGTCGTAGACTTGGAGCCCTATTTTGGTATGTGTCTATCCAGAGAGTTCACAACAAATATAGGAGGATACTTATCCTTAGATTATTCTCATTTGGAGATACCTTTCAAAGGTAGAAGGGTCAAGATTTTTAATGAGAAACCATCTACGTTTCATGTAGAAAATATTGGTGAAACCGACCGTGTAAATATGATGACTGAAGAAACAATAGAAGAAGATCTAATGGAAGAAACATTAGAAGAGCTCCAAGCTGAGGACGAGTTTTCTCTACAGAATTTTAATGCCATGATAGAAACAGAAATAGGAAACTATTCTATTGAGAAACCAAAAAGAAAATTGATACCCTCCCTAGAAAAGGATGGTTCTGTGAATCAATTGTGGAAGCTTTTCTTTGATGGGGCTAGGTGCAAGAATGGAGCTGGTGCCGAAATAGTTTTGATTTCTCCCACCGGAGAGGAAAAGGTTTTCTCTTACAGGTTGACTTGGAGTTGCTCCAATAACACAGCAGAATATGAGGCCCTATGCTTAGGGTTAAGAAAGGCTGAGAAATTGGGAATCAAACAGTTACTCATCTATGGAGATTCAGAACTTATTGTGAATCAAGTCACCAAAAAATGTATAAGTAAACAACATTATTTGAAGGCTTACAGGAACAAAGTGTGGGATCTCTTAGAGGCCTTTGAGGCCCTAAATATAAAGTTTATCCCTAGAGAACAGAATACCCACGCAGATTTGTTAGCTTCAGTGGGAGCTAATTTTTGTCCTGTAAGTAATGTTATTCGGAAGTCTAAAACTGTTAGACTTATATACAGGCCTTCAGTGCTCGATAAAAATATTTTCTGGCAAGTTTTTGAAAATGATGAACAGATACTTGATTTCTTAATCCATGAAATGAATTGCTCAACCAACCGGGATCTGCAGGATGAAGAGGAAGAGGATATTATTCAGTTAAAAAACAATCATATTCCTAAGGGTCTCATCACCCTTGAAAGCCTGTTTGATAACAATGATAGAGCAGTTGGCCAGAAAATCAAGGTCGATAAAAGAAGATACAAAGATGTAGAGTTGGAGCCAGGAAAAATGATTAAGGTTGGAATCAGTTGTACAGAAGAGGAAGTGAACCAGATCAGAGAATTGTGTAAAAAATTCCCTGACATCATAGCTTGGGTGTATAGTGATCTAAAAGTGTACAATAAAGATGTTATTCAACATACCATAGAATCAGAAGAAGGAGCTAAGCCTTTTAGGCAAAAGCAAAGACCAGTGAATCCGAAGATAGAATCTTTGATGAAACAAGAACTGCTAAAACTCCTTCAAGCTAAAATAGTATACCCTGTTAAACACTCCACCTGGGTGGCAAACTTGGTACCAGTCAGGAAGAAAAATGGAGATATCAGATTGTGTGTAGATTTCAGAAATCTGAATAGAGCATCACTCAAAGATCATTACCCGCTACCTCAGATTGACCAAATTCTACACACAGTTGCAGGAGTAATGCAACTCTTACAGTTAGAAGAACAAAGAGAGCAATCATACAATCACAATCAGAAGCATATGGCAGATACTGAAGGATGGTTCAACAAAAAGACAACTGCAAAAAAATTTAGAGTGGGAGACTTGGTTTTGAAATGGAATGTAAAGAAAGCTAAGCCAGGTAACCATGATAAATTCGATGCTTTTTGGGAGGGACCATTTGAAATTGTTTCAGAGAAACAGTTCAATGCTTTCGAGTTGAAAGATCAAGATGGATTGGTTCTTCCCATCACGGTGAATGCATTTCACCTAAAGTTATATTTCTATTGAGAAAGCAGAAAAGGAATTATATGTACAGTATAATATAAGTATATTCAGACAATATTTGTAAATATTACCATTTTTCGGCCTTAACAAAAAATTTCAGTCACAGCCAATCAGAAGTCGACATTTTTTTTTGAATAGAGATACTAAGGTATAAAGGGAGTTTTGACGAGGTAATGTTCACTTTTAATCTAAGTGCATTTTCCTGTGTTCTTTGTCTTTCTCTGAAAGATTCTTTTTACAACTACGTTGTTGACTCCGTTTCCCAATGGATGAAGGCCTGGTTCAAAATTTTTGCAAGCAAAAAATCCCCCGAAAGGCGCCAAGAATGTTAGTCAAAAAGTGACTAACTACAGAAAAATAGCTGATGCACCTTTTTGCATATTTTCCAAGAAGACCGAAGTGGCCCATATGCTAAAGATCAAAGAAAAAGCAAAACACCGCAAGGAGGAAAAAGTGTCGCGATATCGCGACATGTTGCATTTTCACGGTCCAAAGCAAAGAGAAAGAGCAAGGAGGAAAAAGTGTCGCGATATCGTGACATGTTGCATTTTTGCGGCAAGAAAAAAAGAAGGAGGAAAAAGTGTCACGATATCGTGACATGTTGCATTTCCGACTAAGAGCAACAAAAGGGAGCAAGGAGGAAAAGTGTCGCGATATCGCGACATGTTGCATTTTCACGGCCAAGAGCAAAGAGAAAGAGCAAGGAGGAAAAAGTGTCACGATATCGTGACATGTTGCATTTTCGCGGTCCAAAGCAAGAGAAAGAGCAAGGAGGAAAAAGTGTCACGATATCATGACATGTTGCATTTTCGCGGTCCAAAGCAAAGAGAAAGAGCAAGGAGGAAAAAGTGTCGCGATATCGCGACATGTTGCATTTTCACGAGCAAAAGCAAAGAGAAAGAGCAAGGAGGAAAAGTGTCACGATATCGCGACATGTTGCATTTTCGCGGCTAAGAGCAACAAAAGGGAGCAAGGAGGCAAAAGTGTCGCGATATCGCGACATGTTGCATTTTCGTGGCTAAGAGCAACAAAAGGGAGCAAGGAGGCAAAAGTGTCGCGATATCGCGACATGTTGCATTTTCAGCGAAAGCAAAGAGAAAGAGCAAGGAGGCAAAAGTGTCGCGATATCGTGACATGTCTGCATTTTCAAGCAAAGAAGAAAAGAGGAGAAGTGTCGCGATATCGCGACATGTCCATTTTGAGGAAAAGCAAAGAGAAAGAAAGGAGAAAATGTCGCGATTTCGTGACATGTCTCATTTTCGTGGCTAAGAGCAACAAAAGGGAGCAAGGAGGAAAAGTGTCGCGATATCGCGACATGTCGCATTTTCACGGCTAAGAGCAACAAAAGGGAGCAAGGAGGCAAAAGTGTCGCGATTTCGTGACATGTCTCATTTTCGCGATGGGAGACAGCAAAAGAGCAAAGTAAGAGATGAATGTCACGATTTCGTGACATGTCTCATTTTCACGGTAGGAAGCAACAGAAGAGCAAAGGAAGAGACGAATGTCATGATTTCGTGACATGTCTCATTTTTGCGGCGGGAGGCAGCAAAAGAGCAAAGTAAGAGACGAATGTCGCGATTTCGTGACATGTCTCATTTTCGTGGCTGGAGGCGACAGAAGAGCAAAGCAAGGAAAGAATGTCACGATTTCATGACATGTCTCATTTTCGTGGCTGGAGGCGGCAAAAGAGCAAAGCAAGGAAAGAATGTCGCGATTTCGTGACACGCCAGCTGTAAAGGAATAAAATGTATTTTTGGCAATCAAAGGCATGCACTGACACCAAGAAGTGATTTCTGACATGATTATCAGAAATCTAGGATAGAGCAGGCTTGCCGGATGATTGAAAATGTGACAGGCTCGTCTAGAATCTAATCTGCAGAGAAGATATCTAATTCATAGAAGACTTGTGTATTATTAGAAACTGCAGATGATTGCTTGTAAAATAGTAAGATGTACTTAGAAAAAGATACTCTTTTAGGGTATATATAGGGGTGAGCGACTCCAAAAAAGGGTCGGCTCTTGGACATTTACAAGCTTGATGTACATGTATTGGATTACAAGCAATAAAAGATTTCTTCTTCTGGCTTCCGAAACTTCTGTGTGCAAGTGTATGTATCTGGTGTTTTAACTTTTATTCATTCTAAGTTTTATAATGTATCTGTTCTAAAATCTGGATTGTGCATGTATAAATCTTGTTTCTAGAGTTGAACATTAAAAGATATTTACATGCTTTTAGACGAACATCTAAAAGTCACACTCAGGAATTCATGTTTTCTATAAAGAAGATATCTAATTCATAGAAGACTTGTGTATTATTAGAAACTGCAGATGATTGCTTGTAAAATAGTAAGATGTACTTAGAAAAAGATACTCTTTTAGGGTATATATAGGGGTGAGTGACTCCAGAAAAAGGGTGGGCTCTTGGAAATTTACAATCTTGATGTACATGTACTGGATTACAAGCAATACAATATTTCTTCTTCTGGCTTCCAAAACTTCTGTGTGCAAGTGTATGTATCTGGTGTTTTAACTTTTATTCATTCTAAGTTTTATAATGTATTTGTTCTAAAATCTGGACTGTGCATGTATAAATATTGTTTCTAGAGTTGGACATTAAAATATATTTACATGCTTTTAGACGAACATCTAAAAGTCACACTCAGGAATTCATGTTTTCTATAAAGAAGATACAAAGAAAACTTTGAAAGTAGTAATCTGCATCATCAATGTTTGTTGTTGTCCAATCTGTACCATGAGAAAATTTCTAGCTTAGGCTATATTTCCCTTATCTCTTGTTCCCCTTTTCTCTAAAAAACTTAAAGGAACCAGCCTTCTCTGGAGACTAGACAGATGATCTCAAGCAAGATCTGTCTATTCAATGTTGGCAAAGTCTAAGGCGCAACACTATTAATCGAAGGTAGATTTTGTTCCAACAGGTCTACATTAGAAGGTTCTTATCTACATCAAAATATACATATATGAACATGGACAGGACATCATTATTAAGCCAAGTACAAGGTGCTATTACAAAGGCATTATCTACACTACAAACGTAGTGCTCAATCAACACATTGAAATCATAAGAGAATAAGGGAAAAGGTGCTATACCCAAGGCCATAGCTTGGAGAGAATGTTCATCTAGAAGAAGCACTCAAATTATCCATAATACCATCATTCGAAGCTCCATAGAACCTCAGTGTATCATAGCTAAAGCTAGCCATCAAAGCAACATGCAAGAAGAAGGTAAATTGCTATCAAAGAAACGGAGCAAACCAACAAATAGTGCAAAGGAACAAGCAAGAGAAAGGTTATAATATTCAAGAAAGGATTTACATGAAAATAACCTGAGTTCCACTTGGGAAAAACACTCTAAGCACCATATAATTACTCAACACTCAAGGGATAATCTAGCACCTACCTTGAGGAATTACGAAAATCATTGAGGAGGTTACTTAAATCATCATTACACATAGGAATGAATGTTGAAATAATATCAATGCCTATCTTCATTGTAACTCACATGTGACACTTATCTAAAGTTGGAAGGAATATTTTTTATTTAAATTGCCCAACTTAGAGGAAGAAAGAACAATGACGAAAGAGCAAGGTCAAGCATTGAAAGGTGTGGAAGCACATTTGTAGGAAGAAGCTAAATCAAGCTTGTACGTCATTCAAGAGGATTAAGCTTGCATTAAAGGCGTATCATAAACCAACAACTCTAGTTCTCTTCAATTGGAGATTACTTACATTTACCAAGTGCAATTCAAGGTGAAAACAAGCACCATTCGAGAAGGGAACAAGAACCATACAAAGAGGAAACCGCCACCGGTCAAAGAGAGCATTGAATGCTCATTAGCACCACATTTCAAAAGTCATCACTACCACAAAATCTATTGGATCAATGTATCAAGGGAAGATAATCCACAAGGATTACTAAGGTATATTGTGCACCCATATTACTAAGGTTATTTACTTACTTTTATTAAAATCTAAAAGGAGATATAATGTGATTTTTATAAGGTTTACTATTGCATTGGATAATATAAATTCAGCCAGGCATTAGTAGATAGTAAAGCAAGTTTATATTTCAAAAGAATAATTATTGAGGTGCATACCCATAATGTAATATTTTTAATATTCAAAGTAGGAGATATAAGGTTGTCAACCTTGATTAAATCATTATTAATTTGCAAATACCATTATTTTCTAATATTCCAAAAAGTAGGGAGATATAAGGTATACTACTTCAAACTATATACATATAATTAGAATTTAGAAAATTAATCTATTGGTAAAAGAAGCAAATCAATTTCTTGCATATAGAGTTGTCTCATACTCATTCTAAGAAGACAAAAAGAAATCTCACCATTTAAGCATACTTCATTGGGAAATATAAGGTAAAAATTAAAAGGTTGATTATTCTCAAAATATTATAAAATCAACTTAGAAGGTGAACTAAGCATATTCTAATTATTAGGGAGATATAAGGAATCCTACAAAACCTAAGTCCTAAATATATTTTATCAAATTAGTTTACATACTAAAAAATAGGGAGCCATAAGGAAGTCAACTTCAAAGGATAAGAAACTACAAAATCAAAGCAATTATGGATATATGAACAAGTAAACATACTAGAGGAAATCCATGATGGTATGATTACCTTAAAGTCTTAAATATTCATAATATGAAAGTGTAGATGCAAAAGCGAAACACCACAAATAGATATAAAGACAAATTGAAATCAATAGATAATATTGCACCAAAAGAGATGATTTTTATTAATATGGGGGGAGCCTCAAATCTCTAATGTTATAATGAAAGAATTAATTTCTTTGATATAAATGTTTACAATAGATAGGGTTCTCTGAAACCCTAGCAAACAACGCTGGTGGTGTATTCAATCTCACTTCTAATCCTAATAGATGTGAGTGGACTTTGTGTTATCCAATACTAGGCCACTCCAGCTTAAGTAGCTACACAATGCTAGTGTAGCACTTCCAGATCTGCATACAAGAAAATAGCAAACAGATCAGTAGCAACTATGAGTGCTCCACAATGTGAGGTCCTCAATAATCAATACAAAATCCTAGATATCTAAAGTAAATAACATGAACAGAAACTGAAAATATATGGAATGAAATAACAATAAGAATATTTACCTTGATACGCTTGCTATTTTCTTATCTGTGATATTTGTTGTAGGAAATCGGTGCAACAATTCCATACCATCGCTCGAGGGCTAGTAGGGTTGCATAGCTCTAGTGTAAGATGCCCGTGGATGCTCAACAATAGTAGAAAATGCCCATGGGTGCTTAGGAATGGTAAATGGCACCCAGAGGCACTCGATGATGAAGAGAAAGTACCTAGAGGTGCTTGCCAGTGACAGAGAGAGCCCGAAGACATTTAGAAGTTGAGGTGAAGATCTGCATAAGAATATCTAGCTAGGCGAGAGGGATGGCAATGGATGTGGGGGTTATGGTGAGCAAGGATGAAAGGTGATAGTGCTTGGGTACTCCAGAGAACTCAGGAACAAATGGCTTAGCAAAAATGACTTAGGATTTGAGCCATCAAAATGGATCCTATTAATAATCCACAGTAGGGTATGTTAGGGTTTGAGTGACACGAATTGTGTGGCTCAGATTAAAACATAACGGAGGGTGGATATTAATTTTGGGTGTGTGGCATGGATTGATGTAAATGGATGGCTGGGATTGGGTTAAATTGGATGGTTGGGATTTATTCACATATATAATATTTATATTTATTAAATATATAATATAATATTAAAATATTAATATTAAACATATATTTAATAAATATACCTAAATATATAAATAAATAAATACATAAATGGTGAGAAGACATAGATGGATGACAAGTGGCTATATTTTGGTGTCTATAGATGCCCCTTTTTATACTGTGTTGCGTAAAACACAATGCAATGCAAAAACACAAGACACTTGTTTGGGCAAGGTGCAAAAACAACTTTCTCTTGGGATGAAAAATGAACTTGAAGACAAAAGAATTAAAGAATTTGGATTTATGTAGCTTACCCCCTCAATTGGTGAATGAGTTTGTGGATGAATATCACAAGCCAATTGAAAAATCTATGCAAAGATGTAAATGTGATACCATTTTTCCCCAATGGTGGGAAGGGGATTGGTGAAAAATGTGAAATGATGCATTTATTTTTGCCCCAACAGATGAAGGGTTTTGTGAAAAATGTGATGAAAATGTATCTATTTATATCCCAACAGATGAAGGGAGTTTTGTCAAGTATAGATGTCATGATCATGTAAGATGTAGTTGCCCTAAATGTGGGAAAGTCAAAACCAAATGTGGTTGCCCTAAATTTTGGGTGATTCGATGTTGTTGAATAATGTGCCTTTCGATGTCATTGATATGCAAAGATGAAGATGCAAAAAAATAAAAAGAGTCAAATTTGGAGGGCCTGCTAGTGACTGTTGAATAATTCCCACAATTGGAACCAATCACCCTAGCTAGTGTCTATACTTGTGATGACTTTTAAGAAAATATGAAATGATAAAATGTGATTTTGTCCAAGTTTTAAGCTCGATTAATTAGGCCACCAATGACAGCGTTTGTGCAAATTGTTCTTGGTAAGGTTTCACGCAAAATGTGAAGTACCAAATGTGATTATGATTTCAAACAAGGAGATATGGAATGATGAAAATGACCAAGTATCCTTATGGTAGGTTATTCATCTTACCAAATTGCATGGATGCAAATTACTTTAATCGCCAAGTATATAGAATAACATACTAGATACAAGGTTCACTTGAATGTTGTTTAAACTTGTAAAATATGCAAATGATGATGTGGAATGATATTGATGATGTGAAAATAATGTATTAATGATGAGAATGATTATTATGGTTGTTTTGTGAATATTTGGACTATTTTGGAGTGCTTTTGTAACTTGTTAAGTGGATCTGCAATTTGTGGTTGCAAACAAAAATCATACATCCAAATCAATTGGAACCTTCACAAAACCTGTCAATATGATGAAACATATGCATGAATGTAATATGAAGTGATTTCGTGGGGATAAGCCACTATTTTATAAAAAATTTCCTTTTATCAAAGTTGATGTCAAATTTTAATTGGTACTTTTGGCATGCATAGATTCTTGCCAGTATTTGGGCACTCTGCAAACACCCTGGTATGCTTCAATGCACCAAGAAACACCCATGGGCATATCAAGGTGCATGAAGCAGCTATAAATAGCTTGCTTGGGCAAAATTTGATCTCATTTGTACACTTTTGAGTTTGAGAAGCTATGTCTAGGAGAGTTGGGTGAAGTAGAGTGGAGTGAGGTGAGGCGAATTGGGCATGGAAGCTATGGTGGTGGAAGGAGCGAATGTGGGGTCAGAGCTAGAGTGCGAGTAGCTGAGGTAATGTCCTTTTTGTGCAATTTTTTTTTGAGCATGTGTTAATGACAAATGTTTTATGATATGTTGTAGCTTAGGATTTTGGAGGCTCAACACCTTACATTCCTAGGATAAGAAAGGCACTGGTGGACGAGGAGTGGGAGTTTCTAGAGGTTGTGGGGCTAGCAAAGGTAGCCTAGATTGATGTGGTGAGGGATAACGAGGGGTACCTATTTGACTTGGTGGAGAGGTGGGATCCAAATAGGGAAAATTTTCAGCTCCCCATGGGAGAGGTGACCCTTACACTTGAGCATGTATACCGCATCCTCAAGGTGCCATTGGAGGGGGTGCGCATTGAGTTTGGATGCAATAAAGGTACAAATATGAAGACATTTGGTGATAGATAGCAGGGTGTGAGGGTGGAGAGTGGGGGTATTCCCTACTTGTCCATGTATGTGGACAATAATTTGGATGCCCTCCATGCTTTTGTGATGTTTATTTCCTTGGAAAATTATAGGGTTATTGAGTTATATGCTCACTATGTAGAAGGTGTATGCATGGGATCCTACCTTATTGGTGTAGGCATATTTGGAGCTCTATTAGGTGAGGCAATGGAGGAGGAAGGGATTAGGATGCAACTTTTTGTTGTAGTATTGGGGTTGGGAGCACTTCAGCCTGGCTCGACCAGAAGGCTTACCAGTGGTATGTTTGGGTAGGGGGCATCTCTACACGAGGAGATAGGTGATGGTCAAGGAGGTACAACTAAGGCAACCTGTGTGGAAGAGCCAGTAATACCAGGATTTGTGTATTGGGCTAATATCTGACCAAGTGATATGGAGGTGTTGGTCATAAATATGCCTAAGTACAAGATATTATCACTTGTGCACCCTAGACTCAACCAACATTGAAAGGCCGAGGGAAAGATAAAATTCCTTCTGATCGATCTCCAGAGAGGGTTGGCTCCCTTACTATATCCTACACTATTTAAGACTAGAGTTGTGGGAAATAAACTAGAAATAATGGAAAGAAAGGGAAATATGGCCACAAGTCGAAGGTGTAGGATTGGGGAAATATTAACAACAGGAATTCCACTCAAGCATATAAATAGCATATAATAAAAGAGAGCACCAGAATTTACTTACAACCTTGCACAGATAACCTCTAGGATTGCATTCCAAAATTCACTTCCTCACCGGTAATATTCAAATTCATATGCAGAATTTAAATTTCAATAATAGATAAGAAATATGAGCATAAAAGAGAAATGCATAAAATAGAAGGAAATCACACATAAAGTTGCTTGCAAAATCAGAAGCCAAATATCTCTTATTTACATAGAGAACTTGATAAGTTTTTTGCAAAATGTCTTTCCTCCTTTACAATGGAAATTTGATTAGTATTTATAGAGGTTTTCCCTTCTTTCATTAAATACATGTGGAGGCAAGGTGTTTGCCATTCAGACACCAATAACAACAACTCTCTCCTCAGCAACAACAAAAAACCAATGAGCAAATATCAAAGAAAATATCTACTGATTTTATCACATGGCATATCAGGCTTCAGCAAAAATCATCGATCTGATTTCAATCTCTATGGTGGCACCTTGGAAATGCATACCCACGAAGTGGTCGATGCCTCAAAAATGAACAATATTGCACTAGAATCAAGAGTGCCATACTTAAACCTAGATTTTTTTAGCAATAATATCACCAGAGGAATTAATTTTATTAATATTAATCATTTTTCAAAGAATATTTGCAATGAAAACATGAAATTTCACTCGAAATGGACCTTTTTCTTCAATTCGCCAAGTTACGTCTGAAATGAGATTTCGCTTGGAATGTGCACTTCATAATTTTATCCTGTGTAAAATGAAATTTTACTCCAATATTTGTCTAGGAAAATCTTCTATTGCCATAAGTGGGGCCAATCTTGGAAACTTGATTTCTTTGAGAATTAATGAGAACAAAACTACCGATAGAATAGTTTCACCAATGAAATGCCCAAAAGAAAGAATGTTCATTACACTTTGGAGTGAAAAGGCATTTCGGAGGGTGAAATAGCCATTCAGAAAAAAAGCATTTCAGAGAATGAAAAAGTATTTTACTTGAATTGCACCCGAAATTACACCCATTAGATATTTAGAAAATTTTCAAAAAATTGTTCAATGTGTGAAAACACTCAAAAAGTATTTGTAAGTTTTACTGGCAAATTTCAAACAAATTTTACAACAAAATTTCAATGTGGCAAAAATGCCAACATTTCTGGTGGCTCACGGGGTATTCAGCTCATCTGGATGCAATCGATCCCAAGCCTTTATTCATTGGGTGTAGAGTCCCCACTATCATCTGCATCTGATGGTCGGCTACATGTACCAGATTTGTCCCACTTTTTGAGATGTGTCGTTATGGATTTATACACTACAACTACATCAGCCCATGCATCTATAGTAATCGCCTCACGAGCTTTGAGTTTACCCACAAGATATATCAACCTTTTCTATATCAATATATTTATCTCTTTGGCTGAGCTCTAGTAATCCAAACTCAATGCGAATGAACTTTCTCATCAATAGTACTACATGCTCTTCAATGATTGGGCTCCTCCAAGTTATTAATATCTGAGGTATCATCCATGAAAATAGCCCATAATTCATCTAGTTATTTCTTCATTAGAATATTCCCTTGATCATCAACAAAGCTAGGGAAACCATTAGTTGTGATGGTTTCAAAGTGAACCAAGGAAATGTGCCTCTGATGCTCAAATGTCTCTCGCATCATACGGGCTTCTTTAAGAAGTTCCATATTGGATAAAAAACTGTGCAAGGTGATTTTGGCACTTGCCCAATCATGGGCTATTTCACTCATTGGATGAAACCGAAGATCCATTTGAGTCATTGACTGGATCTTCATGGCCATTTCTAACTTTGGATCTAAATATTACTCTATGTTTTCCACTATAGGCCCGCCATATGAAACAACTGCCTATACTTCCTGAAGGAACATGAGAACTAATGTAGCCTTGGTTGCCATTTTCTTGCAATCAGTCAACAACTACATACCCTTGGTTAGGGTCACAGATTGCATTGATTTTTCCACCAACTGATTCTACAAGTCCTGGAACTAGTCTTGCAAGGCTTGGATCTTCAATTGTGCTTCTTGCTCTGCTACCTAGAATTGAGTAGTTGCATGTTTTATCTCCATGATTTCACCCTCCAAATGCATTGCCTACTACTACCACTATTGAGATTCAGACTGTGCAGTATCCAGTTTGGTCTTTTATGCTGCCAAGGCCTCCTCTAACTCCCTGATCTTTGCTTTAGCCTGGATGAAACAATCCTTATAATGCTCAGCTTGTAGGTAAATTAAACTTGATGCCACTTTTATGGTGTCCATTTGCTCTGCTGGATCCATATTTGTGAGGTCCTCGATGATATCTTGGTATGAATAGTCAGTGGGCACCATTTCTCTTTGAGGTTTTTGAACCTAAGGAACCATTGTCACTATGTGCATCTCCATCGTTGTTGGATCAAAAGTTACTTTCTTCATTGGTTTTGCCATGGCTAGTGCATCCTTTATATTACAATTCTTCAGCCATCTTGATGAACTTTGTCATGCCCTACTAATTTTTTTTGCTATCAGGTGCTCAGGTAACAACTCCATCTCAGAAGCTAGTGGCTCCTGTACTGCAAAAATTGGGGAAGACAGGAATAGGGCTTGTTGAGGATTTGATTCAACCACAAGGATGGAAGTGGAGGGTGTTTCAGCCACGCTTACTCAAAGAGGGGCTTGCGTGGTTATAGAAGTAACGGGATGAGAAGGCATGAAAGATAAAAAAAGAGGGTAATGGAAGGGAAAATGGATTTGGGGCAGACACGAATGAACTGAAGGAAAGATAAAGGATGGAATGGGTGAAACTGGGGAAGCACTAGTGACCTATGACTGTGGGACATAAATAGGAATGGAAGAGGTGGATGCAAAAAGTTGAGGTGAAGTAGACATGAGAACTGTAGATGAAAAGACAATGGTCACCAAATGCTTATCAGAAAGGGAAGAAGAAATAAAATGCATACCTACGGGCTCTAACATCATTTGAGTTCATGGTGAATGTTGTTGTGCCACAATATTGTCCTCTCCTTTTGATCTTGCCTTATCCACATTTAGATCTACTATTGTCACCATTGGGCCTGATTTTCCTAGTTGAGTCAAAGAAGATATATCCGAAGAAACAACTGGCTCAATTGTTGGTGAAGGAAGCAATTTGGTGCTCAGCGTAGAAAGGGTTCCACTCTTGGGTTTCTTCACTATATTAGGGAAAGGGACTCTCATATCTACACTCCTCTTATTTTTTGGGAGTTTATCCTCCAGCGGAAATTTCTCTTGCTCTTAATATTCAATAATTATCCCCTCTTCTTTCAATGCCTCCTCTTGTATTATTATATCTTCTTCTCTATCTAGACTGCTAATACTTCTAGGCACTAAATCAGCAAGGGAGAGGGGCTGGTATTTTTCATACTGTTCATCATAGATCATCGAAAATGTATCATCCATAATGAACATATAATTTACCTTGGGCTTATTTTGGTGAACCCTCATGATCCACCAGTTGGAAATCTTCTCATCAAACCAATCAGGAAATTTTGCCTTCATTTGTTCAAACATACCTGAAGGAGGAACTTGCTTTGGATGATTTATCGAATCATATTCGACCTCCATCTCATAAAAATTGTGCCAAGGAGGAAGTGACATCATCTTCTTCACATGTCATTCAAGGTCATGACCTTCGAGATTATTACTTTGTTGTACGATGTCTTCTCTGGGGCAACAATGAAAAGTCTTGGCCTTGATGTGATTGGCAAAAATACCCAAAGGATCATATTTCCATCATTGAGGAAGCTCAACCAATCCGTGGTCATAGAGCGTCTCATTAATTAATTCATTTTTCCCACTTTGAGTAACCATTATATCACTAAACTTGAAAGGCATAGCACATGTATTTTTGTTTCCCCTGCCTGACCCATAGGTATCATTTATGAAATCACTTTGTTGGGCTACCTCTAAGGCAAAAATATGTTCAGTTGTAAAATATGGCCATAGAAAAGGTTTACCAGTAAAACCAAACATTCTAATTACCATGCCTTGTGTCAGTAAAAGACATCATCTATTTTCCTAATCAACCACTTCTTCTTGCATGGCCCGAGGCACTCTGTTGCATACTCCATAAATTAACTTCAAGGCAGGTCCTAAGAATATCCTATTGAAATTATAATAGGAGTGCATACTGGCAATACTTTTTCTACTTCATTTGTATTGTCTATTGCTATGAAGGCAAAATGAGAGTGCATATGATAAAAAAAATACCATGCCAAAATGGGAACAATTCTTGAAAGTAATATCTTCTCCACTTTGTACCTTTCACAATTGTGAGTGTATCCTCCATTCCAAGAAATCTATCCAATCGAATAAAATCGGGTTTGGAGTTGTTTTCATGGCGGTTGGAGCATAAAACCCTACTTGTGAAATACACTGTGCCAATGATGCTAGCCACTTGTGCACTATGGAATCTAAATATAGTCTTGTTAGCCATGTTATCATTGAATACAAATATGGGCTCTTGAAATTCTTTAATGGTACTAGCAGTTTTGGCAATTCTCCAAATCGTGATGTCTTCAATAACTGGATCTCCATGAATTTCCGCATGTGAATAGTGGATCGATACCTCTCTTACTCTTCTTTAAAATTGAGCTTTTTAAATGTGGTATAAGATGGAGGTTGTGCACCACAAGCAAACACATCTCGTATGGAACTAGTCGAAATACTAAACAACTCTTCTCCATGGGCATTTTGGACAGTTCTTGAATCATTATTATAACATTACGCGATTACCCAAATTAGCTTGGGACATGGGTGTACGGGTGTACACAGGTACCAGAATATATGAGAATGAAACTCTATAGTCCGGGGACTTTCAGCAGACATCTTTTGTACAGCAAACTCGGCATCCAAAAGCATTTTTTCCACACTTTTGTTGGTGATGTTGCAATCATTGATATGCATCAAACGATCATCATAGGTTTTTAGTTCCACATCTTCATCCTCCTCTTCTCAAGATTTTTTTTGCTTCTTTTCAATTTTAGACCTTTTTTGCACCTTCACCTTCTTGGCTTCTGTAGCTTTCTTCCCCATCTTTAGCTTTCTTTGAATATGCAACAAAGAACGAAAAACCCTGGAGCAAAAGAAATTCGCAAGATTTCTATACGGGAACCCTGCAAATGCTTTGATTCAAAACAGAAGGGTTGGCCTCCTTTTATAAATTTTCATGTATATCCGTTGGAAATCTTGCTAATTTTATGGGCACCACATGCATTCCAATGATGATTTTTTTTATTATTTTTTTACCACCTCTTCCTGAAGTGTTAGAAGTGGTTGTTTTTTTTTGCTTTGGAAAGTGTGATGAGTGGGTGGAATGTATGACGTGGGGTGAGAAATGGAAATATGCAAAAATTATGGGCAGTGCAGTATGGAAATGGAGGTTCATGGGGAAGAAGAAGGGCGGAAGGTTTTGAATGCATTGTGGGTTTTTTTTTTTTGTTCTCAGTAGGGAATGTTGCTGGAAAACAACAACAACAACAAAATAAAAATAGGGGGTTTCAAGTTAAGGTTATGCCATGAACTAAAAATGGTAAAAAAATGCAAGCCTTTTTTTTAAAAAGAATTTCAGGCCCCGAAATAGCCATTTCGGGGTCCGAAACAGGTTTTTCGAGAAGCATGGGTGCATGGATGGAACACCTCTTTTTTTTTCTTTTTTCTTTTAATATCATAAAATAAACGCAAACACCGTTTCGGGTGAAAAAGGCTTTTCAAGATCTGAAACAGGCTTTTTGAGCACCGAAAAGGGTATTTCGAGAGTAACTTTTTTTTATTTCATACTATTTTGTTTTTTAAATATTGGCCCAAAAAAGCACGAGGAGGCATTTTGGGATGGAAAAATATTTGGGCAGGAAAGGGATGGAGGGAAATGGTGGTTTTTTTGTTGTTGTTCTTAGCAGGGAAGGTTTCTGGAAAACAACAACAGTAAAAAACCAAAAACAATGGGTTTCAAGGTAAGGGTATGCCATGAACCGAAAAGGGTAAAAAAATGCAAGCCTTTTTTTCAAGAACTCCCTAGTTAAGCATAACCTTCCTAGAGTAGCACTCAGATGGGTGACCTCCTGGGAAGTCCCGGGCTCTGACCACTTTTCAATTTTTTTTTTTTAAATCAGAAAGAAACGTAAAATGAAAATATGTACATATTTACATCCATAATCTCTATTTTCACTGATAATAGGCCTTCAAATGAAGACCATTGACTGGAATTGACAATGCATGACCATCCATATCTTGCAAATAAAAAGAATTAACTTGATTGGCACCTGTGATTTGAAATGGACCCTCCCATATTGCCTCAAACTTGTGATGTTTGTCAGGTTTTGACTTCTTTTCATTCCACTTCAATACGAGATCGCCAACCTTAAATATCCTTTCAAAAACCTTTTTACCGAACCACTTCTTCATCATCTCAGCATGCTCTATGAAGGCTTGGTATGATTTCTCCCTTTCTTCCTCCAACTGTAAAAGTTGAGCTAACCTCATGTTCATAGGGTCAGACTCATCATTCTCATCATCAATCAAATGCCTAGTTTGGAGGGCTGGTAATTCAATATGGATAGGCAAAACCACTTCTTTACCGTATACCAAGGAATAAGGGGACGTCTTGATAGATTTTTTCATCGATATGCGATCGACCCATAATGCTTGGTTCAAAAGTAGGTGCCAACTCCGCTTATTGTTGCCAAGGGTTCTCTTCAAAATTTTGAGTAGGTTCTTGTTTGTAGACTCAGCCAGGCCGTTCCCCTACGGATAGTAATTAGATGAAGTTTTCAAATAAATTCCATACCCATAAATTCATTGATTTTGGCGCCTATGAAAGGAGTTCCATTATCAATTATGATTGCATCCGGGACACCAAAGTGGGTAATCAACCCCTCGAGGAAAGTGATGACCGTGGCTTGATCCACTTTCTTGGTTGGAATTTCTTTAGTCCATCTAGTGAAGTAGTCAGTCGTAATCAAGATATACTTGTGGCCGGTAGACGAGTTAGGATCAATGACCCCGATAAAGCCTAGGCCCCATTGCTGGAATGGTGCTTCTACTTGAATTGGGTGGAGGGACAATGATGCATTCCTAGTCCTGCCGACATATCTTTGACACTTATCACACTTCTAACTGACTTTGAAGGCATTTGCAAAGAGAGTGGGCCAAAAGTAGCCTGCTCGAATGATCTTCAACGCCATGGGTCTACTTGCATAATGGCCTTTCGACAATCTAGAATAAAATTCTTGTAATATTTTCTCCTTCTCTAATTATTTGACACACCTGAGAAGAACTCCATCAATATTCTTATGAAACAAGCCATTTGGTAGTAAGACATACTTGAGGGCTTGTAATCTAAATCTCCTTCTCTATGAGGCGTTAAGATGTGAAGGACATCTCCTAGAATAAAAATATTTGATCAACTCCTTTGTCTAATCTTGATCAGCTGTACAATGATTGTCAAAATTATAATTATCCACTACATCTTCATATCCACAAATTATAGTTTTTGAGGTAGCACTCTTTGCAAGTTCTTGGCACAATGCTCGACCTCAAACAAGTTTGGTTGGTCGAATCTCAACATCAAATTCCTATATCTTGGAA
The DNA here is from genome assembly GCA_028583015.1 of Wollemia nobilis. Lineage (NCBI taxonomy): Eukaryota > Viridiplantae > Streptophyta > Pinopsida > Araucariales > Araucariaceae > Wollemia > Wollemia nobilis. The sequence continues at coordinate 2,583,455 of JAQPPZ010002150.1, forward strand.
ACCCATCCGACTCTCCTATCTCCAAGCTCTCCCTGGATGATGAAACTTCAGACATCTGGATGAACAACATAAACTATTGTTTTGCTCTGTGAAACAAAGTGCCAAAACTTCTTCAGAGACTTCATTACCACATACACCTATTTCTCAATGAAGTTATACTTCTCTTGATGTGGTTGGATGACTTGGCTTAGGAAAGCAATTGGGCATTCATTTTCATCATCTCCCTTCTGTGTAAGTACCGTTGCGTAACTTTCTTGCTCACCAACAACATACAAGATAAAATCCTTGGAATAATCAGGGTTTACCAAGACTGGAGCTCGAGTGATTCTTTCTTTGATCTCCTCAAATGATTGCTTCCTCTACTTGGTCTATTTAAATTCAGCATTTTTCTTTAAAAGCTCTGTCATCGGCTTTACCACTTGAGCGAAATCAGCAACAAACTTTCGAACAAAATTAATTTATCCAAAAAATGATTGCAAATCCTTCTTATTGGATGGCAAATGGAAGCTTCAGAAGAGCTTGGGCTCTAGCTGGATCAATAGCTAAGCCATTTTCTGAAATGACATGTCCTAGGAGCTTTCCCTCCTTTATAGAAAAAATTGACTTCTTTGGATTGATGGATATGCCAAATTCTCGACACTTTTCAAATACCCACCTTAAATGAGATCCGTGCTCCTCCCTATTGTGAGAGAAAAAAGTCATATCATCCAAATAAATCACAATAACATGATTTAACAACTCACCAAAGGCTACGTCCATCGCCCTTTGAAAATTTTCTCCAACGTTTGAGAGTCCAAATGACATTCACTGATAAGAAAAGGTTCCCCATTTTGTGGTGAACGCCATTTTATGTTGGTCCTCATCCTTGACCCAAATTTGGTTATATCCAGAGAATCCATCCAACAAAGAGAATATCTGAGCTCCCATGACCACATGAAGAATCTGGTCAATCTGGGGTAAAGGATAATGATCCTTTAGTGATGCTTGATTCAAATTTTGAAAATCAACACATAGGCGAATATCTCCATTCTTTTTTCGTACTCGACACTAGATTTGCCACCCAGGTTGAATGCTTGATTGGGTAAATGATTTTAGCCTCCAACATTTTTAGCAGCTCCACCTTCATCAATACTTCAATTTTAGGATTAACCGGTCTCTGCTTTTGTCTGAAGGGTTTCACCCCATCCTGTAGCTCAATGGTATGTTGTATCACATCTTTGTTATATCCCTTCAGATCATGGTAGCTCCAAGCAACAATGTTAGGAAATTCATGACACAAGTATTTGATTTGTTCTAACTCCTTGGGAGTACAATATATCCCAATATTTATAGATTTGTGGGGACTCAACTCCAGTTCAGTGTACTCCTTCTCATATACTTTGATCCTACGCTTCTTTGCCCTATCATTTTGATCAAAAAGGCTTTCGAGCGTAATCAATCCTTTTGGGATATGATTATTCCTCAGTTGAATCATCCCTTTGGCTTCCTCATCATCAAGCGTTCTCTCTTCCACAATACTTGCTTCTCTTATCAAAAAATTTACAATCTGCTCGTCACTTTCGAACACTTGCCAATACATGTTCTTGTCCGGGATCGAAGGTCTATAAACTAACCTCACAGTCTTAGGTTTCCTCACTACATGTTCAATCGGAGAGAAGTTTGCACCAAGAGATGCTAAAATATCAACGTGCTTGTTCTGCTCCCGTGAGATGGCTTGAATATTCAACATTGTGTAAGCCTCAAAAAGGTCCCAAAATTTGTTGCGGTATGCCTTGAGATAATGTTGCTTGGAGATGCACTTGTTCGTTACTTGATTTGCAATCAATTCAGAGTCGCCAAAAATTTGCAACTATTTAATTCCCAATTTTTTTGCTTTCTTCAAACCTAGCCACAATGCTTCATACTCGACAACATTGTTAGTACAACTCTAGGTCAGCCGGTATGAATATATTTTTTGTATGCCATAGGGAGAAATAAGAACAATCCCTGCTCCCGCACCATTTTTACATCTTGCTCCGTCAAAATACATCTTCCATAATTGATCGGGCATAGAGTCTTGATCATGAGGCATCTTTACTTCAACCTCTTTGGGCTTTGTAATGGAGTAACAACCAATTTCGGTCTCCATCATAGCATTAAAATCAAGCATTGAAAACTCATCTTCTAAGCGAAGCTCATCCAGAACTTCATCCATCAAATCAGGTTCTTCCAATTCTTCAGTTACCATGTTGACAGAGTTTGTAGACTTTTCTTCTTCTTCCATCTTCTCTATATGGAAAGTAGAAGGCTTCTCATTGTAGATTCAGATTCTTTTCCCTTTGAAGGGAATATCTAGGTGAGAATAATCCAGAGATAGGTAGCCTCCCAGCTTGGCAGTGAATTCTCGTGACAAACACATACTAAAATATGGCTCCAAATCGACCACAACTACTTCTTGAATTACCATGATTTGAGGCATACTATGTAGGACAATGGGGATATCCTTGATTACACCTACTATTTTCATAGGTGTCCCATCCAACTACAAGACACCAGGGCTACTCCTTGTATACTCCATACCCATGACTTCACAAACTACCTTTGGCATGACAGTTGTCGCAACACCAGAATCAATCATGCAATTGTGCACTATCCAACCCTCCATCCTGAGTGACAAATAGAAAGGGGGAGGTCTATTCTTTCTAGTGGCTAAAGTAGTTAATGTTTGAGCAAAAACTATCTGGGTAGGACTCTTCCCATTATCTTTCATAGACTTCAATAGGTAATTGTAATGCATCATAAAGACTAACCTTAGCGGGAATATTCTTCAACTCCTCAACAATGTTGTATGTGGATGTACCAAACTCCTTTTCATTAGTGGCCTCATATTTGCTTCGATATTGTTGTGTGGCTTCTACCCTCTGTATTTTAGTCAAAGATGGGTACTTGAGCTTTTCTCTGGCTTGTTCCTCTATTTCAGCTCTTGCCTACGAAGTCGAGGCTTTTTCTTGTAATATTTCCTTTGCTCATGGTGGAAAAATATCTTTTAATAGAACAGGTGAATCTGGCTTTGGTGTTGAAGCGAGAGCTTTCACTTGTACTTGCTTCTTCTCATTTTGCATCTTCGGGTCAATAGGTACCCTTAACGGTTCCATCTCAGCTAGATCTACTGTGACTAGCTTCTTCCCAGCTCTTGTGAGAACTGAGACTTGTTCTTCGGATGGAACCATGAAGTTGTGATCCATTTCGGTAATCATGTTAACCTGACCTCCAGAAGAGCTTGCAGCTAGTGTTTGCACGTAGTTCAAATGAACCATACAAGTCTCCTCATCATGTGGATCATTACATGTAGAGCACCAGTATGTTCTATCTATGGGGCCAACTTCCTCATTCGTCAATACAGTCGAGTTCCTCTTAGGCACCTTGCTTGTTGAAGCCGCTTGTTCCCTGGTGATTGGCAGAGGTTGAAATCTTCTAGGTTGGAAATCTCTCTTGGCTTGCTTTCTTTCAATAACTGTGATTTTATTGCCCATTGCTCTTATAGCTGAATTAGCAAATTTCACCTCTTACAAAAGTGTCGTGTAAGGATCAGGATTTGAGGGCGTAAGAGGTGTCGATAAAGGTAGAGGTGTTGGTGGTGCAGGTAATGCCGAGAATGAAATGGGTGTGGGCAATTACAAAAATCTTGGAGCAGGTAATTGCTGAATAGCTGGAGTAGGGAGTTGGGGAACTAGAATGGGTGCGATTTGAGGTGCACTTGAGCTCCATGATGGAACATGATACATGGAAGGCATAGGCTTTGAAAATGAACCCGAATACAAATATTGTGGAAGATCAGGTAGGATGGGCATTATTACCTTTGGGGGAAGCCTACCTATTGCAATCAAGTCTGCTTTCGCCTTCTGTGCTTGTTCAAACATCTTTGGAAACGTAATCACGTTGGACTATCGGATAGCCAAGCCAATGTCTATGTTAAAAGCTCTGAGATAATAGAATGCAACTTGCTCGTGACTGGGTCGAAGACCTTCAGGAACTCTCTACCAGCTTCTAGTGAATATGACATTGAAGTCCACTATCTCCTCGTGCGGATGCCTCTGAATCACATTAAATTGGTGCAGCAAGGAAAATGGATCTACTTGTTCATGAAAGTTCTTGATTAATAACTCTCCTAACTGATCTCATGACGTAATAGTTCTCGGTTGCAACGATCGGTACCAATACAACAATTTCCCTCTCAGTGACAATACTAGCAATTTTATCATCACATCTTTGTTTGTTATGTCATGGATGGTCACCAAAGAAGCTACATATTGGATATGCTCATATGCAGTTTTATCGATACCATCATAGGTCGACAAAGCTTTCAAAGTAGCTTGAGGGACTGGATTTTGTGCTTGTAAATTCAAGGCTCCCGAACTATTCCATGCTGAGAACTACCTTGGTGGAGGATTCTAGGCCATTTGGACTGGTGTGTGCGGTTGAGGAGGTGGAACACTAGTAGTAGTACTAGATGGACTTGAAGGAACGAAAAACACACTAGCTATTTGTGAGGATGTTGTGGAGGATGTAAGTGGCGGGGTGACCAACCTAGGGTGTTCACCTAATTTTTGGGTGTCGAGTTCAAAAAACTCAACGGGATTTTCAGATTTTTTGGCCTTCGATCTTGTGATCATGAAGTACAACTCTCGCTGTCTCCACGTTTAGAGGCTTCTGGGTAGTGCTGAGTCACCAAATGTTCTAACTATACAACATGAAGGTGAACATCAAACCTCAATACTGTTGAAAGTGAAACTTTCAAGGTCCCATCGGGCGTGCCAAAAATTGTTGGTCACAAATATGCCTAAGTACAAGATATTATCACTTGTGCCCTAGACTCAGCCAACATTGAAAGGCCGAGGGAAAGAGAAAATTCCTTCAAACCGATCTCCAGAGAGGGCTGGCTCCCCATACTAAATCCTACACTGTTGAAGACTAGAGTTGCATGAAAGAAACTGGAAATAACGAAAAGAAAGGGAAATATGGCCACAGGTCGAAGGTGTAGGATTGGGGAAATATTAACAGCAAGAATTCCACTCAAGCATATAAATAGCATATAATAAAAGAGAGCAACAAAATTTACTTACATTACTTTTTCTGAGAATTTGGGTATTCTTTCCAATAACCTTGTTGAGGGGTATGGTATCCTCAGAGGCCTTCAGGAGGCTACTAAGGTTGGATGGGAAAATGTGTTAGTTGAGTCTGACTCTCAAATTATTATTAATCTCTTGAAGACTCCTTCTAAGAATCATAAGGTGGATTGGAGAATAAAAAGAATTATTGAGAAGATTCAATTAATCTAGATGGGATTTTTGAAAGTTGATTACAATCATGTGGTCAGAGATCAAAACAAGAGTGTTGATGCTTTAGCTAATTGGGCTTTGGACAAAGGTGATCTTACTTTTTATGGCCACCCTCCTAGATGGTGGGCTTATCAAATTAGGGAAGCTTTTCTTTCTATCATTTCTTTGGATGGCTCCAGTTCTGAAGGTACCTAGTTTATTCTTGTTTTTTTTTTTTTTTTGCTTCTCTTTGGTTCATTCAGTTTTTTTTAGTTCCCTAGCTCATTCTATTCTTTCTTTTGTTTCCTCTGTTAATTCTTGCTTTAATAGTCTTCTGGTCTAGATAGGTCATTGTTATGTTTAATTTTTTTTTTTCTTTTTTGTTTTTTTTGTTTATTTTTTTAAGGTGGGTGGGTTCTTTTGTTTTGTTTTTTGTGTGTGTTCTTTGTGTTGTTTTTTGTTGTTCTTGTGTTTTTGTTGTTTTGTGTTTTTTTTTTTAAGTTTTTTGTTATTGTTCTTGTGTTTTTTTCGTTCTTGTTCTTGGGTTTCTCTTTGTTTGTGTTAATTTGTGTTTTTATGTGTGATTTTTTTCTATGTTTTTTGTTTTTGTTTATTGTCTATTGTTGGTTGTTTTTTATTTTTATTTTTATTTTATTTTTTCTATTTTTTAAGTTTTGGTTGTGTTTATTTTTCATGTTTTTTTTTGTTGTCTTTGTAGTGTTTTTTTGTTTTTGTCTTGTTTGTATTTTGTTATGTGGTTCTTGTGTTTTTCTATGTGGTTCGTATTGTGGTTTCTTTTATCTTATTGTGCGTGTTTGGTTGTGCTTTTGTTTTTGACACACTCAAGGAGCATTTATTTTATTTTATTTTATTATTTTTGTTGTTATTTACTTTTTTTTAAATTAGTTTTGTGTTTTTGTTTGCTCCTTGAGTATGTCAAAGATGGTAGGCCAGGTCCGAGTCTTGGGCATTTTTTGCGGAATGGATACCCTTGCCTCCTTGGGTCTTACTCGAAAGTGGCATCCCTTTTGGGATGTTTTCCACAAATAAAAAATAAAAAATAATAATAATCTACTTACAACCTTGCACAAATAACCTCCAGGATTGCATTCTAAAACTCACTTCGTCACCAACAATATTCAAATTTAGATGCATAATTTAAATTTCAATAGTAGATAAGAAATATGAGCATAAAAGAGAAATGCATAAAATAGAATGAAATCACACATAAAGTCGCTTGCAAAATCAGAAGCCAAATATCTCTTATTTACGTAGATAACTTGATAAGTTTTTCTGCAAAATGTCTTTCCTCCTTTACAATGGAAATTTGATTAGTATTTATAGAGGTTTTCGCATCTTTCATTAAATACATGTGGAGGCAAAGTGTCGGCCATTCAGACACCAATAGCAACAACTATCTCCTCGACAATAACAACGAACCAATGAGCAAATGCCAAATAAAATATCTACTGATTTTATCACATGGTATATCAGGCTTCAGTAAAAATCATCGATCTAATTTCAATCTCTATGGCGGCGCCTTGGAAATGCATACCCAAGAAGTGGTTGGTGCCTCGAAAATGAATAATATTGCACTGGAATCAAGAGCACCATACTTAAACCTGGAAATTTTTAGCAACAATATCACCACAGGAATTAACTTTATCAATACTAATCCTTTTTTAAAGAATATTTGCATTGAAAACATGAAATTTCACTCGAAATGGGCATTTATCTTCAATTCGCCAAGTTACATCTGAAATGAGCTTTCACTTGGAATGTGCACTTAATAATTTTATCTTGTGTGAAATGAATTTTTACCCCAATATTTGTCTAGGAAAATCTTCTACTGCCATAAGTGGGGCTAATCTTGGAAACTTGATTTCTTTGAGAATTAATGAGAACAAAACTGTCGGTAGAATAGTTTTACCAATGAAATACCCAAAAGAAAGAATTTTCATTATACTTTGGAGCAAAAAGGCATTTCATAGGGTGAAATAGCCATTTTGAGCAAAAAGCATTTTGGAGAACGAAAAAGTATTTTACTTGAATTGCACCTGAAATTACACCCATCAGATATTTAGAAAAAATTCAAAAAATTATTCAATGTGTGAAAACACTCAAAAAGCATTTGTAAGTTTTACTGGTAAATTTCAAACAAAGTTTACAACAAAATTTCAATGTGGCAAAAATACCAGCAGGATGCCATGGTGGAGTGAAGCTGATTAGTTTTAGTTCTTACAAGTACTCTGACAATTTAGCTTGAGGTAGAGGATTTTGGATGAGACGATGCTCTATAGAAGGTATCAAGAGGATATGGGACTACCATGTGTAGAGCTACAGAGGGAGGCTTATGAGGATGATGAGGAGATAGATCTACCTGATGTATATGATGCATGGACTACTTCGGAGTACAATGTATGGTTTGCTACATAACCACCATGAGCACCAACTCTAGTAGCAGCTAGTGAAGATGAGGATGAGATGGAGGAGACTCATGAGGCTCCTAAGTGATTAAGGTACCTTTTATTAGATAGTCAAAGGAGAGGACTAAGGGTGTAGTGAGGCAGGCTCCAGTTAGTGGAGGAGATGTCAAATATGGAGACGATGTTGAGGAGACTCTGAATGGGCCTCCAAGTATAAGTGAGGAGGATTGGGCAAGGCCAGAGTAGTAGGTGGTGGAGCGAGATGCAATGGTGATGGCTTAGGATGATAGGATTGCGAGGCTCCAGGAAGAGCTTCTAGATAGGGGGTATTAGTATAATATAAACATAGCATACCTTTGGTCACAATATAGGTATATTGAGCCATTGGACGATAGGTTTATGGAGCATCATATTCCACTTCTTGATCCTCCAACCTCATCTGTATCTGAGGTTTCTAGGCATAGCTCTAGGTCTAGGGCTCCTTCTAGGTCACAAGGGTCCTCTTGGAGGGTGTAGCTAGTGCTTAGATGCACCTTTTTGTATATGAGCCTTGGTGCTCCATTATATGTAGCCTTTTGACACTCATTGTACCTATGATATTTATACATATATACATGGCTTTTACTTTTGTGTTATATGTTTGTGTGAATGCTTTTGTGGGATGCACATTTATATGGGTGACTAATGCATATGATTTGTTATGGATGATTAATGCAAGGTGGAATGTTATGTATGATTAATGCAAGGTAAGGAATGCAAATTTTCTAATGATCATTTATAGTTTAGATTTTTCTTGGCCATTTTATAGCATTGTTGTTTAATCAGGGGCACCAAACTTGGTGGTATGTGGGGTGAATGACTCATGAACTAACATGGATGTTGACATGGAAGAAGATATAGATGTTGATATGGAAGAAGATATGGATGTTGATATGGAAGAAGATATGGATTTTGATATGGAAGACTGACTATTTTGCAGAGACTCAGACATACTAGTGGTATAAAAAAAACTCAATAAAACTACCTAATTCCTCTGAGACCAAATGTGTGTGTAGTGAATTCATTTATCAAATCAAGAGTATGGTAATGACTCAAGGCAATCAAGAACCAATGTGTGTGCAAGTGAATTCATTAACTCATCTTGAGTAAATTAGGTGTGACCTATTATAGATGAAACCAAGAGGTTAGCTTATATGTATGTGTGGTCAGAGGTATCTTTAAAGGAGACGTGTCACCATGCATGAGCATAATCCACTATCAATCAAGCATCTATAGCTCTGGTGGAGGCTAACTCCATAGTCCAAGTATTTTGATCTCTTAAGTTTTAGGGATGACTACCTAACCATCTGAATAGAAATGTAGTACGATCCTTACAACCTAATGATTAGTGGTGTGTGATGTAAAAGGTTTAGAGCTTTGGGGAATCATATTCTAAACCTAAGTGTGATGAGAATTATACCATATCCTTACTACTCTATATTTTAAATTTAGAAGCAACTATGATAGTGGTGAAAACCACTATTTTTGTGGACTATGTTGCATGATGGGACAAGTGAGGATTACCCTTTTCACTTCGAGGTTCAAACCAAGTATGGTGTTATCCCTCTTTGAAATGATATTTTTAAGATCTGAAATTGTTTTTGGTTCAAAAATATTTTGGAGTCAATTCCCAAAACTCAATATTTTCTTAATGTATATGTGTGATGGTCCTAAAAGGAACTCGACATGTATTTTTGAGGTTGGTTACAACACTAGGAGTGGCTGAGTGATCAAAAAACACCTAGGTAAGTTTTACTAATGATAATTTTATTTTGTGGGAAAATGGATGATGATGTGAAGGTGCCCCTGATTAAGGCAACATGATTTTATTGGACCAATTAAAATATTGAACTTAATAAATGATCCTTATTATGAAATTTGAAATGGGAATGGAATGTGTGAAATGAAATGTATGAAATGCAAAATGAAATGTGTGCTAATATAATGTTTTGGCATGAAATGTATGCAAATGAAGTGCAATATTTTTGGAATGAAATGTATGCAAATGAAATGCAATTTTTTTGTGTATTAGCCATGTATATATACATATATATAAATCTCATTATGCATAGAATGCTCTCAAGTGTATAACATTAAGTGGTTTGGGTTCTTCCTCTCCCTCTAGACTAGCAAGCCTATAAGTACCATTACCCACTCTTTAAGTGACCATGTATGGACCTAACCAATTAGCCATGAATTTATCTCGAAGATGCGACAATGCATTGGTATTTTGTTGATTCTCTTTAAGGACAAGATCTCCTACTTGGAATTCATGTAGATGAACTTTGGTATTGTAAGCACACTTTATGTGGTCTTGATAAACTCATAAATTCTCTAAAGCATTGAATAACCTCTCATCAAGAAGTGTGAGTTGGTCAAGATGTGCTTGTCTCGCAGTGTCATCATCTATAAATTCCTGTAAATAAATTCACAAGGAGGGAATATCAAGATCAAGAGGTATGATTGTTTTGGCTTCATAGAACAGTGAAAATGGCATTGCCCCTATAGGCATGCAGATGCTTGTTCTATAAGCCCATAATGCCAAGGGAATTTGTGTATACCAATCTCTATAATTTTCTTTGACAAGTTTCTTGAAAATAGCAACTAGGGTCTTTTTGGAAACTTTAGCTTTTTCATTAGCTTGTGGGTAATAAGGAGTCGAGAAACTGTGTTGGATGTTAAATTTCTTGGAGAGTGCTCAAACATCCTTGTTATTGAAATACTTTCCATTATCTAAAATTATTTTCGATGGAATACCAAAATGACATATGATATGGTGAAGTATAAATTCCAAAATTTTAGGTCCTATTGTACTGGTTAGAGGAATTGCCTCATGTAAAAACCTAGGTCTACCCACCTGGTTGTCAAAAATTCACAAGCAATTTTTTTTTTATTAAACAAGAGAATTTAAGTTACACCCAATATTTTAATTGGTACACAGGCATTGAATATCTGTTTCAAGGTGATTGATTACTGTAGACAGTCTCTTAAACATTTGAGACTAGCCAAGTCCTGCATTACGTGCCATCATGTGAACACGTTTGTCTCCACAACCAGAGGTCTATGTCCATGGCATGGGGTTATCCTTTAAGATCCCATTTCATATGAAATGGTGGATGCATAGTTCCCTGCCCATAGTGTGTTTTTTTTAGAAATATTATTTCCATTACTTGTGCTTGATACATGTTATGGTTAGCATAAGAATTCCTGGTGCTTAACTGATAATCCATCTTCTCGGGTTCCAGTTAAGGTCCACCACTTCTCTAGTTTTAGGACCAGGTAACTCAGACCTTACTATAAGTGACAGATTATTGTCCCATTCCAACATCCACTAGACCTTTTAGCCTCGGTGTTCAACTACTCTTGAACCAACCAAATATCTGCTAATGATTCCCCACTTGAGTTTGGGTCAAGAGATACCCTCACGTACCACTCACATATCAGTCTAGAGGAAGTGTCCCATTCCACTCCTCGTTACATGTTCAAGGTAATAGGACCTTTACTCGTTTGATTTGAATTTCCTAACTATGATTCACGATGTTTGTTCTACCTATAAACATCGGGTGCTGGGTGATGCTTTAATTCTACCCCCTTAAGGTGTATCGGTCAAATCCTTATTTGTTTGTTATTCTTAGGTCATTATAGCCAAAGAGAGAGTGATTAGTTCTTATATGGAAAATAAAAGTTTACTTATTGTATACTCCTCAAAATGATAGTTTTGTATTGTCATTTTAAATAAGTAAAATATTCTAAACATTATATATCTTTAGAATAATCTTACTAGGGTTAAATATAAAACATTTAACACATTAGGTAATTTATGTTTATGGCCCTATCATAAATTCTTAAAATTATATTCCCAACTAATACCAAGTTTAATTCAATGAAGGATGATTTCTTAAAACTATTAATTAAGGTGAGAAACTATGTTATGATTATATCAACTAATTATAAGACTTGTTATCTCATGATATATTTCTATATATTAAGATAAGTTCTATATTACTAAACAAGCTACAATGAATATTATCATAACCATACTATATTTCATTAACCTACATCCTAAAATCAAAGCTTACTTAAACTAATTAAAGTTATACCAATTTTTCATAAAGTTGTAACCCATACATTGGCCACTCTACTCACTTCTCTCGTCAAGACCTATTTGACCCACCACTAGGCTCATAATTTTAAAATATTTAACCATACATCCACAAAAAAAATCAATTCAAATATAATTTATTAAAAGTAAATATGTATAGTTTACTATGGCTTGTTGTTTACTATGACTAACCATGGAATGGATTATTAATGTTTTAAACAACTTTATATAATTCAAATCATTATGATTTTCTTCTTACTAATTGTGGTTAACAAATAGACGTTTGTCACTTATGTTAGATTATTTACATTCAAAAGTAGATCCGATTTATCTAACTATTATGCAATTTGGGTTTATGCTTTATCAAAACAATAGTTTAAATATCTATGTTAATTTTTTTTATAGATTCCTCCAATTTTCTCGAAAGAATCAAGATTTCATTCTGATTGGTTTTATGTTATACGACACTTCAAATAAATAAGAAAGGTGTGATCCTTATATAAGTGCCCATGTAAGGGAAGAATAAATAGTTTTTTTATCTTATATATAGTACTTGTTGGTCAAATATCTGCCTAATCAACAAAAACTACATTTGTGCGCCCTAGATACGACCAACATTGAATGATCGAAGGAAAGGAATGTCCTCCATGTCAATCTCTAGAGAGGGTTGGCTATCTTACTAATCCTAAATGGTTAAGATAAGAGTTGCAGGAAAGAAATTAAAAAGTACAAAAAGAAAGGGAAATATGGCCATAGGCCAGAGTGTAGGATTTGGGGTAGACTAGCAACAAGAATTTCCATCAAGCATTATTTAGCATATCAAGAAAGTAAGCAGCAAAATTAAATTACAATTTCACAGAGACAACTTTCATAATCACATTCCAATACTCACTTACTCACCAGCAATGTTCAAACTCAAATAGTAGAATTCAAACTTTACAACAGATAATGAACGCGAGAAGGAAATAGAAGTGCTAAAATAGAAAGAAATCACTTGCAAAATTCAGAAGCCAAGTTCCTTATATTTATGCAGAAAACTTGAAGGGTTTTCTCGTAGAATATCTAAACTCATTTACAATGGAATTTTGATTAGTATTTATAGAGGATTTTGCCTCTTTCATTAAATGTGCATGAGGACAAAATGATCGCAGATCCAAAACCATAGTGAGGAAATTCCTCCTTGGAAATATTAAAAACTCATCATTTCAACAAAGTGATCCAAATTTTAAGAAAATTCCTTCAAGAAATTGGTATTTCTAGGCATCGGTGCATGGAAAACTGTAAGGCCTGGCCGTTGACTAGATACATTTGCTATCTCAAAAATATGCTTCCCCTTGGAAATCATGAAAATTACATTGCATTTTTAATATTGTTGCCTTCCTTACTCAAGATCCACAATCTGAGTTACTCTTTGCCACAAGCATTTAATGTTTTACATTCGCCTGCCTTGGGTGCTCCTTTGGTATTTATTTTATTATAGCAGTAATTATTTCTCACTTTTGGGTGAAAAAATTTTAAGTAGCCTAGTTATCCATTTTAAATTGACATTCACCTTCAGAAGGGGTGAAACTGAGTTTCGCCTTCCCTTTTAGGTGATCATAATTGCATTCACCCCTAAACCTTAAAACACTTTCGCCCCTTAACTGGGCAATTTCACCTCTGAAAATGCTTTCGCCCATCAATTTCACCCCGATATGCTTTTACCCTTCAATTTCACCCTGAGATGCTTTCACCCCTCAATTTCACCCTGAGATGCTTTCGCCCTTCAATTTCACCCTGAGATGCTTTTGCCCCTCAATTTCGCCCTAAGGGAGGGCAAAAATGATTTTTTCCCCTGAGATGCTTTTGCCCTTCAATTTCGTCCTCAGATGCTTTCACCCTTCAATTTCACCCTGAGATGCTTTCACCCCTCAATTTCACCTTGAGGAAGGGCTAAAATGATTTTCGTCCCTAAAATGCTTTCACCCCTCAATTTTGCTTTGAGACTTCTTCATTTGGAAATTCACCCCTGAGGAGGGTGAAAATAATTTTTACCCCTCCTTAGGGGTGACTTTGACTTTGACTACGCCCAACAATTTCTTCCTTCTATTTTCACCTCGAAGATTGATTTTTGGTGGTAAAGCTTCTCGGAGCCATAACTTTTGATTCGTTCACCCGATTGTCTATTGTAATATATCATTGGAAATCTTGAGAAAATATCTATCACAATTAAATATATAAAGATTATTTCATCCAATTTTTTTCACCATTGATTGTACTTCATACTTGGATGAGTTTAAAAATATATATTTTTAGCATGGCAAAAAATGTGAATAGTACTATCCAAGCTTGGTCCCCAAGTTTCTGAGTGAGCAGCTTTCCCTAAATTATACAAGGTTTTTTTTATAATAATAACACCTTACCATTCTGGAGGAAGTGAAAGCTACTTATGTTAGTGTTCATCCACATATCTGCTTATGACTACAACGTTGGGTGAAAGCATCATTAGGGTAAAAACATGACAATTATCAATCTCATGAGCCCTCTTGTTATTGATATTCTTATCCAAAGTTTTTGCCAACATCCTGGAATAATTCTCCACAAATCTTAAGGGTCAACAAATGTATTTTGTAGGCTTTAAGATCAATTATGTCTTAAGACATCTACCATTATTTTTTTTAATCCAAAATATATACACAACCATCTCTTGACATTCTACTCATCTACACTGCTAAATGATAATACACCAAATGATTAAAAATTTTCTTAAACTCGATTTACATTTTGAGAGGTAAGGGAGTAATTATTGTGTTACTATGGAATTGTATTGTATTGGAATTGGCACCTGCTAGCCCAAACACTATTTACTTTCTATTAGCTTAATTATGTCTTTGGCAACTTTATGTTTCAACTCATAAATTATAGGTTTGTTTGGTAGATGACATTCCCCTATGTTTAAATTTCATTCCACTTTAATTCCTCTTCTTCTTCAGTGTGGCTTTTCAAGGCAACAATGATGAGACTACCATGAGCTACCCACCATATTTAACTAAGACATTGGTCTCTGGAAGTAAATTTGCTATGCTTCTAAGAATTCTAAGACCTCACACGATTTGCCTTGCAAGCGATGGTGGAAATCAAGAGATAGAGTTATCAAAATTATATATATGCTAGGCGTTCTTGCTTTCATTTAATCCACCTTTTACTTACTACTTGACACTATTATTAAATAAATAAACAATGTAAAACTAGTTTTGGTTTTACCAATATCGTAGTTTTCTTTGTTTTAAAAAAAGCTACACTACACTAGAGCTAAGCTCCTTTAATTTATTTGAAATATATTTTATAACCTCTATCCATTATCTACGGGTAGTCTTCGATTTTATTTAACCAACATTCTTCAACAAACTCATTTACTCTCATAGAATATTATATGCATCAAGTGCATAATAAATTCATAATTTGACAAGGTATTCTGCTCAGTAAATTATTTTTGAAATTGCCAAGCCTCACCATATTATTAACATAAAAGAGACTACATATTCTAACCTAATACAATTTTCTCAATTATCTTATTTATATCAATCCACTAATTTATGTTATTGATAACAATCAAATTAATAATCAAGCTTGTCAAACAGATAACGAAATAGTAACAAGCCTTCTCTATTTAGATGTATAGAATTATTTGATTTCTAATAAATCCAATGATATATGAGATAATCTGGCATATTACACAATTTCTTCTCAGAGATTGTATTTTCGCGTTGCTAAAAATATTTTATATGGTTATAGTGGGCCACTTCACCATAATTGAACCATTTTTAATTAATCACCTATTGTTTGTCTACTAAATGGTTTTGTTCACTTCAATAGCTTACTATAAAAATTCATCATACCTCACAGTCTCTTTAGACTCCTCAACACATATCACCATCGCTTTCAAGAAAGAAATTTTACATTACATAAAATTGTTTAATAACGAAACCATTATAAACCTAAACCATTTCATCTAGTTTTTTTTTTTTATATTCCAATAATTCCATTCAAACAATCTACCAAATGGAAATTTAAAGACAGACCCATTAATGAAGGCCATAAAAATATGCACATCTTCGCCATTATTTTTCAAAATATGGAAACAACATTCCTACAAATTTTATAATCAATTTGTAATTATTGGCACAAGAAAATAATTAGACTCCTTAATTCAAATGCCAGAACATTTCTCTGTCACTACAGACATTCATAGGGAAGTCTGTAGTGGCAAGCCCGTTCGACGCAGTCGCAAGGTATGACCACCTTCAATTCTGTTGGTAGAGGCAGGTAGCACGATGGCTACATGGGGTGGTCAGAGTAGATTACTAAATAAAAATGTATGCAATCTAAACTAATATGCAAACAATATATGCATCTCAAATAAAAAAAGATTCCATTCTTATATTTTTAATCCTAATTCTATAATCCACACTTTTCATTCATTTCCAGATATATGTTGGTGTAATAATATGCTTTCAAACAATAGAATACATTACACCTATTTACCAAAATTATTCCATGTAAAACCATATAAAAATTCCATAATAGAAGCTTCATATCTAGACCTGGCCTGAAAAGAGTAGAATATCTTTGACATTCTCACATAGTCATTACACGACGTTCATAGAGAAGAATATGGTAATTATCCTATCCCTTATTAGATTTATAGGTGAAGACAATAAATTTATATTCGACACTTGTGGGGATCCATGCGAGTGCCCCAACTCCTCTTTTTCCAAATTTTTTAACTCCTCTCTTGCCAATTTGTTCGCTAATTTTAGTACGATAGGAATGTTATTTATATATATAGTTTTTATATCATTCTATTGTATGTATGTATGTATATATATATATATATATATATATTAATGTTTCTTTGTTATTATTATTATTACTTTTATTATTATATTTTTTTAATTTTATTTGTATATATTTTAAGGGAATACGCACTTATACATACACACACACATATATATAATCCTATATGCATCTACATGTATGCATCTATATGATCCACTGGACAAGTGTATTGCTAATGGGGTCTTTCACCCTAAAACTATGAATACCCTACCTCTCATCATATGTCCCCAACTTACCTTTACCTTTACCCCCTTCTTGCCATCAGGAGGAGGTGTCCAGTTTGCTTGATTGATCTCTCAACAAGTTCTACCTGTACCTGCATCCACTAAACCATTAGCAGTACCATATTCTTATGGGTAAAGCAAATAAACTAATTGATGCATTTTGGGAGGGATGTTACATACTCCCCCACTAGAATTAAACACAGTCCCTATGTTTTGAGCTAACAATATCAAAATATCATGAAAATATTTAACACAATTATAAAAAAAAATTATCTTTCCATACATAAGTAAAATATTAGTAAAAATCATCAACCAAAACATGGTTTATAGTCATAGTAATATCAAATATGCATATGGCATATAGTATTAAGTAATATCAGTCATAATAATATCAAATATGCATATGACATATAGTCTTAAGTAATATCAGTCATAATAATATCAAATATGCATATGGCATATAGTCTTAAGTAATATCACATCAAACATGCATGATGGATCCCAAAAATATATTTACAAAATTATCTCCTAATGTTTGTTCGTATAACATTTTTTTTAAATATATAAAAGATTCATTAGTCTTTGGTAGCCACATATTCTCATGTGGCTTGTTTTTTGTTAGAAGCCAAGGTTCCCAAACTTGGGTAGAATTTAGTATGCTACAGGTCTAGCATCGGTTGTTGCATACATTCTATGTGTGATTACCTCAATGGGTTGTTGCTTATCTGCCCTCTATGGATAATGGCTAGCATACTGACCTTCTCTACAAACATAGCACTATAGAGGGGTATTATCCTTTCTGTTTTCTTCATTCCTATTTTAGGACGTGTCTTCCTTTATCTACACCTTGTAATCATCCCTGTAATTTATTCTACTAGGGTGATTCTTGTTCTGGTATCTATTTTGAGATCTTTCATTTTGTCTAAAATGATAACCATCCTTGAACTTCTTGTTCGGATATTTGCTTCCTTTTGCAGGTCTATAATCCCTTATCTTTCTTGCTTCTTCTCTATATTTCTCATTCTTTTGATAATATGCCTTTGTATTTTTGTATTTGTCTTCCTTAAAATAGGCAGTGGCATAAGCTTCAGATAAATATTTTGGCTTAACTAAGCCTACCAAATCTCCAATTCTTGGATGTAGACCCATCAAAAAAAATTGCACCTTAATTTCTTCATTTTGATCATGATTAGGAACATATTTTAATAATTGGATAAACCTCTAATAATATTCAATAACCATCATATTTTCCTGATGCAGATTAGTAAACTCCTCGAACTTTTCAATATAGAATTGTTGTGTCAGAAAACGATCTCTAAATTCCCTTATAAATGTGTCCCATGGAACATTTGCAGCTTCTACATGTTTATTATTATTATAGTTCATCCACCAATCCATGGCGGATCCTATCAAATGAGCTACCACCCAAGCCATCTTGGATTCAAAGGAGAGAGTGCTATTAATGGTATAATAACTTTCAACTTCATTCAACCAATTTTCTGTTGCTTCACCATCTCCTTTTCCATCAAATTGCTTGATATCTAATTTTCTCAATTCCTTTCTTAATTCACTGCCAATGCACCTATGAGATGATCCCTGAGGCAATCCCTATAGATTCTCTTCTGACTCCTTTTTAGATAGATTTTCAATCAACTTATACTATTGAATGAGGAGTTCTTGTTGTTGACTCATTTGTGCTCTTTGTTGTTATATTTGTTCCATCAATTGCACCTTTTGCATCTCCATATGTTCTCATTGTTAAATTAATTACTCCTGAGCCTACTCCATCTAAATTTCGATGTGGTCACGTTGCTGATTCATTTTATCTTGTAGTTAGCCAAGTTGTCTTCTTGTGACAAAGTTTTATCTATCATAGGTTCTTTTTATTTTTAAAAAAATCATCGAGGAGCTTCTACTATGGATACCTTCTTAGACTCCTTTATGAGCCTTCTAAGCCCCTTTCTTGGGCCTTCAAGAATTGTCTCTTACTTAGTCATAGCAGAATTTCTTGAAGAACTTACCATTAGCTATATGCAAAAAAAGGAAAATTAGTTTTATATGCCCAAAGTTTTGCAACCTAAGCTTTGATACCAACTATAACAACCCAGGTATACCCACCTGGTTGCAAAATTCACAAGAAAATATTATTGATTAAACAAGAGAATTTAAGTTACAACCAACATTTTTATTAATACACAAACATTGAATATTCATTTCAAGGTTATTGACTACTGCAGACAGTCCCTTAAACGTTTAATACTGGTCAAGTCTCGCATTAGGTGCCATCATGCAAATACGTTCATCTCCATAACCATAGGTCTATGTCCACGATATGGTGTTGTCCTTTCATAGCCCATTTCATTTGAAAGGATGGATGCATACTTTCTTGACCATAACATGTTTTATTTAGGAACATTATTTCCATTACTTGTGCTTGATACATGCTATGGTTAGCGTAGAAATGCCTGGTTCTTAACTGATTATCCATCTTCCTGGGTTCCAGTTAAGGTCCACCACTTCTCTGGTTTTAGGACCAGGTAACTCAGACCTTACTACAAGTGACAGAGTGTTGTCCCATTTCAACACCCACTAGACCTTTTAGCCTCAGTGTTCAACTACTCTTGAACCAGCCAAATATCCGCTAACGATTCCCCACTTGAGTTCGTGTCGTGAGATACCCTCACGTACCACTTGCATGTCAGTCTAGAGGAAGTGTCCTATTCCACTCTCTGTTACATGTTCAATGTAATAGGACCTTTACTCGCCTGAGTTGATTACATGAAAATTACTGACTACGATTCACGATGTTTGTTCTACCTATGAACATCGGGTGTTGGGTGATGCTTTAAATCCTCCCCCTTAAGGTGTATCGGTCAAATCCTTATTTTTTTGCTATTCTTAGATCATTATAGCCAAAGAGAGAGTGATTAGTTCTTATATGGAAAATAAAAGTTTACTTATTATATACTCCTCAAAATGATAGTTTTGTATTGTCATTTTAAATAAATACAATATTCTAAACATTATAGATTTTTAGAATAACCTAAGGTTAAATCTAAAATATTTAACACATTAAATAATTTACGTTTATGGACCTAACATAATTTCTTCAAATTAGATTCCCAACTAATACCAATTTTAATTCAATGAAGGATGATTTCTTAAAACTATTAATTAAGGTGAGAAACTACGTTATGATTATATCAACTAATTATAAGACTCATTATATCATGATATATTTCTATATATTAAGATAAGCTCTATATTAATAAACAAGCTACATCCTATAATCAAAGCTTACTTAAACTAATTAAAGGTATACCAAGTTGTCATAAAGTTGTAACCCTTACATTGGCCACTCTACTCGCTTCTCTCATTAGGACCAATTTGAGCCACCACTACGCTCATAATTTTGAAAGATTTAACCATACATCCACAAAGAAGTTCAATTCAAACATCATTTATTAAAAGTAAATTTGTATAGTTTACTATGGATTGTTGTTTACTATTAATGGACTATTAATGTTTTAAACAACTTTTCATAATTCCAATCATTATGATTTTCTTCTTTGGTTAACAAATAGACATATTTCTCTTATGTTAGATTATTTACATTCATAATTAGAAGTTGGGTTTATGTTTTCGGAAAGGACGTCACTTGCATTATTGGTGATGTAACCCAGGTTCAACCCCATGACAAATATGTATAAGAAGTATTTCTCAATATAAAATAATAGTAGTTTAAATATCTATGTTAACTTTTTTTATAGATTCCTCCCATTTTCTCGAAAGAATCAAGATTTCATTCTGATTGGTTTTATGTTATATGACACTTCAAATAAATAAGAAAGGTGTGATCCTTATATAAGTGCTCATGTAAGGGAAGAATAAATAGTGTTTTTCTATGATATATAGCACTATCCAAGCTTGGTCCCCAAGTGTCTGATTTTTTATAGATTCCTCCAATTTTCTCGAAAGAATCAAGATTTCATTCTGATTGGTTTTATGTTATATGACACTTCAAATAAATAAGAAAGGTGTGATCCTTATATAAGTGCCCATGTAAGGGAAGAATAAATAGTGTTTTTCTCTGATATATATAGTACTATCCAAGCTTGGTCCCCAAGTGTCTGAGCGAGCGGCTTTCCCTAAATTTATACAAGGTTTTGTTTATAATAATAACCCCTTACTATTATAGAGGAAGTGAAAGCTACTTATGTCAGTGTTCAACCACATCTCTAATTATGAATACAACACTGGACGAAAGCGTCATTAGGGTAAAAACAAGACCATTATCAATCTCACGAGCCCTCTTGTTATTGATATTCTTATCCAAATTTTGTACCAACTTCCTGGCAGAATTCTCCACAAAGCTTAAGGGTAGACATATGTCTTTTATAGGCTTTAAGATCAATTCTGTCTTAAGAAATCTACCATTATTTTTTTAATCCAAAATATATACACAACCATCTCTTGACGTTCTACTCATCTACACTGCTAAATGAAAATACACCAAATGATTAAAAATCTGCTTAAACTCGATTTGCATTTTGAGAGGTAAGGGAGTAATTATTGTGTTACTATGGAATTGTATTGTATTGGACGTAGCGTCTGCCAACCCAAACACTGTTTACTTCCTATGAGCTTAATTACAGGTTTGTTTGGTAGATGACATTCCTCTATGTTGGAATTTCGTTCCACTTTAATTCCTCTTCTTCTGTGTGGCTTTTCAAGGCAACAGTGATGAGACTACTGCGAGCTACCCACCATATTTAATGAAGACCATTGGTCTCTGGAAGTGAATTTTTTGTGCTTTTAAGAAGTTTAAGACCTCAGAGGATTGGCCTTGCAAGCGGTGATGGAAATCAAGAGAGATTCATCACAGTTATATATATGCCAAGTGTTCTTGCTTTCATTTAATCCACCCTTTGACTTACTATATGACACTATTATCAAAAAAATAAATAAACTGTGTAAAACTAATTCTGATTTAGTGTTCTTGCTTTCATTTAATCCACCTTTGACTTACTATATGACACTATTATCAAAAAATAAATAAACTGTGTAAAACTAATTCTGATTTTACCCATATCGTAATTTCCTTTGATTTAACTAGAGCTACACTACACTGGAGCTAAGCTCCTTTTATTTGTTTGAAATATATTTTATAACTTCTATCCCGTCTCTGGTTTTATTTAACCAGCATTCTTCAACAAACCGGTTTACTCTCATAGAATATTATACGCATCAAGTGCATAATAAATTCATAATTTGATAAGGTATTCTGCTTAGTAATTTATTTCTAAAATTTCCAAGCCTCACCATATTATTAACATTAAAGAGACTGCACATATTCTAACCTAATACAATTTTCTCAATTATATTATTTATATCGGTCCATTAATTCATGTTATTGATAACAATCAAATTAATAATCAACCTTGTTAAACGGATAACAAAACGGTAACAAGCCTTCTCTATTTAAATGTATAGCATTATTTGGTTTCTAATAAACCCAATGATATATGAGATACTCCGGCAGATTACGCAATTTCTTCTCAAAGATTGTATTTTCCCCGTTGCTACAAATATTTTATATGGTTATAGTGGGCTACTTCACCATAATTGAACCAATTTTAATTAATCACCTTTTTTTTTTTTTTTTTTTTTTGTCTACTAAATGGTTTTGTTCACTTCAATAGCTTGCTATAAAAATTCATCATACCTCACAGTTTCTTTAGAATCTTCAACACATATCACCATAGCTTTCAAGAAAGAAATTTTACATTATATAAAACTGTTTGATAACGAAACTATTATAAACCTAAACCATTTCATCTAGTTTTTTTTATATTCCAATAATTCCATTCAAACATTCTTCCAAACAAAAATTTAAATACAGACCCATTAATGAAGGCCATAAACATATGCTGCCATTATTTTTGAAATTCTAGAAACAACATTCCTCCAAAGTTTATAATCAATTTGTAATTATTGGCACAAGAAAACAATTAGACTCCTTAATTCAAATGCCAGAACATTTCTTGTTCATAGGGAAGTCTGTAACGGTGAGCCTGTTCGGCACAATCGTAAGGTATGACCACCTTCAATTTCATTGGTAGAGGCAGGTAGCATGATGGCTACATGGGCTGGTCAGAGTAGACGACTAAATAAAAATGTATGCAGTCTAAACTAATATGTAAACAATATATGCATATATAGTTTGCATATATAGTTTTAGGGTCTTTCACCCTAAAACTATGGATACCTTATTGCTCATCATATATACCCAACTTACCATTGCTTCTGCCCCCTTCTTGCCATCAAGAGGAGGTGTCCAGTTTACTTGTTTGATCTCTCAGTAGGTTCTACCTGTACCTCTGTACCTGCATCCACCGAACCATAAACAATACCATATTCTTACGGGTAAAGAAAACAAGCTAATTGATGCATTTTGGGATGGATGTTACACCTCAACCCACTTTGTGAAGTATTCATTGGCTGTAATGATGAATGTATGTTATCTCGAAGGAGGAGGTCAAATTTTACCAATTAGATCTAGACTCCATTGTAAAAAGGGCCAAAGGCTTTAAATGGGTTGTAGAGCTTGTGATGGTACATGAGCTAAATTAGCATGTTCTTGATACTTTTGTGTTTGACATATGTGCAACAATCACGTTTCATTGTGGGCCAATAATAACCCATGCGTAAAATACACTTTGCAATGGCCATTCCACTAAAATAACCACCACAAGTACCATCATGAGATTCATCTATGGCTCTTTGTGCCTCACTAGACTCGATACAACGAAGGAGGACTCCATCATAACCGCGTTTATACAACACATCCCCCAACAGAACGAAACGGGTTGCTTTTGCTTGAATGTGTGTTTAGCAATTCAAGACATATCATATGGGGGTTTTCCAAACTTGAGAAAGACTACTATTTGGCTTGACCAAGACTCATATGGATCCGATTGGATAATGAAAATATTTTTTTAATCTTTAGATTCACAAATTATTGCAGGTTTTAATACTGTTGAAATGATAAGTGGTTGTACCTCTCCAAAGGAGACTTTTGGAATCAATGATCCAAGGGAGGCCATCACATCTACAAATATATTAGTCAAACATGGCAAACTATTGATTTCATACCGATCAAACTTAGATAGTAATTTCATTGCTACTTCATGATAAAGTTTAATGGTAGGTTATTTGCATTGGTATTCTCCATTGTTTTGCTTGACAACAAGTTGAGAATCACTAAATATCGTGATATGCTTAATGCTCATAGCTATAGTTGATTGAAGACCTAAGATTAAGGCTTCATACTCTATGGTGTTATTTGTACATTGGAAGTCAATTTAAATGATAAATGGGTAGGCACCCCATGGGGTGTATGAAACATGACTCCAACACATTGACCTTTCACACACTTAGAGCCATCAAAAAATAGTGTGATATCAACGTCTTACTTCGGAATGACGTCTTCTTCTTGTTAAGTGATAGTGAATACCAAATCATTTGAGATCTCAATAATCAAAGGATGATCACTAGGTAGTGGAGCTTTCGCAAGTTGATCGGCTATTAACTGACCTTTAATAGAATTTTGGCTAATGAATTTGAGATTGAATTTAGTAAGAAGCATTATCCATTTAGTGGTGCTGGTGTTATTGTAAGTGTAGGATATTATATAATGTAGAGGATTTTCTCTAGCTATGACATATGTTGTGTGACTAAGCATGTAATATCAAAGTTTCTTAGTGGTAAAAACCACTGCTAAGCACATTTTTTATACATAAGCGCGTCTAGTTTCATAGCTTACCAATGTTTGACTAATTTAGTAGACATATTGCTCTTGATTTTATTCATTCTTTTGTGCAAGAACTGTCCCTAATGCAAAGTTTGTTGTTGTAACATAAAGATAGAATGGAACCCCTAGACGAGGAGGAGCTAAAACTGACAAATAAGCTAGGTATTTCTTAATGTCATCAAAGGCTTTTTGGCATTCATCTATCC
The DNA here is from genome assembly GCA_028583015.1 of Wollemia nobilis. Taxonomy (NCBI): domain Eukaryota; kingdom Viridiplantae; phylum Streptophyta; class Pinopsida; order Araucariales; family Araucariaceae; genus Wollemia; species Wollemia nobilis. The sequence continues at coordinate 2,608,440 of JAQPPZ010002150.1, forward strand.
AAGAAAATGGCACGCCTTTTTGTAGTAGGTTATTGAATGGCCTATATTTATCAAAAAATTATGCAATGAAATGATGGATCGATTGAATATTTCCTTGGAAACTACATAATTTCTTTAAATTAATTTGGGGAGGCATCTCCATGATGGCCTTGACCTTGTTTGGGTCCACCTCAATGCCTCTTTTGGAGATAATGAATCCTAGAAGTTTGCCCGAGGTAACACAAAAGACACATTTCTTGGGGTTAAACCTTACATTATGTTCTAGAAGTCGATCAAAAATTTTCTCCAATACACCAATGTACTCTTGTCAAGTTTTAGATTTATCCAAGAGATCATCCACATAATCTTCGATAATCTTATGCATGTAGTCATGGAAAATGTATGTCATGGCACGTTGATAAGTGGCACCTACATTTTTAAGGCCAAAGGGCATCACATTGTAATAAAACGTTTCCCAATGTGTAGTGAATGTTGTTTTGTGTTGGTCATCAGGATTTATTCGAATTTTGTTGTATCGAGAGAAACCATCCATGAGAGAAAGAATTTCATGTCCAACACAAGTGTCTACAAGAGTATCAATGTTTGGAAGAGGAAAGTCATCCTTAAGATACGCTTTGTTAAGATCTCAAAATTCAGTGCAAATGTGTATAATCCCATTAGGATTGCGAATGGGTACCATATTTGAGAGCCACTCAGGATAATCAATGGGTACGATGAAACTCACATTTAGAATCTTTTGGAGTTCTTATTTGACCAAGAGGACAATGGTAGGATGCATCCTTGTAAGTTTTTGTTTTATCATCTTAGCATCAGGATGTATGCTGAGATTATAGATAACCAAGCTAGGGTCAAGACCAGGCATGTATTTATAGGACCATGCAAAAATGTCCTTCTTCCTCTTGAGGAGAGAAATTAATTGCTCTTGCTCATCAGCCGATAAACATTTACCAAGATTAACAATTTGGGGATTGTCTTTGTCTGAACTAAGGTCCACATCAATGGTATCTTCAATGGACATGTGGGAACCTTCCTCAAGTTGATAGGACATAGGGATCAAATGAATGTCTTCTAAGATGTCATCAAACTCTTTTGACTTATCCTCATCTACATCTACCTATAAAATCTCAGGATCTAAATACGAGGGTGAGGGCAAAGGTGGAGGATATGGAGGAATGTAGTTGGGGGAAGCCCTTAATAATTCCTCAGTTAATACAAACTCAAAAAAAGATAGAGGTGAGAAAATCTGGTCCATATTGATAAGGCTTATGTCAATTAGAATTGGCTTAGTCGGATCATATGGATTATGGATTGGGGTGAATAAATCAACAGGATTCATGTTGATTTATGGGCAAAGTGGATAAGATCGGATGGAATGAATGGAACCTAAGAACTGGTGCTAGGATCTTGGTAAACCTGGACAACAACAAGCAACACAAATAAATGCATTTAACTAAATGATATATACATGCAATGCAAAGAAAGAAAGAAAAAATGTTTTTATTTGATTTTTTATTTTTTTTTGTAGTGGTGAAAACCACTATTTTTGTGTTTTATGTACATATGTTATAAGTTTGGCTTATGAAATGGATTAATGAGATGGAGGTGGTGGTTCACCGGTAGGATCGGCTCACTCTTGTGGAAGAATAAAGTGAAATACAGGCTCATGGATGGGGAACATGTTGAGATAAAACTCATCTTGTTCAGTATGGAGAATAATGGGCTCTAATTCCTCTTCAAATTAATCCTAAATTATAGATATAAGTTTGAATTCTTCATAGATTTCATAATCAAATCATCAATATGGAGGACTTATCCTAAATTTATATTAAGCCTTTGGAAGGCTTTTTCAAGAGAAGAGGTGGTAGAAATTGGGTGATAAATTAGACCTGAATTATCATTCACTTCTTGATATAGAACATCAATAGGCTAGGACACTCCCTATTCATGCAATCCTAGGCCATGACCTTGCCAATTAACTATGTGAAAATAGCGATATGGGAATCCCGACATGTTTTGAATGTTGGAAAGTGTTGGTTCCTTGGATTCCTAAGGGGAGCTAGATTTAATGAAGAATCAATCCCGCATATATAAAATTTATGCTATTGGGAGCTGAACCCATGTCATATACTACACCTATGGATAAAGGTGATTCATGTAGGTGACCAAAATCCTTAGCATTATGAATAGTGAACGGTGTGATGGTGATGTTTTGGACCACATATTCACCAATACCGATATTAGTGAGGTGTACCTCGACTTGGGGTGGTGTGGAAGGATCATGATTAGATAATGGCTTAGGGAATGGTGGAGATGAAGATATATCACAATCCATCAATTCGACTTCTGAAATGTTAGGTGAGGGGGATGGATTGTATTGGGAAGGTTGTTGTATGGATGGTGATGATGAAGTGGAAGGCAAGGATGTGGATTGAATTTAACCATAAATGCATGTCATCAAGGATAAGGATGATGGGGGATTGATGATAAGGGAGTCCTCAATAATGGGATCCTTGGATGAAGAAATGGGTGGAATGGTAGGTGGATTGGCTAATGGTGATAGGAAAAGGTGGGTGGAAGTAAGCATGGATTCATAAGGATTTAAAATGAAATTGCATTACTTGAACGATTCGACATATGTTGGTATACAATGTACTTGTCCCTCATGAACGTACTTCAAGCATTGATGTAAAATGGAATGGACACATCTCATTTCCCTCATACAAGGTATTCCAAGGAGTAAATTGCATGCCATGGATCCTTCCAAGATGTGAAACATAATGTGCAATTTTTGTATCCCTACTTCAATGGGCAAAACAACAGTGCCAAATGTAGAACACAAAGCATCATTGAATGCTTTTAGAATGAAGGATGACTTGGTTATATGATATGGAGGAAGATTCAAATGATGAAAGGTAGACATGGTGATGATATTGATGGAGGAACCGGTATCAATTAGAACTCTTTTAAATGACTTCTTGTCAATTAGAATCATGATGTGCAATGGAGGATCTACTAATTTCGATGAGATTGGCTTAATATCAAAGTCATAAAATGTAATGGAAGGCTCCATGCATGTTTGAATGCTCCCTAGAAATTTTTTGAAGGCATTAGAATATTGAGATTTTAATTCAATGGATTTTAGTATGTCCATTAATGCCTCACGATGTGGGGGAGATCGTTGAATTAACGCATAAATTGACAATTTGGCAGAAGCTATCTTTAGACTTGTGGTTAACCGACTACTCAATGAGATGTCTAGTCATGGTGGACAATTTATGGGTGGAATGGGTGGATTTTATTAGCTAGGAATGCGGATTGGTGATGAAGGATTGAAGGAAATTTGGATGGGAGGTGATGTGGGAGGTTGTGACACACTTGCTTGAGATTTTTACCTTAAATTTTACTAATTATTTTTTTGATCTCTAGTGACCACATGAATGGCACCTACAAACCCTTGGTATTGTTGGATGTGATTAACATGATAAGGAGGATTCTTGGTGTTAGCCCCTCCCATATTTGGTTGCACCTCCTCATGATGAGGAAGTGGTGTTTAAAAAATACCAAGGTTTTGGTTTTGTTGAGCAAGGGGGTTGTCAAGCTTGATGGCCCCCAAGTCAATAAGGTCTTGAACTATATCTTTGAGTACATAGCAATTATTGATATCATACCCATTTAACCTATGATAAGGAAAAAACAAATGTTCCTCATAATGTTTTCCACGTTTAATGGGATCATCTAGTCTAATTTTGGGTAAAGCAAGTTTGTTTGTGTCATACAAACTTTGGAAAAGGGAAGCATATGACTCGATCAAGGGGGGTGTATTGGTGATTCTATTAGATAGAACTTCATCGGGGATGGTTCTCTACAGCTGGCACTATGTTTTGCATGGCTTGAGTTAACGAGTTTACCGCATGATAAGCAATTTGTTACGGTGGTTGTTGCACTGATTGTTGTTGAGCCATTACCAATTGGCTCATGACCACTTGATTAACATGATTAGGTTGACTGGCCAGAGTGGTATGTGTTGATTTTTATTGGCCAAAAGAATTACTTTTATATTAGCCCTTGTTTTTCCATTCATTTTTCTTAGTCTTAAGTATTCCCTCTTACATTTTATTTCCTCGATGACACTAGCATGTACTAGAGCTTGTTCAAATGATCGATATGTCTGTAATTGAAGCATCCAAGAGATGGGTTTTAAATAACTCTTGGTGAATATTTTGATAAGGTCTTCCTTAGTAGAGTGAATGGAAATTTGGTAATGACAACCCTCCAACAGTTTCCAAAATCATATATAGACTCATCATCATGTTGTCTTAAAGCATAGACATAGGACAATGAGACCTTATTTCTAAAATTTAGGATAAAATATTCAAATAATAGTTCAATCAATTATTTGAAAGTATAAATACTATGACTAGGCAATTGGTTGTACCACTCTATGGCATCTTCTCCTAATGTTTGAGGAAATATTCTAAGCATGAGAGTATTGTAATTTTTTATTCTAAAGCATGAGTGTATAAACCTGCTTACATGCTCTTTGGGATCCTCAGTTCCCTTGAATTTTTCAAACTTCAACACCATGAAATTTTATGGATATGGCAATGATGGTATCGAATGATGAATGGGTTGGTTGATCAGTTTATGTAAGGTTAGCTTCTAGTTTGTCATACCAAGAGTATATTGTTTCAACTAATCTATTTGTTGTTGCATGGCCTTAATTCAAGGGTCTTCCATAGGAATGTGGAAGCCCTGAATTACATGATGATTTTTTGGTAATGTGGAAAAATGTTATGCGATAACTAATTGATGATGAGATTGAATATGATGACTAGATGAATGTGATAGAAATTGATGAAGTAGAGACTGATTATGAAGATATGGAGAATTTTGGAATGGATCAATGCATGGGGACTATGGCTGGGTTGGCAAATGGGAATAGCATGGGTATTGGTATGGCTTGGTGGAGGAATAGGAATGGAAACCATAGAAGACTATTTTTTCCATGATGGACCCTGGTTAATGAGGACATTTTTAGTAGAGTTTGATAGAGGCTTAGGGTTCACTTGTACTTGTTATTGAGCATTTTGACGTTGCTTAAGCAATTTGTTCAAATTTTCCCATTATTCATTAATACATATATCATAAACTAAAGGTATGGAGGCATATGGTATGGAAGATGTGGCTGGGGAATAATTTACACTTGGCATGGTAACTTGGGAGGCTAGAACTTGTGAAGCAACATTTACATATGCTTCATACAAGGTGTTAGTGTATGTGTATACAGATGGGATGGAAGTGTTAGGAGTACTTGTGCATTGGGAAATGGACATATGAGAGGAAGGTGCAACTGATGCCTCAAAAATAGGATTAGTGTACACCTGGTTAAAGTTGTATGGTGGTTGGAAATAAACAAGTTCCTGCTATAAAGTAGGATCTTGTCTAGGTGAGTTGGGGATTGACTCTAAGGTATAGTTAGAAGACTTCATAAGAGCTTCTACTCATGCCATGTCTATGTGGGTAATGTGGTGATCAATGGTTGGTGAGGTTGACTCTATTTGGGGAACAACCATATGAAAGGCTATGGGTGACAAGGAATATGAGGGATCTGCAGAAAAATTTGCTTATGTCACATTTGGGGAATCTACCACAGAAGTGGCAAGGAAGGTGGATGAAGGTTCCATTGATTTTTTTTTATTTAATGCTTTATTTTATTTTCTTGTTAATACCATAAGCAATTAAACCAAAATATAGATTATGCAGTAAAATGAAAAAAACTTTTGAAATTTCATAAGAAAATAAATTATCAATGCTAAGTTTGTTCAACAAGTGTATCTTACCTCATTCATTGATTATCTAATTTTAGTGTGAATTCATTTTCTTAAATTTTTATTTAGTGTGTTTCAATGCGTTAATATGAATTAAAAATGATTGAATCCTATGGCTTGGATGGGGAAATGAGATTCTTGTTGGTGATGAAATCTAGGAAGTTTGCTCGGGGGTAATCTAAGGTGTTTAAGGCCACTCTAGCTTAAGTAGCTATACAATTCTGATGTAGCACTTCCAGATATGCACACAATAAAATAGCAAATAGGTTAGTAGCAATTGTGAGTGCTCCACAATATGAGGCCCTCAATAATTAATACAAAACCCTAGCTATCTAATGTAAATAACATGAACAAAAACTAAAAATACATGGAATTAATTAACAATAAGAATATTTACCTTAAGATATTTGTTATTTTATTATCTATGATATTTGTTTTAGGAAATCAGTACAGTGATGCCCTAGCATCACCCGAGAGCTAGCAGGGCTGTAGAGCTCTGGTGTAAGATGCTCACGGGTACTCGATGATAGCTAAAAATACTTATGGATGCTTGGGAATGGTGAAGGGCATCTAGAGGTGCTTGGTTGTAGAGGGGAAGTTCCTAGAGGTGCTCGGTAGTAACAGAGAGTGCTCAAAGATGTTCAAGAGCTAAGGTGAAGATCTGCATAGGTAGATATGGTTGGGCGAGAGGGGCAATGATGAATGTGGGGGTTATGGTGAGCGAGGATAGAAGGTGAGAGTGCTTGGGTACTCCAGGAAACTCAAGAGAAAATGGCTTAGAAAAAAATGACTTAGGGGTTAAGCTATCAAAATGGCTCCTATTAATAATCCACACTAGGGTATGTTTGGGTTTGAGCGACACAAATCGTGTGGCTCAGATTAAAACATAACGGATGGTGGATATTAATTTCAGGTGTGTGGCATGGATTGATGTAAATGGATGGTTGGGATTGGGTTAAGTTGGATGGCTAGGATTTATTCACATATATAATATTTATATTTATAAAATATATTATTAAAATATTAATATTAAACATATATTTAAAAAATATGCCTAAATATATATAAATAAATGGATAAAATAGTGGGAAGACCTAGATGGATGACAAGTGGCTAGATTTTGGTGTCTATATAAAGAACTAATTACAAGCTACATTTCAGTAACCAAACCAACTAAAAGAATAGAGACGATAGAATCCAAGTATGAGATAGAAGCTATGATACCTATTAATAAATATGCTCTAAATTTATTTGAATTCACTCAAGATATTGTTTTTCAAGACAACACTAATGTATTTTCTAAGATACAAATTATAGGGAATGGAAAAGGAGAATAGATCAATTGTGATTCAAATTTGCCTTCCATATTCATATACAAGAATCAAAGAATGGAAGTGAAGGAAAAAAAGTTTCTAAACATATAATCAAAGGATAACATGATTCTAGGAACAAAGATAAAAGGAGAATTCTTCAAGATCAAGAGACTTGTAATCCTAAAGCCACAAAGATTGAATTATACTAACCATTAATTTGATCAAGCATATAGGAAGGTAGCATATTGAAGCAAGGAGAAAAGACACATGAGCTCCAAGAACAAATTGAAGACATAACCAAACAAAGAAAATGAACCTGAACAAGATGAAGATACTCATCCAAATTTAGGCAAAGAAGACCATGAAGGAATCAGAGGAGAAGAGCTCAAATTCCAGGACCAAGATGAAGATCCATATTGAAGACTAAAGTCTTCAATACCCAAATAATGTAATATAGAAGGGAGTTAGAGTATATTAGAGTAGGAGATTACTTTAGGGGGAATTTAGATAGTTACTTCAAGTAATGTAATAAATGCACAAGTGTCAATATGCAAGTTGTAAATGTGCAAGGTGTCCCCTTGTACAACTAAGTAGAGTTTTGGCCAAGCAATCCATATTTCTATATAGGATATGCCTCATAGTAAATGTACCACCTTTGGTACATAGTTAGAGTAGGATATTACTTTAGGGGGAAGTTAGTTAGTTACTTCAAGTAATGTAATAAATGCACAAGTGTTAATGTGCAAGGTGTCCCCTTGTACAACTAAGTAGAGTGTTGGCCAAGAAATCCATATTTCTATATAAAGTGTTGAGCAAGGTGCAGCAACAATATTGTCATTGTTGTCAACACAGTCAGTTAGATCTATTGATGCAGTGGACAGGAAGTTCAAAAGCCTTTCAGATGCAGAAAGACAGGAGTTCAAAGGTTACTCAGAGTATGTACAAGTATTGTCCAAGAAAACCGAAGTGGCCCATATGCAAAAGATCAAAGAAAAAGACAAGTAAGAAAAGTGTCGCGATATCGCGACATATACAACAGGCAAGAAAACTATTCGATTTCGCGACATGTTGGAAGAGAGAGAAAAAGCAGGAAAAACTGTCACGATTTCGCGACATGTTGGAAGAGAGAGAAAAGCAGGATAAACTGTCACGATTTCGTGACATGCTGGAAAAGAAAAAGGCAAGTGGAAAAACTGTCATGATTTCGTGACATGTTGGAAGAAAAAAGGCAAGTGGAAAAACTATCACGATTTCATGACATGTTGGAAGAGAAAAAGGCAAGTGGAAAAACTATCACGATTTCGTGACATGTTGGAAGAAATAAAGGCAAGTGGAAAAACGGTCACGATTTCATGACATGTTGGAAGAAAAAGAGAAAGCAAGAAGAAGTGTCGCGATTTCGCGACAAGTCCGAAAAAAGAACAAGTAAGAAAAGTGTCACGATTTCGTGACATGTCGCATTTTCGTGACTAAAAATAGGAGAGAGAAAGCAAGTTGGTAAAGTGTCATGATTTCATGACATGTCGCATTTTCATGACAAAAGAAAGAGAGGAAGCGTACGGAAGCAGAACTGTCATGATTTCATGACAAAAGCAGAAAGCAAGACTTCGAAGGCAGAAGTGTCACGATTTCGTGACAATTGCAAAGAAGTGAAGTACGAAAGTAGAAGTGTCACGATTTCATGACAAAAGTAGAAAGCAAGACTTTGAAAGTGAAAGTGTCACGATTTCATGACATGTCGCATTTTCATGACTCGAAGAGGACAGGAAGGCAGAAAAGCAAAAGTGTCATGATTTCTTGACATGTCGCATTTTCATGACCCGAAGGCAAGAGAAAGAGCAAAGGAGAGAAAGTGTCACGATATCGTGACATGTCGCATTTTCGTGACTAAATGAGGAGAGAGAAAGTACGGAGGTGAAAGTGTCACGATATCGCGACATGCTATGTTTTCATGGGTACAAGCCAAGAAAAGAAGCAAGGAGGCGAAAGTGTCACGATATCGCGACATGTTGTATTTTTGTGGTCCAAAGCAAGGAGAAAGAGAGAGAAAACAAAAGTGTCATGATATCGTGACATGTTGTATTTTTGGGGACCAAAGCAAGGAGAAAGAGAGAGTAAGCAAAAGTGTCACGATATCACGACATGTTGCTTTTTCATGGTTGAGTTGAAGCCGATGAACCTATGACAACCGACTAAAATTAGGGTTTATAGGTGTCATGAAAGCCGACTAAGATTAGGGTTTACAGCCGACTAAGATTAGGGTTTTCATCACAAGAATTCTGTTATAAAAGGAGGGCTATTTTGAGAATTGAGTGGTGTCGAAGTGTGCGAAGTTCGGTCGTAGTGCGCAGAGAGCAAGTCGTATCGAAAGATGCTAAGTGCAAAATTTGAAGAGAGAGCAGAGTGTGCAAAAGGGAGAAGATGATCGTGAAGTGATTGCACAGAGAAAGCAGATTGCATAGAGAAAGTAGATTGCATAGAGAAAGCAGAGTGCACAGAGAACGTGAAGGGGTTGGTGCTCCTTCCAGTTGGTGCTGGTAAATCAGGGGTTGGTGCTCCTTTCTGTTGGTGTAGATAAATCAGGGGTTGGTGCTCCTTTCTGTTGGTGCAGATAAATCAGGGGTAGGTGCTCCTTCCAGTAGGTGCTGGTAAATTGTTTGTAAAGTTATTTCTTTGCAAAGACTGGATTTGGATGGTAGTCCAAGCAGTCATTTTTGAGGAGTAGCCACATTGGTGAACCTCGTTAAATCTTGCGTTGTGTGATGTTCTCTTGTGATACTTGCTTTATCTGGTTTTAAGGTTTCATTATTTTAGTTTTAAGTGCTCTGAATTTAAGCTTAAAGTGCCACACTGATTCACCCCCCCTCTCAGTGTCATTGTAAGACTAACAATTGGTATCAGAGCTAAGTTCCTGTACAAGCCTAATCGGCTAGGGTGATCTTGGAAGTAACACAATGGCAGGTGGTGAAGGTTTCTCATCAAACAAAGCACCATTGTTTGATGGATCTAATTACGCGTTCTGGAGAATCAGGATGCAGACATATCTCTGTGCTTTGGGATATGACATCTGGGATTCAGTAGTTAGTGGATACACAATACCCATCACTCCTCCAAAAGAGGCTGATGAAAAGAAACTATTTGAGAGTAACTCAAAAGCAAAGAATGCTATCATGTGCGGATTAGCAGACAATGAACTAGTAAAGATCATGAGCTGTAATACGACAAAAGAGATATGGGACAAACCGAGGAGTATTCATGAAGGAGACGATAAGATCAAGGAGGCCAAATTATAGACACATCGAGCTCAGTTCGAAGCATTGAAAATGAACGACGATGAAAACATTGAGGCATATATGCTGAGAGTTAATGGAATCATTAATGCGATCAGAGGGCTCGACGAGGATATTGGAGACTCTGTCATCGTGAAAAAGGTACTAAGATCTCTTCCTCAAAGGTTTGATTCCAAAGTCTCAGTGATAGAAGAAGCTAAAAATCTAAATTATTTTAGTATAGATGAGATGTATGGTTCTTTGACTGCATATGAGATGAGGATAGGAAGATCTAAACCCACAGAAAGAGAAGCGGCTTTTAAAGCCCTTAAAAATAAAAACACAAAACAAGAGTCCGAGGAAGAAGAGACATCAGATGAAATGGAAGCAAACTTTGTTAGAAAACTGAAAAAGGGAAAAGGAAAATACAGAGGGAAGCTACCATTTAAATGTTTCAACTGTGGAGGCATTGGGCATTTTGCGACTAAATGTCCACTTAAAGAGAAGAACAAAAATGATGAAGGATCGCACCAAGAAAGAAGTGACTGGAAGATGAAAACGAATTTCAGAAAAGGCAACTTCAAGAAGAAAAGTTTCATCTCCAAGAATGTCAGTTCATCAGAAAATAGCTCCGGTGAAGAGTCTGAAGAAGAAAAATATGAAGCTCTTTTCATGGCATTTGAAGAAGTTAAATCGAAAAAGGAAGAAGGAGTGACCTCTGAAGTTTGTGGTGAAAACCTTGAGGCTGAAGTAGATCTAGAAGGTGAGTTGATCTCTGCACTTGAAGAGTGGAAGATAGAAAAGAAAAAGAATAAGAAACTTTCAAGAAAGCTTGAGGATGCAAATGGAATCATAACCAGTTTGAAAGTACAGATAGAAGAATCTAAGAAAATCTTCGAAGATCTCGAAGTGCAAATAACAATGAAAATAGATTATTGCAGCAAGCTAGAAGAAGAGATTGTTGGTTTAAGAATGCAGCTAGAAGAGATGAATAAGAAAATTAGTTGTTATCACAAACGTGAAGAAAGTTCTATGAAGCTGGATAAGATCATAAATGACCAAAGGCCTGCAGGCATCAAATTTGGTCTGGGTTTCATCGAAGGAGAATCATCAAGTGGATCAAAGGCCAGAAATGCAGAATCCATAAAGAATGAAGTTAAGAGACAGGTTGATCAAGGAAAAATGTCTCATGCAAAAGAAAGCATTAATGCCAGGCACGAAAGGAGAATTGACAATGATGGATTCACCAATGTCACACATCAAAGAAGAAGAAGACCTATGGCTCCTACGACAACATGGCAAAGACCATCACCCAGGTTCAATTATCCTTTTTCTGGTTTCTATTTTAAATGCAATGGCTATGGACATAAAATCTCAGACTACAAATATAATGTAAGACCAAGGAATTTCACCAGTAGAAATGTTTTTTCTCCACTGATGAATTATACAGTAGAATGTTATAGCTGTCATAATTTTGGGCACATTGCAAGAAACTGTAGAAATACATTTACATCAAATCAGTTTCAGGGAAGAAAATTTCAACCATACAGGATGAGACAAAATAGAAAGCTTCTCGAAAAACATGCTCAAACTACTGATAAGGGAAAGGCAAAACAAGAGCCCAAAACTACTATCAAAACGGAGTGGAAAGGAAAAGAGCGACTGAAGGAAGAAAAGGAATCCTTAATCGTACAAACTGCATTCAAAGCACAGAATAAATATGTACCATGGATACTTGATAGTGGATGCTCCAGTCATATGACAGGTGACAAACAAAAATTTGAGAAGTTACAGAAATATGAAGGAGGTTCAGTAAAATTTGGAAATAATGATGGAGCTAAGATAGTTGGCAAAGGTTCAGTTAAAATTAGTGACGAAAAAATTAAGTCAGAAGAAGTCTTGTTTGTGGATGGTTTGAAACATAACTTGTTGAGCGTAAGTCAGATTTGTGATAAAGGTCATGAAGTAGTTTTTATGAAGCAGGGTTGTGAAGTCAGAAAAATAAACAAGTGGAAAATTGATAGCAACTGGATCAAGGACATCTGGCAACCTGTACACGCTCTCAGAGAATTCAAAAGGAGCTTGTTTTATTGGATAGGAAGAAGAAAACTGGTTGTGGCACAAGAGACTAGGGCATATCAGTTTTGATAATCTGGTAAAAATCATCTCAAAAAGGGCAGTGAGAGATATTCCCACCATCAGCAAACCTGCAAACAACATTTGTGCTTCATGCCAAAAGGGGAAACAAACTAGAGTCACATTCAAAACAAAAGAATACTACACAAGCAAACCTTTGGAACTCATACACACTGATTTATGTGGTCCCATGAGAACTCAAAGCATAAATGGTGACAAATATTTTATGTTGTGCATTGATGACTATTCCAGAATGACATGGATATTTTTCTTGAAGCATAAATCAGAAGCTTTTGATATGTTCAAGATTTTCAAAAACCAGGTTGAGAATGAAACAGGAAAAAGGATCAAATGTTTAAGATCAGATAGAGGAGGAGAATTCATTTCAGAGGAGTTTGCAGAGTACTGTGAAAATTACGGTATTAGGAGACAGTTCTCAGCAACCAGGACACCTCAACAAAATGGAGTGGTAGAAAGAAAGAACAGGACAGTGCAGGAAATGGCACGGACTATGTTGGCTGAAAGCAGAGTAGCAGACAGATTTTGGAAAGAAGCAGTCCATACTGCGGTGTATATCCAAAATAGGTACATGCTCAGAACACATGAAAGCAAAACTCCTTATGAATTATGGTTCGGTAAAAGGGCAACAACAAAATACCTCAGAGTCTTTGGCAGCAAGTGCTATATCAAAAGAACTAAAGATAATCTTGGTAAGTTTGAAGATAGAGCAGATGAAGGTATTTTTGTTGGTTATTCATCAAAAAGCAAAGCTTACAAATGCTACAACAAGAGGCTAAAGAAAATTGTGGACAGTGCCGATGTTAAATTTGATGAAGGTAAAGAACGAGTAATTAGCTATGAAACGAACTACCCAATTTATGAAGAGGTTATTGAAGGAGATGAGGAAAACGAAATGGAAAAGATACAAAAAATTGACTCAGATGATGTAAGTTGTGATTCAGAAGTGGAAGAAAATAAGAAATTCAAAACAGGTAGTTGGCAGAAAAATCATCCTAGAGAGCAAATAATTGGAGACCCCAAAGTTGGTGTTCAGACAAGAAGAAGAGTAGTAAGTAACTACTCTCTATTATCCAACATTGAGCCCAAAAATGTTGTTGATGCAAGCAAAGATGAAAGTTGGATGAAGGCAATAAATGAAGAATTAGATCAGATCGAGAAAAACAAAACTTGGGAGTTAGTACCTAGACCTGCTAATAAAAATATAATCGGGACTAAATGGATCTTTCGAAACAAATTGAATGAAGACGGACAGGTAGTCAGAAATAAAGCAAGATTGGTATGCAAGGGGTATGCACAAGTTGAAGGCATTGACTTTGAGGAAACGTTTGCACCAGTAGCTAGACTAGAGGCAATTAGAATGTTTCTGGCTTTAGCAAGTCTACAAGAATTTCAAAGTTTATCAAATGGATGTGAAATCAGCGTTTTTGAATGGGAAACTTGAAGAAGAAGTTTATATTGAGCAACCAGATGGTTTCCAACTTGGTGATGATCCCAACTTGGTTTGCAAGTTGAAGAAAGCATTATATGGCTTAAAACAGGCACCCCGAGCATGGTATGCAAGGCTAGACAACTATCTCACTCAACAAAGGTTTAAGAAAGGCATGGTGGATAGTAATTTGTATGTCAAAATAGAAAATGGGCATCTTATTGTTCTTGTTGTATACGTAGATGATATCATATTTGGCAGCAGCAAGGATGAGTCGTGTAAAGATTTAGCAAATAAGATGCAGAAAGAATTTGAAATGTCAATGATTGGAGAACTTTCGTATTTCCTCGGGTTGCAAGTTAATCAAAGTAAGAAGGGCATATTTATTTCTCAAGTTAAATATGTGAAAGAGATGTTAAAAAGTTCACAATGGAGGATTGTAAGCCAGTTAGCACTCCCATGACGACAGGTTGCAAGTTGAGCAAGGATGACAAATCTCCAACTGTTGATCAAACCATGTACAGATCTATGATTGGAAGCTTACTATACCTGACAGCTACCAGACCAGATATTTTGTAGGCAGTATGCATGGTAGCACGATTTCAGGCTAATCCCAAGGAGACTCATGTGACAGCAGTGAAAAGGATCCTTCGGTACCTCAAGGGTACTATGGAGTATGGTTTATGGTATCCAAAAGGTAAAGACTTCACCCTTATTTCGTATTCAGATGCAGATTGGGCAGGATGTGTAGATGACAGAAAGAGTACAAGTGGAGGTGCATTCTATCTTGGAGACAGATTGGTCGCGTGGCATAGTAAGAAACAAGAGTCAGTTTCTTTATCGACAATAGAGGCAGAATATATTGCAGCGACAACATGTTGTACGCAGGTATTATGGATGAAACAAACTCTGAAAGATCTTGGTATTAGTTTCAGTGAGCCAATATCAGTTAAGTGTGATAACACCAGTGCTATTAACATCTCCAAGAATCCGGTTATGCATTCACGCACAAAACACATTGCTATCAAGTATCACTTTTTGAAGGAGAAAGTTGCGGAAGGTGAGGTTAAATTGGATTTTGTTCCAACTACAGAGCAAGTAGCAGATATCTTCACAAAACCATTGCCCAAGGAAGTTTTTGAGTACCTTCACAATAAATTGGGAGTGGTCACACTTCCCAAGAATTGACTAGCTACAGGGATCACATTCTCAGGGGGAGCATTTAAGTATCTGATTATCTTTGTGCTCATGTTCATGAATTTTGCTAAGTGTAATAAATTGTGTCTAAGAATGTTGTGCATGGACTCAGGGGGAGTCTGCAGTAGCCCTTTGGTATTATTGTCAAAGGGGGAGAAGAGTTACAGGAAATTGCACATGTGTTGCCAACAATTCCAAAGGGGGAGATTGTTGAGCAAGGTGCAACAACAGTATTGTCATTGTTGTCAACACAGTCAGTTAGATCTAATGATGCAGTGGACAGGAAGTTCAAAAGCCTTTCAGATGCAGAAAGACAGGAGTTCAAAGGTTACTCAGAGTATGTACAGTGATTGTCCAAGAAAACCGAAGTGGCCCATATGCAAAAGATCAAAGAAAAAGACAAGTAAGAAAAGTGTCGTGATATCGTGACATATACAGCAGGCAAGAAAAACTATCACGATTTCACGACATGTTGGAAGAGAGAAAAAGCAAGAAAAACTGTCATGATTTCGCGACATGTTGGAAGAGAGAGAAAAAGTAGGATAAACTATCACGATTTCATGACATGTTGGAAAAGAAAAAGGCAAGTGGAAAAACTGTCATGATTTTGTGACATGTTGGAAGAAAAAAGGCAAGTGGAAAAACTGTCACGATTTCGTGACATGTTGGAAGAGAAAAGGCAAGTGGAAAAACTATCACGATTTCACGACATGTTGGAAGAAATAAAGGCAAGTGGAAAACGGTCACGATTTCGTGACATGTTGGAAGAAAAAGAGAAAGCAGGAAGAAGTGTCACGATTTCGTGACAAGTCCAAAAAAAAGAACAAGTAAGAAAAGTGTCACGATTTCGTGACATGTCGCATTTTCGTGACTAAAAATAGGAGAGAGAAAGCAAGTTGGTAAAGTGTCACGATTTCATGACATGTCGCATTTTCGTGACAAAAGAAAGAGAGGAAGCGTACGGAAGTAGAACTGTCACGATTTCATGACAAAAGCAGAAAGCAAGACTTCGAAGGCAGAAGTGTCACGATTTCATGACAATTGCAAAGAAGTGAAGTACGGAAGCAGAAGTGTCATGATTTCATGACAAAAGTAGAAAGCAAGACTTCGAAAGTGGAAGTGTCACGATTTCGTGACATGTCGCATTTTTGTGACTCGAAGAGGACAAGAAGGCAGAAAAGCAAAAGTGTCACGATTTCATGACATGTCGCATTTTCATGACCCGAAGGCAAGAGAAAGAGCAAAGGAGAGAAAGTGTCACGATATCGTGACATGTCGCATTTTCATGACTAAATGAGGAGAGAGAAAGTACGGAGGTGAAAGTGTCACGATTTCGTGACATGCTATGTTTTCATGGGTACAAGCCAAGAAAAGAGGCAAGGAGGCGAAAGTGTCACGATATCGCGACATGTTGTATTTTCGGGTCCAAAGCAAGGAGAAAGAGAGAGAAAGCAAAAGTGTCGCGATATCGTGACATGTATTTTCGGGGACCAAAGCAAGGAGAAAGAGAGAGTAAGCAAAAGTGTCGCGATATCGCGACATGTTGCTTTTTCGCGGTTGAGTTGAAGCCGACGAACCTATGACAACCGACTAAAATTAGGGTTTACAGGTGTCATGAAAGTCGACTAAGATTAGGGTTTACAACCGACTAAGATTAGGGTTTTCATCACAAGAATTCTGTTATAAAAGGAGGGCTGTTTTGAGAATTGAGGGGTGTCGAAGTGTGCGAAGTTCGGTCGTAGTGCGCAGAGAGCAAGTCGTATCGAAAGATGCTAAGTGCAAAATTTGAAGAGAGAGCAGAGTGTGCAAAAGGGAGAAGACGATCATGAAGTTTGACTGTAGCGAAGCAGAGTGTGCGAAGTGATTGCGCAGAGAAAGTAGATTGCAGAGAAAGCAGATTGCATAGAGAAAGCAGAGTGCACAGAGAACGCGAAGGGGTTGGTGCTCCTTCCAGTTGGTGCTGGTAAATCAGGGGTTGGTGCTCCTTTCTATTGGTGCAGATAAATCAGGGGTTGGTGCTCCTTTCTGTTGGTGCAGATAAATCAGGGGTAGGTGCTCCTTCCAGTAGGTGCTGGTAAATTGTTTGTAAAGTTATTTCTTTGCAAAGACTGGATTTGGATGGTAGTCCAAGCAGTCATTTTTGAGGAGTAGCCACATTGGTGAACCTCATTAAATCTTGCGTTGTGTGATGTTCTCTTGTGATACTTGCTTTATCTGGTTTTAAGGTTTCATTATTTCAGTTTTAAGTGCTCTGAATTTAAGCTTAAAGTGCCACACTGATTCACCCCCCCTCTCAGTGTCATTGTAAGACTAACATAAAGGACCTCATAGTGAGTGATTAAATATCACTAGAGGTAGTAGTAGGTATACTGGGTACATCACCATATATGTTGGTGATGGAGTACAATGTAGTTCTTTAGCATCCATTTTGGAGTGTTTATTTCCTCCATACTGCATCGTATCAGTTTTATCACTTTCCATTAATAACATATTTTAACATATTACATTTTTGCATATCTTATAACCTATGATTGCATTCTCCCTTGGCATACACCATCAAAATCTAACCTGCAAGTGGAGGCTAACTATTCAATGATTACTTGACACTTGATAGTCTTTTGACCTATGAATATTAGGTCAAACTCACCAGGGACAAAAACCCTTTTAGTAGCTTGACCCAAAAGGTGAGGCTTAGAAATTAAATAGTGCAAAGGGTTAAACTTTACCACTAACAATATCTTATGGCTAAGCATGTAGTTTCTTAGCTTCTAGGAAGTGAACACTATAGTGAATTAAATATTCTCTAGGAGGTGTACCTGGTTTCATAACTAGCCAAAGTTCTACTGATATAGTAGATAGCTCGCTCTTTGTTTTGATCATCATGTTGAGCCAACATCGCTCCCAAAGCATGATTTGTGGTTGCTATGTAAATCATAAAATGCTTACCAAGCATAGGAGAAATTAGAACAAGCAAGGAAGTGATATACTATTTGAGGTCATTGGAAGCTTTTTAACACTTGAAATCCCATTGAAAGATAACATCTTTCTTAAGAATCTTAATAAAGGATTGACACTTATCAACTAACTAGGAAATGAACTGACAGATAGATTGAAGCTTACCTTGTAGGCTATGCAACTTGTTCAAGGTACAAGGATAAGGTCTATTAGTGATAGCGGTTATCTTAATGGGGTCTACTTCAATACCTTACCTAGAAATAATGAAGCCTAACAACTTGCTATATGTGACTCCAAACACACACTTTGCGGGCTTAAGATGAACCCTAAAATATCAAAACCTTTCAAAAAAATTCTTTAAATTATGGACATGATCCTTTTATTGTATGGAGTCACCTAAAATATCATCCACATAATCTTGGAGAATTTCATGCGTCATGTCATGGAAAACATAATTCATAGCCCACTGAGATGTGGCACCAATATTTTTCAAGCCAAAAGGTATGACTTTCCAACTTAAGGTACCCCATGAAGTGATGAATATTGTCTTGGCCTGATATTTAAGGGTAATCATAATCTGATTATTTCCTAAGAAACCACCCATGAGCAATAGCATGCCATATTTGGTGGTGAAATCTACGATCTGATCTATGTTGGGTAAGGTAATATCATCCTTGGGATATGCTAAGTTGATGTCCCTAAAGTTGGTACATGTTCTGATTGTTTCTTCATTATTAACCATAGGGATGATGTTAGATATCCAATCATAATATTCAATGTCTTTTATAAAACTGACATCAAGGAGTTGTTGGAGCTCCTCCTTGACCAAAAGGATGAACTTAGTATGCATCTTTCTAAGTTTCTGCTTAACAGGCTTAAAACTAAGGTGAACTACCAAATGATTCATAATAAGGGAAGGATCAAGCCCTGGCATGTTAGAATATGACCAAGAAAAAACATCATGAAATTATCTTAACAAGTTAGTCAACTACTCCTACTCATCCATGGACAAGGCTTTCCCTAGTTTAAGGATTCTAGGGGCTTTCTCAAGACCTATGTTCACATATATAGTCTCCTCAATAAGAATGGATGACTCATCCTCAAGAGGATGTGGGAAAATAATTACTCCTAGTTTCTCAAGGTCCTCGGGGATATAGAACCTAAGTCCTCTTGAGAACTAGAAGACTCCACCTATGCTACACAAGGAACTAACCCATCAAAGTAGATGCCATTCTAAGAGATACCCTCATGAGTCATATCATAAAGAGTGTCATCTTTAGAATACTTCTTTGGGGTTGTAACCAATAGATAGGTAGAGGGCAACCCCTCATCCTTGACACTCCACTCCAATATTTGATAAAATACATCCTAAAGAGGTCCTTTATGAGAAGAATTATCCTGATCCAATGATAAAATATTGATTGATGATTCCTCTTCCACAATTAAATTTTCAATTTGTTCTATTATGTTATATGAGGAATCTAATGTATGAGAATAAAATTGAGCTTGTTCAACTACTAAAAAGTATTCAAATGGTTGAGGATCACCCAAAATAGTGACCAATTTTTTTTTAAATTCAAACTTCAAACACTGGTGAAAGGTAGAAGGGATGACCTACATCACATGGATCCAAGGTCATCCTAGAAGTAGATTAAAATATGTAGGGAAAGATACCACATAAAACATAGTATCTAAGATCTTGGGTCCAACCTTAAGGGGGAGGGAGATAATACCACAAGCTTCTTTGGACTTGTTGTTGAAATTTTTAATGATGTCATCAAATTTAATTAAATCTTCCTATTTTAATCCAAACTTTTAGAAAAATTGATAAGTGCATAAATTGGTGGAAGAACCGTTATGAATCAAGATCCTCTTGATAAAAGTTTCCCCAATAAATATAGTAATGTAGAGATAAGAATCCCTATTAGGGTCTAAGGAAGAAATATCATCATTTGAGAATGTGATATGATGTATCCCAAGAGAGCTTACAATATTGGCCATAGCACTAGGGAAAATATCCTGAGAAACATATTATTTTCTTGGAATCTTCAATAAGGCTTCCCCATGAGTAGGATAAGTTTGCAAAAGTTCCAAGAGAAAAATATAAAGAACTCATATCCTACTAATAATACTAGATCTAGAAAATCTGCACTTGCTGCCTTGAATTTGCTATCATACCAACCATATTATTATAGGGAGGTGGCACATCCTGTTATAACACTTGATTAGCTACCTATTGTCCCTACTTAGATAGGGGATTTTGGAGGATTCCCTTATCTTGATTAGTTTTAGGCCCTCTCTAAGTAGGGGGTTGATATTTTTGTGGGTGATAACTTTATATAACCAAATGTCTTGCATCAATCAAATATTGAACCACATGTTTCAAATTTTTACAAGAATTCATCTAGTGTCCCTTCACTATGTGATATACATAGTGTTAACCTGCCTTGTACCAATTAGTCGTAGTATATAGTCACCTTATTGGAGGTAAATAAATCATATTAACTTCCAAAAGCTTCTTCAAAACAACTTCCATAGGCATACTAAGCCTTGTGAAATTTCTTTATGGAGGTTTTTGAAGTACTATTTTTTTTCAGGTTATTAACAATACTATTAATAGGCCTAGTATCTGTTACACCATCACCTACCATATGCTTATTCTTATACTATATCTTAGTGGTCCTATCCTATTTCACTTTAAGCTATCTACTTTTGATAAGAGCTTGTTCCACTTTCCTTGCTATATTGATCGCCTAATCAAATGATGTGATAGTTGTAGTTTCCAATTCATAAGATAGTTTTTCTTATAAATTTCCAATGAATATTTCAAGCATGTCTCGAGGTAAGATATATCTCAAGCATCCAACTAGACTCCTCCAATGAGATAAAAATTCTGAAAAAAATTCCTCTTTACCTTGTTTTAACATGTAAACATCTTTTATGGTTACATTCTTCTCAACATAAGCACCAAACTGTTGAACAAATAATTCAGTTTTTTCTTCAAAATTACTCAAAGAATAATTGGGTAATTGATAATACCACTCTAAAGCCATACCACCAAGACTCTTAGGAAACTTATTTAACAACAACATGTCATCATATATAATATCATGACAAGCTATTCTAAACCTTATTAAATGCTCAATTAGATATTATGTTCCCTTATATATAGGTAAAACCAGCATGGAAAAATGCTTAGGATAGGGTTTAGTGGCTACAATAAGGTATAAGGGTTGATTGCAAATTTCTCTATAGTTTTAGGTGAAAATAGGGATTTGAATTATATCCACTCTTGAAACCAGTTTTTTCATCATATTAGTTAAAATTTTCACCTTTGGATTGTTGTTGTGCAATGCCCCTAGATTCCCTAAGGGATAGGTAGGCTATTGAACGGGTACTTGTCCCATTTTGAAGGTATTTATAATGTTATGATATGTGGTATCTTGTTGGAGAGGGTAACTAATAGTTGGTGGAATAGAATCAAAAATATTGAGATTAGTAGATTGAGGAAATTGAAAACAATATTGAGTGACACTACTAGTTGGACTTTTGAAATCCTTCCAATGTTAGTAGTTAAAATAGTGGCATAAGTTGGTTTATGGATAATATTACCATGATTCACAGATTCATTCAATGAATTATTATGAATATCTTTATGAGATATTACACCTTCCTTGATTTGGGCTTCCTCTTCCATAGATTTTTCCAAGGTATCCTCGTATGCTTGTAAATGCTCCAAACATTTTCAAAATATTTAAAGGTAAGGTTCACATTTGGTCCCCTAGTAGGATCAAGGCTATTCTGAATATCTTAATTTTTCTCTTCTTCTAGATTATGATTTTATCTATCAATTTGATAATGTTTCTAAAAATATCATTAGAATCTAAAAGCCTTCATCCATTTCTAAGGTTGGGATCCATTAGGAGAGAGAGAAAGGAAGAAAACTAAAGACCAACAAAAACACAAAAACAAATTTAAGATACTTTTAAATGTTTTTTGATCTATACAAGTAAAATTAATTGTCTTGTTTAAGGTTTTCAAAAGAAAATTAAACAAGGAATAGACTTCGTAATTTGGCTACTAAGACGTGCATTCATATCGGGTTCACCAAATATGTAGAGGGGGAAAACTGCCCTACCAGATATATTTCTTGGTTGGATCCATTGGGAGTTGAGGTGAACCATGGGGGTATGTTATAACTTTACACTCAAGTGGGCAACCAAGGGAAGGGTTCACCAAGAATGGCTTTAGGACTTGTTCTAAGTCTGATGTGGAATGTGTTTTGATGTGTTAATTAAGCATGCACATATATTTGGCCTCTTTTAAAGTATACTATGAAAAGAGGAAGAACAATTCAAGATGCAAGATGCAAGAAGACAATAGCTAATATTAGAATTATTATTTTCTTGTATGATTACTAACCCTAGGGTTACAAAATAAAGCCTTTAAGTAAGGGTCCAAGAGAGATGCACAAACAAATTTAAAAACCCTAAATGCACACTATATGCTTTTATTCTTTCAAAATCCTAGATATCTAATCAAATGACTTTTCTCACATGTGATATTTATTTTGAATAGAAATAGATAAAATCAATCAACAAACAACCTAAAGATATACTAGGGCAATAATCTAATTTAGTGGTTGTTCCAAGATTTTATCTTACATCCAATAATGTCCCACAGCTTCTACCCGACAAAATAACTTCATAAAAACCCTCAAAAATATGATTAGCACTGGGCGCCTACTTAGGCCACTATATGATTGTACTTGGAGGTGTAGCAGTCAAGCCCCCTGGGTCCGTTTAGCTGACCTTTAGAATTTAATATTGAAAGTTGACCTTTTTGGAAGATGAACAAGCAGAATACAATGCAACAGAACAGAATGATAAACCAAATGTAGTTTGCATAATTATACCCTAAATTTATCATGAAATGTAGACCTAGGATTTGGGGGTGAGCTTCTACCCCAAGATTAGTTTTGGTGAATTTATGCCCTATATGGGGTGATTGCAATTTTACTTTTTATGAAATCACACCCTATAATTATGGGGCATGATTTTGCAATAGAAGAAAAATTTAGTAAAATAATGTAAATAAACTAACAATAAATGCAAATCTAGCAATATTTGAAATGCAAGAGAACAAAAACAACCTTGTGGTAGTGAAAAAGTAGATAAAAGGATGAAGACCTCCAAGATAGTAGACTCCTCCTTAGGGCTTCAACACTCATCCACCAAGGACAGAAACACACAATCAAATGCAATAGAATATATCTCCACAAAAATCTAAAAGCTTAAATAAGGTCTTGTTAGCACTTGTTCTTATCTTCTTTCTTGCTTAAACAATTTCTTGAGTTTGTTGGAGAGAGATAGTGTGTGTGAGAGAAGAGCCAGTCAAAATAAGAGCTTCAAACCCTCAATTTCTAGGATATTTGATACAAGAATGGATGGGAAAAATAAGGAAAATTTGATTCCAAAGAAGGTTAAGCAAAAAGTTAGGGTTTCCTAGGAGAAAACCCTAACTAGACAAAATCGCATCCCGTAAGGGCCAACTGCGATTTTACCATAGCAAGTAAAAAAAGGAGAAAAGAGGAGGGAGAGGACCAAACTTGTTTTGGGTAAGTTGGAGAGTATCTTTGAGGGACTAGGGAAAATAACTCACTCAAGTGGGTCAATTTTCCATGTCTACGCTTAGCATACAAGGCTTCACCACATTTGATTTCTAAGTCATTGTAGATGACACTCAATGGATATTAGTGGCCAAATCTTGTGGTTTCTAGGTTTCACCTTACTAAACCTACTCATTTAGAAAGATGCTAATAGTGTTCCACCCACCCTCATCAGCATAGGACCATGTGACCACAACGTAGAGATTACTCTTTAAGGCCCATAACACTTAAAGGGAGATGCATATTCCCTAACCTAACTCTAAGTCCATCTAGGTAGGTTAATCAAGCATAGATCCTTGGTGCTTAGTTACCACACCTCCATGGGTTAAGTAAGGTTATTACCACTTCAATGATAACTAACATGATCACCTGATACGACATGATTGAGGGATCACCATTACTAAATCATGAAAGGTTCCCAAAATCCTAGTTGGGATACACCTCATCCTACTTTTTCAAGGTGTAAAGATTCACAAGATACTTGGCTACTGTATTCACATAATTCCTTCCAATTTTATGAGATATTAACTATTGCATCATTGCAAATCCTTCTAAATCTCATATCTACCTGGTTATTGCATATAGAAAACTCCTCTCAGGATTGGGATTTATTATGTTTTGGTTTACAAGAGTATTTCAAACCACCCCATCCCTAGGGTAATAAATATTGCATTGAAACACAATTCTCTAATAAAAATATTACAATTTACACTATATGAAAATAATTTATTAAAGAACTACATGATCCAACATGCTACAATTTATAATAAATATTCAACATAAAATAAAGTCAAATTGCACATATTATAAATTCTTATCATAAACTCCAAGGATCATTTATACTATAACATAAGAGATCCAATTATCATAATGATGTATTCTAGCAATTGAAAGAACTCATTTCTATCTATCCATGGAAAATATTGTTAAACACATCTTAGAGTGCAAAAATCAAAGCATCATTTAACAATATAACCTTTAACTTTGTACAATAATCAAGTTTACAAAGCTATTTGAACAAAGTATTCCTTTACAAAGCCTTTGATTAATTTTCATCAACTAAACATTCATAGAGCCTATTAAGCCACTCCTCAAGGATATCCAAGCATTTTAAATCTTTGTAACATCTTTTGGTAAAAGCTTGACCCACAACTTATGAGAGATACTTAGGAATTAGGACAACTCTAAATGCAATACAACTTAATCATACCTTTCTCTAATATGCAAACCACCATGCATAAAACTCAAATAAATAGTAATTTTTAAGAATATAATCTCATACTTCTCTTTATAATGATCCCTTAACCTACAAAAGTCTCAAGAACCATTATAATACTTTCTTTTTCAAAACCCACATACAATGATCCACCTATAAAAGAGAATCCCATACTTCTCTTTATAATGATCCCTTAACCTATATAAGTCTCAAGAATCATTATATTATTTTCTCTTTCAAAACCAACATACAATAATATATATATATATATAAGATATTCTAATGCAGGAGCATCCGGTGGTAGCAGAGCAATCTTGCCTCAACAAAAAATTTCTAAGTGTTTGCCTTGATGTCACGGTATCACGATAGAGAAAAGTGTCGTGATATCGCGACATGTCGCATTTTCACAACTCAAGAAGGAGAGAGAAGGCACGGAGCAAAAATGTCATGAAATCGTGACATGTCACATTTTTGCGACTCAGGAAGGAGAGAGAAGGCACGGAGCAAAAATTTCATGATTTCATGACATGTCACGATATCGCGACCGAAAGAAAACAGGAAAGGCGTAGAGGAAAAATGTCACGATTTTGCGACATGTCACGAAATCGCGATCGAAAGAAGACAGGAAAGGCACGGAGCAAAAATATCACGATTTGGTGACATGTCACAAAATCATGACCGAAAGAAGACCAGAAGGGCCAGAGGAGAAAATATCACGATTTCGCGACATGTCGCGGAATCACGACCAAAGGAGCAGAAAGAAAGCAAGGAAGGAAATTGTCGCGATATCACGACATGTCACGATTTCATGACCTAAGAGGCGAGGAGGAGGCAGAAAGGAAATATGTCACGATATCACGACATGTCACAATTTTATGACCGAAAAGGAGAAAGAAGAGCAAGAGAGGAAAATGTCACGATATCGTGACATGTCGCATTATCACGACCAAAAGCCAAGAGAAGGCTCAAGAGAGAAAAGTGTCGCGATATCGTGACATGTCGCATTATCACGACCAAAGGACGATAGAAGGCGCAAAGGAGGAAAGATGTCACGATATCGTGACATGTCGCATTATCACGACCAAAGGACGAGAGAAGGCGCAAAGGAGGAAAGATGTCACGATATCGCGACATGTCGCATTTTCACGACCAAAGGACGAGAGAAAATGCAAAGGAGAAAAAGTGTCGCGATATCGTGACATGTCACATTTTCGCGACCAAAAGGCGAGAGGAGGCGTAGGAGAGAAAAAGTGTCACGATATCGTGACATGTCGCATTTTTGCAACTCGAAGAGGGTAGGAAAGCAAAGAAGCCAAAAGTGTCGCGATATCACGGCATGTCGCATTTTCATGACTCAAAGAGGACAGGAAAGCAGAGAAGCCAAAAGTGTCGCAATATCGTGACATGTCGCATTTTCGTGACTCAAAGAGGGCAGGAAGGTGGAGAAGCAAAAATGTCGTGATATCGTGACATGTCGCATTTTTCGCGACCAAAAAAAAGAAAAGAAACAATAGGTGGTTACAAGGGCTGTTACAGAGGAAACTGTTGAGCGATGGGTATACCGAACGTCATCATTGGTTGACAAGCGGACAGAGTCTATAGTGGTAGCACTAGACAAGCACGTGGCACCAAGGTGTAGTGAAAGTTGACGAAGATCAAGAGTCAAAAAGAAAGACGTTTCGAAATCCAAGCCAACACAGAGGCACGAGAAATGAAATGAAGCATCAAAAATGGGAGACAAAGAGTCATGCTAGAGATTTTAAAAGGGGAAGCGAAGGCATGCACAAGGGGTTGGAAACGGCTGAGACAAAGTTGCAGACGTGAAGGCCAGAGGGCCATTCTAGACCTGTTTGAGCTATTTTCTTCCAAGGTCGAAAAATAGTAGAGTTGCAGTCAGAGAACTGCAAAGACAGAGTTGCATACGTGAAGGCAAGAGGGCCATTCTGGACCTATGTGAGCTGTTTTTCTTCCAGAGTTGGAAATACTATAAAATAAAAGAGAAAATAAACTATCTTGCGGGATAAAGTAGTTTATTTGGCAGAGTCTGCCATTATTGTAAATTTTTCCAGATTTAATGAATGAGAATTTTGAGAGTTTGGGGTGAGAGATTTTTGTGTCCCCATCAAGTGGTATCAGAGTGGGAAGTTCCTGAGTGTGTAAACAGATCGCCAAATGTGAGGCAGTTTGCACCAGGATCTGTGGAAGAGCAGGAAGTTCTTGAGCATGTAAAAAGATCACCGAACATGAGGCAGTTTACACCAAGATTTGTGGAAGAGCGGAAGTCCCTGAGTGTGTGAACAGATCACCGACAATGAGGCAGTTTACACCAGGATTGGTGGAAGAGCGGGAGTGCCTGAGTGTGTGAGAAGATCACCGAAAGTGAGGCAGTTTGCACCAAGATCTATGGAAGAGCGTAGGGTTCCTGAGTGTGTAAATAGATCGTCGGACGTGAGGCAGTTTACACTAGAATCTGCGGTTAAATTTTGTGAGAGAGAGTGAGGAAGAATGCCTCCACGAAGAAACCATGGTGGTGGGAGAAATGTGGTACCTGAAGAAATATTTTAGAGCTTTGCAGAGGCAAGTGCAAGCCCTGCAAGAGGAGTTGTGAAGAGAAGTAGTCCAAGGAATGCTTCTGAGTTGAGAACGATGGATAAAGGAGAGAAGAGCAGTGTTGAGGCTGAAGATTTTTACAAGTACTGAGATGTTGAAAAAAATAAGGTGACAGAATAGTACAAAAGTGAAGGTCACTTCTCAATCCACCCCGGTTGTCTGATGCAGGAGCATCCGATGGCAGCAAAGCAATCTTGCCTCAACAAAAAATTTCTAAGTGTTTGCCTTGATGTCGCGGTATCGCGACAGAGAAAAGTGTCGCGATATCGCAACATGACGCATTTTTGCGACTCAGGAAAGAGAGAGAAGGCATGGAGAAAAAATGTCACGAAATCGTGACATGTCGCATTTTTGCAACTCAGGAAGGAGAGAGAAGGCACGGAGCAAAAATGTCACGATTTCGTGACATGTCGCAAAATTGCGACCGAAAGAAGACAGGAAAGGCATGGAGGAAAAATGTCATGATTTCGCGACATGTCGTGAAATCATGATCGAAATAAGACAGGAAAGGTGTGGAGCAAAAATGTCGCGATTTCGTGACATGTCACGAAATAGCGACTGAAAGAAGACCGAAAGGGCCAGAGGAGAAAATGTCATGATTTCACGACATGTCACGGAATCACGACTGAAGGAGCAGAAAGAAAGCAAGGAAGGAAATTATCGTGATATCACATGTCATGATTTCATGACTCGAGAGGCGAGGAGGAGGCAGAAAGGAAAGATGTCGCGATATCGCGAGATGTCGCGATATCGCGAGATGTCGCGATTTCACGACCGAAAAGGAGAAAGAAGAGCAAGAGAGGAAAATGTCGCGATATCGTGACATGTCGCATTATCATGACCAAAAGCCAAGAGAAGGCTCAAGAGAGAAAAGTGTCGCGATATCGCGACATGTCGCATTATCACGACCAAAGGATGAGAGAAGGCACAAAGGAGGAAAGATGTCGCGATATCGCGACATGTCGCATTATCGTGACCAAAGGACGAGAGAAGGCGCAAAGGAGGAAAGATGTCGTGATATCACGACATGTCGCATTTTCATGACCAAAGGACGAGAGAAAGCGCAAAGGAGAAAAAGTGTCGCGATATCACGACATGTCACATTTTTGCGAACAAAAGGCGAGAGGAGGCACAAGAGATAAAAAGTGTCGCAATATCACAACATGTCGCATTTTCGTGACACGAAGAGGGTAGGAAAGAAGAGAAGCCAAAAGTGTCGCGATATCGTGACATGTCGCATTTTCGCGACTCGAAGAGGATAGGAAAGCAGAGAAGCCAAAAGTGTCATGATATCACGACATGTCACATTTTCATGACTCGAAGAGGGCAGGAAGGCAGAGAAGCAAAAATGTCGCGATATCGCGACATGTTGCATTTTTGCAACCAAACAAAAGAAAAGAAACGACGGGCGATTACAGGGGTCATTACAGAGGAAACTATCGAGCGGTGGGTATACCGAATGTCATCATTGGTTGACATGCAGACAGAGTCTATAGTGGCAGTACTGGACAAGCACGTGGCACCAAGGTGTAGTGAAAGCAGACGAAGATCAAGAGTCGGAAAGAAAGACGTTTCGAAAGCCAAGCCAACGCAGAGGCACAAGAAATGAAATGAAGCATCAAAAAAGGGAGACAGAGAGTCATGCTAGATATTTTAAAAGGGGAAGTAAAGGCATGCACAAGGGGTTGGAAACGACTGAGACAGAGTTGCAGACGTGAAGGCCAGAGGTTCATTCTGGACCTGTTTGAGCTGTTTTCTTCCAAGGTCGGAAAAATAGTAGAGTTGCAGTCGGAGAACTACAGAGACAGAGTTGCAGACGTGAAGGCAAGAGGGCCATTTTGGACCTGTGTGAGCTGTTTTTCTTTTAGAGTTGAAAATACTATAAAATAAAAGAGAAAATAAACTATCTTGCGGGATAAAGTAGTTTATTTGGTAGAGTCTACCATTATTGTAAATTTTTCTAGATTTAATGAATGAGAATTGTGAGAGTTTGGGGTGAGCGATTTTTGTGTCCTCATCATATTCCCACCTCTATTACAATGATTCCTTAACTCTCCTAAGTCTCAAGAAACATTATATTAGTTTCTCTTTCAAAACCAATGTATAATAATTCAACAAGAGAATCTCAAATTCTCTTCATATTGAAACTCCTTACTCACAAGAGTCTCATAAGTCATTAATATAGTTTCTATTTCAAAACTATTCATCCAATATTTAAATAAAAAAAATCCTCAACAAATAAATACATACTTTTATTCATCTAATAATCCCAATTGAACTATAATATGTCAAGCCTTTCTTTATCAAATAAAATCAATTCTAAAATTGAACTTCAAAACTATCATCTATCATTACAAATAAAATCTAAAACCAATACCCTTACTTTAGAATTATCCATCCATAAAATCAATTAAGATCTATAAATCATTGCATAGAGGATTTAATTCCAAAACATGCTCTCTAAGAAAAAAGGTATTTTAAAACCCTAGGAAACACATTTCTAAAACCATAAACCAAAAAAATCCAATGAAGCATTAAACTATAATCAAATAAAATATTGGAGCTTTTATGGTTCAGAACCAACCAAAACCTAAAGCTTGAGAACAAAACCTAACATCACCACATGATATTGTGCATAGGCCAACATAGGAAAGAGGGCAACAACACTAGGTTGATAGCAAGGAAGGTTACATACTACTATAGACAGTCATCCCAATCAGCTCAAGCATTGAGGAAAACCAAGAAATACATGGAGCCACAAAATGCATGCCCTACAGATCTAAGGAGTACTAACACATAGGATTTTTGGTTAGCCTATGTGGTACGAGGAAGACAAACCAACCACAACCAATAAACTTATCCAAGAAAAAAATAAACCAAAAGGTATCATAGGATTCTAAAACAAAATAAAAGTATGTCAACCTCCCAAACACAACAAAAATGGGCAAATCAAAAGTAAAGCATAAGCAAGGCTAACATCAAACAACTCATAGCAAAAGAAAGAAGGTAGACAATAAATAAGGTGGCTTTAAAACAACTATATATCAAAGTAGAAAAAATTATAGTAAAGCATTGCATATAATCATAAGCAAGGAACCACCTGACTCAAGCCTCCTTTATACCCCTTTTGGATCTTATGAAGCTCTGGTTCCAAATCCACTCTGCACACATCAACTAGTCTATCTCCTTTCCTCCCGTAGCATTCCAAACCTTGATATCCAAATCTAATCCTCCCCTCACTTTCCTCCCATAAGATTTAAGCAAGGGACATAGCCTTGCATGGATTGAATGTGAATGACACACCCAAGAGAGAGTTACTCACCACCTTTATGTGAGCACTCATAAAAGATAATTTACCCTAATACTTAATGAAACTTAAACTTATCTTAATCCACCAAAGGGGTGGCATTTATTATTACTTTGATATTAATTAAATTTCTTTTAAACTTAAATATCAAAGATCCATTTAATAATTTATTTAACTAAAGTATTTAAGCTATCATTTAAGAAAATTCAAAAGTATTACAAATCAATACTTATCAACTTTATCAAACTATGCATAATATAGACAAACATGGATTTGCATCAATAATATCCTACACCATCATTTTATCCCTAAGTAGGTAGTCTCTTTTAAGATAGCCTAATGCTATCACAAACCTATTAAGGAGACTCGTTATAGAAGCAACATCCCAACCCAATGGTTTGAACTGATGCGTGTCGTTAATAGCATCATTTAATCTTATGATTTATCAATCTAGGGTGGTGTCCAAGGCTGTCTATGATAGAAGGTTAGGGCAGAGTATAATTTAGGCATTCAAATTTTAAGCATTTATTGGGTGAAACAGATGTTGGTTTAGCCTTTTGGTGTCACACTAAACCTAATATATAGAATGGAAACTAAATTAACTTGCAGGAATTAAAAACTAATTCTAAGTTGCAAAAATTGAAAGTCTAATTTACTTTTGTAGAATTGAAATGTTGCTGAGAAGGAAAACCTAAATTACACTTGCAGAATTGAAACCTAGTTACACTTGCAGAATTAAAATGATGCTTGGAAATAACATTTATTCTAAGAACACCTATCAGTGCCCTGTCATAGAAGGTCATCAAGCTTCTGCTATAGTGTCTGACAACAAAATGAAAACTGTTGAAAAGCTGGTAAAAGTTGTTGAAACTTGAAAATAGGGAAAACATGGAAAATAGGGGAAACATGGATCTAAACTATTTTGTCATCTGACACACACATAAATGCCACATACAAATACAATGGAAAACATAAAGAACATCACACAAACTTAAAACAAGAAAGGAAAATTTGACAAGCAATCTGTTAATTCTGCTGCAACAAAATTATAGAAAAATATGTCATAACAGTCCTCCTTATAGGCCTAAAAGTGGGCCCAAGCTTCCTGATCTAGAAGAAGGTGGAAAACTTGTTCTTTAACTAATTAACACTCACACTCACTCATGAACAAAAATTAATAAAAGAACTACACTTTTATTTCCTATCAAAACATGTTAAACTATTACATATAAATGTTGCACTATGTTATTTGTTGCTACTAACTACTCTCCTACAAACTAATCCCTAATTATCTCAACCAAGTAGGTAGCTAGGTTATTTATAATAAACTATTACAATTGCATCATGCTCAAATTATCTTATGTTATTTCTCAGTGATTTGCAAATAAGTTCTAAAACTGATTTAGTCTTATTTTGGATAGTTTGTGTTGCAACAGCACTCATTGGCCCTTAGAAGGCATCTCCAGTGGTGGTAGTACATTGGAGGAGGTTAGAAATATCTTTATACACCTATATCCACCTTCAAATACCTTTTCCCTACCATTTTGGATGCTCAAATATCTTTTTGACTCAAACTGGCCACTTTTCCCCCTTATTCCAAAGATCTTCGAAATATTTGGCTATAAAATAGCTTTATGCTCAAATACGACTAAATTAGCTGCCAATTTAGTTGTAACTATATATTATGTTTTTCCTATCGCTAAATATATCTTCCAATCATTTTCACATGCCTTGGTTGATTAATTCCCTGCCCTACCATTCATTGGCTGTTGGCTGGAATTTATATGACAAATTATTGCATTTTCCAGCTCTGCTGCACAGTTGTAAAATATTGGTATTTCTTGAAAATTCAAAAAAAATAGCACATGGTAAAATCATTCAAATAACAACATGAAGGATTACATCAAGTTGCTACTGAATTTATACACTTCATTCACCAAGTAACCATGCTGAGATAGTGCAACAGTGCTGCACAATTGTCCCTGCTCTGTTATACTTAGTTGCTGCCCATTTACACCATGTATAAATGCTTCTAAAATATTTTAGATATATTATTTAGTCCTTTTGAAATCATTCCAACAATTTCCTCATGTTTTTCTTGACAACTTCAAGGTGCTCCTATAAAGCGATAGCTTGCTGGTTTTTGTATGGCTATTTTTTGCAGATTTCCATATTTATGATAGTCCTAAGAATTTGGATCTAATATGGATTTCAAAAAAATTTAAGGGCAGGAAAACATTCAAAACCCATTTTGAAGTTAATGGACATCAGCATACAACATTTGGCTAATTGAAATGCATGTTTTATTTGCTACGTAATCAACTGAAACAGTGCATAAAATGCTTAAAATAGTCAAAACAGGGGTATAGTGTTCCTAACATAAAATCATGCAAATACTTAACAAATAATATATTCTAATCAACTATTTTAAAATTAACTTTTTCATGTTTGGTAATATGGCAGTTTTTATATGTCAAACATAGTGTAACAATGAGGCATTTCTAGGCCTCATCACGAAAATAGAAATAAACAAAATGCAATGCATCTACATAAAAGGTAATTTTCCTTTTTACCCTGATCTATTGATGAGAAATTCATCATCATAATTTCCCAAAATATATCTCTTTTTAGGTGGTTCACCCTTATGATCCCACCAATGAGAGAGCACATGGTATTGCATCCACAATTATATCAACAATACCATATTCCAAGCTCAAAATAATGCACTCATACCATCATATAGGCATCATTTAAGAAACTATGCCATCAAAAATTCACATTAATACATAGCTCAATATCCATAAGAGTTCTACCACGGAGGGCTATTATAAAAATTGCCATCACATGTGCCATCATAGGCTACAAATATGACCCAAATTGCTTCACATGGTTCAATATATTGAAGAAGAATACTATCATAGCTTCTATAATAGAAGGTGTTCCCTAAGAGGGTGTACCTTGTGTATTTTTTCTTGAACATTAACTTCCTATCCTAAGTAAAATTAGAAGGAAGAAAATAAAGCTTAAGGTGTTCCTTGACCTAAAAAAATCAAGCATTGTAAGGTTATTCTTGCACAAGATGGATGTCCAGTTTATTTGAGAGAGGTTTACTAGAAATAGTGAATTGATGGAGAGAGGTGACATGGACGTGGGTGACTTTATCATGTAGATTTTTAGGGATGAGGTAACCAATAGAATCCATTGTATCAACGAATAAATTGGTAGATTTTGGAGAGGCCTTGATATTATACCAATTGAAGTGTGACAACAACTCATTTATATCCTGTTTGTATTGCTTGAGTATTATGTATTTACATTGATAAATATCCTTTACTTGATTTATTAGGAGGATGAAATCACTAATGATTTTGATGTATTTTATGGGCACACAAATTATATTTGTTAGGCCAAGGATGAGAGATTCGTATTGGCATTGTTTTTGGTGTAGGAAAAATCGAGTTTGCATAAAAAGGGATATGAGTCTCATGTGACATGAAGAAAATAACTCTAGTGCCTTCCCCTTGCTTGCACTTGGAACCATAAAAGTAAAACATAAGGTTAGTGTTATCTTCAAGTTCAACATGTTCTTCTTACTTAGTAATGTTGAAGATAGAGTCATTAGGAAGATCAATGATGAGTGGTTTATCATCGATGAGAGGAGCTTCTACAAGTTATCTGAGATATAATGACCTTTAATGGTTTTTTGGCTAATAAATTCAAGATCAAATTCTATTAAAAGCATTATCCATTTTGTAGTTCAACTATTATTTTAGGATATACCCATCATGTATCATAATGGGTTTTCACTGGTAATTTCATAGATGGTATGATTGATCATATAGAGGTAAATTTTCTTAATAGAAAAAACTATTGCTAAGTATAACTTTTCCAAATAAGAATTTATTGTCTCATAACTCACCAAAGTATGATTGATACAGTAAATAGCCTACTCTTGGTTGGTCTCATTCTTCTAGGTTAGCATGGTTCCTAGGGCAGAGGCAGTGGCTAAAATATACAGGTGAAATGAAAAACTTGGTCTAGGCATGGATAAAACTGGTAGGGAGATAAGGTATTACTTGATTTCCTTGAAATCATTTTGACTTGGTCCAATTGAAGGCCACCTCATTTTTTAATTGATGATTGAATGACTTACACTTATCTTAGAGTTGTGCGATGGAACAATGAATCACTTGAATTTTTTCTTGCAAGTTATGCAATTATTTGAGATTCGTAGGGGGTGACATGTTAAGAATAGTCTTCACTTTGTTTGGGTCCACTTCAATACCTCACTAAGAGATGATAATTTTAAGGATTTTGCCTAAGGTAACACCAAATATACATTTCTTAAGATTTAGTCTCACATTGTGCTAAGCAAGTCAATTGAAGACTTTACATAAATCATTGACATGTTGATCAAGCATTTTAGATTTTGACATGTCATCCAAGTAATCCTCTACAATGTCATGCATATAGTCATAAAAAATGTATGTCATGGAACATTCATACATATCACCTACACTTCTTAGACCACATAGCATGACTTTGTAGCAAAATATCCCCATGGCATTGTGAAAGATGTGTCACATTGATCATCGATATTAACTTAAATTTGATTATATCCCAAGTAACCATCCATTAGGGAGAGCATTTTGTGACTTGTTGTGGATTCAACCAGAGTTTCAATGTTTGAAAGGGGAAAATTATCTTTAGGACATACTTTTTTTAGATCTTTAAATTCTATGCAAATGTGTATCCCCCTTTGGGGTCTTGTTAGTCAAAAAGTGACTAACTACAGAAAAACATCTGATGCTCCTTTTTGCATATTTTCCAAGAGGACCGAAGTGGCCCATATGCTAAATATCAAAGAAAATGCAAAACATCGCAAGGAGGAAAAAGTGTCGCGATATCGCGACATGTTGCATTTTTGCGGTTCAAAGCAAAAATAAAAGCAAAAGGGAAAAAGTGTCGCGATATCGCGACATGTTGCTTTGTCGCGGCCAAAAGGGAAAAAGTGTCGCGATATCGCGACATGTTGCTTTGTCATGACCAAAAGGGAAAAAGTGTCGTGATATCGCGACATGTTGTATTTTCACGGCTAAGAGCAGCAAAAGGGAGCAAGAGGGAAAAGTGTCGCGATATCGCGACATGTATTTTTGCGACAAAAGAGAAGAAAAGGCACAAGGTGGCAAAAGTGTCGCGATATCGCGACATGTTGCTTTGTCACGGCCAAAAGAGAAAAAGTGTCGCGATATCGCGACATGTTGCTTTGTCGTGGCCAAAAGAGAAAAAGTGTCGCGATATAGCGACATGTTGCTTTGTCGCGGCCAAAAGGAAAGAATGTCGCGATTTCGCGACATGTCTCATTTTCGCGGTGGGAGGCAGCAAAAGAGCAAAGGAAGAGACGAATGTCACGATTTCGCGACATGTCTCATTTTCACGGCTAGAAGCGGTAGAGGAGCAAAGCAGGAGACGAATGTCATGATTTCGTGACATGTCTCATTTTCACGGTGGGAAGCAGCAAAAGAGCAAGGGAAGAGACGAATGTCACGATTTCGCGACATGTCTCATTTTCGCGGCTGGAAGCAGCAAAAGAGCAAAGGAAGAGATGAATGTCGCGATTTCGTGACATGTCTCATTTTCACGGTGGGAAGCAGCAAAAGAGCAAAGGAAGAGACGAATGTCGTGATTTTGCGACATGTCTCATTTTCGTGGCTGGAAGCGGCAGAGGAGCAAAGGAGGAGACGAATGTCATGATTTCGCGACATGTCTCATTTTCGCGATGGGCAGCAAAAGAGCAAAGGAAGAGATGAATGTCACGATTTCGTGACATGTCTCATTTTCGTGGCTGGAAGCGGTAGAGGAGCAAAGCAGGAGACGAATGTCGCGATTTCGTGACATGCCAGCTATAAAGGAATAAAGTATATTTTTGGCAACTGGAGATGAGCACTGACATTAGGTGCTGATTTTTGGAGAATGGTCTGTTGATTATAACCTGGTAGGTCTTCTGGATGATTGCCAATCTATCCAATCTACGGGAAATCCATTGTGTATTGTTAGAAACTGTAGATTATTGCTTGTAAAATAAGTAAGATGTACTTAGGAAAAGATACTCTTTTAGGGTATATATAGGGGTGAGTGACTCTAGAAAAAGGGTTGGCTCTTGGATGTTTACAAGCTTGATGCGCATGTACTGGATTACAAGCAATAAAAGATTTCTTCCTCTGGCTTTCAAAACTTCTGTGTGCTCTTGTATGTATCTGGTGTTTTAACTTTTATTCACTCTGAGTTTTATAATGTATCTATTCTGAAATCTGGACTGTGCACGTATGAATCTTGTTTCTAGAGTTGAACATTAATAGATATTTACATGCTTTTTAGACGAACATCTAAAAGTCACACTCAGGAATTCGTGTTTTCTATAAAGAAGAGTTCTAGCTTTGTTGTTGTCTAAACTGCATCATCAATGTTTGCTATTGTCTAATCTGTACCATGAGAAAAGTTCTAGCTTAGGCTATATTTCCCTTATCTCTTGTTCCCATTTTCTCTAAAAAACTTCAAAGGAACCAGCCTTCTCTGGAGACTAGACAGATGATCTCAAGCAAGATCTGTCTATTCAATGTTGGCAAAGTCTAAGGTGCAACACTATTAACCAAAGGCATATTTTGTTCCAACAATTTTTGGCATGCCCGGTGGGACCAGCAATCCCACAGTATTGTATAAGTTTTGGTGTTTTACCTTCAGAGCCTTTTGTTTGCAAAATCTCAAGAAAAAAATCACCTGGCGACTCCGTTGCATTTAGACCATAAAAGAAAGACCTTGTCTAGAAGCCTTCTGGTTATATAGCCATATGATAACCAGATCCCGAGCTAGAAACTCTGAAGAACCTATCGAGTTTTTTGAACTACATCTCGGAAGCCTAAAAGCACACCCTGTGCTAGCCGCAAGATCAAATCCTCCTGGCACCATTAGCACCTCTTTAAACCCATTGTAGGAGCATCTGCAAGCAATCCCATAGCGGTTGTAACTCCTTTAGCAATCATGGCAGCCACCCCTACCCCAGCGCATCTTGTATGGAATCAAACTGGCCCTTTGAACTTGGGAACACACCACCAAATTCCACAAGCTACGCTAAAAGCCTTATCGACCTTTGATGGAATAGGCAAAACAATAGATGAGCACTGTTTGGATGTATCAGCGCTAGCATCTGTTTACAACATCACTGAGGAAGATGTAATGGTCAGATTGTTGATCATATCTTTGAAAGGAAAGATGCTCTATTGGTACAGAGTGCTTCCCGCTGGATCCATTACTTCTTGGGCAGTACTGGCCGACCATTTGGTCGATGAATTCAATATACATGCGGATCCTTTCACATTGCTGAATCAATTCACTATCATTGAGAGGCATCCACAAGAAGAAATCCAAGATTTCAACATCAGGTTTACCAGAACTCATGATAGAGTACCGCAAGGCCTAAAGCCCACGGAAGAACAAGCTATATGCTATTATCTAAGGGCTTTTGATTCAGAACTTAGTATGATAATAAGGCAATCCCATGTAACCACTTTTCCTGGGATCTATGTAGAGGCAGCAAAGGGCGAAGCTGATCTCATTGCTACAAAAAGATATCCATCAAAAACTCTATTGCCAATTTTACCAGAGTTTTCCCAAGCGTCAATCTCTAAACTGCCTGCACTCCCATCAATGCAGACCCTCCCAGCTATAGCTGCACCTCCTGCATTCCATGCATTACCAGCCACACCCCTTGCATCAGCTCCCCCCAATGATCAATACACGACCATAATTAATACAATGAAGGCATTGTCAAATGAAATGGCATCCATGAAAAAGAGAGAGGTTGAAAGGAGTTTTCTGCCAAGAAGGTTCCCTCAGGTAACAGGAGATGCAGCACAATCAAGCAATAGGGGACATGTAAGACCGAGCACGGTATATACAAATGAGACAGTGGAGGCCGATGAGCCTCCCACTGATTCTAACTCTTGGTGTACTACATGTAACGATCCACATGGGGAAAGTTCGTGTATAATACACCAACATTATGTACAAAGTATAGCAGTTGAAAAGAGTAAAGAAAAAATGAAAAGCCATGTAAATATAATTAGAGAGGAGGACCACAACTTCATGATGCCTACAGTAGAACAAGTTTCAGTTTTGACAAGATCAGGTAAGAAACCACTGCAAGCAGACCCTAAAGAGCTTCATCCATTGGATGTTTCCCCTGCTCCCAAGGAAGTTCCCAAAGAAAATCCTAAAGGAAGTCTCCCTCAGGAAAGAGAATATCAGTTTCCAGCCAAAAGTCAAGGGCAAGAAACACACAAAGAATTTTTTCCTCAGGGGGAAAATGAAACCCAAGAACAGGCTAGGGAAAGGTTGAGTTTCCCCTCACTGACAAAAAGGCAAAGAACTGAAGCTACCCAGGGATACAAAAATAAATGTGAAACTTTTGCCAAAGAAAGAGAAAGGATAGTTGATTCACCTATATTCAGTATAGTGGAGGAAATGAAAAAGACTCCTTCTAAGGCAAGTATGTATGATGCTTTTCAAATCCCAGGTCAAATCAATCTCCTATAGGAATCCCTAAGGACAATGAAAAATGGAGGTGGGACTGCATCATCTTCGAAAATGGTTCTAACGAACTTGACATCTGCCACTGGTAAGAATAGCCCCCCCCCTTTTATTTATCCCTTCAAATGAAAGGATGGGTTGTCCACAACTGCATGATAGATTCAGGCGCTGCTACCACTGTGATACCCAAAGCAGTATGTGATATTATGGGAATGGAGTACACTAGGAGCAGCGCAGGCATCCTACAGTTAGATGGTACTCCAGTAAAAACTGTAGGAGTGATAAAGGATATTCCCATACGGCTGCATAATTTGCCTTAGATGATAGTCATACAAGAGGTAGTAGTCATAGACTTGGAGCCCTATTTTGGTATGTGTCTATCCAGAGAGTTCACAACAAAGATAGGAGGATACTTATCCTTAGATTATTCTCATTTGGAGATACCTTTCAAAGGTAGAAGGGTCAATATTTTTAATGAGAAACCATCGACGTTTCATGTAGAAAGGATTGGTGAAACTGATCGTGTAAATATGATGACTGAAGAAACAATAGAAGAAGACCTGATGGAAGAAACATTAGAAGAGCTCCAAGCTGAGGACGAGTTTTCTCTACAGAACTTTAATGCCATGATAGAAACAGAAATAGGAAACTATTCTATTGAGAAACCAAAAAGAAAATTGGTACCCTCCCTAGAAGAGGATGGTTCTGTGAATCATTTGTGGAAGCTTTTCTTTGATGGGGCTAGGTGCAAGAATGGAGTTGGTGCCGAAATAGTTTTGATTTCTCCCACTAGAGAGGAAAAGGTTTTCTCTTACAGGTTGACTTGGAGTTGCTCCAACAACACAGCAGAATATGAGGCCCTATGCTTAGGGTTAAGAAAGGCTGAGAAATTGAGAATCAAACAGTTACTCATCTATGGAGATTCAGAACTTATTGTGAATCAAGTCACCAAAAAAGGTATAAGTAAATAGGATTATTTGAAGGCTTACAGGAACAAAGTGTGGGATCTCTTAGAGGCCTTTGAGGCCCTAAATATAAATTTTATCCCTAGAGAACAGAATACCCACGCAGATTTGTTAGCTTTAGTGGGAGCTAATTTTTGTCCTGTAAGTAATGTTATTCAGAAGTCTAAAACTGTTAGACTTATATACAGGCCTTCAGTACCTGATAAAAATATTTTTCGACAAGTTTTTGAAAATGATGAACAGGTACTGGATTTCTTAATCCCTAAAATGAATTGCTCAGCCAGCCGGGATCTGCAGGATGAAGAGGAAGGGAACCAGATCAGAGAAGTGCGTAAAAAAGGAGCTAAGCCTTTTAGGCAAAAGCAAAAAAGGAATTATATGTACAGTATAATATAAGCATATTTAGACAATATTTGTAAATATTACCATTTTTTCGGCCTTAACACAAAAAAAAAGATTTTCAGTCGCAGCCAATCAGAAGTCGACATTTTTTTTGAATAGAGATACTAAGGTATAAAGGGAGTTTTTGGCGAGGTAATGTTCACGTTTGATCTAAGTGCATTTTCCTGTGTTCTTTGTCTTTCTCTGAAAGATTATTTTTACAACTGCGTTGTTGACTCCGATACCCAATGGATAAAGGCCTGGTTCAAAATTTTTGCAAGCAAAAAATCCCCTGGAAGGCGCCAAGAATGTTAGTCAAAAAGTGACTAACTACAGAAAAACATCTGATGCTCCTTTTTGCATATTTTCCAAGAGGACCGAAGTGGCCCATATGCTAAATATCAAAGAAAATGCAAAACACCACAAGGAGGAAAAAGTGTCGCGATATCGCGACATGTTGCATTTTCGCGGTTCAAAGCAAAAAGAAAAGCAAAAGGGAAAAAGTGTCACGATATCGCGACATGTTGCTTTGTCACGGCCAAAAGGGAAAAAGTGTCGCGATATCGCGACATGTTGCTTTGTCGCGGCCAAAAGGGAAAAAGTGTCACGATATCGCGACATGTTGTATTTTCATGGCTAAGAGCAACAAAAGGGAGCAAGAGGGAAAAGTGTCGCGATATCGTGACATGTTGCATTTTCGTGAAAAAGAGAAGAAAAGGCACAAGAGGGCAAAAGTGTCGCGATATCGCGACATGTTGCTTTGTCGCGGCCAAAAGAGAAAAAGTGTCGCGATATCACGACATGTTGCTTTGTCGCGGCCAAAAGAGAAAAAGTGTCGCGATATCGCGACATGTTGCTTTGTCATGGCCAAAAGGAAAGAATGTCGCGATTTCGCAACATGTCTCATTTTCGTGGTGGGAAGCAGCAAAAGAGCAAAGGAAGAGATGAATGTCACGATTTCGTGACATGTCTCATTTTCGTGGCTGGAAGCGGCAGAGGAGCAAATTAGGAGACGAATGTCGCGATTTCACGACATGTCTCATTTTCATGGCAGGAAGCAGCAAAAGAGCAAGGGAAGAGACAAATGTCGCGATTTCGCGACATGTCTCATTTTCGCGACTGGAAGCAGCAAAAGAGCAAAGGAAGAGACGAATGTCGCGATTTCGTGACATGTCTCATTTTCGCGACGGGAAGCAGAAAAAGAGCAAAGGAAGAGACGAATGTCGCGATTTCGCGACATGTCTCATTTTCGTGGCTGGAAGCAGCAAAAGAGCAAAGGAAGAGACGAATGTCGCGATTTCGTGACATGTCTCATTTTCGTGGCGAGAAGCAGCAAAAGAGCAAAGGAAGAGATGAATGTCGCGATTTCACGACATGTCTCATTTTCATGGCTGGAAGCGACAGAGGAGCAAAGCAGGAGATGAATGTCACGATTTCATGACATGTCTCATTTTCGTGGCGAGAGGCAGCAAAGGAGCAAAGGAAGAGACGAATGTCACGATTTCGCGACATGTCTCATTTTCACGGCGGGAAGCAGCAAAAGAGCAAGGGAAGAGACGAATGTCATGATTTCGTGACATGTCTCATTTTCACGGCTGGAAGCAGCAAAAGAGCAAAGGAAGAGACGAATGTCGCGATTTCACGACATGTCTCATTTTCGCGGCTGGAAGCGACAGAGGAGCAAAGTAGGAGACGAATGTCATGATTTCGTGACATGCCAACTGTAAAGGAATAAAGTATATTTTTGGCAACTGGAGACGAGCACTGACATCAGGTGCTAATTTCTGGAGAATGGTCTATTGATTATAACCTGGCAGGTCTGCTGGATGATTGCCAATCTATCCAATCTATGGGAAATCCGTTGTGTATTGTTAGAAACTGCAGATTATTGCTTGTAAAATAAGTAAGATGTACTTAGGAAAATATACTCTTTTAGGGTATATATAGGGGTGAGCGACTCCAGAAAAAAGGTCGGATCTTGGACGTTTACAAGCTTGATGCGCATGTACTGGATTACAAGCAATAAAAGATTTCTTCCTCTGGCTTTCGAAACTTTTGTGTGCTCTTATATGTATCTGGTGTTTTAACTTTTATTCACTCTGAGTTTTATAATGTATTTGTTCTGAAATCTGGACTGTGCATGTATGAATCTTGTTTCTAGAGTTGAACATTAACAGATATTTACATGCTTTTTAGACGAACATCTAAAAGTCACACTCAAGAATTCATGTTTTCTATAAAGAAGAGTTCTAGCTTTGTTATTGTCTAAACTGCATCATCAATGTTTGTTGTTGTCTAATCTGTACCATGAGAAAATTTCTAGCTTAGGCTATATTTCCCTTATCTCTTGTTCCCCTTTTCTCTAAAAAACTTCAAAGGAACCAGCCTTCTCTGGAGACTAGACAGATGATCTCAAGCAAGATCTGTCTATTCAATGTTGGCAAAGTCTAAGGCGCAACACTATTAACCGAAGGCAGATTTTGTTCCAACAGGTCTTTGATGGTTACCATGTTTGAAACACATTTCAGATAGTCTATGGGTTAAGAAAATCTCAAGTATAAGAGTTTTTGTAACTCTTCTTTTACCATCAATGCAATAGTGGGATATAGTGTCTTTAGTTTTTGCTTAACTGGATTGGAATTACTATCTAGGGTAGGGTTATGCATAGTGGCTATTTTCGCTAAATTGGCTAAAATTAGGATTTTTAAAATTTGGAATTGGCTAATATTTGAGACCCTTGACCAGGGTCCATTAGCCAAAATTTTATGGGTGCAATTATTTTTTGGGTTTATTCACCCCAATTTTATAATAATTTGACCATTTTAAGTTTAAATTTTCAACATTGCCCCTAATAATAATGAACCTTCTACATGTGTTTCAAAACTATTCACCTGGATTTTGAAACCGATTCGCAAATTTTTTATAAATATATTTTGGGGGTGACCCCTTATGCATAACCCTGATCTAGGGTAAGGTTATGGACCATAAGGTTTGGATCGAGGCCTAGCATATAATTATAGGACCATACAAAAGCTTTCTTATACTTAGTCAGGAGTGTCATGAAACGCTCTCTCTTTGGGGGATAGATATTTTTCAAGTTGGATGATGCAAGGGTTGGCAAGGTTAGAACTAAGGTTGATGTTGATGGTTTTCTTCACAAGCATGTGGGAACCATCATATAGATAGGTAGGAGTGGGAATGATATGTAGGCCATTGGTTGCATTCTTAGAAAATATGGTACCATCACTAGTAACTTTAGATTGGTAGACAAAAGGAGCAGCAGAAGGAGGGAGATAGACATTTGACCATTGGATTAACAACTTTATTGGAAAAAATTCTAGAGGAGAAGGATTAGAAGAAATATGTTTAAATTTCATGGTACTTGGATCAATGTTGAGGAGATTAGGAGGATTGATCATATAGCATAGTGAAGTGAAGAGGTCAATAGAGATCATGTTGACTATGGGTAAATTATGTGGGGGGTGGATAGGACTCCTATAGGATGTGTTTGGCATTGAGGGTTCTTATGGAAGTGGGAGAATATGGAAAAATATGGGTGGATGTAGATCAGGCAAAAGCAATATATTTTGTGATAAAAAGGGAAGAGGATATAGAATAGGATGACCTATAGAATGCTCTAGTGGAAGGAGCATGGGAAGAATAGGGAGGAGGAAAAGGTAAATTTAAAATGTTCCATCATCTAGAGATTCAAATATGGGTACAATGCAGGATGATTATTCATCAAAAAATATTGAAAGTAATTGAGAGAGTGTCAAATTGCTCTTTGATCTTATCCTTAGAAATATTGGATAGGGAGATATGGATTGTCACAACTTGGAGAAACTCTATAGGAATATCTGTTGGCAAGTTTGGGTACCTTGG
Source organism: Wollemia nobilis (assembly GCA_028583015.1). Taxonomy (NCBI): domain Eukaryota; kingdom Viridiplantae; phylum Streptophyta; class Pinopsida; order Araucariales; family Araucariaceae; genus Wollemia; species Wollemia nobilis. Next base: position 2,653,200 of record JAQPPZ010002150.1, read on the forward strand.
GTACATTGCCTTTGCTCTAAGTGTAGATGTTGTCATTGATGTCAAGAAGGTCTTGAAGCAATTTGGTTTGATGTCAAAGAATGTGTCTTGATGAAGGTTTCAGCATGGACAGTGAGTTTCCAAGAAGATCAGGGTAGCCCAGTTGCAAAAGATCAAGAAAAAGACAAGTAAGAAAAAGTATGCAGGTGGCTGGAAAAACTGTCGCGATTTCGCGACATGTTTTAGGAGAGAGAAAGCACTGGCAAAACTGTCGTGATTTCGTGACATGTTTGAGGAGAGAGAAAGTGCTGGCAAAACTGTCGTGATTTCACGACATGTTTGAGGAGAGAGAAAGTTCGGGCAAATGTGTCACGATTTCGTGACATGCGGGAAGGTAGAGACGAAGCAGGCAAAACTGTCGCGATTTTGCGACATGTTGGCAGGGAAGAAGAGCAGATGGAAAGTGTCACGATTTCATGACATGTCGCATTTTTGCGACTCAAAAAGTGCAGGAAGGCAGAGAAGGAAAAGTGTCACGATTTCGCGACATTCTGCAAAGTAAGTTGTTCGGACGAAAAAGTGTCACGATTTCGCGACATGATGCTGAAGAGAGAGTCCGCAAAAAGAACTGTCACGATTTCGTGACAAGTTCGAAGAGAGAAAGTTACATGTAAAATGTCACGATTTTGTGACATGCTGTAGAGGTCAAGTTGAGGACTGTCATGATTTCGTGGCATACTGAAAAGCTCGAAGTGAGAACTATCATGATTTCGTGACATGCAGCAAAGGGAAGAGCCTAAAAGGAGAAGCATCGCGATTTTGCGACAGGCAGTAAAGAAAACGTACGAAAGCCAGAAGTGTCACGATTTCGTGACAGGCAGTAGAAAAAGCGTACGGAAGCCAAAAGCGTCATGATTTCACGACAGGTTGAGATGGCAGCTTGCAGTTGGAGAAAGTGTCACGATTTCATGACAAAAATAGTTAGCAAGTCTTAAACAGAAGAAGCGTCACGATTTCGTGACGAATTGAAGAAGGAAGAGCTCGAAGGCGAAAGCGTCACGATTTCGTGACATGTTCTAGTTTTGCGGGCATATGGTAGAAAAGAGCTTAAGGCAGCGAAAGCGTCACGATTTCGTGACAGAGTTGCAGATGATGTCAGTAGAAGCAGATGTGTCACGATTTCATGACAAAAGTAGAGAAGAAGGCTTTGTAGACTAAAGCGTCACGATTTCACGACAGAGTGAAGATGACGTCAGCAAAAATCATAAGTGTCACGATTTCACGACAAAAGCTGAGAGGAAGGCCATGAAGACTAAAGTGTCACGATTTCATGACAAAAGTGAGATGACGTCAGCAAGAGGCAAAGGTGTCACGATTTCATGATAGAAGCACAAAGGAAGTCGACAAAGGCCAAGGTGTCACGATTTCGTGACAAGTAGGCTATAGAAGGTGTATGGCTGTAAAAGTGTCATGATATCATGACATGTTGTAGTTTCATGAGAAAAGCTATAGAACAGCAGAGGCGGTTGAAGCCGACAGAGTTAACCTTGAGCCGACGAAGTGTAGGGTTGTGCAGTCGACATTGTTTTAGGGATATACAGCCGACTAAGATCAAGAATCTAATCTTGAGATTGTCAATATAAAAGGAGGGTTGTTCAAAGAGTTTAATCATTGAATGTGTGTGTGGAATTTGTGCAAGTGAATTCTGCTATGCGCAAGAGAGCGAGTCGAGTCGAATCGATCAAGTGTGCGTTCGAAGTGCGATTTGCGTAGATAGAGTGCAGGGAGAAGCTCGATCGCAGAGGTGCATAAGTGGAAGTCTGTGCTGCTGTGTTTTGCACAGAGTGTGCGAAGACTGTGCTGCTATGTTTTCGCAGAAGTGGATAAGTTGATCGAGTCCTGCTGTGTTTGCGTAGACAGTGAAAAGTTGGTTTCGACCAAGTGCGACTGTAATAGAAAAGAACAGAGGAAGAGGATAGATTTGTGCCAGACCGAAGGACTGTGTTTGGTGTGAATTTGAGGAACGGCTTTGCGGTGATAGAGTTGAGGACAGAGATCTCCAGCCAGAGCAGGGAAGACAGGTGTCTTCTGTGGATAGAGTTCCACTTGCTAAGGGCAGAGGAGGTAGAGGTCTTCTAGAGGATCACCACTAAGAGCAGAGCTAGGGGAAGGTGTCTCCTTTGGGTTGGTGCCCATAAACTTTGTAATTGGGAAGGTTTCCCAAAGAACCTTGATATAACTTTTAGAGAAAAGTTTTATCCGTGGAGTAGCCCACTTTGGGTGAACCACGTAAATTGTTGTGTCACTTTGTGGATGGTGTGTTGTGCTTTGCTTTGATTACTATTGTTTTTACTGTTGTCTATTCACTGCATTATTCTATTTTGAAAGTTGATTTTAAAGCAAATTAAAAAGTGGTCTTATACTGTTCACCCCCCCTCTCAGTATAAGCTTGTGTTCTTCAATTGGTATCAGAGCTGGTTCCTTCGAAAAGGTTTAACAGCTAGAAGGAAGAACTGGTTAAGAACACAATGGATTTTTTAGGTGGCAATGCAACACCTATTCTTGATGGATCAGATTTCGGTCTGTGGAGTGCAAGAATGAGAGTTTATCTAATGGCACTTGGTAATGAGGTATGGGAAGTGATTGAAGATGAATACACTATTCTTGAACATGGTCCTTATACCAAAGAAGACAGGCTCATGCTTCACAACAATTCAAAAGCCATGAATGCAATCCTGAGAGGCTTACGGAAAGCGGATCTCACCAAAGTTATTCACTGCAAGACAGGCTAGTGAAATGTGGAAACAATTGCAGGTGGTTCATACAGGTGATGCAAATGTCCGAAAGGCCAAATTGAGACATTTTAAAGGTATGTTTGAACAACTCAAAATGAATGATGATGAAAATATTAGTGACTACATGCTTCGTATGGATGAGGTTGTTAACTCCATGAAAGACCTTGGTCTTGAGGTTGCTGAAAATGATGTGTGTGATAAGATTTTAAGATCTCTTCCTAATAGATTTAGTGAAAATATTTCTGCTATTGAGGAAGCTAAAGATTTAGATAAATTGAAAAAGGATGAGCTCCATAGTATTCTTGCAGCATTTGAGCTGAGAACTCAAGTGAAAGTTGATGTCAAGAAAGAGGCGCCTTTCAAAGCTACCAAGAAATCAAAGGGCAAACAGATTCAAGAGAGTGATGAGTCTTCTAGTGATGAAGAGGCATATTACAACAAGAAAGGCAAGTTCTCTAGAAAACACAAAAGCAAGAAAAACATAAGATGTTTCAACTGTGGAAAGTTTGGTCATTATGCTACTGACTGTACTGTTTCCAAGAATGAAAGTGATGAAGATATACAGGATGTTAAGAGCAAGGATTCTGAAAAGCACAGGTATTACAGAAAGAACAAAGATGAGCACAACAATCAAGGAAAGAGGCATTCACACAAGAATAAGAAGAGCTTCTACCTAGACAAAGCAAGTAAGTGTTCTAGCAGTGATAGTGAAAGTTCTTCTAGTGATGATGAAAATGAGATGTTGTTCATTTCAGAAAAAGAGGAAGAACCGAAACATAAATTCATTGTCATGAAATGTTTTAGATGTGGAAATTTTGGGCACCTTGAGGATGATTGCACAAATAATGAATTGGTTGCTAGTATGTATGAGGATGCTTCAGAAAATGATAAGGAAGATGCTTGTATGGTTTTTGAAAAGGGTAGCACCTCTAGTGATAAGAAATCTGAAAAAGGCCTTGATGATTCAAAATGCAATAAAATAGAGGATCTTGAATGTGAACTTACTAATGCTCTTAGTGTTTTGAAAAAGGAAAGAAAGAAGAATGCTAGACTCAAGGATAAATTAGATGAATGTTGTATGGAGAGAGATGAACTCATAGAAAGTCTTGACATCTCTATGGCTAAGACACAAGAACTCAAGAATGAGTTAGAATCTAAGATGCTTGAGTATAGTGAATTAGAACAGAAAATGGCTGCCTTGAAAGAGGAAAATAAAGAATACAAGGATAAACTGTATAGGTTTCAAGAAAGCTCCAAAAAGGTTAAATCTCTTATCAAAGGACAAAGAAAGACAACAGATAAAACAGGTCTTGGTTTTGTTAAACCACACAAGGAACAGGTTGGGGAATCTAGTAAAAAATTTCAAAAAGAAGAGAGTTCTGATGAAGAGAGTATCTCAGAGAAAGAGTCCGTGAGTGATAAATGCGCAGAAATAGAAAACAAAATTCTGAATGCGAAGAAGAAGTTTTTGGGACCCAAAAGGTCGATTAAAAGAATATTTTACGGCAGATGTTTTTCGTGTCACAGGTTTGGTCACATGGCTTCACAGTGCAAAGATCAAATAAAAAGGGTAAACAACAATTTTAGAAGTTTTAGTTTCTTTCAAGGGTATTGCTACTCTTGTCAACAGTTCGGGCACAAGGCAATTTTTTGCAAGGCAAATAATAGGAACTGGGTTAGTCAGAACAGGCGGATTCAAAGAACAGCTATGCCCGAAAGAAATAATATTGTTACTTGCTATAAGTGCAACAATGCAGGTCACACAACCAGATAGTGCAGAGCTGATCTTCCAAGGTACAGGAATAGGAACAATGGTATAAACAGGTCCAAGGATCAAGGTATGGACAAGAAAAGAGATGAGAACAAGAACAAGAAAAGTGACAAGAACAGAAACACTGACAAAGAGTTCAAGAGAAGGCCCGACAAAGAAATTGTAGACACTGATGATGATGAGTGCCTAATGGGAGTTTCACTCCCACCCTTGTTTTAAATCACCTCATCAGGAGGTGGGGGAGGGACTAAGCTAAGAAGCTCATTCTTAGTCCCAAGCCCCAAAGGTGACCCTTTGCCATTGATGACAAAGGGGGAGAGATATGAGTAAGGGGGAGAGCTTCAAGTGAAGAAGAAAGCTTCAAGTCAGGGGGAGCAAAAACTTCAATTGCAGATTCTCAGTTGTTGGATCAGTAGGGTTCAGTTTTGGCTCTTGAGTTATGTTTTCAATTAAGGTTTGCCATCAATGACAAAGGGGGAGATTGTTGGCAATTTTGGGTACCTTGGGTACATTGCCTTTGCTCTAAGTGTAGATGTTGTCATTGATGTCAAGAAGGTCTTGAAGCAATTTGGTTTGATGTCAAAGAATGTGTCTTGATGAAGGTTTCAACATGGACAGTGAGTTTCCAAGAAGATCAGGGTAGCCCAGTTGCAAAAGATCAAGAAAAAGACAAGTAAGAAAAAGTATGCAGGCGGCTGGAAAAACTGTCGTGATTTCGTGACATGTTTCAGGAGAGAGAAAGCGCTGGCAAAACTGTCATGATTTCGCGACATGTTTGAGGAGAGAGAAAGTGCTGGCAAAACTGTCACGATTTCGTGACATGTTTGAGGAGAGAGAAAGTTCGGGCAAATGTGTCATGATTTCGTGACATGCGGGAAGGCAGAGACAAAGCAGGCAAAACTATCACGATTTCATGACATGTTGGCAGGGAAGAAGAGCAGATGGAAAGTGTCACGATTTCGTGACATGTCGCATTTTCGTGACTCGAAAAGTGCAGGAAGGCAGAGAAGGAAAAGTGTCGCGATTTCGTGACATTCTGCAAAGTAAGTTGTTCGGACGAAAAAGTGTCACGATTTCACGACATGATGCTGAAGAGAGAGTCCGCAAAAAGAACTGTCATGATTTCATGACAAGTTCGAAGAGAGAGAAAGTTACATGTAAAATGTCACGATTTCGCGACATGCTGTAGAGGTCAAGTTGAGGACTGTCGCGATTTCGTGGCATACTAAAAAGCTCGAAGTGAGAACTGTCATGATTTCATGACATGCAGCAAAGGGAAGAGCCTGAAAGGAGAAGCGTCACGATTTCACGACAGGCAGTAAAGAAAACATACGAAAGCCAGAAGTGTCACGATTTCGCGACAGGCAGTAGAAAAAGCGTACGGAAGCCAAAAGCGTCACGATTTCGCGACAGGTTGAGATGGCAGCTTGCAGTTGGAGAAAGTGTCACGATTTCATGACAGAAATAGTTAGCAAGTCTTAAACAGAAGAAGCGTCACGATTTCGTGATGAATTGAAGAAGGAAGAGCTCGAAGGCGAAAGCGTCACGATTTCGTGACATGTTCTAGTTTCACGGGCATATGGCAGAAAAGAGCTTAAGGCAGCGAAAGCATCACGATTTCATGACAGAGTTGCAGATGACGTCAGCAGAAGCAGATGTGTCATGATTTCATGACAAAAGCAGAGAAGAAGGCTTTGTAGACTAAAGCGTCGTGATTTCACGATAGAGTGAAGATGACGTCAGCAAAAATCATAAGTGTCACGATTTCATGACAAAAGCTGAGAGGAAGGCCATGAAGACTAAAGTGTCACGATTTCGTGACAGAAGTGAGATGACGTCAGCAAGAGGCAAAGGTGTCGCGATTTTGTGATAGAAGCACAAAGGAAGTCGACAAAGGCCAAGGTGTCACGATTTCGTGACAGTAGGCTATAGAAGGTGTACGGCTGTAAAAGTGTCATGATATCGTGACATGTTGTAGTTTCATGAGAAAAGCTACAGAACAAGCAGAGGCGGTTGAAGCCGACAGAGTTAACCTTGAGCCGACGAAGTGTAGGGTTGTGCAGTCGACGTTGTTTTAGGGATATACAACCGACTAAGATCAAGAATCTAATCTTGAGATTGTCAGTATAAAAGGAGGGTTGTTCGGAGAGTTTAATCATCGAATGTGTGTGTGGAATTTGTGCAAGTGAATTTTGTTATGCGCAAGAGAGCGAGTCGAGTCGAATCGATCAAGTGTGCGTTCGAAGTGCGATTTGCACAGATAGAGTGCAGGGAGAAGCTCGATCGCAGAGGTGCATAAGTGGAAGTCTGTGCTGCTATGTTTTGCATAGAGTGTGCGAAGACTGTGCTGCTGTGTTTTCGTAGAAGTGGATAAGTTGATCGAGTCCTGTTGTGTTTGCGCAGACAATGAAAAGTTGGTTTCGACCAAGTGCGACTGTAACAAAAAAGAACAGAGGAAGAGGACAGATTTGTGCCAGACCGAAGGACTATGTTTGGTGCGAATTTGAGGAACGGCTTTGCAGTGATAGAGTTGAGGACAGAGATCTCCAGCCAGAGCAGGGAAGACAGGTGTCTTCTGTGGATAGAGTTCCACTTGCTAAGGGCAGAGGAGGTAGAGGTCTTCTAGAGGATCACCACTAAGAGCAGAGCTAGGGGAAGGTGTCTCCTTTGGGTTGGTGCCCATAAACTTTGTAATTGGGAAGGTTTCCCAAAGAACTGTGATATAACTTTTAGAGAAAAGTTTTATCCGTGGAGTAGCCCACTTTGGGTGAACCACGTAAATTGTTGTGTCACTTTGTGGATGGTGTGTTGTGCTTTGCTTTGATTACTGTTGTTTTTACTGCTGTCTATTCACTGCATTATTCTATTTTGAAAGTTGATTTTAAAGCAAATTAAAAAGTGGTCTTATACTGTTCACCCCCCCTCTCAGTATAAGCTTGTGTTCTTCAATATCAACCATAGATTATGAGGAGATATGCTCAATTAGGTGGGCATACTTAGGGTCAATGTACTCATTAGAATCATCACCCACAAGGTCAAATTAAAAATATTTGAGATCTTCTTGAAGGAAGGAGGTCAAGCAATATTTTTTATACCCAATATTGAATTTATCTTTTGGGAATAGGTAGGGCATTCAATAAGATACTATGGACCCTATTTATATTGACCTAGACCAGATCATTTCCATTAGAAGCATTAAAATATTGAAAGGTGAAGTATGGGTTAGACATGTAGTTAATATTCTCATAAAATGACTCCTTAGGCTCTTTAGGTATAGGCTTCTCATATGAATTATAAACTACCCCATACATAAAATTGGTGTGGTTAGATGAGAAGCCAATGGAAACAATTATACCTATAGTCAAGGTAGCATCACAAGGCCAATAAAAATCCTCGATTGAATCTATGGGATGAGGGGAGGATGTTACATTATGTACAAGATACTCCCATAGACTAAAATTGGACAAATGGACAAACATGTGAGGTGAGTCCTAACTTTATTTTCATAAGGGAGACCCCAAATATTTTGGTTTTGGGGGCACAAGTGGATAGACTGAAGAGGATAAAAAGTCCAATGGAGAGGATGACATGGGAAGGGAAGATGGTGATGATGAAGGGGGAGATGCAGTTCCTATCCACTAGGTGACAAAGAATCTAATAGATGGGGATTTGCTAGTTGATAATTGAATCTAGTGAAGCATTGCTCCCAAGAGTGGTGCTTTGAAGAAGTAGGTGGAAGAATAAAAGAATAAGGAGGGAGACTCAATATAGAAGGATATAGAAAATGTGGGGTAAGGGAATGTAGATTGGGTAAGAGTGGTATAGAAGTTGGACAAGGTGCAATATGAGGATGTATATGAAGAAAGGGAGGTATAGGTGAAAAAGGAATGAATATACATCGTTAGAGAAGGAGAAAACCTGGGTGGAATAAAAGAATAAGATAAAGTTATTCAAGGAGAAGATATGGATGGAGGATAGACAGGTAGAGGAGGAGGATATCCATGTGGAGGTGGGTATAATATAGGTCATGGATGAGGATATTATTTTGGTGGAGGATTGGTTGGCCAAACAATAGGAGGATAGTTAGTCACTATAGGAATTAGTGATTTAAGAGGTTGGGCTATTGGTTGGGTAGAAGGAGTAGGTTGCACACTAGTAATGGCAATATGAATGGATGGTAGGGTAGGGCCTTGTAGAAGAGAGATAATTTTACAGTATTTGAATGGTTCATCATCAATGATAATGTGGTGCACCTATCCCTCATGGATGTATTTCAAATAGTAGTACAAGAGTAGGGGATACCTTACATTTCTCAGATCCATGGTCATCCTAGGATAAAATTATACTATAGTTTGACTTCAATGACATGGCAAAATTTGGGAATGGTCTTCCCACCCACCTAGATAGGAAGGATGATCATACCTATCATTGAGCAAAGTGTCATTGAAATCCTACAATATGATGGTAGGGACAACCAAATGGTTGGATAAAAGGTTGAGATGCTAGAGGGTGATAGATGATATGATATTGATGGAAGAGTCAATGTCTATAATAATGTTCTTTAACATATTTCCATTGACACATGCCATGATGTGCATAAGGGGATCAAACCCTACTCTCTCAAGATTGTTATCTTGTAATCATAGAATATTATTGAGGGTGACATGTAAATTCTCACATTACCCATAAAGTTGAAAAATGTATTGGGATCATCTGTCTCTAGATCTACGACCTCAATATATCATTCAAAGTTTTTTTATGTTGTGGGGATTGTTGGATGAGGTCATATATTGATAATTTTTTTGATGTCATCTTTAAGTTATGGGTAAGGTGAATCTATAAGATGAGAATAGATCACATCAAATGAGGCATGCCCTATGTAGGTAGCATAGTCGATGGGGTAGGTGCATTTGGGAGGTCATATAATGGGGGTTTTTAACTAGGGTGTTGTTGATTTTTTATGACAATGTTGATCATTTTGATAAAATTTTGGTAGGATGGGATGCCATTGACATGATTTATTTGATAAGGCATAGTTTCTGAGGTTGATATGACTACTTACTATTTGGGAATCCCTTATTGAGGTAAGGGATTCTAATAAATACCAATATTTTTGTTAGAGGGGGCTAAGGGGTTATCAATTTTTATATCCCCCTGGTCAATCATATCTTATACTAAATTCTTGAGATATCGATAATAATTAATGTTTTGACATCTTTGACAATGGAAGATGTAATAATAATATTCCTTATACCATTTACAATTCTCCTTATTGGGGTCCTCTAGCCTAATCTCAAGCAAGGATATGGTTTTTATACCATAGATATTTTAAATATTTTGTATAGTGGCTCATTTAGGTATCCAATTATGAACTAGAAAAGGTATGCGTTGGTTGCGATTGGAAGTTTAGCTAGAAGAGGATAGTGTTGTTGGTTGCAAAGGGTAAATTATGGTTGGAAATTCTATTATTTTGGTTGAGTAATCTATTTTTGGGGGCGGTTTTTATATTCAACAAAACTTAGTTGACTTGGGGAGCCTTAGTTTTGTTGTTGTTGTTGTTTTTCTTGTTGAACTTACTAGGGTATTCTTTCTTTCAAAGCTTAATTTCCCTTTATTGAATCTTAATTTCTTTAATAAATTTTGCTTGGGAAATGGCCTCCTCAAAATAGTGGTGTTGTTAAATTTATAGTGTAGAGGAGATATGTGTAGCATAGATTTTGGTGAACATCATCATCACGAAAGGGGGGATAGAGAATTTCAAATCATGAATAACCTTGCACCACCTAAAGACAATCATTGATCGACTCATCATCAAATTTGCAAATATTGTATAGGTTTAATAATTAAATCGTATTCTAGATATTGATCAAGAAGTGATCTATAAATAGGTTTTCTAATTGCTCAAAATTAAATAGGCTATGTTTAGGTAGATTTTTAAACCCATCTAAGCCTTGGAACCCAAGGGGTATGGTGAAGTTTTGTAGCATGAGGGAATCACTACCATGGATTTGGTAGCATAGAGGCTTCAATTTACTCAAGTGTTCTTTGGGGTCTTCTTTCCCCTTGAATTTATCAAAATTTTACATGTCAAACCAATAAGGATATAGGTGGTCTGGGAGCGATGGGTGAATGGGATTATTACACAATTAGCTATGTGTGGGTTTCTAATACCCATAGTTGGTTGAGTATAACTCTAAATTATTGAGTCAGTCTATCATATATTGAAGCTTATACTGAGAGGCTTATGGTACCTATGGAGGGTTAACATGGGAACCAAATAGAGATGGCTAAAGAGGGTATGAATATGGATAAGAGTAAGGATAAGGGGATGAGGTGGATAGGATGGATGGATAGATTGAGGGATGTAAGTTGCATGGGCTACATGGGAAGAAGGAGGAGGAGGTTAATGTAGTGGAGGATAATGGGATTGGTAATAATGATATTTTATAGGGGGTTAATAAAGTGGTGGTGTAACCATTGGTATAAGTAGGTGGAGGTTGATTTGGGATTTGGGAGGTTGATGGGAATCTTAGAACTACAAAGGTAGCCACTTATAGGAAGTGGGAGGAGGATATGGTGGTGAAGGTTAAGTAGATGGAGTGGGAGTCCAAAAAGAAGGTTGAGTGAAGAATGAAGTTAAATAAAAAAAAAAGGATTAAAAGGGGTAATATTTAGAGGTGGTTGATAATAGGGAGAAGAAGCAATGTGAAATTTGATATGAGGAGGTTTTTGAGAAGTTTTGGTGTATGCATGCTATGAATAAGAGTAAGAGTAATGAGGTTGAATATGAGAAATAGCTTGAAGGGAAGGAGAAGAATAAGGATAAGAGGAAGGTTGAAGATGAGAAGTAGAAGGAGAAAATGAAAAATATAAGCTTATACTAAGAGGGAGGGTGAACAGTATAAGACCACTTTTTACTTTTCTTTCCCAAATAGTATTAATCAATATAATAAATGGCAATATCAATAGCAATAACTAAAGCAATGCACCAATCATCACACATAATAGAGACACCACAATTTACGTGGTTCACCCAATGTGGGCTACTCCACGAAGAAAATATTTTACTAAAACTTTCTCAATCAATCTCTTGGGAATCCTTCCTAATTATGTTTATGTACCTCTATTCAAATGATATGTTGATCCCCTAATATCAAGTTCATGGATTTCTTGCACAAGAGAACTCTTTCCCCTTATGCTCTAGTTAGTTATATTCTAGAAGACTCTGTCTCTCTACTGCACTGACTGGTGGATCTCTCTCCACTTGAAGACTCCTCACTTAGATCTATCTTCAATTATCCTAGCTGCTAGATCTCTATCCATTGAGACTTTATCCTCTATACTCTATCACCTCCAAAGCTCTGTCAATAGGCTCACTCAAAACCTTCTCAAATTTACTCAATAGGTTCACTCAAAACCTACTCGAATCTGCTCAATAGGTTCATTCAGAACTTGCTCAAATATGCTCAACAAGCTTACTCAGAACTTGTCCAAATATGCTCAACATGCTCACTCAGAACTTGTCCAAATATGATTAACAAGCTCACTCAGAACTTGTCCAAATCTTCTCAATAGGTCCACACATAACCTCTCCAAATCTACTCAACAAGCTCACTCAGAACTTGTCCAAATTTGCTTAACAAGCTCACTCAGAACTTATCCAAATTTGTTCAATAGGTCCACATAGAACCTATCCAACTCTGCTCAATAATTCCTCTCTAGGACTTGCTCTACTCAATAAGTCCTCTCTAGGACTTGCTCAAATATGCATAGCAAGCTTTCACAAAAGCTTACTCAAAATCAGTCCACAAGCCTTCTCAAAGACTTACCTCAAATTTGCTTAACAAGTCCACACAAAACTTGTCCAATCTCATAGAATCATAAAGAGAATTTTTAGAGACTCAACATGTTCTATACTTAATGCTCAATCAATATCTCAACTCAATATCATAGAAGCATAAAGAGAATTGTTAGAGACTCAATATGTTCTATACTCAAATCCCAATCTCAACTAAAATCAATCTCATAGAAGCATAAAGAGAATTGTTAAAGACTCAATATGTTCTATACTCAAATCCCAATATCAACTCAAATAAATCTTATAGAAGCATAAAGAGAATTGTTAGAGACTCAATATGTTCTATTCTCAAATCTCAATCTCAACTCAAATCAGAATAAAGAATAGTTTTTTTCTTGGAACTTGAACAACCACTTGCATCCACCTGACTAGGCTCAATCAACTCAACTCAACCATTCACCACAAGGAACAACTCTTTCTTACAAATCCTAGTCCAAGCATGTATCAATCAACTCAAAATTTTCCCAACAATGCTCAACAACAAATATCACATAACAATGATACTCATGTTCTTTTCTAACTCAAGTTCAAGCTCTTTGCACAACCAATGGCTTCAACAACAATGCTTATAAAACAAGGTTTAATCACAACACTCAAGCCAGAAAACCTTGAAACATTAACTCAACCACTTTCGAAAAGGAAACCACAATCAATCCTTTTCACTCCAATGATATTTCAGAAATCAACCACCCAAATAAAATCAATGGAGAATATTGATCATACCTTTTTGATGCCTTATTTGTTGTCCACAAAATTTGTCTCATTCAACACACTTTATTTTTCAACTCTCAACAAGTGTTATAGTAATAACACAAAAAAAATATCCAAGTAACACCTTATTACTCCTACTTTATTTTAACATCCACCAAAGTTTTTTTATGCAAGAAATAAACCCAGAATAGAATGGATAAAACTTACTTTTGGAAACTTCTTGAAAAAACCTGAAATATCTTCTTACACAACCCTTATTTCTCCTTCTAAGCAAGTTAATTAAATATCTCTTGAAAAATTCTTTCCAATGATATATAATATGCTACCCTTCCAAAATTAAAAGGAATAGTAATTTCAGAATTTTCTAAAACAACTCATAAGCCTTATTTCTCCTCAAAGCTTTTCTTACAAATATTAAAATAAAAATTTAACTTACCTTTTTCTTCTTAGCGGGATTCGATCCTCTGTCACTGTCCAAGAACCACTCTAACCATGGTGCCACTAACCATGTGAGCCAACCGCTCACATGAAATGGTGAGCACAGCCACTATGCTTTCCTTCCTCCAAACATGCCCTAGAAGACACGTGCGCCAAAAGGTGTACTTCCTTTCCACTTCACAAAAACCAAGCTGGTGGGATTCAATCTTCGGATATCCTGGCAATCAAAAACTTGACTGCCTCCTTCTTTTCGCTAGGTGACAAGTGCCTACGGTGTATGGGAATGGTCCTCCCTTCCTTCTATTTCTCCCTTTCTTCGCAGGTTTCGATTCCGCTAAAATATCTTTTCTCTTTGTTCGAACGAAACTCACACACATTCAAATTATTGCCAAATGAATTTTTAGCAATGGTATTTATACATATTGCCTTGACTTTTCATACGTCGGCCCTTAATCGAATTTGATGACGTTGGCGGGAATATCCACTCTGGAAATTTTAATTTTAATTTTAAAATATTAAAGTTTAAAACTTAAACTTCAAAGTTGAATAACTTTGTCACCGGGACTCCTTTTTCGATGAAACAAAAACCCAACCTGGATTTTAAGAAAAACCCATTTCAAATATGCCATACATAGTTTTAAATAAAATATTTTACTAAGCTTCCCTTGAAACTTATTTTTGGAACCAAATGCCATGCATCCCTTCTTGAACCTTTGATCAAAAACCTTTGCTTCTACACAAACATAGTGTTAGCTTACATAGATCCTTAAGACATGAATGATAAATTTTTGCTAAGGGACTCAAAATATCCAAAATAAAAAGGAGAGGGATTTATAGAAGAAGAAATAATATGCACAATAGTTGTAGGAGGATTAGTATATGAAGAGAAATGTGTAAAAGGAGTTGAATTTGTTGATGTGGACTCATGAGGTAGAATGGAAATATGAAAGGGGATTTGAGGAATAGATGAAATATGATGGGATACAATAGTCTACTATATATTAGGTAAGAAATTAGAATAAAAGAAAGCATAGGAATATGGAGTTGTTACATGGGAATTTTGTGGAGAAGAAACAATATTATATGAGGAAGGATGATTGGGATCAGTGGTGATCGACATAGTGCCTAAAGCTTGAGCTATGATAGGCAGAGTAGAAATGGATAGGATATGAGAGGTGTCAGAGTGGGTTTTCTCTTGGGAAAGTGAGGGAAAGCATCATTTAGAAATATTAAGTGGCAATAAGGAGGTTTTAGGTGAGTCAAGTGGAGGATGCAAAGATAAGACATGGTGACAAGAATTAGGGGAAGCTAGATGTGAAGGTTGGATGAGATGGGTAGTTCAATCATGAAAGGAATTATGGTCATAGTGTAGGATGTTGGGGTTTGAGAAAGCTAAATGTATCCTATTATTGGGATCTCAAGTAGGACCATGTGGGTGGCTTGATACAATAGGCCCTAGTAATAGTACAAGGATCCAAATTGGCCCACATCACTTGAGTATGGGACATGATGGATGGTGGATAAACTACTAGATAGGGTGAGGGGAGCCTCCTTCGAATGTATTGGAGGGGTCATCGAAGGGTGAGGAATCATATCATAATGGTCCATGGATAGGTGTGCCTATGCTCTAGCTTGAATTTTGGTCATGATCATAAATAGTTAGAGACAAGACAGGAGATGAAATAGCAAATGATGCGCAAAGGGGATAATGTGACTCAACTCTGGACTAAACTGGTCCTACCTAGATGGCTTACATGGAACTATACCTACCTAGGTGGTTTGGTATGTAACCATACCTTCCTAGATGGTTGTAACCATAGATAAGTTATAAGAGTTTCTTAGGGAGCAAACAAGGAAGGTGGCCAGACTCTTTTTGGATGTTTTTGTTTGTTTTGTAAATTTTTGGGGGGTATTTGAATAATGTTAAACAAAGAAACAAGCAACTAACAAAAAATGAACATGAATATGTTTGACGTGCTTATAATATGTTTGGATGTTTGATGTTACTTAGGTTTTTGAGTTGTTTTTGCTTGATTTTGTTGATTTTTTTATTGTTTGGTTTTCTTTTTTTTAGTGTGTTTTAATGTTACCTATCCTTAAAATTTACAAAAGGTGTATAAGGGAGATCTAAAGGTGTGTCTATGCATACTTCTCGATATACCTGAAAGTACATGAAAATAATATTTGCATAAACAAATGAGAGCTTCCTAAGGTGGGGTGGCTTAGGGTACCTAAAAGGCAAAAATATATTTAATACCCTTTTTAGGGGGTATAAGAGGTGGCATTGTCTAAAACCGATGTTGGACCAGTTGGCTTCTGCTTGAACCTTATGGGGGCTTAGTCAAAAATGGTAATTGTGCACTCACTAATTATTTAGCCTCATGAGCAGGGACATCTAACCTTAGACTATCCCAAGCTAATTCCAAGGGTAGTCAGATTCCTAATGATGAAATCTAGAAAACTATGTGTCTTAGCTATGTCATCTAGAGAGACAACCAATGGTTGGGAATGAAGTCTAACATAATCAAGTGGTTTACAATATGTCATGCAATGTGTGTGTGATTGATTATTTTTTTAGTTTTATTTTTAGATATTCCTAACCATGATGCACAAACAAGGCTATCTTAAGAATGCAAATACAAACTTTACCTATGTCTAAATGCAATGCAACATCTCTTAATCTAAGAATACTCCTTTTTTCTACTTAATATGCAATGAAATTAAATCATATCTATGAAATTAAATGCAATTTTTTGAAATGAAATGACAAGAAATAAAACTATCTAATATGTGTTTTGGAAAGAAAACCTATGCCAGTTAGATAAAAAGAGGAGAGGAATATGCTAATAAAATGAATATGCAAGACTTTAAAGTAGATGATGTTTTAGAAGCAAAAACTATGCTAAGAAAAGGAAATGATAAAGCAAGAAGGAGAAACCTATGCTAAGAAAATAAAATAACAATTCTAGAAAGAAAATATAATTTAACAAAAATAAGGAAAGTGTATGAAATGAAACTAATCTAGGAAAGCAATAAAATGCTTGAAAGGAACTTAATCTAAGAAATCAAGGAAGATGCGAGAAATAAAATATACTCTAATAAAGCGATGAAATGCTTGAAATTTAAAAGAATATAGAAAACCCAAGGAATGCAAGAAACGAAATCTAATATAAGGAGAACAATGAAATGAATGAAATAAAACTAATTTATGAAAGTAGGGAAGTACATGAAAGGAAATCTAATCTAGGAAAGCATCAAAATTCTTACAAGGAAACCTACTCTAGGAAAGCAAGAGAATACATGAAAGGAAGTATGATCTATGAAAGTAATAAAATGCTTGAAATGAAAAGCTAATCTAAGAAAGCAAATAAAAGATGATATTCCTTGAATTGAGGTGATGAACCCACTTTTGATTCCCAATATCACATGAGGTGCAAGGTAAGAGCATACATGGGGCATGGGATATCTTAATGTGATTGTGTTATGAAATGATGTGATATTCCTTTCCTTAGAAGGAATGACTCTCTTTTGATCTCCAAGATAACCCTAAGGCACGAGGAGATAGCATACGAGGTCAAATCCTTCACTTAATGTGAGATGTGGTGAGGGGTTTATTTACCTAGAAGAGATAACTTACTTTTGATCTCCAATATTACCTTGATATGTGATGAGAGAGCATATGTGGATCAAGTTTCCTTCTATTTATTGTGGAGTGTACAAAAGTAAAATGCTAAAAAGAAAATGTAATTTCCTTAACCTAAAAATATTTTTCCACCATTTTGATCCTCAATATCACTTTTAAATACAATAAGAGATCATACATATAGTTAGATAGCCTTTATTTAATTTTTTCCAAGTCTAAAAGTATTTAAATTGACAATTCAAAACAAAAATCCATATATTACATTTGTTTTCATAAAATCAGATTTAAAGTAGAACACATGAACACCTTCCTAAGGTCCAATACTTGTTGGAAACTAATAGGATCTGTTACATAGGTTTTATATCTGAAACCAACTCTGTGACCATAACTATCACATCCCAAGTGATTCACAATTAGAACCACCCAATCCAATATGGTTGAGCCTAGGAGGGGTTTATGGTTTGATGGATCTATTGTGTTTGGTTTCTATGTTTCAAAGGATTAATTTAGTAGATTTTCCTACAAATACAACAAGCAGAATAATAAAAAAAGGCATTTTTGGATAAAAAGGGGGATAAAAGGCCAAGATAATAAAAAACAAAAGTCCAAGAAGAAATTTTAAAGCTATTTAAACTATAAAATAGCAAATCTAACTAGCAAAAGCATGAAAATTACAATAAAAATGTAAAGTGAACAATTAGACAAAGTAACTAATGATGGGGAAGGTGTGATACCTTTAGTTGATGTGGTCTAAGAAGGAACTTTAGTGAAAATTATGATAGATGATCAAGTGGTAAGGACTCATACTCACCTAAAACCATTGTGATGTGTTGTGTGAATTTAGATACCTAACCATTTGGGTCTCAATTCAAAGTGACAACAAGAACCATCCATGCAAGGGTAGTCCTAACTGTGAACCACTTGAGACCAAGTAGTTGATACTGTGAACCACTTAGGGTAGAGTGGTCAGGATTTATGGTAGATGAGGTGGGACCATCTTGGATGGGTCACGATTTGGATGGTTTTTGGATATTTTTAACTTATAAAAGTAGATAGAAGATAGAAAATGTGAGCAAGATTGGCAAAAATCTAAAAAGAACACACAAGGCAAATCATGAAATAAAGGATGATAAAAATAGTAGTTTCTATAGCCTATAAAGCAAAACTTCCATGTATGGTCAAAGGTAGAGGGTCCCACCATGATCATCAAAATTTGGAATAAAAAATGATCCAATTTATTCATTACAAAAGATGTTACAATACATGCTTTTGAAATATCCCATGGGCTACAAGAAGGGTTTCCAAGGTGGAGTATCCCTTTTACAAAATGCAAATGTAATGGGACCAAAAGTCTTCTAAACCACCTCAAAGTGTGGGTGGTTTTTATGCTTGATGACCACCCTTGGTTGAATGAGTCTTCAAGAGCCCTACACACAACCAAACACAATGGTTAGTAGCACCTCTTGGGTCCACCTAGGTTGGACCCAAGTTTATGTAAGATGCAAACAATAAAAGAAAACTTAGATTAAAGCATGAATATAACTTAAAATGAAATAAAACATAGAAAATATTACCTTGCTCATATATTTTGACTTTCTATTGTTGAATGGTTGACTATGATAGGACCTAGAAGTTAACCGTCTAAGGGTAGGTAATCTAGACTATTAAATACCTAGGGGAATGCAATTGATCCTGTGCTACTTAGAATGTAATGAAAACTTTAGGATATTTTATAGGATTTAAGAGGTCAAACATCTAACTATGATAAGTCCTGATAGGTAAAGTTACCTAGGATTGGGCGGTTCTGACTATGAACCATCTAGGGGTGGATGGTTGAGCCTATGGTATCTAGAATCTGATGAAATATTTAGGAGACCTTCATATGGTGTCAAAATCCTTTGGTCTAAGTTTAGGGTCATCTGGAGCTTTCACATATGAGTAGTTTCATAAAATAGATGCATGCAAATGGAGGGTTGCAATGTTATCCATGGCTAATATGCAAGCAAGTATTATGCACACAAGAGGATTCTAACTAAATTTTGGTAGAGTTTTGGTATGTAATATCACACTCTCATGCAAATGAAGAAAGTGAGGAGGTATTTAAAGGAATTTTCCAAGGGAGAGGAGGTAGTGATCTGGACAGGACATGGAAGCCAAGTGGCTTGGGTTATGGGAGGAAATTCTAGGATTTCCAAGGTGGATGGTCAAATGGGCATGGTGTGCACCATGTCTCATTAATATCCTTGGGTGGCAAGAGTCCTCACCCCACTCAAGAGCTATATGTACACCTCATTAATATCCTTGGGTGGGGAGAGTCTTCACCTCACCCATATGCATTAAAGAGTGTGGGGGGTTGTGTGAGTGCATGGGTATATGGAGAATGGGGGTAGGTTAGTCTAGGGTGAGGTGGACCTAGGCTAAATTCAAAGGGTAGACTAGGGGAATGGGATAGTCACATGGTAACCATGGGCTAGGTGTAGGATGGGGCTTAGTGGTCAAAAGGGGTTAAAAGGGATGATTTTATGTTTCTAAGGTTGTATTCCAAATATTTAAATTAATTGGGACCTTTGCAGGATTATTAATTATTGACCTTAGACAAATGTTAATTTGACAAATTTTGAGTGTCTACAAGTTGGACTAGGGAGGATGACTTATGCTTTAAGGTACATTATGGTCCTCTATAAATATTCCTCCACAATTATATATTAGTCCAAAATATATATCATAATATTTTAGAGCTCAAAAATCAATACAATCTAAATAAGGGATTAAACTTATTTTGCATGGGATTAAAATTGAATGGGATTAAAATTGAATCCATATAAATAACCCCCAAGCATTTTTAAAAAATATAAAAAATTAGAGTTCCCCAAAAAATCCAAACTTGTCATATGATATGTTAAGGTTGGAAGGAATAGAAATGTTCTACTTGAGAAAATGGAAGAAGAACATGCATTTATTTGTGATTGGTTGAAGATATTATGTATATGTGTGTGTAGATACATTTTTTTCCTCCAAAATGTGCTACATTAAACATATAGTCAATCAACCTTCCATATTAGACTCACAACTTAAATCAAATGGATGCATTAATGCAAAGGAGGGAAGTTGGAGTTTTATCCCATGACTAAGTCACAAGCAAACCAATATATCTAAGATAGGTATTTTATAGTGACCATGGTTGTTTATTGGTGGTGGCCTAATTACTATAATAGGTAGTGCAAGTTTTACCTAAATTTAGAGAAGCATTATAGGATGCTTTTGTTAAAATAACTAATACTTTTCAAAATAAAAATAAAACATGCATCCACCACAACAATATGTAGAAAATAAGAAAGAGTGAATTAAAGATATAAATAATATACAAATTAGATAGAGAGAGAGAGAGAAATGGCATGATTTGTAAGGTGAAATAAAAGGTGGGTTTCCATGGGTAACCCAAAATTTCATATTTTCATACTTATATTATAAATGATCATTCATTGAGGGTTTTTTATAGTGATACCAAAAACCCCAATGAGTAGCTAACCTCAATCCAACATTGAATTGACTTTGAAGTTGACTTACAATAATTAAATAATAATAAATTGCATCATTTAATCAAGGTTATCCATAAAGGTATATTAACCAATATCACTAAGGTTGAGATGTGAAAGGTGCTCTTAGGACTACATGAATATGTTTGTAGAATTATATAAATGATTCCTAAAGGATTGACATGAAGAATTACCATAGGCTTACATATACACTTTCATGTCAGTTAAATTAATAGTGCTTATAAACACTTGTTCTACACTTTTGACCTTGTCTTGACAAGATCATATTACACACATTTTAACACCCCCCATAATCTCAACTTAAGGGAAAAAGAGAAAAGGCATTAGAGGTCACACCTCCCCCTATAATGGATGCTCTAGTGGGCCTCTTCTTTACCATTTTCATCCTCATATTCATCATCAAAAATCTTGTTATAAACTCTCAAGAATTTTGTCTTAATCATTTTTAACCTTGTAATACATTTTTTTATGGAGTGTCCTTCCCTTTTACGATACTCACAAGTATTTGACTTCATTGAAACCTTAGAATTTACCTTGGGAAATTGAGTCTTATATTCCATTTATTTGAAGTACTTTGGATGATCTTGTGCATGAGTAAAATATCCATAATTTTTTACAAATTCATAATAAATAAGAAGCTTGGAAAGGCCTTCACGAGAGATAGGTTGTGGATCCTTGATAGTCATAGCATTCACATAAACAACTACATAAATTGTATAATAAGGAGGAGAAATATTAGAAGTAATAAATTTGACATGCTCTTCATCATCCTTTATCTTTCCTCCCACCATGGATAAGTTAGATTTTATATATTTAAAGTGAGATATGTAGTCTTCAACATTACTAAAAGTTAGAATTTTGATATTGGAAAGTTTTGTCTCTATTTTGTTAACTTCACCAGCACTTAATTTTCCTTAGATATATTTCAAAGTGGTTCATGCCTCAATAGGGTTAGTTTTCTCTCTAATGTATAAAACATTTGGTACAACTAACATGAAAAAGAGTCTAAGAGATTCCTCCTTACCAAGTTCATGATCACTGAGAAAATATTATAATTCATCATTGAAAATTAACTAAATATTCTTGCTTCTGAGTAATACTGCCATTTTACCCATTAAGATAAGTAACATACCCTAAGAAATATATTTTTGACACAAATACCATGCAAAACTATAATAGGTTCATAAAATAATATCATCACTACATAAATCTTGATAAACTATGAAATTTAAAAAAAAACATAGGATCCAAATACTTCTATATTCAAAAATTATAGCCTCCAAAAGTTTTGGTCTATTAACACTTATATAAAAAAAATCAAAATATCAAACCTTAGAAAAAAAATTGCCAAATCAAATTTGTCCACTTGGCACAATAAAACTAGATGCTACCTTCTTCAATTGGGAAATCATGAATTGACAAGTCTTTTTATATATTATATTGTATATCCTCACACACACATGCATGCATGCATGTACACACTCACTCTCACACACACACATACAACTTTAGAGAAAACATGACTTGAACCTATAACCTTCCACATTAAAACTAATTAATGGACCAATATACCATGTGCATATTTGGAGGACAAAGAAATATGATAATAAACAAAAAACACTTGATGTAGCTTACCTTGGAGCAAAAGAAAAAGGATAGCATCAAGTTTTGAACTCAAGACCTAATCTCCATAAGAATTTCTACAAACTTGTAGGCCAAGATCACTATTATAGAAGGAAGGTCCTTTTATCATATGTTTATGTGTATGTCATCCTTCACATGTCAAAGGACTTTCTTTTTAAAACAATTGCTCATAAGAAACGAACCATTGACCCATACACAACAAGAAAGCCATCCAACCACTGCACCATAGAGACTTGGTTGAATGTGAGGAGAGGATAATCCTCTCTAGATCTATTTTACGGAGAGACTACATGTAAAAAAAGGTATTTCCATAATTTGAACCAAATATCTCAATCCAAAAAGGAAGAGATCCAACCACTTCACCACTACCTTGAACTAGAGAAAAGTTGTAAGATCCATGTTTTAGCAATACATGTCCATAAAAAAAAAATTCCTTTCAATGGTCAAATTAAATAATTTCAAACCTATTATATTTTTCTTAAAATTTAGCGATCCTATCATTGTGCCACTCTCTATAATGGATATGGGTTGGCAAAGGATACCTCAAAATAGAAGACAACACTAATCCTAAAAAAAGAGAAAAAATAATGTGAGAAAGATCCAATACTACATCCTTCCAATTGAATCCAAGTGCCTCTTCCACTGTGTTTTCCCTATAGTCACATTCACTCCTACAATACCTAAAGTCACAGAATCACATGGCAAAGCTAGTGTACAATGCACATGAAAATGAATTCTGAAAGGTGCTAGAGACAAATAGTACCAAGAAAATTGAATTTTTTTAAAACTTACAAGAAATATCTATAATTCACTCAACGTGATAAAATATTTGGTGGGTAAGCTTCTCTTGAGGCCACAACTAATTTTTTATTATCATTTGTGATGCGTAGTCGTTATACCATCATTAATTCTCAATGAATCTGTCAATCCAGGGCTGTGTACAAGGCTATCTACGAAAGAAGAAGTGAAACAACTATAACTTAGGTCAATCTAGAGCAACGGGTCTTATTGGTGGAACCGGTTGTGTGGGGGGTTTTAGGACATTCCTATCTCTAATTGCATAAATTAAACCTTAATCTAATTGCAGAAATGGAAACTAATCATTAACTGCAGAAATGAAATCCTGATTTACAATTGCAGAATGAGACCTAATTATGTTGCAGAAATAACGATTGCAGAATTGAAAGTCTGATTCTAATTGCAGAAAGGAAATCTATTTACTTTTGCAGCAATGGAAATCTAATTATAGCATGGAAAATAAAATCCTGTCAAGGCTCTGTAACAGAAGGTTGTCAATCTTCTGTGCAGGGGTTGACAACAAAACACAAAATGCAAGAAATTGCAGAAAACAGCAAATTCTGGAAATAACAGTCTGAAATAAAATGGAAGCTTTGCTGAAAGTAGAGATTACAGCTAAAACATTAAGCACAAGATTAATCTAAGCATAAATAAACTAAGACTGTAGATATTGTCAGTTGTTTACAAGCAATTGAAATAACAAGTTCTACAACTCATTCTGCTGCAGCAAAATCAGAATAAAAACCTGCTTGTTAGTCCTCCTCCTAGGTCTGGAAGTGGCCAGCCTCCTTGTCCAGAAGAAGGTACGAGTCTCTCTCTCTCTAGATCTTAATCACACTCATTTACAAGCAATATGAAATAGAACTGGTGCACTTTATTGATTAAAGAACATGATTACAATAATTCTACTAAAAACCTGTTACAGGACTGTAATAGTCAAATTCTACCTATTTTTTGCTTTCTACTAGCTTCCTTACTCTTTTCTCACTACTTACTACCTACTAGGCTCAACCTGAATGGGAGCAATATTTATAGTTGTCCTATGATCTAATTACAAACTGTGAATATTTCAAAAGATCTAATCCTACTATGCTGCAACAAATCCTGGGTTTATCTTTTGATCTTTCCATTAATGATGGCTTTGGTCGGCAATGACGGCAAAGACAGATGGAAGATCTTTTCCTTTACCTTTTTTGACCTTTATTTCCCTTTTTCCAGCTTCAAAAATCGGTCAACAAGTCAAAGCACATTCTGTTTTCATTTCGGAGATAAGTGGCTTCATTTCGAAGACAATGCAATTCTCATTTCGAAGATCGCTCATTCCGAAGATACTGCAATTCTCATTTCGAAGATACTGCAATTCTCATTCCGAAGATCGCTCATTCCGAAGATACTGCATTCTTCATTCTGAAGATACTGCATTCTTCATTCCGAAGATCCGCTCATTTCGAAGACGTTGTGTTCTCTCATTTCGAAGATATTTGTTCATTCCGAAGATACTTCGGAATGAACAAATGTGTGCTTTTCTAGTGATTTCTTCTGCATCTCTCAGGTGGGTTATCTCCTAAGATCAAATTCCAATGGTCTTCATTTCTTTCCACATGTGAATTCCATGCCTTGCTATTTATGGACAGTTGGCTGGAATTTACATGGGAAAAACCAGTTTTTGCTGCACAGCAACAGTTTGCTTGTACTGTTGCCAGATTTAGGTGAAATAAATGCTTGAGACAATTCAAAACATGATTAGTGAAATGCTGCTATTATTCTAAGCATATCCCATTTTAGCAAGTCATAGCAAAAAGAACACAAAACTATGCAAAAAGCTGTAAAAATCAGCATATAATATTCCAAATACATTGATCATGCAAAATGGTTAATATACAACATATTGAATCAACTTGACTAACATATTAGATAAAACATAAGAGTTTATAGGCAATTTTAGTGTTCAAAACATGTTATGATTGAGGCATTTCTAGGCCTCATCATTTTCCCCCCAACTTATATTAATGCATGTCCTCATGCATTCTGTTGGGCTATGGAATCACATATGTCCATGTTTAGATTCCATGACCTGTAGAATAATTTCTTGCCTATATAATACCCCCTGTTTTCCTGAATGTTTCTGAGCCAGTCTTCAAACTGTTCATCAGGTTGGGCATCTTCCTCAAAATAGAATGGAACTGGAGTAATGATGGTTGGAGGCCTAAACCTAAGACCTATCCAGTTATGTTGCATGATTTCAATCAGCTGGATTACACCTTCTGCTCTTCTTCTGGACCATTCTATGTTGATGGGGGAGATGGGTTCTCTTTTTCGCAAAGACATGGAAAGTTCATCCCATCTATTTTTGCACACTGACAATGCTGGGAAAAAATTATGATCACAAAAATTTTGGAATCTAGCCACACAGTCCCTTAAGTTGTTCAAGTACATCCTCTTTACATCATCCCTGTTCATCATTGAGAAGTGTTGTCTGGTGATAACTGGGTGGTTTGGCTGGATTGCTCTGACTAACAATTCAGCCCTTGTTTCAATCTCTTTATTCTGCTTTTTCTCTTGATCCCAGTAAAGCTGATTCTGCAAAGTAGACATAAATGCTCTCAACTGAACATCTCCAATGTAGATTTGAGGATGAAACTCTACTTCCTCTGGAATGAAGAAGTTGTGCAAAAATAGTTCACATAGGAGATTTTTTTGTTCTATGGGGCTGTCAAAATATGCCTCCAAGAAATCTGCAGTTGTGTCCAATTTATATGGGAGGTTTGAACTA
Source organism: Wollemia nobilis (assembly GCA_028583015.1). NCBI lineage: Eukaryota > Viridiplantae > Streptophyta > Pinopsida > Araucariales > Araucariaceae > Wollemia > Wollemia nobilis. Next base: position 2,679,167 of record JAQPPZ010002150.1, read on the forward strand.
ATCCTCATGACCTGCCATCTGAGGTATTTCTCCTTCAAAATAAGGTTGTAAAATCTGGTTGGTCATCTAAATTGAACTAAAAATTTAGCAATTTGGCATAAGTCAGACACCTTTTCTTTTAATGCTTGGTTTTCTGTTTCTTTTGCCTCTAGCTGTTTCCTTTCCAATTTGAATTTCTCAGTCTTAGTGGCAAGCTGCTCATATCTAATCATCCAATTGGCTATGTCTGCATTATATTGCTCTAGAGACACAGTATTAGGTGGTCTGACTACAGGGGGAATCCTAGGTAGCAGATCTACCTGAACTCCTTTTTCTGCCACTTCCACTGGTTGACTATCTACCAATAATTCTACCTGTACCCCCTTATTTGCTATTTCTATTGGGTTGTCATCAGATAGTAATTCTACTTGTACCCCCTTATCTGTTGTTTCAACTGAAGGTGTAATAGTTTGAAATACAGGGACCTCAATAGGAGTACTTACTTGAACATTTTCTTGCTGTTGGGACTGTTCCTGTGTTGGTGGCTCATCTTCAACATCCTCTGCTATGCTCTTTACCATTTCTGAAGCATCTTCAGAACAAGAAGGCAATGCTTCAGAATGAGATGGTGCTGCTTCAGAATGAACAGGCACTTCTTCAGAATGAAGGGGTGCTGCTTCAGAATGAATGCCCATGTCTGTCTCAATAGAGTCATCTGCCTTTAATAGACCCAAAAGCAATTGAGCCAAATTGTCTTCATCAAAGGATACAGTTGGCTATTTTTCAGACTGTGACAACATTTTTCTCAATTCTGCCACTTCCTGCTGAAGCTCTGCAATTTTTCTTTCCTGTATCTCAATGATGCTTTCTTTCTCCTCAATCCACTTGGTTTGTGTTCTGACAACACTTCTTGCTGCCCTCAGCTACTCTGTGATGTCTTCCACTTCTATTTCTGCCTCAGAATCTGATGCAGACAGATCAGCTACAGTTGGCTGCTCAACTAATATCTCTTCTTCTGCAACAATTTGCTCTTGTTCAACAGGTTCTATGAAACTGCTTATAATTGTATCCACCATATCTATAGCCTGTTGAACTGTAGCCTCCTCCAAATTATCTTGCCCAGTTTTTGCCTCAGCTATCTATTCAGGGAATTCTAGAAAATTTTTAGAGGCTGGTTGTATTTCTGTGACATCTGGGCTGCTTTGTCCTTTTTCTTCCTCCATAACCTATTCTATTGTTTCTTTCAAATGGATTCTAGTGGACCTCCTAGTTCCAGATGCAAACTTCTTCTTTTTGCTCTGTTTCCTGGTGTCAGCAGGGGTTGTGGGGACAGTTTTAGATGCCTCTATTTCCCTTGTCATTTCTTGCTCTGTCAAATCAGTAGTCACTCCAAAAAAATGAACCTTCTTTTGTTTTTTTGTTCTGCTACCAGTTCCAGACCCTCTTTTCTTTTGTTTCTTGGTTCGTGAAGTTGAGGGTTTAGGAGCAAGGTTTTCTATTGCTGCTATTGGGTGTGGTTCTATAACAGCTTCTACAGCAGCCTCTGTTTCTTTTTCTACAATAGCCTCTACAATAGTTGTTTCTTCTTCTGCAATAATGTTAGCAGCATCTGGTTCTTCTTCTTCCTCATCTTCATCCCTAAAAATGACATCATTTAGGGTAGAGTAAAACCTATCAAAACTCCTAGGGTTTCCTCTAAAATGGTGTTGGCAAACTAGTTTGATGAGGCCATGATGGCGAAGGCTTCCTTTACCCTCCTGATATCTCTTTGCCATGTTTATTAATTCTTGATACAGATACAGGGGAAGATTTACCCTAACTTCTGGTTGTTGCTCACCATGTCTGAGATGGTTCAAAATTCGTAGATGATGCCCTGACAACAGCACATACTACCCTTCATAGGTTAGGAATTTAATTACCCAGGTGGCTACTTCATCCCAGGGTTCCTGCAGGCTGGCCCTTTTTAACCCTTTGCATGTGTTGTTGTGGGTTAAATACTCTGGCTCTCTATCATTTTCTTCTACAAATTGATTAACTACATTTGCCAATGTATTCTTGCCAGATCTAGAAATTGAAATCCCTTCTAATGGCAGCTCAGTAATCTGACTTAAAATTTTAGGGGTTACCTCAATAGTCATGTCGTTAACATGTGCTCGGTTGTTTCTGAATGTATGGGCGAACATGCCAGCCAAATCTTCAGAGGACCCATTAAACTTATCCAAAAATGGCATAAGCCCTCCATCTTCAAAAATCTGCAGGACTACCAGATTTTCTCGGAGGTAGGTGGTATCTGCTGGTTCCGTTCTGATCTTTCGCCCCATATTTTCTGTTTAAAAACCGTTCACTGCTACTGCTATTCCTCTACTGGATCTCTGGTTTTTTTATGTTGCAGATTTGCAGGGTTTAGTTCGAAATCTTCGCTTGCCCTGTTTCTCGTCTTCTTCTTCGAAATGAATCGTAACCTGAGCACTGTACCTCGCAAACACGTCTTCGAAAAGAAAGGTGGCATGCATTTCTACTGTTGCATCGAACACCTATCCATCAATGATTGCGTGGACGTCCTTGCCGTCAGATCCACCTCATTCGGTTTTAATTTTTCTGTTTAGTCCATAGATTCTCACGTGCAAAATAAACCATGTCTTCCTTGATTCTAGTACCATGCAAAATAAACCATATCCTTGCTGACACGTGTTCCTTTTTATCGTATGCAGCTAAAAGAATTTGATTTTATCGTACCTTGTCTTTCTTGGATGCCACGTGGAAATGCTCTTTCCGAAGATTATAATTTAATTGCAAAAAACTTCATTTCGAAGATTATAATTTCATTCCGAAGACAGGCCTTCATTCCGAAGACAAGTCTTCTTTGCAAATTTAAATCTTCATTCCGAAGATTAATCCTCATTCCGAAGATCAATCCTCATTTCGAAGATCAGGTTGTTATTGCGAAGGTAAATCGTCATTCCGAAGACAGATCTTCATTCCGAAGATAGATCTTCATTCCAAAGACAAATCTTCATTCTAAAGATAGATCTTCATTCCGAAGATGATGCAACAAGTCGTCATTTCGAAGACAAAGTTTCGTTTCGAAGACAAATTGTCATTCCGAAGACAAAGCTTCTTTCTGAAGACAAAGTGCAACATTCATTCTGCTATCATTCCGAAGACAATTTCAATCCGAAGATAATACAACAGACACTGTGTTTGGCATTCTTGTTCCGAAGATTAGGCAGAAATCAATATTTTCATTTTCAAAACATGTTTTAAGTATGCCAACTCTTATGAATACCTTTTATGCTAATGGTTAACTGTCATATACTATATACCAATCATTTTACAATGAAGAAATGTAAGAAATATATACCTGATAAAAATAGTTAATGCAAGTTTTGAAGAATGACTGCCTTTGTTGATGTTCTGCTGAGATTTTCTGCAACATTTCAAAACAAGTGCACTTGGTGAATTTGTACAATGATGGTTCAGAAATTTCTCAAGGTTATGCATGCCAGAAAACTGGTTTTCATGCATACCAACCCAGTAGTGCCTTAAAAAGGTTTTCACTGCTGAGTTATTCATTTTTCTCTCTTTTTTTTTCTTGATTTTCCCTTTTCTTTTTTTTTCTTTTTTTTTATTTTTACCTCTCCTTTTCTCTCTTCTTTTTTTTTTTTTTTTTTTGATTCTGACTATGCCCATGAAGGAATTTCATGATTTCCCCTGAAACCATGCCCATGAAGGAATTCATACTCAGAATTTATTCATCTTTTTGTTTTCTATTTTTTTCTGATTTTTTTGTATTTTCTATTTTTTTCTTGAAATCCATGATCATGCTGATTGTTTTGAAGTGGAAGAGGAAATTTCTTCCACCTGTTGTGTATCCAAACTATCAAGTTGCTGCAAGAATTTTTCTTTAGTCAGAGGTGTATGGTACACTCTGAGGCGATGTCCATTTACTACCAACTTTCTTTGTGATCCATCAATAGGAGATAGACGAGCTGCTCCATTGTCAAATACCTCTTCAATCCAGTAAGGTCCCAACCATCTAGTTCTCAGTTTTCCAAGGAAGTCTTCATAGCGAGAATCAAACAGTAAAGCCCAATCTCCTTGTTGAAGTTTCCTCTGTTGAATGTGACTGTCATGCCACAGACTTCCTCTCGCTCCTGAATTACCTCGGTTTGGTGCAGAGCATCCAATCTAAGTTCATCCAATGCATTCAATTACAGAATCCTGTCTGTCTATGCCTACGACAATTCAATTCCAATTTCCAATGTTGTGCGCAATGTTAGTAGCTCAAATTCAATAGGTAAGAGGGGCTTTTTACCAAAGACTAGTTCATAAGGTGTGAATCCAGTAGTGGACTTCCAAGTAGTATTGTAGGCCCAAACTGCTTCAGGTAATTTATCTAGCCAATTCCTCCTATGAAAAGCTACTATTTTTGTCAAGATGCGTTCTAGTTCCCTGTTTGTTACCTCAACCTGGCCATTTGCTTGTGGGTGGTAAGGTGATGATTTCCTATGTTTGATTTCATACAATTTTGTAAATGCCTTTATGACTTTGGATGCAAATTGGGGTCCTTGGTCTGTGGTGATAGACCGTGGAGCTCCAAATCTCTAAAAAATTTGAGTATACAAGAAATCAATGACCTTCTCTTCACGAGCATGTTTGAAAGCATGCACCTCTACCCACTTTGTCAGGTAATCAGTGCATACTAGAATATGCACCTTTCCTTGAGAAGGTGGATCAATAGGTCCTACAAAATCAAGCCCCCACCTCTCAAATGGTTCTAAAACCATTTGAGGCTGCAGTGGCATCTCATTTGTATGAGTGGGTTTCCCCATTCTTTGGCATGCATCACAATGCCTGATGTACTTTTTCACATCCTTGTGAAGAGATGGCCAATAATATCCTGTCCCTAAGATTTTCCTAACTGTGCTTTTTATAGAATAGTGTCCACCTGAGGGTTCATCATGACAAGCTCTAAGGATATCATATACTTCATCCTTTCGGATGCACCTACGTAACACATGGTCAGGACTGCACTTAAAAAGCATACCCTTAATCCATTCAAAAGAAGAACTCTGTTTGATCAATTGTTTTTTCTATTTTGAAGTGAAATGTGGAGGAACTTTCCCTGTGACCAAATAATTGGCTATATCCGCAAACCAAGGTGATTGGACTGATATAGCAAATAGTTTTTCATCAGGAAAAGTGTCATCAACTAATTCCCCTTCATCTGTGTTCTGCAACCTGGACAAGAAATCTGCCACAACATTAGCTTTCCCTGGTTTGTTGATTATAGTGATATCAAATTCTTGCAAGCAACAGCAACCAACGAATAATTCTTGCACTTACCATAGGTTTATTCATCAAATACTTAATGGTTGTATGATCTGTGTGAATAAATATTTGATAACCTGTGATATAATGCCTGAATTTGTTGATGGCATAAATTACTGCTAGAAATTCCTTCTCAGTTGTTGTATAATTTTTCTCGGCTCCTGTCAAGTTCTTGCTAATGTTGTAGATGGTATAGTGTTCACCATTGTCAATTTGTCCTAATGCTGCTCCAATTGTTGTATTGGAGGCATCAGTCTGTATGTGAAATGGTAATGTCCAATTAGGTCCTCTCAGCACAGGTGGAGTTATTAATTTCTCTTTCAGAGCTTCAAATGATTCCTGACACCTTGCAGTCCAGGAGAATTCAGAATCTTTAGTCAATAGGGCAAACATAGGACTGGCTATTGTACTAAAGTTGGGAATAAACCTACGGTAAAAACCAATGTGTCCTAGGAAGCTTCTGACATTAGTCTGAGTTTTAGGAGGAAGGAGATTCTTGATAATTTCCACCTTCTTTGGATCAACTTGGATCCCTTCAGGAGAGATGTGATGACCAAGAACTATCCCTTCCTTCATCATCATGAAGCATTTTTCTGGATTCAAGGATAACCGGTATGTTTCACAGTGAGTTAAGACTTTGTCAAGATTTTCCAATGTAAAATCAAAAGTCTGTCCACATACTGTGAAATCATCCATGTATATTTCAACACTTTTGGTGGTCAGATCAGCAAAAATTGCTAGGACTTGCTCATTGAAAAGTTGATGGGGCATTACACAAACCAAAAGGTAAAACCCTATAGGCAAATGTTCCCCATGGACATGTAAAAGTTGTTTTCTCTTGATCTTCAAGTGCAATCTGAATTTGATTATATCCACTAAATCCATCAAGAAAACAAAAGTATCTTTTTCCAGCAAGAGTATCTAACACCTGATCTATGAAAGGTAATGGAAAATGGTCTTTGTATGTCACCTTATTCAACTCTCTATAGTCTACACATACTCTCATTTTTCCATTTTTCTTAGGAACTATTACCAATGGAGAAACCCATTGGCTATCAAAAATTGGGTAAATGAATCCTACTTCCGAAGTTTTTCAATTTCTTCTTTCACAATATCTCTTAAGGCAGGATTCAATCTTCTCTGGGGTTGTCTAACTGGCTTGACTTCTTCAGTATAGATTCTGTGGGTACATATATCAGGATGAACTCCTGACATATCTTTGTAGTTCCAAGCAAAAGCATGAACATGCTTCTGCAAGACAACTATCAATTTTTCTTCCTCTTCCCTAGCAAGCTGGCTGTAAATGTTCAAAAATTTGCCTAGCTGGACTTCTATTTGTTTTGTATTTAGAAGGACTGAATTCACTCCTTCATACCTGGTGATTAGGGGATTAAGAGGACATTGCTTGAGATGGGAGAAGAGAAGCAGTTTCTATTTTATTGCTGCTTGAGGGAAGCATATCTTGTATGGAACAGATGAGAAGGAAAAATCGGATGATGGTGCCATCCATGTGGTAGTGAAACAGGAGTTTCCCTGTGATAGTACTAGATGGTTCATCTTCAGATTTTTGATTCTCCTCATTACTTAACAACTGTTGGATATTTGTTGCTTCCCCTTCTAAACCTTGTTCATGCAGAACATTCATCAGGATTGTTTCATTTTCTAAATTTTTTGTGTCACTGAGGTCTTCTGTGTGTTCTCTTACTACTAAGGTAGCTAGTGTAGAAATGACCTCTTCTAGGTTCTTCATCCGAGTCGAGAAAACCATAACTGACCTAAAAATTTGCTAGATGGTTTTGCAGGAGGATATAAAGAAATCTGTTTCAGATCAATACCATTTGAAATAGTCATATTTCCAGATCTGTAGTCTATGAAGGTCGCTGCAGCTTGCAAGCCAAGGTCTTCCCAAAATAATGGGATATCCATGTGCTGAATTTCTTGGCTGTAAAACCAAAAAATCTGTAGGGAATTCCCAAGAAGAAACTTCTATAGGGACATCTTCAATGATACCTTCAGGTTTTGCAACTGACCTATCAGCCATTTCTAAAACTGTAAATGTGGGGCTGAGATGTTTGAGCTGTAATTGTTTCATTGTATCCTTGGTCATGACATTTATTGCAGCTCCTAGATCTACTAAGACATTTGATATTGGTACTGAACCTATGGTAACTGTGATAACTGGACTTCCTGGGTCACTATACTTTGGAGGTACTAGTTTTCCAGATAAGAGATCAGCTATCTTTCCTTCAACCTGCATAGTCTTAGGAAATGCTTTCTTTTTTCTTCCTGCTCTTTTAATGCACAAATTTTGGATAGTATTGTTAATCTCTGGTATTTCCTTAATGGCTTGCAATAAGGGCAATGATATGGTTAACTTTTTGAGTTCTTTGACCAGTTTTGACTCAGAATTTTTTGGTATTGCATTGAATCTTTCAAGATATGGAATTATCCTTGGTAATTGTTCTGCCTGTGGTTTTATCTCTTTCTCTATTGTTGGTTGGATTTTCTCTGGTTCCAATTTTTCTTTTGTCTCTATTGTTGGTTGGACTTTCTCAGGTTCCAATGATTCTTGCTCTTCATTTTCTTTAATTTCATTTGAAACTGGTTCAGGTACAACTTTTCCTGAACGAAGTTGGATGTTACTACAATCAAGAACATTAATTTCAACATTTTCTTCAGCTTTAGCCACATAGACAGGAGGTGTCTGTCTCATGCTGTTTGGATTAGTGACTGGTTGAGCTGGCAGTTGAGGTTGTTTCACTTGCTGTGTTTGCTATTGTTTTTCTTGAAAATTTTGATTAGGTGCAGGCAACAAATGCTGAGTTTGACCTTGATTCCTTTGCTGCCTTGGATAGGACTGGTATTGCTGACTCCACTGTGGTTGGTTTTGCATCCAATGTGGATTAGTCTGATTTTGATTCCAGGCTGGATTGTTTTGATTCCAAGAGGGGTTGTTTTGATTCCATGAGGGGTTGTTTTGATTTGGATTCCAGGCTAGGTTACTCTAATTTGCTTGTGGCCATTCTTGGGAATTTGTCCATTGAGGATTATTCCAAGGACGTTGGGGAGGTTCTGGTTGTCCCCAAGGCATAGTACTAGGATTATGCCCCCAATTTGTAGGAAAACGAGGGGGATTTTGGTATTGAGAGAAATTTCCCCCTTGTTTTGGTCCAATGTAGTTGAGTTCCTCAGTCTGGTTTTCTAACACAGTTTTGAGTTGTGGTAGCAGGTGGCATTGATCAGTTGAATGCCTTTTTGAACAGATACTACAAATGGCTGAGATAGATGTTTTATTCAAAGGACATTCCTGCAAAGCATGTTTATTTCTACATCTTGGGCAATAAATTGCCAAGGGTTCTGTGTTTTTTGCTTTTGCAGACATTTCCCCCAAAGTAGTGTTTAGGTGCACTAGAATATCAGTTTTGAAATTTGCAAGTTCCTCTATCAGGTCCTTCACATCAGTGCCATTTGTGCGGCTTTTTCTTCTTCTCTGCTTAGTGCGAGAGTAATTCCTGCAGAGATCCACAATTTCATCATTACTTGAGAGTGGTTACATCCCCTTTTCCCATCAAATCCAGAACTTCTCTGGATTCATCTTGCAATCCTCTCAAAAATATGGTTTTACATAATTCTGGTTCTACAAGTCCACATCTCCTTTGAACAAAGGAGAACCTATCAAGATAATCTTCCAATGTTTCATCATCTTCTTGCTTAATTCTGAATAACTCATCTTTTCTATTCCTTACACGGCAATACTCCTGATATTTATCTAAAAACATAGTTTCCATTTGATCCCAGGTTCTTATGGAATTTGGCTCTAAGCTCATGAACCAGCGTAATGCTGCATCCTTGAGTGTTGAGGGAAAAACCTTAAGTTTCTGATTATCATTTATATAATCATAGGTCTGACATACTACCTTGAATTCAAACAAAAACTGGTCAAGATCTTCAGATACAACACCTCGAAAGGTTGGAAGTACTGAAGGTGAAATGGTCTTCATGGGAGAGTTTTGTGTTGGATTCAGATGAATAGGATATTCAAATGTTCTGGAAGGTTGGGGCATATCCTGATCATCTCCTTCATTATGGACATAGCCATGTTGGCCATCTATATTGCCTCCTTCTGCCATAGTTTCCTGTTTCCTAGGAGAAGTTAAAGCTTTCCAAATTGTTCTCTCAAGAGGTCCAAGCCTCTCTGTTGATGATGAGTCTGATGAATTTTCTTCCTTAAGATATTTTGATGATGATAAAATTGGTGATTTTCCTTTCTCAAAATGTTCTAATGATGGTGAGACTGGTGATTTTTCTATCAATATTTCTGGTAGTTCAAACACAGGTGATTCACCCCTTAGGCATGAAGATCTCCTTAATGGAACAAGCCAGGGATCCTTTGGGGTAGTTCTACCTTTTTCATCCCTAGACTTACTCATTCATGTTTACTCTTGAATGACATAAATTAAGTCAATAGTTGTTACCTTCCTCAGCTGTTGTATTCAGATTTTATCCTGAATTTTCACAATTTAGTCTGATTACAGCTATTGGACTATTTTTTTTCTTCTGGCAACACTATTCCTCGGCAATGGTGCCAAAATGATGCGTAGTCATTATACCATCATTAATTCTCAATGAATTTGTCAATCCAGGGCTGTGTACAAGGCTATCTACGAAAGAAGAAGTGAAACAGCTATAACTTAGGTCAATCTAGAGCAACAGGTCTTATTGGTGGAACCGGTTGTGTGGGGGGTTTTAGGACATTCCTATCTCTAATTGCATAAATTAAACCTTAATCTAATTGCAGAAATGGAAACTAATCATTAACTACAGAAATGAAATCCTAATTTACAATTGCAGAATGAGACCTAATTATGTTGCAGAAATAATAGTTGCAGAATTGAAAGTCTGATTCTAATTGCAGAAAGGAAATCTATTTACTTTTGCAGCAATGGAAATCTAATTATAGCATGGAAAATAAAATCCTGTCAAGGCTCTGTAATAGAAGGTTGTCAATCTTCTATGCAGGGGTTGACAACAAAACACAAAATGCAAGAAATTGCAGAAAATAGCAAATTCTAGAAATAATAGTCTAAAATAAAATGGAAGCTTTGCTGAAAGTAGAGATTACAGCTAAAACATTAAGCACAAGATTAATCTAAGCATAAATAAACTAAGACTGTAGATATTGTCAGTTGTTTACAAGCAATTGAAATAACAAGTTCTACAACTCATTCTGCTGTAGCAAAATCAGAATAAAAACTCGTTGTTAGTCCTCCTCCTAGGTCTGGAAGTGGCCAGCCTCCTTGTCTAGAAGAAGGTATGAGTCTCTCTCTCTCTAGATCTTAATCACACTCATTTACAAGCAATATGAAATAGAACTGGTGCACTTTATTGATTAAAGAACATGATTACAATAATTCTGCTGAAAAACTGTTACAGGACTGTAACAGTCAATTTCTACCTATTCTCTATATTTTTTGCTTTCTCCTAGCTTCCTTACTCTTTTCTCACTACTTACTACCTACTAGGCTCAACCTGAATGGGAGCAATATTTATAGCTGTCCTATGATCTAATTACAAACTGTGAATATTTCAAAAGATCTAATCCTACTATGCTGCAACAAATCCTGGGTTTATCTTTTGATCTTTCCATTAATGATGGCTTTGGTCGGCAATGACGGCAAAGACAGATGGAAGATCTTTTCCTTTACCTTTTTTGACCTTTATTTCCCTTTTTCCAGCTTCAAAAATTGGTCAACAAGTCAAAGCACATTCTGTTTTCATTTCGGAGATAAGTGGCTTCATTTCGAAGACAATGCAATTCTCATTTCGAAGATCGCTCATTTCGAAGATACTGCAATTCTCATTCCGAAGATCGCTCATTTCGAAGATACTGCATTCTTCATTCCGAAGATACTGCATTCTTCATTCCGAAGATCCGCTCATTCCGAAGACGTTGTGTTCTCTCATTCCGAAGATATCTGTTCATTCCGAAGATACTTCGGAATGAACAAATGTGTGCTTTTCCAGTGATTTCTTCTGCATCTCTCAGGTGGGTTATCTCCTAAGATCAAATTCCAATGGTCTTCATTTCTTTCCACATGTGAATTCCATGCCTTGCTATTTATGGACAGTTGGCTGGAATTTACATGGGAAAAACCAGTTTTTGCTGCACAGCAACAGTTTGCTTGTACTGTTGCCAGATTTAGGTGAAATAAATGCTTGAGACAATTCAAAACATGATTAGTGAAATGCTGCTATTATTCTAAGCATATCCCATTTTAGCAAGTCATAGCAAAAAGAACACAAAACTATGCAAAAAGCTGTAAAAATCAGCATATAATATTCCAAATACATTGATCATGCAAAATGGTTAATATACAACATATTGAATCAACTTGACTAACATATTAGATAAAACATAAGAGTTTATAGGCAATTTTAGTGTTCAAAACATGTTATGATTGAGGCATTTCCAGGCCTCATCAATTTGGGCCCATGTAAACCTTGAAAATATATATATATATATATATATATATATATATATATATATATATATATATATATATATATATATATAATATTTTATTCCTAAGGGTCGATCTCATAAACTTGACCTAAAAGCAACATATAATTAGATAGAAATACCTCTCCTCACCAAGCATTTCATTATTTATTTGAGTGTAATTTTGATTCTTTTTAAGTAAATATATTTTGGTGTCTATGGACACCAATCATATACAATATTTTTATATGAGCATATATTATATTATTTGGTACATACTAATGTACCACCTTCGGTACATATTTAGATTAAGAGAGTGAACTAGATTAGAGCATGAATATTTACTTTGTGCAATGTAATAAATGCACAAGTATTATTAGAATGTACAAAGTATTTAGTAATGTAAATGTGCATAATAGTCCATGTGCACATAAGTCCATAGAGTAGGAAAGTGAAGAGTCTCAAGAAGAGTTAAGGCCAAGAGTACTCCATATGAAGAGTCACATTCCATTATATATGTGTCTATGTGTGTGTGAGAGAGAGACACAATGTAGAGTGAGAGTGTGTGGAAGTATGGTGTATTGGAGATCTTTATTCTATCAAGATACTATTTTCATGAGCATTTGTTAATGGAACTTTTATGAGTTGTTGCAGAAGTTATTTATGAGTTTTATATGTTTAGAATATTGTCATTGACTTATATTTCATACAAATTTATTTTAGATCTTGTGGTTATTTTGCTTTAATTTTTAAGCATCAAAATTTAACAATGGTGTCAGAGCCACAAGGGAGATTTATAGGATATAGGGACATTTAATTTACAAAATTTGAAAGTTGTTATTTGGCTAGAGTCTTTCCACAGGGTTGTAGGAAAACTCGTGAAGACTAGGACTCAACATAGATTTCTTTCCACTAGTTTGAAGAATAACTAGTGAATTATTGATTTTAGAATTTTGGATATTTGGATGTATTTGATTGTTTTTGTCTAAGTTTTTGTTGCAAAAAATTAGTTCTCAAAAGTTGAGAATATTCCTACAATAGATAGAGAATAATTTCACCTTCGATTTCTTGAAATTCTATGTGCTTTCCTTATGTAGGGATTAGTTTTGAGTTGTATAAAAAGAGTATACATTGAATATTAAGGAGGTCTAAGAAAGAGGTCCCATTGGAGATTGAATATAGAAGATTGAGAAGACCCAAGAAAGAGGTACTTGTAGTATATTGAATATTGAGAAGATATAACAAGGATATATAAGTCCTATTGAAGATTGAATAAATAGGAGACTTGAGAGAAGAGGTTTCCATTGTATATTTTAGAAAGGAGATAGAAGATTGAAGAATTTAAAAACCCAAGAGAAGAGGTTTCAAGCAAATTTGGAAGGAGTAAGAAGAAGGCTAGAGAAGCCCTATTGAGAAAGTTGAATAAGTGGCCATTGGAGAAGATTTGAAGAAAGTTTGAGGAAGAATATTGCAAGAAGAAGAAACTCTTGAAAATAGGTAATCACATCAAAATTGGAAAAATTGTTGTCATTCAATAACAAGCCCAAAAGGATTTATGAAACTTATTCAATGAGAATATTTTTGGCAAGAATTTTTCCAAATTTGGGAAAGTATTTTTTTAAGACTTCAAGACATTCATATTCTTGAAGAAGAGGCCAACAAAGAGGTCAAATTTGAAGACAAAATTTAGTGAGAGCTAAGGAGGAAAAAGAGGATAGAAGAAGCCACCAAATTTAAGAATTTTGAGGACATATATAAAGATTTTAAAGGCTTATTTGTAAATAAGTTTGTTATTTTTCTAGGCAGAAGTTGAAGGGTCACAGGATATCAAATTGAAGGTGATATAGAGTTGCAATTTGGAGAAGTTTTGGGTAGATTTTGGATAGTTTTTTGAAGGAGGAACTGACAACAAACTAAGGCATTGGATTGGAGGAGTTAGAGACCATTTTTGAACAACAAGATACAGGAAGAAATTTTATATTTTAAGGTAGCAAGTTAAAGGCTAACAAATAGAATTTGAGCAGCAATTAGAGCTACAAAATTGATGATTTTGGGGAAAAAAATAGAAGGATGTGAATCTACAAAATTTATAAATTCGAGACAGAAAAAAGGTGAATCAAATCACCAAGGATATTAGCTACAAAAGGAGGTAAAAAGATTTGTAACATTGGTGCTATATAATGCTATAAATCAAGCATTAAAACTAGTTTATTATAAATATTTTTGAAAGCACCATTAAAGGTAGAAGAAGATAGTTTAAGCTAAGTATCTTCAAGCCAAGGAAGGAGGCATTGTTATCATCCTAGAATATGCAAAACACAACAACAAATATTGGAGTTAAAGCTTGCTTGAAAGGGGATGATAAGAAGAAGTAACATAAATTGTTTTTATAATAAAAAATGAATGTAGAATATTTTATAGGATCTATTAAATAAAATAAGATTGAATAATGATCAAAGATAAGGTAAATTTAACGTGTTTAAAGATACCAAGATGAGCACTAAAAATTACAAAAAAAATTGGTTAAGCAAAGTCATCAAAGGAGTGGTAGAACCACCAAGCACAAGTGGAGGTACCAGCATATTGAACATAAAGCCACCAAATTTGTATCACTAGTTTGAGGTGGTGGAGCATTGACACCTTCAATAAGCACCATCCAAGGAGGAAAAGAATGGTATACAAACAAGTAGCAAAAAATACATTCATTGAATGTCAAAGGGTGAGTGTGGAGAAGTTAGAACATTGAAGAAGGGATAATTAGGGTGAATCAAGCACCAAGAGATCACACCGCACAAGTGGACATTAATTTTGAAATTTGTATGATGCCACATGGTGTATGAAACATCTAGGATGTCATAACATTTTCAAAACATTCATATTGCTCATTATTGAGTGTTACACAATGAAGAAGCACGTAGGAGGAATCAAGCACTCATTTGAAGAGGTAAAGATATTATTTTCCACTTGGCATATTAGAAATAGAACACCAATCACCTTGGGGAGAATCAAAATATTTAAGGCATTGATTAATGCATGAGCAACATGAAGGAATAATAAGAATAATTCAAAATATGATTATAAAATTGAAGAGCACTGTGGATTGTTAGTTGAAGAAGAGTGTCATCCAAAGTTTGAACTTAGATTTGTTGACAATCTAGCATTGAGTAGAGCATGGAAACTTCATTCATATTCATGGAGCATCCGGTATGAGTATGACAGAGTGGAGAGAAGCACCATACATGCGACAAAGGAGTGAGATTTCATGGAAGAGCTCCATTCAAGGGAAGGTCAAATTCTTTTGGCCAAATATTTCATGCCTCAAGTTTGGAGGTAAAGAAATTTATTTATACTTTGATTATTTTCCCAAGTTAGGAGTTATAAGGTTAAGGAATATTATTATTTTCTAAGGTTGAATAGAAATTAATCTATTTGCTTGATTATTGGAGAGATAAGATATAGAAGTGAAATTTGAAACCTTCGAAACATTATTGCTATTTGGAAATTTTTATGAGAATTTGAAAATTTGAGAAATTAATTTGAAGTTTTGTAATTGGATTATTTGAGTTTGTAAAACAATTTAAAATATTTTCAAATTGATAGTTGTGGAGAAATAAGGTTTCCTACATCAAATTAGCAATACAAAACTTGTAAATATATTTTATAGAATTTCTAAATTTCTAATTGGGGAGTTATAAGGAATCCAACACCAACATAGATTTGCGAAATTTAGAATTGATAAATTATATTTTTAAAATTTTGGAGATAAAAGGAATCCAACCTAGATATTTGAAGAATTGAAACCTTTGTCAAAACTCTTGTTTGATCATTATCCAAACATTAGGAAATTCAAGGTATACTACATGAATTGAAGAACTGAAGTTGAAGTTTATATTGAAATTATCATTAAAACATTAGGAATATATAAGGTAGTCTACAAGTGTTATCATGACAACAAATAAATTATTTCTTTTAGAATCACAACTTCTTAAAGGTCCTAATTACACTTCATGGAAAAATAAAGCGAGATCTATATTGATAGTAGAAAAGCTTTGGGATATTATTAAAGGAGCAAAACCTAAACCTACCAAAGATGCTAGGGAAATTCAAAAGTATAAGGAATATGAATCAAAAGCACTCATGATAATAATAATAACATTTACAATTACAGATAATATACATCCATACATTAGTTCAGTAGTAACTTCTATAGAAGCTTGGAATACTTTAGCCAAGATATTTGAAGGAAATAATAAAGCCACTATCTTGAATATTCAAACCCAATTGCATTCTCTAAAAGTTAATAGTGGTGAAAGTATAGAATTATTTCTAAGAAAAGTGGTAGATATAAAAGGAAAATTATTAACCTTAGGAGAAAAGGTAGAAGACAAATTTCTTGTTCAAGTGATTCTAAGAGCACTTCCAAAAAGCTACAAGCATCTAGTCACATCTTTACAAGTTCTAAATAAAGATACATAATTTGATGAGTTGGTCAATATACTACAAAAATATGAGGTGGAGAATTTATTTAAATATTAAATGACTAACAATGCCTTAGTCTCAAAATATAATCCACAAGGAAATATTACTTCATTCTCAAGGAACATATCAAAATGGAATAACATATATTATCAAGTATGAAAAAAAGACAACATAGTACAAATTATTGTAGATTCAATCCAAGAAATTCGTATCAAGGGAATCAAACAAAATTTGGAAGCCAATCAAATAGGTCATTTAAACCCAAACAATATCAAAATCAATATAGACCACATCAACAATAATTTTAGCATTCGTACAATCAACCTCAACTACAATATAGAGAAGGAAATCAAAAGGGACACTTAGCTCAAGAGATTATGGAAATTCAAGAATTAGAAGAACCTATAGAAGAGCATGAAGTTAAATAATTATTAGCAAATATAGTATTCTATGAATATAATAATCGTTTTCTTGACTAGGATACAAATAGGGAGCATAATGAAGAAAGCAGAAAAAAGAAGAAGCACAAGTTCCAAAACCAGAACGAAGAGTATATTGAAGACTAAAGTATTCAATAACCAAATAATGTAATGCAGGGGGGTATTAACATATATTTAATTATTTGATACATGCTAATGTACCACCTTGGGTACATATTTATATTAGGCAAGTGTCTTAGATTAGAGTGTGAGTATTTACTTTATGTAATGTAATAAATGCACAAGTATTATTAGAATGTGCAAAGTATTTAATAATGTAAATGTGCATAATAGTCCATGTGCACGAGTCCATAGAGTAGGAAAGTGAAGAGTCTTAAGAAAAGTGAAGGCCAAGAGTACTCCATATGAAGAGTCATATTCCATTATATATGTGTCAATGTGTGTGTGTGAGACACAATGTAGAGTGAGAGCTTGGGGAAGTATGGTGTATTGGAGATCTTTATTATATCAATTTACTATTTTCACGAGTATTTGTTGATGGCACTTTTATGATTTGTTGTAAAATTTATTTATGATTTTTATATGTTTAGAATATTGTCATTGACTTATATTTCATACAACTTTATTTTATATCTTGTGGTTATTTTGCTTTAAGTATTAAGCATCAAAAGCTAACAATGTGTATTTCTTTTAACAAGCAATACTAGGTAATATTTGATTCCATTTGTTTTTAGAAACTCCTATGAAATTTGACACAAAGGAGTTTTTTTCTATTGAGAAATGGCATAGCTTTGGTCCTTGCTCTGATACCATGTTCAAATTCACAATAATTTTTAGAAACATTCCAAAACATACATTCACCACAATCATATGCAAAAATGAAGTAGGAGTGAACTAAAGATAGCAATAATAAGTGAAGTAGAGATAGAAACGATACTATTTGAAAGGTAGAATAGAAGGTAGGTTCCCATGGACACCCCAATATTTCATAGTTTATTCATGCTTATGTTATAAAAAATCACTCGTTGAGGGGTATTTATAGTTATACCAAAAACCCTAATGAGTAGTTAACCTTAAGCTAACATTGGCTTGACTTTGAGGTTATCTTATAATAATAAATTGCACCCTTTAATAAAGGTTTTCCATAAATTTAGATTAGCTAATATTACTAAGGGTGAGATGTGAAAGGTGCCCTTAGGCTTACATGAACATGCCCACATGCTTATGTAAATGATGCCCAAAGGCTTTACATAAATCATAACCATAGGATTACAAATACACTTGCTCATAGGCTACATTAATAGTGCTCAGAATAACTTCATCCACACTTTTGACCTTGGCCTAACAAGATCAAATTACACATATTTCAACAACTTCATTCCATATGTTAAGGTAACACTAACACTAATCTAAATCAAGTAAATATCCAATGGTAAAGTATAAAATGGGGAAGGTTAGATTGAACTCAAATATATACATGTACCTAGGAAGATGATCTAAGTATACGATAGTATGTAGATAAGAGTGATGGTATTTCGAGGTAGTAACAAACACAATCTAGCTAGTTTACATTAAATAGTAGTATACCAAAATAATAACTATGATAAGTGTAAAACAATATCAATACAAGATAAGGTATAATTAAAAGATAACAAACTATAAAATAAATAATCTATACTAACCTTGAATGGTATTAATACTTTTTTATTATAATTAATCTTTAATTTTTGGCTCCTTGCTTCCTTGAGGAGGATCTACAAGGAGGTTTGATTAAAATTTACTTTCTTGATTAATGGCTTCTAATTATGACCTTATGATAAGGAACTCCTTACAAAAGGAGAATAATAACTAGGGGTGAAACAAGGATGATTTATCCTTTGATTGTATAAGAAATAATAGTGTTAGGTCTCTTATAGTTCCCTTAGTATCTTAAAATGATTGCAACAAAGGACTATAATAACTAGTGTATTTTAATGGAAAGGGGATTGCATGCATTGAGATTGTTCATAAAATTTAGTATAATAATTGATCTTCCATGATCAAAATTTATATCTTAAATTTAAAATTTAAAGATGTATTTAAACAAATCTATAAAATCCAATCCTTACTATGTTGTTGCTTAGTCTACATAAAGCACAAATATAATATGAAGTGGCTTATTAAAGGTATAAATGAGAACAATGTTGAATCAAGTGATAAAAAATTACACCTGATATAATGCCATAAAAAAATTATAATACTTTGAGATGAACAAGTAGAGTTATCACATCACCTCTAAAAGTGCATTTACTATATTAAAGAAACATGAAAACTAAGGAATGATATGAAACATAAGAGGTGTTATTAGACATTAAATATTTTCACTAACATATTGTTGGACATTTTGAGTCAAAGTTGTCATTGATGTCAAGGCATGAAGTTGTCATTGATGTCAAGGAATGAACCACCGTTGATGCCAAAAGGTCAAAAGGAGCAATGCAAAAGGTTGATGGCAAAAGAGCTTCATAATATTTATTTTAATATTATGAGAAGCATAAGTCAAAGGTTTTTCTTAAAACCATGGTGGGAAAAATAAAAGGTTTTATTAAAACCCTGGTTGGAAAAATAAAAGGTTTTTTATTAAAACCTAAGGAGGCTTTAATCCCTAATAAAGCCAAAATATTTAAATATTAATTTATAATATTTAAATTCTAAATAATTTAAATAAATTATAAATTAAATATTTAAAAGCAAAAATATAAGCGTCAACCTCCAATAAGTCTATCCCTGTTGACATGCATGAAATGGAGGGCAAAGGTATTTATACCTTAGCCAAAATTTAATGTTTGGCATTCGATTTACATCCGCAATACTCGATGCAAAAGGCTCGTGCGAAATTGAACGAAGAAACGCCTTCGAAGCACAATGTGGAAGCAGACGGTGTGTTGGTGTAGGAGCTAAAGGCTCTAAGGGAAAGCAAAGAAGGTAAAGCGCACATTGCACTTTAAAGGGGTAAGGTGAGTGCATGGCTCACACGGCATGGAAGCCATGACCAAGGCACTATTGTAGTGTATGGTGCAAGTTCGAATCCCGCAAATTGCGGAATGGGTAACAAGTTTTTTATTTAATTTTTATTATTGCCTATGCCAAGGTTGTTGGAGAGATAAGGGGCAAGTAAATATTTTATTTACCTAAGTGGTGAATGGTAAATAGTTGCTAGGGTAAATTGTGTTTTTACCTTAAGAAAAGTGGAAATTGATTTATTGCATTAAAGTTATAAAGTGAGTTATTTTAATTAAATGCAATAATAAGAAAGGAGTTATAAGTAGAAGTTGTGTTATATTTTAAAGGGGATTTGATGAGATTTATGATGTTTAATATTATTGTTGAGATGGAGCAATAAGGTGTATTTGGAATTTAATTTATCTTTGTGTTTGAGGTAAATTGTGAAAAGTGTTAGGGTGATAATTCTTGTCATCTAACCCTTTGTACTTGGCAAAGAAAGTGGTGATAATTGAGACAAGTTTTGAAGATCATTTCTCCATCAAATAAAAAGGTATGGGCATATTATTCCTTGGTTGAGTTGATTGGTTGGTTTTATGAAAAAAAACTTTGGAGTAAAAAGGATTTGATTAGGTTTCCTTATTGAGTTGTTGAGCCATTGTGAAGTGAATGTTATGCATCTTCTTTTATAAGCATTGTTGTTGGAGTGAGTAATTGAGTTAAGAACTTGAACTAGGGTTTGGAAAGAACATGAGTATCATTGTTATGTGAGATTGGTTGATAAGAATTGTTGGAAATTTTTTGAGTGAGTGTTCATATGCTTGGACTAGGGTTTGTGAGCAAGGACTATTTCATTGAAGTGATTGGTTGAGTAGATTTGGTAGAGCCTAGTCAAGTGGATGTGTGAAGTGATAGTTCAAGTTCTATGAAACAAATTGTTCTATATTCTGAATTGATTTGAGAAAGAGGTTGAGTGTTGATGAGTGTGAAAAATATTGAGTCTCTAACAATTCTCTATATGTTTCTGTGATAGAAGAGTGATTGAAAGTGATTGAGCATTGAGGTGAATGTGAAGCATATTGAGTCTCTAACAATTCTCTATATGTTTCTAAAAGAGTAATTGAAAGTGATTGAGCATTGTGATGAATGTGAAGCATATTGAGTCTCTAACAATTCTCTATATGTTTCTAAAATATTAATTGAAAGTGATTGAGCATTGTGATGAATGTGAAGCATATTGAGTCTCTAAAAATTCTCTTTATGTTTCTATGAGATTGGACAAGTTCTAGTGTGGACTTGTTGAGAAGATTTGAGGTAAGTCTTTGAGAGGACTTGTGGATAGATTTGTGTGAGCTTTTGTGGAAGCTTACAATATAGACTTGTTGAGAAGATTGGATAAGTTCTAGTGAGGACTTATTGAGCATATTTGGAAAAGTTCTAGTGAGGACTTATTGAGTAGATTGGATAAGTTCTAGTGAGGAATTATTGAGTAGATTGGACAAGTTCTAGAGAGGACTTGTGGATAGATTAATGTGAGCTTTTGTGGAAGATTACAAGGTAGAATTGAGATAAGTCTTTGAGTAGACTTGTGAGCAGAGTTGATTGATTAATTTTTTCAAACCTTGGGTTAAGGTTCAGGGAAAATATAGCAGAGTTGATTTGTAATTAAGTCAAGCTTTGTGTTAAGGCTTGAGTACAGATATTGAGGACAGATTTGTTCTAGACAAAAGAATTATTTTTAGTACAAAATTAAGGATAGAGTTTGGTACAGATTTGAGGATAGGTTTGTGCCAGAACAGTGACAAATATTGAGTAGATTTGTGCTAGACCAAAGGACCGTGTTTAGTACAAAATTTAGGATAAAGTTTGGTGCAGATTTGAAGATAGGTTTGTACCAGACCAGAGACAGAGATTGAGCAGATTTGTGCTAGATCGAAGGACTATTTTTAGTGCAAATTTAAGACATATCTTTGAAGGTGATAGAGTATAGAGGATGATAGTCTCCAGTGGATAGAGATACATTAGCCAGGGTATTAAGGATAGGTATTTTCAATGGATGGATATCCATTAGCCAGTGAAGTGGGGGCATCAATTTTTCTAGAATATCACCAATTAGAGATAAGAAGAAAGGATTTATCCTATGGATAGATATCCACAAACTTGATTAGGGTATTTTTGTCTCCTTTGGACAGAGGTCCATAAATATTGTAATAGGAAAAGGATTCCCAAGAGATTAATTGAGAAAATTTTAGTGAAATATTTTCTTCGTAGAGTATCCCACATTGCTGAACTACATAAAATTTGTGTCTCTATTATGTGTGTGATTTATGCATTGCTTTGATTACTGCTATTGATATTGCTATCTATACATTGCATAATATTTATTGGGAAAGAAAAGTAAAAAGTGGTCTTATACTTTTCACCTCCCTCTCAGTATAATCTTGTGTTATTCAATTGGTATCAGAGCGGGTTCCTTTGAAAGAGTTTAACAACTTGAAGGAAAAGCTTTCAAGAACACAGTGGATTCTAAGAATGTGTCCTCAGATAATTCAACACCAATCTTTGATGGAAGTGATTATATATTGGAGTATGATAATGAAGATTCACTTGATGGCACTTGGAAATGAAATTTGGGAAGTAGTTGAAAATGGATACATACCACCAGTAGATCCACCTACATATAAGGAAGGTAATCTTCTACAACATTACAATTCAAAAGCAATGAATGCAATCTTGAGGGGTTTGCATAGAATAGAGTCCATAAAATTTATGCATTGTAAATATGCAAAAGGAATTTGGGATAAGTTACAAAGTATATATGAAGGAGATAAAGGTGTCAAAAAGGCAAAGATATGAAATCTCAAAGGACAATTTGAAGAATTAAGAATGAAGTATGAGGAAAACATTAGCACTTATCTACTTTGGATAGATGAGGTTGTTAATGCCATGCAAGGACTTGGACTTAATATTTAAGAATCATATGTTTGTGATAAGGTCTTAAGATCTCTTCCAAAAATATTTTTGCTATAGAAGAATCAAAATATGGAGACTCTTTGACAAGAGATATGCTACTTGGTATTATTACAGCATTTGAGTTGAGAACAAAAGAGAAACCTAATCTTAGAAATGAAGCAACCTTCAAAGCAATTAAGAAGACTCAAGGTAAGAAGTTAGAATCAAGAAATGAGTCATCCAGTGATGAAGAAGAAAATTATGGCAGAAGGAATAAAGATTCAAGAATATTTAAAGATGCAAAATTAGAGGTGGAAATGTAGCTTTACTCGGTATGTTGAGTTTAGACAACAATGCAGCTAGATGACATTCATCTATCGATACTCTAAGTTGATGACACTTTGTAGTCGACGCATTAGCTTAACGATACTCCCTAGATGGCAACTACAATCTCAAATGACGATCCCCATGATGGCATGATGATATTCCATGATGGCATGATGGCATGATCTATCAATAGTCTTTGATGATTGTGACAGACAACAACCTATCACTCTTCTTCGACTCCCTTTGATGTCAGTCTAGGTCTGATGAGAACTGCACTCTAATAATGACTATAACTCTAATCACAATGGTAATTTCAACTGCGACTATAACTTCAATAATCTCCAAGTCTGTCAACATGCAACCAATACTTTCACAAGGAATCTAACATCCCAACATACAACATCATCACATCCTTGGACACATATTGAGAGCAAACACATGTATATTTATTATCAGACTTCCATGGTATATAATCATGGCATATATTCCAATATACTTATGACTACAATCATACTTCTCTCATGAACCAACTGTACACGAATCTACAACACATCACATATCATATCATATCCAAAATTGAAGTAGGGGGCTCTATTTAAAGCATTGTCCTAGCGGTTGACATAACCAATTCCCAGGACATCGTTACAAAACTGCCCAAACTTCCTATCTAATTATCTTAGCAAACCTTCTAATCAATTGATTTATTACAATTTGCAATGATGGCTGCATTCCATTTTATTTAGAAACATTTTATTTTGACTACATTGTCATTTCATTTCATTAATTACAATTTAGTGTTTGGGTATTTTCTCAAACACTTTCATTTTACTTCTTGGAACTACTGCCTACATCTATCCTCCCATTTAGATTGGTTGTTGTCCTCAGTGACTTTCTTCTCTACTTCATCAAGGTCTTGCTTGCTTTCTGTGTCAGCTGTGATTGTGGATCATGCATACCTTCCAAGTTAGCGATTTGCAGCTTTAAGGCCTCCCTCTCGTCCCTGAATCTCGCCCATTCCACATCATAATGGTTGGATTTTTGTTCCATTGCTATCCAACTGTGTCAAGATCTCCTCCCTCTTTGCAAAGGTCTCATTTGCAGTCCCTTGCATCAATGCTACAATCCTTTCATCTCTCTCCGCAATTTGCTGATTTTTCAGTTCCAACTCTTTCAACAATGCTTCCTCTCATTGGTTTTTCTGTTCCAACTCCTTCAATAGTGCTTCCTCTCGCTATTGTCGAAGTGAGCTTTTAGATTTGAGTTGTTCCTCCTAGTCTTCAATAATTTCTCTATCCGTTTATTACTCATTCATTATGTGCAATTCTTCTTGAACTTCCCTTATCTCCTTAAGCTATTTTTCTAGCTAGGTTATGTCATCTTCTATCTGTCATTTTGCTAGCCGATATTTCTCCTCTGTGATTTGCAATTCTTTAGCTTGGTTCTTTACCACGGTGTGCAACTTCTTGATCACATCAGCTAGCCATTGCACTAAGTATGCCAAAAATTCATTTGAGCATACATTGTGAACAATTCAAGTACCAATTCTACTTGTTGTTACATCTCTTTATTTTTCTGAATCTGATAAACTGTGATGTCCATGTCCATATACACAGGGTCTGGTTCCAAATATAGTGTCAGCACTCCTTTTGGCAACTTCACTCCTTCCATGGTTTTGATGCTCTAATCTTCAATTCCCATAGCTGCTCTTGGTATATGCTAGTAATTTCAGCTCTCCACTATCCTTTCCAAGCCCATTTTACCAACTTCTTAAACTCCTCTTTCCACCATTAGTTGTCGTTACTTCCACTATCCTACACAACCTACCTCGAATTCTAGTTTTAATTTGTCCATTACTTGGATCAGCTTAGTGATACAAGTAATCACTTGCTCATTAATATGCACCCCCAATTCTGGTGGTAGCCTAAAATTCGGTACCTCAATTAGCACATGCTCACTCAAGTCAATCATCTACCTCTTTTTCTATTTCCTCCTCTAGTACCTACTCTCTCCCTTTTCCTGAGAGATCAATTTGTTTCTTTATTGTTTTTCCCTCAAAAATTGCTTGCTCAGGTTCTTTAGTTAGTCTGCCCTATTTTTGACTGCTTTCTCCTTGAACTACACCGTCTTTGTTAAAGAGTTCACCCTCTCATGGATCTAATTTTTGTTGCTCCTACAGTTCCTGTTGCTTTGAATGCTCGATTTCCACCACCTTTTCTTCTTCCAGTTCAATTGGATTCTTCTTTTCGGGCACTTCAACAGATATGGCCATTTGAGTTTGTAGTTCCTCTACGACAAATGTCACTCGAAAATCGGATTCTCCTTGTAGTGGGGGTGATGCCATTGGATTTGTCCGTTGTGCTTTTGCCAAAAATTCAGCTGGTTCAATCTATACATCCCCACTCCCATCCTTTGCTTCCATATCGATGGGCTCATTGATCTTCAATTTCTCATCCAACTGCTTCTCAACTGCAGCCTTTGCCCCCATATCTATTGGTACTTCTCCTGTTTGTTGGTGTGCTTGTTCCATAGTTTATTGTATTCCTATCATTACAACTTGGCTACTTGCAATCTATTTTTCTGCTATCGGCTGAACTGAACTTTATAGTGGAGATTGTGACAGTTCTTGTGGCACATATTCCCTTCTCTTTTGGAGTGGTTTTTCCTTTGCTGCCAATTCTTCCTCTTCCGAATCTTCCAAGGGCTCATCTAGGAGTGTCTCCTTTTTAAACAATTGTTTCACCCTTGGTTGCTTCTTCAGATTGTTCTTCTTTAAAGGTTTTGCATTCATCCACCTCAATATTGTCGATGCTCATTCTGCCAAATTCTTTGGGAAGATCCAATCCAGGAATCTCCACACCCTCCTCAGATGCAACATCCAAAAACAACCCAATAGCATGGAAACCCATTGAGAAGTTCTTTGCAGTATGCATCAAGTTCTTAATGCGCGATGATAGGTAGGTTGCCCAGTCATAGGCTATACCCTTCTCAATACCTTGCAGGTATGGTATTAGCCAAATGGGCAACTCCAAAGTCCTTTGCTCTCTAGACAACCTTGCTATAATTACGTTCATGATGCATTGCGGCCCTACATCCTTCAACCGATGCCACTTCACTCCTCTACTTCCATGCAACATTAACGAGTCCACCTCCTTCTTCAGAGTTGTTACACTCTAGATCAGTTGCCTACTCTTCTTGGAGTCCATTTCTTTGACAACTGCAGTTCCTTGTCTTGGTAGCCCAAATGTCCTCCTAAAGTTATCTTTGGAGAAGACAATAGTTAACTGCCTATCCTCCACCTGTAATTTGCTCGAATTCCTTCTGGAATCATAGGTTTGCAACATTTGCAACAAGTATTCCTTATAGAAATCTTTGTCAAAATTCAGTACTTGTAGGATAAAATTTACTCCTGCTTCCTTCAATATTTGCCACAACACATGTTCTTTTGTTCTCTTTCCCACGTATCCGACAATACTCCCTTGTGGCATGTATCCACATGATATCTCTAAGGGGTACTTGTTCTCGTTCACTCTGCTTGACCTCCTTTCATTTTCCGATCGGAATGCTCACTTCCTGACGCCATGCTTGCCTTCCTTGAGCCCGTCCCATATTTGAACCGTATTCTCGTTCACTTACTCCACTAGCTAGGGAATGTCCTTGTTGGTGCCTCAATCGTTTTTCAAACATGGACTCCTATGGCGTTCCTCTTTGTTGCTTCACATAAGTGATCCTCTCATGAATCAAGGGTCTCCTTTGCATCTTGGACAATTGCAACTAATGTCACGCCAAACCCTTTCCTTGTCACCTCGTCCTTCAGACGGCACTTGTCCGGCTTCGACAACGAGTATCATTCTTTGGCAATGACGGAAATGATGATGACAACTCCCTTGTGACGACACCCTGGTGATGGATGTGACATCTCCCGATGATAGTGACGACAACTCTCAATGCTGACGATAGTGACGACACTGACACTTCTACAGATGACAAGGTCTTTAGAAGGCCAACTTTCGTAGTCCTTGAACAAATTCCTTCGATGACAACTCTCCACCTTCCCTAACCACAAACAATACTGCACAAACGACAATTCTTCATCCCTTCGACGATATCTCCTCCAACTTTCAATCTCTATCAGTATTTTCGGTAACAACCCCAACTTGTTCTTGTCTGATTATGACTATCTTGTAGTAGTTACCCTTATGTGTGTTGTGTAAGCAAATTTTATAAATATTGCATAATTATAAATCGTCTTCTTTGTGTGTATGGCTATGATGTCCTCTATAAATCGTCTATCTTTTTAGCACATAGGTACTTTGTCCTTTAGTCTAAAAATGCTTGCTATATTTTCCTTTCGTCTCTTGCAATATTGGCGAGTAATTCGGGACGTCATTGGCTTCTACACTTCTCTATTGAATTGTGCCTTTGTCATCCTTCTTTACCCCTATTTATACTCTTTGCCACATGTGGTTGTCGCCCATTCGAACCATTACCCAACCGCCACTACGTGTTTAACTGTCGCATGCTCACCACCTCGTCACCTTGCATGCAATTGTCATCATTTTCCCGCTTTTATCTTTTTCTATTTTCGTCTTTTTCCTTATTTTGTCTTTTGTTGATTTTGTTTCGCCTTTTCAATTTTTTATTTTGTTTTTATTATTTTTGACTATTTACATTATGTACATCATGGCCCGTGCCACATGTCACCTTGTAAATCGCATGGCAATGCCAATGCCAATTTCCAGCATATCCACCGACGACTCATCCTCCTGTCTGTGACAACGGCTCCCTTCACTTGCTAATCCGTCATCACTATTCATTGTTTGTTTGTTGCCTATTCTTACGGTTTCTTTGGGTTCAAGGTCTTTTTGGATAATTTGCTTCTATTGTCTATTTATTTTTTTGATGACCTCTCGAAACATTCCTCGTCCTTTGTATTATTTGCCAATCCACCATCCCTCCTTGCTAATGATGCCTCATCACTTCTTTGACATGTAGATCCCTCTTTGTTATGTAGACCCCTCAACTGTGTCTAGCATTGCCAACCTCCTATCAACCTTCATCATCGACGACCTGACGGCTAACTGCTTTGTCATCCTGCTGACGACCAACTATCTTGTCGTCTTGTTGATGTCTATCAACATCCCCGTCAAACACATTTCCTTGTTGTCATCATGTCGATACTATTTTGTCATCCTATGGACAAGTCCTGATGGTTTTCCATAGTGCTACTGTCGTGATCCTGACAACACCCGGACACTTGTCTAGACGGATCTTTGTCGTGTCGGGCTAAAGACTTGAGTTCTCATGTGGCACTTGACTCCCTTCCCCCCCCCCCCCCCCCCTTTTTTTTCTCCCCCCCCCCCCCCTCCTTGTTTGGGACTCAAAATCCTTGGGTTTTCCAAGATTTGTCCGGTTCCTCAGTCGTTCAAGACCTCATTGGATTCCATGGATCCCACGAGGTAGGCTTGATGG
Organism: Wollemia nobilis; assembly: GCA_028583015.1. Taxonomy (NCBI): domain Eukaryota; kingdom Viridiplantae; phylum Streptophyta; class Pinopsida; order Araucariales; family Araucariaceae; genus Wollemia; species Wollemia nobilis. The sequence continues at coordinate 2,707,625 of JAQPPZ010002150.1, forward strand.
TCCAACCCTATGATCTCATGGATAATGGTTGTTTTGTGCTTGATCTTCGAATAGTCCATGCAGTCTATTTTGTCGATCAAACAACCTATGGGTAACAGAAGGGAAATTTCTTCTCCTCGAGCCATCGAGAGGCGGATCAACCTAACTCCTCCCTTGGCTAGGTATACTTGGGTTACCGAGAAGACCTATCAATCCTCTCGGAGCTATCCAAGTTACCTCCACTCCGCTCTCTTAAGTAGCTCTACCCTTGTTAGTCTTCCTTCTCTGTTTTGAGTTCCTGGCAACAGTTGCCTTAAGGTCTTCAACCTCTGATTTGCTCGCATCAATCGTCTTTATCTTTATTCCTCAAAGCGCCTTTGTTGTTCACAATCTTCCAATGCTCCCCTATATTGTATTGAGAAGTCAAAATCCGTGCTTGAGTCATTTCCTTCACTTGTTGTTTGCATGGACCATCTAGATGTTTCTTGCACATCTTTGTAGCCTTTTCACCTCTCTCCTTTGCCTCCTCAGTTGTCTGTTCGCATTTTGGTACTCTCGTACCTTGGGGTGAATTTGAGGTTCTTAATCACTACTACCACTTGAAATATTCCCTGCTCTTTATTGTTCATCTTCTTGAGGAATTACCTGTTCATCATCCTCTTCTTCTTGAACCATCTCATGAAATCTTATACCTACTCTTTGGCTTTGGATTTCATCCCTCTGCCTTCTTCTCAAGGAATTAAGACTTGGATGTGAACTATTGTTTTCTCTTTGATCAGGAAGATTTTCATCACTACTTGAATCTTCAATCAACCTCCTCCATTTCCTTGGTGGTATCAGCACTTCCCTAATATTTCAGCTACTTGTTCTCTACTTAAGCCAATATCTTGCTGGATCCAAAAATTCTTCCTCTTGGTTCTGCCATGGTCTTTCCTTAATCCTCTCTTGTTGTTCAAGCTCTTATTCTTGTTCCTACCCCATAGCTTGTCTTCGAGGAATTTGTTGCACATGGTTTCTTTGTCTCCTTCATCTTTTTGTCAATGGGGAACTTGAACTTGTAGTATTACTACTATTCAACCGAATTATCAACGTGTCCAAAGACGAACTGCTTGGGCTTATGGAGAAGAAGCTACTTTCTGAAGGTGATCACTCCTCGTTATAAGCATTTCCATAATTCATAGTTTTGCCATTCTCTGGCTTATCCCTTGTTCAAATTCATCTAGTTCCACTCATCTTAGTTCTTCCCTTTCATTCATTCATTGCATTGTTTCTTCCAATTCTTGAACAACCTATTCTCGTAATCTTGTATTATACATTCTCAAAGTTTCATATTCCTCTTGTAATTGTTGTGTTTCTCTTATCATTTGTTGCAGAATTTCAGATTTTGTCTGTTGCCACGGCTCATCTCCACTTTCTTCATTTTGAGTTTTATCCTCAGATCCCCTCATGCCTGACTCTCTTCCTTGCAATGCTACATTGATTAGAGTTCGGAGTCTCATCTCTTCCTCGTTATCCGGGAATCTTACATGAACCTACAGCCTTCTTCGTTCTATTGGTCCAGGTTCCAACTCCCTTTGTTCGATTACAAGTTCTTTTCCTATCTCGAATAACCACTCTAAGTTCAGTTTCTCATCTTCCCGAGTTGCACCATTGGGTTCTCCTCGTTCGTAGAACTGTATTCCTCGATGTGGTGCTTCCGTTAATCTTCTTAACGTTTCTCCTTGCGATGATCCCAAGCTGAACACACTCACATGTGCCTTCACCTTATACATCTTCAACTTAGAACCATATACTGTTTCAAGACATATTGTTCCATCCAACTTCTTAAGTCGAACAACCCCATTGTTCAACACTTCTTCCACCTAGAAGGGCCCAAGCCATAAGGTCTTCAACTTCCCTAGCTTGATCTCTATTTTGCCCTTGAACTTAAGCACTAAGTCACCCATTTTCAAGTTTAACTTTCATAGGTGCTTATCGTGCCATAATTTCCTTCGATGTTGGGCAATCTTTGTTGCCCGCTATGCCATAACCCACTTTTCTTCCAGTTGTACGAGTGTTGTGAGCCTCTCCTCGAGGCTCTCTTTGTCATTCAAACGATTCTCCACTGCTACCCTCAAACAAGGTACCAAGAATTCCCTCAACACTACAACCTCTTGTCCGTACATCAACTGGAAGGTGTGTGGTTTGTTGTTGGCTTGAAGGTTGTCCTGTACGCCCATAGGACTGCTGGCAATTTCTCCTCCCAATCGGCTCCTTCCACTCCACACGTTTTATACATTATAGATACAAGGACCTTATTTGTTGCCTCAGCCTAACAATTGGCTCTAGGATAATACGAGCTAGACAAAGAATGAAAGATCCTGAATTTTGTGGTCAAGTTTTGAATAATCTCATTGACAAAATGTCCTCCCCTATCACTTGTCAATTGTAGGGGGATCCCAAATCTTGTAATAGATTGCTCATACAAGAAACGAGATGTGCTCCTTGCAAAATTATCTAGTAGACTCTTGCTTCTACCCATTTTGTCAAGTATTCTATGGCCAGCACGATGTACCGGCACCTCCTTCTTTTGCTTGTTTTCAATGGTCCCACAAAGATCAAACCCCATCTCTCAAAGAGCTCTTGTGGTTGAGAAGGGTATAGTGGCTGAAGTCTCTCTTCAATGGCTTCCCCATTCTCTGGCACATATCACATGCCTTAACGTACTCTTTAGCATCGTGATAAAGGGTAGGCCACCATAATCTAGCTAACAACACTTTTCTTGTTGTTGCATCTAGCCCCATATGTCCTCTTGCCAGCCCTTCATGCGCTTCTTTCAACATTGCTTGTATTTCCTCCTCCATGACACATCTTCTTAGGATTTGGTCAGGTCCCAATTTATACAAACCTGCAATAAGTGAAAACAGTGCCACTTTTGCAATGATTTTTTGTTTTTCAGCTATCAACTTCTCCTTTGGCAGCTCTCCTGTGACAAATATTCCTTGATTTGTTTATACCATGTTGGTACTACACTTATCATGAACAATTGTGCATCAAGCAATTTGTCCAGTACTCATTGTGCAGGTTCTCCTAAGCGAATCTTTGATAGTTCATCTGCTATGACGTGTTTCTTCCCTGGTCTCACCACCACTCAAAACACAAATTGTTGCAATGTGACGAGCCACTGGCTCACTCGCTTATATATCGTCGATTTGTTAATTAGATACGGCAATGCCTAGTGGTCCACGTAAAAAGCGAATGGGTTGGTTAGCAAGTAATGTCTAAACTGTTGTACCGCATATACCATCCCCAAGGCTTCTCATTTTGTAGTGTTGTAATTCTTCTTTGCCCTTGACAGTAACTGACTTGTGAAATAGATGGGCTGATCAAGCCCAAACTGCCCCTCCTTGGCCAAGGTGCATCCAATAGCAAAATTTGATGCATCAACATGGACATGAAACTCCTCCCAATTTGGAAATACCAAAATGGGCGCACTCACCAACTTCGCCTTCAATCCTTCAAAGGCCTTTTGATGTTCCTTCGTCCACTTGAAAAGACCATTCTTGCATGTAAGGGCATCCGACGGATAAGCGGTTTGTGAGTAATTCCTCATAAACCTTCAATGTTTACCCACTATTCCTAGGAAGGTCTTAATGAAACTCACGTCGTATGGCTCTTCCATGCATAGTACAACTCGTATCTTATCCGGGTCAATCTTCAATCCTTCCTTACAGACAATGTGCCCCAATAGTTTGTCATAAGGAATCAACAACTTGCACTTTACAAGATTGAATGCTATCCAGGCTTTCCAACACAAGCCCATACATTCTTCTAGTGCCTATAAATGTTCAGTTGTCTTCCTAGACAAGGACCAATCATCTAGGAAAGCCTTAAACCTCCCTGTGGACATTTGATCAAATATGTACAAGATGATTCTTTGAAAAGTAGAGGGTACATTGCATAGCCCGAATGGCATCCGATTATATGCATATATATCATTTTCTACTACAAAAGTTGTCTTCACTCAACAATGCTGATTTGGTTATAGCCCGAGAATCCATTTAAAAATGAATAGATCTCATGCCCCGCTACCTCTTCCAATATGGAGTCTATGAATGGGATTGGGAAGGGATCTTTTATAGTTACAGCATTCAAACTCCGGATCCACACAAATCCTTATCTAGTTTGCTTCTTTCTTCAAGGTAATCACTATCGATGATGCCCACTTACTTACCGTAACTTTAAAGATAATGCCTGCTTCCAACATCTTCTCGATCTCGGCATTCACCACAGTTGCATACTTCGGATTCATCCTATATGGTCATCTTCTTACTGGCTACGCAACTGCAATCAAAGGAATTCGATGTACGCACAGTTCTGGTGGCATTCCCTTCAAATCCTTATAAGTCCATGCGAATATGTCCTTGTATTCCATGAAGATTTTGAAAGTTGTTGCTTTCAACACAAGGTCCCATTCATCTCCATAGCGTACTATCTTTTCTTCCCCTTCTTCACCGAGGTTCATCTGTACCATCCTTGGTTCTTCATACTTCACCGTATCCGACTCTACTATTACTTTGAGTACATCTATCTGATGGGCTGGTTTATCTTCAATGACCGCATCACCTATTGTATACTCTGCAAAATATTTCGCAAATGTCCACTTCTTTTTTTCTTCGTCCTTCTTTATCGCAAATTTTCTTCGACTACTTTGGCCGACTTCTGGCTCCTTTTCTTCATCTTGGTCTTCCCTTTCCATGTGGAGGCAAAAATAGTGTGGTGCGAATACTTCATAAGCTTCCATCTGCCATTGGAGAAGTCCCTTATCATTGTCTTGCTCGTCTTCTGTACAATCCTCGAGCTCCAACACTCCTTCATCAAGCTCATATCCCGCTTCTTCAACTGATGACAAGCTTCCTGATTTATCCAAAGATGCTATATCATAACTTACGGACTGATTCTTCAGGTTTATCATATATTTGTGTTGGCCTTTCTTGAAAGTAAGACATTCCTTCTCCCAATTGTGGTTCATTTTTGCCGTCCTCAACCATCCACGTCCTAGTAATGCATCATAAGCTGGTTTTTTCATTTCAATTACTACAAAGTCCAAGATGAAGTCCTGATCTGCTATTCTCACTTTTTGGTTTGTCAGTACGCCTTTTGTTTCAATCTCGTACTAATCTGCTTCGTACAACCAAAAATTTGGAGACCATAAAAATGGTACCCCAATGTCCTTCCATGTCTTCTCATGCATGGCATTAACACTCAATCCTCCATCTACAATCACTTGAGTCAACTTATGAACCAATAGCTCCATATGAACAACCTTCATCTTCTTATTGTATTTAGGCAATAATTCATCAATAAGTCATCTCTTAACCATACCATTGGTTGGTGGCATCTCCACTTTATAAATGAGTTATTTTAATCTCCTATTGTAGGACTTGAGATCTTCATCTTTATTTTTCTTTGTGGAGTATATTTCCATGATGATCTCTGTATCATCTCTCAAGGGTCAGAATTCCTTTTTGAAATCTTCTATCATAGTGTCCCATTTTCCAAAGGTGTATGTACCCTCTCTTTTTAGGTACCAATCAATTGTTATGCCTCACAATGTAGCAGGAAACAATTGCAACCATTCATCTAGTTGCATTACCCCATTTGCTTTCCAAATGATGGTACAAGTAATTATGTTTCTTGTTGGATCTTATTTCCCTTCTCTAGTAAACGGTGGGTGTTTTTATTGCCATCTCTATTTGCAATGTTAACCTTGGGATTTCAACCTAAAGCCTTTTTGTTGTTGGTGGCTCTACTTACTCGTAGGTCCTGGGTACTTTGTCTCCTTGAAGTGCATTTTGACCTTCAATTCCTTCTCAAAATAGTCTTTTTTCAAACTCTCATGCGTCCACACTTTGTGACCTTCGTAAATAAACAATATGTGACTTTGGTGTGTCTCCCCAAGTATCCAAGTGCAGTTGCTCCGGTGCCTAACTCCCATCCTCTGCACCCCTTGGAAAATTCCTTCCTGCTTGCTCAAGTGTCACCATCCACTCTTCATTTCCTTGCACACTTTCTATGTTAGCACCCTTACTTATGCAAATGTTTTCTTCAACTATTTGGTGTTGCTCCTCTTGCACTTCGTTCTCCATTGTTAGCAACAATGTTTACCACCTTTCGCTCTCTTCCCTCATACTATCGTCTTCTTGAGGGTTCCAAACTCACTCTACTTCCAATTGCATAAGCTCTTCTCCTAGTTCCACTTCTTGGTTTGCATGTCTTACACTTATTACAGGTTTCTCCTAAGTCCTTCCTTGATTTCTCCTTCGTCATCCACCTCTTCGTTCGTCACACTTGCTAAGCCTAATGCCTCATTCTCTATCACCCTAAAATTGATTATGCAACGATGCCAAATGTAGCATAGTGATGAGGATTCTCGGAGATGAGGGAATGACAGTTTTAGGCCAAGGAAATGCAGTGAAGGAGAGAGTATTCAGTCCTTGACAACATTATTCTAAACAACAATGTATCTTTAGTTGGTATATTGAGCTTAGACCATAATGCAACTAGTTGATATACACAGGTTGACGACACTATAATCATCGCATTGGCTTGGAAGCACTCCCTAGTCGGTATCATCCTAAACGACAGCAACAGTCTCAAGCGACGATGGCATGACAACATGATTTATCGGAAGTGACACATACAACAACCTATCACTATTCGTCGACTCCCTTCGTGGTCATCCTGGGTCTGATGATGACTGCACTCTAACGAAAACTATAACTCTAATGAAAATAGTAATTTGGACTATGTAACTTTAATAACATTTAAGTCTTACAACTTGCAACCAACACTTGCACAAGGAATCTAACATCCTAGCATACAAGCATCATCACATCATTGGACACACCTTGAGAGCAAACAAATGTATATTTATTATCAAACTTCCATGGCATACAATCATGGTAGAGATTCCAATATTTTTATGATTGCAATCAGACCTCTCTCGTGAACCGAGTGTACATGCATCTACAACACATCCTCTCATGGCATTGTATTGCATTACATCACATATCATATCATATCCAAAATGAATTAGTGGGTCTATTTAAAGCATTGTCATTACAAAATTTTCCAACTTCCTACTCTAATTACCTTAGCAAACCTTATAATAAATCAAATTATTAAGGTTTAGTAATGACAATTGCATTACATTTTATTTAAGCACATTTCATTTTGCTCACGTCTCATTACATTTTGACCGCATTGTCATTTCATTTCATTAATTACAAATTGGTGTTTGTTACTTGGGCATTTTCACAAACACTTTCATTTTTGCTTATTAGAACTAGTGCCTACACAATAAATTGAAATATTATTGATGTCCACGATGGACAAAAAAAGACCCAAGGTATTGTAATAAGGACAATAGTGACTGCCATTTAGCAGGCTAATAAGCCCAACAAAGAAAAACTAAGATAAATACAAGACGCAACCCAACAATCGGGCCAAATAGAAAGGAAAAAGAGAAGGGAGAAAAGAGGGGGGGGTTGTAGTCTAGAAGAGTGGAGTGCACACCAAGAACGAACAAAGAGAGGGAGGGGGAGGGAGCAACCTAGGAGGGGCAAGCACCAAGAACCCCTGGAAACAAATTTCTCCTAACAATCGAGGCCGAAGTATCAATACTAAAGAAGTCCATGATTTGTATCTGTCCATCGCTAGTTTGGGACCCTAACAAACTGTGTGTGCTCTATCTGGTGACCTTGTTTTCATCCAAACTGGATGATGTGGGGTGTTTTTGTCCAGTTTCACCTAGTCTATTAGATATGGTGAAGTAGGTTGTGCTGAGTCGATGATGAGAGGGACGAGATCCATTTGGAGGAGAGCTTTTATGTCAATGAAATTGAGTTCTCCCTAAGAAAGAGTGTGAGACACGACTGGTTGAGGTACTTGAAGAAGGTAGAAAAATATCGAGAGTTGTCCTTGAAAAGTCAATGGAATTTGCCTTAAATCTCATAGCCTTAAATCTCATAATAAATGGGATAACAAAAAATAAAGTGATGTAGGGTTTCAACTTCATCCAAGGAGAAAAACAAGCAAACTTGCTCCTCCATCGAAAGATGGTGATTTGACTCAATCTGGACTTGGTGAGAACACACCCTGAGTTGCCCAATTGAGATCCAAATACTATGCATTATGTGTTGTTGGAGGTATTGTGGAGGAACTATTATGCCCTCTTGAATCTGTAAGAAGTGCTCACGGTAGAAAGATAGCTTGGGGGAAAGAGGGGCACATGAGAGATCCATGTGCATCTGGTGTACTAGAGACTAACATCCTTCCAGATCTTGTGGAGCATATTCTCATTACTATTCTTAGAGGGGGTGAGAACACCCAAGGAATAAGGGGGGAGCCTATCTATCTGTATCTAAATGCTATACAAGAGACTAGAGACTTGAAAATACACTCCTCCAGCCTCCCTGAGAACTCAAAGAGAGTTCCATAGAGGAGCGAAAGGCGAGGTAATGGTACCACCTACAACCCGCAGGGGTATCTCCTAAAGTACGAATCCTATGAAGATAATCAATAATCAAGAAGATGATCTCGAGATGAAGAGGAGAGGCCCCAAACTCTACCAGAATAATAGATAGGGGGACTGTGCCCTTACAATGAATGAATCATCGAAGAAAGAGTGTTTGTACTCATTCAACACGTGACCACTCAATCAGGCCAAAATTAGGACCCCAAACCACCGACCCATAAGTAATATTTGGCTTGACCAAGGCATCAAAGATCCTCATCTTCACAGGTATATCCTAAAAAATGTGCTTTGAAGCAATTCCTTTCAAGTAAATATAGAGTTGTGTACCCCTTACACACTCAAGCCTGGGCAACGAGTTTCATACCAAAAGTGGGTCCAATGAAGAGAAACCCCAAGTACACATATGAAGTGACGATCTCAACCTCCTGACCTTGAAAAAAAAAGTGGATATGGGATAGAGCCTTGGTAGTATTGAATAGCATAACCTTGGTCTTAGAAAGATTCACTATCAACTATATCAAATCACAAAAAGTGGCAAGTGTGTCCAGATGTCGCTGAAGCCCCTCAAGGGATAAGGCTAAAAGAACAACGTCATCAATAAAGAGGAGAATAGAAATCAACACATAGTGGAGAAGGCAACCATCCTTTGTGAGTATTCTCTCAAATAAAAGTCTTGAGCTTGTTGATGAAGATGCCAAAATGTGTTAGGGAAAGGGGGCAACCCTGCTTCGCTCCTATGGTACTACGAATACTGGTTGAAAGCCCTTGAGGAGAGTGAAATCGATCCTTCACAATCTCATACAACCATGAAACCGCTGTCAAAAGTTGCCCAGAGATGCCAACTAATCAAAGTCTCTCAAGAAGTAATTATCGAGGCACATGTTAAAAGCTTTCCTAAAGTCTACAAAGCAACAATAAAGCAACGATGATTGCGTGTACGACTAGAAGTGTAGGAAAACCATGTCCCTAATGTTAAAATTGCACTCCGGACAATATTGATCAACTTGTTTTCACATATGATTTTGTGCCATAACCAAATTATCTTTCAAATGTTGGAGCAGTTATGCATGCTCTCTGAGAGTGGAATCAACTACTTGAATCTTAGAACTACCCTGGATGTATGATAGAAGTGATGGTGAAGGGTGTCCATAGACTGCTTCATATGGTATCATCTTGGTGGAGTGATAAGAAGTATTATACCATCACTCGACCAATGGAATCCATTTGACCCAATGAGTCAATTGCTTAGATGCAAAGCAATGGAGATAAGTTTCCAAGCACTTGTTACAATTTTAGGTTGCCCACTGGTCTAGGGATGGTACGCCAGGCTCATTTGGAGTTGTGTCGTGCAACTTGAACAGTTCCTGCCAAAAATGTGGGGTCATTGGTCATAGACGATGGACTAGAGAATACCATGAAGGCGAGAAATGAAATCAAGAAATATTTGGGCAATCGTTGAGACCTTGTAAGGGTTGGCTAGAGGACAAAAGTGAGCATGCTTAGAGAAACAATCCACCACCATGAGAATGATTATTTTACCTCTAGACTTTGAAAGTCCTTCAATTAAATCCATAAAAATGTATGTCCAAACGATCTCTGAAATAGGAAGAGGTTGGAGCATTCCTGGTGTGCGAATAATTTTTCCCTTCACACACCGACAAAGTATCACATTCTGCAACAAATGTCTAAATATCCTTTTTCTTCTATGCCCAAAAAAATGTGTTTTTAGCCTATTCATATCTTTAAGAAGCCAAAATATCCTACAGTTGGGGAAGAATACATTTCCTGCAGTATAGATTCGTGGAGTGGTGAATTCTCCAAGATAACAAGGTGGCCTTTGTATCTTATATGTTGCCCATCCCATGTATATCTTAGGTCCTCATATTGGTGGGATAGTGCATCAACAACTACATTTTCCTTGTCCTTCTTATAAATGATTTCATAGTCATACCCTAGCAATTTGGTAACCCATTTTTGTTGTTTAGGCATGGAGACACACTGCTCAAGAAAGTATTTAAGATTGTGGTGATATGTTTTGATGGAAAAATGTTGCCCAATAAGATAAGGCCTCCAATGGTTGATAGCATGTAAGATTGCCATCATCTCCTCCTCATAGGTTGATTTTCCCAAGTTTTTGCCTGATAGTGCCTTTCTAGTGAAATCCAATGGTCGCCCTTCTTGCATAAGCATTGCACCAATTCCACTTTATGTAGGCATCACTTTCAACCATAAAAGGCTTGGATAAATTGGGCATTGCCAACATGGGAGTAGAGAGCATAGCTTGTTTGAGTCACAGAAAGGCATGTTTTACGGGTTCTGACCATAGAAATAAGTTCTTCCACAACATAGCCATCAAAGGAGATGCAATCTTTCCATAATCATGGATAAATTTTTGATAATAGCCAATGAGGCCTAGGAAACCTTGAAGACTTTTGAGAGTGTGTGGCTTGGGCCATTCTTGTATGGCAGTAATATTTTTGGGATCCACCTTGACCCCTTCCCTTGAAACTATATGGCCTAGGTATTCCACTTCCTGCATTCCAAAAGAACATTTGGACTATTTTGCACATAGTTGATTATCATCTAGGAGTTGTAGGGTCTAGTCCAAATGTTGCAAATGTTCCACCCATGTGCAACTATAAATCAGAATATCATCAAAAAGACCAAAATGAATTTGCACAAAAATGGGTGAAAATATTGCATTCATGAGACTCTGAAAGGTGGAAGGTGCATTGGTAAGACTGAAAGGCATGACAAGGAATTCATAATGGCCTTCATGAGTACAGAATGTTGTCTTTGGAATATCTTCTTCCCTCAATCTGATATGATGATATCCTAAACATAGATCCAAATTTGAGAAGAAACGAGCACCATGGAGTTCATCCAATAACTCATCAATGATGGGAATGGGAAATTTGTCCTTGATGGTAATTTTGTTGAGTTCTCTAAAATCCACACATAACCGCCAAGACTTATCTTTCTTATGAACCAAAAGTACTGGGGAGGAATATGGGCTGACACTTGGTCGAATGACCCCTACTGCTAATAACTCTTGCACCATTTTTTCAATCTCAGTCTTTTGCACATATGGGTACCGATAGGGACGAATGTTGGGTGGTAAGCTTCTAAGGACAAGCTCGATGGCATGATCATGGGTGTGCCATGGTGGTAACCCCATGTGGTTCTGCAAATATGGATGCATGTTTATCCATAATTTTCTATAATTTAGTTGGTTGAACTATATCATTGGTAGTTGGAGCCTAGAGTGCAAACAGTTATGCCACCACCCCTTGAGACAATTTCTTCAAAAAAATTTCCATTCGATGGGAGCTGATGAGTTGGGTAGGACCTACGATCATGCCATGAAGAGTGTATTGCTTCCCATGTTCAATGAATTGCATCCATAGCTCAAAAAAGTCCCATACTATCAAGCCCAAGGTATGAAGTCATTGAGTTCCCAACACAATGTCACAACCTCCCAAGGGAAGGACAAACATGTCTACCTTGAGGTTGTAGTCACCCATCATCACCTTTACATTTCTATATTTTTCTTTGCATGGTAGAGTACCCCCATTGGCCACCATGACTTCAAATGAATTGCAAGAGTAGATGTAACAGTTCTTTTTTGGCTACCTGAGGATCAATAAAATTGTGGGTACTACTCGAATCAATGAGGATTATGAGTTGTTGGCCCTTGAAATGCCCTACCACTTTCATGGTCTAGGGAGTGGAAATCCTAGCTAAGGCATGTACTGAGATTTTAGGTGGTTGGTCCTCTATTGATTCAGACTCTTCAAGTTGCTCTTCTTCTCTATGGTCCTCCCCTTTGTCATGTGGTTCCCTGGTGGAAGGTTCACCCACATCGAGTAAATATAGTTTCTGTTGTACACACTTGTGGCCCGGAGAATATTTATCATCATAGTTGTAACATAGTCCTTATGCCCTATGTGCCTCCATTTCTTCTTGAGTAAGATGTTTGATTGGGGGTGGTTTGTTGCTTGGGTTTGATGATGTCTGGGATGGAAGCGGGGTTCGAGCTTGTGGAGGTTTAAAAGTATGCCTTTGTGCCATGAATTTATCTTCATCCAACCTGGCCAATCCTACCATTTCCATCATGTTGTTTGGTTTGAACATTTTCACCTCAACACGAATATCTTCCTTTAATCCACTAATGAAACAACTTTGGAAAAACTCAACACTCAATCCCCTAGTGCAGTTTACCAACTTTTCAAACTATGTTTGGATCTTAACTTGGTGAGGGCTCCAGTGAAATCCTCATACTCATTGGGTCTAAAATGGGTGAGTAATTTGGTCTCAAATTCAGCCCAAGTGAGATGCAAATGCATATTCTCCAACCATTGGTACCATTGAATTGCTTCATGTTCGAGGTTGAAAGATGCAATTGCAAGCCTTTGATTATGGGGAGTGGCATGAAGAGCAAAATATTGTTTGGCCTAATACAACCAACTAGTTGGGTCCTCACCATCAAATTTTGGGAAGTCTAACTTGGGCATTCTTTGATTGGTATTTAGAGGTAAGGTATTTCATGCTCTACCCTCGTGACTCCCTGATGCATTTCCTACTAGAGTTCATATTTGGCATTTAGGCCTGTTAAATGACTCTCAAGGTCATCTAATTTATCCAATTTGTCTAGTTTGGATAATGCCTAACAGAATTCTAGTTATTGGATTTCCATTTGTCTCACATGTTCACCTAATCACTCTAGCTCTTGGGAAGCTCTAGGACCTCCATCTATTTTAGGCACCTTAGGGTCTCCAAAAAAGTTTATGGGAGTTATATATCAAAACAACCAGCTTGAGGAGAGGATTTGAATGGACTATACCACAAAATGTCAAATTTTGGCTTTTTGGACTTTTCTACTACTGACATAACTACTACTTTTTTCATAATTGGTGCTATGATTGTCAAACAGGCTATTCTTTGCACTATTAGACTAGCAATTGAGAATTGACTGTTATGACTACCAATTATATATTCTTTGTACTATTAGATCATATATCCTTTGTACTATCACACTTGATATTCTAGGCATTGTTATACTATGATAGAAGTAGTCTCCTCTATAGTATGCTCAAATATAGTTTTGGTATGACTGGAAAGAGACTGAAAACAAGTTTAATAGGGATTCTAATCCAAGGTGTGTCTAGTTCTATGGGCTCTCTGATATACAATCTCGGTCATGATTAGTGGTCGGTCCAATATCTTAGAGCTCTAACTACGGAGGGTTCCACCATACCCATAGCCACACTATCCATTTTTGAGGCTATGAGAGTAACTTCCCAAGGCTAACCACTTACCGGTGCACCACAAAACTCAAATGATCGATATCTTCCTATGGATGAAGGCTTCTCCTATTCCTAGGGGGTCTCCCTATATACCCAAGGGTACGTGGGAGCTCGTAGTTTTGTACGAGTGTTGTCTAAGGCCTGGGTGTTAGAGTTTGAGAACCCTTCACTTCACTAGACGCTTTATGGGCAATCTAGCTTAGCAAAAAATGAAAGCTCCTTTGTGATATTTTAAAACCATGACATAGGGGTTTCTGACCTAATCCACTAAAAACAAAAATAAAAATTATGTTTCTTTTTGCATGATGTTTTTAACTGAAATGAGAAAAATGAAAACTTCGCGAAATAGAAAAATAAATGAAAGGACAAGAACTATTGCTACTATTGTGGAACACGACCCTAGAAAGATCTTTGATAAGATAAAAATAACCATAATCACAATATAAATGCAAGAATTAATGGAAATATCAAATAAAATAATAAAAAAAACTTAAGAAAAACAAGATTGGAAATGCAATAAACTTATATTAATCAAGCATATTAGACATCATAGGCCTCTTCAAGGGGGCAACCTCCTCAAAAGAAATTATGCCCTTATATAGATTCTTATTTACCCTAACTCTAATGCTCAAGGTTCAATCCACATACAAGAAGGCACCCAAGCTACTAAGTCCTACTTACAATAAAAGTAATGATTACATCATAATGGGCCCATACGCACTAGGAACCCAAGGTGCGATGTACACCAATACTAGACAATTACATATTGATAGTTGTGTTAGGATAGGGTCCTCACACATAAGCATTAACATGACATGCATTTGCATAAGATGCTTAAGAGAGTTTGTTTTCAATTTAATGGAAAGAAAGAGATCAAACTAGGGAAGATGAAGACCTTTTAGCTTCATCTTTTTTCAAGTTGAAGAGATGATAAACAACGTGCCTATCCGATTAAAACTATTGGATAGGAAGATGTACATAAAGCTTGTTAATGGGTCGAAAGTTAAGCCTTACAAGGCAAGTGTCCAAGTTCATTTTCTTGGTATGGAAGAATTGACTAGTGTCTCCAATTAATGTTAGGACTCTCTCTAGGGAGTGTCAAGGAGAGAGACAAGTGTAGTAACTTGAATATGGTGGAGCTAGCCACAAGCAAGGGCAGTACCAAATTGGTTAAATTGCATAAGGAAGCTAGCCATATGTCATAAGTGCTAGTTTATGTTGTGTTGGTTGAGGCTAACCATCCAACACATGTCTATGCTAAGTCAAACATAGATGCAATCCAAGTAACAAGGCCAAAAAAGACTATAGATGCATGTCCAATTTTCAAAAGGTGTTGGACCATGCAGAAGAAAGTGTGTATTGCAAATAATCCAAGCACACAACATACAAGTCAAAAGAATAGGCTAGGCCCATTTTTAGAGAAACTTCTAAGAACAATGACCCAAGCGTCAATGATACCCAACGTCAATGTTGAACTTTGGACAAGTAGAGAGAGTTAATGCGACAACACCAAGTTGAGTCGCACATGGAAGACATTACTCTAAGATGTATTGAAATTAATAATAATTTTAATACTAGTGGGCCCTACATGTGCTCCAAGGATTCCATGAATTTTGTAGTAGAAGATTGTTCAAGGTGAGTTCCAAGGAGTTTGGACTCTAGGCAAATACTCCTAACACGTAAGCAATTCCACTTGGGTAACAAAGAGTCTCATAGTGCATGTCATAACTGGTTTTTGGAAACTAACAACCACTAGCAGTGATATCTATAAAAGATAAGACCACTTGTTCACTGAAGGACTTTTGCACAACCTTCTACTTCTAATGCCCCAACAAGTATCTATTTCACATAATCGATAGGGAGGTCAACCAATTTATATTGTTGTTAGTGTTGTCTACATATGCATTACTATGTATGATTCAATTGGATCGATAGTTGGTGTAGTTTTGAATCAAAGGTTAATATGACATCCTCTTGTTTGTATTTCATGTTTGTGATTTCCTTCTATGATTGCATTCATTTGTTGTATAGTTATATTGCAATTCATATTTTGTTCTGCTTTACTACTTTCTTTGGTTATGTGTGGCAAAAATACTTCATTACTATAATCAGCCTAAACGTATAATTCCACGTGTGTCTTTTTATAAATATACTTCATATGCTAGGGGCCATTAGTCACCTTCATTATCATCATATCCAAAAACTACAAACAACCTTCATCCTCTTCCATTGTGAAGTGTATTTGCTCAGAGAGTTTGTTCGAGTGAAAACTATTTTTATTCTTCTTCCCCATGAACCCAATTATAAAATATATCATCAAGGGCAACCCTATATTAAAAGTAACCCGGAAGGGAACAAAGGCCATCAAATACTCATCCTTGGATAATAATGTAAAGAAAAGGACAATGCCTGATGCTTCCATATTACTGTTGGAAATTAAGCCAGTTAAAAGGAGTAAAAAATTTGTTTGCAACGGTAAGCTTTGGATCTTACCCTTTTACCTCCTTGGACGACACCGAACGGGGAAGGTAGTTTGACTTGGACGACAACTGACTGGGCAGATTGGACGGCATGGGCGGCAAGGCGGACAACACCAAATTCCCTTTCTCCTTTCCTCCCTATTCTTCTTCTTTTCCTAACTTCTCCTATATTCCCTAAGGTTGTTTAATCAACCACTATTTAAACTTTGTAATTCTTATGTTTCCAAGGTTGAATATAATATTTCTGCATTTTCCTATTGCTCCTAATTCTCACGTGCCCACATCTGGTATCAGAGCCAAAGCCGGAGAGGGCGCTAGAACCGAGGTCGATGGAGGAACCAGGCCCGAGGACCGAGGTGGAGGAACCAGGCAGCACGAGCATCGAGGTGAGGTCGAGTGGGGCCCATAGCATGCAATCCAAGGTGAGGAAGGCCCATGATTCATGAACCGAGGTGAGGTCTGGAGCAGGCCCGCACAACAAGCACGCGAGGAGGAGCAACTCAGAAGAACCAACCGGAGAGCACCACATGGCGAGAGGAGAACAAGGCTGACGCAGACTGGATGACTCAGAACTGACGCAGACCAATTACGTGGCAGAAAGATCGATTACGTGGCAGAAGGAGGACAAGCAACGTGGCAACAGACGACAGGCTCAAAGGAAGCAACGTGGCGGGGAGCGATTGCTCGAGAAGGAGGCAAAAGGGCGATCACTGATTGCCCGAAGGCAATCGAGTGAGTATTCACTCGCTGAAGGTTTTAAACACCTTCATCGCCCTCCGCATGGTCGATGTGGGACAAAAATCCCAAAAAAATTTAATTAAAGCACGACCGAGAGAAGTATAAGGAAGGCAAGCTTCCCTTGCCTTCCCGTCGAGCCGCGTAGCTCGACTGGCTCGTGGAGCCAACCATAAGGTGCCCGCCTTCCTGCAGGTCACGGGTTCGAAACCCAACGACAATGAAAGCTTGAAATTTTTTATTTTTGTTGAAATCGGATCCGAAACAGAATATACTTGTAATCTTGCCCTTGGGTTCTCATCGGCAGTGGTAGCCGAGTTGGTTAGGACGAATTCTTGCATGAAATAGGTCACGGGTTCGATTCCTGGGAAGGATAAATTTTTTATATAAAGTTTTTTTTATATATTATTATTAAAATTAATTATATTATATTTAATATATTAACTATAATTGCTTTTCTAAAGTTTTTTTAAAGCAATTATTTTTTAATCTATTAAATAGTAATATATTTTTTTTAATATATATCATATAAGAAAGAAAGACATTGTCTAAGAGACAATTATTGTAATCGAAGGATAAATTTTTCACTTGATTCAAGGAATCATAAACTGTAGAACTTTTGTGTAATAAGCCTAAGAGGCTTAGTTTTTTTTGTAAAAGAGACAAAAGATCCAAATTGAAAAATTGTAAAGAGGCATTGATGATAAGACCAAATGGTTGTTATCATGCCTTATGTGCAATTCTAGCAAGAGAAGGTGCAGAGAGGTTTGATGAAAAAGTAAGAGGTTATGGGCTCAACATTGTGTTTAGCCAACTTCAAAATGCAGTGATAGCACATCAAAGGCATCCTGACTCAGGGTACGAGGCAGACTTTGAAGACAACTCATTCAGGAGTCAATTTGAACAATCGAAATCCGTACAAGCTGCACCACAAGAATCATAGTATACACACTACAGTATTTCAGTGGAAATCTTAGAACCATAATCACCGAAAATAATATTGATAAGTGACGATGAAGAAGAAGTAGCAGATAATTTTGTGAATCAAGAGATAGCATCCCCACATCAAGAGGAATAAACAATGAATGATAGAGTAGAACAAGTCAGATTTGACTTAAGTTTGTAATCTCTTCTTTCTTCCTTCTTCTTCTTTCCTTATTTCAAACAACAAAGTACTTTATTGTAACCGTGAAATAAAGAGATTTTTTTGGTAACTATGGCCTCACACAATAGCTTACCTATACCAGAATTTAACGGTTATGACTATGAGTATTGGTCTATAAAGATGAAGACCTTGCTCATAGGAAGAGGTTTGTGGGACATAATAGAAGAGGGCTACACAAAACCCTCAGACTGGACAACACTAAGTGCCGCAGACAAGAAAACATGAAAAGAAGAGAAAAAGAGCAACTCTTCTGCTCTTTCTCATCTCCAAGCTGCATTGGAGAAAAGCATATTCCCTAGAATCGTCGCTTGTACAACCGCACAAGCTGCATGGAAAGCATTGAGTGATGGATTCCAGGGTAGTAATCAAGTGAAGGTAAGGCTTCAAACACTGAAGAGAGATTTTGAAAATCTTCGAATGAAAGATGATGAAAAAGTCGATGATTATTGTGTTAGAGTAAAAGCAATTGTGGATAAAATGGTTACACTAGGCGAAAAAATCATGCCTGAGACAATTGTAACAAAAGTGTTGCGAACACTTACACATAAATGGAACCATATTGCCATAATTATAGAAGAATCCAAAGATCTTTCCCTTTTAACATTCGATGCATTAATCGGATCGTTAATGTCACATGAAGAGAGGTTTCCTAAAACTCCTTCAACCAGCTACGGAGGCGATGATAAGGCCTTCACTTCCAATGAAAACAATGGAAGAGGACGGGGAAGAGGTCAAGGCAGAGGCAAGCAAAGAGGTAGAGGCAGAAGCAACTACAGAGGAGGCAATCAAAACAGAGGAGGCAATTCCAACAGAGGAGGCAACTCATACAGAGGAGGCAATCAACAAAGAGGTGGAAATCAAAATCGAGGAGGAAATCAAGGACAAAGTGGAAATCAAGGGCGAGGAAGTGACAAGTCAAAATCAGCTTGTTTCAACTGTGGCAAGCCAGGTCACTTCGCTCGCGACTGCTGGTCAAAATCTTCACAAGGCAACAGTAGTCAATATGGTAATTATGGAGAAGAAGATGATACCTCTAATATTTTTCTTTCATATGGACAATCAGAACACAATCTAAATGACACATGGATTCTGGATACCGGTTGTTCAAACCACATGAGTGGCAAAGAACATTTATTTGCTACTCTAGATTCCACTTATAAATCCCAAATCAAATTAGGGGATGATAAGACATTGCAAGTAGAGGGTATTGGAGCCATGGAGGTTCCAACCAAAGAAGGACTAAAGAAAGTGCATGACATCTATTACACTCCAAAGCTCCAACACAATCTGCTAAGCATTGGACAAATGATGGAAAACAATTACAAGCTTGTATTTGATGAAGGACAATGTATCATTTTTGATAAAAATAATTGTAATCGTGTCATCACACAGGTCCCCATGACCAAGAACAGGTTATTCCCTCTCAAATTTGGTGAGCCAGGAGGAGCTCAACTTGCAAATGTAGCTATAACAAATCCAAGTGTGCTTTGGCACTTGCGATATGGTCACCTTAATTCCGCTAGCTTGAAACTTCTCACTTCTCAAGCTATGGTGACAGGACTTCCCAAAATCAATGAACAAAAGGAGGTCTATGAAGGATGTGCTTTGGGAAAGCACTCAAGGTCGAAGTTTCCAAAAGGACAAGCGTGGAGAGCCAACTATCCACTTCAGTTAGTACATTCAGACATCTGTGGACCAATGCAAACACAGAGTCTCGAAAACTATTCTTATTTTCTCACTTTCATAGATGACTTCTCTAGAATGTGCTGGATTTATTTTTTGAAACATAAAGATGAAGCTTTTGATTGCTTCATAGATTTTAGAAACAATGTAGAGAATCAAAGTGGGAATTATGTAAAATGTCTTAGGACAGATCGAGGAGGTGAATACTCCTCAAAAGCATTCTTGAAATATTGTAAAGCAAGTGGGATTAAAAGGCAATTCACCACTGCCTATACCCCACAATAGAACGGTGTGGCCGAGAGAAAGAACCGCACCATAGTTGAAATGGCAAGATCGATGCTTCAGACTAAGCATCTAACTCATATGTACTGGGCAGAGGCTGTAAGAACCAATGTATATATTCTAAATAGAAGTCCTACTTCTAGTTTAGATGGTGTCACTCCTTATGAGGGGTGGTACGGAAAGAAACCTAATGTAAAGCACTTCAAAGTGTTTGGTTCTTTAGCATATGCACACATTCCCGATGAGAAAAGGAAGAAGCTTGATCCAAAGAGTCAAGCTTGTATATTTGTAGGGTATTGTGAGTCTACAAAGGCATATAGACTCTACAATCCCAAGACTCATAAAGTTATACTCTCCAGGGATGTAATTTTTGATGAAGGGGGAGAATGGGGTCATCAAAGAATTTTTGTTGATGATGAGTCCCAAGATGTAAGTTCTTCACAGGTACAACAGGTGTCTCCAAAGAAAAGCAAAGGCACGCCACCCCTCCAAGCCCAAGCAGGAGTACTACATCAAGTACTTCAACCGCCACTCCAAGTCCTTCTCCACAGAGATCAGTAAGTTCTTCACCGATGGACATTGACAGAGACTCTCCATCAAGAGGCAAAAGAACATTACAACATCATCCATATTTTCAAATGTTGGATCAGAATTTCTAGAGAAGATTCACTAGAAGCCAAGCTAGTGAAATGAATACAGTTTTGCAACAACTTGAAAATTTGCAATTGTATGGGGATGATGACTCCCATGATCCTAGGGGAGATGTAGTCAATTATGCTTTATTGGCTAGTACACAACTAGAACCAACTAGCTATGAGAAGGCTTGTACTCAAAATGTATGGCAAGAAGCCATGAAAGAGGAAATAACCTCTATAAAAAATAATGATACATGGGAGCTAGTAAAGCTACCCAAAGGAAAAAATGTGTTGGATGTAAATGGGTCTACAAGACCAAGTACAATGCTGATGGAAGCATTGAGAGGCATAAGGCGAGACTAGTAGCAAAAGGTTTTACTCAGAAATTTGGCATTGACTATGAGGAAACCTTTGCTCCTGTTGCACGACAAGAAACAATCAGATCAGTTCTTTCCTTAGCAGCCCATAAAGGATGGAATGTTCAACACATGGATGTGAAAAGTGCTTTTCTGAATGGATACTTGACAGAAGAGGTTTATGTTCAACAACCTCAAGGTTTTCAAGAACAGGGAAAGGAGAACCTTGTTTACAAATTGAAGAAAGCACTTTATGGCCTCAAGCAAGCACCAAGAGCTTGGTACTCACGCATTGATGGCTATTTCAGCGAGTATGGATTCACGAGAAGCAAAAGTGAACCAACTCTGTACTACCTAAAGCATGGAGTAGACATTCTCATAGTTTGTTTGTATGTGGATGATCTAATATTTATGGGTAGTAACAATAAAATGAATATGGAGTTCAAAAACTCCATGATGAAACAATTCGAGATGAAAGATCTTGGTTTAATGCGATACTTCCTAGGGATGGAAGTGCATCAATCAAATAAAGGGATCTTCATATGTCAACACAAGTATGCTCGAGACATGATCAAGAAATTTGCCATGGAGCAAGTGCAAATCAGTTGCAACTCCAACTGGACATGGGATCCAATTGAGCAAGGACGATGGAGCATCAAAGGTTGACATGACCACTTACGTAAGCATGGTTTGGAGTCCGATGTTTCTCACCAACACAAGGCCCGATATTCAATATGTTGTTTCTCTAGTTTCAAGGTTTATAGCTAGTCCATCTGAGCCGCATCTACAAGCAACTAAAAGAATCTTAAGATATGTAAAAGGTACATTGGATTTTGGAATCCATTACCAAAAATGTAATTCTGTGAAATTAGTTGGCTTCAATGTGATGGTGATTGGGGCAGCAATATAGATGACAGGAAATCTACATCAGAAATTGTTTTAGTCTAGGATCAGGACTAATTACATGGAGTTCCAAGAAACAAACTGTTGTAGCATTGTCATCGATTGAGGCCGAGTATATAGCCATCACACATGCTAGTACTCAAGCCCTATGGTTGAGAAAAGTTCTTGAAGAGATTGGAGAAAGTCAAAGTGGTCCAACTCGACCGTATTGTGATAACATAAGTGCCATTCAGCTTGGCATACAATCCAGTCCACCATAGCAGATCAAAGCATTTCGATATGAAGTATCACTTCATTCGAGATATGGTGGAACAACAGATAGTTGAGCTTCAATATTGTAGCACTTTGGATAATATTGCAGACATCTTCACCAAAGGTATAGCTAAAGCTCAATATATAAAGCTGAGAGACTGTATAGTCAATCCTCTCAACTTTAAGGGGGAGAATGTTGGAAATTAAGCCAGTTAAAAGGAGTAAAAAATTTGTTTGCAACGGTAAGCTTTGGATCTTACCCTTTTACCTCCTTGGACGACAGCTGACTGGGCAGGTAGTTTGACTTGGACGGCAACTGACTGGGCAGATTGGACGGCATGGGCGGCAAGGCGGACAACACCAAATTCCCTTTCTCCTTTCCTCCCTATTCTTCTTCTTTTCCTAACTTCTCCTATATTCCCTAAGGTTGTTTAATCAACCACTATTTAAACTTTGTAATTCTTATGTTTCCAAGGTTGAATATAATATTTCTGCATTTTCCTATTGCTCCTAATTCTCACGTGCCCACACTTACTTCATATCTATAGAGTTTCAAAGGTACATATATATGGGGTTCCCTTGAGACCAATTGTTCATACATGAAACTCCCCATTGTATGCATTGGCAATATCTAGCTAAGAAACTAAAACTATTGGTGGGTTAAACCACCTAATTTGTGAAGGGCTCAACATATCTAGTTAAGTAACTTTAAAATTATAAACAGAGGAAACTTTGCAATGTTTAGAAAATCCGAGGTAACTTGATTATTGAGAATGGTGCAGAATATATACAATGTATTGGGTGGTTCGGGTGGTTGAACCACCTTAGTTGGTTGGAAAACCAACTTACTAAATGGATAGCACTAATGCGCTTCTTTTTACATGCCATTAAATGAAATAAATGCACCATAGTATTATGATATGCTAACATCCCCCCTTATTACATTATTGGCAAATACCAAGAGTATTGCGAAACAGTTCAAATTTGATACGTGCAAGTGCCTTGGTGAAGATATCTGCAACTTGCGCATCAGTGGGAATGTACTGGAGCTGTATATTGTGCTTTGGAACTTCATCGCGAATGAAATGACAATGAGTGTCAATGTGTTTGGTGCGATCATGAAAAATTGGATTCTTGACAAGGTTCAAAACACCTTGATTGTCGCAAAACAAATGCAATGGAAGATTCTTTGGAAGACCCATATTTGAAAGAATGCGACGTAGCCATATTATCTCGTAGATTTCTCCATTAGCTACGCGATATTTTTCTCTGTAGAAGAAATTGCAACCACCTATTATTTTTTGCTATGCCAAGAGACAAGACCAGAGCCAAGATGAAAGATATATCCAGAAGTTGATTTTCGATCATCAATGGATCCAACATAGTCGGAGTCCATGTATCCTTGTAGATAAAACTTGTTATTCTTCTTGTATTCCAAGCCAAAATTTGTTGTACCATGGACATAATGTAGAACTCTTTTTGTTGCTTTCCAATGACTTACCTTGGGTTCCTGCATGAACCGTGAAAGATATCCCACAACAAAACTGAGATCAGGCCTGGTATTGGTTAGGTATAAAAGACTCCCAATCAATTGATGATAGAGAGTGCCATCTACCTTTGGAGATTGATCATATCTAGATAACTTAAGTCCTACTTCCATTGGAGTAGTTTTTGACTTACAGTCAGTCATACGATATTTATCAATCAAAGTCTTGGCATATTTCTTCTGTGTAACTCTGATATGATGTTTCTTTTGAGTTACTTCTAAACCAAGACAATAGTGCAGAAGTCCCAGATCTATCATTTCAAAAGATGTCTTTAGATCATTTTTCACTGTATCAATCATACTGTCTGAACTACCTGTTATGATCAAATCATCTACGTATAGCACCAGAATCACTATATCAGAACCATTGTTCTTTATATAGAGATTCACATCTGACGGACTTCGTTGGAATCCATGTTGCAATAGGTGACTATCAATTTTTATGTACCAAGCTCGAGGAGCTTGTTTTAGCCCATACAAGGATTTGATCAACTTACAAACTTTCTGTTCTTACCCTTTAACAACAAATCCTTCAGGTTGGGTCATGTATACTTCTTCTTGTAGATCACCATTAAGGAAGGCACTTTTTACATCCATCTGATGTAACTTCCACCCAAACTGGGCTGCCATGGCACACAATACTCGAATGGTAGTCATTTTTGCAGTAGGGGCAAAAGTCTCTTCATAATCAATGCCTTCTTTTTTAGCATAGCCCTTTGCAACCAGACAGGCTTTATGCTTATCAATCGTACCATCTGCCTTATACTTTACTTTGAATACCCACTTGCAACCAATGGGTTTCTTTCTTGAAGGCAGATTTACTAACTTCCATGTGTGATTTTTCATGAGAGATGTATGCTCTGCTTCCATAGCAACCTTCCATTGAGGCTCACTAAGTGCATCTTGAACTGTTACAGGCTCATTTTCATCCAATGTTGTCATATAAACCTGTTCATTATCCATATTTGTGTCTCTGTCTTCCTCTGCATCTACAGATAGATCATCAAACTGTTGGCAAAGCTCATCAACCTCTGAAGATGATGCCTCTGCTCTTCTCTGTTGTGTCATACTCCGAGTGCATGGTCGATCTTGAGTTAGATCTGGAAGTGTATTCAGTTTTGAATCTCTCAATGTACTCGTATACCATTTTGGAACCTTTTTCTTTGGAGATGAGCTTTCTTTCTTAGGTTCTTCTTCTTCTTCAAGGTATACATTTGTAGATGTGATATCTGATGTGGAAGCTTCATCAAATACTACATCTCTACTTATATGTGTTTTCTTGGTTAGCGGATCTATCAAGCGATATCCCTTTGAAAACTCATCATAACCAAGAAAAATACATTGTAGGGTCTTCTCATCTAACTTCTTCCTTTTCTATTTTGGAATGTGCATGAATGCTTTACATCCAAAAACCCTTAGATGAGAAATGGAGGGTTTCTTACCACTCCAAGCTCCTTGTGGTGTTTTTCCTTGTAGAGCTCTGGTGGGTGCTCTATTTAGGAGGTATGATGTTGTGTTTATTGCTTCTGCCCAATACTGATCCTCAAGATGTGCTCCCTTTAGCATACATCAAACCATTTCCACAATGGAACGATTTCTCCTCTCTGCAACTCCATTCTGCTGAGGTGTATAGGTTGTAGTCAGTTGTCTCTTAATCCCATGTTCTTTCAAAAATGATGAAAATTCTTTAGAGGTGTATTCCCCCCTCGATCTGAGCGGAGGGTTTTGATGAAACATCCCGACTCCTTCTCAACAAGTTTCTTGAATTGTTGAAAGTATGAAAAAGCCTCTGATTTCAACTGAAGGAAGAAAACCCACATCTTTCGTGAGTAATCATCAACAAACAATTGAAAATACTTCTTTCCACCATAGTTGGTTGGCATGGGACCACACAGATCGGTGTGTACCAACTCTAAAGGTTTCTTAGCTCTGGAAGAGCTAGCTTCAAAAGGTACTCGGTGTTGCTTCCTTGCTAAGCAATCCGAGCAAACTGGTAAGACAGAGGAGAGGTGAGGAAGTCCTCTCACCATCTCATATTTGCGCAATTCAAGCAAATATCCTAAACTTAGATGCCCATAACGTCTATGCCAGAGAGAAGTGGCCTCCTTTGTAGTTGCAACCAGAGCAACATGAGGCATTGAAAGAGCATCTAGAATGAACAAGCCATGCTTGTAGGATCCGATTGCTACATGTTTACCTCTGTGGGTTATAAAACATCTCTTCTTGCCTTTCACAACTTGGAACACAACATCCATATTTCTATCCAACATTTGTGGAACAGACAACATATTATTGGCTAATCCAGGAACATAGAGGACCTTCTCTATCTGACATTTACCATCTGGAAGAGAGACAGAAACATCCCCTTCACCCTTCACTTGGTAGACTTGATTGTCAACAATTGTGACTGGTTTACCTTCTTTCTCCTCAAAAGTGTCAAACCATGATTTGTCCCTAGTCATGTGCTTACTAGCTCCTGAATCAATATACCATACAACATCTATCTGGGAAGATGAAGTATGGGTCATGAGCACCTTGTGTGCTCTTTCAGAGTCAGAATCTGAATCGGACCCAGGGGAATCTGAGTCTGAGTTGGAGTCAGCATAAGCAACATGGCCCTTAGGTTGCTTATGTTTCTTTTTATATTTCTGTTTATCTTTGCCTTTCTTCTTAGGAGATTGGTCATTTTGTTGCTTGTTTTTGAACCAACACCTGTTGGTGTCATGGTTATTCATATCACAGATCTTGCAATATTGTTTATCTTTTTGTTGATTTTGCTTCCCTTTTCCCTTGGAAGAAGAACCCCCTTTTTGAAATTGACCTTGTTTCTTACCCCTTTGTTGGGTGGAAAGGGCATTATCTGGCACCTCATCTTTCTGAACCTGATTTGCCTCCTCAGTCTGAAGCAAATTTACCAGCTCCACAAATGTTACTTGTCTACCAGAAACGTTGAGGGAAGTGATCAACATCTTGTAGGAATCTGGCAATGCTCTTAAGATGACAGAATTCAAGATATCATCGTCCACTGGTTTTCCCATAGCATTCAATTTGGCTTTCAAGTCCACCACTCTGCAGAGAAATAGATCAACTGTCTCCCCAGAATTCATACTAAGGGTATGTAGTAGAGTTTGAAGGTGTAGAATCGTGGATTGATTCTTTCCTTCATACACGGTAATCAAAGCATCCCAAGCTTCCTTACTGGTTTTTGCATCACAAATATGAGGTTGCACCTCATCTGTAGTAGCAAGCAAGATAAACACGAGACCTCTTTTGTCCTTCTTATCCCAAGCATCTTGATATTTTCCTACTGTTTGAGGGCGTTTTGTAGTGCCAATCACTACATCCCATAAATCTTCCATCTGAAGAATGGCTCTCATATTTGTCTTCCATGGAACAAAGTTAGGACCTTTCAACAACTGTGAATCTGAGAGATACTTGTGAACAGACGACATTGTGAAGATTTCTTATAACAATTTTTCTTCCCCCTGTATTGTGGGTTTTGCAACAAGGAATACTGAAGATCCCCCCTTCTGCATGTGCAAAAAAAACAGGAAAAAGTTGTCTGTGGTGTTCTCCAAACCTCAAAAAAAAACTTATCCCTCCAAAAAAATGGTGAGAGAAAAAATATATATGTTTTGCTATATATTTTTCTTAAAAGTCTCTTTCTTCTTGAGTGAAAAAAAACTCCAATGTCTTGCTTTGAAAAAATTGTCAAGTTTTTATGTCAAAAAAACTCGTGGCAAAAAAAATTGCATCATATTTTTTTGTTTTTGTTTTCGTTTCAATTTTTTCTGTCAAAAAAAACGGATGGCGCCCATGGGATTTGACCCCACAACCGACGCTGGGCTAAGAACGGCGCAGACCACTCGGTCTAGTGGGCGGATGAGAGTAAAGGAGGAGAACCTCCTATTTAAATATGCTCTGCCCGCTTGGTAGCAAAAAAAACAAATCGGATGGCGCCCACGAGATTTGACCCCGCAACCTGCACTAGGCTAAGGACAATGCAGACCACTCCGTCTGTTTGGGCAGATGAGAGTAAAGGAGGAGAACCTCCTATTTAAACATGCTTTGCCCACTTGGTAGCAAAAAAAACAAATCGGATGGCACCCATGGGATTTGACCCCGTAACCTATGTTGGGCTAAGGACAACGTAGACCACTCCATCTGTTTGGGTGGATGGGAGCAAAGGAGGAGAACCTCCTTTTGAAGATTTCGTCTGCCTACAAAAGCAAAACGAATCGTGTGGGCTTATTTATCCCACATCGGACGTGCGGGAGACAAGTTGTGCCTTATTAGCACCAAAGCACAGAGGTAACATTGATTGCCTTCGGGCAATCGGTCTGTTCGCCCAGCTTTTTGCAAACTGCCACGTCACCTGCCCCAGCCACGTCACCTGCTTGCGTGTCCGTTGCCACATCACCTGCCCCAACCACGTCACCTGCCTGCGTGTTCGTTGCCATGTCACCTGCCCCACCCACGTCACCCACATGTGTGTTCGTTGGCACGTCACCTGCCTGGTCCGCCGCCACGTCACCTGCCTTGTTCGTCGCCACGTAGGCATCTAGTTGCCATGTGGTCCGCCTCGGTCTACTTGCTGCATGTGGTCGGGGTCCGCCACGGTCTGCGTGTTGCACGTGGTCGGCCTTGGGCTGCATGTGCCTAGGGTCTGCCTCGGTCTACTGCATCACCTGTCAAAAAAAAATTCTTCGTCCTCCCGAGCCCTCCTGCGTCAAGCGTCCAACGATCTCCGTCTCGTATCCCGAGCCCTCCTACGTCAAGCGTCCAACGATCTCACCTACGCTCTGGTACCATATGAACAGAGGAAACTTTGCAATGTTTAGAAAATCCGAGGTAACTTGATTATTGAGAATGGTGCAGAATATATACAATGTATTGGGTGGTTCGGGTGGTTGAACCACCTTAGTTGGTTGGCAAACCAACTTACTAAATGGATAGCGCTAATGCACTTCTTTTTACATGCCATTAAATGAAATAAATGCACCATAGTGTTATGATATGCTAACAAAAATAGTAAGGTCAAGGATGAAGACAATAAGTTTTGAAGTGGCCTCTTTGTTCACCAAGATACCCATTGATGGATCCATTAAAGTATCGAACAAGGTTGCAAATCTTGAAATCATAAAATTAGAAGAAACAAGACATATACCTAAAATCTACCTAATCTAATTTTAAAGGAGATGGAACAAATAAAAATCAAGTTTTTCTAGAAGGTTCTTCTTTGGTGCCAGTTTACAGCAGTCACATCACTTGCTTGTGTCGTTCTTCTACAAAAAAAATTTGTCAGTTTTGCCTAGCCTATTTTTTTGGTATTGAAGCATATTATGTGGATTGTTATCAGTCTTGGTGTCACTTTTATCTTTCTTTGAATGCAACTTGTTGGTTAAAACTCTTTCTTTTTAAATCTTGTTGCATACTTGTATCCAAAATTTTCGCTTCAACCTAGATGCATAGAAGCAAGCCACTATGATATCTATGGATTTTGCGTCAAAGTCATGTACACCAAGCTATGCATCCAAGGCATGGAATGCATTGGTGTACTGCTACACCGATTCTCCTTGTCCTTAGCACCATCTTATTTATGCACTAGTTATAATTCTCACAAGATAAAATGCCTCCTTGACTACTACAAACTATAATCAAGTCATTTTTGTTTTGTCCTCAAGTGAGTCATCGTCATATTCCTTAGGTCAAGTACAATTCCATTCTCATCAGTATCTACCAAGTGAACTCCTTATAGAAGTGCAAATATGATCTTTTCACTATTTAAAAAATAAATAAAATCATCCATAGAGAAATATAATCTCGATTGACTCAATCATTGCTTTATTGCATTTGCATCAACTTTTCATTTAGGAGAGGAATGGAAAAATTTAGTTGTACCTTGAAGGGTGTTTAACCTCCAAAGGATCAACCTCCAGAAGGGGTTGAGCCGTAATAGGAACTCATTAAAGCATTTGTGCATATCAATCCAACATTTTTATCAAGCATCACTCGGAAACCATATGAAATTCCCATGTTATACACCATTTGAGATCATTTGGAATGGCAAGGTAATCTATAGGATTGAGTGTCTCAAGTCCATACTTCCTATAGCCTGACATCGTTCAACAGAACATAAAATCGCAGAACAAACTGTTATGATAAAACTTATCTGGATTTTAAGAGAAGTCCATGTAACATGTCAACATGCAAAATCTATGTTATTATAGCAGACATGAAATCATGTACGAACAAAGGGAGAAGAGCAATAAAAGAAAATGAAATATTCAATACTCAACAGGAACAATATCATATACTAAGAATGGAATCAGAAATTTTATTCATGAAAACTTCATATAATGGATCTCTAACAAAAGATTAAGACTATGGAAAACTGGTTTTCATAATCAAACCACCTCTCTTTATACCACTATGCTCAATGAGAAAGCAAGAGATACATTTGGAAGATGAAATGATTCATCTTCCAATGGTTGCTAAAGGCTGGCACCGCACCATAACTGTTGTTGTTGAGTTGGTGTTAATGTAGAAGACAATGATAATCGATGGATTCAATGGGTCAAATTCGGGTCATATCTCAGATTTTTTAGCAATATACCTTTTCAAAAACTGTAGAGCAACATCTACAACCTAGCACATCAGTGGCATTCATCTACCCTTGATTTCAATCCCCCAAACTCAACTTCAAAGGCCTTAAATTTGGCCCCCACAACTGCCACCTGGATTATATGTATCTTGGCACAACTTAAATGCCAACATCTCTCATCCTACATCGTCCAGGTCTCATTCATGTGTAGGCCTCAATATCCAATGTCCAGACTTTTGGTTCCTGACACAATATCCTGACTAATATCATTTAGAATCTTGCACATTAGTGTCACTTTAAACAATTCCAGACCCCTAATCTTTGATTCTGAGACACTTAAAACGCATTTAAAATCTTTCCTTTCTGAGTAAGAAAAGCTGCTTCATGCAGCTTGACATTTCAACTTTGACTCCTTATTGAAAAGTTCCACGACTCCATTGATTTTCTCAGACTTAATGCAGGAACAGACACTTCTCTATTGCAAATACACTTAAAATTATGCAATAAAAAGCATTCCTAACAAGAAATTACTATTGGTGCATAGAAGCCAGGAATTTACTAAATATACTAATTCTGTGGTCCAAGTCATGATACTTGAGCTAATTTCATTTTTATTAGCTACCATCTCATATGTAATTAATGCAAACATTCAGACCATAGTTAGAAAAATCACTAGGAACCAGTGATTTTTTGCAAAAATCACACCCACAATTTTTTTTTTTTAATTTCTCGGCGCTGAGAAACTCTCCAACTCGCAGCGAGATTTTTGCCAAAAAGTCGTCCAGTTCTCCTGAGAAAATCAGCTGCAGTCGCAAAAAAAGAGGAACAACAGAGGCACAATCTAGTTGATCTAGTGCCAGATGCCCATGAGAAGCCAGCAATGGATCCAAGTTTAGGACTTGTGTTTGATCTGCTGATAGTTGTGTACTCCTCTAGTGGAAAAGAGAGAACAGAGTGGAAACATGTTTTAACGAGAGGAGGGTTTATGCGCTATAATATCATACCTGTGCCAACCCTGCAATTTGTAATTGAAACTTTTCCTTGTTAATTGATTCCCATGCCCATGAGGGGTGAATTTGTAGATTAATTTTAGTGGCACCTGAGATGAACGATTTATGTGGGGGAACAACAAAAGGTGGTACCACTCCCAAATTCATATATGAATATTCTCCTGCACTCGGTATTTAGGTTTTCCTTTTTTGAAAGAAGAATGGAACTACCCTATGTAGATGCTGCTACATGGAAAGTTAGACTTGATTCAGAAATGAAAGGAAATGGTGGTATCATATAGTCAAATCTCAATAAAAAACAATTAATATTATTAATAATATGATAGTATACTATATATAATATTTATATAAAATTATTGATTTTATATAATATATTAATATTATAATATATTATATTATAAATATAATATAAAATAATATTATTATTAATAATATAAAATCAACTTTTTGGCTCTCCAATTGTTGTTTAAAATGTTTTTTCTTTGAAAAAATTTCTTTGGTTTTTCTTTTGCCAAGTTTTCCCGAGTTGCCAATAAAATCTCCAAAATTAGGCTGTCGAGTTTATTGCAAGTTGCGAGTTTTCCAACTATGATTTAGACAACAAGATTACCCTATCACCAATAACCATTCTACCCAATGAAGGATAATATATATTCTCTTCCCATATGAAGTATTGTATCATTAATGTCAAGCCTAAATCTGTATACAATCATGTGTTAGTTGCCACAAATGATTAATATAATTCTCCTTTTTAACCCTAGCACGAATTTATATGATATTTTCTTCCGACCAATTTTAGTCTCAGGCTGCTTGTGCAATATGATAGGCAATTGATATAACTTTGTGGCATCAACACTATACATTTTTGTTTGAGATCGATTCAACTATAATGCTTCAAGAGTATGCTTTAAAAAAATTATTGTCGTCAAACAATATTTCATTTGATGTACTTGTTTCCTCTATTCCATCCGTATTAAAATATCCTAGTGCTGAAATATGTTTGTTATTGTCTTAATAGAATGATTGATTGGCATCAAATAAAGGGTGGTAAAAAATTATTGCAAATGGTAGGAGGTACTAGCAATAAAAATAATTACCGACTCATTCTGGAACATAATCACAAGGTAGTTGTTGGTCACGAATCTGCCTTAGGAAAGGATTTGGTTTGTTTACGCGCCCTAGACCCGACCAACACTTGAAAGGCCGGAAGGAAGGAATGCCTTCCGTGCCAATCTCCAGAGAGGGCCGGCTCCCTTACTACGCTAAACTGAGATTTTAGATTAAGGAACTGGAAAGAAATTAGGAAATTGCTGAAAGGGATGAAAATAACTGAAAGGGATGGGAAATATGGCCGCAGGCCAGGAGAATCCGAGGGGAAGAACAGGCAACACAATCACTTATCTCTACTTGAACCAGCAGCAATCAATACCAAGAATGAAACAGAAACTAACACTAAAATTCCTCTGACATGTATCCTTCAGAATAATTCCAGCTTTCGTTCTTTACCAGACGCTTAAATCCAGATTACAGAATTACAGCAATCACATAAAGAAACGAAATTAACAGAAATGGCAATAGAAGGCATCATACACAGAAGAAATCCAGAATCAGAGCCAAAAGTCTTTAGTATTGATGCAGAGCTTAAGTACAGCAGTTCTCTAGCAGAACGTTCCCCCCTTTTTACATTGTATTGAGCTAGTTTTTATAGAGGATTTCGCCTCTGGAATATTAATGTCAAACCCTAAAATCGCTGGGACAGCTGAGATTTGACCCTTGTCAGGCAACAACGCATTTATGGAACGTGGCTCATTTCGAGATTATCGCTGGGACCTCGCATCAGCAGTTATGAGGTATGGTGTCGGACAGGATTTATCGCTGGGACTGCTTATCTCATTACTGCAGTTGGTGAAGTCCGTCTCCAGAGGCTTCCTTGGACCTGACAGCGTCGTCTTGATGGGATAGGTGGGAGACCAAAACCCGTGCGCCATGAAGGCTCCTTAAATTTACACCTACCGTCCCCTGTCTCTGGAAACGCGCCTTCCGAAAGCAGCCTTAGCGCTTGAAAATGCTAGAAACCTGGGTGAATGCTGCTAATAAGTCCGAAATGGACTTTCGCTCAACTTTCGCCCGAAAATGGACATTTGCCAGATATTCGCCCGAAATGGACATTTGCTAGAGATTCGCCAGACTTTGCCAGACATTCACCAGATATGGACATTCACCAGACTTTCGCCAGATATTCGCCCGAAAATGCACTTTCACTCGAAAAATGCACTTTTGCTAGACTTTCGCCAAATATTCGCCCGAAAATGCACTTTCGCCAGACTTTCGCCCGAAAATGCACTTTCGCCAGACTTTCGCCCGAAAATTGATTTTCGCTCCATTCTGGGCCCAAAAATGACTTTCGCTGGTTCTGCTTCCCAGGGCCATAACTTTTGATCCGCTGACCCGATCGCCTATTATAATATATCGCTGGAAAGCTTAAGAGAAGATCTACAACAATGAAACATCTAAAGATCATTTCATCCAATTTATCATCCTCTTTTAGGGCCTGCGAAAATGCCAACACTTCTGCATGTGCTTTGCCGATTTAAAGCTCCAAAGGGATTTCGCTGGCGAAGTGCGCTTCATACTTAGGCAAAATTTTGTCAAAAATTTTAATGTGGCAAAAATGCCAACAGTAGTCTCCAATGACAAAGAGATATGTAAAGAAGCCAGCAAATGTCAGTGCCTTGGTTGCTTCTGCATAGACAAACAACATTCTGCTACAATGATTAACATCCTTTCCTTAAGAATCAATGACTGATGGCAATACGACATCAACGTCCCTATCCAAACTTCAAAGTCCAGGTACAGAAGATCAGCTAACCCTCACCCGCAGACCAAACAATCTGGGCAGACATTTATTACCAGTTTCAGAATCTAATTGCAAAATCTAATCAAGAGATTTAGAATCTAGATGTATCTCTCAGATTTTTTATGTGTGCAACAACTCCAGGTATGTCTGTTAGCTTTTGATGATATATATTAAAGGAAATGCAACCACAAGATGTAAAATAAGCAAGCAATGATAACTATATGATAATGGCACTATAATATGCAGGAAAAATATATAAAAAACTTCTGCAATAACTCAGAAATATGCCATTGATGAAAGCTCACGAAAATAGTACAATGTAATATAATGAAGGACATGAACACTCCAAAAAATACATGATCTACATTGTACTCATTATACTAACTAGCTACTAATGCTACTTCATTCAACTACACTCAACTCTCTCAAAGGCATATATATAGGGAGATAAGTCCCTTGGCCTTTCATCTACCCATGACTCTTCATCTACCTAACCTATGACTCGTACATGTGGACTACATGCACATTTACATTACTGCACATTCTAACACTTTACTCAAAACTTACTAAGGTAAACTCCTACTCTAGTTATGTACCCAAGGTGGTACATTAGCATGTACCAAATAATGTAATATACTCCAACACTCCCCTGTATTACATTATTTGGGTCAATATGGATCTTCATATTTGTCTTCAATAAGGTCTTTGTCTTGATTTTGGAATTTGAGCTCTTCTTTCTTGCTTTCTTCATTGTACCCTTTGCCTGTATCAGGATGAATATCTTCATCTTGTTTCTTTAGCTCACTCTGATCTGGATTCAGCTTGAAAGTACTTTCTTTCATCTTCATCTTTTCTTTTCTGTCACGCTTCCTTTTCCTTATTCGTTTCTGCAATTTTGTTAATGATATATCTTCTTCTTGTTGAGTTAGTATATCATCACAATAGTATTGACTAGGATTGTTATTTTGCTTCTTGTTTTGAAAGAATTCAAAAAAAATCAATGATAGATATATCATCAAACATTCTTTCGAAGTAAATATAATTATATTTTGAGTATTCCACCAAGCTCTGAAAAGTACTTCATGAAGATAACCAATTAATGTCATAAAATTTCCTTCCTTTGCTTCCTTAAGAAACATCGAGAATCTTTCTTTTTTACTAGTGGACAAGTATTTGTACCCATCAAAGGTATCTATTAAATTTTGAGAATAAAATTCCAACTCATGAAATAGTTCCTCATTATTGAATGCATTCCTTACTATTTCATCCATGATTCTTCTAAATAATTCTTTGAAGTGGGACTCCTTATAGCTCCCTAGTGTTTTTGAGAATGCTTTGAGAATCTTAATGTTCAATCTATGGTTTTGATAAGACTTTACTTTTCCCAAATATCTAGTTAGAATACCTTTTAATTCCCAAGTATTTAGAACAATTTTGATGGAAATTTTGTATTTCAAAACCTTTGAAGTTGTCTACCTTATGACTCCCTAATTTAGAGTATGTGAACTAACTTGATAAAACCTTATCAAATCTTAGGTTTTGTAGAATCCCTTATATCTCCCAAGTGATTAGAGAATGCCATGGTCTTGATAAAGTGCTTAGCATCTATTAGATTTCCTTTTGATTTAATCCCTAATGTTTTGAAGACAATGTTAATATAATAATCAACTCCTATTTCACCTTATTTCTCCCTATTGATATATGCACTTTTCAATTTGATGAAGTTCTCTATGGTTGGATTCCTTTTGTCCCTTTAATTTGTATATGAGACAAGTATAAGCAATAATTTCCAACTCTTTAAAGCAATCAATGATTTTGCTTCCTTTATCCTTAATTTTCAAGGGTTTAATTTTCTAAATTCCAATAATCTAAAGCATGATGTAGTACTCCTTATATCTTCCTAATTTGGCAATTTAGAAAATGATAATATTTGCAAAAGAATAATGCTTTAATTTTTCCAAGGTAGAAAACCTCATAGTAGCAAAACTCGGACTCGACTCGGACTCGAAAATTTCGACTCGGGAGTCAAACTCGGGACTCGGGAAAAAAACTTGGCAAGACTCGGTAAAAACTCGGAAAAAAAAAAATGAAAAAAAAAAATTATTGAAAAAATAAGTTTTTTCATGCATATTACTTATTAGTATATTCTAACACACTTACTCAACATTCAACATTATACAAATAAGAAATTAACAAGAGGAAGGAGAATATTCTAATAGCAAGCTAATAATTTTGTTTTATAATTTTTTTTGGATACATAGGGAGTTGGTTACATCCACACTATTTTTAGTAACTGCCAAGTGCAACTACAAGGGCTGCCCCCAACAAGCCTATACCACCTCATTATTTTATAACCTGGCATGAAGAGGACCACCGGTCACTCGAGATTCATACCATCGTTGTCGGTCTGGCGTGCACTCGGAGGATTCGGAACAGACTATGACCTTTGCAGGCATGACCACTTTGGTTTATAAAATTATAAATAAATAATATAATGACAAAATAAAACTTAATATATAAAGTTCAAAAACATTATTAACATTTTACAAAACATTAAATAATAATAATAATATTAAATAATAATAAACATTACTGTATGACGGAATCAACCTAACTTAGTCCACCATGTTTAATACATAAAATATTCAAATACCATGGTTAATTATAATCGGTGGGTTGTCTAGATTCGATTTCCTAGATGGTTGGTTGGGATCTATTAACTTTACTTTTATTAAAAGGTTCCTCAGAAAAAAAAATTGAAAAAAAAATTCTTCAAATATTAATAAAGCTAATATTTAATCCTAGCCATTTTCCTGTTAAGAATGGGAAGTCGTTTTTGAAAACTGCTTACCAAAATTCAAGGTAGAAGCAACATTCATTATTCGGGGGGAGCTTCGTGTGTAGCAATTGTTTCGTTGGTGGTCGAGGGTTTCAGAGCAAAATAAATTATCGTTTTTAATTTTTTTTCCATTGTCGCGTGGTGGTGTGTATTGGCTGCAATGGCGACAGTGGCAGTGACGACGATGGGAGAGGGTGCATTGAAGGAGAGAAAAGAATGGAAGAAAATGAAGGTGCAAGAACTGTGCGATGAACTTTCTAGAAGAGGTCTCAGCACTAGCGGCCTCAAGCCTTCCTTGATCGAACGCCTCCAAAAATCATGCCATTCTCCGCCCGAATCGCCACATCCCACAGGACATGCATACGTGCATTTTGAAGCAGTTCTCATTCCCAAACAAGACGCGGATGATGTATCCATCGGCGAAAGATATATTTGTATTACAATAAATTATAATTAAGGGATAAGCATTCTGAAGGTTTGAGAAGCAAAATTGCACATTCTCTCGTTAATATAATGAACAAAGATTTCAGCGTCTTGTTCGTGATTGCGCACTGGCCAACATGGATGCTTAAGTCGTGGAGCATCATCAACACTTAACCGTCCAACGTAATTTGATATTTGTATTTCAACTAATGCACTTTTGAAATATCACTTAAGGATATAAACTCCTTGTTTAGATTTGCTTTCTAACTCACTAAGGTTGTTATTTGCTTATATCTCCAATGCAATAATAAATAAACTCAACCTTATATAATGCACCTTATATCTCCTTGCATTTAATAAGAGGCAAATATAAAATTCATGTAAAAATATACCTTCCTTGTAATGTTGTAGGTTGCAAGATGATTAGCTCCTACTTTGACTCCCCTATCCAAGCTTTAGGCATTGTATTTGCTTGTCTTCAACGTATGACAGTGAGCATTGAATGCTCTTACGTTCAATGGGCGCCTTATGACAGTCTTCTCCTCCTTCAATGCACTTTGACCACCGTGTAAGCTATATGAGTGTGCTCTTCTTTATACTAGGCTATTAATACACCAATCTTCCTTGAAACGCATGACACATGGCGCTTTACGTTGCACTAGAATGTAGGATCACTTGCTAGGTGGCATTTGTAGGTTACAACCTTTTGCAAGCGTTATTTTAGGTGGTGCAGGCCTTTGAGCGTTGAATTAATGATTAATATCCCTTCTTGGCTTTGAATGGAGCGTTACTCCAAACCTGGGCGCTCCTTACCTTTGTGCAAGCATTATGTAAATGGGGCGCTCTTCTTCCTTTGTGCCAAGTGGCACAAGATTCCTTTGGTTGGTGTGGCAAGTGGAGGCTCCTTCCCTTGCATGCAACCAACCTCTTCAACGTTCCTTATCACTAGTTCTTGCCAAATTTTGCTAGTTGTTTCGCTCAACAAGCTTTCTCCAATGTATGGTGGCTCCTCTCCAACAAATGGTAGCTCCTCTTCAACAAAGGTGGCTCTACTCCAACGAAGGTGGCTCTAAGGTGCTTCAACGTTGTCTTCTAGGTGGTTGTTCATCCAAGCTTTTATCCTTATCCGCTTGGGTAATGCACCTTGCTACTTGCACCTTGATTTTTGCTACTTATGTTATTTCTTTACGTTGTTCTCCTTGCAACTTGCACTACTGTTGCATTATACGGTCCTTGCTAATGTCGTTATGCTGCCCTTACTTGGTCTCTTTTTAGTTGCAGGTTCTTCTTGCACTATGAGCGCTGCTTTCATGAGACCGATGGCACTGAATTTGGTGTCTTTAGACACCTTGAATACTATGCTTTTGAGCCCTTTAGTTGGCTCTCTTCCCTTTGCTTCAAAGTTTGCTCTTCAACCTTGATGATACGAGTCGCTTGATGACTGTAATTTACTTGTTGTTTTAATACCTTAAGACCCTCTAACTTTTGTCCTCCTTTTGCTACGTTGGACAAGACAAGTATGGTGCAATTATGTAATGTAAATAAATCTGCAATAATTAAGATAAAATACCTTAATTTGCACTAGAATTTTTGAGACTTTTTGGTCTCCTTTTTGAAGCTATCTTGGTCTCCTTTAGTATGAAGGCTTCTTCTCTATCCCTTGATGGTAAATAGTGATTTAATGTTGCCTTCTTGTACTAGGCAACTCTCTCCTCTAACTCCTTTGCTTGGTTAACTTTACAATGATAATTCCAAGCTTTTCAATCATGCAAATAATTACTTTGCACTATACTCTATGCTTTAGAATAGAGTCTTTTTTGCTTTCAATAGAAGGTAGGATGTTGATATTTTTCTTTCTTTCAAAATATATCTAACTCCTCTTTCTTATGTGTAGGTTTTAACCCTTGTAGAAACTATCTTCTGCACTTCCTTGAAGACTTTAAACTTGAAACTTTCTCCTTTGCAACTTTAAACTCTAATGTGGTGCTTAATGAAACTTAATAATGAACTTAATATAAGTGTTCAAATAATGAACCTTTTGCACCTAAGTTGCATACCTTTTTAACCTCCATAGATGATGTATTTCTTGGTGATTTGGATCACCTAATTGCTGCCCTGTGTTAGATGAAATCGCAGCTCTTTCTTTGCTGTCCAAAATAGCTCTTTAACTCACCAATTTGCAGCTTTGAAACTCCTCTAACTTGCTGCCCGAAAATGTAGTTTGGTGGCTTTAACTCTCCTTCAGAATGCACTCTGAAAATCTGAAACTTAGCAGCTATTAATGCTGCCCAAATTGCTACCTTTTTGCTGTCCTCAAATCTGAAATTTTCAGATTGTAATGCAGTCAATGTTTTCTCCTATATATTGTCCTTGAATCTCCCAAATTTGGTAGGAAACTCCTCCAAATCACAGCTAAGACTTGTCTCCTAGAGACCTTCAATTTTCTGCTGTAAAATCAGCAAACTCCTTTCTCCAAGTCAGCCTTCAAATCCTTCAAAGGCAATCTCCAAACTTCTCAAGTTTGGTGGTTTCTTCTAGCTCCTTTCTCCTTCAACCTCCTTGTCGAATTCTGACTTCAATCTTGGCCTATTTGCTGGCCTTCTTCTCAAGAATCTGAATGTCTTGAGGTCTTCGTAAATCTCCTCCGAAATTTGGCAAACTTCTTGCCAAATCCTTCTCCTTTTGGGCTTGTTGTCGGATGGCAACAATTGTCCCAAATCCTTCTTTCTTAGGTGCTTCTCTTTGCTAGCACTCTTCTCCCTTGAGTTCTCCTCAAGTCTTCTTCAATGGACTTCTTCAAGTCTCCTTCAATGAGGCTTTCCTAGCCTTCTCCTTCTTTCTCCTTTCAAGTTAGCTTGAGGCCTTCTCCTTGAGCCTCTAAATCCTGCAGCTTCTCTAGTCTTCTCAAAACTTCAATGAGACCTTCCTTGATCTCTCCAATCTTCAACTATGGAAGTTTTGCAATGAGATCTCTTTCTTGGATCTCTAAAATCTGTTGCTTTTGAAATCTGGAATAGAACTTTTGCTAGTCCTTCTCTATCTTCAATCTTCCAAATCTGGAAGTTCTTCAATGGGACCTCCTGTGGGTCTCTTCATCTTCTTGAGATGCTTTCTTCTTCCACTCTGCAATCTGCAGTCTTCAATATTCTATGAGACTCTTTTCCTTGAGTCTCTTATTTCTTCACTCTGAAGTCTTCAATCTTTATATTTCTATGAGGACCTCCTTCTTGGTTCTCCTCAATCTTCAATGGAGATCTCCAATCTCCAATCTTCTCCAAGACTCTTTTCTGGAGTCTCTACTTCCTTCAATCTGCAATAAGGCTCCTTTGGCCTTTTTCTCTCTTCTGCAATCTGCAAGTCTACAACTCTTGCAATGGGACCTTTTCTTTAAGGCCTCCTAATCTTCAGTCTTCAACTTGTTGCTTCAGGTGTTGGATTGATTCTAAAGAAGATATTCTTCCTAGCTCTCTTGTAGGAAGCTTCCCAACTTTCTTTGAATCTCCTCTTTTCTGCAACAAAGTATTAGAAAAACTGTAATGGAAAAAATTTAAATCTAGAGATAATGAATCTTCACTAGTTGATTTGTCAATCTAGTGGAATCAATGCGTCTTCACGAGTTTTTCTGCAACTCTGTGGAAAGACTCTAGCCAAATGTAATTTCAGAAATTCTGAAAATGAAATTTCTTATCTCCTCTCTCTCTCTCTCTTGTGGCTCTCCCTATTTCCTATCGATCTACCGTGTGCTCTGATACCACTGTTAGCTTTTGATGATATATATTAAAGTAAATGCAACCACAAGATGTAAAATAAGCAAAAAATGATAACTATATGATAATGGCACTATAATATGCAGGAAAAATATATAAGAGACTTTTGCAATAACTTAGAAATATGCCATTAATGAAAGCTCACGAAAATAGTACAATGTAATATAATGGAGGACATGAACACTCCAAAAAATACATGAAGGATCTACATTGTTCTCTCTATACTTACTAGCTACTAATGCTACTTCATTCAACTACACTCAACTGTCTCAAAGGCATATATATAGGGAGATAAGTCCCTTGGCCTTTCATCTACCCATGACTCTTCATCTACCTAACCTATGATTCATGGACATGTGGACTACATGCACATTTACGTCATTGCACATTCTAGCACTTGTGCATATATTACATTGCATGAAGTAACTACTCAAACCTTACTCTAAGGTAAACTCCTACTCTAGTTATGTACCCAAGGTGGTACATTAGCATGTACCAAATAATGTAATATACTCCAACAATGTCAAGAAGCACAAACTTAAGAACTGAAGAATAAATAGAGATTGTATTAAATTTCAAAAACAAAAAAACAAAATACAGATTCAAATATTACAATTTCGACTGATTTTCAAGATAACAAAATGCTGAATTTTGGAACAGGTTACTACCTAGACAAGCACTTCAAAAAAAGCAAGAAAATAATTTCCTACCATGTAAGTAAAGAGGGGGAAGAGCATAAATCAAACAAAACCGTCAACCTCAATTTTTTAATATAATTAGCTTATAAGATGTGACCCTCCTTTTTGACAGTGACAGGTCCACGCTGCTAACAGAGAAAAAGTACATACAAATGCAAAGCATACGTGCATTAACCAGAAGGAATGTATAAATCAAATAGAATTGAAATTTTCACATAAGCAAGATCCAAGATGCAAATTAATTATATTCAAAAATGGGAAACAACAATAAACCACTAGCCCCAAACACGTGGAGCAAATGTCTAACAAGGATTACTCAATGAGAATCATATTTACAGGTTTTGAAAATCCCATACCTCTTTTCTTACACGTACAGAAATAGTAAGGACAAGTAAAAGATATAAACAAGTGTGGTTCCAAGGTAAAGAAATAGTAAACTATGAAGCCTCAGAGCCTCCTTTAGTTGATTCATATATGCAATATGCAGCAACCATCATTGTAAAATTACCAATCACAGTCAATGCACCTTGGATGGCCACCAGTATCTGCAATGGAAATGCAAATGCATCAGAATGAACGCAACATAAGAAATCAAACTATAAAGGCTGTTAAATTACCAGTAAATCCAACTTATGTCTTCACACTCTGCTTCAGTAGAGAGGACCTGTGTATGAATAGTGGTCTCTCTGTGCTATGTTAATGAAATTTATTACAAATACAAGATATTTACAGAAGGCAAGATAGTCACTATGAAATCAATAGCACGTACAGTAAAACAGTCTTCTTTTCTCTTATTTTCAACACCTTTGTAATTGTGAAACTTGAAGTATCTTTCCATGGCTATAGAATTGAGCATGTCAATCATACGGTTCCATAACTAAGACAGTACATTTTTATCAGTAAAGTGATAATGTTTTTGTTTAAGAATTTATACTCAAGAAAATGATATCTGTTCCCTCAGAGGTCATCAAATAATAAATGATTGTTCAAACTCATTACAAACAGTGGTTAGATTACTTCCTTTTAATTGACATATACAAGTCAATCATCAAAAATATGTGATACAGAAGAAGTCAAGTACAAGTGATGTGGGAAGGATTGACATAATGCCATGAAATCAGTTCATAGGGTTTGAGGAAGAACTATTGGGAACAACCTAGTTAGTGGGCATGGCAAATCAGGGGGAAACAGTGTACAGACTATAACTTCACCATATGGCATCCAAAGAGGCCAAAACTACATCAATGTAATCTGCACATCATAATACATCTACTCTACCAGGTTTCAGATCATGTTTGAGTAGTTGACCCTCCACACATGCAGTGAAACCATAAGTACAGGCATACCATACTATGGTCATAGTTTAGTCATATGATATTAAAATTGAGTGCTTCCAAACGAAAACAAATCTAGATTTGAAGGGCTATGCCGCTATCCACCATCCAGTTGTCAAGTTGGAATTAATTTATTCGACCCTTCAAACTGCTGGAAAACAGTATTAAGTACTTTTAACATATCTTGGCCAAACAAAAGCAAAAGAAGTTGAGTTTTGAAATAAATCATCTTCACACGTCTTCAAACTTCCGTGTGCCCACCAAACATAAAGTCAAAAGTTGTCTGCTTAGTACACAAAAACATTGGAAACAGTTCAGGTTTGCTCCAGTTCTTGGAAACTGAAGAAACTTAAAGAAATGAAGGGTTTGCAGCTCAACCAATGCTAAAAATATTTTATAAACAAGAGGGCAAAGGAATATTAGCAAGAGTGGAGACATGCTATACATCCCATTTTCCTGAGGAAAATGGTGTGAAGTTTCAAAAGAGAGCCTCGGTCTCATTTTCTACTTGCAAACCATTGTGCAATACAGTGTAATTTTATTGCACCATGTGGAGTTGAAGAAGTTCATAATAGCCAAGAGAGAATCGAACAAAATCAACACATCACCCAGATTCACAAAAGATAAAAGGAACACAAAAATTTGCAAAAGAAGATAAGGAACTCAAAAAGGAATATGAAAAATATGATATGGTGCCCTTGGACACCAAAATACTTTACTGACAATGAAAGATCTCCAATTGATGTACAAAATGATGGGAGTGGGGGTATAAATATCACCCACGATACAAATTCACACGTCCCAATAACCCTCAAACCAGCATACTATTGGATCACCTAATAGTGCAAGGATCACCTCATAAGGTGAAAAAGGGCCTATAGGCAATACAAATGTGCACCACATTATTACTATTTTGGTTGCAGCCAGAGTAAATAATTATAGATTTCAACATCCCCCCTTAGTTTGAATGGGGAACACAAAAAGAAGACATTACTAAACATCCTCCCTCTATGGAAGCTTTCCCCTGCCAAGACAATCCCACAACCCGATTAATATGATCTTCGGCATGGCCTTAATGAAGATTACCGCAAGCCAATATGCAGAAGCCACATTTATAGGCACAAGCTGACCCTAAGAATGAAGTTGTCGAGTCTAGGGCATTGAAATCTCAATTTGTATGGTCCATTGATACTCCACTTGGTTGCCAACCAAATGGTAGTAGTCTAATTATCACAAAATATAGTATTCGGGCCTTTCTAAGGAAGACAAGTGCTCAAGCAGCACTCATGTCCGCATCCATGCAAGATGTTTCCCAACAATGACTGTTATAATATTTCATTTTTATAGAAGACAGAGATATAGCGTGTTGTTTCTTGGAAAA
The DNA here is from genome assembly GCA_028583015.1 of Wollemia nobilis. Lineage (NCBI taxonomy): Eukaryota > Viridiplantae > Streptophyta > Pinopsida > Araucariales > Araucariaceae > Wollemia > Wollemia nobilis. Next base: position 2,752,378 of record JAQPPZ010002150.1, read on the forward strand.
TTAAGAAAGATGTATAAAGCCGAGAGAAAACAAATATCCCAAAGTAGGCTTCTCTGATCAAGATCATGGGCCTAATCCAGGTTTGAGCATCTTGCAAAAGAATGGGATCTCCTGCATTGCAGGGAATGCTCATGTGAACAGCACCCCTGATGCAGTACAAAATCTGCTTGACAGATTTCTAGTGACTCTTATGAGGCACCTCCATGTATCGGGAACAAAAACTAACAGACAAAACAATGTTTGGTCTAATATGGGTGAGATAGAGAAGACTACTCACTAAAGACCTATAGCCAGTGGCATCAACCTATGGAGAACAATTAGCCTCAAGCTTAACCCCTAAAGCAAAAGGGGTGTGAGGTGGCTTACAATCCTCCATCTTGCAACACTACAATAGATCCACTGCATACTAAGATTGAGAAAGAGAAATTCCTAAAGAGGATTAAACAATATAAATGCCAAAAAAATAATGAAGCAGGCCCAACATTGTTATTGCAAAAGAATCTTGAAGTTGTAGCTTCATCTCTTGAATCATGGATGTCAAGCTTGCACAAATCATTAGTTCATCAATATAGATGCTTGAGGTAAGCATCATGCTCAACCTTCTAGACAAAAATCACAAATAGGAAAGAAAACGATCTTCTCATACAACGCTTGAGGTGCATGCCAAAGTCCATATAAGAACTTCCTAAGTCTGGAAACCAATGGTATGGGCCCATGCTGAGCAAAGCCCGGTGGCTACTGCATATAGATCCCCTCGTGAAGGTCTCCATGAAAAAAAGCACTCTTGACATCCATTTCAAGAACCAAGACAATGAAATGACAATGGCAAGTATCATGTAAATAAAGTCCATGCGAGTAACAAGCATAAAAGTCATGGTTCAGTCAACTCCTTCCTTTTGAGAAAACCCTTTTGCAGCAAGATTTAAAAAGTGCTTCTCAATCTAACCATCTACAACCAACTTGGTTTCATAGACCCATTTGCACCTCACAATTTTCTTTCCCTTAGACAAAGGAACTAGCTCCTATGTCTAATTCTTCATAAATGAGTCATATTTTGCTACTATGGCTCCTTCCAATTCATGACACCCCTGAGCCTCATTGTAAGCGGTAGGATCTCTATCAACATTCATCTTGGTAAGAAAAGCAAAAGGTGGATGGGGCTTCAGATGATGTTCTTGCAGAAGAAAGTCTCAAGGGCTTTAAGCATCGACCTAACCCTCTTAAACATATGCCTAGCCATATGCAGAGAAGTAACTAGAGGTGGTATTGAACACATAACCTTATACTTGTGGGTATGGGTCCTTAACCAAAAAGAAGAGGATCTGAAACATCGAAATATGAAGGAAATGTTGGACTCTAGAGCATACTTTAGAGTATCTTCCCTAAAGTATATAGGTTCTAAATATTTAAAATTCATTTAAATATAGTTGCACCAACTTTCATATTTAAGAGGAAATCTGTTTTGTTGTGAGAGCATATAGGGAATTGTTTAGAGTGTTTCTAAACATAGTAGGAGCAAGTAAGATCTCCATAATAGTAGAGATTTCAAACTGATTGGAGTGCTATAAAAGCCTTGTAATTTCTTCTGATTATAAATCTAATGAGCATGTTTTCTCATTTTGGTATCAGAGCAGGTTTTCTCAGATGGATCAAAACTTGTGGGGAGTGGTGTGAAGAGATTTGAAGCATGCACTTTGTCAGAGAAACTCAAGTGGCTAGCACTCAGCAGAGTTGCAAGGAAGAGCTCGAGTAAATCATTAATATCTCACGCATCCTGAGGTATTTGCTTATGAAATTTTGAGGGTTGTTAGATAATTGTATAAAGAGGATGCAGTCAAAATTTCAGGTGATTTGGAGCTAATTTGCTGATTTTATTAGCATTTTGAGTTTTTTAATAAAATGGTTGTATAAGGTGGAAGATAAGGTATTTGCTTCTCAAATTTTGAGAGAAATATTATTTAGATAAAATCATAATTCAGACAAAATTTCAGGTCATTTGGATCTGTATTGATCGATTTGTGTGAATATTGATTTTTTCTTCAAAAATCCTAGATCCGGAATTGTGATAAAAAGGGAAAAAGTAAATGATCACATCTTTTTCACCTTTGTGAATTTTCTTCTAAAATTTGGAGGGTTTTCAGATTATTGTCTCAGAAATACAGAGTTTAATTTTCAGAAATTTTGGAGCTGTATGGATTGATTTATGTGAAAAACACTGAGGTTGTCTCAAAAACACTCTAAGATCTAGAAAGGGCAAAAGTAAATTGATCACATATTTCTCATTTGTGTGAATTTGCTTCTGAAATTTAGTGGATTCTCAGATACGTATATTAGAAGTCTACAGGAAAAATTGCAGTTTGTTTCAATCAGTATTGGCCGATTTATGATAAATTTGGTGCTTGAGACTTTGGTAAATAAAAAGAAGCATGTATTTTTGCAATTAGAGGTTAATTCTAAGAGATTGACTTAAAAGGTTGAGTCAATTGAGTAAAAGAAGATTTGTTGTTGTTCTTTATTGCAAAAAAAATGTATTAGAAGCTATCTACATTATTCCAAAGTTTTTTTTATTAGCATCAATGGCTGCCAATAACAATCTTCCCATTCCTGAATTTAATGGGTTAGATTATGAGTATTGGTCCATCAAGATGAGGACCTTACTTATTGGAAAAGGGCTATGGGATATAGTTGAAGAAGGTTATGCAGAACCTGTAGATTGGACAACCTTGAGTGCAGCAGATAAAACCAGCAAAAAGGATGCCCAAAAGAAGAATTCATCTGCCCTCTATCATCTTCAAGCTGCTTTGGAGAAGAGCATATTTCCAAGGATTGTTTCTTGTTTATCAGCCCAAGAAGCATGGAAAGCCTTGAAGGATAGTTATCAAGGTAGTGATCAGGTGAAGCAAGTGAGGCTTCAAACCTTGAAGAGGGATTTTGAAAACTTAAAGATGCAAAATGATGAAAATGTTGGTGATTATTGTATTAGAGTAAAATCCATTGTAAACAAAATGCAAACCCTTGGAGATGACATCAAAACTGAAGTAGTGGTGAAGAAAGTGTTGAGGACACTTCTTCCTAAATGGAAATGTTAGCATTTTTGCCACATAATTTTTTGATAAACTTTGGCCTAAGTATGGAGCTTTAAAGCGGCAAAGAGCATGCGGAGGTGTTCGGGTTTTCACGGGCCATAAACGAGGGCGATAAAATGGATGAAATAAGCCTTGGATATTTTATCATTGCAGTTCTTTTCGCTAGCTTTCCGACGATATATTATAATAGGCGATCGGGTCAGCGGATCAAAAGTTATGGCCCCGGGAAGCAGGTCCAGGAAGCTCAATTTCGGGCCAGAAAATATTCTAAGTGTCGGGCCCCGCCCGACTGCGCTCATCCTCCCGACTACGCTCATCCATTTGTGCGCAATAGGGCAGAAAGACAGGAAGAAGCAGCCAGAAAATATTTTAAGTGTCGGGCCCCGCCCGACTGCGCTCATCCGCCCGACTGCGCTCACCCACCCGACTGCGCTCTTAATTTTGTGCGGACTTGGGGAGCTGAGCCCAATATTTTACTAAGTGTTGCCGCAACCCGACTTCGCAGCGAAGTCGGGCTGCGCTCTCAATTTTGTGCACACCTGGGCATTGTCAATGAGGGACATCCAAAAAATGCCTAAGTGTTGGGATCACCCGACTTCACAGCGAAGTCGGACTGCGCCCTCAAACTTGTGCGCAATTGGGCAGCTCACTTGAAGAAAACGGCTAAGTGTTGGGACTGCCCGACTTCGCAGCGAAGTCGGGCTTCGCTCACTGACCTGTGCGCACTCGGGCAAAGAACGTTGAAACCTGCCCAGAAATTTTCTAAGGCACGGAGGCCTTCCCAACTGCGCTACTTCCCCCCTGCGCTGCCCGGTTGCGCTCCAATTTTGGGCGAAGTCGGGCAAGAGAGAAAGTGTGAGCTCCTAAGGCAGATTTTTCCCCTTATCAGATTCCGACAGGTGTCCAGCCTCGAGATTCGAGTCAGAGATGTGACGGGAGGTGTGCGAGCGTGAACTGACTTATTGTACCTCAACTGCCCTCAGTCAAGCTGACTCGAAGCATCATCCACCGCACTGCCACGTAGCTGCTAATTTTTCAGGTGGACCTTGCTGCAAGTACGTTCCATGCCGGCAGAGGTCAACATCAACCGCTTTTTGCCGCTTTTGTCAGCTTTGTCAGCTTTTGTCAGGTCTGGGATCCTGTGCCCAAAGTTGTAATGGGGGGAAAATTTGCGCTATAAATAGCAGCCTCATTTCATTGTACAAGGGTGGAGGGGGGACATATTGCTAGAGGACTCTGCTGTGACGGATCACCTTCTAATTAATTCAAAGCATCCTTGGCTCTGCTTCTTGTCTCTGTCTTTTATGTTGCCTTCTGCTAGTATTTCTGCTTCATGTCCATTTATATTTCTGTCTGTTTGAATTCTGAATCCCGGATTTGAGCATTGGTGATTATTTGGATCTGGAATACAAAACAGAAGGATACATAGGATAGAATTGCAGTTGCAATTTCTGTTACATGCTTTGTTTTAATTGTTGTTGGTTTAGATGCAAATTTGTGATCGTGCTGCTTGTTCTCCCCCCACCCGAAACGCATGATATTTACATCTCTTTCCTGTTCCCTTATCTTTTTCAATCTCTTTCCAGTTCCCTTCACCTTTTTAATCTCTTTCTTGCACCCTTATCTAAAACCCCCCCAAGTAGGTTAGGAAAGGAGCCGGCCTTCTCCGGAGATCGGCACGGGGGGCATCCCTTCCTCCCGGCCTTTCAATGTTGGTCTGCGGGTCTAGGGCGCATTGACACACCAAGTCCTTCCCAGGTGGCGGATCCGTGGCCAACAGGAACCATATAGCTATCATAATTGAAGAGTCTAAAGATTTGTCTACTTTATATTTTGATGCTCTAATTGGTTCCTTGATGTCTCATGAAGAAAGATTGCAGGGTGCTACATCTACAAGTTATGGAGGTGATGAGAAAGCATTCTCATCCAAAGAAGGTGATAATGCACAAGGAAGAGGACAAGGACAAGGACAAGGAAGAGGCCAAAGGAGAGGCAAAAGAAGAGGACGGGGTAGATCAAGAGGTGGCAATCAAGGAAGAGGAGGTGACAAATCAAAGAAATCTTGTTACAATTGTGGCAAGGTTGGTCACTTTGCTAGAGATTGTTGGTCCAATACTTCTCAAGATGGGAGAGGTCAATATGGAAACTATGGAGAAGAGGAAGGAGCTTCTTCAAATTTGTTCCTCACCTATGGAAAATCAAATCAAAATCTTAATGAAACTTGGATTTTGGATACTGGTTGTTCCAATCACATGAGTGGCAAAGAGGAGCTCTTTGCTACAATGGATTCCTCCTACAAATCAAAGATCAAATTGGGCTATGACAAGGCACTACAAGCTGAAGGTATTGGAGCCATGGAGGTTCCAACAAAAGAAGGCACCAAGAAGGTAAATGACATCTATTACACCCCCAAACTCCAACATAATTTGCTTAGTGTTGGACAAATGATGGAGAAGAACTATAGGCTTGTTTTTGATGAAGGAAAATGTGTCATTTTTGATAAAAACAATTGTAGTAGAGTTATTACACAAGTACCTATGACAAAGAATAGGTTGTTTCCTCTTAAGTTTGGGGAACAAGGAGGTGCTCAACTTGCTAGTGTAGCTATTGCTAATCCAAGTGTGCTTTGGCACTTGAGATTTGGTCATCTTAATTTTGCAAGCTTGAAATTGTTGACTTCTCAAGCTATGGTGAGTGGACTTCCAAGAGTTGATGAACACAAGGAGGTGTGTGAAGGGTGTGCTTTGGGAAAGCACTCAAGATCCAAGTTTCCAAAGGGACAAGCGTGGAGAGCTAGCCATCCACTCCAATTGGTGCATTCGGACATTTGTGGTCCAATGCAAACCAAAAGCATTGGTAACAACTCTTACTTTCTCACTTCCATTGATGATTTCTCTAGGATGTGTTGGATTTATTTTTTGAAAACTAAAGATGAAGCTTTTGATTGTTTCATAGATTTCAAAAATAATGTAGAGAATCAAAGTGAGTTTGTTGTAAAAAGTCTTAGGACTGATAGAGGAGGAGAGTATTCTTCAAATGCATTTCTAAAATATTGTAAATATTGTGGAATAAAAAGGCAATTCACAACTGCCTACACCCCACAACAAAATGGTGTGGCTGAAAGAAAGAACAGCACTATAGTAGAAATGGCTAGATCAATGCTGCAAACTAAGCATCTAAGTAACATGTATTGGGCTGATGTTGTTAGAACTAGTGTTTACATTTTGAATAGGAGTCCTACTTCTAGTTTAGATGGTATTACTCCTTATGAAGAATGGTATGGCAAAAAGCCAAATGTAAAACACTTTTAAGGTTTTTGGTTGTCTTGCATATGCCCACATTCCTGATGAGCAAAGAAAGAAACTTGACCCCAAAAGTCAAGCATGTATTTTTGTTGGATATTGTGAGTCTTCCAAAGCATATAGGCTCTATAATCCCAAAACACATAAAATTGTACTCTCTAGGGATGTAATTTTTGATGAAGGGGGAGAATGGGGTCATCAAAAACTTTTTGTTGATGATGGATCTCATGATGCAAGTTCCTCTCAAGTGCAGCAAGTGCAGCCCAAAAACAGCAAAGGAAGTCCTCCAAGCCCAAGTATGAGTACTACTTCAAGTACAACAGATGCTTCTCCAAGTCCTTCTCCACAAAGATCAGTAAGTTCTTTACCAATGGATATTGATTCTCCATCAAGAGGTAAAAGAACACTTCAGCACCATCCATCTTTTCAAATGTTGGATAAGAATTTCCAGAAAAGATACACTAGAAGTCAAGCTAGTGAAATGAATGCAATTTTGAAAAGACTTGAAAATCTGCATATGTATGGTGATGATGACTCCCAAGAGCCTAAGGGAGATGTAGTCAATTATGCTTTAATGACTAGTGTAGAGCTAGAGCCATCTAGCTATGAAAAAGCAAGTGCTCATGATGTATGGCAACAAGCCATGAAAGAGGAAATGACCTCTATAAAAAGAATGATACTTGGGAGCTAGTGGAGCTTCCTAAGGGTAAGAAATGTGTTGGATACAAATGGGTCTACAAGACCAAATTCAATGCTGATGGAAGCATTGAAAGACACAAGGCAAGACTTGTAGCAAAAGGGTTCACTCAGAAGTATGGGATTGACTATGAGGAGACCTTTGCTCCTGTTGCTAGACAGGAGACAATCAGATCAGTACTTTCTTTGGCTGCCCACAAAGGGTGGAAAATTCAGCACATGGATGTAAAGAGTGCCTTTCTCAATGGGTACTTGAATGAAGAGGTTTTTGTGCAACAACCTCAAGGATTTGAAGAACAAGGTAAGGAGCACCTTGTCTACAAACTAAAGAAAGCATTGTATGGACTCAAGCAAGCACCAAGAGCATGGTACTCACGCATTGATGGCTACTTTCAAAGGTATGGATTCACTAGGAGCAAAAGTGAACCTACCCTCTACTACATGAAACAAGGTAAAGACATTCTCATTGTATGCTTATATGTGGATGATCTAATATTCATGGGTAGTAGTGCTAAGATGAATGAGGAGTTCAAACACTCCATGATGAAAGAATTTGAAATGAAAGATCTAGGTTTAATGCATTACTTCCTAGGCATGGAGGTACATCAAACAGATAAAGGGATCTTCATATGTCAACACAAATATGCTCAAGATATGATCAAGAAATTTGCTATGGAGCAATGCAAGCCTGTTGCAACTCCAACGGGTCATGGGATCCAATTGAGCAAAGATGATGGAGCACCAAAAGTTGACATGACCACTTACAGGAGCATGGTTGGGAATCTAATGTTCCTCACCAACACAAGGCCCGATATTCAATATGTTGTTTCTCTTGTTTCAAGGTATATGGCCGATCCATCTGAACTTCATCTACAAGCAACTAAAAGAATTTTGAGATATGTAAAGGGTACATTGGATTTTGGGATCCATTACCACAAATGTAATTCTGTAAAATTAGTTGGCTTTAGTGATAGTGATTGGGGCAGCAATATAGATGATAGAAAATCTACTTCAGGGAATTGTTTTAGTCTTGGGTCAGGACTAATTACTTGGAGTTCCAAAAAGCAAATAGTTGTAGCATTATCATCTACTGAAGCTGAGTACATAGCCATCACAAATGCTAGTACCCAAGCTTTATGGTTGAGAAAAGTACTTGAAGAAATAGGAGAAAGACAAAGTGGTCCTACAAGATTGTACTGTGACAATATGAGTGCCATCCAATTGGCACATAATCCTATCCACCACAGCAGGTCAAAGCACTTTGACATGAAGTATCACTTCATTCGAGACATGGTGGAGAAACAGGTGATTGAGCTACAACATTGCAGCACTTTGGACAACATAGCGGACATCTTCACCAAAGGAGTTGCGAAAGCTCAATATATAAAGCTGAGAGACTGTCTAGTTAGTCCTCTCAACTTTAAGGGGGAGAATGTTGGACTCTAGAGCATACTTTAGAGTATCTTCCCTAAAGTATATAGGTTCTAAATATTTAAAATTCATTTAAATATAGTTGCACCAACTTTACTATTTGAGAGGAGATCAGTTTTGTTGTGAGAGCATATAGGGAATTGTTTAGAGTGTTTCTAAACATAGTAGGAGCAAGTAAGATCTCCATAATAGTAGAGATTTCAAACTAATTGGAGTGCTATAAAAGCATTGTAATTTCTTCCGATTATAAATCTAATGAGCATATTTTCTCAATATCCAGACTAAAGTGCTAGGGGAAAAAGGAGCAATCTCATCCAATATCCACACAATAGCAGAACTGGCCAATATCAAAATGTTGGGGGCAAGTATCAACAAGAACCAAATGGAACAATGAAGAATCACCAAGAAGAGTCAAAAGAGATCTAAAAGACCCATGAGCAAGAAACTCTCAAAAAAACATCTCTCTGAACATTTTTGTTTGAGATCAATTCAACTATAATGCTTCAAGAGTATGCTTTAAAAAAATTATTGCCATCAAAACTTTTCACTTGATGTTCTTGTTTCCTCATCAATATTAAAATATCCTAGTGCTGAAATATGTTTGTTTATTGTCTTAATATAATTGATTGGCATCAAATAAAGGGTGGTCAGAAATTATTGCAAATGGTAGGAGGTAGTAGCAATAAAAATAATTATCAACTCATTCTGGAACATGATCAGAAGGTAGTCTCCAATGACAAAGATATATGCAAAGAAGCCAGCAAATGCCAGTGCTTTGGTTGCTTCTGCAGAGATAAACAGCATTCTGCTACGATGATTAGCATCTTTTCCTTATGAATCAATGACTGATGGTAATATGACACTAACATCTCTATCCAAACTTCAAAGTCCAGGCACAGAAGATAAGCTAACCTTCACCTGCAGTCCAAACAATCTGGGCAGACATTTATTACCAGTTTCAGAATTTACTCTGCCAAATCTACTTGAGTTTCAGAATCTAGATGTATCTCTCAGTTTTTCTATGTGTGCAACAACTCCCACGTATGTCAAGAAGCACAAACTAAAGGAGTGAAGAACAAATAGAGAAAAAGTACATACAAATGCAAAGCATATGTGCATTAACCAGAGGAATGTATAAATCAAATAGAATTGAATTTTTCACATAAGCAAGATCCAAGATGCAAATTAATTATATTCAAAGATGGGAAACAACAATAAACCACTAGCCCCAAACGCGTGGAGCAAATGTCTAACGAGGATTGCTCAATGTGAATTGCATTTACGGGTTTTGAAAATCCCATACCTCTTTTCTTACAGGTACAGAAATAGTAAGGACAAGTAAAAGATATAAACAAGTGTGGTTCCAAGGTACAGAAATAGTAATCTATGAAGCCTCAGAGCCTCCTTTAGTTGATTCATATATGCGATACGCAGCAACCATCATTGTGAAATTACCAATCACAGTCAATGCACCTTGGATGGCCACCAGTATCTGCAATGGAAATGCAAATGCATCAGAATGAATGCAACATAAGAGATCAAACTCTAAAGGCTGTTAAATTACCAGTAAATCCAACTTATGTCTTCACACTCTGCTTCAGTAGAGAGACCTGTGTATGAATAGTGGCCACTCTGTGCTATGTTAATGAAATTTATTACAAATACAAGATATTTACAGAAGGCAAGATAGTCACTATGATATCAGTACCACATACAGTGAAACAGTCTTCTTTTCTCTTATATTCAACACCATTGTAATTGTGAAACTTGAAGTATATTTGCATGACTATAGACTTCATATTATTTTTTTCATTTATTGGTTATAATTGAGCATGTCAATCATACGGTTCCATAACTAAGACAGTACATTTTTATCAGTAAAAAGATAATGTTTTTGTTTAAGAATTTATACTCTAGAAAATGATATCTGTTTCCTCAGAGACATCCAAAAGTAAATGATTATTCAGACTTGTTATGAACAGTGGTTAGATTACTTCCTTTTGATTGAGATATACAGGTCAATCACCAAAAAGATGTGATATAGAAGAAGTCATGTACAAGTGATGTGAGATGGATTGACATAATGCCATGAAATCAGTTCATAGGGTTTGAGGAAGAACTATTGGAACCATAGTTGAAATGAAATGAAATATTATTAATGTCCGCGGTGGGCCAAAATAAGACCCAAGGGACTCTATATGAAGGACAATAATGACTGTCAGCTAGCAGGCTAAAAAGCCCAACAAAGAAAAGACCTAAGATAAATACAAGACAAAACCCGACAACTGAGCCAAAGAGAAAGGGAAAAGAAAAGGGAGAGTAGGGGGGGGGGAGGGCCGTAGTCCAGAAGAGAGGAGTGCACGCCAAGAAGAATGGAGAGAGAGAAGGAGGGGGGAGGGAGCAGCCCAGAAGGGGCAAGCTCCAAGGACCCCCAAAAACTAAACTCTCCTAATAGTCAAGGCCGAAGTACTGGAGCTAAAGAAGTCCCTAATATGTCTCTGACCAGCACTAGTTTCGAACCCTGACAAACTGCAAATCTGCAAAGAATCTGCAAAATCCCGATTTTTTTGCCAATTTTTTAAAATGCCGATGCAATCTGCAAACTCTCGGCGATGCAAAGATTTTTTGAATATTTTTTGCCGATTTTTTTTTAAATTAGCATCGCCAAATTTTCAAAAAATCTGCAATTTTTTTTTTCTTTTTTTTTTTTTAAGGCTACGGCTAATTTAGGGTTTTTTTATGCAAGCCCATTTTTCAGCTTTTAATGTTTGAACTTTGAAGTTTAAAGTTTAAACCCTAAACCTAAAACCCTCTTTTTAAGTAAATATTGCTGTCTGATAACTATGTATGTAAGCCCATTTTTCAGCTGTTAATATTTGAAACTTTGAACTTTGAAGTTTAAACCCTAGGCCCTAGGGTTTTGGATTTTGGGTTTTTTTTTCCTCTTCTTTTTAAGTAAATATTGCTGCCTGGTAACTATGTATGCAAGCCCATTTTTCAGCTGTTAATTCATTGTAATATGCATGAAAAAAACTTTTTTCAATGAAAATTTTCGTTTTCTTCGATTTTTTTTTTTGCCGATTCTCGATTTTTGTCAATTTTTAAAAATGCTGATTCTTTGCCGATTCCGATTTTCTCAACTATGATTGGAACAACCTAGTTAGTGGGTATGGCAAATCAGGGGGCAGCAGCGTACAAACTATAACTTGACCATATGGCAGCCAAAGAGGCCAAAACTACATCAATGGAATCTGCACATCTTATCACATCTACTATACCAGGTTTCAGATCAAGATTCAAGTAGTTGACCCTCCACACATGCAGTGAAACCATAAATACAGGCATACCATATTATGGCCATAGTTTAGTCATTCAGTATAAAAATTGAGTGCTTCCAAAGGAAAATGAAACTAGATTCGAAGGGCTATGCCGCTATCCACCATGCAATTGTCAAGTTGGAATTAATTTATTTGACCCTTCAAATTGCCGAAAAACAGTATTAAGTACTTTTAACATATCTTGGTCAAACGAAGTCAAAAGAAGTTGAGCTTTGAAATAAAGCATCTTCACACATATTTACAAACTTCCATGTGCCCACCAATCATAAAGTCAAAAGTAGTCTGCTTAATACCCAAAAACATCGTAAACAGTTCAGGCTTGCTCCAATTCTTGGAAACTGAAGAAACTTAAAGGGTACGCATCTCAACCAACCCTAAAAATATTTATAGACATGAGGGCAAAGGAATATTAGCAAGAGAGGAGACATGCTATACATCCCATTTTCCTAAGGAACACAGTGTGAAGTTTCAACAGTGAGCCACGATCTCATTTTCTACTTGCAAACCATTGTGCAATATAGTGTACTTTTATTGCACCATGTGGAGTTGAAGAAGTTCATAATAGACGAAAGAAATGCATGAAATTGTGAACTGTTGATCTAAAATTAGATTAGGTTTTTACTTTTCAAGTATAAATAAGAGAATGATTCTCATTGTAAGGGTCCTTTGGCTACCCAACATACTAGAGCTAGCAAAGATTGGCCAAGTGTTTGGAAACAATATGCCCCACTCCAGCCTAATGCAACCCACTGTAGGTGAGCCCCTCTCAAATCACCCCACTCCAAGTGAGCCCCACTCCACTTGGTGCACCTCCCTCGAACTGTCTCGCTCTCCAATGCACCTCACTTTGAGCACCCCACTCCGAGTGAGCCCCGCTCAAAGCGTTCAGCTGTGGGTAAGCCCCGTTCTGCTTGGTGTGCCTTGCTCAATGTAGCGCCTCACTCAAACCACCCTATTCAAAGTGCCCCACTTGTAGCATCCCACTCAAACCGCCCTATTCAAAGTGCCCCACTCGGACCATTTTGCTTGTAATGACTTCCCTAGAGTGCCTAGCTCGAACAACCCTAGAACGTCCCACTCAAAGAGCCCCGCTTGAAGCAACCGATACCTCACTCCAATTGCAAGTCCATTTTTGGCCATTGTGCCCGCATGAAATTGTGAACTGCTAGTCCAAAATTAGATTAGGTTTTTACTTTTCAAGTATAAATAAGAGAATGATTCTCATTGTAAGGGTCCTTTGGCTACCCAAAGATACGATATCTTTAGATCATTGTACTCAACACTTTGAGATCAATAAAACAAAGAATTGCGCTTGACATTCATGAATTATTGTGTCTTTGACCTTTATCTTATGGATGTGTGGAACTAGTAGCACTGCTCTTTTTCCCTCTATTAGTCGTTTCTTCATAATATGGCTGATTACTTTGGAGATCTGATCACAGTGAAGTTATTTGGTATCTACTGGAATTGCTAATTGCACCAATCTTGAACCTTGCTAAAACTTTGGACGTATTTACGTTTTCTTGTTTTCTTTCTCTTACCCTTTTCCTCACAAAGTAGATTAGATTTACTTTTCATGCACTTAGATTAGATTTTAATTTTTACACAATTAGATTAGTTTCTTTTACATTTTCAATAAGGTTTAAAGGGAGCCGGCCCAAGATCCAAAGGTTGGGGAGAGTAAGACCCTCCCAATCCATTTGTTGAATTATGGGCACAAATCACACTGGGCAATTTCCGTGTTCAACAATTCTAGCACATCGGTGGGACTCACAAGGGTGATTTCAATATATATTTGATCTTATGCCACCTGCACATAATTTTGTAGATTTGCACAAGTATACTTCATGTCCTTTCAAATTTACCAAAAGGATTGTGTGTTACACCAACACACACGAAACCCACAAATCTTTTTTGCATCGGAAATTTACGAGTTGCTTTTCAATTCAACTTTCATAACCTCATTCATAATTTTCATGCAAATGGCAACTCCGTTTGAATTGATCCAGAATCTTGCCTAACTTGTGATTTGTGAATCTTGCTTTTATAGGAACGAAAGAGAGCGATGACAAGCGAAAACAAGAGTGAGCAGAAGCGAGACTGCATGACAATAAATTTCTCATGTCCGATGCGCCATGCTCGGAGCATCCTGCTCAAAGCACCCCGTTCAAAGCATCCCACTCCCCCATTCTGTAGACAGGGGTGAGTACATTCCCGATACAGGTGATGACAGTTAGTATCAGGGTTAGGCAAGGTAACAAATGGTCTAATTGATAGGCTAACTCGGGCTATCAAGGGTCCAGACGTTGGATAGACAGGTGCAGACGTCTGGGACTATGTCAGACGTCTGGTCTAGACGTCTGGGAGCCAGACGTCAGGTTATGGCTGGACGTCGGGTGAAGGGGCTGACGGCTAGCCGTCTGGTGGTGACCAGACGTCCGGCTAGACGTCAGGCCTCAGCGAACGCTCAACCGCCATAACCGCTTCTGCTCCAGCACCTGTTCGTCAATACGCAACAACAAACCTGCAACAATAATTCACCAGTCGAAAACCTGCAACATAGCCATTAATGCTTCAAACCTGCAACAACTCCATTAATGGCAGCAACTCGTAACTCAACTCAACACTCAATGCATACACGAAATATGGATCAGAATAACAGTATTTGTATTATGCTTCAATCACGATTACAGCATACAATGGTGATCTCAGACAAAGTCTGTGCTCTCTCTCTCTGTCTCTGATTATCTACAAATGTTTGAAAAGGGGGTATTTATAAGGCTGGAAGTTGGTTATCCCAACCAACTTCCCCAACCACTTCTACAACCGAATCTGCTAACTAATTGCTAATTAGACGTCTGGTGACTGGCAACACTGGACGTCTGACTTACAGACTGGACGTCTGATGCCAACACTTAGACAAAATTGCTCAATTACATTCAAAATTGTTGGAGGATGTGCTAGTCAGTCCTAGACATCTATCCTCCCCTTCGAAGAAATCGATGTCCTCAGCGACCTTCTCCGCTCCGTTGCTGAAGTTCCAGCCTCAGTTTGTTGTACTTCGTTGGTGTAGCAACTCTTGTGATTGTTCATAGTCCTGAAGCCTTTGACAATATTGGTCCCGTTCCTCCTTGAGTCTTTTGGCATAGTTATAATATTTTGCCCATTCAACTTCAAAGGTATTTGCTTGCTCTTCAGTCTTCTTCAGGTTCGTCAGTAGTTCTGCTTCTCGGCTGCGGAACATATCCTTCAACAATTCCTCTGAAAGAGAAGCTGTTGGTGCACCTGTTTGTTGTTTTGCCCTCCGCAGTTCTTCCTCCAAAGCTGCATTTCTGTTCAGCAGTTCTTCTTTTTCTTGAGCCCAAGTGCGCTCCTGCTGGCTTCTACTGACTACAAATGCGGCTGCCTGCTTAACCAACAGTTCTTTTTGGTTCTTGAGTTGGTCTATCTCTTCTGCTGCTACTTGCAATTTCAGATTCCTGTCTACCAACTCAGTTTGTAAACTTCCATTGACCTCCTTCATCCCTTCGTGAACTTTTTCCATGCGTTCCATGCCCTCAGCTAAGAGTTTATCCTTTTCCAACAGAGCCTGTGTAACTTCTTGCTCCATGATGTCCTTAGTTGTACTAATGTGTTTGATTCCCTCACCCAACCACTGCAACAAGTGTGCGAGGAAATTCAATTGTGTATACATTGGCAATAGTTCTGGCACCACTTCCACCTGTGTGCCGTGCTCCGTAACCCGTGGTGGATTCTTGCCTTGGCCGCAAACATAAATCTGTTCAGTCTCACAATAAAGACTTGGTGTTCTGTCTGGTAATTTGGTTATATCTTCCATTGTTTGCACTCGGCCTGTAGGTAGTGACCAGGGTTGCCTTGCGTAAATTTTGGAAATATCTCTTCGCCAAGGTCCTTGAACTGCCCACTGAACCAATCGGTCAAGTTCTTCTTCCACCATGCCTTGTCATTTCTTCCATTGGCCCATACAGGCGCTGCTGAACTGTAAACTCAGACTCTGCATCACTTGTGCCAATTTCTCAAAACAGCGTGCTGCGTTCTCATCCATTTCATCTGAGGGATCCATAAAATTCGGTAACTTAAGGAGAATCTCCTGGGACCAAGCATCGATCTGTTCGGTCTCTTGTGCCTTTGCTTTGCATTTATCTTGCTGGCGAACAGATGGGCTTCCTATAGCCTATCCCACGGTTCCACTATCCTCTTCGTCCTGTTCTTCGTTTTTCTCTAGGTCTACCCATTCCGGTGACTGTTCTTTTCCATCCTTAGTGCTACCTATACCCGGAATCTCTGTTGGTGTTTCCTTTGTGGGCTCTTTTGTTCCTTTCTCCCACTGTTCAGAATCGCTGGCTAAAGTTCCACTCCATAACTACTACTTATTCCTGCAGCTTTCCTGGCTGCTGCTATCTTTTCCGCTGTAGCGAACATCTCCTCAATGGAAAATGTGCTCAACGTATCTACCAATGTTGTCGGTCTTGCCACTGGTTTCTCAGATACATCAGGTGAACCCATACGCACTATGTGCTCTTCTGCAACAATCCTCTCCTCTGTTCCTACTGGATTAGCTAAACTTGTTCCAGCTGCCGGATCCTGCCTTGTAGCTGCTGTGGAAAACTTAGGTTCTTCTGTTGGCTCCAGTTCCCGAGTACGAGCTACTTCCAAATTCTTTGCTATCTTCCGTAATGCTTCCTGTGAGAGATTCTGTGGAGGCACATCGAATCGCCCCTTCTTCTTTTGTCTGGGTTCATCTGGATATTGAGCCTCGTTTTTGTTTTTGTACCTCCGACTAACGAGTCTGTGTGGCTCCCTTATCCTCCCCTTCTAACGCGGCCACCAGCTTCTCCTAACGTGGTTTGTGGGAAGTCTACTTTACCCTTGCCTTCTTTGCTGGCGTCTTCCTAGCTGGAGATTCTATCGACCTACAGATGGATGGTGCTTCTGGTGGCACGTCCCTTTAAGCCTTAAAGTCTGGGATAGAAATTTCTGCTCTTGCTACCGCATCCAGAATCAGTCCAATTGCATGGAACGTCATCGAGAAATTCTTTGTTGTTCTTAGCAGAAATGTTTGTATCCGGTTGGACAGATATGTTGCCCAATCATACTGTTCTCCCCGTTCTACTCCTTGTAGATACGAAATCAGCCAAATTGGCAGATCTGAACTTCGCTGCTCTCCCGACAGCCTAGACATGATCACGTTCATTATCACTTCATATCCTTCATTCCGGAGTTGTGGTTGCTTGACTCCTCTTCCGTCGTGAACGCTGAGCATCTTCTCTACTTCTTCCTTTGTGAGATTTGTCACACTCATAATCAGCTCTGTCGTCTTCTTCGGATCCCTTTCGTTCAACACTGGTTGTCCTCTCAAAGGAAGCCCGAACGTTTGCTGGAAAGCTTCGGGAGTAAATTCAATTTCTAGTGTTGTACCCTCTATCTCCACCAGACTGTTGTGCCTTCTCTCATCATAGGTCTCCAACATCTGCACTAGATACTCCTTAAAGATCTCCCGGTCAAAGTGAGGAGCCTGCAAAATAAAATGTACCCCCGCTTCCTTAATCTTGGATTTCACAGGATAATCCCTGGGTACATCTTCCCACCACTGCCGACAAAATTCTCCTGTCGGACACTACTGGAATTGGTGTTTCTCCACTTGGGTGGATCTCCTTCCCTCGGCGGGTTGCCATTTTCGGTACTTCTCTTCTCCCCCTCGACTGTCCAGCTTCCGTATTTTTCAGCTGACTTCTCATTGCAACCTCTTGCTGGTGCCGTAACCGCTTGGCTACCACTGATTCCGGTTCAGGTTCACTCCAGGCAGAAGTCTTTCCACATTTATGTTGTGATGACCTCATATTCCCCTTGGATGGCCCTAGGCGTCAGGTATCCGAGTTGTTTGGTTCAGCAGCCGTCGAATGCTATGCCCGTCTCTTCCCTGCAGACGTCTGGCTCGGTAGCCGTCTGCCCTGTCCAACCGTCAAGTCTAGCTGGACGTCTGGTACAGCCGTCCAGCAGTCCAGCCGTCAGACTGGCTAGACGTCTGACAGTGCAGCCGTCCGTCTGGCTAGACGTCTGGTGCAGCCGTCGGCAGGCTAGACGTCTGGTGTAGCCGTCGGGTAGTCTAGCCGTCAGGCTGGCTAGACGTCTGGTGCAGCCGTCTGCTCCTCTTTCTACTCCACCTGCCGTCAGCCGTCAACTAGCCGCCGTTCGTTGCCCTAGCCGTCTGCAACACTGTCTGCAACTCCTACTTCCCCTGTCGCGCACTCTGCTTCTTCTCGTCCCATCTCCTTGCTACTTGAGAGCGATGTGAGAAGAATGAGGCTTCTCCTCCTTATATAGTTTTTCTCCCAACCGCTCCAACTACCTGGTTGCATGCATGCGTGACACGTCGGCCTTCCTAGACGTCTAGGTGTCCTTATTCCGTCTTCTTCCCTATTTCGTCTTTTTCCTGCTTTTTGACTTTTTATGTTGACTTTTGAATTTTTATAATTTTTATTTTTTTTATATTTTTTCAAAATTGTCTTCGACGTCTATAACTTAACGTCGACGGGTGAACCGCATGGTCAAGCCAATGCGCAGTTCCCATGCATCTGAGGTCAAATTCTGCTGATGACGGCTATTTTCTCCAAAATTACTAAAGTCGTCATCACTATCAGTGTTTATCTCTTCCGTCGCCTGCCGTCTTCGGCGATTGTTTCATCTTGGGGAAGTTCCCGAGTGTGACTGTGGCTATTGTCTTATTCTTTCTCGCGGTATAATGCGCCAGTCTTGTTCTTTTGTTTCTTTCGTCTGTTGTCTTCTTGCTGGCTCTGGGGACTGATTCCTACTATCCCATCGTCTGGCATTATTATTGACTTGTTCATTTCTCGGGCTAATCTGTTCCCATCGTTCTTTGGCCATCCGATCTTCTTCCCCATCTGGACTGATAATATTATCCCGGGGTTCTGCTACTCCCTCCTAGTGGCTGCTAGTCTGGTTTGGTCGTTCGGGATAATCAGGCACCAATGGAATTTGTTCAGTCCTTCCATCATTATGTCGGAGTATTATACAGTCATCCAAATAAGTATATATTATTCTCCCATTTTCTTGCTGATCAATTTCCGCCTGCCGGGTCAGTTGCTGCCCTTGGTGTTCTCCATTCTCATGGGGTCGTCTAGATCTCCGACCTCGTCCTCGACCTCGATCATTACCTGCAACTGCCCGTGCTTGATTCCTTTGCTCTAGATTGGGATTACGGTCCCAATCTCTCCTTCCGCGGACCTGGTTACCGCGTCCTCGGCCTCTATCCGATCGAATCTCCCTAATGTTGGGCTGCCGTACTCCCAGCTGCCCGAGATTCAGTCGGTCCCTCAGTCGGTCCTAACGACGTCTCCGGTTCCTACGAGCTCGCTGAGATGGACCTCTCGGTCTATTCTCAGGAGCACAAAGTGATGGATTGACTTGGACTAAGTTCTCAGATGGGCCTCGCGGTCCAAACTGAGAACCAGTCGACCTATTGGTAGCGAGAGGGGAATTTCTTCCTCTCAAGCTACCGGGACGGAGGTCAACCACGCTCCTCCCTTGGTCAGGTACTCTCGGGGTTCCTTGCGGTCTCCCTAAGGTACCTAAATTATCTCTGCTACGGGTCTCGTTTATAGGTTGTGATCTTGGCTCAGGTGTTAGTTGTTGCAAGATCCTCAGTCTCCTATCGGCTCTCATCAGTCTTCATCTCCATCTGCTTTGCTCAAATTGTCGTTGCATGGTACAATGAGCCAAATTCTCCCGGTACTCTTCTGAAAAGATTGAGTCGGTATTTGAGTCATTTCCATCTCCTACCGTATTGAGTGGCCAGACTGAAGTTTCTTGAACCCTCTGCTGCAATCTCCGTACTTCTCTTCTATGTTGTCGCAAATCTAGTGCAGCCATCCGATACCTAGCTACCTCTTCCCATTCAATTGGGCGTCTCATGGCTCCAGCATAAGGTGTTCTCCATGCACGAGTCGGTGGTATTTCGGGTATGCCATCCCCATTCAATCCTCCATTGTATTCATCTTGTGAACTTAGTGAAGTATCGTCTTCAATTATCTGCGCAGTTTCCAGGAATCTGACACCCGCTTGCCGACTGCGATCTTCCTCCCTTTGCCTTCTGTTGTCTGGGTTAGGGCTGGCAACTGGGATATCTGGGTCCCGCGGTAGATTATCGTTGTTGCTGGAGTCTTCCAACCACCCTCCAGTTCTTGCTTTTTCAGGTACCGTTTCTATATCCTTCCATATTATTGCTGCCACTTCCCCCCTACTTATGTGATATTTAGCAGTCGAGCTTTGTCCTGCTTCCCATCTCCTGGGTCTTTCTGGAGAATCTCTTGTTTCTTGAAATTTTGCTACTTCTCTACTTGAGGATTCTTCTAGATTTAATACAATTTTTAGCGAGGCTGAAGAAGAACTCCTAGAAAGTGCAGCAGTTACTTTTGCTTTTCCCCGTCTATGTTCCCTTGGACTTGTCACGACTTCCTGTTCTTCTTCCAAGGAGAATAAACTGCTTTCCGAAGAGTTCCCTGTTGCACTGTTTCTCGGTTCCCCTTGATTCAGCTCTGCCCACTCTGCTAGGCGAGCTTCATGCCTTTCATTTACCCCGTGCATGGTTGTGTCCAACTCCTGGATCACCCGTTCCCGTAGCCGATTGTTGTACTATCTCGTAGTTTCATATTCCTCTTGCAGCCGATGTGTTTCCATTCTCATTCGCTGCATCAATCTAACTCTGTCTTCTTCATCTTCTTCCAGAACCTCCTATTGAGCGACCTCCATCATGACTTGGAGTCGGTCCCCTTGGCTGTTACTTGAGAGTTCCATTGATTGCTCTTCCTCACTCCCAAACAACCAATCCAGGTTATGCGTTTCCTCCCCTCGAACAGCGCTACCCTGCTCGTTATTTCTGGAAGGTTGTGTGCCTGAATCTTCTTCTTCTGTTCTTGAAGTTCCGTTTGTTCCGAGTTAATCATGTTGACTTCCGCACGTGGCTTGTATACCTTCAACTTGGAACCATTGATTACCTCGGGGCATAATGTTCCATCCAATTTCCTTAGTCTAACTGCCCCGTTTTCTAGTATTTCATCCACCT